>CM077087.1:184245803-185523800 GCA_039513925.1 Platanthera zijinensis
TCAACTCTAACCTTCCGCAAACCTGACCCCAATAAAGTTTTTTTCTTGTCTAGTATAAGATAAAACTTTATCCAAAAATTTGACTCAGGCGAAAGAATAGAGTGACAATGTTAAGGCCTCCTCATATGGCTCCTCCCCGTTCTCCGAGGGAAAGGAATTCAGCAGTTAAGGGGAGGTTGACAGGACTTGGGAGATTTATCTCTCGAGTTGGAGACAAGAGTGCGCCATTATTCAAAAGTCTTTGGAGAGCGTTCAAGTTTCAGTGGACGGAACAGTGCTCTCAGGCCTTTGAGCAGCTAAAGAAACAACTGACTTCAACACCCTTACTTCAAAGCCCCCGATCAGGGGAGATGTTGTTATTATACTTAGGAGTTGGCCCTAAGGCATTCATTTCTGTTCTTGTTCGAGATGAAAGCAGGAGGAAATTCCCAGTCTATTACGTCAGCCATAATCTTAAAGATGCAGAAACGAGGTATCCGATCCTAGAGAAGCTTGCTTTGGAATTGGTTATGTCTGCTCGCAAGCTCCGTCATAATTTTCAGGCACACTCAATTCAAGTGGTCACCGATCAACCATTGAAAAGTGTGCTAGAGATTCCAGAGCATTCAGGCAGGTCTGCAAAATGGGCAATCGAGTTGAGTGAGTTTAAAATCTCTTATGTGCCCAGGACAACTATCAAAGTGCACATACTGGCAGATTTTCTGATTGATACAAAATAGTCCAGTTCAGATCAAGCAGGAAGATATCCTTTGGCTTGGACCATCTATGTCGATGGGGCCTCAGTTAGAAATTCTTCTAGAGCAGGATTAGTTCTAATAAATCCAAATGGCATCAAACTTGAGCAAGCATTCAAGTTCTACTTCCCAGTACCAATAACCAAGCAGAGTATGAAGCTTTGTTTGCAAGCTTGAGGCTTGCAAGGTAGCTCGGAATCGATCATGTTCACATAAAGACTTACTCTCTGGTAATGGAATCACAAGTTCTTGGTAACTTTGAGACCAGGGAGCCAGTGTTGAAGAAATATCTTGCACCTGTGAAAATTGAAATCGGCAGATTAAAAAGTTTTACCATTGAACACATCCCAAGGATTGATAATGAGGAGGAAGATGGTCTTGCCAAGTATGGACTCTCATCAGGAGGAACGACTTCTTAACTCTTCTGCCCGGCAGTGGATGAGGAGGAGCTGATGCAAATCGACCAGCGTCCCTCTTGGATGGATCCATTCATTCTCTACTTATCAACTGGAAATCTACATCAGTCGATCAGAGACAAGAAAAGATTCAAGATAAAAGAAGCATACTACTACCTAATATCTGGTATTCTCTACAGGAAAACCTTCATGTCTACGATGGCAAGATGTTTCTCAGAAGATGAAATTCCCGCTGTTCTTCATGAAGTACATTCTGGTGAGTGTGGAAGTCACTCAGGAGTGAGAACCTTGGAGAGGAAGATCCTGCGGCAAGGTTATTTTTGGCCTACTATGAAGAAAGATTCTGAGGCTTATGCAAGAAAGTGTGTTCAGTGCCAGAAGTTCGCTCCACTTCAGCATCAGGCAGCTCAATCTCTTCGATCAATTACAACCCCTAGGCCCTTTGCCGTTTGGGGAATGGATCTCATTGGTCCTTTTCCCATGGCAAGTGGACAACGACATTTTATCATAGTAATGATTGACTACTTCAGTAAATGGATCGAGGCTAAGGCATTGGCAAAAAGAACAACTCAGGTCGTGAAGAATTTCATTTAGGGCGAGATAGTCTGTCGGCATGGTATCCCAATGGAAATAATCACAGATAACGGACCAAAGTTCAACAATGCTGAGATGGTAGATTTATGCAAACAAATCGGAACCGAACTGCGATTTGCATCAGTCCATCATCCTAGAAGCAATGGTCAAGTTGAAGCAGCTAATAAGCAGATCCTCAGGTTGCTTAAGAAGAAAGTACTGAATCTCAAGGGCAGTTTGGTTGATCAACTTCCTTCGGTTCTCTAGACCCAGAGAAAAACACCTTCATCTACAACAGGGGAAACTCCATTCAAGCTTTCTCATGGGTCGGAAGCTCTAATTCTAATTAAATTTTAAGTCCTGTCACCAAGAGTTCTGCTTGCTAGGCAAGGCATGGAGGATTGGCTTGAACTAAATAATTAGGAGATGAAGTTCATCTTGGAACATATTGAAGAGATTAGAGATAAGGCTGCAATCAGGCAAGAGGAAATAAAAGAAGAATGGCCCGCTACTTTGATAAGAACATAAGGATCAAACACTTTCAAGTAGGAGATCTAGTTCTTAAAAAACTCGATGTTGTTGCAAAAGCTGTCTTAGTTGGGAAACTTAATCCGAATTGGGCTGGGGCCATTCATTGTTAAATAAGTGCTCGAGAATAGGGCCTATCGCTTGCAAACATACGAATGGGAGGATACGCTGCATACAAGGAATGGAGATTATTTAAAGCGGTTCTATTCCTGAATCTTTTCCTCTTTTTTTCCTTCTTATGTAAACTTTTCAAGAGATTTATCATTAATAAAAAAAGCTCCTTGCTAACACTTCTTCAAGTGTCTTTTATTCTCAAATGCTGACTTAATACATCGAGCAAGGGTCATTCCAAACGGTTCTTTCTCTTAACTCTCTTTTATATCTTATGCAAGTTTCTCAAAAAGTTGGTATTTATCAAAGTTTTCATACTAACACTTCTTCGAGTGCTTTCTCTCTTTTTTCTCCCCGAGCAATTCCAACAGCTTCCTAACACCAGGAGACATCGCCGAGTTAAGCAGAAACCTCCCTTAAAGCCGTTGTCATTAGTGAAACACCACAAAGACCACGTGCTGCGGGGAGATTTCGCACCGTGTAGTGGGATCTTACCGGTTCTACTGCGGCAGGACACTGGATTTCGGATCCCGACTAGTACCTTAATCCACTTCTGCATTATGGAGGGACAGAGTGGTGGTCAGCTCTACCATGCCATTTAGGGGATATCATTACAATATAGATGATTGTGCGTGAAAAGTAATGCTGCTCTGGCCGCACCTACCCACAGATCATCTTAGTTTGTGACTTCCGAACACTCCTTAGTACCCTCAAGAAGTGCCTGTAGGAGACCCACAACCTTGTGATCTCAGGAAAAGTAATGCTGCCTCGGTCGCACCTGCCCGAAGGATCAATCTCGGCTGTACTCAAGGCAAGAGGGCGGTGTACCATTTCGATAAATGGGCACTTTAAAGTATTGTGATTATGAGCGGACTCCGGTTTTCTAGTCTGCCCAGTCCGCAGGTTTCCTCTTTGGGTTCATCTTATAGTTCATGGCCGCGGTGTGAAAAGAAATGCCACACTAGCCGCACCTACCCACTTGGTCATGAGTTATAGGTCATTTCTATTATTATTATGATTATGAGCGGACTCCGGTTTTCTAGTCCGCCCAGTCCGCAGGTTTTCTCTTTAGGTTGATCTCATAGTTCATGGCCCGGTGTGAAAAAGCAATGCCGCACTAGCCGCACCTGCCCACTTGGTCATGAGCTATAGGTCATTTCTATTATTATTATGATTATGAGCAGAGTTCAGTTTTCTAGTCCGCCCAGTCCGCATGTTTTCTCTTTGGGTTGATCTTATAGTTCATGGCCCGGTGTGAAAAAGCAATGTCGCACTAGCCGCACCTTCCCACTTGGTCATGAGCTATAGGTCATTTCTATTATTATTATGTTATGAGCGGACTTCAGTTTTCTAGTCCGCCAAGTCCGTCAGTCTTGGGTTTATCAAATAACTCGAGGGTAAAAGGCAATAGCGCTCCGGCCGCGCCTGCTCGCATATTCGCAATGGTTCAAATATAGCTACAAGAGGACTGTGGTCTAAATCCGCCAAAATTTGCTTATCTGATCATTATTCTTTAAAAGCTATTTTAGATCGCAGCTTTTATTGTCTCAGCTCTCCTAAAACTTGCAAAGGTTAATTCGATTCCGGCAAGATGTGGACTGCTGTTTGAACTCGTCAGAGTCCGCTTAATGGTTTATTACTTTTGATAAAAGATCAAATAACATTCAAGTCTATTCATGTTGCGACGAACTAAGATTAAACAATTTTGACAAAGATTCTTAACGGCCTGAAAGGTTATATTTCTCGGATAACATTAACATAGCGCGGGTTGGTATATGAAGTTCGACCTTTAACTACAAGCAAAGAAAGAGCAGAGCATTGTAGAAGACGATATCAAAATATCCTTTCTATTCATTCGAAAAAATGTATATTTATATGCCTTGGCGAACTCGCGTAGAGTCCGCCCTTTTTACAATAAAAGCAAAAAATTGCAATATATCTTTTCTATTCGGTCTTCTGCCTCTTCTCTGCAGTCGCCTCTGGGCTCGATCCGTCAACATTGATTACAGTGGAGTAGTTGCCTGAGTCGCTACTACTGCTGCTGCCACTAGAGCTAGAGCCAGCAGCGGGCTCCGTCCGCTCGCTTCTCTCATCAGAAATGGAGGAGGCAGACTGATCGGACTGACCCCTTGCCGCAGGCTTGAAGCTGCGTCCTCGGGGATTCGTCGTCAGCAAGCTCCTCCTCTCCATCTTGTTCATCAACTGCCTTCCCCTTTGCAGCCCGCGCAAATTCAACGACCTTGTCCTCTAGCACGGGAAATAGTTTAAAGAAAGGGACAGTATCCAGTCCCTCCTTCGCAAGTCCGTCATTGATGAAACGCTAGATGGCGACCTCCACAGTTTCCTTCACGAAAGGAAACATGGCACTTTGGAAGTTGGGATTGGTGACTTCATACGCGGTCTGCAGGGAGAATAAATAAGTCAGTCCACTATTGATAAGCGACAAAGATTATATGGCGATTACCGATACTTACAACTTTATCCTCCTTAGAATGATTGATCTTTATTCCTAGCCACTATTCCTTTCTTTCAGGGACTTGTTTTCTCGCCGGATTCATGCATCCTCTCTAAGCAGCTCATGTGTCATCTGGCCCATAAAGTAGTTGGTGATGGTGATGTTCGCGCTAGCTTGAGTAGCGAGCAGAGGGAGGTCGTCTGGAGCTACGCTCTGCAAGTCGCGTAGGTTTTTCTTCTAGTATAATGCAGAAATCGTCACATGGGCATAGCGAGTGGTGCGCCGACTCTTCCAGGAGGGAAGAGCAGTTGAGAGGCGGACAAACTTTTTCTTCCCGTGCTAGTGGATCAACGGGTTACCCCTCAGATCATTCTGATTCATACCGAAGCCCGCCATGTCAAAGCTACGGAGGAAGATAGTCCGCGGCGGGATCCCCTTCTTGTTTTCTTTTCCTTGCAATCTCTTTTTTCCTTTCTTCTTGAGTAGGAGTCTGTCCGGCTAGCGTTTGGTCCAAGTTAGCTGGCACCGCCAAGATCACTGCAAAAAAGAGAACCGATAAGACATAAAGCTCCAGGTCACTACGGATACAAAGTCAGGTCGCAGGACTTACTCTCTTGGTGGCTTATGGTGTCCAGGCCAGGAAGCAGTGGAATATAATGGTCAATGTCGAGCCTTGCCCCAGCAAAGAACTCGATAATTGTAGCCTCCACTTCATTCAGCCGCACGCTCTTGAAGTCGGTATTCGTGCACACCTGCGGGTTGGTATGGAGAAACCCCAGGTCGCCCTAAAAAATGAGGTAGCTAGAGGAACAATTATGGATTTTATTTGGTGAGCCCGCAACTTTCATTCCTCGGCAGTAGAAATATATTACGCCATTGTACTGGTGATCTTCGAAAGGAGTTATTGAGCGGACAGAAAAATCTTTCTGAATATATTAAAAGAAAGCTCGATCTTTTCAGACCGCAGGTAGGAGAGGTAGTTGTAGATTGCGAATACAGTGTTTGGGGCGCGAGCTGGCCTAGAAATATCCCATAGTGCTCGAAGATCTCTGCGATCTCCCATAGCAAAGGAAACTTGAACCCACAGTCAAAGTGATCAATGGGCATCGCGATCTGAGTCTCATGGGAGAATTTAACTGCTCCTGGTCCTCAGGAAGGAGAGCGAGCACCAGCGAGCCCTCCATGTGCCTCTCCAGGAAGGATTCCATGTCGGGCGCTGTCAGTCTACTTCTTTTATGTTTGGCAGAATGAAAGGCGACTGCAGCATCAGTGCGTGCAGATACCATCTTTCCAGACCGCAGGCCTTCAGCTTAACCTGATTTCCTATACAAAGAGAAAATTGGGAACCTATTTATAGAAAAACCATCTGACAGATGTCATTCAATCCGCCGAGGCCGATCGCTCAGTTCGCTTAGCTCACTTCTCAGGTTTCCCATCAAACTCTGCAAAATCTACAAAGTAATTGCGGACGTGGATACAGTCCGCCAAGCTCGCAAATTCAATATTCATACAAACAAAAATCGCAGTTTACATATGACAGTTCGCATATGTCGCATTTAAACATCAACCTATAGAAAAGCCTTCATCACATAGGTCGCAACATTGTACAAAGAACATTGCACACAATGTTATCATACAGTATAATATAATACAGAACAAGTAATATCTGCATCACAGTATGAATAACAGAATGTCCACACCAAATTATACAAGAATCAAATCAAATAATTGTTCGCAGACTCAGCGGCTTGTACATCGAGCAGGTCGCTCCTCTGTCTGTCCCAAGATAGGCCGCCTGGTCGTATCCTCACAATATTTCTCTGTATAGTTGTTGGACAAGGTGGTGAATGTTGTTTAAGGTGTGATGCACGCGAGTAGTATCCCTGATAACCCGGCTAACTGGAAACTCAGGCTCACCTGCCGGCCTCTGCTCTACAACCGTCGTGGGCTATCCTCTTGCCGCTGGGACTGACGCCTCTCCAGGAGCGGACTGAACCGGCATTTGCGGCTTCACCCCGGCAACCTCGGCGACGTGCTTCTTTCCTTCCCGCACCAAGGCCAAGTACCTGCCTCTATAATGGAGGGCGTCCTCACTTAACCGCTGCTTTTCCTTCCTTAATCCTTCGACCACGGTGGAAATACTGACGACCTGGTTCTCCAGAATATTTTCTCTCTCTTTTCCATTCTTTAGTTCGGCTCGAACCTCATTCAGCTCCTCTTCATGTTTCCTTTCTAACAATGCATATTTGTCAAGGCCAGACTGCTTAACTTGTGCGGGCTTGACAAAAGGACACGTCACAGTTTGCACCGTGCATCCGCGAGCGATGGCATTGATGGAACACCCCATTACTAATTTGGGTAAGGATCACTATGTGATTAGGATTCTGTTTTGAACTTGCTGTATAGTCTGATAGGTCAATTACAATGAGTCTAGTGTTAGTACTTAGGTTTGAAAGCTGCCCTCAAGACCTTCTACAGATCAGGATTCAAGTGCTGAAAACTAGGACAATTCTCGTCGAGCTCAGGTCGACGAAACGTCGAGCTCAGGTCGACGATCTCTGAGCTCAGTTCAATGAGGCGTCGAACTCCGTTCGACGATCTTCGATCTCAGATCGACGCTCTATCTCTAGTTGTTTTCCAAGTCGCTGAGCTCAGGTCGACGATTGTAGAGCTCAGGTCGACGTTTTTTGTCTCTAGTATAAATCCAATCTCTGAGCTCAGGTCGACGATAGCTGAGCTCAGATCGACGATTTTCTGAGAGGTTGACATTTTCAGAATTGAAATTCAAGATAGTTATGGAATTCATTCAGATTTATTCTCAGCATTTATGACAAAGGATTCTGTAGCATTTCAAGCAATCTAGAGCAAGTTTCAAGGAAGAATAATTGGAATGTTACTGAGGACTTTCCCCAAAGACAGTTGTCAATTATGGAAGTCATTTATGACTGAGTAACGGCCATCTAAAGTCAGAATCTGATATACTCCTTAGAGAACAATTTTCAAAAGAGAACGGACAAGATTTGAAAAAGATATATAGAAGAGAGAACAAAAAAAAATTCAATCATCAAGAATTCATCTTCTGAGAATATATTCAGTAGACAAAAGCTTACAGAATTACTGAGTCGGATTTCTTAAAGAACACAAGGAACATCATTGTGAAGGAGATCATATGTTGTTCTACTCCTTCAAGCTTCAAGTGTTCAGAAGCTTCATTATTAAGGATTCCAAACAACACACATTTCAGCATCTGCTGAAATCATCTATTGCTGGAGATTTGAAGCAACTGAAGGCCTATCACCCTAAGCAAAGCTCATCTTCCTTAATCCTTACCGATCTCAGGGGGAGCTTTGACAACATCTTCCACTTATCTTCTCTTAGATTGTTGATAGAGAAGAACAACTCAACTCATTTATTTTTTTCCTTTCTCTCCTGTAAAAGGGTTTCTCAAAACTCCCTTCAAAAGTTTTGTGGCTGCTTTCTAAGACCTTGTCAAAACTCAGTGGTGGCAAGACACCTTATCAAAAAATCTAGTTTTGGTTTTTTAGCACCTTATCAAAAGCTCATTGGTGCCCAGGACACCTGATCAACTATTCCTGCAGTGGATTCCTACCTAGGGTGGTAGAAGAGTGGATGTACCCAGGTTGTTGGGGAACCACTATAGCTCCTTGTGTCATCTGGTTTGCTTTGCTTTTTTACTTTGTTGTGTGCTGTGTGATTTCCTATTTCTTGCTTACTTAGTTTTTATTTTTGCAAGCACCTTACACATATACATTAATCAAGACTTCCACTGCTTTACAGTTTTTGAATTGTAAATTATTTTAAAATACTCTATTCACCCCCCCCCCCCTCTCTAGAGTTAAGGTAGATCTTTCACTCACTTTCAATTAGTATCAGAGGGAGGTTGGTTACTCAACATCTGAATCTTCAATAGATTGGTTGAACAGGCTAGCACCTGAACCAAAAGATCTCATAAAAGATCAACCCTCTATAGAGGATAGTTATTTGTTTTGTGTATTATATATTTATTTTTAAACAAAACCATGGCACAGAACAAAGATTATGCTAGCACCAGACCACCAGTGTGCAACATTTCTAAGTTTTCACTTTGGAAGGCAAGGATTAGGCTTTACATGAATTCTATTGATGAGGACATCTACAATTCTATTTTGACAGTTTGTCAAAGACCCCCAGTAATTACAAGTACAAGTGCTTTTCCACCTCCTTTAGGAACAGATGCAAAAATTAAGAAATGGAAAGTTGCAGATGCAAAGGCTATGAATATCCTTGCTCAGACTATGTCTTATGAGATATTCCAAAAGGTGGCTGAATGCAGTTCAGCAAAAGAGATATGGGACAAGTTATCTTAAATTATCTCAGGATCTACTGATGAAAGAAGGACAGGAGATCCCATCTCATAAGCCAATATGAGAACTTCAAAAAGAAGAAACTAAATCAGTGGCTGACATGTACAACAGGCTCAGCATAATAGTCAATGAATTAAAAACACTGGACAAGGGAGATCTCTCTAACTGAATTAAATGACAAGATCCTAGTGTGCTTCCCTAGCACTTGGGACTCAAGGATCTGGCCAATCAAGGATTCTAGAAGCCTAACTAAGATTACTACTGAAGCTTTGTTTTGCAAGCTCAAGTCTTATGAGATGCTCATAAAGAACAGAGAGAAGAACAAAAGGTTGCTTCTCTCAGCTATCAGGATGGAGAAGATAATAACATTCAAAGCTACTGAAGATCTGCCTGAAGACAAGGTCACAGGCAATGAAGATTTGATGAGCTTGCTTGCTAAAAGATTTTATAGATGGCGAGGAAAGATTTCAGAAAGAGGTCATTCAGAGGGCATGAGAAGCCAAGGTATGACAAGTCAAATAATAAAGAAATAATCTATTTTGGATGGAGGAAACCAGGCCATATTGTGCCTGACTGTCTAGAAAATCAGAATAAGGACAAGAAGGACAGGAAAGATAGGAAAAAGACATGGAATCCAGGGGAAACAATTACAACAAATCCTCCTCCAGCAAAAATAAACATACAAGGAAGGGATTTGTAGCAGAACCTGGATTGAAACTGGAGATGAATCAGAGGCTTCATCAAGTTCAAGTGATGATGAAGATGATGCTGAAGAAAAGGAATTCTGCATGATGACTATCAATGCCTCCCAACAAAATTCTGATGCAGAACAAGTTTCAGAGTCTTAATCTGAAACTCAAACTGAAGAAGACAAGGTAATAGACTCCTTTAATTTTGATTCAGAGGACTTTAGATCTGAATTTAAGGCACTTTGTCTAGACCTGTTAAAGTCTGAGAAAGAGATTATCTCTCTCAGAAATCAATTGTCTGAACATAGCACCTTAAAATCAGACAACCTCAAACTCTCTGAGGAGTTAGAATGTTGTAGGGAGGAGATAGCTTCACTAAAAAGTGAGCTATCCTAGGCAAATAAGTTTGAAGAATCCCTTAATATGAGAAGCATAAGACTGATGGATATCAAAAGCATAGTGAACTCAAGATTCAACAGTACACTGGGCTTGGGTGCTTCATCCAGCCAACCTATAGTATTAACAACCCCAATTAAAATTATTTCTTATAAAGGAACGGGTGTTTTAGAGGTAGATAGGAAGAATGCTGATTTACCTAAGGAAAATAAAGTTCAACATAAAACGTCAAACAGAGCTCGACGATCGTCGAACAGAGCTCGACGATCCAAGGCTGAATCGTTGAACTCAGATCGATGACTTCTAAACTCTGAACTCTGGTATTGTCAATCTTCGAACGGAGCTCGACGATCTGACCCAAGATCGTCGAACTCAGCTCGACGATCGTCGAACGGAGCTCAGAGCTTTGAATATTCTTTCAGAGGTAAATCTAAAATCAATCCTAGAAGTCCCTCATCCCAAAGCTTCAACCCTTAAACTGAATGGATAGTGCCTCCTAGGAGATACCATCAAGAAGGATATAAGAGTCAGCCAGGGATGTCTTTTATTTCTGAGTTTAAAGGTTATCAACCTAGACCCAAGGTAAACTGGGTAAAAACCATATAAATTGTTTATGTGCAGGTGAAGACCTATCCAGCAATGAACCAACAATGGTATCTAGATAGTGGGTGCTCAAAGCACATGATAGGGAGCAAGGAGGATCTAACATCCTTCAGAACCAAACTTTGACCCAAAGTAATATTTGCAGATTCAAACTTTGGTCAAACAAAAGGATATGGTGATGTTCAGATTGGCTCAGTCACATTCAAGAAGGTGGCTTATGTGGAAGGACTGAAGCATAACCTAATCAGCATTAGTCAACTATATGATGAAGGCTATCAAGTGATATTCAACAAATCCTTATGCAAGATCAAGTTAGAGGATAACACAACAGTTTTAACAGTTAAAAGAAAGGTAACATTTATCTAGTAGATTTTCTTTCAACCAATATAGATATCTGTTTATTTAATTCATTTTTCAAATCAAATGATCTTTGGTATAAGAGACTGGGGCATAAAAACCTTAGAACCATTGCTAGGCTATCCAAGTACAACCTTGTTAGAGGACTACCTCTTGGCCCCTACAAGAAGGAAGGACTTTGCAGGGCTTGTCAATTAGGCAAGCAAACTAAAAATAGTTTTAAAGTCACTTAATAAGAGTGATTCACCTAGGATCTTGTTTTTGTTACACATGGATCTTTTTGGACCCATTACAGTACAAAACTTAGGAGGGAAATCTTACACTTTAGTGATTTTAGATGACTTCTCTAGATTCACATAGGTATTTTTCCTGAGGAAGAAGTCATATAACTTTAAGTGTTTGACAGATTTTCTCAAATGCATACAGATTAAGTTCAATACTCACATTGCCCTGATCAGAAGTGATCATGGGACAGAGTTTGATTCTCTTCTTATGCAAGAGTTCTGTCAGAGTGAAGGGATCAGGCATACTTTCTTAGCTCCTAGAACTCCTCAACAAAAATGGGGGTAGCTGAAAGGAAAAATAGAACCCTAATCTAATCTGCTACTACATTGTTGACAGATGCTCACCTTCTTCTATCTTTTTGGGCAGAGGCAGTGAACACCTCCAACCATGTGTTGAACAGAAGTTTGATACATAAACTGAAGGGCAAGACTCCCTATGAATTGCCCAAATGAAAGAAACCTAAAGTAGACTATTTCAAAATTTTTGTTTGCATTTGTTATATTCAAAAAATGACAAGAAGTACTTAGCAAAATTCCAAGCTAAAGCTGATGAATGAGTGTTTCTGGGATACTCCATGATCAGTAAAGCTTATAGGGTTTATAACAAAACTTCTCTTAAAATTGAAGAATCTGTTCATTTATCTTTTGATGAGACTAACATGATTTATAAGGAGAAGTCCACTTCTACCATAGAACCCTTGCAGGTAAACTCTCTTTCAGAAAATTTGGACAGATTGCATATTGCACAGAAGGATTCAGTATATTCACCTAACCAACATAAGGATGAAATCGGTGAAGATTAATAAGATGCTCACACATCTTAGAGAGAACCATCTTGAAGAGCCAATTATTATTCCACTAGAGGAAACAACAACACAAGTTAGTGAACAATCGACACCCCCTGTTGATTTAGTAACAACAAGAGATCATCAATTCTCCCAAGTGATTGGAAACATCTCAGTTGGTGTGCAAACCAGAAATCAGGTCAACCAGAACCTGATGAACACTTGCTTTCTATCTCAAGTTGAGCCTCAATCCATTCAAGATGCAGAACAAGATCCACACTGGATCATTGCTATGCAAGAGGAACTACATCAATTTGAGAGAAACAAAGTTTGGGAACTAGTGCCAAGGCCTAAGGATCACTCAATTGTCTGAACAAAGTGGTTGTTCAGAAACAAGTTGGATGATCAAGGAGTTATTGTAAGGAACAAGGCAAGGCTAGTTGCTCAAGGTTATTCTCAAGAAGAAGGAATAAACTATTACCAGACCTTTGCACCAGTTGCAAGGTTAGAGGCCATAAGAATATTCCTAGCTTATGCCGCTCACAAAGGATTCAAGGTCATCCAAATGGATGTGAAGAGTTCATTTCTCAATGTAGACATCAAAGAAGAAGTCTATGTTAGACAACCTCCAGGTTTTATCTCTTCAACTTATCCTGACCATGTTTTCAAATTGCATAAAGCATTATATGGTCTAAAGCAAGCTCCTAGAGCATGGTATGAGACCTTAGCATGCTTTCTGCTGAAAAATGATTTTATAAGGGGTAGAGTAGACCAAACTCTTTTTATTAGAACCCATAAATCCCATATCCTACTAGTACAAATATATGTATATGATATCATATTTGGGTCTACTGATTCAAATTTGTGCAAAGATTTTCCAATCTGATGCATTCTCAATTTGAAATGAGTAGCATGGGTGAGCTTTCCTTCTTTCTAGGATTGCAAGTCAAACAACATGCTGAAGGCATATTTATTTCTCAAACAAAGTATGCAAAAGAATTGGTTAAGAAATTTGGTATGTCTGAAGCATCTTGTATGAAAACACTTATGCCTACCAATGTTGTATTAGATGCTGATGAACATGGAAACATGTTTATCAGACAACATATAGAGCAATGATTGGCTCTCTATTGTACCTTAGAGCCAGTAGACCTGATATAATGTTTGCTACATGTATATGTGCTAGGTTCCAAGTAAGCCTAGAGAGTCACCCTAATATTAGTTAAGAGGATTCTTAGGTATGTAAAACATTGTCCAAAAGACTCAGGATTTGAATTTACTGGATTTTCAGATGCTGATTATGCTGGATGTAGAGTAGAAGGAAAAGCACCAGTGGAACTTGCCAGTTCCTTGGTGACAGACTTGTCTTCTAGTTCTGTAAGAAACAAACATCTGTGTCCACTTACACTGCTAAAGCTGAATATATGGTAGCAAGTAGGTTTTTCTCACAGATTTTGTGGATTCAAAACCAGCTCCTAGACTATGGCTACAACTTAGAAGGGTCAAAAATATTTTGTGATAACACCAGTGCTATTTCTATAGCCCAAAGTCCAGTCCTCCATAGTAGGACAAATATATAGAGATTAGGCATCTCTTTCGAAGGGATAATGTTGAGAAAAATAAAATTGAACTTCAGTATATCCCAACTGATTTGCAAAGGGGAGATATTTTCACCAAACCTTGGATGAAAAGAAACATACCTTATTCCTAAATCAGTTAGGAATGTTGGATGGAGGAAGTCTAAAATAAATCCCTAGATTTTAAAACTCTAAAAACAGACCACGACTAGGCTAAAAACTTGAATTTTCTAGTGTCTGTAGGCTTTTTAAGTCTCTGAACAACGCTCGACGCTTTTCCCCTCAATCGTCGAATGGAGATCGACGCTTTCAAATAACGTCGACCGGAGTTCAGCGTTTTCCAGATTGCGCTAGGCTATCTTCCTTCTGTTCGGAGATCGACGCTCTCCAATATCGTCGAACGGAGATCGACGTTATTGAAGACTCTTCAGATTCCTTTAGAAGCCCAGATCGTCGAACGGAGTTCAACGATCTTTCCTTTCCTTTCCGCGTCGAACCCTAATATAAATCATTCTTTCGGCTGTCGTTCTTCTTTTGGGCTTTCATACTCTCTGCAAACTTTTTATTTCCCTCGAAACTCTACTGCACTTGGTCGTGTTTGTTCATCTTTGCAGGTACATAATGGCTGTGTTTGTTGCCGCCCTCGCCAAGATGAAATTTGACACAGGCTTTGACATAGATATGGACTCCTTTGATGGAAGCGATCAGGTTTTCAAAGATATTCTGGACCTATTCAAAGAACTGCAGCTAGTGCAAATAATGACAACGAGAATGAAGATTGTAGCCGATGAGATCAAAGAATGGGTCTATACAGCGCACAATATGGATCAGAATACATTGGTTGGTTCTATAGCCGGGACGCAGGTATCCCTAACACCTACTCTCCTGACTGAAGTGTTTCAATTGAGTACTGGAGATGATTCTATTGAGTTATCTTGAGAAGAATCTGTGAATATGTTTGATAGAATGAGACATTCTGCCGCTAACCCTAGCAAGTTGTTGAAAAAGAACTTATCTATTAAATATAGATTTCTTGCTGATGTTGGTGGGAAAGTGCTATTTGCAAAGCACTCAGCACATGATACCACCTCTAGGTATCAGTTCTGCTTGATGGAGCACTTGTGGATAATAAACATTTGAACTAGGGAGAGCTCTTCTTTGACATGATTAATAAGAAAGTGAACAAAAGTTTGTAAACTTTAGGAGGATAATAGGGTTATTCCTGCACTCCAGGTGCCCTGAACTACTAGTATCAAGTGGGATGCACATAAATGCATCAAAGAGGCTGACCTGTGCCCTGTTTGGGAAATGGGACAGGTAGATAGTCAAGCCAACCAAGACTACTACTGCTTCGGGCACAAGGACGGTTGCAGTCTCTTCCCCTAAGGCCCCTGCCCTCATTAAAGAATTGCCAGCCTCCTCCTCTTCTCAACCTTCTCCAGTTCTTCCCTCAACCACTCCCTCAACTATCTCTACCTCCATCTCCACCTCAACCATCTCCACATCAATCTCCTCCCCCATTACAATTTCAACTCCTTTGTCCACTTCTTCACCTCCTCCAGCCACCACAGAACAATAATTCCATCCACTTCATTATTATCCACCTCTTGACATTCCATCTTTCAACATCATGGAAGATTCCTTCATGGATGATTCCCCCTCCTCACCTATTGAGCTTCCCTCCACTTCCTCATACAAACAACTCCTCCATGATATTCTCACCCAACCATCCTTCACTCCATCCATATCCACACCCATAAACGTTATCTCCACCATCCCAATCTCTCAACCCAACATCCTACCATCCCCACCCACACATACTGCAGCCCATCCATCACCAGCCACAGTCATTTCTTCCTCCACCTCTACTCAAGTTCCACTTGAGCAAGTGGATCTCTCAGCACTGGCAGATAAGCTCTATGGGAAACTGTCTCCCAAGCTAGTAGCCCTGCTGGAGAACTCCATGGCTCCACTCCTAATGTCAGTCAAGGAGTTATCTGACAGGCTCTCCTCTCTATCTACTACTCACAGGCAATCCATTCTATAGGGTACCTTGATCAAGTTCTCACTGAATCAAGGCAGGGGGAGATGCCCTATGAAGTTGTGGTAGTGTCTGCTGTTTCAGAGGAATTGTTGCCAGAAATTGCTGCTGATGCTTCTGTTCCAGCCCCAATACCTGTACTAACAGTGAACCTCAGGTCACTGCTATCTGATTTTGACTTTCTTCACTTCAGCTGCTTACGAGCTCATGGAGTTGAAGACTTTACTAAGGCCATTATGCCTGTTGCTATCTGTGATCCCAGCCTAATTATTTCTTATATCAGTTCTCTTAAGACTGAGGAAGTTATTATTTCTTTTGTGCTGCTGCTGCTGCTGAAGTTTTTGAATCTGCTGATATTGATATGTTTCCTGTTGTTCCTGTTGATACTGCTGCTGCAGCTGATGAACTTGCTGTTTACATAGAAGAACCTGTTGTTTTTGAGGCTCCTGCTGCTCCAAAAGTTCCTGTCTCCGCTCCTTCTTCTACTCCAATAGTTTTCTGCTCCTGCTGCTGCTCCTGAGAAGTCAAACAAAGAGAAAGTATATCAAAAGTATTGATGATCTATATGACAGACCCCAGAGTTCAGATAGTGATCAATTCAACACTTACTCTGATGATTCTTATGGCACCATTGCCAAGAAAAGAAAGCAAGAAGTAAGGCCATGATGAGAGTACCTTTTGCAAAAGCCAAAGATGACAATGATATACCCTATTACATTCTGCATGACTGCCAAATCACTGAACCATGGATGCAATATTCTAAGAACAAGCTTAAGTCCATGAAGAAAAGGAGAAAGGTTGACAAGTATGAAAAAGGACCATCTCAATTTCATCCTCCCCCTCCTCCTCCTCCTCCAGATTCAGGATCTGGTGGAGGCTCAGCTTTTCAGTCATCTGCTACAAAGCATAGCTCCTCTCAATCCACACAAAGATATCAACCTAGAGGACAAAATCAAAGAGGTTTTCAGTCTATAAGAGGACAACATAAAGGAAGTCAAAGAGATTACAAAACTTACTCAAGACAACATCCTTACCAAAGGGAAGGACAAGGCCCTACTTATTCTACATCAGGTCCTTTCCCTTACAAGCTAAGAGATACAGTTGTCACCAGGGCTCCTCAAACTGATTCAGAGTCAATCAACAGATATGAACCCCCAATTCTATTTGAGGACCCTGAGAACAATCCTTTATCATGGACAACTAGAATGTAAGAACTTGCTGCATTAGATCAGATTAAGAAGGCTAAAGAGCAAGGCTAAGATACTTCCAACATCACAACCATGTCAGAACATAGAAAGAAAGAATTAGAGAGATATGCTTCAAGGAAATTCTTTAATCCAGAAGACTATATGAAGCTGCATCCTGAGGCTATAGTTCCAAGGCCAAGATCTCAAACCTCCTTCGGTGCAGAAGATGATAGAAGATCCAAGAAGGAAGCCCTAAATCCCAACAAAGAAATTCGTTTCAAAAAGGGCAATGAGTAACTTGTGTAAGCTGATACTCATATTTATTTTATGACTGATTCTGTTACTCTTGCTGTGTTTCTACAATGCTAAACATATGTTATCTGCATTGTTGTTTCTGTCTTTTCTGTTTAAATCTGATATATGTTTGTTATTTCACATTTTGTCATGTAAAGAGTAATCCTAACCCAAATAGGGGGAGATTGTTGGAACACCCTATTACTAATTTGGGTAAGGATAACTATGTGATTAGGATTCTGTTTTGACCTTGCTGTATAGTCTGATAGGTCAATTAGAATGAGTTTTAGGGTTACTACTTTGGTTTGAAAGCTACACTCAAGACCTTCTACAGATAAGGATTCAAGTGCTGAAGACTAGGACAATTCGCGTCGAGCTCAGGTCGACGAAATGTCGAGCTCAGGTCGATGATCTCTGAGTTCAGTTCAATGAGGCGTCGAACTCCATTCGACGATCTTCGAGCTCAGATCGACGCTCTGTCTCTAGTTGTTTTCCAAGTCGCTGAGCTCAGGTCGACGATCGTAGAGCTCAGGTCGACATTTTCTGTCTCTAGTATAAATCCAATCTTTGAGCTCAGGTCGACGATAGCTGAGCTCAGATCGATGATTTTCTGAAAGGTCGACGTTTTCAGAATTAAAATTCAGGACAGTTATGGAATTCATTCAGATTTATTCTCAGCAATTATGACAAAGGATTCTGTAGCCGTTTCAAGCAATCTGGAGCAAGTTTCAAGGAAGAATAATTGGAATGTTACTTAGGACTTTCCACAGAGACAGTTGTCAATTATGGAAGTCATTTATGACTGAGTAACGGCCATCTAAAGTCAGAATCTGATATACTCCTTAGTGAATAATTTTTAAAAGAGAACAGACAAGATTTGAAAAAGATATACAGAAGAGAGAACAAAAAAAAAATTTCTATCATCAAGAATTCATCTTCTGAGAATTGATTCAGTAGACAAAAGCTTACAGAATTACTTTGTCAGATTTCTTCAAGAACACAAGGAACATCATTGTGAAGGAGATCATCTGCTTTTATACTCCTTCAAGCTTCAAGTGTTCAAAAGCTTCATTATCAAGGACTCCAGACAACACACATTTCAGGATCTGCTGAAATCATCTATTGCTGGAGATCTGAAGCAACTGAAGGCCTATCACCCTAAATAAAGCTCATCTTCCTGAACCCTTACAGATCTCAGGGGGAGCTTTGACATCATCTTCCACTTATCTTCTCTTAGATTGTTGATAGAGAAGAACAACTAAACTCCTTTTCTTTTTCCTTTCTCTCCTATAAAAGGGTTTCTCAAAAATCCCTTCAAAAGTTTTATGGCTGGTTTCTGAGACCTTGTCAAAACTCAGTGGTGGTAAGACACCTTATAAAAAAATCTAGTTTTTGTTTTTGAGCACCTTATCTAAAGCTCATTTGTGCCCAAGACACCTGATCAACTCTTCCTGCAGTGGATTCCTACCTAGGGTGGTAGAAGTGTGGATGTACCCAGGTTATTGTGGAACCACTATAGCTCCTTGTGTCATCTAGTTTGCTGTGCTTTTTACTTTGTTGTGTGCTGTGTGATTTCCTATTTCTTGCTTACTTAGTTTTTCTTTTTGCAAGCTCCTTACACATATACATAAATCAAGACTTCCACTGCTTTACAGTTTTTGAATTGTAAATTATTTTAAAATACTCTATTCACCCCTTTCTAGAGTTAAGGTAGATCTTTCACTCACTTTCAGGCATAATCTCTCCGGCCTCCGCAGAGTTGGGTGGCGACTTCCGTGCTGCAACAAAAGAAATAAAATCCAACTAAATTTCCAGGTCGTGATAAACTTAGAAGGTAAAGATTAAATCACTTTTTTTAATCATTGCGATGATCTGGAGACTATCCACAACAGGCCACCTCACTTGCTCCGGGTCAAAAGCGGTCAAATGTTGCTTCCATCTTCGATGAACTTTTTCCTTCTTCTCGGCCGCTGATTTACTAAAAGCAACTATATAATCAATCTCCGTAATGATTTTTAATGGCCGCGATTTCCGGGGTGGAGATTTATAAAGCCACTAATGTTGAAATCATCTGGGCATCGGCTGTAGTTTACCCAACTGCAACAACCCCGTCGTAGTCCACAGGTCTTCAACTCGCTTGTCCACATCAAGCTTTTCGGAGACCGCTTCGGCCTTGGCCTGCATAATGGCGAGTTGCTCCTTCGCCGTCTTATCCCTTTCTTCATCCGCAAACTAGGGGGTGGTCTCAGCAACTTACTCACCCACCATTTCGACATCAGACTGCAATACCTCAAGTAGAGATTGATTTATGTCAGCCAGCCGATTGCTATCAATATTGTCGAGTATTTCAGTGGTTGACAAACTGACCGTTGATAAGGAATCGCCTCCCGAGATTGGTGCATCTGGTGTGATTAAGCTCGCGTCAGGAACCTCTTTATCTCGCGGCCTATGCTGCAGGCTTGCAGCACCAGTCCGCACAGAGACATTCTTCTCCTTCTGAGCACGCAGCTTCTTCTCCACCCGCTCGGCAACTGAGGATTTGTCCCTCTTCCTCTTCTTCTCAGGAGCCTTTTTCTCCAAGGCCAGCGCAACCTGTTGCGAGTCCAGCGGATTTGTGCGGACTGCCTCTTGATCGATGCCGACTACGGCTAGAGAATGCGCTTGCTCCGCGATCTGTTCTTCAGCCGGTTTTTCTGCCTGCTCGATTTGCACTTCAGCCGGCTTTTCTGCTTGCTTATCGACTCCCCCAACAGTCTCTCCTGCTTGTTTTTCAACCCGTGGGTCAGCAATCTGCTTCTCCTCAGTATTAAACTGCAGGACTCCCGGTGTCGAGACCACCTTCTCGGTATCCATCTGCAACATGTATGTCCCAGAGGCAGAAGCGATTATGGCCATACCACCTGAGTTCGTAGGGTTCTGGTCAGAAGTCAGCGACGGATTAGAAACCCTTTTCGCACTCTGTGATGGCATATTCTGAACAGGAGAGGCATCTGACTTCTCGCACTCCGATTCATTTATGTTGTGGACTAAGTAAGCTCTCTCTAGTCCCATCTGCGAACTTCCCCAACATGGAGGACATCTGTCTCACTCCGGTGGACCACTTTCTTAGTCTGGGTGCTCTCCTTAGTTTTCTAGGTCTTGGAGGTAAGGCTGCCGAAAAAAGATCCAAGTCTCACCATGCCAGATTGGAAAGTTCAGATCGCAAGTGGTGAGTACCGACCTGTGGCGCAAGCAGTTTTGGCAGAATGTAGGGTTTCCAGCCATATTTATAGCCCAGGAGGCATTTATAACAGTTGTGGACTCGGCGGTTAAGGAAAAATTATCGAAATTTTCAAAAACTTGAAAATGTGCGGGGATTAAGTTAACCCCAGAATCGGCAACATGTTCAGCAGGACTTCCTTCTCCTCTTTCGGCGGGCTTGTGTTACTAAGTCCGCTCAGGTCGTCAAGGCACCCCCATGAGGTGGACTCTAGTTCCCAGTCCGCCCAGGTCACCCTTCCTTGGTCTGTTTCCAGATCTTGATAGATCTCTAGGCGGACTCGAAAATAAGCCCGCTCAAGTTGCGATCCTTCAGCCAGGACTGCGTTCTGTTTGACCAAGGGGAAGCCCCAGCTCGCAAGCCAAGTCTGCCTATCTCATGCGGACTGCTTATCCTTTCTTTTTTGATTCCCGTCACCGCTGCCCGGCTCTCCTGTACCCCGGACAGCCGGTTATTTTAGCCCTACCCGTTTGGGCAGTCCCCCAAATCTATATATAGGGGGAAGTGGTGCACCCATGACACGCTGACTCGAGCCCAGGACCCTACTTGTTAAAGGCTGCGGACTCAAATCTCGAGCTTTGCAGACTCCGGCTTGCTTTCTGTACATCTTTCATTCCTCTTCTTGTAACCCGTCATTTGCAATCAAAGTAAAGCCCATCGCAAGAGTGGCATTCAGGAAGCGGCGGGCGAATTCTGTGTTGTTGTGATTCACGGCTCTTCTATTCTTTTTATCTCGTCCGCTAAGTAGATTGCTTCTTGCAGTTGGCTTTTCTTCCTTCCCCAGTGCTCAGACCGTTAGCTGGTGGTTCTCGATTTCCCTTTCGCATTTCGTGCATCAACAACGGTCAAAGTAGGTAGTTTAAAAGCTTGAATTTTATGTATAGTTTTTTTTTTTTTCCAAGGGAGTCTACATCAATTGCTATCTTTTATTTCATTGTCTTCATTTAGTGTTAACTAACCATTTTATTTACCGATAAAATAATATTAATTTGCGTGAGTAGGAGTAGTCAACAGGCCCCGAGTCTAATACGACACTTGATCCTATACTCTAGAACGATAGGTACACTTGTCTTATCAATTTAGAATCGCGCTAGTATTAATTTCAACCATCAATCACTCAACGCCTTCTTTGACTTTGACAGTCTAACTGCTTAGGCGTCCAGTGAACCTTCATCACCCGACACATTTGGACTTAACCAATCTTTCAACCTTTTATAGGAGTTGAGTGCATTGAGTGAGCTGTCCTCACTCAACGCATCTGGACTTAGACAGATTTTTTGGTCTATCTTTCTTTTGGCTTTCACTGATCATTGCTCTTTTGACGCCTTCACCTTTGGTTTTGAGTGAGTTGTCCTCACTTAAATAATCTGGACTTAGCCAGAATTCATGATAGAATCTTCAAATGCTTGAGCTTGACTCAATGCTTCTCTTCAGACATTGAGTGAGCTGTCTTCACTCAAAAATTCTAGACTTAGTCGATTTTTCGGCTTGCCAATGTTGAGGCTTTGATAGACTTAGCTTTACTCGATGCCTCTTGATTTTTTTCGTTCAGTGAACTGCCTTCACTGAACGCTTGTGGACTTAGCCGCTTTTCTATCTTACAAACTGCTAGGCTTTGACAATCCACCCTTTACTCAGCGATTTTTGGAATCTGGTGTTGAGTAAAATGGCTTCACTCAATGCCTGTAGAATTTGATTATTTTTAGACTTTCTAACATCCTTCCTTGGAATCTGGCCATTAGTGAACTGGCATCACTCAATGCCTGTGGACTTAGATAGATTTCTGTCTCTCCACCTTTCTACCTTGTGACCACCTGTCACAACCACTAAGAAAACCAGTCTAAACTTATTCCAAGGAACATCGTACATATGATGAGCTTGAACAACATCAAATACAACTGTGCTCTTAGTGTTGATGGTGATGCCTCTTCAAATCAAATCTAGGAAACATTGAGGGCAATAATCCCAACAATAATTTAAGTACACGAGTCATTAGGATGACGACATATTATCCTAAGTTTAAGCATGACATCATTGATGAAAATTCTAGAGAAAGTTAGCAGCAAGAGCAAGTATCTATACATGTATGATCTAAACTAAGTTAAGTAGTTCTAGCATCAAGCTAGGTTTTGATTTGGCGTTCATTGTATTATTAATATGTCGCCAAGCGTGTTGCAACGAGGTAAACTTTCTAGTCTGAGGGCGAGTCGTTAGGTGTGCAGATTGAGGTTGTGATCGAAGGGCTGCGGTAGAGAAATGAGTCTCTATATAGGCAGATGGTTGAGATGCAATCATAAATTTAGGCGTTATTGACTTTCATTTTAGGACAGTAACCTAGAGAGCAAGACCCGTATGTAGGTCAAGCCATTCCTATTGCTCTACTCTATTTGTGCCTCTAGTTTTACTGCCACTATAGATGAATTTCATTTCGCACTTTCAGCGATTAGGACCTCCTACCTATGATGGTAGTGCCAAATTTATTGCTTTGGATGACTGGATCATTGCGATCGAGGAAATGTTCTCATATTTAGGAATATCTGCTGACCAAAGTGGTGGAGACGACGAACCATAGCTTGCTGAAGACCCTCCCTCGTCTCCAACAAAGGACTCGCGTCGTCATGGTGCCCACTCGGGGCGACGTTATAATCTCCGCCCTCGGCTCAAGCCTGTCTAATCCTTTTATTTATGTCATTTTATTTTTCGTATTTGTTGTGCCACTTGTTTAGGCATTTTATTAGTCTCTTTAAGTTTAACCAAAAAACATTATAGCTTTATTTTCATTTTGGGCTGCTAATAGCCGGATGATGGTTGTAAGCCTATATATAGGCATAGGATGTTTCCTTTAGGTATTGAAGAAGAAAATTGAAAACCCTAACCTATCTCTCTACTTTCTCCTCTCTTTAGCCGCCCCCCTCACTCTCTCTCTCTCTCTCTCCTCCTCACTATTTCGGCCGCCCCCCTCTCTCCAATCCCAAAAGCCACCCACCTCCTCTACCATTCTCCCCGCTCCCTATCTCCTTCCTCAACACCACTTCCCCTCACAAGCCGCCCAAGCCGCCCCATATCCGACCACCAACCTTCACCCATTCGGCCACCACCACTCTTGGCCGACCTCCATTCCCCCATCCTCTTGGCCGACTCCCTCCCTTGGGAGGAGGTGGAGTGTTTCTTGCTCCAAGGAACTTGGAGACGGCGTGACGCGGCGACGGCGGAATCTCTTACTCCATCCGGCACAACTCCGGCGGAACTGCGGGCGAGTGATCCCTTGGTAAAGCAGTCTGAATCATCCATTCTGACTTGGGTAACGAACCTCTCCACTTCCGTGTGCTTCCCTCTTGATTTTTCTAGCGGCTGGAATAATTTTTGTGTTGCTTGCGAATTGTTGAATTTTCGTGGGTTTTGCTTTAAGTTTTGCAACATCACTACGCTTTATTTCCGAAAAGGGTTTGGCGAACCCCGCACCTTTTTGTTGGGGTAGATCTACCGTTTCTCGATCGTGTTTTCGGGTAAATCTTCTTTGGTACAACATCGCTCGTCCGGATCGGGTGGGTCCCTTTTGCTTGAAAGGATAACGGCCTTATACCGCTTGTTCGATCTTTCCGACGGTGTGGCTACTGTGTTGGCCGACTATTCAGTTTGCATATTAGCGCGCTGCGTTTGAGCTTTGTGTGGTTGTCCTCGTGGGTGTAGACGTCTCGCGCGTTAGAACGCTAAAGTGTTCACGTTGGCGGATAGTGGCCTGCATCAATTTGGTATCAGAGAGAGGTTCTTGTCAGTTTCTTAATTGACACCCACCCTGTTATTTTTTGCACATTAGCCCGCACTTCTGTTTGCACGTTTGGAGTCAAAAAATCACACAAAAAAAAATTTCCCTGGTCTGCCAATAGCGGTGTAGATTTCTTATTTTTCAGCGAAAAAATCCAAAAATTTTTTTTTAATAACCCTCATTTTATTTCAGTAAGAAAATCAAAAAAAATTATTTTTGGTAAATTGTCTAGCGGGATTATTTCCTTCTGTGGTCTGTCTAAGTCTGTTTTCTTCACTTGTGCATGCGCACTAGGCTCGGTATGGAATATCCCCCGTCGTCTTCCAATATGGATGATGACCGGCCTAAGGGTCATGCCCTCACTGAGATTGAGGAGCTCCGTTAGGATTTCACGGAGCAGATGACGGCTATTCGAGAGGCTATACACGTAATAGGATTACAACAAGGAGTACCCGGTAATCCACCTCCGCACCAACGGGCGGGAGAAAATCGCAATCCTTACCCCCACCCCCTAATGAGCACGCTCCTCGAGCACCATACGAGTTTGACCTTACTCGGGCTGTCCGAGTTAAGCCGCCATCCTATGATGGATTGGGAGACCCCCAAGTCTTCAAGGACTGGGTCATGGAAATCGAGTGTTACTTCGAATGGTACGCTATCAACGATGCGGACAAGGTGCGTGTGGCGAGAATAAAATTTTTAGGGCGAGCCAAGATGTTTTGTCTGAACGATGAAAGGCGCTTGCGAGTAGAGAATGGTGCAAGGCCCATCGGTTGGGAAGATATGAAGGCTAGGTTGACCGAGCAATACGTTCCCACGTACCATCGAACACAGATGTTCGATGATTTGTCTACCCTTACGCAAGGGGCGAGGTCGGTTTCTGAGTACATGAGTTTGCTCAAGGATATGATGGTCCATTGTGATGTGAAGGAGATGCCCGAGGTCACCCTGTCCAGGTTCCGTAAGGGCCTCAACCCCGATATCCAAGGGAAGCTATTGCGATACGGCCACACGGACTTACACGTGACATTCAACGCTGCGTTAGATATCGAAAAACACAATGCGCTTAAGGGAAAGTCACGTCCTTTCCAGAAGGGCAAGTCCATCTTAGGAACGCCCCCTGCAACCAGCTATAAGGATAAAGGAAAGTATCGGTCCTCCGATTCATCCTCCATTGTGGTGACGGCTAAAAACAATAGGAGTCCGACTGGGGAAAGAGTGCCGATAGGAAGAGTCAGCAGGACGAGCGTCACCTGTTTTGCTTACGGGGTTCAAGGACACTATGCTAGTGATTATCCTACAAAACCCAAGCCCCTAGCCCTGTTATATGCCGTGGGCGGGTTTGACGACCTTACTTACGAAGCAGGTGATTTTAGTGAGTCGGACGGCGTGCCGAGTGACATGGATGACGAATCCCACATGATGGTGATGAGATGTATTTTGGCCACCCCGCGGCCGTTAGAAGAATGGAATAGGACAAATATCTTCACATTAAATTTCAAGAGCGGTGAGAAATGGTGTAGGCTGATCATAGATAGCGGTAGTTGCATGAATGTCGTGTCTGAAGCCGCCGTGAAACGCATGTCCCTAGTTGCTGAACCACACCCTCACCCGTATAAGGTGGCGTGGGTTAACAAGTCATCCCTCCCCGTGGCGAAGCGTTGTCTAGTTCCCCTCACCATCAAGGCCTACACCGAACCGGTTTGGTGTGATGTCATCCCCATGGATGCGTGTCACGTCCTACTTGGGCGCCCTTGGTTGTTTGACCATGACGTCACCCACTATGGTTGGGCTAATACTTATGAATTCAAGTTTAATGGCCGCGTCATCGTCTTGAAGCCCTCTCCTCCGAAGGACCCTTCGACCCCGTCCAAGGACACCGTCATCCCAGTCGAGAAGAGAGCGTTGGGTCTGATTGGTAGGAAGGAACTTACCCAGGCTACCTTCATGGACGGAGTCCTTTATGCTTTAGTTTGCCTCTAAGTCAAGGACGATGTGGCATTATGTGCGAGCTTACCCCCGGCAATGAAGTCGCTCCTAGAAGAATTTATGGATGTGTATTCGGACGAGCTACCGTCTGAGTTACCCCCCATGCGGGACATCCAACACGCCATCGACTTCATCCCCGGCTCCTCCCTACCCAACCTCCCCCATTATCGCCTCAATCCGTCCGCGCATTTAGAATTACAAACCCAAATCACGGAGTTATTGCGAAAGGGATTTATCCTCCATAGCATGAGTCCATGCACCGTGCCCGCCTTACTTGCCCCCAAGAAGGACGGCCCGTGGAGGATGTGTGTGGATAGCCGGGCCATAAACAAAATCTCTATCAAGTACCGATTTCCCATCCCCCGTCTCGATGATTTGCTAGATATGTTGGCCGGCGCCACGATCTTCTCCAAGTTGGATCTTAGGAGTGGTTACCACCAGATCCGAATTAGAGAAGGGGGATGAGTGGAAGACCGCCTTTAAATCTAAGGAGGGCCTTTATGAGTGGTTAGTGATGCCGTTTGGGCTATCCAACGCGCCCAGCATGTTTTCTAGGATGATGACCCATGTTTTCCAACCTTACATGGGGAAATTCATTGTTGTGTACTTCGACGACATCCTGATTTTTAGCACCTCCACGAGTGATCATGAGTCGCATTTAAGAATCATCCTAACCACGTTAAGATCTGAAAAATTATTCGTGAACATAAAAAAATGTACCTTCCACGTGACATCCGTCGAGTTCCTCGGTTACATCGTTAGTTCAAAGGGAATCCATGTAGACCCTAAGAAGGTGCAAGCCATAAAGGATTGGCCCGAGCCCGCCAACATTCGGGATGTGCGGAGTTTCCACGGACTCACCACCTTCTACCGGCGGTTTATTAAGGATTTTAGTAGCATAATGGCCCCCGTAACCGAGTGCATGAAGAAGGGTGAGTTTTCTTGGCGAAGTCGGCCGCCAAGGCTTTTCAATTAATTAAGACGCGCATGTCCGAAGCCCCCCCTCTTGCGTCTCCCAGATTTCTCCAAGGTTTTTGAATTATCTTGTGACGCTTCGGGAGTGGGGATTGGGGGCGTATTGAGCCAAGAAGGTCACCCGGTGGGGTACTTCAGTGAGAAGCTTGCCGTCCCGAAATTCAACTATTCTAACTATGATAGGGAATTCTACGCGGTCATCCGATGCCTCCAACATTGGAGGCACTACTTGCTTCCTAAGGAGTTCGTCATCCTATCCGATCACGAGGCGCTACGATTTATCAATTCGCAGTCAAAGGTGAGCCCGCGACATGCTAAATGGGTCTCCTATCTTCAGGAGTACACATTCATCATCAAGCATCTGAAGGGTACCCTCAATCGAGTAGCGGACGCTCTTAGTCGTGTCACGTTATTACTATCCACATTAGAAATTAAGGTGGTGGGCTTTGATAGGATTAAGGACGAATATGTCCACTGCCCAGATTTCAAGGACATATACTTCACCACTAAGGATAACCTGCCCACAACCATTTCCGCATTTTACATTCGTGACGGGTATCTTTTCAACCACTCGAAGCTATGTATTCCCCGCTCATCCCTACGTCACTTCATTGTGTGGGAACTGCATAGTGGCAGGTTAGGAGGCCATTTTGGCCGTGACAAGACTATCGCGTTAGTTGAGGACAAATTTTATTGGCCCGGCCTTAAGACCATGGTTAGTAAAATCGTGGGGAGTTGTCGGGCGTGCCAGTTGGCAAAGGGGAACAAGACGAACGCGAGGCTTTATATCCCTCTCCCGATCCCTTCGACGCCTTGGGAAGACGTTAGCATGGACTTCATTCTAGGCCTTCCGATCACGTTTAGGCGTCACGATTCGATCTTAGTTGTCGTTGACCATTTTTCCAAGATGGCTTATTTTATCGCTTGCAATAAAACTAACGACGCGTCACATGTCGCTCAACTTTATTTTAAGGAGGTAGTGGGTCACTGCGGAGTTCCAAAATCGATAGTAACTGATAGGGACGTAAAGTTCACGAGCTATTTTTGGAAAACTTTGTCGAGGATAATGGGCACCAAGCTCCTATTTTCTTCGGCCTACCATCTGCAGAAGGATGGGCAAACGGAGGTTGTAAATAGAAGTTTGGGTAGTCTGTTGCGCTGCCTTGTGGGAGACCACAAGGGTACATGGGATCTTCTCCTTCCGCATGCTCAATTGGCATATAATAATTCCAAAAATAGGTCAACGGGTCTGTCCCCGAATGAAATTGAGCATGGCTATAACGCCCCGGTGCCACTTGACTTGATTCCGTTACCCCCATCTTTTAAATCAAGCCAATTCGCACAAGACTTTGCCTCTCACATCCATGACCTGCATAAACACATTAATGAGACGCTTACCGCACAATATGCGTCCTATCAAGTTCATGCCAACACACATAAACGAGCGTCTCCCCTGAAAGTCGGCGATTTAGTCATGGTCCGTGTCATCCCTGAACGGTTGCCTACGGGCACCTTAAAAAAGTTAGCGGACCGGCGAGCGTGCCCTTTTGGAATCTTAAAGCAGTTAGGCAAAAATGCATTTCTTTTGGAATTACCCGCTGATTGGGGTATTTCCCCTATTTTTAATGTTTCGGACTTAACGTCATATATTGCTCTGCCGCTAGAATTATCTTCCTCCCCGTTTACACCTACTACAGATTCTCTTGGGCGTAAGACTGAGTGGGGTACGGGATCACTCGTTCCGTCGGTCTCCAACGGAGGTACGCCGTATATTGATGCATTAGATTTTCCCCCGTTACTGCCTAATGCTTTTCCCAGGTTTGTCAGGACAACTTTCTTGCCCCACCGGATTCTACAGGATGATGTACTTCCCACTCCGGATGGCGACGTGCGTCGTTTCTTGGTTCGTTGTCGTGGTCGCCCCGCCTCGGATGACTCTTGGCTCCCGGAATCCGAGGTCGCGCTCTTGGATGATGCTCTTCTACGACGATATCTGCAGGACAACTCATCAGTGATGAGTCCTTTTAAGGTGGGGAGGATTGGTGGAGACGACGAACCATAGCTTGCTGAAGACCCTCCCTCATCTCCAACAAAGGACTCGCGTCGCCATGGTGCCCACTCGGGGCGACGTTATAATCTCCTCCCTCGGCTCAAGCCCGTCTAATCCTTTTATTTATGTCATTTTATTTTTCATATTTGTTGTGCCACTTGTTTAGGAATTTTATTAGTCTCTTTAAGTTTAACCAAAAAACATTATAGCTTTATTTTCATTTTGGGCTGCTAATAGCCGGATGATGGTTGTAAGCCTATATATAGGCATAGGATGTTTCCTTTTGAGGTATTGAAGAAGAAAATTGAAAACCCTAAACCTATCTCTCTACTTTCTCCTCTCTTTAGCCGCCCCCCCCCCCCTCTCTCTCTCTTCCTCCTCACTATTTCGGCCGCCCCCCTCTCTCCATTCCCAAAAGCCGCCCACCTCCTCTACCATTCTCCCTCTCCCTATCTCCTTCCTCAACACCACTTCCCCCTCACAAGCTGCCCCATATCCGACCACCAACCTTCACCCATTCGGCCACCACCACTCTTGGCCGACCTCCATTCCCCCATCCTCTTGGCCGACTACCTCCCCTTGGGAGGAGGTGGAGTGTTTCTTGCTCCAAGGAACTTGGAGACGGCGTGACGTGGCAACGGCGGAATCTCTTACTCCATCCGGCACAACTCCGGCGGAACCGCGGGCGAGTGATCCCTTGGTAAAGCAGTCGGAATCATCCATTCCGACTTAGGTAACGAACCTCTCCACTTCCGTGTGCTTCCCTCTTGATTTTTCTAGCGCTTGGAATAATTTTTGCGTTGCTTGCGAATTGTTGAATTTTTGTGGGTTTTGCTTTAAGTGTTGCAACATCACTACGCTTTATTTCCGAAAAGGGTTTGGCGAACCCCGCACCTTTTTGTTGGGGGAGATCTACCGTTTCTCGATCGTGTTTTCGGGTAGATCTTCTTTGGTACAACATCGCTCGTCCGGACCGGGTGGGTCCCTTTTGCTTGAAAGGATAACGGCCTATAGCCGCTTGTTCGATCTTTCTGACGGTGTGGCTACCGTGTTGGCCGACTTGTTTAGTTTGCATATTAGCGCGCTGCGTTTGAGCTTTGTGTGGTTGTCCTCGTGGGTGTTAGACGTCTCGCGCGTTAGAACGCTAAAGTGTTCACGTTGGCGGATAGTGGCCTGCATCACTAAGAGTGTTGGTCACTATGTACTAGCTGAAGGGCCTTGCGAAGAGCTGGTGGTTATTGGAAAAAGGGAACGTTACAGATGTTTGTTCGTGGGACACTTTCAAGGAGTTGTTATTGAGGTGATTTCTACCGTCGGTCATGCAAGACCATTTGATGAAAAATTTTCTACATCTGAAGCAAAGACAACTCACGGTCAGTTAGTATGAGATAGAGTTAAGTAAGTTGACCTGGTTTACCTCGGATTTGGTAGCCTCTGAGGCTAGTGCAGTAAATAATTTTCTGGGTGGTCTTAGGAGCGACATCTTGTAGTTGGCTAATGCGTATGGATCAAAGAATTATGCGAAGGTAGTAGAAGCTGCCCTAAAGGTCGAAGCTATCGATAATGCCAAGAATCGAGGCATGCAAATGAGAAAGTACAAGAGAAAGTCTGATGATGGTAGAAGATCTCAGGAATTTGGCCCTGCTTCGAAGAAAGGAAGTAAGGAGTTGTGTCGTTTCTGTGGTCGGTCAAGCCGTTCGTTTGAAAAGTGTTTAAATAGGTTGGGAGCTGAAAAGCAAAAGCATACGCATGCAATTTAGAGCACTCCCAAAGGAGATTTGGTTTGGGCTTTGTGTAAGAGAAAGGGGCATGTTGTCGCCCACTATTGGAGTAAGGATAAGGTCTATTTTCATTGCAGACTGAAAGGTCATTTTAAGTTGAGGTGCCTGCAGTCTCTGCCTTTGCTACAGTCAGTTCCACTTCATGCCTTGCCGCCGACGCAGCTTTTGGATAAAGGGAAGGGCAAGTTGAATGTGGGGACTTTGGAAGAAGCGCAGACGTCCACCAAAGTTATATAATGTTAGATTCTGATCTAGTTCTTAGCTTTTAGCTTTAATTTTTATGATGGTCAATTAGTTATGTATGCGATTTTATAGGGATGTTTAAGGTTAAGAATCGTTAAGCGCGTGTTTTGTTTGATTGTGGCGTTACCCACTCGTTCGTTGATAGGAATTTTTTGAATCAAGAGTCAGACGATCTACAAAATTGGAGCCCGATTAAGATGTGAGCCATGTTGTTTGGGCATCTAATTCTTGCCAGCAGTTCTTTCACGGTGTAGATCCATTCCTCTGTATGCTCTGCCGACTCTATCCCAAGGTAAGAAGGAGGGGAGAGAGATCGGAAAGTGCTCACCCAATTGGAGCCCGGACCTTATTGTTGTCGGGGGCTTGTTGGGATCTGAAGGCATCCAGGATAGTTGTGAGCGTCTGCCCTATTTTCGATTGTTGAAATTGTGTGGGTACAAACGGGGTGGGGGTGCCGCCCACTGGCTCAACGTGCAAAGATCTACACGTAGAATACACACCTAAGGTCAGGTTTGCTAATATTAAGGTCAAAGTTGGACATACTTAGTGTGAATTACATATGGGCACACCACTACTTTCGCTAAGTCAGTTTGCCCCCAAACTGACTAATCGAACGGGGGTGGCACCATTATTGAATGACTTCTCTAATTCAGGATCATAGAATGCATATATGTAAGACCCCCTCCCAGAACACAGAACAAGACACGAGGGGAGTCTTATGCCCAGAACAGCCGTCTTGCGGTAGCACTAGCACTCGGGCTAGCTTGTACTACAAGACGACTATTCTACTAGCCTTTACCATTATCAATCATGCCAACCCAACCAAGACCAAAGAAGCAGAAGCTGAAGCCAAGACCCCCACTCCAACAAGAAAAGAGCAATCTCTAGCTCTTAAGGCTGCAGATGTTTCTGAAGGCAGCCAATCTAATGATGAACTTATGGCATTGTTTGCCAAAAGGTTTCTCAAGATGGGGAGAAAGGAGTTCAGAAAGAAGTCTTCACGCTATGAAGACAAACCAAGGTATGATCGCTCTCTCGCTAAAGAAATTATTTGTTATGGTTGCAGGAAGCCTGGACACATCTTGCCAGAGTGTCCAGAGGAGAAGAACAAAGAAAAGAGAAAAGAAAAGGAATAGCACAGGAAGCACTCCAAGCCATCCTCCTACAAAAATAAGAAGAAGGAGAGAGGTTTCATTGCTGAAACCTGGAGTGATTCTGATGAAGAATCCTCCTCATCAAGCTCTAGTGAGGATGAGGAAGAGAAGAAGGCAAAAGAAGTTTGCCTAATGGCAATAGATGCCTGCAGCAACCACTCTGCTGCAGAGAGTTCTGATTCTGATGAAGAGATGCCTACAGAAGATGAGGTACTTTCTTCTTATGATTTTACTTCAGAAGAATTTAAATTAGACTTTAAATCTTTATGCTTAGATTTGATTAGCTCTGAAAAGGAAATAAAAGAACTTAGAAAAAGGTTAGCTGACTCAGAATCAATAGCCTCTGAAAATGTTAGGTTAAAGGAAGATCTCACTACTTGTAGTGAAGAAATTAAATTTCTTAAAATAGAGTTAGCTAAGTCTAAGAGATTAGAAGAATCCTTTAATGGTAGAAGCCTTAAGTTGTTAGAAATTACCAGCATGACTAACACTAGGTCAGGTAATGATAAACTAGGCTTAGGAGCTTCTCCCAGTGAACCCCCAGTTCTTCTTAAAAATAATCTTTCAACTCCAGTTAACTTCATTTCAGCTAGTAGAAAGAAGAATACTGAGCAAGTAAATCTGGTTAATAAAACTTAAATAAGTCTAAGAGAGAAAAGAGAAAGAAGTTCTTTAAAGAAATGCAAAGAGCGTCGAACGCCGCTCGACGATCGGAAGCTCCATGGTCGAACGAAGCTCGACGATCTGTACACCCATCGTCGAACGTCGATCGACGATTTCAATATGATTTTCAAAATCATAATCAATTCCATAGAAACCTAAATGAGAATAGAAACCCTAGGTTTGGTGACCCATCATCTGCATGGAGAATCCCACCTAGGAGATCTCACCCACTAGGTTATCACCCTCAGCCTGCATTCTCATACATTTCCAGTTTTTTCTTATGTGAAAAACAAGGGACCCAAGGTTACCTGGGTCCACACTGTCTAAATAATTGTCTTGCAGGTGAAGGCCTATCCAATCACTCAAAATAAGTGGTATTTGGATAGTGGATGCTCTAAGCATATGACAGGAAATAAAGATCTTCTGTCAAAGCTCAAAGCTAAGCTCGGCCCAAAGGTTATCTTTGGAGACTCCAGCTGTGGTCAAACAGAAGGCTATGGCAAGATCACAATTGGAGCAGTTACTTTCAAGAGAGTTGCTTATGTCAATGGACTGAAGCATAATCTGATTTCAGTCAGCCAGCTATGTGATGCTGGCTACCAGGTTTCATTTTCTAATTTCTCTTGCAATATTACTTTAAATAATAATGTTGTTTTAGTAGGCATTAGAATAGGTAATATCTATTTAGTAGATTTCAATTCATCTCATTCTGAAATCTGCCTGTTTAATGAAGTAACCCTTAATAATAATTCCCTATGGCATAAAAGGCTTAGTCATGTAAACCTTAAAAATATATCTAGGTTATCTAAACACAACCTTGTTAGAGGTTTACCTTCTTGCCCCTACAAGAAGGAGAGTCTATGCAAGGCTTGTCAGCTAGGCAAGCAAACCAAGAACTCTTTTAAATCTGTAAATAAGAGTGATTCTCCTAGAATCCTGTATCTATTACACTTGGACCTTTTTGGCCCAATAAATGTACAGAGTTTAGGAGGGAAGTATTACACATTAGTAATTGTAGATGACTTCTCTAGGTTCAGTTGGGTTTTCTTTTTGAGAACTAAGTCTGATAACTTCAAAGCCCTTACAGACTTTCTACTATGTGTGCAGACTGAGTACTCTACTCATGTGGCCTTGATTAGAAGTGATCATGGTACTGAGTTTGACTCTCTTCTCATGCAAGAATTCTGTGAGAGAGAAGGTATCAAACATAGCTTCTCAGCTCCTAGAACTCCTCAACAAAATGGGGTAGTTGAAAGGAAAAATAGAACACTTATTGAAGCTGCTAGCACATTGTTGGCAGATGCTAACATGCCTCTATCCTATTGGGCAGAAGCTGTTAGTACAGCCAACTATGTCTTGAATAGAAGTTTGATACACAAACTTAAGTGTAAAACTCCTTATGAGTTGCTTAAAGGAAAGAAACCAAAAATTAATTACTTTAGAGTTTTTGGCTGTATTGTTTATATTCATAACAATAATAAAGAATATATTAGAAAGTTTGAAGCAAAAGCTTCAATGGGAATTATGCTTGGATATTCTCAAGTAAGCAAAGCTTATATGGTTTATAACAAATCTACCTGTAAGATTGAAGAATCTGTGCATGTGACTTTTGATGAGTCTCAGATGTTTTACAAGGAGAAGAAAAATTCTCCTTCCTCCAGTTCTTTGCAGGTACCTGATGTCCCTCAAGAAATTCTTCAACTATCAACTCTTCAGATCACTGAATCAGACAGTGATGAAGACATTGCTGAAGCTGTTGTTGTTCCACCAACAGTAGATCAAATTCCTACTGAGGAATTAATCCCAACTGTTGCTGAAGATCACATCCCACCTGCTGATATTATCACACTTAGAGATCACCCCACATCTCAAGTGATTGGAGACATATCAGTTGGTGTGCAAACAAGACACCAATTAAGACAGGATGTGATGCATGCTTGTTTCCTCTCACAGGTTGAGCCCCTCACCTTTAAAGATGCAGAGCTAGATCCCCACTAGATCATTGCAATGCAAGAGGAGCTCAATCAGTTTGAGAGATATAAAGTTTGGACTTTGGTTCCAAGACCTAAAGGCCAACTGATCATAGGCACCAAGTGGGTGTATAGAAACAAGTTAGATGCAAATGGAATTATAGTAAGGAATAAAGCAAGGCTTGTAGCTCAGGGCTACAGACAGGAGGAAGGTATAGACTATGACCAAACCTTTGCTCCTGTTGCAAGGCTAGAAGCAATAAAGATCTTCTTGGCCTATGCAGCCTTCATGAAGTTTAAGGTGTTCCAAATGGATGTCAAAAGTGCATTCCTAAATGGTGAGCTTAAGGAAGAGGTGTTTGTTGAACAACCACCAGGGTTTGTTTCTTCAACTCAGCCGTCTCATGTGTTTAAGTTACAGAAAGCTCTTTATGGACTAAAGCAAGCTCCTAGAGCCTGGTATGAGACCTTAGCTAGTTTCCTGTTAGAGCACAACTTTACTAGGGGAGTAGTTGATAGAACCCTTTTCGTCAAGCATCACAAGGACACAATCCTGTTAGTTCAGGTGTATGTAGATGATATTATATTTGGCTCCACTGATCCTAAACTGTTCAAAAAGTTTTCCAACTTGATGCATTCCAAGTTTGAGATGAGTAGCATGGGTGTGCTGTCTTACTTTCTTGGTCTCCAAGTTAAGCAAGATGCTGATGGTATCTTCATCTCCCAATCCAAATATGCCAAGGAATTGGTAAAGAAATTTGGGATGGCTGATGCTTCAGCAATGCCTACACCTATGGCTACTAATGTAGTTATTGATTCTGATGATCACGGCAAGCCAGTTGATCAAAAGAATTATAGGGCCATTATTGGTTCCCTATTATATCTAACTGCAAGTAGGCCTGATATAATGTTTGCTACATGCCTTTGTGCTAGATTCCAGGTCAACCCCAAGGAATCTCATCTGATTCTTCTAAAGAGAATCCTGAGATACCTGAAGGGATGTCCAGATCTAGGACTTTGGTACCCAGTTGAGTCAGAATTTGAATTAATTGGATATTCTAATTCTGATTATGCTGGTTGCAGAGTTGACAGGAAGAGCACCTCAGGAACTTGCCAGTTCCTGGGAGAGAGATTGGTCTCTTGGTTCTGTAAGAAGCAGGCTTCTGTCTCAACTTCAACTGCAGAGGCTGAATATATAGCAGCTGCCAGTTGTTGTTCACAGATCCTGTGGATTCAAAACCAGCTTGTGGATTATGGTTACTCACACAAGAACACCAAGATCATGTGTGATAGTACCAGTGCTATCTCAATTGCACAAAATCCAGTGCACCACTCTAGAACGAAGCACATTGAGATTAGGCACCATTTCCTGAGAGATTGTGTGGAAAAGAACAAGATCTGTCTTGAGTTCATATCCACTGAGTTTCAAAGAGGTGATATATTCACCAAGCCTTTAGATGAACAGAAGCATCTGTTCTTTTTTGTTCAACTAGGCATGATTAATGGACGAGACTAAGTGTGACTATATCTGCCTTTGTTGAAACTTGTTTGAAGATAGTCGAACGACGTTCGAAGATAGTCGATCGGGTCAAGCCATCATCGACTTATGGTTGATTAAAGTTTGTCTGATTGAAGATCGTCGACCGACGTTCGACCATCGTCGAACAAGTCGAGCTCATCGTCGATCTCTGGATGACGAAAGCCTGTTGCTTGTGAAGCCAGAAATAGCCGAACGATGGTTCGACTACTCTGCTTCTGAGCCGATCGTCGAACGGCCGTTCGACTATCGGGTCAAGTATCTTTTTAATAGATCGACTATTTCCGGTCTAATATAAAGCCGATAGTCGACCTAGGTTAAAAGATCTTGTGTTTTATCGTCGACGGAGCGTGTCCTTTCGCATTCTGCCTTCCCGCTTGCGATTTTCGGGCGTTTCGTCTTCTTCGTCCTCTCCAGCTTTCTCGAGCTTTCTCCAGCGAATCAATGGCGGTTTCCCCAGCAGTTCTAGCAGTCGTGAAGTTTGATGCTGGCTTTAGCGTGGATTTCGACGCGTTCAGTAGCTGCGATGCCGGAATCGTAGAAGTTCTTCAGCTATGCAGGGATCAGGGATTAGAGAGGTTAATGTCGTCAAGGATTAAGATAAACATCCCAGAAATCAAGGAATGGGCTTTCACGTCGTCTTCCACAGACGATTCGATGACTGGTACCATCGGCGGAGAAGAGGTAATCCTAACTCCGGCCGTTTTGTCTGATGTTTTTGGATTAGTTAATGGTGAAGAGGATTATGAGCAAGATGCTCAGGAATTCGGAAGAATGCTAGTTGAGCTGGGACATGCTGAGGGCATTCCCACGAAGCTGCTCAAAGTAAATTTCCCCTTCAAAATCAAGTTTCTTGCTGAGCTGGTAGGAAAAGTGCTCCTGGGTAAGCACTCCGCTCACGATAATATAACAAGGCAGCAATTCGCACTAATGTGTGCGATTGTTAATCGGAAAAGGATAGATTGGGCGGGAGTGATGTTTGATTTAATAAGGAAAAAGAATGGAAAGAAGGAAGTTACCCTCGGAAGGGTTATTGGAATCTTCCTAAAGGAAAAATTCCCCCAGCTGCTGAGTTCAACTGCAACAACAATTAACGCAAGCAAGAAGATGGATCCTCACCTTTTCTCCAAATGGAAGAGAACTTTTTTAAAACCCGCTCTCACAGGGGTTGCTCCAGCAACAGGACACCAGGACTGAATCAGTCACTCCTCACCATGTTGAAGCTGGCTCAGCTCTTCCCTCCTCCTCTTCTGCTTTGCTGTCTGCCTCAGTTGAAGTACCATCAACTTCAGCTGAAGTACGACCTTCTTCCTCTTCTGCTCCAGAAACAACTACGATTGTTCCTCTTTCCCCTCCAGCTTCTCCTCTTCCTGCACATCAGACTAGGATATCTGCTCCTAGCTTTGATTTGTTAGGATCTGAGAGAATTCCTACTCCTCCTTTGTCTCCCATTCATTCCCCAGTTAATTCTCCAATTAACTCTCTAGCTCCATCTCCTGCTCGATCCCCTGTCCACACCATTTCTCATCCCAGCACTACTACCATATCTGCTGCAGCTCCATCCACTTCACATCCATCATCTTTTGAGATCACTCCTGAGCTTATCTCCCGCATTGTGGAGTTGATTACCCCCTCAATCAAGACCATGATTGAAGAGGCAATCGCTCCCCTTGCAGCCTCCATTGATATCTTAACTACCTCCATCAAATCCCTTTCAAAATCTGCTGAGCCATCTTCCTCAAGGGGCCTGGTTTCAGTCTCCACTGAAATCAGGCAGGGGGAGATGTTCCATGAAGATGCCTCAGATCATCCTGCCTCCCTTCCAGCTATAACAGATACAGTCATGACAGCCCTAGAAGAGTCTGCTCCAGCTGAGAAAGAAGCAGTTCCAGTGTTGTCTGATAAGGAAATAGCAGATGGAATCATGCTTTCTGAAATTGCAGTAAAAGTCTGCCTAGAAGACCTCACCACTCTTGTGGTTGCTAGATTCCTAGAAGGAATTATAACTTCATATCTAGATGAATCATGGGAGATGGTCAAGTATGAAGGTAACTCATTCATCCATTTTGTTGATGAGTCAATTAATTTGCTTGCTAGTGAATACCTTGAAGGAATGATTATTGCTTATTTAGCAGATCTGTATTAATAATTCTACAGATGTTATTAGAGAAGATTTATCTGCTCAGATAATAGAAATTGTCTCAGAGGCTGCCCCAAGTGTTTCTGATATCCAAGTAGATCCTGAATTGGAATCTTTTTTAGATAATAGAGAAGATGAGTCTGAGAAAGATGAAGTCAAAGATGACTCTCCTGTTCTGAATTTGGAAGAAGTTCAAGCAAGGGCTGCCTGGGATCTAAGAGTACAATCTTTAAAAGAGAAAGAAAAAGATCTGCAAGTTGAAAAGTCAACCATCTGGGATGACTCACCAGGGTTGGACTTAGATTCCCTTCTAGCTCTGGATGCCATTGAAGAGGAAAGAGAAAAATCTGCTCTGAAGCTTAAAGAAAAGGCTGTTTCAGAAGCCTATGATCCTTATGAAAATCCTCCATCATCTCACTCTGATGATGAGGATGATTCTGATGTTTCTGAGAAGTCAAAGAGAAAGAAAGCTGCCCAAAAGAAGAGAAAAGCTGCTCCTCCTCCTCCTCCCAGTAAAGATAATGATACTCCTTTTTATATTCTGAAGGGCATTGACCCTAAGTCGAAGGAATTTCAGCACTGGATGTGGTTTTCAAAGAACCAGCAGAAAGAAAGGAAAAGAACTAAGAGGTATGATAGTCCTGTCTCAAGATGGACTCCCAGAGGTCCTCCTCCTCCCCCTCCAGGTGCAGGAGCCTCTGGGAACCTATCAGCTAATCCTGCTGCCTCTTCTGGAAGATCTGCTTCTTTTCAGCCCCAGCCAAGAAAAAGTTATCAAAGCTCGCAAGGCAAATCGTTTTCTGGGTCTCAAAGACAAGTGAAGGAGGCTGTGGTTCAAAGACCAACCTTTTCCCCTCCTCCTTCTCCAAAGAAAAGAATTCCATCTCCAACTCCAGTTCAGTCTGAGAAAACTGTTTCAAAAGGTAAATAGTTTACTTTGTTTTAAAATTCTAGCAAGAACCTTTTGCTAAGTCTGCTTCCTATGTCTTATCTAGTTATTCAAGATAAAATAGCTGATGCTGCTCCTCCTGAGCCTGTTTATGAAAATCCTGAGCTTGATCCTAACTTTAGGATGGCTCGCTTTCAAGAACTAGTTGGAGCAGCTCAAATAAGAAAAGCAAGAGAAGAAGGAAAAGATACGACTGGTTTAACTACCATGTCTGCTTACAGAAAGAAAGAGTTTGAAAAGTTCCAGGTTAATCCTGAGATTTTTGATCCATCAAAATATATGGAAAAGCATCCTGAAGCAGTAGTCCCAAGAGCTGCAGAATTGAAGATCATTGGGGTGCAGGACTTAAAGCTGTCAAAGAAAGAATCTGATGATCCTTTAAGGAAAATTTCTTTTGTGCCTAGTTCCTCTGACACTTTACCAGACTCTGTAGATTCTTAATATTTTGATTAACTGCTTTGATATATTAGTTTATTATCTATCTGTTTGATAATCTGCTAGTTATTTGTTAAATCTTTCCTGTATTATTTTAGTGTTCTATAGCTAGCTGTATGTTTTAGTTTTTGAGAGACTTAACTCAAATAGGGGGAGATTGTTGGTACCCTAGTTTTGATTTGAGTTTAGTCCTCTCCTTTGTGCCCCTTGACCCAAGAAATATCTATGGTCAATGGTTAGTAGTCTAGCTGTAGTGTCCTCACTTTTCCAGATTGAGAATTTGGTTAAGTAGTTTTTCGTTCGACTATAGTCGAACGCCGCTCGACTATCGTCTATCGGCTGATCGACGATCGTCTATCAGTTGGTCGACGCTCTGTCTGCGTTGATAGTTCGACTATCTGTTGATTGGTCGACTATCTGCTTGGCGTTGTAGTTCGACTATCTGTCCTGATAGTTCAACTATCTGATAGTTCGACTATCTGTTGATAGATCGACTATCTGGTCTGTTTTGATAGGTCGACTATCTGTTGATAGGTCGACTATCGGTTTTCTGAGGTAGGTCGACTATCTGCTTGATAGGTCGACTATCTCTGTACGCTTGATAGTTCGACTATCTGTCCAAGATAGATCGACTATCTGATAGTTCGACTATCTTTTCTGGTAGTTCGACTATCTGCTGTGATAGTTCGACTATCTCCTTTGATAGTTCGACTATCTGGATCGTTCGACTATCTGCCCGATAGTTCGACGATCTCCGTGCGTCGGTCGACGAACTCCGAAGGTCGTTCGACGCTTTCTGTCTGCCTTTATATTTTGTATTTATTTATTATATTTAATTAATTAATACATTAATCTGGCATATCTTTTTAAGCTGTATGATAAAATTACCAGGCAATATTTGCTCTATTCTTTTTGCCTGAGTCAAATCTTTTTAGATAAAGTTGTTTGTCTTATTAGCTGACATTATAAATTACTTTATCCGCTGTCAGCCCTTTATAGCCGTTAGACTGAAAAGTCTTCTTTTTGCTATAAAGAGTATTTTTCTGATGTGACTTTATTTAGTCATTCTGTTATTTGATTTGAGCCTGCAGCTTCTTAGAAAAAGGTTTATTCCTTTTATAGAATGTTTTGCTGCAGAGTTTGTTGTGTCTTCTTGATATTTATAGCCCAGGTCTCAAGGCTCAGAAGAAGACAAATTATTCAAATTGAAGAGATCCGTTGCTTGCTGATGTTATATAAAGGACCCTTTGAAGAAGGATTCAAGCTAGCTAATAGCTAACCAGTTGTTCATTCAAGCTTTCAAGCCTTCATCAAGAAAAAGCTTTCTGCTCTCAGTAATTTCCATCTAACTGAGAAGTGTTAAGATCTTCCACTCTTCTTCACCTGAGTTCTCCTGCTTTCAGGAAGTCCAAACTCAGAGATCTTTTGAAGAAGAAGAAGAAGAAGATAGCTGCTTGAAGATCTTCATTTTATTATTTATTTTCTTCCTGTAGCTTTTTTTCCTTCAGAACTTTCTGAAGAGTTTTCTGCACTGAAGCAAGACTTCACCTGGACATCTTTGAGCCAGGGGGAGGCTTGATTCTTTAGAGCACTCTAGCTCAGTGCAAGTTTTTGTGCTTCTCTAATCTTTGTAAAATAGAGAAGACATCTTAACCTTCTTCCCCCTCCTGTACAGGGTTATTACTCCCTTCAAAAGTATCCCTTGGTGGCAGGGCACCTGATCAAAAACCTGTGCTTGGTTTTTAGACACCTGATCAAAAGTCTAAAGGGTTTCTGGATCTACCTGAAGCAGATCCTGTTGGTGGCAGGGCACCTGATCAAAAACCTGAGTGGATTCCTACCGTGTGGGTAGAAGAGTGGACGTACCCAAGTTGTTTGGGGAACCACTATAAATTTCCTTGTGTCGTCTGGATTCCATTGTATAATTTCTGCATTGTGGCTGTGATTAGAGATAACTAGGATTGCTAGTTGCTGATTAGGTTTTCCAAGTCTTAACTGTAATTACAGTTAGCTTGAGTTTGCACACATCACTTGTGTTAGGCTATAGGGTTAACTTTATATCTATAATTTTTTCATTCCGCACTTCACTCCAAGGGAGTTGGGTAGACTATTAAGTTTTGTCTGTGTAAAATTTGATAACTCTATTCACCCCCCCCCCCTCTAGAGTAGTATCTATCCCTTCACTTTCAGATTAGCTTAGCCCGTTTTCATTTCCTTTCTTTATTATTATTAGTATCACTTATTTTACTCTGATAAATTTAAAAACAGCAAAAGTGTTAATTACTCTATTCACCCCCCCCCCCCTCCTCTAGAGTAAATCAGGTCTAACCCCTATCTTTCTTACTAAGTTTAACATACCCAACTCAAATTTGAAGGTGTTAAACTTGTCTTCATCTAGTGGCTTAGTGAATATGTCAGACATTTTCTTGTCTATTGGGACAAACTCAAGGGTGATGTCTTAACATTCTACATGCTCCGTAATGAAATGATAATTAATCTCTATGTGCTTAGTCCTGCTATGGGAGACAAGATTCCTAGCAAAAGAGATTGAACTAGTAGAATCACAGAATAAAGGAGTTCTACTTATTTGGAGGTTATAGTCTTGAATCTGGTTTTGGATCCACAACAAATGAGCACAATTGCTTCCTTCTGAGATGCACTCTTACTCTGTAGTTGATAATGCCACACTAGTTTGTTTCTTGCTGCTCCAAGATACTAGTCTCCCTCCCAAGAACTAACAGGTTCCAGATGTGCTCTTCCTGTCCTCTTTGTAGCCTGCAAAATCTGCATCGGAATAGCCAGTTAGTTCAAACTCCCCATTCCTAGGGTACCAAAGGCCAAGATCTGGAGTGCCCGTAAGATACATAAAGATTCTCTTAGATGCAAAGTGTGAGATTCTTTAGGCCATTCCTGATACCTAGCACAAATACATGTAGCATACATGATGTCTTGCCTACTTACAGTCAGATATAGAAGGAAGCCAATTATCCCTCTATACAAAGTTTCATCAACAGGTTTCCCTACTTCATCTTCGCGTACAGGCATACTTGACCTCATGGGAGTTCTCATGGTGGAGGAATTCTCCATGCTAAATTTCTTGATTAACTCCCTAGTGAACTTAGACTGGGATATGGACAAGCCATCATCAGTCTGTCTTACTTGGAGGCCCAAGAAGAACTTAAGTTCACCCATACTGCTCGTCTCAAACTTCCCCTGTATAAGTAGCAAACTTTTTATAGAGGTTGTCATTAGTAGATCCAAAGATGATGTCATCTACATAGATCTAGACTAGGATGATCTTACCCTTAGATTCCCTTAGGAATAAGGTCTTGTCTATTTTCCCCCTTGAGAATTTGTTCTTAATGAGGATGTTGGTTGTCACAACCCGCATTTTTCTCACTATTTATTAAATCAGAGTAAGAGAAAATCTACGCGCTGTGATGCCACGTCGAGCAGGGGATAACTGCCGACGTTCAGGCGACACTCCAAATCCTTTCAAATCATGACTTATTTGATTATAAAAACTTGATTTATTTATTGGCCGTATCCCTCGGCTCAGTGGACCAAAGAGTCCACGGTTTCAATACTGATTTTTATACGTAGCGGAAAATACTTCATTTATGACAACATCCTAAATGAGCGCATAAGTGATCCCGAAGGACCCTTACGCTGAACCAAAACTCTAGTTTTAATTTATACATATATAGGAAAATTCATTTGTTATACGTAATTAAGAAAGTACGCTAAGTGAGTTCTTTTTAGAAATCATGCTGATCATGCTTTATATACATAATATAGTTGAGGTTCTATAGTTTTAAAATAACTAGCATCCTAGCATAAAACTTCCCAGAGCAAGTAAACTAAGTCCCCAAAAACAGGGTAGCAGTAAAAGTAGACATATCCAGTGCAAAGGTAAAAAAAACTACCAGGGGCGTCACATACGACAATAACCCACTGGCAAGTACACAAGTCTGTAGGAAGACAGTAAAACTACCTCACTATGACTCAAGAGAGTCTCAACAGCCAACAGAAAGGAAACCTCCAACAGCACCACAGCAAGCCACCTACTGGCTACTGTCCTGAACCTGAGGCATTCAGAAAAGTAGAACACCTCAGAGCAAGGAAAAAGGAATGCAAGTGCTAAAAAGAAAAGTAAGGTAAAAACAGGTAAAGTGAAGTAAAGAGAGTACAACTAGAGTAGAACAACAATGCCCAAGGAAGGGCGAAAAGCAAACCTGCACCAGGTGCGGGTAAACAGCAACTACTCTGCCTAACAACCCGCAGAGTCAACATGGCCATGATGCCAAAATGCTGCAACACCTACGGAAGAAACGCCTAACATCCTAAACTGTGAGAGGCGGCAGTAGCAAAAACAAGAAACTTGGAATCAGGTTGAAAGCGTTCCAAATCGCCCAACCACTAATTCCGAGTCAACACATTGCTCAAGGGTTGACACGTGAAGGCACAAAAGACCCATCACTCACTTGCCCAGAAAACTACTCGGGTCAAGGTAAAGAGTGTGGTCGAGGCTACATCACGCCACACAACCCCTAAAAGAGCCATCCACCACCACTACTGACCACAACCCACGATTCGGCCTCCGGAAGGTAACAGCCGACAATGGACTCTCGATACACGAGCAAAACACTCGGGGAGAAATCAACGCTAAGGGATTAGTCGTTGCGATTACGCAACGCCGCTGCGAGTGAGTACACTCACTCGATCCTAAGCCTAGCGTACGAGCATCGGCATCGGGTCGCACGATTACTAGACGCACGTCCATAGACCGTGCGTGCACAATTCACACCTAAACGTCTCAAATAAGGCAAATAGGAAAATCCCAACACCCTAAACATACACCTAGACCTAAACATAAACCCAACTCTAGGCTAACCCACACCTACGCTAAACATCTACCGCGACGCCGTCCTAGAACGGGAATCTACTAGCGGGAGGGTAAAAGCCTAAATTTTTAACGCGGTTTCCAATGGGGATAAGGGTTAGGAACGTTCAGATTCGTGGCGTAAAAGCATGAAATTAGAGTAATTAGCAAGAAAATTGAGAGACAAATAGGCCAAACGGCGAAAAGGGGAGAAACACTTGCCTTGCTAAATCACCAAAAATTTCGCCAGCACAACGACGCTATGGCGGACGCCCAAAAATTCCGGAAGCTCCCAAAATCACCAAATCCACAACCTACACAACATCTAATCAAAAAAAGAAGAAGAAAATACCCAAGAGAACTCCAAAACCCAAATGGAAATCCAAAGAAAATCATAGGGGAAAGGTTCAATAGCATACCTAGGATCGAAGCTCTCGGCGAGGGGAACACGGATCCGGGCTCGGATCGGAAGGAGGGGGTCGGGGCTGCCGGCGGCGGGCGGCGGAAGGGGGTCGGCTAGGGCGTTTCGCCGGCTCGGGCTCGCACAGGAGGGGGGGAAGAAAGCTGCGTTTTTTTTTTTTTTAAAGGGGGGCCGGTTTTGATGTTTATTAAGGGGGAGGGGGGAGGTTAATTTCTTATACTTTATTATATAAATTATAATTAATATAATTAATAACCATTATCACTTAATTATATATTATACCTTATATAATTATTAACTAATATAACTAAATTACACACTAACACACATATGTATATACATACTAACACCCATATATATATAAATATATACTACACAAACGCCGACACGCACGCGTAAATTTTCTTACTCCGCACGTACATACACGCACACTAATATAAATACCGGCACGCATAAATTATGCGCCACGCTACTCATGCGTAAATAAATATATATGCCATCATAAAATGACGGCTCGCTAACTAGCGACCGCCAAAACGACGCGATTATGCGACGTTCTCGGATTCCGACCAAATTCGCACTGTAGCTAAAAACCCGGGCTACGAGAACAACGGCGAAGTCAAAAACGACCTCCGATGAACAAAACTCGAGATAACCTTGCCCGAAGCCAAACACGAGAATTCCCTGAAAGGCTCAACCAGGTCTCCAAAACAGACACCGGCTAGCTGGGGAAACCCGCAACCAGGCTAAACCTCTAAGAACACCTAACGAGGTACTCTAACAACGGCTCGAGACGGAAAACGTCAACGTAACGCCGAAAAAGGATTTAAAATAAATCATCGAAAATTCGGGGGCGTTACAGTCACTCCCCCTAACAAAAAGTTTCGACCCGAAACTTTGCGAAAACTACTCCTACAACAGAAGGAAAGAAACCAACTACTAGAGAGGAAACGTACCCGACAACTCAGGGAACAAATGAGGGTGAGCCTCCCTCATAGCCGACTCTAGCTCCCAAGTCGCGCTCTCCAATTCCTGGTTCTTCCAAAGAACCTTCACCATAGGAATAGACTTCGTCCGCAACACTCGAGCTTGAGCTTCCAAAATGCGGACCGGCACCTCGACATACGAGAGATTGGGCTCCAACTGGGGCACAGCGTCCAAGACTTGCCCACTACTCCGCACGCACTTCCGCAACTGGCTCACATGAAAGACATTATGAACCCCCGGGAAGCTAGCTGGCAGATCCAGCCTATAAGCAGCCACACCAATACGCTCCAAAATCCTGAACGGGCCCACAAATCTCGGATCCAACTTCCGATTCTTGCCGAACCTCTTCACTCCTACCATCGGAGATACCTTCAAGAAGACCAAATCATCCACTGAAAACTCTAAATCGGACCTACACCGATTGGCGTTCTTCTCATACCTCTCCTGAGCAACTCGAAGCTTCTCCCGAATAAGTTTCACGGAAACCTCCATCTCTTCGAGTGCATCAGGACCCAAAACAGGCCTCTCACCGGCCTCGGCCCAAAACAGAGGGGTTCTGCAGCGCCTCCCATACAACGCCTCGAAGGGAGCCATCTGTAGACTCTCTTGGTAGCTGTTGTTGTAGGCAAATTCCATGAGCCGTAAACGCTCATCCCAAGCACCTCCATGATCGAGAATATAGCACCGGATCATATCCTCCACAATCTGATTCACACGCTCGGTCTGCCCGTTGGTCTGCGGATGGTAAGCTGTGGAATACCTCAAATCAGTGCCCAAACCCTCCTGCAAACTCCTCCAGAAACGCGATGTGAACCGAGAGTCTCGATCTGAAACGATGCTAACTGGAACGCCATGCAATCTGACGACCTCATCCAAGTACAACTCAGCAATCTTCTTCATCGAGTAATCGATCTTATAAGGTACGAAGTGCGCACACTTCGTCAATCGGTCCACGATCACCCAAACAGAATCAAACCCTCTCGGAGATCTCGGTAAGCCTGTAATGAAATCCATCGAGATGCTTTCCCACTTCCAAGTCGGGATCTCCAAAGGTGCCAACTTGCCACCAGGCCTCCCATGGTCGGCCTTCACCCGCCTGCAAGTGTAACACTCCGAGACAAAACGAGCTATATCACCCTTCATCCCATACCACCAGGCGATCTGCTTCAGATCATGGTACATCTTCGTAGATCCCGGGTGGTAGGAAACACTGGATCCGTGAGCCTCTTTGCAAATCAATACTCTGATGTCTCCAACTGCGGGGATGCAAAACCTGCCGCGGTACTTCAAAGTACCCGCCTTGTCGATGGAGAAATCTGGCAACTCTCCCCTCTCAGCTCTGAGGTACAAGTGCAACAAATCCGGATCCTCTTTCTGGTGCAATCTGGTGAGAGAAATCCATGACGGCTCTGCCACTACCAAACTGCTCTGCAACTCACAGCGTCCTGCGGTGATATCCATCAATAGAAACTCCTCCACTAAACGATCCGCGGTGAGATTGAAGACTTTCCCCGTCTTCCGGCTCAAGGCGTCGGCCACCACATTGGCCTTGCCCGGATGGTACTGAATCTCAACATCGTAATCAGCAACATACTCAAGCCACCGCCGCTGGCGCAAATTCAGCTCCTTCTGAGTGAACACGTACTTCAGGCTCTTATGATCGGTAAAGATCCTGCACTGGGCCCCATAAAGTAAGTGTCTCCACAGCTTCAAGGCAAAAATCACCGCAGCAAACTCGAGGTCGTGCGTAGGATAGTTCCGCTCATGAATCTTCAACTGACGAGACCCATAAGCGATCACCTTCCCTTCCTGCATCAACACGCCACCGAGTCCAACGTGCGAGGCATCCACATAAACGTCATAGTCCTGTCCCTCCGCCGGTAAGGTCAACACAGGGGCAGAACATAACCGGCTCTTCAGCTCCAGAAAGGCCTCCTCGCACTTATCACTCCAAACGAACGCCGCATGCTTCTGCGTCAGCTTTGTCAAGGGCGCTGCCAAGGTAGAAAAGCCCTCGACGAATCTCCTATAATAGCCGGCCAACCCCAAGAAGCTCCTGATCTCCTTGGGTGTGCTCGGCCTACTCCAATCCATCACTGCTGAGATCTTCTCCGGGTCCACTGAAATACCATCTTTGTTCACCACATGACCCAGGAAGGAAACCTGAGGCAACCAGAACTCGCACTTGCTCAGCTTGGCATACAACTGATGATCCCTCAAGGCGGATAACACCAACCGCAAATGCTGATCATGCTCCGCCGCATTCCGAGAATAAATCAGAACGTCGTCAATGAACACAATGACAAACTTGTCCAGAAAGTCCTTGAACACCCGGTTCATCATGTCCATAAATGCTGAAGGCGCATTGGTCAGCCCAAAAGACATGACCAGGAACTCGAAATGACCATGCCTCGATCGGAAAGCCGTCCGTGGAACATCCGACTCTCGGATCCTAAGCTGATGGTAACCCGAACGGAGGTCTATCTTCGAAAATACTGAACTGCCACGCAACTGATCAAATAAATCGTCGATTCTGGGCAGTGGATACCTGTTCTTGATGGTGACTTTGTTCAACTCTCTATAGTCGATACAAAGGCGCATCGAACCATCCTTCTTCTTCACAAAGAGAACCGGAGCACCCCAGGGCGACGAGCTTTGGCTTATGAAGCCCTTCTCCAATAACTCATCAAGCTGAGTACGAAGCTCCTCCAGCTCTCGCGGGGCCATTCGATACGGCGCCTTGGCAATCGGACGCGTACCAGGCTCCAAATCAATCACGAACTCCACATCCCTGTCTGGAGGAAGACCGGGAAGATCGCTAGGAAACACGTCAGGAAACTCTCGCGCAACCGGAATCTCATCCAAAAGCGGCACACTGCTAACAGTCCCCAACACTGAGACTAAACAAGCAAAACAGCTAGCAGGAAAAACCCTCTGAGCACATACCGCAGAAATCGCCGGAGAGTCCCGACGCGAATCACCGAAGACACTCCCAGGCTGACCGCTGTCCTTCCTGAAATCCAAGCGCTTTCCCCTGCACTGAATCACTGCATCATATCGGGACAGCCAGTCCATACCCAGGATGACATCGAAATCCTCCAGGTCTATAACTTTCAGATCAGCCTTGGCCAGAAAATCCCCCAACCAAATAGGGCAGTCCAGAATGCCCTGATCTGATATCACGGATTCACCCGAGGGGAACTTGACGCTAAAGGCACCTCCAACACGATCAAGAACCCACTGGCACCGCTCGACAAAGGCCCTAGCCACAAAGGAGTGGGTAGCACCTGAGTCAAACAGAACGCGGGCCCAGCGGTTCCTTACCTTAAATTTCCCTATACACAAACAAAATATTAAACGCACAAGCAATTAACAAAACAATAGCAACACTAAAACTGCTACAAAAGAGAAAGTCAAGCGAGGGGGGGGGGGTTTACCTGAAATGACCTGCGTCGAAGTCTCAGCCTCCGCTGAAGATACCACATTCAGCTTCCCTTTACCCTTGTCCACCGGCTGAGGCGGAAGTAAAGCCTGAAGCGGAACAGCATGAAGAGCGGACTGAACCTGAGGGCACCTCGACTTAATATGGCCCTTCTGGCCACACTGGTAGCAAACACGATCCTTGGACCAGCACTGAGCAGCCTCGTGACCGGGTCGCTTGCAGACAGGACAAGGAACATCCCTCCTCGGAGCACTCTGGATAGCATGCACATGCTCCTTCTTCTGGACCCTTGCCCTCTTGAAGCACCTCTCAGCTGGGTGGCCCGGATGGCCACAGAAACTGCACACTACCTTGCTCTTCTTCTCAGAAGCAGCACCAAGAACCTGGGGACCCTTTTCCTCAACTGACCTCCTCTTCTCGTTTCTCGCCTGCTGTCCACGCTGCTTCGCGTTCTCGATAGCCTCTACCTTCAAAGCGGCCTCAACTGCCCCTGCATAAGTCACCGCTCCGTGGGCGACCGCTAGCTGCTGAACGTCGCTCCTCAGGCCACCAAGAAACCGCTTCACCCTGTCCTCCTCGGAGCTCACCAAGCTAGGACCAAAGCGACTGAGTTTGCTAAACTCAATCTCGTAATCGCTGACGGAGAGCTGCCTCTGCTTCAGATGAATAAAGTCATTCATCAGCCTGTCTCGCTCTACTGACGGTAGAAACTTCCTCATCAGGATCTCTTTGAAGGATGCCCAAGTACATCCTCCCACCATGCCTTCCTTCTCTCGCATCCACCAGCTCTTCGCTAGCCCCTTCAGCTGATAGGCGGCTAACATCACCTTCTGGTCCTCAGTCACCCCAGAGTAATGAAACATCTCCTCCATGGTGATCATCCAGTCATCCAGTACCATAAAGTCCGCCTTACCATCGTAGGTAGGAGGTCGCAGCCGCTGAAACTGGGAGATGAAAGCCATCCCGGGGGCACCACCACTGGAGGCACGAGAGGAGCAGGAGGGGCAGGAGGGGCTAGGACAGCTGTACCCACGGCGGGGTCCTGAACTCCCGGAGTCTGACCCGCCGCTCCGGATAAAAAGGACTGCATCTGGGCCTGCAACTCCACCACCTGCCTTGATAAGGCCTCGTTACTCTGCCTCAGGCTTTCCACCAACGCATCACTTTGAGCACCGGAGGACTCACCCTCAGACTGGGGAGTCGACCTCGTCACTCTACGCTTCGGCGGCATCCTAAAAGAAACAAACATCACAATTATTAGAATGCACTATAACTACTAGAACGGACAACAGACACGTACAGACAATATGTACATAAATATGCTCTTCTACTGCTATATTTGCTCTGGAAATTTATTTCATTTATTAATAAAGGAAATGATATGCTTAGCCTAAGATGGTTCACCACCATCACTGACACTTGTGCCTAGATCGGGAATGCATGAATTTATATTCCTTTTGACTCAAAAAAATTATGTGTGTACACATGTCATCCTGCACGTCTTTAGCTTGGCGCGTTGTGCTTATGCGATGTTATGTTATGCATGATTATGCTATGCATTCTAAAAAGGCCCTAGTGCATGCCATGGCGGAGTACACATGAAAATGTTATGCATCCCATAATACATAACATTCTCATGCAACTAAAAAAGAAAACGTGCTAGTCGCATCCATGCGGTGAGGTTATGCACCCCATAATACATAACCCTCGCATGTTGCCCCTATGGTGGATCCATATACAACCACATATTATGTATCGCAAAATACATAATATGCCCCGTATACTTCATGTTATGCTTATGAGTGTAGTGCAGTGTTCGTGCTTCAGCCAAAACGTGCCGATGACATGTCGGTGTGTGTATGATATGACTCTAAACATCTAACACAAACAAAGGAAGGTTGCCCGACCAATTGTCAAGCAACCTCCCTCTGATACCAACTGTCACAACCCGCATTTTTCTCACTATTTATTAAATCAGAGTAAGAGAAAATCTACGCGCTGTGATGCCACGTCGAGCAGGGGATAACTGCCGACGTTCAGGCGACACTCCAAATCCTTTCAAATCATGACTTATTTGATTATAAAAACTTGATTTATTTATTGGCCGTATCCCTCGGCTCAGTGGACCAAAGAGTCCACGGTTTCAATACTGATTTTTATACGTAGCAGAAAATACTTCATTTATGACAACATCCTAAATGAGCGCATAAGTGATCCCGAAGGACCCTTACGCTGAACCAAAACTCTAGTTTTAATTTATACATATATAGGAAAATTCATTTGTTATACGTAATTAAGAAAGTACGCTAAGTGAGTTCTTTTTAGAAATCATGCTGATCATGCTTTATATACATAATATAGTTGAGGTTCTATAGTTTTAAAATAACTAGCATCCTAGCATAAAACTTCCCAGAGCAAGTAAACTAAGTCCCCAAAAACAGGGTAGCAGTAAAAGTAGACATATCCAGTGCAAAGGTAAAAAAAACTACCAGGGGCGTCACATACGACAATAACCCACTGGCAAGAACACAAGTCTGTAGGAAGACAGTAAAACTACCTCACTATGACTCAAGAGAGTCTCAACAGCCAACAGAAAGGAAACCTCCAACAGCACCACAGCAAGCCACCTACTGGCTACTGTCCTGAACCTGAGGCATTCAGAAAAGTAGAACACCTCAGAGCAAGGAAAAAGGAATGCAAGTGCTAAAAAGAAAAGTAAGGTAAAAACAGGTAAAGTGAAGTAAAGAGAGTACAACTAGAGTAGAACAACAATGCCCAAGGAAGGGCGAAAAGCAAACCTGCACCAGGTGCGGGTAAACAGCAACTACTCTGCCTAACAACCCGCAGAGTCAACATGGCCATGATGCCAAAATGCTGCAACACCTACGGAAGAAACGCCTAACATCCTAAACTGTGAGAGGCGGCAGTAGCAAAAACAAGAAACTTGGAATCAGGTTGAAAGCGTTCCAAATCGCCCAACCACTAATTCCGAGTCAACACATTGCTCAAGGGTTGACACGTGAAGGCACAAAAGACCCATCACTCACTTGCCCAGAAAACTACTCGGGTCAAGGTAAAGAGTGTGGTCGAGGCTACATCACGCCACACAACCCCTAAAAGAGCCATCCACCACCACTACTGACCACAACCCACGATTCGGCCTCCGGAAGGTAACAGCCGACAATGGACTCTCGATACACGAGCAAAACACTCGGGGAGAAATCAACGCTAAGGGATTAGTCGTTGCGATTACGCAACGCCGCTGCGAGTGAGTACACTCACTCGATCCTAAGCCTAGCGTACGAGCATCGGCATCGGGTCGCACGATTACTAGACGCACGTCCATAGACCGTGCGTGCACAATTCACACCTAAACGTCTCAAATAAGGCAAATAGGAAAATCCCAACACCCTAAACATACACCTAGACCTAAACATAAACCCAACTCTAGGCTAACCCACACCTACGCTAAACATCTACCGCGACGCCGTCCTAGAACGGGAATCTACTAGCGGGAGGGTAAAAGCCTAAATTTTTAACGCGGTTTCCAATGGGGATAAGGGTTAGGAACGTTCAGATTCGTGGCGTAAAAGCATGAAATTAGAGTAATTAGCAAGAAAATTGAGAGACAAATAGGCCAAACGGCGAAAAGGGGAGAAACACTTGCCTTGCTAAATCACCAAAAATTTCGCCAGCACAACGGCGCTATGGCGGACGCCCAAAAATTCTGGAAGCTCCCAAAATCACCAAATCCACAACCTACACAACATCTAATCAAAAAAAGAAGAAGAAAATACCCAAGAGAACTCCAAAACCCAAATGGAAATCCAAAGAAAATCATAGGGGAAAGGTTCAATAGCATACCTAGGATCGAAGCTCTCGGCGAGGGGAACACGGATCCGGGCTCGGATCGGAAGGAGGGGGTCGGGGCTGCCGGCGGCGGGCGGCGGAAGGGGGGTCGGCTAGGGCGTTTCGCCGGCTCGGGCTCGCACAGGAGGGGGGGAAGAAAGCTGCGTTTTTTTTTTTTTTAAAGGGGGGCCGGTTTTGATGTTTATTAAGGGGGAGGGGGGAGGTTAATTTCTTATACTTTATTATATAAATTATAATTAATATAATTAATAACCATTATCACTTAATTATATATTATACCTTATATAATTATTAACTAATATAACTAAATTACACACTAACACACATATGTATATACATACTAACACCCATATATATATAAATATATACTACACAAACGCCGACACGCACGCGTAAATTTTCTTACTCCGCACGTACATACACGCACACTAATATAAATACCGGCACGCATAAATTACGCGCCACGCTACTCATGCGTAAATAAATATATATGCCATCATAAAATGACGGCTCGCTAACTAGCGACCGCCAAAACGACGCGATTATGCGACGTTCTCGGATTCCGACCAAATTCGCACTGTAGCTAAAAACCCGGGCTACGAGAACAACGGCGAAGTCAAAAACGACCTCCGACGAACAAAACTCGAGATAACCTTGCCCGAAGCCAAACACGAGAATTCCCTGAAAGGCTCAACCGGGTCTCCAAAACAGACACCGGCTAGCTGGGGAAACCCGCAACCAGGCTAAACCTCTAAGAACACCTAACGAGGTACTCTAACAACGGCTCGAGACGGAAAACGTCAACGTAACGCCGAAAAAGGATTTAAAATAAATCATCGAAAATTCGGGGGCGTTACATTGGTACCCTAGATGTGATTTGGCTTATGTAATCCCTTTCCAGCCCCTCTTGATCCATATAAAGATATATGATCATGTTTAGACTTTGTTTAGTCTCCCTAGGGCGGTATATGACTGACCTAGAGTTTAGGCTAGTAGTTTTAGAATGTGTTTTGGTTAAGGCTTTTTCCGTTCGACTATCGTCGAACGAGGCCTCGCGATCGTCGATCATTGATCGACGATAGCAGGGCTATCGAATCGTTGAGTCAAGACAATTATCGTCGACCGATGGTCGACGATCTCAGAGCAAGCCTCTTATGCTCTGAAGGTTGGTCGACGATCTGCCATCTGCAGTTCAACGATCTTGTTCTTGTTCGACGATATCTGTCTCAACAGATATTTTGTCTTAGTCGTCGACATCTTGTGATGTTCGACGATATCTGTGTCGACAGATTGTTGCCTTAGTTGTCGACGATTTCTGGTCGACGATATCTGTCTCGACAGATCTTTTGCTTTGGTCGACGATAGTTTGAGCTGGTCGACGATTTCCGTTCGACGATTTCTGTTTCGACAGACTTCTGTTTTTAGTCGACGATCTGTTAGTAGGTCGACGATCTTCGAACCCCAGTTCGACGATTTCTGTCTGTTTTTATCTGTTTGTATTTATTCTATTCCTTGGTTTATTTCAAAGTGTTTTAGTTGGTGGTTAGATTGATTCTCTGATATTATTGTTGCTAAATTTATGGTTTAAATTCAAATAAATTGATTACAAATTCTGTCAAGCATAAATCACGGGATTCAGTATTCTTGATAAAGCATTTTGTCCTATTATACAAATTGCGTTGACCTTATCTTTCCAGCCTGTTTTCTAGCCGTTGGTACTATGTACTATTTCCAAGAATGGTACGTCTTTATGCTGAGATATTTTTCCCGCTTATTTTATTCCTTATTGGGACTGACAGAAAGTTAATAGGCCATTCTATTCCTATTGCTATATTCTATTTTGAGATAATTTGTTGCAGGGCTCGAGAATTCAAATCAATAGAGCCGTTCCAAAGGAAAAACGTGAAGACATATTTAAAAGAGATTCTGCTCTAAGAAAAGAAGAAGTTACAGACACAGAGAAATATTATTCATTCGCTCAAGCATCATCAGAGCAGCTCTTCACAATCTCACAACAAGAAGAAGAAAAGTTTTCCTGAAGCAAAAGCCCAGAGCAATCATCTTTCATTCTCAAGTCTCCTGAGCATCTGCTTAGAGTCTTCAAGACTTCAGAAAGAGCTCCAGTTCTGCTTCAAGTGCTCCAGAATCTTAAGACCTGATAAAAATCAGTCTTCAGATTTCTGAGGATTTAGTTTCAGTTTATCTGAAACTCCTTCATCCTGAAGCAAAGGCTTTCCCTGGACTTCCACTGAGCCAGGGGGAGACTTTGAATCTTTAGAGAATCCACAAATCTTCTCTAATCTGTATTTAAAACAGAGAAGATAATCTAACCCTCTCAACCCCTTTGTAAAAAGAGTTTGTTCACACCTCTTCAAAAGTGAACGTTGGTGACAGGGCACCTTATCAACAACCTGTGGTTGAGCATCCTTATCAAAAGCTCAAAGGGTCTGTTTGATCTACCTGAATCAGATCATTGGTGGCAGGGCACCTTAGCAAAAACCTGTAGTGGATTCCTACCAGGGTGGTAGAAGAGTGGATGTACCTATTTAAAGGGAACCACTATATATCCTGTGTCTCTCTGGTTCTTGCTGATTTGTTTATTCTGTGGCTGTGATAGAACTACCTAGGGTTGCTAGTTGCTGTGATAGGCTTGTAGTTAACTGAAATTTCAGTCAACTTCTTCACTTGTGCACTTCACTGTGTTAGGCTCTTAGGGTTCAAGTATCAGATTTTTTATTCCGCAAATAAACTCCAAGGGAGCTGACTAAGTGTTCATAAAATTTTGAATACTCTATTCACCCCCCTCTAGAGTAATTTACAACTTATCCCCTCACTTTCAATTGGTATCAAAGGGAGGTTAGCTGTTCATACAGGCTAACACCTGAGTTAAAAGATCCTGTGATAAGTTGTTTCCTGATACCATTCACAAACACTTTCACACATGGCCCAGTCTAAGGATTATTCAAGCACCAGACCTCCTGTATGCAACTTATCCAAGTTTGGCATATGGAAGGCCAGGATAAGACTATACATGAATTCTATTGATGAAGATATCTTTTCTTCTATTTTGACAGGACCACCTGCTAGGCCTGCTGCTGCTTCCACTTCTGCTGATCTCAGTGCTGTGCCACCACCTGACTACAATGAAACTTACAAGAAGGCAAAAGCAGCTGATGCTAAAGCAATGAATATCCTAGCTCAGACAATGTCTGATGAGATATTCCAGAAGCTGGCTGAATGCACCTCAGCCAAAGCTATGTGGGATTCCCTCAACCATATAGTTGCTGGCTCAGCTGATGAGAGGAAGGACAGGAGATCCAATCTCACCTCTCAGTATGAAAATTTCAAGAAGGATGATGCTGAAGACATTGACACCATGTACACAAGACTCAGTTCAATAATAAGTGAACTGAGGTCTTTAGACAAGGAAATAACCTTGTCAGAAGTCAATGACAAGATCCTGATGTGCCTTCCCATCTCATGGGACTCAAGGATATGGCCCATCAAGGATGGAAGAAACACTGTGGAACTCTCCACAGAAGCTCTGTTGGGAAAGCTCAGGTCATATGAGCAAACCTTAAAGAGTAGAGCTGCTGTAACTGAAGTGAAGACTCCTACTCCTACAAAGAAAGAGCACTCTCTAGCTCTTAAGGCTGCTGAGACTTCTGAAGGAAGTCAATCAAATGAGGAGTTACTGGCACTCATTGCCAAGAGATTCTTCAACATGGGAAGAAGAGACCTCAGAAAGAAGTTCTCCAAGCATGAGGACAAGCCAAGGTATGACAAGACTCCATCTAAAGAAATCATTTGTTATGTTTGCAGCAAGCCTGGACACATTGCTCCAGATTGTCCAGAGAAGAAGTACAAGGAGAAGAAACATGAGAAAGAATACAGGAAGCACCACTCCAAGTCCTCATCACACAAATACAAGAAGAAGGACAAGGGATTTGTGGCTGCTACCTGGAGTGAAATAGAAGAGGATACCTGCTCCTCTAGCTCCAGTGATTCAGAAGAAGAAGAAGAGAAGAAAGCCAAAGAGGTCTGCCTCATGGCCATTGATGCCTGCAGCTCTCTGTCAGCTGCAGAGAATTCTGAAGAAGAAGGAGACAATGAAGAAGATTCCTTTATGGAGGACCAGGTAATCGACTCATTTGACTTCTCATCTCCTGAGTTCAAACTAAAATTTAAAACTCTATGTTTAGACTTACTATTATCTGAAAAAGAAATTAAGTCACTTAGATTAAAAATAATGGAACTAGACATGGAAGGCACTGAAATAATCAGATTAGAAAAGGAATTAGAAAGCTCAAAAGAAGAAGTAACATTCCTAAAATTAGAACTAGCTAAATCTAAGAGGTTAGAAGAACAATTAAATGGCAGAAGCCTCAAATTATCTGAAATAACCTGTATAGCAAACACTAGGGTTGGTAATGATAAACTAGGCTTAGGTGCTACACCTAGTGAACCCATCCTCCTCACAAAGGAGAGATTTAGCACTCCAGTAAAATTTGTTTCTGAATCAGGAATAAAGAATACTGAGGAAATTGAAAAATGCAAGAAAATTCAGAATAAGATTAAGAAAGAGAATAGGAAGAAAAAATTTCTAGCTTTACAAAAATCGTCGAACATTAATCGACGATCGTCAAACCAATCGTCGAACGACTATCGACGATCGCTGAACACCTACACTGAGTATAATAGCTTTGGTGCAGGAGGTCGACGATCTCATCTTGAGTCGTCGACCAGTGATCGACGATCGTGGAATCCAGAACATCGTTCTACCATAAATGATCGACGATATGGCTTGCGATCGTCGACCATTGATCGACGATCTGGACTTAAGCTGGAAAATAAAAACCAAACTTCCAGAACTTCAAATCCTAATCACCACCCCAGGTTGTTTAATCCTTCAACTGAATGGATTATCCCACCTAGGAGATCACACCCTTTAGGATATAAATCAAAGCCTGCAAAATCTTTTATATCTAGTTTTTCTTTTGTGAAGAATACTGGACCCAAGGTAACCTGGGTCCACAATGTATAACTGTTCTTTCTGCAGGTGAAGACCTATCCAGTCATACATGACAAATGGTATCTGGATAGTGGATGCTCAAAGCATATGACAGGAAAGAAGAAGAACCTGTCAGGTTTCAAAGCCAAGCTGGGACCAAAAGTTGTATTTGGGGATTCCAGCTGTGGACAGACTGAAGGGTATGGCAGCTTCACCATAGGAGCTGTAACCTTCAAGAAGGTTGCTTATGTCTCAGGACTAAAACACAACCTGATCTCTGTAAGTCAATTATGTGATGCTGGATACAAGGTATGGTTCACTGACACTGCTTGTAATATTGCTTTAAATAATACTGTGGTGTTAGTAGGCATTAGAATTGGAAATGTTTATGTTGTAGATTTTAATTCCTCCAAATCTGAAATATGCTTATTTAATGAAGTAACCAGTAATAATACCCTTTAGCATAAGAGACTTAGTCATGTAAACTTGAAAAACATTTCTAGGTTGGCTAAATACAATCTTGTAAGAGGATTACCTTCTTGCCCCTACAAGAAGGAAGGCCTTTGCAAAGCTTGTCAACTAGGAAAGCAAACAAGAAATAGCTTTAAATCAGTTAATAAAAGTGATTCTCCCAGGATCCTGTACTTGCTACATTTGGACTTATTTGGTCCTATTGCTGTGCAGAGTCTTGGAGGAAAGTCTTACACTCTAGTAATTGTAGATGACTTCTCCAGGTTCACTTGGGTATTCTTCTTGAGAACTAAGGCTGATAACTTCAAAGTTCTTACAGACTTTCTAAAGTGTATACAGAGTGAGTATTCTACTCAGATTGCCTTGATCAGAAGTGATCATGGTACTGAGTTTGAGTCTCTTCTTATGCAAGAATTCTGTGAGAAGGAAGGTATCAAACATAGCTTCTCTGCTCCTAGAACTCCTCAACAAAATGGGGTAGTTGAAAGGAAAAACAGAACCCTAATTGAAGCTGCAAGTACATTGTTGGCAGATGCTAACATGCCTCTGTCCTTTTGGGCTGAAGCAGTTAGCACAGCTAACTATGTATTGAACAGAAGTCTGATACATAAACTTAAGGGTAAGACTCCCTATGAATTACTTAAGCAAGTGAAACCTAAAATAGACTATTTTAGAGTATTTGGCTGTGTTGCTTTTGTTCATAACAATAACAAAGAATACCATAAAAAATTTGAGGCAAAAGCTTCAATGGGAGTTTTTCTAGGATACTCTCAAGTGAGCAAAGCCTATAGGGTCCTTAATAAATCCTCTCTTAAGATAGAAGAGTCTGCACATGTCTCTTTTGATGAGACAGTCATGTATTATAAGGAGAAGGATTCTTCCTCTAATAGTACAGTGCAAGTCCTAGGAGTAAGTAAGGATTTGGAAGGTTTGAGACTCACACAGGAGAATCATCCCCAACAAACTCCTCAGGCTGCTTCTTCAGATTCTGAATCTGATGTAGAACTTCTTGAAGTTAAAGCACCTGCTCCAACAGTTGATCAAATTCCACATGAGGAATTAAATCTTGAAACTGTTGAAGATCAGATCATTGTTGAACCTACTGATCTTGTCACACTTAGAGATCACCCTGTATCTCAAGTGATTGGAGACATTTCAGCAGGAGTCCAGACAAGACATCAACTCAACAAAAATGTGATGTTTGCTTGTTTCCTTTCTCAGGTTGAGCCCCTAACCATTAAAGATGCTGAGCTTGATCCCCACTGGATTATAGCAATGCAAGAGGAGCTTAACCAGTTTGAAAGATGTAAAGTTTGGACCTTGGTTCCAAGACCAAGAGGCCAACGGATCATAGGCACCAAGTGGGTGTTTAGAAACAAGCTTGATGCCCAAGGCATAGTAGTTAGAAATAAAGCTAGGCTAGTAGCTCAAGGCTATAGACAGGAGGAAGGCATAGATTATGATCAGACTTTTGCCCCTGTAGCTAGACTAGAAGCCATTAGGATTTTCCTAGCCTATGCTGCCTATAAAAGATTTAAGGTCTTCCAAATGGATGTGAAGAGTGCCTTCCTCAATGGAGATTTAAAGGAAGAAGTGTTTGTTGAACAACCACCAGGGTTTGTTTCATCAACCTTACCCACTCATGTGTTCAAACTCCAAAAGGCTCTATATGGACTTAAGCAAGCTCCTAGAGCTTGGTATGAGACCTTAGCAAATTTTCTTCTAGAACACAAGTTTGTGAGAGGTGTAGTAGATAGAACCCTATTCATTAGACATCATAAGGACTCACAACTGTTAGTTCAAATCTATGTAGATGACATTATATTTGGCTCTACTGATCCCAAACTATGCAAGAGGTTCTCTGAACTAATGCACTCTAAGTTTGAGATGAGCAGCATGGGTGAGTTATCCTATTTCCTTGGTCTCCAAGTGAAACAGAGTGTTGATGGTATTTTCATTTCTCAATCAAAATATGCCAGGGAGCTGGTTAAAAGATTTGGAATGTCTGATGCTTCATCAATGAGCACACCTATGGCCTCAAATGCAGTTATTGATTCTGATGTCAATGGCAAGCCTGTTGATCAAAAGAATTATAGAGCCATTGTTGGTTCCCTGCTGTATTTGACTGCAAGTAGGCCTGACATAATGTTTGCTACATGCCTATGTGCTAGGTTTCAGGTCAACCCAAAGGAATCTCACTTAACTCTCCTCAAGAGGATCTTGAGATACCTTAAGGGATGCCCTAACTTAGGACTGTGGTACCCAGCTGAGTCAGGATTTGAATTAATTGGATATTCAGATGCTGATTATGCTGGTTGTAGAGTTGACAGGAAAAGCACCTCAGGGACTTGTCAGTTCCTGGGAGAGAGACTTGTCTCTTGGTTTTGTAAGAAACAGGCATCTGTGTCTACTTCAACTGCTGAGGCTGAATATATTGCAGCAGCTAGTTGCTGTTCACAGATCCTGTGGATTCAAAATCAGCTAGTGGATTATGGGTACACACACTCAAACACAAAAATTCTGTGTGACAGTACCAGTGCAATATCAATTGCTCAAAATCATGTGCACCATTCCAGGACCAAGCACATTGAGATTAGACATCACTTTCTGAGAGATAATGTGGAAAAGAACAAGATAGCAATGGAATTTATATCCACAGACCTGCAGAGAGGAGATATTTTCACTAAGCCCCTTGATGAACAAAGGCATTTGTTCTTCCTGAACCAGCTTGGTATGATTAATGGTTCAGAGTAGTGAAAATTAAGATAATTTTGTTTTCTGTCTAAAATCGTCGAACGACTGCTCGACGATCTTCGACCAGGTCAGAACTATCGTCGACCAACCGTCGACGACAGCTCGTTCTGTAGTAAGGCAGAAATCGTCGACCAACTGGTCAACGATCTCTCCTTAGGTATCTATCGTCGACCAATGGTCGACGACAGATTTTCTGTGCTGTGTGGAGAATCGTCGACCATCATATATTGATCGGCGATCGTGGTAATTGCGTGTAGTCGGTCGATGTTTACCGATTAGTCAAACATTGACTATCGTCGGTCTGTGTTCGACGACCGATTTTATTCCGGGATCGACGATCGCAGAGTTGTTTCTAATAGTCGATTTAGGTCTGGAGATCGTCGTCTTTCCGCTCCGTCTTTTCATATTCCTTCTCCTGGCTTAGAATTCGCTCTCGAACTCTAATCCCGCGCGATTCTCTTCTCCCCTGTTTTGCTTCTCGATTCACCATTTTCTCTCAAATCCTATGGCGATTCCTTCTGCTGTTCTCTTCGGAATGAAGTTCGACACTGGCTTCTGTGTCGACTTCGATTCTTTCAGCCGATGCGATCAACCAATCCAAGATATCCTGTAGCTGTGTGAAGAGCAAGGCCTCAAGAGATTCATGTCATTCGCACCTAAGATTAATATACCGGAGATACGAGAATGGGTATACACTTCGTCCTCCAGCGACGAAGCCATGACAGGAAAGATAAATGGCGAGGAGGTCACTCTGACTCCTGAAGTATTGACTGAGCTGTTTGGACTGCCAACAGGAACTGAGGAATATGAGCAAAGCACAGAGGAATATGGCCGCATGCTCACTGTGATGGGCCATGCCGAAGGGATTCCGGCTAAGCTGCTGAAGATAAACTTGTCTCCAGAATACAAGTTTCTGGCCGACCTGGTGGGCAAGGTCGTTTTGGGAAAACATTCTGCTCATGACAACATCAACAGGCAACAGTTTGCCCTGATGTCAGCTTTGGTGAATAAGGCACAGATTGCCTGGGGAAAAGTTCTCTTTGAACTAATAAGGAGAAAGAACAATCAGAAAGAAGTAAATCTTGCCAGGGTACTGGGTGTGTTTCTGTATGTGAAAGCACCCCTGCTGCTTGTTTCTGCACCGTCCGCAGTCAACGCTAGCAAGAGGTTGGACCCTTCTCTATTCAAGAAATCCCAGAGGATTATCAAGAAGTCAGCCAGGGTTGATCCTAACCCTCCTTCAGACACAAGGGCTGATTCGGCCGCTCTCCCGCTTATTGGGGAAGGCTCAGCAACCCCTGCATCCTCATCTCATGCATTACTTTCTACAACACCTGCAGTGCCACCACAACATGCATCCTTCATTCCACCTGCATCTCCACACCAGTCACCAACACCACAACATCTGGCAGCTTCAGCCAGTGTTGACATGGTGACTGCTACCATCCTCACAAATCTTTCTCAACATGAATCCCACACTCATGTTGATGTTCACCCATCTCCACATGATTCCTTTGATCATGTGGCAGATCATCCTGCTTCCATTCCATCCACCTCTACATCATCAGCATTTCAGATATCCCCTGAAATGCTTGCACACCTTGTTGAGCTCATTACTCCCTCCATCCAAAAAATGATTGAGGCTGCCAATGCCCCTCTCATTGCATCCATCAATTCTCTCACTGATGCCATCAAATCCATCTCATCTTCTGCTGAGCCCCCTTCTGTAAGATGCATGACTCCAGTCCCCACTGAAGTCATGCAGGGGGAGATGTCTGTTGAAGTGGTCTCAGGTGATGCCCTGACCCTTCAGGACAATTCCTCTCTTCCCCTTCAAGAAACTGTAGAAGAACCTCAAGAGAGTCCAGAGAAAGAACCAGAAGGTAAACCTTAAAACTCTTCCTCCAAAGGATATAATCAGGACTTCAATTTGATATTTATATCTAACAAAGACATTCACTCCCTAGTGAATCTAGCTTCTGAGGAAGAAGTTCCTGAAAAAGAAAATGAGGAAGTCCCCATGGACGTTTGTGAGAATGATGCTGCTCAACCTGATGGTATAGCTTTATTTAAGATTCTAATTAATTCTAACTCCAAATTAGAGTTAATTTCTTATCCCTTTCTTTCCTTTCCATCACAGCTGCTGATGATCTCACATCAGTATTGCAAGTTGATGCTGCTAAATCCATTGATTCTGATAAAGATTTAGAATCCTATCTTAACCTAGACTGTGAGTCCTCACTCACATCTACTCCTCTTGTTCCCTCTTTTCAAGAGAAAATGGTCCCTTATAGACCTGAGTACCTTGATGACCCCTTGGTCAAGGATACTCTTTTCTTTTCCTGTATGGCACTCCTCTTGTGCCTTGCAGAGGTGTCTATCCCTGATGTCACTGAACATCTAGAAGGAATTATAACCTCCTTCCTAGATGCAAAGTGGTATCCTGTGTAGATCTTCAGGTAATCCTATCTATTACCTGTTGTTTGTTCACCTTGGGGGGAATATTTTATTCCCACTTGGTTGTTAACCTATCTCTCTTTGCATGCAGGCACAACCATAAATGCTGCTGCTGCTGAAAACATCAACATCCCTGCTGATGCTGCTGCTGAAGAAATTGAAGATGTGCAAGATAGGGCAGACAATGCTCCCAAGATGACTGAAATGGACTCAAGCTCAGGTACTCTAAACCTAGAACAATTTATAGCCTTTGTGGCTGAGAACATTGCCTCTGAGTACATTGAAGGGATGGCTAATTATCATCTGGATTCCCTAGCCATCTCTCTAGAGAAAGCATCTGCCCCTGCAGATATCGTCATCTTTTCTCCACCTATCCTTACCTATCCTCTATCCATTCCTTCTATTGCAGAACTGGTCCCCAAGACAGTTCCTGAGTTGTATCCAGAATCAGAACTCTGGAAGAGGTCTCCAAATGTGGATCTTGATGCCCTCCTTAGGCAAGATGCCATTGAGGAAGCTAAAGAGAAAGAAGAAAGAGAAAAGAAAGACAAAGCTGAACCTGCTGCCAAGGATCCTTCTGAACTTGACTTTGATGATTATACTGGGAAAGACTCATCTCATTCTGATGATGATGATGATGATTCTGATGATTCTGACTCCACTAAGAAAAGGAAAAGAGCTGCTTCCAAGAAAAGAAAAGCTCCTGCTCCTCCTACTGCCAATCCTAACAAGGATGTTCCCTATTACATTCTGAAGGGAATAGATCCTAAGAGCAAGGAATTTCAGCCATGGATGAGACTGTCAAAGAATCAGACTAAAGAGAAGAAGAGGACAAAGAGATATGACACTCCTGTTCAGAAATTCCCCCCCAGAGGTCCTCCTCCACCTCCTGGTGCTGGAGCCTCTGGAAGTCTCTCTTCTGCCCCCTCTACAAGGTCAGCCAGTTCTAACACTTCTCAGACCTACCAAAGAAGGAGTAATTAAAGCCAGGGAGGCCAAGATGTTTCAGGACAGGGAAGAAAAAGAAATGACAATGCTCTCGTGGAACAAATAAAGGAGATGACTTTTCAGCAACCTTCACTCTCTCCTCCTCCTTCTCCTCCCAGGAAAGGTTCATCCTCTTCTTCAAGAAAACCTGCTGCTGCTGAGACAACTGAATCAAAAGGAAAAAGAGTGGTCTTTTTAGAAAAATCCCACAAAAAGTTCATTGAGCTTGCACCTCCAAGATCTCTATATGCTCAAACTGATCCTAAGAAGGCGGTGCAGATTCCTCTTGATTCAAGCAAACTTGCTACAGCTCTTCAAAGAAACATAGAGATTGCAGCTCATACAGATACTGATAGACCTCCCTCTCCATCAGATAAAACTGAAGCTGAAAGGATTGCCTCTATGGCAAGATTCAAAGAGTCTATTGCACTAAGCATGATGGAGAGAGCCAAATCTCAAGGACTAGATTCTACAGCCTACTCAACAATGTCAGAATTCAGAGAAAAGGAACTCAGCAGAATTCAAGTCAATCCAGAAGCCTTTGACACTGAGGAATACATGAGACTACATCCTGCTGCAGTTCTACCAAGTTATGCTGAAAAGAAAATCATAGGTGAACATGATCTAATGCTATCCAAGAGACAAGCAGCAAACCCTAACAGAGAAATTATTTTCAAACCAGCTGCAATACCCAAAAACTCATCTGATGCTAAACATGCTGATAAATCTGCTTGATACATTCCATTTCTGCTGATTTATGCTTGTTATATTTTCTGTGTATTACCTGTGTTTTATCATTCTGGTTAATCTTTAGATTTGTTGTTGTCTGCTTTAGCCTTTAAACTGGATTGGATAACATAACCCAAATAGGGGGAGATTGTTGGTACCCTAGATGTGATTTGGCTTATGTAATCCCTTTCCAGCCCCTCTTGATCCATATAAAGATATATGATCATGTTTAGACTTTGTTTAGTCTCCCTAGGGCGGTATATGACTGACCTAGAGTTTAGGCTAGTAGTTTTAGAATGTGTTTTGGTTAAGGCTTTTTCCGTTCGACTATCGTCGAACGAGGCCTCGCGATCGTCGATCATTGATCGACGATAGCAGGGCTATCGAATCGTTGAGTCAAGACAATTATCGTCGACCGATGGTCGACGATCTCAGAGCAAGCCTCTTATGCTCTGAAGGTTGTTCGACGATCTGCCATCTGCAGTTCAACGATCTTGTTCTTGTTCGACGATATCTGTCTCAACAGATATTTTGTCTTAGTCGTCGACATCTTGTGATGTTCGACGATATCTGTGTCGACAGATTGTTGCCTTAGTTGTCGACGATTTCTGGTCGACGATATCTGTCTCGACAGATCTTTTGCTTTGGTCGACGATAGTTTGAGCTGGTCGACGATTTCCGTTCGACGATTTCTGTTTCGACAGACTTCTGTTTTTAGTCGACGATCTGTTAGTAGGTCGACGATCTTCGAACCCCTGTTCGACGATTTCTGTCTGTTTTTATCTGTTTGTATTTATTCTATTCCTTGGTTTATTTCAAAGTGTTTTAGTTGGTGGTTAGATTGATTCTCTGATATTATTGTTGCTAAATTTATGGTTTAAATTCAAATAAATTGATTACAAATTCTGTCAAGCATAAATCACGGGATTCAGTATTCTTGATAAAGCATTTTGTCCTATTATACAAATTGCGTTGACCTTATCTTTCCAGCCTGTTTTCTAGCCATTGGTACTATGTACTATTTCCAAGAATGGTACGTCTTTATGCTGAGATATTTTTCCCGCTTATTTTATTCCTTATTGGGACTGACAGAAAGTTAATAGGCCATTCTATTCCTATTGCTATATTCTATTTTGAGATAATCTGTTGCAGGGCTTGAGAATTCAAATCAATAGAGCCGTTCCAAAGGAAAAACGTGAAGACATATTTAAAAGAGATTCTGCTCTAAGAAAAGAAGAAGTTACAGACACAGAGAAATATTATTCATTCGCTTAAGCATCATCAGAGCAGCTCTTCACAATCTCACAACAAGAAGAAGAAAAGTTTTCCTGAAGCAAAAGCCCAGAGCAATCATCTTTCATTCTCAAGTCTCCTGAGCATCTGCTTAGAGTCTTCAAGACTTCAGAAAGAGCTCCAGTTCTGCTTCAAGTGCTCCAGAATCTTAAGACCTGATAAAAATCAGTCTTCAGATTTCTGAGGATTTAGTTTCAATTTATCTGAAACTCCTTCATCCTGAAGCAAAGGCTTTCCCTGGACTTCCACTGAGCCAGGGGGAGACTTTGATTCTTTAGAGAATCCACAAATCTTCTCTAATCTGTATTTAAAACAGAGAAGATAATCTAACCCTCTCAACCCCTTTGTAAAAAGAGTTTGTTCACACCTCTTCAAAAGTGAACGTTGGTGACAGGGCACCTTATCAACAACCTGTGGTTGAGCATCCTTATCAAAAGCTCAAAGGGTCTGTTTGATCTACCTGAATCAGATCATTGGTGGCAGGGCACCTTAGCAAAAACCTGTAGTGGATTCCTACCAGGGTGGTAGAAGAGTGGATGTACCTATTTAAAGGGAACCACTATATATCCTGTGTCTCTCTGGTTCTTGCTGATTTGTTTATTCTGTGGCTGTGATAGAACTACCTAGGGTTGCTAGTTGCTGTGATAGGCTTGTAGTTAACTGAAATTTCAGTCAACTTCTTCACATGTGCACTTCACTGTGTTAGGCTCTTAGGGTTCAAGTATCAGATTTTTTATTCCGCAAATAAACTCCAAGGGAGCTGACTAAGTGTTCATAAAATTTTGAATACTCTATTCACCCCCCCTCTAGAGTAATTTACAACTTATCCCCTCACTTTCAGAGGAAACTAGACAATTTCTCATACCATGCTCTAGGGGCTTGCTTCAGACCATATAGAGCTTTCCTAATCCATAAACAAAATCAGGTGAGTTAGGAACATCAAAACCCTATGGTTGCTCAACATAGACTTCTTCTTTTAGGTCACCATTTAGGAAGACTGACTTCACATCCATTTGGTAGACCTTGAATCCCTTGTATGCTGCATATGCATTGAATAATCTAATGTCCTCCAATCTTGCTACAGGGGCAAAGGTTTGATAAAAATCAATCTCTTCTTCTTGTATGTACCCCTTATCTACTAGTCTGCCCTTGTTCTTAATTATAATGCCATTTTCATCAAGCTTGTTTCTGTAGATCCACTTGAATCCAATGACATTATGACCATAAGGTTTGGGAACAAGCTTCTAGACCATGCACCTCTTGAACTGGTTTAGTTCCTCCTGCATAGCTCTAATCCAATGCTGCTCTATATTGGCATATTTAAACTTCTTGGGCTCCACTTGGGATAGAAAGCTTGAATACATGGCTGTGTTCTGACTTTTTCTCCTTGTCACTACTCCATGACTTGCCTCACCAATGATCTGGTGTGCTGGATGATCTCTAATATGTTTGATTGCAGGTGGTAGTCTTCTTTTAATAATAGGGGCATCTTCTTGTTGATCTTCATATTCTCTTAGTATGCCAGGTAGATCTTCTAGAGTATCTATATAATCTTGGATGACTGGTGAAGCTTCATTGATGGTCAGCTTGTCCATCATCTGTTCTGTACATGCAGTACTGTAAGAGGAACTAGGAAGTGTATTGTTAATCATGTTAGACTCATAAAAGACTACATGAATTGATTCTTCTACAACTGGCTTTTCAAGGTATAGATCCTATAAGCTTTGATATGATTGTTGTACCGAACAAATATTCCATCATAGGATTTGGCATCAAACTTAGTAACATAGGACTTGCCATTGTGAAGCACAAAGCATTTACTACCAAAGATTCTGAGATAGCCCAGATTTCTTTTTATGCCCTTCAAGATCTCATAAGGAGTCTTCTTGTGTCCTTTAGTGATAGAGGCTTTATTGAGGACATAATATGCAGTATTTACTGTTGGGGTTCAACCCCTAAAGGTAAAAATCTGTGTGAAGAAATCCAGATGTTGCAATATGGTTTTTTGGCGTTGCAGTTTTCCTTCTTCTTACTGAACAGTGCAGTTTTTACTAAAAATTAAGAACAGTTTTTTATTAAAAACTGAACAGTTTTTAATTTATTAAAAACTGTGCGGACAGTTTTTATTTTAAAAGAGGCGTGGCTTTTATTTCTTTCTCTTCCCGATTGAAGAGGTGTTAGGGTTTTTTAGAGAGAGGAGCGGAAGCTTTCATTCGCGTCCGCCATCCCCGCGCCAGCGTCGCCCCGCGCCGTTCGCCGTCTCCGCGCCAGCGCCGCTCCCACGCCGTTCGCGGCCGCTGGATCTTCAGTTTTGCCGCTGCTGTAGGCGGGTGTTTGCCGCTTGAAGGAGGTGTTTCCTCTGTGCTGAAAAAGGAGTATTTCTCTACCGGTTCAAGGGCTTCTTCATCTACGTTATCAGGTGTACCATTTCTTGTCTTCGTTTGCTATTATGCTTGAAGAGAGAGTAGGATTTTATCTTGTTGTATAGAAGTAGTGGATTTGTCTTGGTGGTAGAGAGGAGTGGATTTGTGTGTCAAATCCGGAGGGCTTTCTAGGTTTGGGCAAACCTAGATAATTTCTGTAATCCTTATTTATTATAGTGGATTTTCGTTATGTCGTGCCCCGTTGTTTTTGACCTTCAAGTGGTGAAGGTTTTCCACATATATCTTGGTGTTCACTTGTGTTGTTAATTTTGTTTCTTATTATTGCTTTGACTCTATTGATCGGTGGGTGTTGCCGTTATCTTCGGACACCCCGTTGCCTAACAAGTGGTATCAGAGGGAAGGTTCTTTGGCTAGTCGTTTTTATTTCTCGGTTTCTAACTCGGTGCGGTAGGTGACGACCATCGGTCTGCTCCCTATCCTCTCTTGTTAATCCCTTGAAATAAATCAACTTGTGGACCGTAATAGAGTTATTTATTTGAGAAAGCAATGGAACAGAACACAAGGATGGTCAGTATGAATGGCAAGAATTGGAGCATCTGGAAGCCTCGGATGGAGGATCTCTTATATTGTAAAGATCTCCATGCTCCGTTGACGGGGAGACCTGCTTCAGTTAAGGATGATGAAGAGTGGAAGAAAATGGATCGAAAGGCAGTAGGGTTCATTAGACAGTGGCTCGATGACTCTGTTTTTCATCATGTTTCCATGGAGACCTCGGCTCAGGCCTTATGGAAAAAGCTTGAAGCCTTGTACGAGAGGAAGACTGCAGGTAACAAGGCATTTCTGATTAGGAAGCTGGTCAATTTGAAGTACCGGGAAGGGTCACAGATGACTGAGCATCTGAACCTTGCTCAAAGTATTATCAATCAGTTGGAGTCCATGAAGATCACTTTGGAAGATGAACTCCAAGCTCTGATGATCCTTAGTTCTTTACCCGAGAGTTGGGAGACTCTAGTAGTGTCGTTGAGCAACTCAGCACCTGATGGCGTGGTAACCATGGAGATGGTGTCTAGTTGTCTCCTGAACGAAGAGCTGAGAAGGAAGGATTCTGGATCTTCCACTTCAGATGTTTTTCTCATGGAGGGAAAAGGCCGGTCTGTGAAGAAGGATGTGAAGCACAGGGACAGTTCCAGGAGTAAGTCCAGGGGCAAGTCTAAGAAGGACATCGAGTGCAACTATTGTAAGAAGAAGGGTCATTTCAAGAAGGATTGCTTCCAAATGAAAAGAGACCTGAAGGGAAAGACCAAGGAGGTAGGAGAATCTAATGGTGATGCGATGACTTCGATTGTGGAGGCTGAGCCGTTATGCTTGCAGTGCAGTGGGTCGTCTTGCCAGGACTGCGTTGACACAGACTGGATCGTGGAAGGAGGTGCATCCTATCACTGCACTCCTCACAGAGATTACTTCTACACCTATTTTGCGGGAGATCATGGTGTGATCCGGATGGCAAATTCCGGTGAGTCATTGATTGTTGGCAGTGGTGATGTCCACTTGGAAACTGAATTGGGGAAGATTGTTCTCAAGGGCGTCAGACATATTCCTGACTTGAGAATGAATCTAATTTCCATTGGTAGGCTTGATGATGGTGGTTTCACAAGCATTGAAGGTGGAGGGACCTGGAGGTTGATGAAGGGCTCTTTGGTGGTAGCCAGAGGAAGGAAGTGTTGTGGCCTTTATCGTACTAAAGCCAAGATCTGTGGTACAAGTATAAATGCAGCAGAGGGCGACTCTATGAAGTTATGGCATCGCAGACTTGGGCATGTCAGCGAGAAGAACTTGAAGACCTTGGTGAAGAACAAGGTCCTTCCGGAGCTATCAGGAGGGCTTCCTGATACGTGTGCGCACTGCTTGGCCGGTAAGCAGAAACGTGTTTCCTTTGCTGATTCTGAACCAAAGAGGAAGGCGGAGTTATTATACTTGATACACACTGATGTGTGTGGTCCTATTGAGCCCAAGTCTGTGGGCGGAGCCGCTTACTTTGTCACGTTCATTGACGATCACTCCAGGAAAGTCTGGGCATATTCTGTGAAGCAGAAGAGTGATGTTCTAGCAAAGTTTGAAGAGTTCAGAGCGAAGGTGGATAAGATGACCGGTAAGGAAATAAAGCGAGTTCGATCTAACAATGGGGGAGAGTACACTGGTGCCTTTGACGCTTACTGCAGAAGGCATGGCATAGTACATGAAAGGACAATCCCGAGGACGCCGCAACAGAATGGGTTAGCAGAAAGGATGAACAGGACGATTATTGAGAAGATCAAATGTATGATTTCTCAAGCTGGCATTGGTAAACAGTTTTGGGCTGAGGCTGTGCAAACTACTGTACATCTGATAAATCTGTCTCCTTCTACACCTCTGAATGGTGATATTCCAGAGCGTGTTTGGTCCGGGAAGGAAGTGTCGTACAGACATGTGCGGGTGTTTGGGTGCAAAGTTCATATTCATGTCCCCAAGGAAGAGAGATCGATGCTTGATGAGAAGTCCCGGGAGTGCATCTTGATGGGATTTCCCCATGAGGAGTTTGGCTGTAGACTCTGGGATCCTGTGAACAAGAAAATGATCAGAAGCAGAGATGTGATCTTTGTTGAAGATCAAGTGGTTGGTGAGCAGAATGCTGCAGAGTCACAGGTTCCACAGTTTCCACCTACGGAGGAGAGACTCTATGCTGATGATGGGCCATTAGAGAATGCTGATGATGATGGGCATGTTGAGGAGGAAGTTGGTGAGCTTATTCCTGATGAGGAGATGATTCCGGATGGAGGGGGAGCTCTGCCAGTTGATGTACCACCTGTGGTGGAGGTTCCTCTTATCAGATCTGAGAGAGTCAGAAGGCCCAATACCAGGTATTCTTCTCATGAGTATATTTTGCTTAAAGATAGTGGAGAGCCTGAGTCCTATGTGGAGGCTCAGAGTGCTGAAGATCGTGAGGCTTGGACAGCTGCTATGGAAGAGGAGTTGTACTCCCTTCACAAGAGCGAGACGTATGATTTAGTCCCATTGCCTAAAGGGAAGAGAGCTTTGAAGAACAAGTGGGTCTTCAAGCTAAAGTTGGATGAAAATCGCTCTCAGCCAAGGTACAAGGCGAGACTTGTGGTGAAAGGATTCAGTCAGAAACAAGGTGTCGACTTCGACGAGATCTTTTCCCCAGTGGTGAAAATGTCCTCTATCAGACTGGTGTTGGGTATGGCTTTCTCCATGGATCTTGAAGTCGAGCAGATGGACGTCAAGACGGCATTTCTGCATGGCGATTTGGAGGAAGAGCTATATATGGAGTAGCCCGAAGGCTTTGTGGCTAAGGGGAAGCATCATCTGGTCTGCCAACTCAAGAAGAGCCTTTGTGGGTTGAAGCAGGCACCCAGGCAGTGGTATAGGAAATTTGACTCTTTCATGATGAAGAGCAAATTCCAACGGACTAGGGCTGATCACTGTGTGTATATGAAGAGGACTGAGAAGACGTTCACTATTCTGCTGTTGTACGTAGATGATATGCTGATTGTTGGGGATGACAAGGCCAGCATAGCTGAATTGAAGAAGGAGCTCAGTGAGTCCTTTGAAATGAAGGATTTGGGACCGGCAAGGAAGATTCTTGGAATGAAAATTACCAGGGTCAGGAATGCTGGTCAACTATGGCTATCTCAGTCTGAGTATGTGGAGAAAGTGCTGAAGAGGTTCATGATGGAGAAGGTAAAACCCGTTGCTACTCCTCTAGCCGGGCACTTCAGACTTTCCAGTTCTCAAAGCCCCTCATCTGAGGAGGAGGTGGAAGAGATGAGCCAAATTCCTTATGCATCCGCAGTGGGGAGCCTGATGTATGCTATGGTCTGCACTAGGTCAGACATAGCTCATGTTGTGGGGTCTGTGAGCCGTTACTTGGCAAACCCAGGGAAAGTTCACTAGAGTGCTGTGAAATGGATACTCCGCTATCTTCGAGGTTCCTCAGAACATTTTTTACAGTTTGGTGGAGGTCCACCAGAACTCATTGGGTACTCGGATTCGGATATGTCAGGAGATGTTGACACGAGGAGATCCACTTCTGGATTTGTGGTCACTTTTGGAGGGGGAGCAGTGTCATGGCAGTCAAGGCTTCAGAAGTGCGTGGCATTGTCGACGACGGAGGCTGAATATATTGCGTTGACTGAGGCGTCGAAGGAGCTTATTTGGATGAAGAAGTTCATGCTAGAGCTTGATCTCCAACAGGACGTGTACACAGTTTTCTGTGACAGTCAGAGTGCTATATTTTTGGCCAAGAATCCCGCCTTTCACTCCAGGAAAAAGCATATTGACGTGAAGTATCATTGGATTCAGGATGATGTGGAGAAGAAGCTATTGGTGGTGGAGAAGATCCACACGGATGAAAATCCTTCGGACATGATGACGAAGGTCGTCCCAAGGAAAAAGCATAATTTCTACCGGCGGTTGATCAGCATAATCCCCTCCTGAAGGAGTCGCAGTAGGATACTCCCCTTTATGGTCTGAAGGGGGAGTTTGTTGGGGTTCAGCCCCTAAAGGTAAAAATCTGTGTGAAGAAATCCAGATGTTGCAACATGGTTTTTCGGCATTGCAGTTTTCCTTCTTCTGACTGAACAGTGCAGTTTTTATTAAAAATTAAGAATAGTTTTTTATTAAAAACTGAACAGTTTTTAATTTATTAAAAACTTTGCGGAGAGTTTTAATTTTAAAAGAGGTGTGGCTTTTATTTCTTTCTCTTCCCGATTGAAGAGGTGTTAGGGTTTTTTAGAGAGAGGAGTGGAAGCTTTCATCCGCGTCTGCCAGCCCTGCGCCAGCGTCGCCCCGCGCCGTTCGCCGTCTCCGCGCCAGCACCGCTCCCGCACCATTCGCCGGCGCTGGATCTTTAGTTTTGCCGCTGCTGTAGGCGGGTGTTTGCCGCTTGAAGGAGGTGTTTCCTCTGTGCTGAAGAAGGAGTATTTCTCTATCGGTTCAAGGGCTTCTTCGTCTGCGTTCTCAGGTGTACCCTTTCTTGTCTTCGTTTGCTATTATGCTTGAAGAGAGAGTAAGATTTTATCCTGTTGTAGAGAAGTAGTGGATTTTTCTTGGTGGTAGAGAGGAGTGGATTTGTGTGTCATATCCGGAGGGCTTTCTAGGTTTGGGCAAACCTAGATAATTTCTGTAATCCTTATTTATTATAGTGGATTTTCGTTGTGCCGTGCCCCGTGGTTTTTGACCTTCAAGTGGTGAAGGTTTTCCACGTATATCTTGGTGTTCACTTGTGTTGTTAATTTTGTTTCTTATTATTGCTTTGACTCTATTGACCGGTGGGTGTTGTCGTTATCTTCGGACACCCCATTGCCTAACATTTACTGCCTCAGCCCAGAAATATTCTGGGAGAGATGTGTCACTCAATAGTGTTCTACCAGCCTCAATGAGAGTCCTATTTTTCCTCTCAACTATCCCATTTTGCTTGGGTATTCTAGGAGAAGATAATTTTTTATGAATCCCATGCTCTTCACAAAACTTTGTCATGCTATCAGACTAGAATTCTATCCCATGGTCACTTCTGAGTATGACCACAAAAAAGCCAAGCTCATTCTGAATTTGCTTGACAAACCTCATAAAGACATCAAGGGTTTCATCCTTTTTCTTAGGAAAGAACACCCAAGTAAACTTTGAATAATCATCAACTACCACAAGGGTGTAGACTTTCCTACCAAGACTATGAACTGGCATTCGACCAAATAGGTCCAAGTTTAAGAGGTATAAGCACCTCACAGAGTCTTTGGTCCCAATACCCTTGAAGGAGACTTTTGTTTGCTTACCCTTTTGGCAAGCTGAGAAAATGCCCTCCATTGAGAACTTCACATTTGGGCCATTTCTAACTAGCTCTTGACTGAAGAGCTTGCCAATAGTCTTAAAATTCAAATGGGCTAGTCTCTTGTGACACTAGACACAGTAGGAGACTTTCTCATTTTCCACTAAACAAATAGGAGAATCTGTGTCTAGACATAGAAAGTTCAAGTAATAAACATTTCCACTCCTAGTGCCAGTCAAGATGACCTCTTGGTCACATGTCCTCCGAATTAGGCACTCATCCTTGTGGAAGACAACAGTATAGCCAAGATCAAAAAGCTGGCTTATGCTTATAAGGTTGTGTTGCAACCCTTCAAAATAATCCACCTTGGTGATGGTGACTATGCCATTGGTTATCTTACCATATCCACTAGTTACACTTCTATCTGAACCTCCAAGGATGACTTTGGGTCCATCTTTTACTGGAGTAAACTCCTTCAAGTTTCTCCTTATTCCTGTCATGTGCATAGAACAACCACTATCCAAGTACCATATAGGGGTATGGCACTGTGAACTATCCTGCAATATACAAATTACTTATCCTTAGAACCCTTATATCTATTGGGTCCTAGGTGCATGTTAGAAGGATACTGAACATGTCCACCAGCAGAATTTCTGACCTGTGGACTGACCCTAGCTCTGGACATATTGGGATTGTGCCAGCAGTCAATGGAAAAATGCCCTATCTTACTACATCACCAACAATCATGTATGTTATATCTTCTTTTCTTTGAAGTCACTGCATCTTGATGAGCAACAACCTTGATAGGAGGAAGATGTGCTGCAGCCTTTTTATGATTTATTTCAGCCAGAATTTTATTGAAGGTAAGTCTTATAGCTGGCTAATTTGGTTTGCCCTTTGTGCAAGCAGTAGCTAGCTTCTTTTCAGAAAGCATGATTCTGATGGCTTCAGATATGCCCAGATCAGCCTGATTCATGGACTTCCCCTTAGTCATAAACTTTGCTGTCAGATTCTGATCCTTGCCTACAACAACATTCTTGAGTGTTGGTGCATAAGCACCAAAGATAAATGGTCCATAATGGTCCATTTGAAATTTCACATTAGCAGCCTTGACTGCACACACACCCTACCAAAACTTTCACCATGGTAGTGAAAGTCTTTGTTCACTCCAGATGAACAACCCCTCTCTCAGTGACCATAAGAGCTTTCTTGGTCCTACCTGTTAGAAGGTATCAAAACTTTTCTGAAAAGAATGGGAGGCTTAGAAGCAATAGGCTGAGGTGGAGCTGGAGTTGTGCCCTTCCTTTTGGAAGGAGCAACTCTTGTGCTTCCCTTGAATCCCAACGCCTTCTTGCCCTTTTGAAAGGAGAAGGAGTCTATCAAGGGGAGGAGAGTACTTGGCTTAAAATAGCTAGCCACTAATCTTTTCTCCTTCTCAAGTATATCTTCAAACTCCCTGATGAGATAGTTCTTATGCTTGATGGAGGCTACCTGAATGTCCAAGAGGGACTTCAGTCGGCTAATTTCCTTAGCTTTTTGGTCTAGTAGATTATATATTACAGTCTGTTGGGCAACTGTAAGCTTAAGAGATGAGATCTCTTTAGCTTGCTTCTTAGACAACTTATTGACCTTCTTGATGGCATTTAGAAGTTCTCCAAACTAGTTAATCAATTGATTGATATCTCCTTCAGATCAAGAATCTTCTTCACCATAGGGTGAAGAGGCTTCTGAGCAAGGACTAGTCTCAAATTTAGACAGATAAGTAGAGTTAGGTGAAAGATGTATCTTGCTTTGACCAGGCTGATCCAGGTTGCCTTCCTCATCTGTCATTACAATCTCCCCTCTGTAGCTATGGGCATCTTCATCCACCTCTGACTAACAGTCTGACAGTGTCAGAGGGGCTTTGATTCCTATCCCCCCTGGAGGATTGACTTCTCCTGCTATAATAGCTTCATCTTTAACAGCAGCAATAACTAGCCCAATATAGGCTTCCTCTTCTTCAGACTCAGAAGATGATAAATCTGTCCAACTCTTTTCCTTCTTGGCAATGAAGGACTTTTCCTTCTTTCCTTTGTGTTGGTGCTGCTTCTTATCCTCAGTCTCCTTTCTCTTCTCTAAATAGTCAACTATCACATGTCCAGGCTTGCTGCAATAGTAGCAAATTACTTTAGAGAAGTTATATTTATTATGTTTAGAACCATACCTGTCAGTCTTGGACTGGTTCTTTCTGTGATGAGTGGAATTGGAAGGCCTTTTCTTCCAATGCTTCTTATTCATTAACCTTTGGAGTTGTCTGGAAAAGGCTGAATAATTTTCATCAGCCATGCTGTTGTCTAATGCCTCTGAGTCAAAGCTGTCTGACTCAGTTTATCTCCTTGGTAAAGAAGAAATCATTTCCTTACCTTTCCTTGAGCTTTCAGCTTTTAAGGCCAAAGACTTTTCTTTGGCCAGTGATTTGTTGGATGCATCCTCCTCCTTCCTGGTAGCCAGCTGCATCTCATAGGAGAGCACCTTCCCAAACAATATTTGGGGAGGAGTGTCAGAGGGCTTGGCCATCTCTCTTATGGCACAGATCTTAGTGTCCTAGTATCTAGTGAGAGATCTGAGAAACTTGTCATTTATTTCATAATTATTGAAGACCCTTCCATAAATCATCAACTCATTTATGATCCTGAAGAATCTTTCATAACAGGTAGTTATATTCTCCTACAGAATTTTCCTGAAAGCCTCATACTCTTGGTTGAGCAAAGACATCATATCATCTCTTACCTCATCAATACCCTCCATATAGACCTCAAGGGTATCCCACATCTCCTTGGAGGTCTGGCAGTGAACCAAGTTCAAGAAGGTTGATTCATCTAAAGCACTGGCAATGATGCTCTGTGCTCTCTTATCCAGGCTAGCTAGTATGACCTCATCTTTGGTCATTTCAGAGAGTGTCTTTGGAGTCTGGATGTTGGCATCCAGAGCAGAGACCTTCATAGGAATGATAGGTCCCTCCCTAACAGTTCCAAAATTTCTTGGATCATAGGCTTCCATGAATAGCCTCACCCTCTCCTTCCATATTCCAAACTTCTCCTTTCTACAGATGGGGAGTTTCATGGAACTCAGCTCTCTCTGACTCTCTCCCGAGCCCATGACCACATAGCAGCAGCTACCTTGGAAAATCACTCAGATTGTTAAATACTTTTTGAGGAACCTCCCTCTGATACCACTTGAAAGATCTTATTTTCAAGGTAGCTAGCAACCTAGAGGGGGGGGGGGTGAATAGGTTCTTTAGGTCTTTTGATCTTATTATAAATCACTTGTTTATTTCTTTTAGATTTCAGCTTAGAGTGATCTAGAGCTTGTCCTTAATACCTGCAATTAAGAAAATAAAAGTAAAAATAGAAAAGCACACAAGTGTTTTATAGTGGTTCCCAAAAATTATGGGTATATCCGCTCTCCTCCCACCATGCTAACTTCCTATTAGTCAAGGAACTTCTCCAAACCAATGCTCCAAGGAGCTTACACCTCAGATCCCTCACGATATCTCAATCTCCTTCAAGACTTACACGTCAGCCACAAAGTCCTACATTCAGTGATAAATGTATCACCTACCTCAGGCACTTAAGCCCTACAACTCAGGCTATGGAGGATAGCCCTACCTCACAGCAAGCTTGCTCCTACATCTCAGAGAGATGCACTCTCCTACAGTTCAGGCAAAACTTGTAACGACCCTAGCCGATCCAACGTGTCAGTGCCACGGCTCCGCTCTAGGCGTCGCTACCGGGCTGCAGCCCAAGCACCCCAACCCCTCTCCCTCCACAGGCGGGTTGTTGGTGGCCACAGCCTCTCTTTGATGAGCGAACTCGACAGTTAAGTTGGGCCGTACGGGGACTTCCCAGGAGGTCACCCATCCCAGTACTACTCTCGCCCAAGCACGCTTAACTATGGAGTTCTTTCAACCTTCATCACCAATTGAGCTGCAGCTCAATTGGTGATGAAGGTTGAAAGAACTCCATAGTTAAGCGTGCTTGGGCGAGAGTAGTACTGGGATGGGTGACCTCCTGGGAAGTCCACGTACGGCCCAACTTAACTGTCGAGTTCGCTCATCAAAGGGAGGTTGTGGCCACCAACAACCCGCCTGTGGAGGGAGAGGGGTTGGGGTGCTTGGGCTGCAGCCCGGTAGCGACGCCTAGAGCGGAGCTGTGGCACTGGCACATTGGATCGGCTAGGGTCGTTACAATAAAAAGTGCACTTTTTATTGTAACGACCCTAGCACGTTGGGGTGCTTGGGCTGCAGCCCGGTAGCGACGCCTAGAGCGGAGCCGTGGCACTGGCACGTTGGATCGGCTAGGGTCGTTACAATAAAAAATGCACTTTTTATTGTAACGACCCTAGCCGATCCATCGTGCCAGTGCCACGGCTCCGCTCTAGGCGTCGCTACCGGGCTGCAGCCCAAGCACCCCAACCCCTCTCCCTCCACAGGCGGGTTGTTGGTGGCCACAGCCTCCCTTTGATGAGCGAACTCGACAGTTAAGTTGGGCCGTACGGGGACTTCCCAGGAGGTCACCCATCCCAGTACTACTCTCGCACAAGCACGCTTAACTATGGAGTGGAGCTCAATTGGTGATGAAGGTTGAAAGAACTCCATAGTTAAGCGTGCTTGGGCGAGAGTAGTACTGGGATGGGTGACCTCCTGGGAAGTCCCCGTACGGCCCAACTTAACTGTCGAGTTCGCTCATCAAAGGGAGGCTGTGGCCACCAACAACCCGCCTGTGGAGGGAGAGGGGTTGGGGTGCTTGGGCTGTAGCCCGGTAGCGTCGCCTAGAGCGGAGCCGTGACATCGTCACGTTGGATCGGCTAGGGGCGTTACATAAAAAGTGCACTTTTTATTGTAACGACCCTTGCCGATCCAACGTGGCAGTGCCACGGCTCCGCTCTAGGCGTCGCTACCGGGCTGCAGCACAAGCACCCCAACCCCTCTCCCTCCACAGGCGGGTTGTTGGTGGCCGTAGCCCCCCTTAGATGAGTCAAACTCGATAGTCAAGCCCGCACTACGGGGACTTCCCAGGAGGTCACCCATCCGAGTACTACTCCAGCCCGAGCACGCTTAACTATGGAGTTCTTTCAACTCTCATCACCAATTGAGCTGCATAGTTAAGCGAGCTCAATTGGTAATGAGAGTTGAAAGAACTCCATAGTTAAGCGTGCTCGGGCTGGAGTAGTACTGGGATGGGTGACCTCCTGGGAAGTCCCCGTAGTGCGGGCTTGACTATCGAGTTTGACTCATCTAAGGGGGGCTACGGCCACCAACAACCCGCCTGTGGAGGGAGAGGGGTTGGGGTGCTTGGGCTGCAGCCCGGTAGCGACGCCTAGAGCGGAGCCGTGGCACTGCCACGTTGGATCGGCTAGGGTCGTTACAAAACTACCCTACTACTTGATGAGTCCCGTTTATATAGGGTTTTGAGGAGTCATCTAGGCTGGTTTTCATGACTTTGCACTTCACTTTTCGGTTGTTTTCATTGATATTTCATCCATACTGCATTTCACGTTTAATGCACTTTTCTAGCCCGGGGGTGCGCAATTACGCATTCAATTGTTGGGGGTATGAAATTGGTGCTCCCCAGGACGCATTCTCGTAGTTTTTATTTCATTTTGTTGATTGTTGGAGGGTCCTCCTTTGTGAGTTTTTATTTTGTACATGTGGTCAATTTTCCCAACTTCAGAATTCTGATTTGGGGAAAACGCACGGTCGTGCATTTTCTTGGCGCACAGTTACTTATGGTCATGCATTTTCTGCAAGTTATTCTGGAAGGGTTGACCGGCCCGTGTGATTCCTTCACGCACGGTTTCTGCGGGACCATGCGCGAAGGAAACACACGGTTTTCCTGTAGCTTTTATTTTTAGACCGTTCTGTAGTTAATCGTGCATTTTCCTTCACGCACGGGAGGAAGCGCCCGAGCGCGAGTTAAACGCACGATTCCACCAAGTTGCCAGCGTTTTGTGCTTTCTATCGTAACCCGTGCGATTTCCTTAGCGAACGGGCGGAATTGCCCGTGCGTGAGTAAAACACACAAGTCAACGCTTTTTCTTCCTCAGACATTTTTTGGATTTTAATATCGCACGGTTCACGTATTGTCGTGCGCCAGACCGTGCGTGGCCATTTTTTCTGACTTTTACTATTTAAGCCGCAGATTTCCTCTTGACCGGGATCTCTCCGTTTTCCCCCGCCATTTCCGCCCCTTTGAGCGGGAACTCGTCCCACCAACCATCGTTTTCTCTCTCCTCCTTGGAGGGTTGATCCGGCCACCAATTCTCCTCCAAAGAGCTTGCTAAAGCTTTGTCTCTGACTTCCATCGCCATTGCTGACCTCCATGCTACTGTTTGAGTTCTTAGTTGCAGAACTTGTGAAACATTTTGCCATGATCCAAATCAGCGACAAAAGACGAAGAAGACGGGTGTGAAGAAGGAAATGACAGCCCTTCGGGATCCCGGATACCTTCCAAAGATCGAGCTTGGACGAGGCTCGATAACTCTCGCTTCAGGTTGCGAATCTTAGAGAGCCTTCGAGTGCTTGGTTGTGTTTCTCCCCCTCTTTTCTTAGATTTGCTTTAACCTGAACTTGTGCTAGTATGCTTGAGGTTTAATAACCATGTTTTGCTCGAGTTTTTCCTATGGTTTTGTGTGGTGATTTCTTGTTCATGATGTGTGTTGATGAGCTTCATCTTTGTTAGAGAAAGCTGTGTTTGAGACGTTCTAGCGACTGCTAGAAGCGCGTGCTACGAAGAGGTGTTCACGACCCTCGAGAGTTTGTTTGTCTCCACTATTACTCTTTGGAGTAATTCACCCTGACGACGCGGTGATGACATCCCGCACTAGATTAATGTTGCTTAGTGTAGGAAACCCCAAAATAAAACCCCTCATTTTTACTTAGCACTTTCTTTCATTTCTCTAAAAGCAAAATCCATGCTCCCTACTTGCACTCCGCATGAGATCGATGCTTGGGGAAGCTACTCCTCCCTATTATTACTTGGTTGTGAACGGTAATCTTACCGCTAGCGCATCAAGTTTTTGGCGCCGTTGCCGGGGAGTGCAACCGTTGCGTTGATTTGGTTTCTTTTGGGAAAAGTTTGTGAGTGTTTTTGTGTTTTTAATGTTTTCATTTTGTGAGTGCCATATGACAGATATGAACCCTGGTGGAAGGGGTGAAGATTTGGGTGTTGATCCTGAGACTGCATGAGCGAGGAGAGCTCGCTTGCGTACTGCTGTAGCTGAGGGAAGGATAGATGACTCTGGCCATTTGGGAAATGGCCAAGGGGAACTTATCGTTGAGAAACAGGATGTGGCCTAGCCTCTCTTTAGGACAATGCGGGATTTCACTACCCCTATAGTGGGGAGTGTTTATCCAGGGTTCGGGCTAGCCATAGCCAATAATCATTTTGAGATCAGGCCTGTGATTTTGAATATGATTAGGAACAATACTCTTTACTCAGGTCTACCGAGTAAGATTACCGTTCACGGCAAAGTAATATAAAATGGGTGGCTTTCCCAAGTAGTGATGCAAAACTTGATGCGTTGGCGGTAAGATTACCGTTCACGACCAAGTAATATAAAATGGCCTGCTTTCCCAAGTATAGATCTCTTCAAGTAACACAGTCTTGTGAGTTTTTGGAGAGGGAGATAGGAGATAGAAGCCCTTGCGCGTCCCTTGCAAATTCTGATAATAACCCGGCTGTGACGGTCGCGGCTAGCTACAAGAAGCCTAAGCATCAAATTGATGTTGGCCCCCTACCATCTTTGACCGGGCGCGTTTTGGTTCCACGAGAAATTAGGATGGTTTCTCGCGTTAGGGTTATAAGTATTATTGTAAGGCACAACAGGATTTTGATTTTTTTTTAAAATTAACATTTTCTTCACAAGCCATACCTGCCTGGTCAGCAAATAGCTCACTCGCGGGGCACTCATAAGCGTGGTGGCCATAGTTATCACAACCCTGGCATGATATGCTCGTCACAGGGGAAGGCGGTGGGGTCGATCGGGTCAACATCATCTTCCCATCCAAAGCAGGATGGCTCGATTCGGCGTGCAGCCCCACCGCATTTACATCAAAAAAAATTCTCACCCCTTAGGAGCATTCCTACCTGCTGTCCAGTACATGTTGTCGGAGGCCCTGTCTTTAAGGATTCTCAACGCTTCCTCAGGAGATAAGTTCATGATCGTGTTACCCGCCGCCGCATCGATCATTTCCCTGAAATTTGGCTCAATGGCGAAATAAAATATCTCCACAAAATTCCAAGGCTCACAGCCGTGTTGAGGATAACGGCATTGCAGGTCGGCAAATCTCTCTCATGACTCAGAAAGTGTTTCTTGATCCAGCTGTCTGAACGTGGCTATTTCCCTACAAGAATTAACAATTTTACCAACAGGATGAAACTTATCAAAAAACATGGAAGATAAAGCTTCCCAGGTGGCAGCGGTGCCAGGCACGATCGTATGTAGCCACGTCTTGGCCTTATCCCTTAGTGAAAAAGGGAACTACTTTAGTTTCACAACTTCATACGCAATGCCCGCATAGCGTAAAGTACCACATATCTCAGAAAACTCAGCAAAATGTTGTTAAGGATCCTTGCTCGACAGACCCTGGATAAACACTCACAAAATGATTATTGGCAATGTCTGGCCCGAACCCTGGATAAACACTCCCCACTGTAGGGGTAGTGAAATCCCGCATTGTTATAATGTGAGGCTGGGCATCATCCTGGTTCTCAACGATTCGTTCCCCTTGTCCATTTCCCAAATGGCCCAAGTCATCCATCCATCCCTCAGTTGCAGCAACACGCAAGCGAGTTCTCCTCGCTCGTGCAGTCTCAGGATCAACACCCAAATCTTCTCCCTTCCACCAGGGTTCAGATCTGTCATACAACACTCACAAAAAGAAAAACTAAAAACACCAAAACACTCACAAATTTTTCCCAAAAGAAACCAAATCCACGCAACAGTTGCACTCCCCGACAACGGTGCCAAAAACTTGATGAGCTGGGGGTAAGATTACCGTTCACGGCCAAGTAATAAAAGGGAGGAGTAGCTTCCCCAAGTATCGATCTCACGCAGAGTGCAAGTAGGGAACATGGATTTTGCTTTTAGAGAAATGAATGGAAGTGCTAAGTAAAAATAAGGGGTTTGATTTTGGGGTTTCCTATACTAAGCAACATTAATCTAGTGCGGGTCGCCATCACCGCGTCGGTAGGGTGAATTACTCCAAAGAGTAATAGCAGAGACGAACAAACTATCGAGGGTCGTAAACACCTCTTCGCAGCGCACGCTTCTAGCTGTCGCTAGAACGGCTCAAACACACCTTTCTCTAACAAAGATGAAGTTCATCAACACACATCATGAACAAGAAATCACCACAAAAAACCATAAAAAAACCTCGAGCAAAACATGGTTATTAAACCTCATGCATACTAGCACAAGTTCAGGTTAAAGCAAATATAATAAAAGAGGGGGAGAAACACAACCAAGCACTCGAAGGCTCTCCAAGATTCATGGCCGGAAGTGAGGGTTGTCGAGCCTCGTTCTAGCTCGGTCTTTGGAAGGTATCCAGGATCCCGAAGGTCTGTCACTTCCTTCTTCACACAAGTATTCTTCGTGTTGTGGTCGTTGATTCAGATCAGAGCGAAATTCTTCATAAGTTCTGCAACTGAGAACTCAAACAGTAGCTTGGAGATCGGCAATGGCGATGGCGGTCGTAGACAAAGCTTTAGCATGCTCTTTGGAGGAGATTGGGTGGTCGGATCAACCATCCAAGGAGGAGAGATAAAACGACGGCTGGAGGGACGAGTTCCCGCTCCAAGGGGCGGAAATGGCGGGGGAAAATAGAGAGATCCCAATCCAGAGGAAATCTGCGGCTCAATTAGTAAAAGTCAGAAAAAATGGTCACGCGCAGTCTGGCGCATGACCTTTCGTGAACCGTGTGATATTAATATCCAGAAAATGCCTGAGGAAGAAGAAGAGTTGACCCGTGCATTTTTCTAACGCACAAGCGATTCCGCCCGTGCGCTAAGGAAATTGCACGGGTAACGAAAGAGAGCACAAAACGCAGGAAACATGGTGGAATAGTGTGTTTAACTCGCGCACGGGCGCTTCTGCCCGTGCATGAAGGAAAACGCACGATTAACCACAAAACGGCCTAAAAACAAAAGCTATAGGAAAACTGTGTGTTTCCTTCGCGCATGGTCCCGAAGAAATCGTGCGTGAAGGAATCACACGGGTTGGTCAACCCTTCCAGAATAACTTGCAGAAAACGCACGACCATAAGTAACCGTGCGCCAAGAAAACGCACGACCGTGCATTTTCCACTAATAAGAATTCTGAAGTGGGGAAAACTAACCACCTGCACACAATAAAAACTCACAAAGGAGGACCCTCTAGCAATCAACAAAATACAAAAAAACTACTAGAATGAGCCCTGGGGAGCACCAAGTATATACCCCCAGCAATCGAACGCGCAATTGCGCACCCCTCGGCTAGAAAAGTGCACTAAACATGAAACGCAGTAGGGATTGAATATCAATGAAAACAACTAAAAAGTGATGTGCAAAGTCAAGAAAACCAGCCCAAATGAGTCCGCAAAACCCTATATAAATGGGACTCATCACACCCCCAAACATACTTATTTGCGCATCCCGAGCAAAGAACATCCTTGCTGACTAGAAAAAGGACTAACTAACATAGTAATTATGATCCAGAGTACCATGTGAAATCACACACTCGCAGGCATAAAAATTTAGTAGAGAAAATTTCTAAGCATACAAAATAATTTATACTTTTCAGCCTGCATAACAAAAATTCTATGACTACTCAAAAACAGAATCGCGGTGAATCCTTCGGTCACGCGTAGGGAGAAAATAGACTAACCACTTAGGCGAGTATTGCCAAAGATCGGGATTCGGGAAAACCTCTAAAGGAATCCTGTAACACCCTAAAAAGACCCCAAAGGACTCAAAATGATTTTTGAGGTACAGGTAATTTTACACGGCCTGGGACACGGGCGTGTCCCAGGGCGTGTCGGGGGTACACGGCCTGGGACACGGGCGTGTCCCAGGGCGTGTTCAGGTTAGTCGACGATAGATAGTCGACGATCGTCGAGCCTGGGACACGGCCATCGACACGGGCGTGTCCCAGGGCGTGTCCGAATTAAATTTCGAAATTGGCCTGTTCGAGTCAGAATAGTACACGGCCTTGAACACGGCCGTGAACACGGGCGTGTCAGGTGGGACACGGGCGTGTCTGATGCCGTGTTCTGACCCGTGTACTGGTTGCAGCTCGATGAGGCAGGATTGACACGGGCGTGTCTCAGGATGACACGGGCGTGTCAGGTTCGACACGGGCGTGTCGATGCCCGTGTTGTTCAGTCGGTTCAATACCGCGTGTGCCGCTTAAGGGTACACGGCCTGTGACACGGCGTGTCACAGGCCGTGTCAGCCAAAAATTGGGTTTTTTGGGCAAATCGTGGCCGTTCAGATTCTCTCTTTGGATCCAAGGGCTCAGGTGAATCCTGGCTGGATTAAATTCGTCAAGGGGTGATGAAGAAGGCATTCTTCATTTTGCTTAAGGAAGAGAGAAAGAGAGAGGAGGAAGAAGAAGGAGGAGGAGAGCAAGCCACCGGCGGAGTTCCCGTGGTCCGATTCGTGATCCGAAGCCGGCGTTGTGAAGGCAAGGCTGCTGCGGTTCTTTCTCACCGGCTAGTTTTCGATTGCTCCGAAGAGATCGACAAGGGTAACGATCTCCCTCCTTGGACATGTGAAGTCCTTCTTTTCTGCATTGCATTGGGAAAACCCTTCCCGCGAGTGTGCGGTGGGTTGTGGTGTCCCTTGGGGTAGATATGTGAAGTCCCCCTTGTTAGAGGCCGGAATTGGAGTACGGCTCTAGGCATGCTGTGTGAAGCCCATCTGGATATGGTCTGGATTGGTGATGCTTGTTTGCATATCGGAGAAGGCTCCGTGATTATGGCTTGTGATGCCTTGTGCCTACCTGTTGCTTGGTGCGGCAGGAAGTACTGGACGATGTCCAGGAAATGAAGAGGGTTGGATGCAACTCTTGTGGCCGTGTGTTGCCACTTTGTGAGTGGTTGAGCCGTTGGGCTGCAACTCGATGAAAAGGCAGATTGCCGAACAGGAAAGGTGAAACCGACCCGCGCCTATAAATAGCCATGGATACTTCCATATTCGAGGTGGCACGGCGACTTGAGCAACGGGGGTGGCTGATCCGTACCTGCGTTAGGTTCGTCCGACTTGGAAGCCTGGTTATAGGTTTTGTTGGAGCGCCTAATGAGAGTCTTAGGCCCGCGTGCCGGAAAGACTAGAATGCTCAAATACCGTGTAGACGGTGGTGTTGACCCTGGTATTCCGGTACACCAAGAATGTGCCCTGAGTGCACGGACTATCGGGCCGTGTGGCCGATAGTTGTGATGGCTTGAATGTGCCTGCGCGCACATAGTTGCTATTTGATGATGCCATGCTTTGCAGGGAAAGAATGCTCATGCCCCGAGAAAGGGGTAGGATTGTTATAATTGGGTCAGCTGAATGCTGACCGTTGCATTGTTTGCCACCGGTTGGGTTGATTGTTCCCGTGCAGGTGCTGGAGAGCCAAGTGGTAAATGATGGGCTGAAGCCCTACTGCTGTTGTTGCTGCTGCTGCGGCTAGCCCTTGAAGGCTAAGCGAATGTTTTGTTAGTTCTCTCTTACTCATGTATGGCCGGCCTGCGCGCCGAGGTTTGTAAATCATGTTGTATGTAAAGAGGAACTGTAAGGCCTTAAGGCCAAACCTTTGTGTACATTCCGTGGTGATATATATAAATGTGGTTTATATATTGGACATTCCTGGTTAGAGTTCAAAGTTGTAACTTAAAGCTTCCGTTAGAATGCTCTGAGTTAGGATTCATATGGTTTGGTATTATCCTGTGACCTCACCGTCTGTTTGTGGCATATAGTGTGGGGCCCCGGCCGGACCTTCTACTATACGTCATTTAACGGATGGGGTCGTTACATTTTGGTATCAGCTTTTGTCGGTCTTCCTCTTTCGAATTCGTGGTCGAATTCTTTTGTGGGGTGGCGAGCACGTGTTTGTGCGACCTGCTGTAACGCTAATGAACTCTGGAATGTCCACTAAGGAATGTACAAAATCTTGTTTGAGGAATCTGCGCGTTCCTTTTTGTGTTGTTTTGCTTGCATACGTTCGCTAACGTGTGTCTTGTCCACCTATAGGTGACACGTAGTGGTGCTGGGCAGTCTGAGCCCCAGCGCTCTGATGAGAGTGCGGCACCAGCTGAGGTGCCAACACCTCCTCCATCTGCGGAAACTGTTCGCTTAGTGGCTGAGGCGCTATTTGCCATGATTCAGCCGACCGGGCAAGCGCAGCCGGCAGTAGTGCCAGTTCGTGTTGCTGTAAAACCCGAGCCGGTTGAGGCTGTAGATCCACGAGCAGCTGACCGACAGTTGAAGTAATTCATGAGCTTCAGTCCTCCTACGTTTGCGGGAATGGGATCCCCAACGCAGGCGGAAGATTGGTTATCGCGTGTCAAGAGGATAATGACAGCGATCAGGGCGGAGGAAACTCTAAAGGTCACCTTGGCCACCTTCATGCTTGAAGGAGAGGCGCGGTTGTGGTGGGACGAGGTTGAGGTACACCATTTGGCGGGCAGGCAATTAACACAAGTGTCGATTGAGGAGTTCTCTCGGATATTTCTGGCGAAACATGTCCCAGCGGCGCAACGCATTGCTATGGAAAATGAGTTCCAACGGTTAAAGCAAGGGGAAGATAGCGTGGATATCTACTTGCATGAGTTTACCAGGTTGGGACGGTATGCGGGAACAATCTTCGCGGATGACCAAAGGAAAACGAATCGGTTCTATGAAGGATTGCGGGATGAGTTGCGATTCCTGCTTTCGAGTTCAGTGAACCAAGGGTTTCAGGCGTTGGTTGATACTGCGTGCGCGTTGGAGAAGGACATGAGGCGAGTGCAAGGGAACAAGGGCTTGGTTGTGTCAAAGCCAGAGTTTCAAGCACCTCGCCCGAGCAAGTCGTTTTACCAGAAGAAAGGGGGCAAGAGGTCCAAGCCATCTGGGCAAGTGACTACGACCGTTGTGTCGGGAGCGACATCAAGGCCGGATTCTCGTACATGCTATAACTGTGGCCGGGTGGGGCATATAGCTCGTGACTGTCGGGTTGTTCAGCCCAAAGGGGACAAGAAGACGGGTGCGTCTTATGCTGAGAAGGGCAAAGCGGTGGTTGATTCCTCTGCGTCCCAGGCACAGCCCCGAATCTATCAACTTGGCCAACAGGAAGCGATTAAGCAAAGTGACGTCGTCACAGGTACGAGTTGATTTAGTTTACTTGCTGGTGCTATTGGTTTTGGTTATGTTTAGCTTGTGCATGATGTGTATGCTGCAGGCTTTGTCCTGATTCGGAATAATTTGGCGAGAGCCCTGTTTGATACGGGTTCTTCGCATTCGTTTCTGTCTGAGGATTTCGTATCTCGCATTGGGGTACCAAGTCATGTGACGGTGGATAGTACAAGGGTGCTGTTGCCGAATGGCTGTGTGATGCTTGCGGATAGGGCTTGCGATGTGGATGTGCAAATAGGAAGTCGGGATTTCGGTTTGAGTGCAGCTGTGCTACCGTTGTCGGAGTTTGATGTGATCTTTGGTATGGACTGGCTCTCGGAGCAGCGTGCCTTTATTGATTGCAACTCCAAAGAGATTACACTGGGCCAGAATACCGGACTTGTGACGAAGTTCGCTGGTATGCGAGGAGTTGGCGGGACTCTGTTGTCTGCACTCCAAGTCGTCAATGCTGTTCGGAAGGGCGCGGAGTTATTCTTCACGCTAATTCAGGTTGTTGAGCCAAATGCCAGTGTCGGTGAAGTACTAGTTGTGTCAGAGTTTGCCGACGTGTTTCCTAAAGATCTTCCTGGGTTACCACCCCAGCGGGAGATTGACTTCTCTATTGAGTTGGTGCCAGGTGCGAAACCTGTGGCCCGCTCTCCATATCGCATTGCGCCAAAAGAGATGGCTGAGTTAAAAGTCCAATTGCAAGAATTGTTGGAGCAGGGATACATACGCCCAAGAATGTCACCTTGGAGCGCGCCTGTTCTCTTTGTGAAAAAGAAAGACGGTAGCTTACGGTTGTGTATTGACTACCGCGAGTTGAATAAGCTAACGGAGAAAAACAAATATCCGATCCCGCGGATTGATGACCTCTTTGATCAGCTGGCAGGATCAACGGTCTATTCCAAGTTGGATTTGAAATCGGGATATTATCAGCTGCGGATTAGGGAAGGTGACATTCCCAAGACGGCGTTTGGAACACGCTACGGTCATTATGAGTTCACGGTAATGCCGTTTGGCCTATGTAATGCGCCTTCGGTATTTATGGACCTAATGCATCGAACGTTCCGAGAGTACTTGGATTTGTTCGTCATTGTGTTTATCGATGACATCTTAGTATACTCTCAGTCGGAAGAGGATCACGCAAACCATTTGCGGTTGGTTTTGCATACCCTACGGAGGAATCAGATTTTTGCCAAGTTCTCAAAGTGTGAGTTCTGGCTCTCTTCAGTAGCCTTTTTAGGCCATGTGGTAAGTGGAGAAGGTATCGCGGTGGATCCGTTGAAGATAAGTGCCATTCGAGATTGGCCAGTGATGTCTGCAGTGGCCGAGGTCAGGAGCTTCCTTGGACTTGCGGGCTACTATAGACGGTTTGTGGAAAACTTCTCACGGATTGCTTTACCTCTGACCAAGCTGACGAGAAAAGATCAAAAGTTCATTTGGACGCCGGAGTGCGCGCGAGCTTTTGAAGACTTGAAGAGTCGTTTGACCACGGCGCCTGTGTTGACATCGCCATGTGGTACCGATGGGTATGAGATCTATAGTGATGCCTCTGGGAGCGGCTTAGGCTGCGTTCTTCTGCAGTTTGGTAAAGTGATTGCTTATGGCTCGCGTCAGTTGAAAGTGCATGAGCGGAATTACCCGTCCATGATTTGGAGTTGGCAGCGGTAATCTTTGCGCTCAAGTTGTGGCGGCACTATCTATATGGCGTTAAAGTGGATATCTATACGGATCACAAAAGCCTAAAGTATTTGTTGGATCAGAAGGATCTGAATATGCAACAACGAAGATGGATGGAGTTCCTCGGGGACTACACCTTCGAGATTCACTATACTCCCGGGAAGGGAAATGTGGTCGCTGATGCTTTGAGTCGAAAGACTCCGGTACGGGCAAGCTGGTTGCAGAGGCATGATCAGCGTTAATCCAGGAATTGGAAGCAATGGAGATATCGTGTGTTGACAAGGGTTCGTCAACCGATGCATGCTTGAACTGGACGGAGGTGCAATATGACCTTACGGACAGAGTTCGGCGAGCAACGGAGCTTGATGAAAGTCTCCAGCGCTATGCAAAAGATGGGCCGGATGACCAATTTTCTTGGGATAACGGTTTGTTACGAAGAAATGGTCGAGTGTGCGTCCCAAGTGTGGGTAAATTGAGGGAAGAGTTGATGTACGAAGCTCACTTTGCAAAGTACTCAGTTCACCCAGGGAGCACAAAGATGTACAGAGATCTGAAAAAGCTGTTCTGGTGGCCCGGACTAAAGAAAGATGTCGCATGTTATGTGGCTGAATGCAATACCTGTGCGTTGGTGAAAGCAGAATGCCAGAAGCCTGGCGGTTTCCTGAAGTCGTTACCTATTCCGGAGTGGAAGTTCGATGATGTTTCGATGGATTTCGTGCACGGATTGCCGAGATCTCAACGCGGTCATGATTCAATCTGGGTGATTGTGGACCGGTTGACAAAAGTGGCGCACTTCCTTCCAAACAGAAGAGACGATTCAGTGGAAACCTTGGCCAAGCTTTATGTGGAGCAGGTTGTTCGACTGCACGGTGTTCCTTGGAGCATCGTTAGTGACCGTGATGGGCGGTTCACATCGAATGATTGGCGGCTCGTTCATCAAATGTTGGGTACAAAGTTAGCATTTAGTACGGCCTTTCATCCCCAAACGGATGGCCAGACTGAACGGACCAACAGAACGATGGAGGATATGCTCTGCATGTGCGCCCTAGACTTTGGTAAGAGATGGGAAGATTATATATTTCTTGTCGAATTTGCCTATAATAATAGCTACCAAGCGAGTATTGGTATGGCGCCATTTGAAGCTTTATATGGTCGGAAATGCCGTACACCGTTAGCTGGGGCAGAAGCAGGCGAATCTAAGCTGAGTGGGAAAAAGGAAGTCGAAGAAGCTACCTCGCTCATACGCTCTATTCGGGAGAGGCTATTGATAGCCCAAGATCGTCAAGCAAAGTACTACAATGCCAAACACGGAACATGGAGTTCGCGGTGGGTGATTGGGTATATTTGAAGATCAAACCCTTCAAAGGTGTGTCCAGGATTCGGCGTTTGAAAAAGCTCAGTCCGAGGTATCTTGGTCCATTTGAGGTGGTGGAGCGAGTTGGGGAAGCTGCTTATCGACTAGCACTTTCAGCAGACTTGGGTGGATTACATGATGTATTTCACATCTCAGTCCTTCGTAAGGCGGTGAAGGATCCAGCTCAAGTAGTGGAGAAAGATCGGGTACCGGTCGAGTATGGGCTAATGACGAGGGTTAGACCCATTCGGATCGAGGATCGAGCCGAGAGAACAGTTGCGGAACAAAGTGATCGGGATGGTCAAGGTCCGATGGGACAATTGTGGCCGTGAAGAGCTAACATGGGAGCGAGAGCAGACCATGCGAGCTGAGTTTCCCGAGTTATTTGTATAAACTGTAGACCGTGTACTTTTTGTTATAACATAGTTATAGCATTGCTGGTTCTTGTTTCCTTACCGTGCAAATTTCGGGACGAAATTTTGCTAAGGGGGGGAGGGTTGTAACACCCCAAAAAGATCTCAAAGGACTCAAAATGATTTTTGAGGTACAGGTAATTTTACACGGCCTGGGACATGGGCGTGTCCCAGGGCGTGTCGGGGGTACACGGCCTGGGACACGGGCGTGTCCCAGGGCGTGTTCAGGTTAGTCGACGATAGATAGTCGACGATCGTCGAGCCTGGGACACGGCCATTGACACGGGCGTGTCCCAGGGCGTGTCCGAATTAAATTTCGAAATTGGCCTGTTCGAGTCAGAATAGTACACGGCCTTGAACACGGCCGTGAACACGGGCGTGTCAGGTGGGATACGGGCGTGTCTGATGCCGTGTTCCGACCCGTGTACTGGTTGCAGCTCGATGAGGAAGGATTGACACGAGCGTGTCTCAAGATGACACGGGCGTGTCAGGTTTGACACGGGCGTGTCGATGCCCGTGTTGTTCAGTCGGTTCAATACCGCGTGTGCCGCTTAAGGGTACACGGCCTGTGACACGGGCGTGTCACAGGCCGTGTCAGCCAAAAATTGGGTTTTTTGGGCAAATCGTGGCCGTTCAGATTCTCTCTTTGGATCCAAGGGCTCAGGTGAATCCTGGCTGGATTAAATTCGTCAAGGGGTGATGAAGAAGGCATTCTTCATTTTGCTTAAGGAAGAGAGAAAGAGAGAGGAGGAAGAAGAAGGAGGAGGAGAGCAAGCCACCGGCGGAGTTCCCGTGGTCCGATTCGTGATCCGAAGCCGGCGTTGTGAAGGCAAGGCTGCTGCGGTTCTTTCTCACCGGCTAGTTTTCGATGGCTCCGAAGAGATCGACAAGGGTAACGATCTCCCTCCTTGGACATGTGAAGTCCTTCTTTTCTGCATTGCATAGGGAAAACCCTTCCCCGCGAGTGTGTGGTGGGTTGTGGTGTCCCTTGGGGTAGATATGTGAAGTCCCCCTTGTTAGAGGCCGGAATTGGAGTACGGATCTAGGCATGTTGTGTGAAGCCCATCTGGATATGGTCTGGATTGGTGATGCTTGTTTGCATATCGGAGAAGGCTCCGTGATTATGGCTTGTTATGCCTTGTGCCTACCTGTTGCTTGGTGCGGCAGGAAGTACTGGATGATGTACAGGAAATGAAGAGGGTTGGATGCAACTCTTGTGGCCGTGTGTTGCCACTTTGTGAGTGGTTGAGCCGTTGGGCTGCAACTCGATGAAAAGGCAGATTGCCGAACAGGAAAGGTGAAACCGACCCGCGCCTATAAATAGCCATGGATACTTCCGTATTCGAGGTGGCACGATGACTTGAGCAACGGGGGGTGGCTGATCCGTACCTGCGTTAGGTCCGTCCGACTTGGAAGCCTGGTTATAGGTTTTGTTGGAGCGCCTAATGAGAGTCTTCGGCCCGCGCGCCGGAATGACTAGAATGCTCAAATACCGTGTAGACGGTGGTGTTGACCCTGGTATTCCGGTACACCAAGAATGTGCCCTGAGTGCACGGACTGTCGGGCCGTGTGGCCGATAGTTGTGATGGCTTGAATGTGCCTGCACGCACATAGTTGCTATTTGATGATGCCATGCTTTGCAGGGAAAGAATGCTCATGCCCCGAGAAAGGGGTAGGATTGTTATAATTGGGTCAGCTGAATGCTGACCGTTGCATTGTTTGCCACCGGTTGGGTGGATTGTTCCCGTGCAGGTGCTGGAGAGCCAAGTGGTAAATGATGGGCTGAAGCCCTACTGCTGTTGCTGCTGCTGCTGCGGCTAGCCCTTGAAGGCTAAGCGAATGTTTTGTTAGTTCTCTCTTACTCATGTATGGCCGGCCTGCGCGCCGAGGTTTGTAAATCATGTTGTATGTAAAGAGGAACTGTAAGGCCTTAAGGCCAAACCTTTGTGTACATTCCGTGGTGATATATATAAATGTGGTTTATATATTGGACATTCCTGGTTAGAGTTCAAAGTTGTAACTTAAAGCTTCCGCTAGAATGCTCTGAGTTAGGATTCGTATGGTTTGGTATTATCCTGTGACCTCACCGTCTGTTTGTGGCATATAGTGTGGGGCCCCGGCCGGACCATCTACTATACGTCATTTAACGGATGGGGTCGTTACAAATCCACCAATGTCGGTGACCATATGGTGGACTGTTTGCACTCTTTCCACGATATTAGTTTGTACTTAAGTGTGAGTCTGTAGGACTTCGGGTAGTAATGGGGCTTGGGTTAAGGCAAGGAAATCAAGGATAAAAATGAAGGCTACGCACAAAACCCAACTGAGCTAGAATAAAAAGAGTCTATCTGCTACACACAAAACGCACGGGTACACCACACCCCCATACTTAATTTTTAAAATACGGGTGTGCGTACTGCCTACTCCAAAAAAATATAGAAACTCAAATCAGATTTTCAGTTATACTTTTCCTTTCTCTTTTTCATTCTTTTTCAAATTTTCTTTTTATTTTTCTTCTGAATTCTTCCTTTTCTTTTTCATAATTCCAGCAAATAAATACATGGGAGCACAACCACATATTTCACAAAGATCAACACCGCATCAACAACAAAGCTAGACTCGGGTGTGCGACTAGGGTCGGTTACTAGGCTTTGGTGAAACAAAACTAGAGCTTAATCAAAGGAGGGGTAGGCACAACGGGGCTAGCGAGGATAAGATGATAGGAACGGGTACAAAGCTCAACTTGGCAAAAATGATGGCCTACATCATGGTCACGCTTAACTAACCATGCACCAATACTTCAAGAGTAGCTTGGGGCAAGTTCTTAGCCAACGAGAAAGACTATCCATCCTCCCGACTCGAGCAATACGAATCTAACAACTGTCTACACACAATCATAAGCTACGGTCGGATTCACACCGGATTTAGCAATTTTTGAGTAGAATAAAAAGAATTTACGCAATTAGAAAAATATAAAACTAAAAGCATGCAGAAAAATTAATTCTACTCTAATTTCTACACGAGACGGGAGCACTCGACTAGGAGCACAGAGGTGTCAGCATTTTACCCCGTCGCACAATCCTATGTTAGCAAGGTAATTTTCCTAAATATAATGAAAGAAACAAGTTTTACTCACCGTACGCAAAAAGTTAAGTACATGCTCATGTGGGTGCAACGATGCGCATTGCAATGAACTAAAACAATAAATTAAAAATAGCTACTGGTTTGCAAATGAAGTGCATGTGCAAAGGTAACATCGACAAGCTCTCCCCTCGACTTAAGATAAAAAGAGTAGAAAAAAGGGTTGAAGCTAAAATCAAAATGAGATAAGGGGAGAAGTTACCCAATGCTCCGAAGATGAGCATACCAGAAGATTGGCTTTAAACTTGATCAATAAGCCCTCGACCCAAACAAAATCACCAACAAGAAACACATCTCCGACCAAGCAAATAATTGGCATGCACTCTCAAAAAGCTAAGCAAACAAATTAAACGCAGCTAAATTGGGTTGTCTCCCAAATGCCCTTTTCTTTACCATCCTTAAGGTGTACCAAATACCTGTATTAACAGTTTTATACGATGTTCAGGTAGCAAAAGTTTAATACGCAAAGAAGGAGAATTCAAAGTCACACACAACTTTTAGAAAATAAAACGCTAACAATGACTGTTGGGTTTCTCTATGAGGATGGCACAACGCTTGTGCACGCAGCGGAAGGAATAAAACATCAAGAACAACCCAAAAGAGATTGGATCGGGCCATGAAAGTTGAATAAAGAAGTTAACAAACAACTAAGAAAAAATTACCTTAGCGGCGTTGAGTAACAACTCAACGGAGATGCTCCAAGCTTTGAGTCCTTGTCGGTGGCGAGTTCTACGTGGAATAATGTCCACGTCTCTGCAGAAATCCACACGAGTGGGAAAACACCAAGCTTCGTCGCACGAAGGGTCGTGAAGGAGATCAACCGTACCTTGCACTTCCACGGACTGCTAGGTCCGTTCCAGGAGGAGTAACACCGACGACAGTCGCCGGAGAGGAGGAGGTCGGCGGAGCGAAGAGGCGGCGGAACACTTCCGTCCATCGGGATTCGGGAATCGGCAGAGCGAACGAGCGGCGAAACATTTCTGTCGGATTCGATTCGGCTACAGGAGAAATCCCGATCTATATGTTTTTCCCAAAACCCTAAGTCCCCTATTTATACCAAAGGCATAAACAGTCCAAAGGTATCGCTATCCGCAGACCACACGGGATAGGGCTTCTGGACCGTTCGGCGAGAAACACCACCAGGTTCGGCGAGAATCAATCGCAGAATCGGCGAGAATCAGTCGCAGAATCGGCGAGAATCAGTCGCAGAATCGGCGAGAATCAGTCACAGAATCTGCGAGAATCAATCGCAGAATCGGCGAGAATCAGTCGCAGAATCGGCGAGAATTGAACAGTTCGATTCTCGACGATTATGCCTTAGTCGGCGAGTCATACTCGACGACTCTCGACGATTTTGCCTTAGTTGCTGAGTCATACTCGACAACTCTCGTCGACTCTCGACGAATTGGCCTTAGTCGCCGAGTCATATTCGACGACTCTCGTCGAACCATTCTAGACAAATCTCCCTGGCAACATTTGCCTGACCCCATTCTGTATGGTGATTGGTAACCTTTACCAACACAATCAATATTCCAATTTCTCCACATGCTCTTATGTGCGACCCTGCAGGCTCATATCGCATTGGCAGAGAGATTACATGTTTGACCACTTCTAGATCACCATGGTAACTCCAACAGTCTCCCACTTGATCTTGAAAGTATCAACCAAAAACCTCACAAACAATGAGCGGCATCTAGCAATGCATCATTGCTCCCTAAGCAATAAGAGTTCATAACTCATAAGCCTTTATGAACAATGTCCCAGCGTTGTCTTTGTCCCTTACATCCGGAAAGAACTAGAGGCATGGACCGTGTCACCCTCATAATAGATCAATCCAAGTTTCTAGATCTAGAACAGACTGCCAGAGAATGGTGAGTCCAATATCACATATTGACTCAACCAAGCATGGCCATGCATTTCTCAGTCCAGTTCCATCAAGGGGCCCATGGATGCAACTCCTGTCATATAGGAAGATAAATCCCATATCTGCTCACACACAAACACCCAAATGATTCGTAACGTGCCCAATAACCAACCTTATCATCTACCTTTCTCAAAGAAGACTTTAGATGGCATCAAAGCACGCTCTTCCTCACTTGATGAATGTTGTGACTTCAGCTCAAAGGACCATAACACCATTGTCAATTGAGACCTACTCATGACACGATTAGATAACAATCCACAAAGTAGTCTCAGGTTGGGTCTGTCCAGTACAACTTGTTCATTAATAAGTACCCACATGATGACTTGATATCACAATATCATGACCTATGAGAACTAGTCATCAGTCAACACACGTGCTAGTCTTAATGTATCATCATCACCCTTAGTTTTTATGATGATACAACGACCAGGGACATTTTATGAATGAAGCTTCAAATAAATCATAGGCTCTCACATTCAAGTCTCGTACACTATGTCCTATGGAAGCAAACATTCTAAGGGTATTTATTATGTTAACATTTAACTATCACATAGAGAAACCATAATAAAAGAACTTGCCATTAATTGTAAAAGAAAACATTGGTACACAATTCATCATATGAATAAACAATAAATAGCAAACAGAATATATGTTTACATGCAACCCACAAGGCTCTCACTAGAGTTGATCATTTAGGTATCGTATACCCTTTGATCTAGTATGACCATCATACTTTCTCTGCACGAGAGGCTTTGTTAGTGGATCCGCAATATTCTCCTCAGTCGGCACTCTGTAAATGTTCACATCTCCTCATTTGACAATCTCACGAATAAGATGGAACAGCCGAAGTTTGTGCTTGGAGCGCTGATGGGATCTAGGTTCCTTAGATTGTGCAATTGCACCATTGTTATCACAGTAGATAACTACGGGACCAACAATGCTAGGAACTACATCAAGCTCGCCGATGAATTTCCTAATCCATACAGCCTCCTTCGCTATGTTAGCTGCAACGATATACTCGGCCTCTGTTGTAGAATCAGCAACTATCTCTTGCTTGGAACTCTTCCAGCTCACAGCTCCTCCATTAAGGCAAAACACAAAACCTGACTGAGACTTTGAGTCGTCCCTATCAGTTTGGAAACTAGCATCTCTGTAACCATTTATAACGAGCTCTTCCTCTCCACCATACACCAAGAACACATCCTTTGTCCTTCTCAAGTACTTCAGGATATTCTGGACTACAAAAAGTGACACTCACCGGGGTCTGACTGATACCTGCTAGTCATGCTCAAAGCAAAGGAGACATCTGGTCGAGTACATAACATTGCATACATGATTTATCCAATTGCCGAGGCATATTGAATCAACTTCATGGGGTCCTTATCTTCACAAGATTTTGGACACTGGTCCTTAGAGAGATTCACACCATGAGACATGGGTAAAAATCCTTTCTTGGACTCAAGCATGTTGAACCGCTTCAACACCTTCTCGATGTATGTACTCTGGTTCAAACCCAGCAACTTCTTCGATCTATATCTATAGATCTTAATACCCAGTATGTAAGTTGCTTCACCCAAGTCTTTCATTGAAAAGCAGTTCCCTAGGTTCTTCTTAACAACTTTCAGGGTAGGAATGTCATTCCTAATCAATAGTATGTCATCTACATACAATATCAGGAAGACTACAATGCTCCCACTGATTCGTTTGTAAACACAAGGCTCATCTTCATTCTTGATGAAACCAAACTCTTTGATTTTCTCATCAAAACGAAGATTCCAACTTTGAGAGGCCTGCTTCAGTCCATAGATGGACCTATTCAGCTTGCATACTTTAGTGGCTTCATTTGGGGATACAAAACCCTCGGGTTGTGTCATGTACACTTCCTTAAGGAGGTTTCCATTAAGGAAAGCCGCTTTGACATCCATCTGCCAGATCTCGTAGTCATAATATGTAGCAATAGCAAGCAGTATCCTTATGTACTTTACCATGGCAACAGGGGAAAAGGTCTCATCATAGTCAATACAATGAATTTCAAAATACAATTTTTTTTAATACGGACTTCAATTAAAACTCCCACTATTTTATTCGAAAAAATAGCCCTCACTATCAATTCGGAGAGTTCATGCGAGCTACTCTCTTAGTTGATAAGATCCGTATTTCACCAACACAATGAGCCAGCTTTGGCTTTTCTCTCACGATGCAATTATTTAGGTAGGCAACGCTTGCCAATTGCATCCTCATACAATTCTTGTATGGTTGGTGAATAACTCTTTATTCGTATCCATCATATGGTGCATGCCAACCCTATGCCTCTAGGCACTCAACCTTTGAGGTCACCTAGTTAAGTTATACCCGATGTCGACAGTAGGATATCACAATTATCCGCTCGCACCCTTACCAAGATAGATTAATGCACCTTGCTTTTGCAAGCCCACACTTCATCGATCGAGGCAGGAAGAGTGTCATCCATCGGAAGGCATCCGAACACTTAATATTAGATTAAGAGATTTTTAATTATAGGTTAACAATTAACCATGATCAACATTTGATCATTGTGCACATCTACAGAAAAACAATTTCTAAAAGCCACATGCATCTCTTATGTGCACAACCTTGCACTATCAATACTTGATAGAAGGAAGGGCTAAATCTGAACATCCGGACTCTTCTAAATCTTCAGATTTACATGTATTGGACAAAGGCAAAGGCAACTCGACTTAAAGCAGTAGACAAGCTCGTCTCTCATTGTTGGATTAAAAATCCAAAACAATACACCGGTTCATTAACCGCTCGAGGGACGGTTACTGCTAAGGAGACAACAATTTCTAACAATTAGAAATTACCATGAAATCCCAGACGTTCCTGGCAGGGTTCCAAGGGGCAGAGCCCCTAACCTGTGGGTTATGGGCCCACCGATCTCCTTTTTAAAAACCATCAACAATTGATGTACCAGGATTAAATCTTGATATTTAGAACGCTTCTAAATCCATAGATTTACACGCACTGGAAAAACCTAACTTCTAATACAACAATCATGGCCGTAACCTGGCTCTGATACCACTGTTGGGTTTCTCTATGAGGATGGCATAAGTCTTGTGCATGCAGCGGAAGGAATAAAACATCAAGACCAACCCAAAAGAGATGGGATCGGGCCATGAAAGTTGAATCAAGAAGTTAACAAACAACTAGGCAAAAATTACCTTAGCGGCATTGAGTCACAACTCAACGGAGATGCTCCAAGCTTTGAGTCCTTATCGGTGGAGAGTTCTACGTGGAATAATGTCCATGTCTCTGCAGAAATCAACACGAGCGAGAGAACACCGAGCTTCGTCGCACGAAGGGTCGGGAAGGATATCCACCACACCTTGCACTTCCACGGACTTCTAGGTCCATTCCAGGAGGAGCAACACCGGCGATAGTCGCTGGAGAGTAGGAGGTCGGCGGAGCGAAGAGGCGGCGGAACACTTCCGTCCGTCGGGGTTCGGGAATCGGCGGAGCGAACGATCGGCAGAACGTTTCCGTCGGATTCGATTCGGCTTAGGAGAAATCTCGATCTATATGTTTTTCCCAAAACCCTAAGTCCCCTTTTATTTAAAAGGCATAAACAGTCCAAAGGTATCGCTATCCGCAGACCACACCGGATAGGGCTTCTGGACCATTCGGCGAGAATCACCTCCAGGTTCGGTGAGAATCCATCGCAGAATCGGCGAGAATCAGTCACAGAATCGGCGAGAATAAATCGCAGAATCGGCGAGAATCAGTCGCAGAATCGGCGAGAATCAGTTGCAGAATTGGAGAGAATCAATCGCAGAATCGGCGAGAATCAGTCGCAGAATCGGGGAAAATCGAACAGTACGATTCTCGACGATTATGCCTTAGTCGGCGAGTCATACTCGACGACTCTCGACGATTTTTACTTAGTCATCGAGTCATACTCGACGACTCTCATCGACTCTCGACGAATTGGCCTTAGTCGCCGAGTCATACTCGACGACTCTCGTCGAACCATTCTTGACGAATCTCCCTGCCAACATTTGCCTGACCCCATTCTGTATGGTGATTGGTAACCTTTACAAACACAATCAATATTCCAATTTCTCCACATGCTCTTATGTGCGACCTTGCATACTCATATCGCGTTGGCAGTGAGATTACATGTTTGACCACTTCTAGATCACCATGGTAACTCCAACAGTAACAAGACAAATGGAAATGGCCCCGGAGATCCCTCACTCTTCAGCTAAATGCTGATTTGTGATAGATCCCCCCAGACACGCTAGAAGAGGAAGAGGGGAGAGCTTTAGTCCCCGAGGAAGACAAGTCTCCCCTACCCCTACCCTCCTCCATCCCGCGCCTTCAGGCAAAACTCTGCGCTTTGCACAGAAGCAACTCCCTTATTTTTAATTCCATAGAAGAGGAGTGGCAGGGAGGTAAGGACACACACGTCCATTTAGCAGCTAGAATAATATCAAAAATCGGGGCATCCTTTCTTCACCCGCTGAAGGTGAAAGATCAGCCGATGTTACCTGTTTCATAGTTTTACAGACTTTTGCTAAACAACTTGCAGTTTTTAAATCGAAATTCTGCACGCCCATCCGGCGTGCACAACACATCCAGCTTTGTAGCAGCATCATGCATCACATCAAGGACTTGTGTCACTTCTTTCCCTTTTGTTGTCTTGTGCATTTCAAAAACTTCCTCAACTTGTTCTTGTCACGTCGATTAAAAATCTGCCTTAACACCACTAGAAACATCATTAGATGACACGATAGTTAAGTTCACTTATTTTACGAGGTCAACAAATTTAATTGAGGAGGAGAAGGTGGTAAAGGTGCCTTAACTTTGGGCTCAACAGTGACGCCACTAGCATCAAAATGCAACGTCGCCTCACAGGATTTAAGGAAGGGACCCCCAGGATGGGTTTTGACGTGTTACCCATGGGTCCAAGCACCTGAAAATCTGTGAAGACACCCTCCCCATTCAAAACCACTTCTACCCTTCATCTCTCCATTTTTCTCAACCACAGATCTATCAGCTAGCATTAAAGATTTCTTTCTTTCAGATTCGATATTCAAATTAATCTTTTCAACATCTTGCAAAGCAAGAATGTTGCAAGATGAACCAGTATCACATAGCGCTAGAGTTTCTATGGCATTAATCTCACATTTAACAGTCATTTCACGGGAATTAAATTCCCCCTCATCCTCAACAGTCTTCCCCTTCTCACGGGGATTCTTCTCCGTGTTGCTGGGAAGAGTGACGCGGGTGTGCTCAGAAAATACGTGGGCTAATTTTCCCAATTACGTTTCCAAATTCCTCATGGAAGCAGTCTTAGTAGCCATATTCGACTAGGCCATTTCAACAAACTTTTCCATCACTACTCAGTAAGAAAAACTCACCTACCTCAGAGAGCAGCACTCTCTTACAGCTCAGGAAAATTTGCGATACCTCAGACCCAAGGGTCCTACAGCTCTCAGATCTAGAAGGATCCTACAAAAAGAAATAGTTTTAATTAACTTTGACACAAAGAAATTTCTCTGTGTCAACCACTTGAGTAGAAAACTATGTGCTCCAACTCTCCTCATGCAGGGAAAGGATTTGTAGGAGGAACTCGGAAGATAACTTCTAAACTTGCTGTTGAAGGCTAAAGATCTTTTGATCTTGAGTATTCAAACAGCTCACTAAACCTGCCAAAGGATGAAGGTTTTTCTTTCTTCAGAACTGATTCTGAATCTGCTGTAGCAGATGGAGACTTGCACAGCTAACTGAACTTTTCTTGCTGGAGAGCTTCAAGCTTTTTACATGCAGAAATGACAAAGAAGATGAAGATGGCTGCTCTCCTTTTTGAATATTGTATGCCCTAAAAGTTGTCTTTGTATTGTCCCTATCTCTTCCTTTTGTAGTTCACCGATCAACGGCTCTTAGAGATCGGTGGGCCCAACCTGCAGATTTCAGCTATGCCTTGCTTTAACTGAAGAAGATGGACAGTAGCTTCACGGTAAGTTTTGTTGTGTAGTGTATCTTCCCCGTGTCTTAATTTACCTTAGTTGACCTTGTCAATTTTGCTGACGTCAGCACCTCTAGACTTAGCCAAAATCGAGAATCAGAGAATAGGCATTGAGTGCATAAGCATCACTCAATGCCAATCCACTTATATAGTTTTACTGTCTCTTGGCATTTAGTGAGTAACCTTAACTTAACGCAAAACTACTTTGAATATAAAGACTGTTTCAAGGCGTTGAGAGATTCAGCTTCACTCAACGCCCACTTGCTTTATCAGCTTTCTACTGCTTTGCACTGAGTGAGTAAGCATCACACAATGCCAAACCCCTTAGACAAAATTCTGTCTTCAATAGGCATTGAGTCAGTAACCTCCACTCAAAGCTTTTTTCCTTAACCAAATTTCTTCTTCTTCAACAACTTAAGAATTGAGAGCGTTGAGTGAGCATTTCTCACTCAACGCTTTCTGCCTTAGCAAATTTTCTGTGTTTAATAAGCACTGGTCTTAGACTGTCTTTTTGAGTTTGACGAATGGTGATCTAAGCTCGACGAATTTTTAACTTAGTTCGACGAAATCTCAACTAAGCTCGACGAACTCAGAACTCAAGCTCTGAACTTTGCTCGACAAAATGTGAGCTGAGCTCGACGAACTCTGAACTCAGTTCGATGAAATCTCAACTGAGCTCGATGAACTCAGAATTCAAGGTCTGAACTTAGCTCAATGAAATGCGAGGTGAGCTCGACGAACTCTGAACTCAATTCAACAAACTTTGAACTCAGTTCGACGAATTTGAACTAGTTCAACTTACAGCCTCTTTGTTGTATGACGTTGAGTGTGTATTCATCACTCAATGCCAAAATACTTAGCCAATTTTCTCTTTAGTAGCATGGAGTTGAGTGAGTTGGCTTCACTCAACGCCTGTGGACTTAGCCACATTTCAGCTCATTCCTACTTTGGCTATGACAATATAGGCTATACTCAACGCTATAAGTCTTCTAGCGTTGAGTGATGTTCCTTCACTCAATGCCTGTGGACTTAGACAAATTTCTGTCATTCCACACCTTAGGTAAGTGTTTACCTGACTTAGTCACTTAGGCTACCTGACCTATCATAGTCATCTGCTAATATGTGTATATTATTATCTAGATTGACTTCACTCAAATCCAGGACATTGTGGGCAATGGACCCAACAACCAGTCAAGATTTATTTTTGATGATAACACCAATCTTTTCATGTTTATTCCTATAAATCCACTTGGTTCCAATGATGTTATGTCCATGTGGTCTAGGAACCAAATTCTAGACCTTACATCTCTTGAGCTGGTTCAGTTCTTCTTGCATAGCCATAATCTAAAAAGGATCTATGTTTTCATCTTCAAACTTCTTTTGTTCAACTTGAGATAGAAAGCTTGAATACATAACAATATTGAGGTTTCTGCTCCTTATTTTAACACCTCGGCTTACATCTCCTGTGATTAGATCTCTGGGATGATCTCTCAAGTTCCTGATAGCTGTTGTCATTCTTTCTTCAGCAACTTGAACTTCAATTGATGATCCTGTTGGTCCTCATCTGTGTCTTATGCATTTAGACCTTCTTTAGGAATACATACACCATTATCTTCCTCTTGGGTAGTGGGAGGAGAGTCATGGATGGTTAGCTTATCTACCCTCAATTCTACACTTACAGATCTATAGGAGCTAGACAGTTCACTATTAATCATAGAAGACTCATCAAACACTACATTGACAGAATCTTCTACAACTTGGTTCTTCAAGTTGTACACTCTATAGGCTTTGTTGTGGTTATTGTACCCAACAAAAATTCCCTCATAAGATTTGGCAGCAAATTTAGTAAAGTAGGATGAAAGTGAGGGGATAAGTTGTAAATTACTCTAGAGGGGGGTGAATAGAGTATTCAAAATTTTATGAACACTTAGTCAGCTCCCTTGGAGTTTATTTGCGGAATAAAAAATCTGATACTTGAACCCTAAGAGCCTAACACAGTGAAGTGCACAAGTGAAAGAGTTAACTGAAATTTTAGTTAACTACAAGCCTATCACAGCAACTAGCAACCCTAGGTAGTTCTAACACAGCCACAGAATAAACAAATCAGCAAGAACCAGAGAGACACAGGATATATAGTGGTTCCCTTTAAATAGGTACATCCACTCTTCTACCACCCTGGTAGGAATCCACTACAGGTTTTTGCTAAGGTGCCCTGCCACCAATGATCTGATTCAGGTAGATCAAACAGACCCTTTGAGCTTTTGATAAGGATGCTCAACCACAGGTTGTTGATAAGGTGCCCTGTCACCAATGTTCACTTTTGAAGAGATGTGAACAAACTCTTTTACAAAAGGGGTTGAGAGGGTTAGATTATCTTCTCTGTTTTAAATACAGATTAGAGAAGATTTGTGGATTCTCTAAAGAATCAAAGTCTCCCCCTGGCTCAGTGGAAGTCCAGGGAAAGCCTTTGCTTCAGGATGAAGGAGTTTCAGATAAACTGAAACTAAATTCTCAGAAATCTGTAGACTGATTTTTATCAGTTTTCCAGATTCTGGAGCACTTGAAGCAGAACTGGAGCTCTTTCTGAAGTCTTGAAAACTCTAAGCAGATGCTCAGGAGACTTGAGAATGAAAGATGATTGCTCTGGGCTTTTGCTTCAGGAAAACTTTTCTTCTTCTTGTTGTGAGATTGTGAAGAGCTGCTCTGATGATGCTTGAGCGAATGAATAATATTTCTCTGTGTCTGTAACTTCTCCTTTTCTTAGAGAAGAATCTCTCTTAAATATGTCTTCACGTTTTTCCTTTGGAACGGCTCTATTGGTTTGAATTCTCGAGCCCTGCAACAGATTATCTCAAAATAGAATATAGCAATAGGAATAGAATGGCCTATTAACTTTCTGTCAGTCCCAATAAGGAATAAAATAAGCGGGAAAAATATCTCAGCATAAATACGTACCATTCTTGGAAATAGTACATAGTACCAACGGCTAGAAAACAGGCTGGAAAGATAAAGTCAACGCAATTTGTATAATAGGACAAAATGCTTTATCAAGAATACTGAATCCCGTGATTTATGCTTGACAGAATTTGTAATCAATTTATTTGAATTTAAACCATAAATTTAGCAACAATAATATCAGAGAATCAATCTAACCACCAACTAAAACACTTGGAAATAAACCAAGGAATAGAATAAATACAAAAAGATAAAGGCAGACAGAAATCGTCGAACAGGAGTTCGATGATCGTCGACCTACTAACAGATCGTCGACTAAAAACCGAAGTCTGTCGAAACAGAAATCGTCGAACGGAAATCGTCGACCAACTCAAACTATCGTCGACCAAAGCAAAAGATCTGTCGAGACAGATATCGTCGACCAGAAATCGTCGACCAGGTCTAGATATCGTCGACTGAAGCAGAAAGCTGTCGAGACAGAAAACGTCGACCAGAAATCGTCGACAACTAAGGCAACAATCTGTCGACACAGATATCGTCGAACAAGAACAAGATCGTTGAACTGCAGATGGCAGATCGTCGACCAACCTTCAGAGCATAAGAGGCTTGCTCTGAGATCGTCGACCAATGGTCGACGATAATTGTCTTGACTCAACGATTCGATAGCCCTGCTATCGTCGATCAATGATCGACGATCGCGAGGCCTCGTTCGACGATAGTCGAACGGAAAAAGCCTTAACTACAAAAACATCTAGAACTTCTAACCTAAGCTCTAGGTCAGTTTATAAACTGCCCTAGGGAGACTAAACAGAGTCTAAACATGATCATATATCTTTATATGGATCAAGAGGGGCTGGAAAGGGATTACATAAGCCAAATCACATCTAGGGTACCAACATAGGACTTCCCATTATTGAGTATAAAGCACTTGCTTCCAAAGATCCTGAGATAGAAAAGATTTGGTTTTTTTCCTTTCATAATATTATAGGGAGTCTTCTTGTGATACTTGTTGATATATGCTTTATTCAGGACATGACAAGCAGTGTTTACTGCCTTAGCCTAAAAGTATTCTGGGAGTGAAGTATCACTGAGTAATGTCCTGTGAAAGTGAGGCTAAGATCTATCTCAACTCTAGAGGGGGGGTGAATAGAGTATTTTAAAATAATTTTTCACAGTTGAATAGAACAGCACATATAAAATTTACTTTATGATATAGTGTAGAGTGCTAGTAAAAATGTTAAAAGCTAAGAAGTAAAAAGCACAGCACACAGCAAACAAATCACACAAACAAACCAGAAGACACAAGGAATTATAGTGGTTCCCCAAAAACCTGGGTACATCCACTCTTCTACCACCCTTGGTAGGAATCCACTCAGGATGAGTTGATCAGGTGTCCTGACACCAATGAGCTTTTGATAAGGTGCCCAAAAACCAAAACTAGATTTTTGATAAGGTGTCTTGCCACCACTGAGTTTTGACAAGGCTCTCAGAACCAGACAGAACTTTTGAAGGGAGTTCAAGAACCCTTTTACAGCAGGAAAAAAAAAATAAGAATGAAGGGTGTCTTCTCTGTTCTCAATCAAATGAGAGAAGCACAAGAGGATTGATGATGTCAAAGCTCCCCCTGAGATGTAGAAAGGTTCAGGAGAAGAAGCTTTGCTCTAGGGTGATAGGTCTTCAAAACTTTGATCTCCAGCACAAGATGGTTTCAGCAAGAAGGCTGAAGGTGAGGTGTCTGGAGTAATGAGATTGTGAACACTTTTCAGTCAGCAAGAAGATTTTTGAGTCCCAGTACTACTGTTGTTCTTCTGCTATCAGTATATTCTATTCTGTGTGTTCACTTCTGTGTGTGTATTCCCTTAAAAAAAAAAACTTAATAACACAGAAGAAAGGAATAATAAACTTTCTGACGATTCCTTGTCCAAAATTAGCCGTTGGGAGTCATAAATGTCTTCCAAAAATAGTCTTGTCTTCTAGAGGAAAGTCCAGCAAACATTCTCTGAATAATTCTTTGAAACTTGCTCCAGAATTAAAGACAAACGGCTGGGAGATTTTCTGACATAAATGCTGATAATATTCAAAAACATTCCAAAGAACAGCAGCATTTGAATTCCTGAAAGCGTCGATCTCTCCAAAGAAAACGTCGATCTGAGCTCTACGATCGTCGAACTGAGCTCAGAGATCAATTGGACAAGCAGACAGAAAACGTCGATCTGAGCTCTACGATCGTCGAACTGAGCTCAGAGATCAATTGGACAAGCAGACAGAAAACGTCGATCTGAGCTCTACGATCGTCGAACTGAGCTAGAAGATAGAGAGGGGAGTTCGACGACTCAGCAGAAGCTAGACAAAAGCAGATAGTCGATCTGAGCTCGACGATCGTCGATCGGAGTACGACGATTTATTAAAGATGAGCTCAGAGAGCGTCGAACGGAGTTCGACGATTCGTCGAACAGAGCTCGACGAAAATTGCCTTAGACTAAGCTCTTCAACCTTGATCTTGGAATGATCCTGGGGGCAGCTTCAAACCTAAGTTCTAAGACCTAGACTCATTCTAATGTTGACCTTTTCAACTATACAACTAGGTCAACTGGGATTCCTAAGACAAGCATAGTGATCCTTACCCAAATTAGTAATAGGGTGTTCCAACAATCTCCCCCTATTTGGGTTAGGATTACTATTTATAGATAATCATAGGAAATGAAAAGCATGCAACAATACATAAGCTAATACAAAATGCAGAGAAGATATATAGCAGTAAAGCAGATCACAGATAAATATCAGCAGACGTCCAAAGGTGGATGAAATGTTTAGCTTACACAGTTCACTTCCTTTCAGATCCCTTTTTAAATAAAATTTCTCTATTTGGATTCTGACTTTCTTTCTTTGACCTTCTGTCATCCTCTGCACCTAGAGAAGTTTGAGATTTGGGCCTTGGAACAACAGCCTCTGGGTGCAGCTTCATATAATCATCTGGATTGAAGAATTTCCTTGATGCATATCTTTCCAGTTCTTTCTTTCTCTGCTCTGATAAGGTAGTTATGTTTGAAGTATCCTTTCCTTGTTCTCTGGCCTTTTTTATTTGATCAAGGGCAGCCAATTCTTTCATTCTGGCTGTCCAGGATACAGGGTTGTTCTCAGGGTCTTCAAAAGGAATGGGAGGTTCATATCTGTTGATGATTTCAGAAACAGTAGAAGGAGTCCTGGAAACAATAGTGTCTTTCAGCTTGTAAGGAAAAGGACCTGAAGAAGGGTCAGGGGGACCTTGTCCTTCCCTTTGATAGAATCTTTGTTCTCTTTGATTTCCTCTGTAATTACCCCTTCTGGTTGATATCCTTTTTGATGCTGTCCCCTTTGATATGATCTTTGATAATGCTGGGAAGAGCTGTGTCTGGAGACTGGAGCTTGAGGGGCTGAACCTGAGCCTGAATCTGGAGGAGGAGGAGGAGGATGATATTGGAAGAACCCTTTTCATATTTGTCAAGCTTCCTCTTCTTCTTCATAGCTTTCAGTTGATTTTTGGAATATTGCATCCAAGGCTCAGAGATTGGGCAGTCATGCAGAATGTAGTATGGAATATCATTTGAGTCTTTGGCTTTGGCAGGAGGGACTGACATCATTGCTTTACTTCTAGCTTTTCTCTTCTTGGCAATAGTTCTAGCAGAATCATCAGAATCAGTCCTGTATTGGTCACTCTCAGAACTTTGATGTTGATCTTACAGATCATCAATTCTTCTGATAAACTCTTCTTGAGCTTTAATTTTTGCAGAAACATCAGGAGCAGGAGGAGAGGGAGCAACAGTAGAGCAGGCAGAAGCAGAAGCAGACTTTGGAGCAGGAGCAGCAATTTCATCAGCATCAGTTGCTGGAATCATTTCTATGTTAGCAGCAGCATCAGCAGCAATTTCAACAAAAGGAGGCACAGTGGCCTTAGTAATAATTGAAAGAGGCACAGTGGCCTTAGTATCAGCATCAGAGATATCCACAGCCTTTCAGGATTTGATGTAGGAATCAATATGGCTTGGATCACAGGTGGCTATAGGCACAATGGCCTTAGACAAATCTTCAGCAGGAATTGCAGGCAGACAACTGAAATGGACTGTATCAAATATAGATAGCAGCCTCTACAGATTGAGTGCAAAAGCACATCCAGGAGCTGAAGCAGCTGGAGCAGACATAATATCAGTAGCTGGCACAACCACTTCTTCATAAGGCATCTCCCCCTGCCTTGGTTCAGAGAAAGATGAATCAAGGCACACAGAAGATGGGATAGCCAGGGAGGAGGAAAGGAAGGCAATCTTGGTAGACAGCTCCTGTACTTGCTTTAGGAGTGGAGCCAGGGAAGACTCCAGTAGAGATGTCAGCTTGGGAGCTAGCAACTCATACAGCCTGTCTGCCAAAATAGGAATATCTACATGCTCAAGTGGGGCTTGAGCAGAGGTAGAGGCAAGGTAGATGGAAGGATGGTGGCTGAAACTGAAATTGAGGAGAAAGGTGGAGAGGGAATGGTTGGTTCAGAAGATGGAATAATGGAGATAGAGGAGGTTGAGGTGGAGATAGGGGAAGTAAGAGATGGTGTGAATGAGGGTTGAGAGAGAATGTCATGGAGCAGTTGTTGAAAGGAGGAAGTGGAGGGTGGCTCAGGAGGAGTAGAGGGTGAATCATCCATGAAGGAGTCATCTGTAAGTGAGAAGGATGGAATGGTGAAGGTTGAATAGGAAAAGAGAGGATGGAATTCCTCTGAGGTGGATAGAGGAGGGGATGGCATAGGTGAGGAAATGGTAATTGGGGATGAGATGATTATGGTGGATACTGGTGGTGAGGAGGTGACAATTTGGGTGGTTAGGGTGTTTATGGCTGGAAGAGGGAGGAAGCAGGCAGCTCTTCTGCTGAGGAGTGACTAAAATAGTCCTTGTGCCTGAATGAAGTGTTGCAGCAGCCCTGGAGGGGTTATAATCTGCCTGTCCCATTTACTGAAGAGGGCACAGGAAAGCCTCTTGGATGCATTGATAAACATGCCAGAGGAGGTTAATAGGTCAGGGCACCTGTTGTGTAGAAAGACCCCTAAGATTCTTCCATAACTAACTGCATTCTTGTTGATCTTCTTCTTAATCAGAGTGAAGAAGATGGAGCCCCAGTCCAGGTGTTTCTTGTCTAATAAGGCTCCCATTAGGCAGAACTGATATCTGGAAATGGTGTCATGGGCTGAATGCTTGGCCAACAGCACCTTCCCAACTACATCAGCCAGGAATTGAAATTCGATTGCCAGATTTTTCTTCAGCAGCTTATTAGGGTTTACTACATTGTGACCCATCCTATCCAGCATGGTGTCAAACTCCTCTCCAGATAGTTCAATGGAGTCTTCTCCAGTGCTGAGTTGAAAGACTTTTGTTAGGAAGAGAGCCGGGGATAGAAATACCTGAGTCCCCTTAATGGTACCGACAACAGAATTCTCAGACTCGTCTGTTGCGGTAAAACACCACTCTTTTATCTCTTCTGAGGCGATCTTCATCCTTGTAGTCATTATTGGAGTCAGCTGTTGTTCTCGGAATAGATTTAGGATGTCCTTGAAGCGCTGGTCGCTTCCGTCGAAGGAGTTTATGTCGATGTCAAAACCTGTGTCGAACTTCATCTTAGCAAAGCAGCACTCGATTCAGCCATATTCACCTGCAACAGAAACCAAAAACGACCAAGCGTAGAGAATTTGGAGGGAAAAGAAAGAGTTGCAGAGTATGAAAGCGCAAGGGAGAACGACGGCTGAAAGAAAGATTTTATATTAGGGTTCGACGCGAAAAAGGAAAATCGTTAAGCTCAGTTCGACGAAACGTCGAGCTCAGCTCGACGATTTGGGCTACAGAGGGAATCTGAAGAGTCTTCAAAATCGTCGATCTTCGTTCGACGATGTTGCAAAACGTCGAGCTCAGCTCGACGGCCTCTGATCAGATGGAGAGAAAGCCTAGCTCTAGCGAGGGCTCTGAACTCAGATCGACGACTGCAGGAGCTTCGCTCTCTGGTCGACGATTTTTGGAAAGTCGTCGATCTCTGTTCGACGATTTTGGGGAAAACGTCGAGCGCAGTTCAGAGTCTAAACTCATTCTACAGACACAAAAAGAGGGAAATTTTTGACCTAGTCTTGGTCTGTTTTAGCTTTTCAAAATCTTGTAATTTAATTAAGGCTTCCTCCATCTAACATACCTAACTGATTTAGGAAGAAACTGTGTTTCTTTTCATCCAAAGGTTTGGTGAAAATATCTCCCCTTTGCAAATCAGTAGGAATATATTGAATTTCAATTTTATTTTTCTCTACATTATCTCTTAGAAAATGATGCCTAATTTCTATGTGTTTTGTCCTACTATGGAGGACTGGATTTTGTGTATAGAGATAGCACTAGTATTGTCACAGAAAATTTTAGACTTCTCTAAGTTGTAGCCATAGTCTAAGAGCTGATTCTGTATCCACAATATTTGTGAACAGCAACTGCCTGCAGCCATATACTCAGCTTCAGCAGTTGAAGTTGACACAGATGTTTGTTTCTTACAGAACCAAGAGACAAGTCTATCACCAAGGAACTGGCAGGTTCCACTGGTGCTTTTCCTGTCTATTCTGCATCCAGCATAATCAGCATCTGAGAATCCAGTTAAATCAAATGCTGAATCTTTTGGATACCAGAGACCTAGATTTGGACAACTTTTAACATACCTAAGAATTCTCTTAACTAAGATTAAGTGTGACTCTCTAGGGCTAACTTGGAATCTAGCACAAATACATGTGGCAAACATTATATCAGGCCTACTAGCTGTAAGGTACAATAAAGAGCCAATTATTGCTCTATATGTTGTCTGATCAACAGGTTTCCCATGTTCATCAGCATCTATTACAGCATTTGAGGGCATGGGTGTTTTCATACATGATGCATCAGACATACCAAATTTCTTAACCAGCTCTTTTGCATACTTGGTTTGAGAAATAAATATGCCTTCAGCATGTTGCTTGACTTGCAGTCCTAAGAAGAAGGATAGCTCACCCATGCTACTCATTTCAAATTTAGAGTGCATAAGCTTGGAAAACTTTTTGCACAATTTGAATCAGTAGAACCAAAAATAATGTCATCTACATAAATTTGCACTAGCAGGGTGTGGGACTTATGGGTTCTAATAAAAAGAGTTTGGTCTACTCTCCCCCTAACAAAATCATTTTCCAGAAGAAAGCATGCTAGGGTCTCATACCATGCTCTAGGGGCTTGCTTGAGACCATATAATGCTTTATGCAATTTGTAAACATAATCAGGGTGAGTTAGAGAGATAAAACCTGGAGGTTGTCTAACATAGACTTCCTCTTTGATGTCCCCATTGAGAAATGCACTTTTTACATCCATTTGATACACTTTGAAACCTTTGTGGGCAGCATAGGCTAGGAATCCTGATGGCTTCCAGCCTTGCAACTGGTGCAAATGTCTGATCATAGTCTATTCCTTCTTGTTGAGAGTACCCTTGAGCAACTAGCCTTGCCTTGTTTCTGACTATAACTCCTTGATCATCCAGCTTGTTCCTGAATACCCACTTTGTTCCAACAATGGGATGATCCTTTGGCTTAGGCACTAGTTCCCAAACCTTGTTCCTTTCAAAATGATGCAACTCCTCTTGCATTGCAATGATCGAGTGTGGATCTTGCTCTGCATCTTGAATGGATTGAGGCTCAATTTGAGATAGAAAGCAAGTGTGCATCAGGTTTTGGTTGACCTGACTTCTAGTTTGCACACCAGCTGAGATCTCTCCAATTACTTGGGTGATTGGATGATCTCTTGTTGTTACTAAGTCAACAGGGAGTGTTGATTGTTCACCAACCTGTGTTGTTGTCTCCTCTAGTGGAGCAGCAACTGGCTCTTCAGGATGATTTTTTCAAGATGTTGAACTTCTTCTTCATCATCACTGCTCTCATTCTTTTCAGCAACTTGCAGTTTGTTCAAGTCTTCAGCTAGAGAATGTACCTGCAGAGGTTCTATGGTAGAAGCATTCTTCTCCTTGAAAGACATGTTAGCTTCATCAAAAATAATATGAACAGATTCTTCAATTTTACAGGAAGATTTATTATAAACCCTATAGGCCTTGCTGATCATGGAGTATCCCAGAAACACTCCTTCATCAGCTTTAGCTTGGAATTTTGCTAGATATTTCTTGTCATTATTATGAATAAAACAAGTGCAACCAAAAACTTTGAAATAGCCTATTTTAGGTTTCTTCCCTTTGAGCAATTCATAAGGTGTCTTGCCCTTCAGCTTGTGTATCAGGCTTCTGTTCAACACATAGTTGGAGGTGTTCACTGCCTCAGCCCAAAAGGACAGAGGTAAGTGAGCATCTGCCAATAATGTAGTTGCAGATTCAATGAGTGTTCTATTTTTCCTTTCAGCTACCCCATTTTGTTGAGGAGTTCTAGGAGCTGAGAAAGTGTGCCTGATCCCTTCACTCTGACAGAACTCTTGCATGAGAAGAGAATCAAACTCTGTCCCATGATCACTTCTAATCAGGGCAATGTGAGTGTTGAACTCAATCTGAATGCATTTGAGAAAATCTGTCAAACACTTGAAGTTATCAGACTTCTTCCTCAGAAAGAATACCCAAGTGAATCTTGAGAAGTCATCTACAACCACTAAAGTATAGGACTTCCCTCCTAGGCTTTGCACAGATATGGGTCCAAAGAGATCCATGTGCAACAGGTACAGAATCCTAGGTGAATCACTCTTATTAATTGATTTAAAACTACTTTTAGTTTGCTTGCCTAATTGACAGGCCTTGCAAGTCCTTCCTTCTTGTAGGGACCAGAAGGTAGTCCTTTAACAAGGTTGTCTTTAGATAGCTTAGCAATGGTTCTAAGGTTAATATGTCCTAGTCTCTTATGCCATAACACATTAGATTTTGAAATGGAATTAAACAGACAAATATCTACCACTGGTGAATGAAAATCCACTAAGTAAATGTTACCTCTTCTGTTACCTGTCAACACAGTTGTGTTGTCCACAGACTTGACTTTGCATATGGCTCTGTGAAGGTTACTTGATATCCTTCATCACACAATTGACTGATACTTATCAAGTTGTGCTTGAGTCCTTCAACATATGCCACCTTCTTGAATGTGACTGGCCAATTTTGACTGCACCATATCCTTTTGTAGTTCCAAAGCTTGAGTCTCCAAAAATTACTTTGGGTCCAAGCTTGGCTTTGAAGGAAGTGAAGTTGTCCTTGTCCCCTGTCATGTGCTTTGAGCAACCACTATCTAGATACCATTCATGGTTTGATGCTGGATAGGTCTTCACCTACACAAAACAACTTATTTGTTTTTGACCCAGTTGACCTTGGGCCTAGGTTGATATCCCTTGAATTCTGAAATAAAGGACATCCCAGGTTGATCCTTATAGCCTTCAGGATGGTATCTCCTAGGAGGTACTATCCATTCAGTATAGGGATTAAAGCCTTGGGATGTGGAGCTTCTAGGATTGAATCTGAATGTGCCATTGAAGGTGTGTTCACAAGCCTGAACTCTGTTCGACGATCGTCGAACTAAGGTCGACGATCTTGGGTCAGATCGTCGATCGCCGTTCGAAGATCGATTATGCTGAGATTCAGAGTTTGGATATCGTCGAGCTGAGGTCGACGATCTGTAGTTAGATCGCCGAGCTCTGTTCGACGATCGTCGAGCTCTGCTCGACGCCATCTGTTGAACTGAGTTCTTCTCTGACAGATCTGCATTCTTCCTAGGTACCTCTATTACTCCCTTTCCTTTGTCAGAGACAAACTTGATTGGAGTTGTCAGAATTATAGGTTGGCTGGATGAAGCACCCAAGCCCAGTGTGCTATTAAATCTAGAGTTCACTGTGCTTGTGATGTCCATCAGTCTGATACTTCTCCCATTTAGGGATTCTTCAAACTTTTTGGCCTTTGATAGTTCATTCTTCAATGAAGCTATCTCCTCCCTACAACATTCTAACTCCTCAGAGAGTTTGAGGTTCTTTGAGTTTAGGACACTATGCTCAGATAATTGATTCCTGAGAGAGATTATCTCCTTCTCAGATTTTAATAGATCTAGACACAGTGTCTTAAATTCATCTTTGAAGTCTTCAGAATCAAAATCAAAAGAGTTGATTACCTGATCCTCATCTGGTTGACTTTCTGAATCTGAATCTGATTCTTCATCAGAGTTTTGCTGTGATGCATTGATAGCCATCATGCAAAATTCTTTTTCATCTACATCATCCTCATCATCACTGGAGAGCTGGATGAGGCTTCAGATTCCTCTTCAGTCTCACTCCATGTTTCAGCAACAAAGCCCTTCCTTGTATGTTTGTTCTTGCTGGAGGAGGCTTTGTCTGAGCTATTCTTCTTGTAATCCTTTTCTTTTCTTCTTTCTCTTCTTTCCCTTTTGTCCTTATTCTTGTTTTCTGGACAGTCAGGCACAATATGGCCTGGTTTCCTGCAACCAAAGCATATGATTTCTTTAGTGTTATTTGATTTATCATACCTTGGTTTATCATAACCCTTGTATGGTTTCTTTCTGAAGTCTTTTCTGGCCATCTTGTAGAATCTTTTGGCCAGAAGACTTATGAGCTCATCATTTCCTGTAGCTTTATCTTCAGGCTCCTCTTCTACAGCTTTGAAAGCTATGGTCTTTTCTTTCCTTGTAGCTGGAGAGATAGCCTTTTGTTCTTCTTCTCTATTTTTAATGAGCAGCTCATAGGATTTGAGCTTGCCCAGGAGAGCTTCAGTAGTAATCTCATTCAAACTTCTGGCATCCTTAATTGGCCAGATTCTTGAATCCCAAGTGCTGGGGAAGCACATCAGGATTTTGTCATTTAGCTCAGTCAGTGAGATTTCTTTGTCTAGGGTTTTTAGCTCATTGACAATTAGACTCAGTCTATTGTACATGTCAGCCACTGATTCAGCTTCTCCCTTTTTGAAGTTCTCATATTGGCTTATCAGATGAGATCTTCTATCTTTCCTTTCATCAGCAGATCCTGAGACAATTTCAGAGAGTTTGTCCTAGATTTCTTTGGCTGAGTGGCATTCAGCTACCTTCTGAAAGATTTCATCAGACATTGTTTGGGCTAAGATATTCATAGCCTTAGCATCTGCAGTCTTCCACTTCTTTATGTCTGCATCTGTTCCAGAAGGAGGTAGGACAGCATTTGAACTTGAGCTTGCTGGTGGAGTTGGACAAACTGTCAAGACAGAATTGAAAATGTCTTCATCAATAGAATTCATGTATAATCTAATCCTTGCCTTCCAGAGTGCAAACTTAGAAAGGTTGCACACTGGTGGTCTGGTGCTTGCATAATCTTTGTTATGTGCCATGTCTTTAAATAAGAAGAAGATGTAGAGAAAATAATCCCCTTAAGAGATTGATCTTATCAAGGATCTTTTGGTTCAGGTGTTAGCCTGTATGAGCAACCAACCTACCTCTGATACCAATTGAAAGTGAGGCTAAGATCTATCTCAACTCTAGAGGGGGGGTGAATAGAGTATTTTAAAATAATTTTTCACAGTTGAATAACAGCACATATAAAATTTACTTTATGATATAGTGTAGAGTGCTAGTAAAAATGTTAAAAGCTAAGAAGTAAAAAGCACAGCACACAGCAAACAAATCACACAAACAAACCAGAAGACACAAGGAATTATAGTGGTTCCCCAAAAACCTGGGTACATCTACTCTTCTACCACCCTTGGTAGGAATCCACTCAGGATGAGTTGATCAGGTGTCCTGACACCAATGAGCTTTTGATAAGGTGCCCAAAAACCAAAACTAGATTTTTTGATAAGGTGTCTTGCCACCACTGAGTTTTGACAAGGCTCTCAGAACCAGACAGAACTTTTGAAGGAAGTTCAAGAACCCTTTTACACAGCAGGAAAAGAAAAATAAGAATGAAGGGTGTCTTCTCTGTTCTCAATCAAATGAGAGAAGCACAAGTGGATTGATGATGTCAAAGCTCCCCCTGAGATGTAGAAAGGTTCAGGAAAAGAAGCTTTGCTCTAGGGTGATAGGTCTTCAAAACTTTGATCTCCACAAGATGGTTTCAGCAAGAAGGCTGAAGGTGAGGTGTCTGGAGTAATGAGATTGTGAACACTTTTCAGTCAGCAAGAAGATTTTTGAGTCCAGTACTACTGTTGTTCTTCTGCTATCAGTATATTCTATTCTGTGTGTTCACTTCTGTGTGTGTATTCCCTTAAAAAAAAAAAAACTTAATAACACAGAAGAAAGGAATAATAAACTTCTGACGATTCCTTGTCCAAAATTAGCCGTTGGGAGTCATAAATGTCTTCCAAAAATAGTCTTGTCTTCTAGAGGAAAGTCCAGCAAACATTCTCTGAATAATTCTTTGAAACTTGCTCCAGAATTAAAGACAAACGGCTGGGAGATCTTCTGACATAAATGCTGATAATATTCAAAAACATTCCAAAGAACAGCAGCATTTGAATTCCTGAAAGCGTCGATCTCTTCAAAGAAAACGTCGATCTGAGCTCTACGATCGTCGAACTGAGCTCAGAGATCAATTGGACAAGCAGACAGAAAACGTCGATCTGAGCTCTACGATCGTCGAACTGAGCTCAGAGATCAATTGGACAAGCAGACAGAAAACGTCGATCTGAGCTCTACGATCGTCGAACTGAGCTAGAAGATAGAGAGGGGAGTTTGATGACTCAGCAGAAGCTAGACAAAAGCAGATAGTCGATCTGAGCTCGACGATCGTCGACCAGAGTACGACGATTTATTGAAGATGAGCTCAGAGAGCGTCGAACGGAGTTCGACGATTCGTCGAACAGAGCTCGACGAAAATTGCCTTAGACTAAGCTCTTCAACCTTGATCTTGGAATGATCCTGGGGCAGCTTCAAACCTAAGTTCTAAGACCTAGACTCATTCTAATGTTGACCTTTTCAACTATACAACTAGGTCAACTGGATTCCTAAGACAAGCATAGTGATCCTTACCCAAATTAGTAATAGGGTGTTCCAATATCCTGCCATCCTCTGTGAGAATCATGTTCTTCCTCTCAACAATTTCATTTTGCAGGGGTGTTCTTGGAGAAGAAAACTCCTGAAGAACCTTGATCTCCACAAACCTTTGTCATGCCTTCAGAATGAAATTCAGTACCATGGTCACTTTTGATTTTGACCACAGAGTTGTCCTTTTCATTCTAAACTTGCCTAACAAAGGTCATAAAGATGTCAAGGGTTTCATACTTTTCCTTTTGAAAGAAAACCCAAGCTAATCTGGAATAGTCATTAACTATCACAAGTGTGTAAGTTTTCTTACCTAGACTATGAACTTGTATAGGAACAAAAAAGTCCATATACAAGAGGTATAAATACCTCTCAAAATCCTAGGCCAATGCTCTTAAAGGAGGCCTTTGTCTCTTTGCCCTTTTGGCATGCATAACAAATCCCACTTTGGTGCATCTAAGATTGGGTCCGTTTCTGACAAGCCCTTCATTGAAGAGCTTACTGATTATCTTGAAATTCAAGTGTGCAAGCCTTTTGTGCCATTTCATATAATAAGATACTTTCTTATTTGCAACAAGACACACTGGTGAGTCTGTATTTAAACATAAGAAATTTAAACAATAAATGTTTCCACTCCTAGTGCCTATCAAAATGACCTCTTGGTCACTTGACCTTTTGATCAGACACGCATTCTTGTGGAAAAAAAAAAATATAGCTAATATCACATAGTTGACATAGCTAATCAAATTGTGATGCAATCCTTCCATATAAGCTACCTTTGTAATTGAGACTATGCCATTGGTGATCATACCATAGCCCTTGGTAACTCCTCTGTCTGAACCTCCAAAGAGGACTTTAGGTCCATTCCTCACTAGAGTATAATCCTTAAGTTGGCTCCTTGTTCCAGTTATATGTATGGAATAACCACTATCTAAGTACTATATTGGCATTTGATGGGTGCTTGGACTGCCCTACAATCATAGATTAGTTTACCTTAGGAACCTAAAAAGGTTTGGGTCCTCGGTTGATGTTATCTTGAAAATGACTATGTCTAACTATAGCAGCCCTGGTAGGAAGACTCACCTTTTTCCTTGGCACACTTGGGTTGTGCCAATAGTCTTTGGCAAAGTGACCCACTTTGCCACAACACAACCCTCATGAATATTTTGTCTCTTCTTCTGAACAGCCTTTGGATTAAGCAAGCTATCAGTTTTTGTCTGTTAAGAGGGGAGAGCAGCAGCCTTCTTCGTATTTATTTTAGCAAGATTTTGACTGAAGGTGAGTCTGCCAGTAGATGTACTTGGTTTAATCTGAGTTACATTAACAGATGTATTCCTTGTAGTTGACATACTATTCATGGCATCAGAGACATCCAAGTGAGGCTTACTGACTGACTTACCCTTAGTCAAGCTTTTTGCTGAGGAAACTTGGGAATAGGCCATAGCCTAATCCGTGAGAGTGGGGGCTTGAGCACCAAACATAAATGGTTCATAATGGGCCATTTGGATTTCCTCATGGGGAGCCTTTAATGCACTCAATTCCATTCCCATTCTCCTTCTACTGTAAGATACATTTGTATTCTTACAAGAAGGGTTTCTATTCTTCTAGTGACCATACATACGGTCATATGCATACCTATTAGAAGGGAGGATTACCTTCTGAAAGGTAGTCTGAGGCACAACATGAGCCTTGCCTTACCCTTTTGAATGGGCTGCTCTAGTATTCCACTTGAACCCCAAACCTCTCTTATCCTTTTGAGAGGTTAAGGAGTCAATCAGTGGCAAAACTATTTTGGGCTTAGAAATTTTAGCCACTAGATTCCTTTCCTTGAGGAGCTTCTCTTCAATATCCTTGATGATCTTGTTCTTCCAGCTAATGATGCCAATCTGGATAACTAAGATTATCTTCATCTGGCAGTCTTCTCTCCTCATCTTGGCTAACAAAGGTGCTGACTTAGACTGAAGTGAAGCAGCTTGCTAAAGAGAGGCAATCTCCTCAGCTTGTCTCTTGATAAGCCCCTTGCAATTCTTCAGAGCATCCAGAATTGCACCATACTTATCAATCAATTGATTGTCATCATCATCATATTCTAATCCATCATCCTCATGGGAGGAAGTGAATGCTTCAGAGTCTGAGCAAGTCTCATAGACAGAGGGAGAGTTAGGGATAGACTGTACCTCATCAGGAATAGAGTTCTCCTGACTGTCTTCAGTTAGACGCATGAGTCCTAACTCATCATCCTCTTCAAAGTCACTGTGAACAGAGGATATTGGAGCTCTTATGCCAGTTGAGGAAGCTGGATGATCAGTCTCTTCTTCAACAGAGATGAGACCAATGATGGCATATTCTTCCTCTGATTTTGAAGACTCAAAATCACTATCTGACAGGCAAATCTTCTACTTGGCCAAGAAGCTCTTTTCAGCCTTCTAATCCTTGTAATGTTTCTTGTCTTCAGATTTCTTGTGCTCCATCCTCTTGATTGGATAGTCAGCAATAACATGTCCACTCCTGTTGTGGCAGTAACAAATGACGTTAGTCTTAATTTGTATATTCTACTTAGAGCCATACCTTCCCCAGCACAGTCTTTTCTAGACTTCTCCAAGGTGAAGTAAGGCTTTCTTGAGGTGTAGCTTGAAGAGATCTTGTTCTTCCATTGTCTTCTCCTGATCAACATTTTCTTAAACTGCTTGGAGAATAAGGTGAGTTCTCCATCTAATAGCTCATTGTCTGAGGAGCTAAGATGTGAGCTCTCTAACTTTGCAGCTTTCCTTGGTGGAGAATAAGTCTTTTCTTTATTCCTCCTTATTGCTTCAGCTCTGAAGGACACAAGCTTCTCTTTGTTGAGAGTTTCGATAACATCTTCTTTTGCCCTTCAGGAGTACCACTGCATTCATAAGACAAAAACTTCCCAAACAGATTTTGAGGCAATGTGTTGGCCAAGTTATCAACCTCTCTAATGGCACCGATCTTGATATCCCATTCCTTGTTTAGGGATCTCAAGAACATGTCACTTAGCTCATAGTTTGTGAACTGTCTACCATAGGTGATCAGAATGTTCATTATCCTGAAGAATATTTCATAGCATTTAGCTATGGAATCTTTCTTTCCTTGCTTGAAGGCCTCATATTGTTGATTCAATAGGGATTTCCTATCATCCCTCACCTCCTCTATCCCTTCCATATATACTATCAGAGAATTCCACATCTTATTATCAATCCTGTAGTGGACCAAGTTCTGGAATATGGAGTCATCTATTACACTGATAATGATGTTTTGAGCCCTTTTATCCATGGTTGCTAGATGACTTTATCTTTGGTCATATTAGTGTACTTCTTTGGAGTCTGAACATTATCATCTATGATAGAGACCTTCATGGGAATGAAGGGACTCTCTTGATATATTATGAATATCCTTGGGTTTGAGGCTTCCATAAATAGCCTCACCCTTTCTTTAAAATTCCAAAGTTCTCTTTTTTATTGATCAGAAGTTTCAGGGAGCTCAACTCCTTATGGTTCTCACTTGAACCCATGGAGATAATCTTCAGTTACTCTTGGAGATTTGTTCAGAGTGTTATGTCCTTTTTGAACAACATCCCTCAGATACTACTTGAAAGTCTTTCTTCAAGAGTAGCTTTACACCTAGAAGGGGATGAATAAGTTTTCAAGTTTTTTTGAACAACTTTTTAGTTTCGTTGAGTTGTGAGTAAGATTATAATGTTAGATTTAAAGAAACACAACAACACACAAAAATTTATAGTGGTTCGCCTATTTAGGGTACTTCCACTTTCACCTTTTACCTATCTAGCAGTGAGCTAGATTTGGCTAACTCTTCCATAATCTCGGCTCCTTGAGCTTAAACCTCAGATACCACAGGATCCTATACCTCAGAGTAAAACACTCTTTCAACTCAGAGTATAACAACTCCTTCCTCAGGCTAGACATCCCTACACTCAGAGATATCAAATCTCCTACCTCAGATCTACATAGAGATCCAACTTAGGCACAAGCCCTACCTCACAGATCCTAACCAGATCCTCCTCAAAGACAGATCCTACACTCAGCCTTTTAATAGAGGCTTACAACTTAGATTAACTGATGAATCTGATAGATTTAGTAATGATATGATGATGATTGACTCTAGAGAAATATTTCCCAAAGCCTCCTTCTAGAATTGAGAAAACCCTATCCTATCTTCTTCACAACAACAAGAATGTTGATCTTCAGTTTTCTACTTGTGCAGAGAAGACAACTTCAGAGCTCTGTTTCTTCAAGCTATAGATGTAACTATGCTGTATGCAGTGGCCTTGAAGATAAACAGTAACATAAGAATGCTCTGCTTCGTCTCTTCTTATAGAAAAATGATTTTTGTTCTTGCTATAGAATACTTAGATATTTCAGTTCTAGATATCATCAAACAATAAGCTCCTTTATGTGTTCTAGAAAAATGTCTGTAAATGTGAGTGTGATTGGTTTAGTAACTTGATTGTGAGTATAGTTGTCATGCAAAATTCTTCTTCTATTTCTCAATAAAAGTGCTCTTTTATTTTCCATAGACTAATGTCTCTTTTCTCAACATGTGCAAGCCGAAATGGGAAACTAAAGTACCTTTAACTTTAATTGACATACAGAAGGCATTCGACGCCATTTGTCTTCTAGCACACAAGCCCCGCAATATTTGAAATATTGATGATGTCATCATGACATAGTACATGTGGACTTAGCAATTTTCATTCAACTTGCACAGACGTTGAGTGAAGTCAAGTGACTCAATGCAAAAACACTTAGTAGAAATTCTGTTTCCTGAGGTGTTGAGTGAACCTTCATCACTCAACCCATTTTACTTAGACATCTTAACTGATAAGGCGGTGAGTGAGCCTTCATCAGTCAACGCCTTTGAACTTGGAAGAATTCCTCTGTACGAAGGCGTTGATTGAAGCTCCTTTACTCAATACTTTTGACTCTGCTGAATTTTTTATGAGGCATTGAATGCTGTGTCTTCACGCAACAGTTCTGTACTAAGGCATATTTCCTTTTGAGTAAGCGTTGAGTGAACTTCCTTCACCCAACGCTTCTAGACTTAGCCAGATTTAAGTAAAGCAACACTGAGGCTTTGACTGCTTGAACTTCTGTCAACGTTTAGACTTCTGGAGTTCAGTGAAGTGTGTTTACTCAACGCTCTGGAATTAGCCTATTTTCTACTTTTTTATTCATCCTGTCTTGAGTCCAACTATCATTGTGACCCGAAAACCTGTCTATTCAATGAACAGTATACAACATGCATATAATGAACTTTGAACATATATCAGATACAATCATATATATACCATTGACCTGTGTGTCTTCTTCAAATCTTGGACATTATGAATGTAACGTCCCAATTCGCGCTAGGCCCCTTGATTGCGTATTTGAGTCAAGGGGGCTGTGGTGAGCCCAATGGGGGATGTGGGTGAACAGGTGCGAACGTACGGGAAATGAGGAAAACAAGGCAAAATGGCATTTCTGGCTGACACGGGTATGGACACGGCCGTGTCCATACCCGTGTGCCTCATAAAATTAGGCTTACCAGTCAGAGAGGTACACGGGTATTGGGACACGGCGTGTCCCTACCCGTGTGCCGAGGACACGGGTCGAGACACGGCCGTGTCTCTACCCGTGTGCCGCAACCCTGACCCGGCGGAAAGATGTTCTGGGATGAACACGGCTCTAAACACGGCAGGCAACACGGCCGTGTCACCTGCACACGGGTAGGAACACGGCCGTGTGCCTACCCGTGTCTGCGGTGTATAAAAAGGAAAAAGTTGTGAAACCCTAGCATTCATTCCCCTTTCTTCAGCCCCGAAATTTCTGAGGGAGTTCTCTTGGCTGGAGGAGGAAGAGCTTGCCGGAGCCATCCTGGGAGGAATCAAAACGCCGCCACCGTCAAGGGAAAAACAATGCCGCCGCGAAGGAGTGCGAGGCTCATGGCCGGCCATGGTGGTACCACTGGACTTGAGGTGAGCTTCCTCCCCTCTCCCTTGGTGCTAGATCTATAGTTATTTTAGGAGAGACATCGACTCCATAGAGTCTTGATGGTGAGGAGGAGAGTTCTTAGGATAAGCCATGCCTAGGTTTTCTAGGCTTAGTCTCCCTCAACCTTCTCATCATTCAAAGTGGAGATGAGAGGGGTTTTCGTTGAGGGTTTGGCTTTGAAAGGAGAAATAAGGTTGGGTGTGATTTCTGGAGAAGTTTATGCGAGGTCGTTGCAAGGAAGAAGATGAACGGATGCCGTTCATCTCGCCTTAAGATGCGTGCAGAAATCTGATTTCTGCACGCGGCGACCTTCGTGGCCAATTTCGGAGGTGTTCTGGCCAGATCTGGGTGAACGACTCAACACGAAAGTCGTAGCCCTTGAAATTACCTTTCCAACTAGTGGTTGCTTGTTTTCATGCGATACCTATAGCCACGGGAAAGCTGATTCGAGTCCGCTGCGTTCGGGAAAATTCCTGTACAGGAAACTGTTTCCTATACGTATTCGAATTGAATTTCTGGTATGTTGCGACCAGATCTGGGCGATCGACTCAACACGAAAGTCGTAGCCCTCGCGAATACCTTTCCAACGAGGGGTTGTGCATTGTGATCGGATTCCTGTAGCTCCGGGAATCCCAGCTTTAGTATTGGGCTATCCTATGTTAATGCACTTGTTAATTTATAATGTTAGCACTCTTGCAATGATTGTGATTTGCTCATTTGATATCTTGCTCCCATATATCTATAATGTCGTTGTTACTATAATTTAGTATGGTTACTCATTTGGTTGTGTAATAAGGAATAACCATGCAATGGTAGAGAAATGGATTGGATGGGAAGGCTAGATATTAGGAGTTGAGATTGGTATAGGATATATTTATACAATTTGGTGTTGAACATATCTTTTATGCGTAGTGTTGAGGTGAAATCATTGAAGAGGTGGGCGTGAACATGATGAACACTATGTGAAGAGTATTTTGTAACCGTAATCCGAGCCCAAGGGGTTTATTAACAATCGATGCTTAGAGTTGAAGTCTCACTACGGGTAGCATCGAGTGAGTTGTTTTGGGGCATGGGATGTGCGACGATTCATCGTGTCGCGATATTGAGATAATGATTGTGGCAGGTCTACGGGTTCGCCAGTCGTCACACCGATGGGAGCCAATGGGTAGACCTTGGGCGGTAGGGTTAGATACTTGGTGTCCATAACCCGAGATCTCCTCCGTGCCATGAGAACAGTTGGGCTTGCATCTCGTGCGTTTCCGAGGTTCCATCCGGTTCGAAATCAAAGGCCAGGTTGGGCTGTGTTCTTGGTGCACATTTACCCAAGACCCCTTCTGAGCCGTAGTACGCATGTGAGCTCCGCTGTTGTGTTCTTAGCGTTGAGGCGTACGGGGGCCTAGGATAGGTAGTGTGATACCACCTAGTAGTGGAGACGCCCGCTCCACTGTCGCCGTCTGGCCACGACGGACGACGCCTGAGAGGTTAGCTACCTGATCGAAAAGTGGGAACTTCAAGTCTGTGTCGACATAGCAACTTGCATGTGCGTGCGCATGATTCGGTCATATCATAACATTCATATCATGTCATTCATTGCATACACAAGATCCTCATCGTATAAGTTTGTATGGGCACTCTTATACGATGAGTTACTTTACTGTTAACCCGATCCTTAACTTATAAGTTTGTATGGGCACTCTTATAAGTTGAGTTATTATTTTGATTAATTATACCTGCTGTCATATATTATTGATATTTGTAGAACTGCTAGTTGTGTAGCGTAGTTTATACTCCACCATATTTACAGTCACCTGCTTGTTTACTTGCTTATATATATACATATTGTACCTTTGTTCCTTTCTCCGCCCGGTGCCGAGGAGTCGCCGGGGGAGCGGATGTGAAGCCACTTAGTCTTATGACTAACGGTTGCTACGTCTTCCTTTTTAGGAGGAAACCCCGCAGGTAGAGCAGCAACGGACTATGCAGCAGGACAGCCAGGCCCGGATGATAGGACCTGAGGTGGTGGTGCCATTGGCACCGTCAGTGACAGTCGTGAGTGTTTTCATGTAGCCGTTTGGCAAAACATTTCTAGACTCTTGTTCTTTTGTACAAGCCTGTTGTGCTTGTTATCTTCCGCTACTTTTGGACTTTAACTTAGCTGTGAACTGAACTGCTTTACTTTTCTGTTATGGTTGGGTTGGCATGATTGTTGTGATATGGATTGTAGCCGGCGGAATAGGCGTCTTGTGGTAAAGGCTAACCCGTGTGTTAGTGCTACCGCAAGGCGGCTATTTCGGGCATAAGACTCCCCTCGTGCCGTGTGTTGTGTTCCGGGAGGGGGGTCTTACAAATGGTATCAATGGGCCTAAGACTTAGTCTTATGACTTAGCCGATCTTCACCTACAACAGTCAGGTAACAATGGGCCACTCCTGTTCGATTAGTCGGTTTGGGGACAAACCGACTTAGCGGAAGCAGTGGTGTGCCCATATGTAATTCACACTAAGTTGTCCAACTTTGACATTAGTTTTAGCCAACCTGACCCTAGTTTGTACCTTGCGTATAGGTCCCAGCGCAGGTGGAGCCGGTTGGGGGCACTCCTACCCCTTCCGTCCCTTCACAATTCCAGCAGTCGGAACTGGGACAAACGCTGTCAGCCATATTGGATGCATTTAAAGCCCAGCAAGCTCCGGTGCAACAACAAGCGCCAGGCTCCAACTGGTTGAGCACCTTCCGTGCCATGTCCCCTCCTGCCTATCTTGGGACAGAATCGCCGGTGCGCACCGAGGAATGGCTTGATACCGTGCAGGAATTGATGGCTGGCATAAGATGTCCGAACAGCATGGCGGTGACATTGGTAGTGACGCTGCTAGAGCTGCACGCCAAAAGGTGGTGGAAGTCCCTCATGGGCTCCACCTTCCAAGGGCGGTTGTACACGGACATCAGTTGGAACGAGTTCACCGAGGCCTTTCTGGATCACTTCATCCCTTCTTCTGCTCGGGATGAACTTGAAGAAAGATTTCTGCAGCTGAAGCAGGGATCGAAATCGGTAACGGAGTACCAGAGGGAGTTCCAACACCTCGCTAGGTTTGCCGATTCCTATGATTTGGACGATAGAGGCTACGCGAGGCGCTTCTACAAAGGATTAAGGGACCCCCTGAGGCAGGCCCTTTTGTTTATAGCCGATGGAAGCCTGGCAGAAATCATTGACATGGCAAAGAGACTGGAGGCGGACCACATGGGATGTGGCAAGAGACCTGCGGAAGGAGTAATTGAAGTCGGCCCTAGTAATAGAAGGCGGAATGATCATGGCAGAGGAAGGGGAAACCACAGAGGCGGTCGGTGGGTCAACCGGAACTATCGGGTGGAGTACCCAATTCCGCAATTACCTCCACCACCGCAGCAGCAACATTATCAACAACCTGGGGGCCGACGTGAGGTGATATGTTTCGAGTGCAACCAACCGGGGCATGTCCGACGAGTTTGCCCGCGATTGATCGGAGGTGCTCCTATTGCTCCCCCTCCAGTAGCTCCACGGGGGCGAGGGCACATGCGTGGCCGAGGAAGAGGACCACCAGGGAGAAATCAAGGACATGCACGGGAGCATGTATTCACATTGGATATGACTCAGGAGAGAAATCCGCAGGAAGTCATCACCGGTACGTGCAAAATTTATTAATATTATATGACTTGTTAGATTTACGATACAAATGATACGCGCAATTTTGAATAGTGATTACCTTTTTGGAACCTAGGCACTGTCATGGTTAGCGGGAGACCCGCCTATACGTTATTTGACACGGGTGCATCTCACTCGTTCATTTTGGAGGACATCGTGAAGGACTTGGAGGGAGTGCAACACTTCACGGGCACTACTCAAAGGGTGCGCCTTCCGGACGGCTCTGAGATGACGTCGTCAGCAAGTTGCGACTTTGACACCCTTATTGGAGGAAAGCTCTTTGAAACTCCGGCTACAGTGTTAAGAATCCCGGAGTTCGATCTCATCCTGGGCATGAAGTGGTTGGACTGGCACCACGCCAGGATCAATTGTGCGGAGAAGCAAGTTATGTTGAGGCATGGAGACTCGGAAGTCATCTTCCAAGGTATTAAATTCGCACCCCGTAAATTATTATCTTCAATACAAGTTATGAAATCTCATATGGAAGGGGACGAGGTCTATGTAATTTGCTTCGAGTTGAAGAAATTGTCATTAGAGGTCAAGGATGTGCGGGTGGTGCGAGAATTTCCCGAGGTATTCCCCGAGAAATTGCCGGGACTACCCCCGCATAGGGAAGTGGACTTCCAAATCAAGCTAATTCCGGGTGCCAAGACCGTCTCGCGAGCTCCATACCGAATGGCTCCGAAGGAACTTGCAGAGTTTAGAGTCCAGCTTCAGGAATTGGTGGAAGCAGGGTTCGTTCGCCCAAGCTCGTCGCCTTGGGGAGCGCCCGTTTTGTTCGTCAAAAAGAAGGATGGCACCTTGCGGTTATGTATTGATTATCGAGAGTTGAACCGGTTAACGGTGCGGAACACCTATCCCCTACCGCGCATTGATGAATTATTTGATCAATTGGTGGGATCTTATTGGTTCTCCAAGTTAGATCTGCGTTCGGGATATTATCAGCTGAGGATACAAGAAGATGACATTCAGAAGACGGCATTCAGTTCGAGATATGGTTTGTATGAATTCACCGTGATGCCGTTTGGGCTCACAAACTCCCCTTCCGCCTTTATGAGCCTGATGAACAAGGTGTTCAGCCCTTATTTGGACATCTTTGTCATCGTGTTCATCGATGATATCCTAGTTTACTCCAAGACTGAAGCAGAACACGCCGAATATCTAACTTTAGTGCTGAGGAAGCTAAAGGAGCACACTTTGTTTGCCAAGTTTAGCAAATGCGAGTTTTGGCTTCGAGAGGTCGCGTTCTTGGGCCATGTGATTAGTGGGGCGGGGCTAGCTGTAGATCCGGCCAAGGTGCGGGCCGTGAAGGAGTGGTCGCCATTGAAGTCAGCGGCCGACATACGGAGCTTTCTTGGACTTGCCGGGTACTATCGCAAGTTCGTGAAAGGCTTCTCGAAGATCGCCCTTCCCCTTACTACGCTGACCAAGAAGGGTGTGCCGTTTGAATGGACACCCCAGTGCGAAGCTGCATTCCAAGAGTTGAAGGACAGATTGACGACTGCACCCATCCTAGCTCTCCCATCTAGGAAGGAGGGCTTTCAAGTTTACACGGATGCGTCGTATCAAGGGATGGGAGCTGTGTTGATGCAGAATGGGCATGTGATCGCTTATGCTTCAAGACAGTTGAAGAAGCATGAAGCCAGCTACCCGGTGCATGATCTAGAGTTGGGAGCGGTGGTATTCGCCTTGATGATGTGGAGGCATTATTTATATGGCGTCCACTGCGAGATCTACTCGGATCACAAAAATCTGAAGTACGTTCACACCCAAAAGGAGTTAAACTTGAGACAACGGCGGTGGTTGGAGTTCTTGTGCGACTATGAATTCACCTTGAACTACCACCCCGGGAAGGTTAATTCCGTAGCTGATGCCTTGAGCCGAAAGGCACCGGGAGCGAGCACGGAATCCCACTTGATGAGGATGGAGTTAATCCAGACACTGCAAGAGATGGAAGTCACTTTGGTCTTTAAGAATCAATCGGAAGAGTATACCGAATATTTGTCCGCGATGAGTATAGTTTGCAACATACGAGACCGGATTCGGACGAAGCAAAAGAGGGATGCGGCTTTAACCCCACGGCTTTCAAGTCAATGGAGGATGGGACTACGGAAGAATACTCCCTAAAAGACGGCCTCGTCCATTTTCGTGGCCGGCTTTACATCCCCGAAGGTTACAACATTCGGGAGGATATTCTAAAGGAGGCTCATTGCTCCAAGTACTCGGTGCACCCGGGGATCGCGAAGATGTACACCGATTTGAGAAAGACGATGTGTTGGCCGGGCATGAAGAGGGATGTCAAGTACTTTGTTACTCATTGCGTGGCCTGCCAAATGGTGAAGGCGGAGTGCAGAAGCCCCGGTGGAATGCTACAGTCATTGCCCATCCCCGAATGGAAATTTGAGGACATCTCCATGGACTTCGTCCACGGGTTACCTCGCTCGCGCTCGGGGAATGATTCTGTGTGGGTGATAGTTGACCGGTTGACCAAGGTAGCCCGATTTATCCCAATGAAGAAGGAGGCGCAGGTGGGCGTCCTAGTGTGTCTCTTTGTGGAGTAATTTGTGCGGTACCATGGTGTGCCGAAGACGATCGTCTCCGATCGGGATGGTCGGTTTACTTTAAGAGAATGGAGGGCTGTACAGGCTTATTTGGGCTCGCGCCTCGCCTTTAGCACAGCCTTTCACCCTCAAACGGACGGGCAATCTGAACGAACCATCCGAACATTGGAGGACCTTCTGAGGTTGTGTGTGCTAGATAAAGGAGAACCATGGGAGAGACTCTTACCTCTCGTGGAGTTCTCTTATAATAACAGTCATCAAGCCAGTATTGGAATGGCCCCTCATGAAGCTTTGTATGGAAGGAGGTGTAGAACACCCTTGTCCTGGGTGCAAGACGAAGATCCGAAGACATTGGTAAATGAGTATATTGATGACACGGACGCGGTGGTTAGGTTGATCCGAGATCGAATGCTAGAGGCTCAAAGCCGACAGGCGAAATATTACAATGCAAGGCACCGTGTGGTGGAATTTCAAGTGGGTGATAAGGTGTTCCTGAAGATTCGACCGATGCACGGAGTGTCGCGGGTACGTGGAGTCAAGAAGCTCAGCCCAAGGTATGTCGGGCCCTATGTCGTAGTGGAAAGGATTGGCCCTCTGGCCTATCGATTGGAGTTACCACCGGAGCTGGAGAACCTTCACGACGTGTTCCATGTATCGTCGCTTCGGAAGGCTTTGCTGCGGCCTGAACAGTATATCCCCACGGCGGATGGTGCCGTGGCGTCTGATAGGTCTGTGCGACTGGAGCCGGTGCGGATCGTTGATAAACGAGACAAGAACCTTGCGCCGCAAAAGTGTTTTCCCTTGGTGAAAGTGCTATGGTCTAATCATGGGAAGGAGGAGTTCACATGGAAGCCAAGGATTTGATGCAAGGGCGCTACCCGGAATTATTTACCCCAGGTAAAAATTTTATTTGAAAGCATAGTTCCCTTTTAATAGTTTCACTCCCATAGCCTTACCCTGATTTCGGAACAAATCTTTTATTTTGTTTATAGGATTTGTAACGTCCCAATTCGCGCTAGGCCCCTTGATTGCGTATTTGAGTCAAGGGGGCTGTGGTGAGCCCAATGGGGATTGTGGTGAACAGTGCGAACGTACGGGAAATGAGGAAAAAAGGCAAATGGCATTTCTGGCTGACACGGGTATGGACACGGCCGTGTCCATACCCATGTGCCTCATAAAATTAGGCTTACCAGTCAGAGAGGTACACGGGTATTGGGACACGGCGTGTCCCTACCCGTGTGCGAGGACACGGGTCGAGACACGGCCGTGTCTCTACCCGTGTGCCGCCACCCTGACCCGGTGGAAAGATGTTCTGGGATGAACACGGCCCTAAACACGGCAGCAACAACGGCCGTGTCCACCTGCACACGGGTAGGAACACGGCCGTGTGCCTACCCGTGTCTGCGGTGTATAAAAAGGAAAAAAGTTGTGAAACCCTAGCATTCATTCCCCTTTCTTCAGCCCCCGAAATTTCTGAGGGAGTTCTCTTGGTTGGAGGAGGAAGAGCTTGCCGGAGCCATCTTGGAGGAATCAAAACCGCCGCCACCGTCAAGGGAAAAACAATGCCGCCGCGAAGGAGTGCGAGGCTCATGGCCGGCCATGGTGGTACCGCTGGACTGAGGTGAGCTTCCTCCCCTCTCCCTTGGTGCTAGATCTATAGTTATTTTAGGAGAGACATCGACTCCATAGAGTCTTGATGGTGAGGAGGAGAGTTCTTAGGATAAGCCATGCCTAGTTTTCTAGGCTTAGTCTCCCTCAATCTTCTCATCATTCAAAGTGGAGATGAGAGGGGTTTTCGTTGAGGGTTTGGCTTTGAAATGAGAAATAAGGTTGGGTGTGATTTCTGGAGAAGTTTATGCGAGGTCATTGCAAGGAAGAAGATGAACGGATGCCGTTCATCTCGCCTTAAGATGCGTGCAGAAATCTGATTTCTGCACGCGGTGACCTTCGTGGCCAATTTCGGAGGTGTTCTGGCCAGAACTGGGTGAACGACTCAACACGAAAGTCGTAGCCCTTGAAATTACCTTTCCAACGAGTGGTTGCTCGTTTCCATGCGATACCTGTAGCCACGGGAAAGCGGGTTCGAGTCCGCTGCGTTCGGGAAAATTCCTGTACAGGAAACTGTTTCCTGTACGTATTCGAATTGAATTTCTGGTATGTTGCGACCAAATCTGGGCGATCGACTCAACACGAAAGTCGTAGCCCTCGCGAATACCTTTCCAACGAGGGGTTGTGCATTGTGATCGGATTCCTGTAGCTCCGGGAATCCCAGCTTTAGTATTGGGCTATCCTATGTTAATGCACTTGTTAATTTATAATGTTAGCACTCTTGCAATGATTGTGATTTGCTCATTTGATATCTTGCTCCCATATATCTATATGTCGTTGTTACTATAATTTAGTATGGTTACTCATTTGGTTGTGTAATAAGGAATAACCATGCAATGGTAGAGAAATGGATTGGATGGGAAGGCTAGATATTAGGAGTTGAGATTGGTATAGGATATATTTATACAATTTGGTGTTGAACATATCTTTTATGCGTAGTGTTGAGGTGAAATCATTGAAGAGGTGGGCGTGAACATGATGAACACTATGTGAAGAGTATTTTGTAACCGTAATCCGAGCCCAAGGGGTTTATTAACAACCGATACTTAGAGTTGAAGTCTCCCTACGGGTAGCATCGAGTGAGTTGTTTTGGGGCATGGATGTGCGACGATTCATCGTGTCGCGATATTGAGATAATGATTGTGGCAGGTCTACGGGTTCGCCAGTCGTCACACCGATGGGAGCCAATGGGTAGACCTGGGCGGTAGGGTTAGATACTTGGTGTCCATAACCCGAGATCTCCTCCGTGCCATGAGAACGGTTGGGCTTGCATCTCGTGCGTTTCCGAGGTTCCATCCGGTTCGAAATCAAGGCCAGGTTGGGCTGTGTTCTTGGTGCACATTTACCCAAGACCCTTCTGAGCCGTAGTACGCATGTGAGCTCCGCTGTTGTGTTCTTAGCGTTGAGGCGTACGGGGCCTAGGATAGGTAGTGTGATACCACCTAGTAGTGGAGACGCCCGCTCCACTGTCGCCGTCTGGCCACGACGGACGACGCCTGAGAGGTTAGCTACCTGCTCGAAAAGTGGGAACTTCAAGTCTGTGTCGACATAGCAACTTGCATGTGCGTGCGCATGATTCGGTCATATCATAACATTCATATCATGTCAATTCATTGCATACACAAGATCCTCATCGTATAAGTTTGTATGGGCACTCTTATACGATGAGTTACTTTACGGTTAACCCGATCCTTAACTTATAAGTTTGTATGGGCCTCTTATAAGTTGAGTTATTATTTTGATTAATTATACATGCTGTCATATATTATTGATATTTGTAGAACTGCTAGTTGTGTAGCGTAGTTTATACTCCACCATATTTACAGTCACCTGCTTGTTTACTTGCTTATATATATACATATTGTACCTTTGTTCCTTTCTCCGCCCGGTGCCGAGGAGTCCGCCGGGGAGCGGATGAGAAGCCACTTAGTCTTATGACTAACGGTTGCTACGTCTTCCTTTTTAGGAGGAAACCCCCGCAGGTAGAGCAGCAACGGACTATGCAGCAGGACAGCCAGGCCCGGATGATAGGACCTGAGGTGGTGGTGCCATCGGCACCGTCAGTGACAGTCGTGAGTGTTTTCATGTAGCCGTTTGGCAAAACATTTCTAGACTCTTGTTCTTTTGTACAAGCCTGTTGTGCTTGTTATCTTCCGCTACTTTTGGACTTTAACTTAGCTGTGAACTGAACTGCTTTACTTTTCTGTTATGGTTGGGTTGGCATGATTGTTGTGATATGGATTGTAGCCGGCAGAATAGGCGTCTTGTGGTAAAGGCTAACCCGTGTGTTAGTGCTACCGCAAGGCGGCTATTTCGGGCATAAGACTCCCCTCGTGCCGTGTGTTGTGTTCCGGGAGGGGGGTCTTACAATGATCAATCCAAACAGCAGGAAAACGACCACTTGTTTAAACTTCAAACCACCAGATATTGGCCTCCTAAGCCGTCCATACCAAGGATCGACTCACACTCTAGGCCGCTAACCCTAATGCTAAAAACTCAATTAAACGGAAAAAACTCACCACGCCCACAAAGATCTCAACGAGAGCTTTCTGAATCTATGCTCCGGCGAAGATTTCGAGCACCAAAACTCCTGATTGTGCTTGAAGACAAATGGAAAAGAGCATCTGCCTCTCATTTTCTCTCTTTGGTTATCGGGTTGGCTTTGGGAAGAAGAAAAGCTTTGGGAAGAGAAAAAATATTGCTTGCTCACACTTATAATTAATGAAAGAATCAATTTCCTATGAAAATTTTTAATCTATTTGGTCATTTCCAAGACAGACTTTGAGTAAATAGAATCGGAATTAGCAAAAGTAATCCTAATTATTTAATTAAGTTTATTTTAATTAAGACTTGGGAAATTTTCCATTTCTTAAAGTTAAATTAATAAAATATTTTATTTTATTTCAACAAGCTCAAAATTTCTGATTCTTAAATTAATTAATTCTTTTAATTAAGTCTAAGATCTAAATTTCGATAAGTTCAAAATTCGGTCATCTTGATGAAACGAACCCAAAAACGCACCAATGACATCGCCCCGCAAATCCTGCACTAACGTAACGCCCATACCCAAAAATTACTCAATAAAAGATTAAAATTAATTATTGAAAAAATTCAGCGGCGTTACACCCGAGTCTGAGATGCCACAAAATTGCTGTCTACATAACTTGTTTGATGCGCGCTAGCATATATTGTCGCCTTCAAGTAATATAGCCCTTCTCACAGTTCACTTTCTCCAATCGGCATCCTCAAAGTGCGATCCTGAATAACACAAAATTTATTAGTAAATTGCACCAAATAATTGGAATCCTCAAGCAGTTGTGATACAGAAATATGATTGCAAGTAAGTTTAGACACATATAAGACATAAATAAAATTTATTTTTCCAACCACCAACTCTCCTTCTTTGATAGCATTCGTCGAATCTCCATTAGGAAGCCCAACAGGCAAGCATCAATTGTGTGTATGTTACACAGCAGATCAAGATTCCCCATCATAGAAGCCCCACTATCAATAATCCAACTTGGATTGGCAAACTTACATGTCAAATGATCAGTCCCACCTTGTTTGGTCTCTTAGGTGTTAAGAAGAATTTGTAATGCAGACTATTCTAATAATTCACCCAGGAACGATCACCATCTCCAACACATCTTTTCATCATGCTAATGGATCCAAGATTTTGTGTCGCATTCGCCTTTGGTGCAGCTCCGTGACCTTGACCAGATCCACGGCCACCGAGTCGTCCTCTTCCCGTGCCTTTAGCTTTTCCTTCCCACCATTCAGGATACCCTATCAACTGAGAACAAGTCATTGTGTCATGCCCCGTCTTGCCGAAATGACCACAACACCGTATTTTAGGTTTGTCTTTGGACGCGCGAGAGTAAGAATAGACTTGCGTCGCAAAGCTCATCACCTCTGTGTGTTCATCATGCATATTGCTCATACATTATTGTCGTTCTTTAGTTAATATCATGGAGTAAACCTGATTTACATTGGAAAGGGCACCATACTTAGGATATGAAAGATTAGGTTGATAGACCCTAAACACCTAGTGGGGGGTGAATAGGTTCAAATCCTTTTAATCAACTTAGGCAATTAACAATGTTAAAGCATATTAAAATAATCACAACACAAATAATCACAGCAAGTTCACAACACAGTACACAATGGTTTAGTGTGGTTCCCCAATTTATGGGTACGTCCACTCTCCCCCTTCACCTATCCAGCAAAGTACTTGATTTGTCCAAACATCCTTCCATTATCTCAAATCCATAGATCTTACAACTTAGAACCCAACTGGTTCCTACAACTCAGACTTTTTCAAGTCCTACAACTCAGAATCTTCTCAAGACTCCTACCTCAGGCAACAACCCTACCTCAACCTTAACCACCAAGCCTACAACTCAGATCAACCAGATTTTACACCTCAGATTCTTCCCAAGATTCCTACCTCAGGAAATAACCCTACCTCAGCCTTTATAAATTTAGGCTTGCAACTAAGATCTATATATGATCTTACAAGGAAATTAATTATTTAAAACAATAAAATATTCACCCAGATAGAAAGAGAATAGGGTGAATGCTTCTTGATCAGTTCTTGATAGAACTGATTACTTTAGATCAAACCAATCTTAGCTTCTCCAAAGCTTCTTGAATTTGTACCAAGTAAGGTTGATCTTCAATTGGAGTTGGATTTGATCTTCAATCAGGCTTCCTTTTTGAATTCAAAATAAGATATGAATTTTTCTTGCAGACTCTTCAGGATCTGTCTTCTTCTTGGTTTGTCTCTTATTCCCCCTCACTTATTCTTTATTACTGTACCGTACTTCTGATTGTGATAGAATAAGCCTATATATAATCCATCCAAGGTTACCGGCCGATCCGGTTTATAACGGCCTTCTGACATCTCTGATAGATGTGTCAGCTTTATTACTTAAGACAGTTGTCAGGTCTTCAGTCTTGACAACTGACTCCTCCTTGAACTTCTATCTCAGCAGAAAAGGGTGTTGAGACAACTCCAAATGTCTCGACACAAATAGACCATGTGTTGACACAAGTCTTGAAGGTGTCGACACAGCTCCCATATTGTCAACACAGCGATACTTAATCTTCTTAACATAGCTTCTATTGGATGTGTCGACACAAGTCTTGTGAGTCAACAAAATTGCTTCTGGTCTCGACATAGTTGGTGTTAATAGATTTCTTGAGTGTGTGTCGACACAAGCCTTCCAGTCTCAGTACAACTGTTGTTGACAGATTTCTTTGAGTGCGTGTCGACATAAGTCCTGTGTGTCGACACAACTACTTCTGGTCTTCAACATAGCTGGTGTTGAGTGTGTGTCGACACAACTGCTGTTGATCTTTATCATAGCTGGTGTTGAGTGTGTGTCGACACAAGTCCTGTGTGGTTACACAACTACTGCTGATCTTCAACATAGTTGGTGTTGAGTATGTGGCGACACAAGTCATGTGTGTCAACATAACTGCTGCTGATCTTCAACATAGCTGGTGTTGAGTGTGTGTTGACACAACTACTGCTGACAGAATTTCTGTGTATCAAAAAAAGTCCTGTGTGTCGACACAATCTTTCTTCTGGTGTCGACACAAGTCCTTCACAAGTCTCGACACTTGTTATTAGAATATTTTCCTACATTTCTTTAACCTGCACATTCAAACACAACATTCAATCAAATACACCTTTAAGTATATCATTGAGTTAGGTGAGGCTTATCCAAATCTGGTACACATTTTCCAATGTACCCAACAATCTCCCCCTATTTGGAGAAGTTATAACTCTTAGTCAATTATATACACCACTTATAATAAAACAAAGAAGATGTATATTATAATTTCACAGGCAGGGTAACTCCTAAACCGAAATAGCAAGGAATAACATTTATTATCTTCACAGAATATGATAACATTCATTAATGAGGAATAAGGGTTTGACTTACAAGATTATTTAGAACAAAAATTACATAGTTCTAAGACTAGCCTATCTATCCCTAAGATTGAACAGGCTCCTTGGTCACAATTCGTTTGCCAGATTTTATCTTTGCTTGCATATTGGTTTCTGAATCATCAGCTTGATTCTTCCCTTTTAGATCTTTCTTTTTGAGCTCTTCAGCTTTAATCTTCTTCCTTTTAAAGTAATGCTAAGGATTTAGAAAGCACTTGCTAGGCTCCACAGAGTTAGCAGGTAACTTTCCATCTTTATTGTCCTTTCTGAGCTGATGTTTGGCATCTTGCCTCTTCTGATACTTTCTCCATTCTTGTTCAGAGTATTATTTGCCTCTATCATGCATATTGTCTTTTACAGCTTTCCAGGTAGTAAGAATGATATTTCTGGAGATTAGACTCCATTGCTCAATATCAGGCTTTAATTCTTCATGTTCTCTGAATCTTTTCTTTGAAAGTTGAGCCTCTTTCTGAGCATCCTTAGCAGCTTCAGACATTTCAAATTTTTCAATAATAATATTATGAGCCTCCTGTGGAGGGCTATACATTTTATGTACTTCCTACCGTACTGCTTCAAAATCTGATGGAGGATAGATGACTTGTGCAACTTCCTGCTGAACCCCTTCAATATGAGAAGGTTGAATACCAGATTCAGCCGTGTTATCTTCCTCACAAATGGGTGGATATCCAAGAGTAGCTCTGATGGTATTAGATACCCATTTAGCATGATCATAGATGGCTTTGACTAACACTCTATCCCCCTTTATGACTTCTCTAGCCACATGATCTCTTAGATCATCTTTCTGAAACCTTACTTGATCAGCCAGATTATCTATTCCCTCTTTGTAGTACAGTCTGAATTTCTCTAGTTGATCAGAAATAGTCTTCTGGGATGCATGAATTGCAGCTTGAATAGCAGCTAAATCTTCTTGTATTTGCTTGGATACTTCAGTCTTTAAATCAGTAGCAATACTTCCACGTTTTTTGTGAATTTCATCATGTGAGTCCTTGAGATTTTCATTTGATCTGAATTAATTTTCTAGAATATATCCTTATTTTTTTTTGCTATGTCAGCCATTGTAGTCTTCATTTCTTGTTGTTGGGTTGCCAGATATGCTACAACATTACCTCCCTTGTGGAAACAATATGTCATCTCTTTCGTATTCAATTGACCTCAAATCTGATAGTTTTAATATCTTGAGCTAGCTTGAACTGCACTTCTTTATGGGACTCATCCACATACTTTTCCAAAGCAAGTCTTTGCTCATCAAATTTCACTTGCAGTTGCACCAATAGTGAACTGAAGTCTATTCTTGGAGCAAATGTTAGAGGGATAGTTTGTAAGGCTTTCTTATAGCCTGTGCTTCTTTGCCTGAGAGCCACAAGCTTCCTTTTCTTATCCATGGAAGCTTTTTAATGATCAGAAGAATTTGAAGAACTTTCTATATCCACAGTATCATTAGGGCTTGAGGCATGTAGTTGCTTCTCCCCCTCAGTCCTTAGCAGCTCGCCTCAGTCCTTACATCTTGGAGTTCAGGAAACAATTCTTCCAAAGTTACCTCCTACTGTATTTGAACAGGAGGTATAATTTTCTCTTGTCCAATAAATGGTTCTCCCTAGACATCAAGATCCTTTTCCAGGGTTTTCTCTAAGTTGGAGGAGTGGAGGTGCTCATCTTGATCTGGATCTGGAATATGCACATCCTGTGCTTCTGTCTCAGAGATGACTATTGCTGCATTGTTGATTTCTGATACTATGTTAAGAACAGTATCAGTTGCATACTCACTCTCCAGAGCAACTTCAATAATAACTCCCCCTTGGGCAGGCAGCTGTGATTGTTCAGGGTCTTGAACAACTAAAGTTTCATTATTTTCTCCCCTGGAGATGATACCACCTGAGTGTCATTAGTTTAGATGCCCTCACCTTTGGATTGATCTTCTTAATCTTGTTGTGGTGTAGGTGATTTTCTTTGTTGTTCTTCATCTGAGCTGAAGATAACCTGCTCTTCAGAATCACTGGAAGATTCTGCTTCCTGGGTGGTAGTTTTCTTTTTCTTATCTTTCTTCACTGGTTTCAATGGAGTATAAAAATCTTTGGTCAAAACTCTATCCCACCTGGATAGTATTCTCAAATCCATTCTTCTCATGTGATTTATCTTAGTCCTGAAGTTTGATTCATCACTTCTGGGATGGTGGAAGCCAAATATAAGCTCAATATCCTTCCCAGATTAGGCTTCTTGGCACTATTTTTGAATTTTTTTTCAAAAATTACAGCTGACCAGTTTGTTTTCACTTGAAAGATAACTCTTGTCATGAGTTTGAACAAGTAGGCAGAGATCCTATCATGACCTCCTATTTTGTAGAGAATAACTTTGCCTATTATTTCTGATAGGAATTTACCTTGGGAATTCATCCCCTTTCTGGTCATTGAAGAACCAATCTTGGTATTGGGATCCAGCCCACACCATTGGAGTGCATCCCTTGTCATGGAAGATGTGATATCTTCTTCTTCCTTAATCTTTAGAAGCTGAAGTGACTTTCTGATATTCTTCTGGGAGAGTTTTACTATAGAACCATTTATAGTGGACTTCAACTTCTTTCCTTGAGAATCTATTGTTGCGGAAGAGAAAAATTCCAGAACCTCTTTCTTCCATATCCTTGTAGGTTCAGAGACCAAGTATTCCAATCATTTTCTGCGATTAGGGTAATCATCCCCTTGATGTCTGGCGAGACAGTCTCGAATGCCTTACATACTAGTTCATATCTTTTATTGATCTTGTCTTCCTGTTGTGACGCCATTGGTGAACGAGAGAGAAGAGATTTGACTAAAGATTTTCTTGTCCATACAAAGTCCAGAGTCGAGAGTTCTGAAAGCATAGTCAGCCAGATTTTGTCTTCTCCTATTTATAGTGTTCTTGTAAAGGGTAGGTCAAACGATGCGCCTAACTTAGGAATAAACTAGTCGATAAAACTTTATATGTGTCGACATAGATGACCTATGTCTCGACAAAACTTTGTTGAAGTCGACATGTCTATGTGTCGACATACTTTTGTCTGTGTCAACATAGACGACTGAAGTCTCGACAGAACACTGTAAGTGTCGACATGTCTATGTGTCGACATAGATTTTTGTGTGTCGACACAAAAATCTTCTAATACATGGTCTCGACAGAGTTGTGTCGACACTGACTTTGTCTGTTGACACAGATTTTATTTCTGTGTCGACACAGTTTGTTTCTTTGTCAACACAACCTGTAGATAGTGTCAACACAGTTAGCTTGTGTCGACACAAACTTTCTAACCTAGCCAAATTTCTTGAGGAAGTTTTATGCTGATTAAATATCTCATTCTAGGTTCAACATGCCTAATTCAATTTTAAAATGATTGAATTTACTTTCATCTAGTGGTTTTGTAAACATATCAGCAACTTGATTATTAGTGTTGACAAATTCTAGACTTATGTCTTCTTTTTCAACATGTTCTCTGATGAAGTGAAACTTGATTTCTATATGCTTAGTTCTGCTATGTGAAACAAGATTTCTAGTTATAGAAAAAGCACTAGTACAATCACAATATAATGAAATTCTACTTACCTTGATGTTATAGTCTTCAAGTTGATGTTATATCCACAACAACTGTGCACGGCAACTGCCTGCAACTACATACTCTGATTCAGCAATGGAAATAACTACACTTGTCTGCTTTTTGCTGGTCCATGACACCAACCTTCCACCTACGAACTGACATGTGCTAGTTGTGCTTTTCTTATCTTCTTTGCAGCCTGTAAAGTCTGCATATGAAAAACATGTTAGTAAGAAATCTCTATTCTTGGGGTACCAAAGACCAAGATTAGGTGTGCCCTTAAGATATCTCAAGAATTCTCTTGACAGCAGAATAATGAGATTCCTTAGGGCATGCTTGGTATCTAGTAAAAAAAATATAGCATACATTATGTCAGGTCTACTAGCAGTCAAGTAAAGTAGGGAGCAAATTATCCCTCTATACAAAGACTCATCAACAGGTTTTCCTTCCTCATCTTTGGCTATAGGCATACTTTTCCCCATTGGAGTTTTCATGGTGGAGGCTGTCTCTATGCCATATTTCTTGATTAACTCCTTGGTGAACTTAGACTAAGATATGGACAATCCATCATCAGTCTGTCTAACTTGGAGTCCCAAGAAGAATTTTAGCTCTTCCATGTTGCTCATCTCAAACTTCCCTTGCAAAAGTTTGTCAAACTTACTATAAAGGTTATTTTCAATTGATCCAAAGATAATGTCATCAACATATATCTTGACTAGGATGATCTTGCCTTTTGATTCACTAAATAATAGAGTCTTGCCTATTTTCCCTCTCGAGAATTTATTCTTAATAAGGAAGGCAGAAAAAGTTTCATACCAAGCCTTAAGGGCTTGTTTCAATCCATATAAAGCTTTCTTAAGCCTATAAATATAGTTGGGATAATGAGAATCAACAAAACCTAATGGATGTTCTACATATACTTCTTCCTTCAAGTCTCCATTCAGAAAAGCTGACTTGAAATCCATTTGGAATACTTTGAACCCTTGATAAGCTACATAAGACAGGAACAGTCTTATTGCTTCCAACCTTGCCACTGGGGAAATGTTTGATCAAAGTCTATCCCTTCTTCCTGTCTGTAGCCCTTTGCTACTAGTCTAGATTATTTTTGACTATGGTGTCATTTTCATCTAGCTTGTTCCTATAGATCCACTTAGTTCCTATGATATTGTGATTCTTAGGTTTAGGAACTAAATCCAAGACTTTACATCTTCTTAATTGATTCAGCTATTCCTGCATTACATCAATCCAATTTGAGTCTTGTATGGCCTCTTCAAACTTCTTAGGTTCCATTTGGGACAAGAAGCTTGAACAGAGAACTGTGTTCATGCTTTTGCTTCTAATCAGAACTCCATGACTTGCATCACCAATGATTTTGTGTGCTGGATGATCCTTCAAATGTCTTCTTGTTGTAGGAAGTCTGTCCACCTCTTTGTCTTCTCCATTATCCTCACCTAGATGAACTCCATTGTATTCATCTTCATTCAGTGAGTCTTGTACTCCCTAGTTAGCATCAATCATTTTCATTCATCCTGACTTGCAGGCTGGTCTTCACTAATTGTAAGCTTGTCCATCTTTTTCTTCAAACCTGTAGGGCTAACATAAGTACTAGATAGCTCATAGTTAATAAGCATAGACTCATCAAAAACTACATGGACAGATTCTTCTATAACTTGTGTAGTCAAGTTGTAGATTCTGTATGCTCTAGTGTTATTGTTGTACCCAACAAATATCCCTTTTAGGGATTTGGCAGCAAACTTAGTTAGATAATGCTTGCCATTATTCAGAACATAACATTTGCTACCAAAGATCCTAAAGTAGGATATGTTGGGTTTTCTACCTTTCATAATCTCATAGGGAGTCTTCTTGTATCTCTTGTTGATGGAAGCTCTATTGAGAACATGACATGCAGTGTTTACTGCCTCAGCCCAGAAGTATTAAGGGAGAGAAGTGTTACTTAGTAGAGTTCTACATGCCTCAATAAGAGTCCTATTCTTTCTTTCAGTAGCCCCATTTTGTTGGGAAGTTCTAGGTGTGGAGAACTCTTGATGAATCCCAAATTCTTCACAGAACTTTGTCATACATTCAGACTGAAATTCAGTCTCATGGTCACTTCTGATTTTGACCACTGAATTGTTAAGTTCATTCTGAATTTGTCTAATAATATTCTGGAAAGTAGTTGGGGTTTCAGATTTCTGCATCAAGAAGAAAACCCATGTAAATCTAGAATAGTCATCCAAAACTACAAATGTGTAGACTTTCCTACCTAGACTATGAACTGGCATAGGACCAAATAGATCCATATGCAAGAGGTATAAACATCTTACAGAATCTTTAGTATCATGTCCATGGAAAGATGTCTTGGTCTATTTTCCCTTTTGGCAAGCTGAATACACACCCTCATTAATGCACTTGACTTGAGGACCATTCCTCACTAACTCCAAACTAAAGAGTTAGCCTACTGACTTATAGTTCAGGTGAGCTAGCCTCTTGTGCCATTGGACACAATGAGATGCTTTCTCATCTGCAACTAGACAGATAGGTGAGTACTTATTCTCACAATCAAGGTTAAGACATTAAACATTTCCTTTCCTAGTGCTTGTCAGAATGATCTCTTGATCACCTGACCTTCTTATTTGGCACACACCCTTGAGGAAAGAAGTGTCATAACCAAGATCATTAAGTTGACTTATGTTAATTAGGTTATGTTTTCGACCTTACACATAAGCCACTTGAGTGATAGTGATAGAGTTACAGGAAATATTACCAAACCCTTTGATGACTCCCTTTTCAGATCCACCAAAGATCACTTTTGGTCCATCTCCTATAGGGGAGTAGCCCTACAACATCCTTCTTGTTCTAGTCATGTTCCTCGAAGATCCACTGTCCAAGTACCATATAGGGGTATGGCCACTTGGACTCACCTGCATCAAATAAATTACCTATCCTTAGAACCCCAATAGTTATTGGGTCCTAGGTTCAGGTTAAGTTTATTTTTGACATGCTTACCTGCAGCCTTTCTGATAGGTAAGCTGCCCTTATTCTTAATACCAGCATTGAACCTACAGTCAATGTCAAAGTGGCCCACCTTACCACAACACAAGCACTCAAATCTGTTGTACCTTTTCTTAAGTACAGGCTTAATAATATTATTGTCAGCAGTCCTTTTAAGTGTATGTGTTGGAGCAGCAAATACTAAGGATTCCTTAAGAACCTGCTTAGTTTGCTCATGGGGTTCCCTATTAGTATTTGCACCATTTCCATTCAGATTACAATACTTACAGTGACCATGAGTGATATCATGATCATACCTGTTAGGAGGCTGCATAACTTTCCTAACAGAAATAGGGGGTTTGAAGGCTAGTGGTTGAACTAGGGCTTTGCCTTTTCTTTGAGAATTTGCTGCCCTTGTTCTTCCCTTAAAGCCTAATCCTGTCTTACCCTTTTGGGAGATGAAATTATCAATTATGGGTAAGACCGACTTTGGCTTAAAGAATTTAGCCATTAGATCCATTTCTTTCTGAAGTCTTACTTCAAGATTCTTGATGTGATTATTTTTGAAAGTGATTGTACCCATCTGAATAATAGTTATGTTTTTCAGTTTGGCAACCTCATTCAATTTCAATTCCAACATCTTTGCTGAATTTGATGCAGCCAGTTTAAGAGATACAATTTCCTCAGTCTACTTCTTGACAAGGAATCTGCTTCTCTTAAGGGCTTGCAATAGATCGACCACCATACTCATCAATTAATTATTGAACATCCCCTTCAGATTCAGAACCATCCAAATATCTTGATGCAGATGCTTATGATTCTGATCAAGTATAATACTCAGAAGCTAAGGATGGATTGTATACCTTACTGGGACCAGACTGATCCTAGCACTGATCTTCCTCAGATAGAGCAATCAGCTCTCTACAATAATATTCTTCACATCCATTGATAGAATCAAGCATTTGCAAGAATTCAGATTCTACAGGATCCTCTTCTGTAGAGAACAATCAAATATAGGCTTCTGCTTCATCCCCTTCTCTAGATTTTGATGATGAAGAGACAGTCCAACTCTTCTGCTTCTAGGCAACAAGGGATCTCTCCTTCTTGCCCTTATTTTGATGCTTCTGCTTGTCCTTAGACTCCTTTCTTTTATCAAGACATTCAGTTATGACATGTCCTGGCCTATTGCAACAATAGCAAACAATTTTAGAAGAATTTTGTTTACTAGGATTAGAGTCATACCTGTCATCCTTAGAATTCTTCTTCTTCTTATAATAGTCAACCTTGGAGGAAGATGAAGATGGCTTGGTTCTCCATTTCTTCTTCTTCATGAACCTTTTAAATTGCCTTGTAAAGCCAGCAAAGTCCTCATCTGAATTGTGGATGTCTGAAGTGTTGATGTCAGTATCTTCTGGTTCAACTTCAACAATTTTCCTGGGAGGAGAAGGTGACTTTCTCCTACCCTTTCTTGTGGCTTCAGCCTTGAAGTCAACTGACTTTTCTTTGTATTCAAACCCATTTCTTTTCTCCTCCTTTTTTCTGGCAGTGAGCTGCATCTCATAAGATAACAGTTTACCAAATAGGGTTGGTGGAGGTGTATCAGCAAGCCTGGCAACTTCTCTGATGGCATATATTTTTGTATCCTAGTCCTTGGTTAGTGCCCTGAGGAACTTGTCATTCAGTTCATATGTGCTAAATACTCTTCCATAGGTCATTAACTCATTTATAATTCTAAACAACTTCTTGTAACATTCTGCTATGCTATCTGACTTGGCTTGTCTGGAGCTCTCATATTCTTGATTCAGCATGGACTTTCTATCCTCTCTAACTTCTTTAGTTCCCTCCATGTACACAATCAAGGTTTCCCACATCTCCTTGGGTGTTTTGTAATGAACCAGATTCTGAAATGTATAATCATCTATGGAACTCACAATTATGTTTTGTGCTCTCTTGTCAAAGGTAGCTAGGATGATCTCTTCCTTAGTCATTTCAGAATAGCTCATTGGTATTTTGAGATTTGCATCAAGAACTGATATGTTCTTAGGAATGAAAGGACCTCCCAAAACTGTGATGTAAATTCTTGGATAAGATGCTTCCATGAAGAATCTGACCCTTTCTTTCCATATGCCAAAATTCTCTTTCCTGTAGATATGTAGTTTCATGGATCAAAGTTCCTTCTAATTTTCACTTGAACCCATTCTGGCTAATCATTTAATTGCCTTGGAGATCTACTCAGACTTTTAGGTCTATATTTGAGTCAACTCCCTCTGATACCACTTGAAAGATTAGGTTGATAGACACTAAACACCTAGAGGTGGGGGTGAATAGGTTCAAATCCTTTTAATCAACTTAGGCAATTAACAATGTTAAAGCATAGTAAAATAATCATAGCACAAATAATCATAGCAATTTCACAGCACAGTACACAATGGTTTATAGTCGTTCCCCAATTTATGGGCACGTCCACTCTACTCCTTCACATATCCAGCAGAGTACTGGATTCGGCCAAACTTCCTTCTACTATCTCAGATCCACAGATCTTAAAACTCAGAACCAAACTGGTTCCTACAACTCAGACTTTTTCAAGTCCTACAACTCAGAATCTTCTCAAGACTCCTACCTCAAGCAACAACCCTACCTCATCCTTAACCACCAGGACTATAACTCAGATCAACCAGATCCTACACCTTAGATTTTTCCCAAGAATCCTACCTCAGGCAATAACCCTACCTCCGCCTTTATAAATTTAGGTTTACAACTCAGATCTATATAAGATCTTATAAGGAAATTAATTGTTTAAAACAATAAAATATTCACCCTGATAGAAAGAGAATAGGGTGAATGCTTCTTGATCAGTTCTTGATAGAACTGATTACTTTAGATCCAACCTGTCTTAGCTTCTCCAAAGCTTCTTGAATTTGTACCAAGTAAGGTTGATCTTCAATTGGAGTTGGAGTTGATCTTCAATCCAGCTTCCTTCTTGAATTCAGAATAAGATCTTAATTTTTCTTGCAAACTCTTCAGGATCTGCCTTCTTCTAGGTTTGTCTCTTATTCCGCCTCACTTGTTTTTTATTATTGTACCGTACTTCTGATTGTGATATAATAGGTCTATATATAGAATCCATCCAAGGTTACAGGCTGATCCGGTTTATAACGACCTTCTGACTGCTCTGACAGATGTGTCCGCTTAATTACTTAAGACAGCTATCAGGTATTCAGTCTTGACAACTGACTCCTCCTTGAAATTCTATCTTAGCAGAAAAGGGCGTTGAGACAACTCCAAATGTGTCGACACAAATAGACCATGGGTCGACACATGTCTTGAAGGTGTTAACACAGCTCCCACATTGTCGACACAGTCATACTTTATCTTCTTGACACAGCTTCTGTTGGATGTGTCGACACAAGTCCTGTATGTCGACACAACTTCTTCTGGTCTCGACATAGTTGGTGTTAACAGATTTCTTGAGTGTGTGTCGAAACAAGTCCTGTGTGTCGACACAAGCCTTCCAGTCTCAGTATAGCTGTTGTTGACAGATTTCTTTGAGTGTGTGTCGACACAAGTCCTGTGTATCGACACAACTACTTCTGGTCTTCAACATATCTAGTGTTGAGTGTGTGTCGACACAAGTCTTGTGTGTCGACACAACTACTTCTGATCTTCAACATCGCTGGTGTTGAGTGTGTGTAGACACAAGTCCTGTGTGTCGACACAACTGCTGTTGATCTTCAACATAGCTGGTGTTGAGTGTGTGTCGACACAAGTCTTGTGTGTTGAAACAACTACTGCTAATATTTAACATAGCTGGTGTTGAGTGTGTGTCGACACAAGTCTTGTTTGTCGACACAACTGTTGTTGATAGAATTTCTGTGTGTCGACACAAGTCCTGTGTGTTGACACAATCTTGCTTCTGGTGTCGACACAAGTCCTTCACCAGTGTCGACACTTGTACTTAGAATATTTTCCTGCATTTCTTTAACCTGCACATTCAAACTCAACATTCCATTAAATACACCATGATGTATATCATTGAGTAAGGTGAGGCTTCTCCAAATCTGGTGCACATTTTCCAATGTACCCAACAGGATATTAGTACGACTAGTTCCAAACACCTCACCATCCAAGCCCATCAAGAATTGATGAGTCATCTCTTTCTCTCTTACTTGGGCCAATTCTTGAGCAGCCCCACACGAACATCAGGAGAAAACGCATGTGGGGTTCTCGGGATAACCAGCCAATTCTTCCCACATAGTTTTTAAGCTGCCATAGTAATTAGTAACAGATTGACCTGATTGCTATTAGTCGACCATGACATTTTTAAGTTTATGTGTCTGCATATTGTTTACGATGGAGAATCGTCACATAAGAACTTCCTAAAGCATTTTTGTACATTCCCTATACGAGAGGCTCAACCTCAACGGTGCATCAATGGTGTTGAAGATCTAACCCACAATTATGGAGTTCGTGGCATACCAATCGTCCAGTTCGGGTGTACCATAAACGGGTTTGTTTACCCTCCCATCAATGAATCCCAATTTCTTATTTGCTCGAAGAGCAATCTTGATTGCTTCGGCCCATTCGTCATAGTTGTATCTAAAATCCTTTGTTCAAGATTAGCTACACACCTAGATGGGGGGGGGGGTGAATAGTATTTCAAGTATTTGTTAACAACTTTAGTGTTTGGTTGAGTTGTGAGTTAGATTATAATGTTAGATTTTACGAAACACAGTAACACACCAGAAATTATAGTGGTTCCTCTATCTATGGTACATTCACTTACCCCCATCACCTATCTAACAGTAAGCAAGATTCGGCTAACTCCTCCTTTATCTTGTCTTCTTGATCTTACACCTCAGAGTGAAACACACTCCTATAACTCAAAGTATAACAACTCCTACCTCAGGCTAGAAAACCCTATACTTAGAGATATCAAATCTCATAACTCAGATCTACACAGAGATCCTACCTCAAACACAACCCCTACCTCAGATCCTAACTAGGATCCTACCTTAGAGACATAACTCGTACACTCAGCTTTTATAATACAGACTTACAACTCAGATCAACTGATGTTCTTATAGATTGAATAAATGATTTGGTGATGATTGACTCCAGATAAATATTTCTCTGAGCCTCCTTCTAGAACAGAGAAAACCCTATCCTATCTTCTTCACAACAACAAAAATATTGATTTTCAGAGTACTTCTGCTTATGCTGAGAAGACAACTTCAGAGCTCTGTTTCTTATAACTATAGATGTAATAGTGTTGTATGCAGTGGCCTTGAAGATAAACAGTAACTTAATAGTGCTCTGCTTCTTCTCTTCTCATAGAAAAAAATGATTTCTGTTCTTGTTGTAGAAGACTTAGATGTTTCAATTCTTGATCACTTCAAATAGCTAGCTCCTTTTTGGGTTCCAGAAAACTCCTTGAAATCCGAGTGTAATGGATTTTCTCACTTGATCGAGAGTCCAACTGTCATGTAAAAGCTTCTCTTATTTTTCTGTAAAAGTTCTCTTTTATTTTCCATAGACTCACGGCTATTTTCTGAGCATGGGCCAGCCGAAAAGGGAAACTGTAGAGTACCTTTAGCTTTAATTGTTGTATAGAAGGCATTCGATGCCATTTTTTTTCTAGCATACAGGTCCAACAATATTTGAAATATAGATGACGTTAGCATAACATAGTTCTTGTGGACTTAGCAATTTCTAATCAATCTGCACAGGCGTTGAGTGCAGTCAAATGACTCAATGCAAAAACCCTTGGTAGAAATTCTTCATCTTGAGGAATTGAGTGAACCTTCATCACACAATGCATCTTACTTATTCATCTTAACTGATAAGGCGTTAAGTGAGCCTTCATCACTCAATGGTTTTGGACTTGGTAGAATTCTTCTGGTTTAAGGCATTGAGTGATGTTCCTTTACTCAATGCTTTTTGACTCTACTTAATTCTTGATGAGGCATTGAGTGATCCTTCTTCACTCAACGCTTCTGTAATTAGATAGATTTCCTTTTGAGTGGGAGTTGAGTGAATTGCTTACACTCAATGCTTTTGGACTTAGCCAGATTTAAGTCTAGCAAACACTAAGGCTTTGACTGCTTGAACTTCTATCAATGCTTTTAGACCTCTTGTGTTGAGTGAAGTGTGTTCACTCAAAGCTTCTTGACTTACCCTAATTTCTGCTTTTCCAGCATCCTGTCTTAAGTTCATGTAACATTGTGACCCTGATAACCTGTCATATTAATGAACAACAAACAACCTGCATATAATAAACTTTGAACATATATCAGATACAATCATGTATATACCATTGACTTGTGGGCCTTCTTCAAATTTGGGACATTGTGATAAATTGTCCAAATGATCTCCCCCAATTTGAAGAAGTCAAAACCCTAGTCAATGATATACACTGCCACATGAAGGAGATAAACATTCACAACAAACAAGAGCACATTATAAAAATTGTGATTAACATTTAAAATGATAATTATAAACAGAAAGTGTGCTTATAAAAAAGTTCATATTCCTAGAGCCCTTAAGGAACCTAATACATAAACATTTCATGCTTTTGTTTCATTGATAACTATGCCTCTGCTTGGTTTCTTTGCAGCCTTCTCACCAGCTTCAATTTGCTTTTGTCTTTGCCTTTCAAAGTAGTTGTAAGGCTTTGGAAAGTACTTGCTTAGATCTTGAGCATCTGATGGCAATGCCCCTGTCCTCTCATCCCTTCTAAACTTTTTTCTTAGTTCTTCATTCCTTTTCATCTTAGCCCATTATAGAGAGAAATATAGCTTTCTCCTTTCAATTTTGTTTTCTTTAATTTGGTCCCAGGTAGACAGAATGATAGTCCTTGATTGAGGACTCCATCTTTCTTAGTTAGGCCTGGTTTCCATCTATTCTCTATATCTCTTTTTACTTAGCCTAGTCTGTTCATCTTCTTCAATAGCAGACTTGCCTTTGGCTCTTGATATCTATTCAGTAATGGGGTTGAAGGTAGGAATATCAATAGTAGAGGGTTTTGCCCACTAATCACCATACATATCACCATCCATCTATTCTTCTGGAGGAGGAACAATAAGATTAACATATGAATATGGTTCTAGTCCCAATGATCCCCTTATGACATTGGTGATCAAGACATCATTCTCAGTATTTGTTTTGATCATTACTTTCTGCCCCTTTATGAATTTTTCAAACATAGCTGTAGTCAGGGAGTTCTTGGCCAGAGAAATCCTTTCATCCAAAATATTTACACTTTTGGTAACATGATTCTTAACTTTTAGTAAGTGATCATCCAAAACCTGAGTGCATGTTTCCATCATCCTCTCTAGAGTTGTCTTGTGTGTTTCCATGAGTGTCTTCTTCACAATATGTACAATTTCTATATTGCTAGAGATGATGTTCTAATTTTCTATTATATCATTTTTCTTTAGTATGATCTCTTGAAGTTTGCTTTCAGTATTTGTCATAGCAGGAGCAGCCCTCTTAAAGAATGTAACTATGTTGGCCTTCAGTAGATTGACTTCAAATCTGATAGATTTGATCTTAGAAGAGAGATCTTATCTTAATTCTTTGATAGAGTCATCAACATAATGCTCTAATTGTCTCCTTTGATCATCAAGCAGTCCTTTCAACTTTGTTAGGAATGTTGAGGACATAATATCTGATTGATGAGTTGCCCTTTGAAAGCAGACATCCTAATCCTCTTTCCTTGTATCTTCCCTTATTTATGAGTCAGCCCTCATATATTCAAAAGAATGATAATAAACACCAGTAGCTTGCTTGTCAAATTCAAATATCTCTATTGTATAAATTGTCTCTTGAGCAAGGAGTTCAGGGTGAATCACCCCCGCAACCTCAGTACTTTTCAGTGGAGTTTGTTGGTCTTCAGCAACTAGAGTCAGTGCATCCTATTTTGTCGTAATTAAAACTTGCTCCCCCTCAACTTCAACACATTCCAATGTAACTTGTTGGTATGTACCAGTAGTGATGGAAGTGCCTTCATTCACTATGTCAGGAATTTTCTCCCCCTCAGCCTGAGGGGGAGAAGAGAAGTAACTCAGGACCATCTGGAGTCTGATCAATCCTTCTCTATAGATTTTCCAAGAAGGAGTTAAGATGGTGTTGTACTGATTGAACTTGCTCCCCCTCAGCACAAGTATCCATCTTGGTAGTCTTCTCCTCAATGTCTATACAGATTTTGTCCACTGCATTTCAAGTCAAATATTAAGTTGTATCAGTTGGAATGTCTTTAGAGTTAGAGCCACAACCGTGCACAGTCCTTGTTGTAGGTTTTGAGGGCAAAGAAACTTGAGCACTCATATCTCTTCTAGTAACTTTAGAAGAGTCAGACAATTGAGGGTCATGAGGCTCTTCATCTCTACTTTCAGAAGATCTGTTGTTAAAATTTGATATAGCGGAAGATGGGAAACCAGGCGTAGGAACACTCAACCAATTCCAAGCCCAAATAAACCAGATGCAAACCAGAGGTGAAAGAATCTTGTACTAAACAATCTTTTATAAGGCAAGACATATACGACGAGACATGATTCGCCAAAGTACCCAAAGGGAAAGTAGAAACAATTTAAAGGAAAACCTAACCGCACGGACTCAAAGAGTTAGTTGTCGGCTCTACTGCTGTACTACAGAGTCCGCACAAATCGCTAGGTCGCCAGACCAAAAACCAAGCCGCGCGGACTGCCCATTATTCCAATACAAGAAGGAACTCTACTCGTCGATCAGCAAGCCGCCTAACCACAAGGTTGCCTAGCTGCCTGACCACACGATCTGCTGTTGCCGAACTGAATAGGCCACCAGAAGCGAACAGCTTATTGAACCGGGAAACTAGTTGCAGAAGAGAGACCGCCTATCCGTAATAAACAACCTATTGTTAACCACTAGTTGCTATCCGTAGAGTCCACATTGTCCCTAACCGCAGTCAGAACTAAGTACCTGGCTTCTAGCCCTATCCGCACAACCTGCACAGCACAACCCGGTCAATCTTCAAACCGCATGGATACAATATCCAGTCCGCAGCAACTATCCACGAGTTCACTTATTGTTCATTCAGTTATTAATTTATGTGACAGAGGGTCCTATTTATAGGCACGGTGAGGAGTATGGTCACCGCTCTAGCCGATAGGATAACTGTCACATCCCGCGGCAAGAACCAAGTGTATCTGCAAGCTGCGGATACACAGCCAGTCCGATGTGACCTGTGCCGGATATCCAGCCCGCCAAGAGCATCACCAATGCCAGATAGAAACCTCTATCCGCCTTCTCGCCAAAGGCAAAGCCAGGATACCTCCACCAGCAGAACTCTACAGCAACACCCTGTCCGTCTATCAGTGGACACCGCTCCAGTCCGCGCGCCCTACAAATACAGCACTAGTCCGCATACCCAAGTTAGCAACCAAGGCACACTAGCCAAGCTGCCAAACTTGGCGAATACTGCACTAGTCCGCATGCCTTACAGACTCAACTCCATTCTGGATTCCCCAAGCACACAACCAAGGCACACGACACTGCTGCCGAGATTGGCAGACTGAGAAGCAATCCACACTTTATTGCACGAGCTCCTCGGACTGAGCCAAACCTGGACTTGGTTCAGAACCATCCAAGTCCACACCACCGGCCACAAGAGCCAATTTGCGCTTACTGGCCGAAACTGGTACCAGTTCGTCAATCTCGGCAAACTACATCACAAGTTTGCTCTAACTAACGAACCCTACATCTTCCACCAACCGCACCACTAGAGCTAGACCAAGGCATCTTCCATGCTGGTCTACCAAGCCCCAGCTAAGTCCGCGTCTTGTCAGAATCTGTTGATAGAGAAGCTATACGCCCAATTACCTTCTAGGATCCAACTGTCTGTTGAGCATAAGCCGGCTTGGCTGGCCACCGCCACTGTCCACACATTCAACGCAAACAGACAGCCCGGACAGCCAAAGAACAAGTCATCTGCAATAACTCTGCCGACCTGGCTAATCGTAAATCTTGTCCGCATAGACTGCGCGGATAGTGAAAGACTTGATTTCAAGAGCCTAGACACCTAGAGGGGGGTGAATAGGTTCTAATTTTCTTTAATAAATTTTAGGCAATTATCTTGTTCTAACATAGCACAGATAATACAATTCACAGCACAATAATCACAGTACAGAACAGTACACCAGATTTATAGTGGTTCCCCAAGTTATGGGTACATCCACTTTCCCCCTTCTCCTATCCAGTAGAGAACTTGATTCAGCCCAACTTCCTTCCACTAACTTAGATCCACAAGTCTTACACCTCAGAACTTGATAGGTTCCTACAGCTCAGACTTATACAAGTCCTACCTCAGATTCTTCCCAAGAACCCTACCTCAGGCAACAACCCTACCTCAGCCTTTATCACCAGCAGACTTATAACTCAGACTTTCACAAGTCCTACACCTCAGGCTCTCAGCACTACCTCAGCCTTTATATACATAGGCTTACAACTCAGATCTAAGAAGATCTTACAAGGAAAAAAGAATATTTAGTTGTATAGAAATTTCACCCAGATAGATCTCTAAATTGGTGTGAGCTTCTTGATCAGTTCTTGAACAAACTGTATACTTCAGATCCAACCTGACATAGCTTTTTCAAAGCTTCTTGATTGAACAAAATGAGGTTGATCTGACTTAGAGTAAAAGTTGATCTTCAGACAGCTCCCTTCTTAGATTCAGAGATAGATCTGAATATTTCTTGCTGATTGTTCTGGATCTGCCTTCTTAAGGGTTCCCCCCTTTCTTATTATTGAGTTCTCTCTCTGAATCTGTGTTGGTTTGTTCCCCTATAATTGCTTGAAAATCCTTCTTTGGTGGTCATGGATCAGTCCTTTATATAGAGTTTCTCAATGATTACCGGCTGATCTGGTTTGTAACAACCTTCTGACAGTTCTGATAAAGGTGTCAGACTTGTTGTTTATGACAACTGTCAAGTCTTCAGCCGTGACAGCTGATTCTATAATGACTTTATATCTTAGAAGAAAACACTCAGCAAATTACTTTACATGTGTCGACACAAATAGACTAAGTGTCGACACAAGCCTTGATGATGTCGACACAACACTCAATGTGTCGACACTGTCATTTTTTTGCTTCTCGACACAGCTTCTGTTTGTATGTGTCGACATAAGTCTCGTGTGTCGATACAACTGCTCCTGGTCTCGACATAACTGATGTTGATAGATGGCATTGAGTGTATGTCCAGACGTTGTTGAGTGTGTGTCGACACAAGCTCTTCTGTGTGGTATTGTATCCACAATTACCTGGATTTGAAGAAGCCTCCTGTCAAGCAAAGATGAATTCATATTGTATTTGATGATACGTCTTCAAGTTGTGCTTGCAGTTATTCTACGCTAAGTACACACCAATGTCAGGGTGCAGTGGGTCAATATACACGGGTCTGCGCAACGTAATCCCTCGTTGAGCAGATCAGTGTGTTGGCATACGTGTGCTCTCTCTATTGGAGTGTACTTATTTTCAAGTACAGGGCTGAGGTAGATCAAGAGCAGGAGTGCAAAGATGGGTCAAAGACCAAGTGCAGAGGAAGGAAGAAGAAATCTTCCAAGGAAAATTCGATGGGAATCACCAAGTGATTCTCGCCGATTCGACGAGAATCACTAGTGATTCTCGCCGAATCGTCGAGAATCACTCGCCGATTCCCGCCGACTGCATTCGGCTGACTCAATGCCTTCAAGAATTCTGCTAAGGCAGAATCGGCGGGAATCACCAAGTGATTCTCGCCGATTCGTCGAGAATCACCGCGCATTCCCGTCGATTCCCTCCGGATGACCAGAATTCAAACTTGAATTCTACCAAGGAAAATTCGACGGAAATCGTAAGTGATTCCCGCTGACTTCGACGGGAATCACCAGCGATTCCCGCCAAATTTGCCTTAGGCGATTTCTACCTGCTAACTGGACCGAACCAAGATTTCAGGCGATGTTTGGACCGGGCTTAGGGCTTCTCCTTGTGGGGCCCAGAACGGTCATTTAGGGTTGGTCTACAGTATATATACTCGCTTATTTCGAACTTGAACAGTAGCGCTTCACGAGAAAAATAACAAGCCGTCGGGAGTGACCTAGCCGATCACGGAACTCAACCGCTCGACGTCGCCGCTCACGAGTCGTCGGCACCGCAGATCTTAGATCCTCTTTGATCGTCCAGTGACAGGACTGAGGCAAGCCTAGCGTCTCACGCTTCTCTCTCGAGATCTCTTGTCTCTCGATTTGTTGAACGATGATAGCTTTTCATTCCGAATCGATTGAGACGACTGATCTGATTGAGATCGTTGTTAGACCTTGCATGCTTCGTCAAGAAGTTTGGATCTACAGAGCATCGCCGCCGCATTCACTTGCCGCCGCCGATCTTGGGAAGATCCACTCCAAGAGAGTGCAATGATCGTGGACTCTTCGTCTTCATCAAGAAAGCTTCATTGAACGAAGAGGGACATCGGGCTCTCCAAACGTAGTTTGTATTTCTTGTACATTCTATTTTAACTTTGTTGTAAAGGAACTTTATTTCCCCGTTGTAAGGGTTGGGTGCAACCTGTGGTGGAGGAGTAGTGACTCCTTCGGGTGGAAGGGTTTCTTCCATACTGTGAGGATTGGATTTCAATCCGGTTGGTGAAGTGACCGAGTCATCCCTGGTTGGGAGATAGGTCGAAGGGGGAGAGTGGACGTACCCAAATCAGGGAACCACTATAACTGCTTGTGTGTTTCTGTGTTGTGGTTGTTTTTGTTTTCTTGTGCAGGTTAATTTTTAATTCCGCAAAAGACTGCACATAACCTATCCCCCCTACATAGATGAAGCTAGTTGACACTAGATTGACTTTAAAGTGGTATCAGAGGGATGTTACTCATCAAAATGGTTAACACCTTGAGTAAAATCTTGCCTCTAGTGTCAACAAGAAAATCAAACTCAAGCATGGAGCTGTATTCTGATGTCTCTCCTCTGAGACTCTATGCATGCACAAAGGAGTATTATCCAGTATGGAAGATGAGAGTTTTGTTTCATCTGGAGGCCATCGACCCTCGAGCGTCACTCATTTTGGATGAGGGTCCCTTCATTCCCATGAAGGCGTCTGGCTCAGGAAAAGATCTCAAAATCCCCAAGAGTCCCGAAAAAATGTCTGAGACTGAGCTCTCTCTCTTCAACTTGGACAAGCTGATTCGTCAGATCATCTCTAACGTCTGGTGTTGATTATCTCGTTCAAGATTGGACAAGTGCAGGACTGCCAGGTCTATGTGGCAAACTATCTCAGACCTCATGGAGGGATCAGAGACAGCAGGGACTAGTTGCCAGTAGGAGGATGAAGCCTATGTGGGGGTCCTCATTTCTGAAGATGAAGGTAAAGGCCAATCTCTCAGTATCAGAGCTCCTGTTTCCTTGTCTGAGACTGAAGAAGTGGTTGAGGAAAGCAGTTCTAATGAAGATTACACAACAGTCTCTGCCGATCTTAACGCAGACCCTGAACATCAAAGTCAGGATCAGGTAACTTCTTCATCATGCTCCTCTCCCCTTGGATTTCCTGAAGATAGGAACAGTTTAGAGGGTTGTCCATCTAATGATGCAAGGGAAATGGATAGCTTTAATCAAAGGATTGAAAATCTTGATTCCCTTGAGAGTGCCCTTAAGATGAGCAACTTTCTTGTTGAGGAACAAGCTAAGGATATTGCTCAGTTGAGGACCTTGATGAATCTCCAATTGGAATCCATCAAGGTAAAGGACTCAAAGATCTCGGATCTGGAGAGTCGTCTAGAGACCGAGAAGAGGATAGTTTCTAACTTTTCACAGATAGATGCTATCAAAAGAAAAGAAGAAAATGGGTGGATCTCCCAAATCATTAATTCATGGAGAAATGGGGAAACTTTGTTCAGACCCCCCACCCCGAGTAGGAAGGGCACACATCATGCTTTCTGGTATGACCACAGGAACAACCTTGGTCACTGCAAGAGATATCGGCCCTCAGGTGGAAATACCCATAGTGCAAGAGCTGTCATGGCTACCCATGAGAGAATACAAAAGGCTCATCCTGAACCCTTTGTATTCTCAGCCTCAACCCCAACTCATCATGAATCTGCAGGAACCAGCTCTCACTGCATCTCTTACCACCCCAAGACACAGAAAAGGGGGGTTGAGAAACATATAGTAAGTACCCATGGGGCCCCCGGATGTGTGTTGACTGAACGGAAGGCACCACCTCCCCGGCCTCATGACACTCACCACACTCTCTCTATCCACCCTCCCTCGTGTCTCGGTGGAAAGGGCAAATTTGTGAGCAGAACCTACCCGGTCCCGTTTAGACCCAAGATCATGACTACCTCAGTCAGTAGATCAGGTCAGAAACGGCGATACAACATTCATGATTGTTGGTGCTATGGAAAGGTGGGTCACTTTGCCATAGATTGTTGGCACAATCCCTCTGTGCCAAGGGCAAGGGTATGCACACTTCCTCTGGGTAGAGCTAGCCTCCCTGACAGGATTCATGTAGGAAGGCATTCGATATTTTATGCTGACAAGAACCTAGGACCCAATACATATTGGGTTCCTAAGATAAGGTAATTCTTTTTCGCAGGATAGTCTAGGTTCCCATAAATATGATGGGAACTAGACATGAGATGTTCCAAGAATGACATGGAACACGTATATGGGATAAGAGCAATACTACCTATAATTGCTTACTCCAATTAGACACCTGGTGGGCCTCAAATAGAGGATATGAATGATCAATTTAATGATCCCAGGTACACGCATTCTGTTTAAATACTTGGGTTATATTATAAAGATGCTTACATATATTTATATCCATACGAATATGTAAATTCTTCTTCTAAAAAGTAAATGTTGATATATATATATATGCACATATATGTTCACATACCTAGTAAAAGGACGAAATATCTGAAGAATTACGTGCATTTACATATATATATAATTGATAATATATTTCAATGGGTGTAAATCAGTCCACTTGAATTTCAAGGAGTGTGTGCCAGGGGCTATAACGAAAACTCTACATTTTTGAATCACCTAGAATTACTCAGCATTTATTTCTAGGGTTAATTTACCACTCAACTCAACCTAGGTTTTGTGACCAAGAAATGAAAAAGGGGGCTAAGATTCCACATCACACCGTACAGTACAAACTCCCCGTATAGTGAATTAGCGGCTAACCACCGGTAAGTATAAATAGCGTAAAAAAACCCTTTTGACTCTTCACCTTCCTACTCTCGCAAGCATCCCACCGACTCCCCAAGAAATTTCGCCGAATCTGTTGATCGTGCGGAAGCTGTTCCCTTGCCCGGTCGCCTGGTGCTCTCCGTCACTCCTCCGTGCTCCCGTCGACAACATCCTCAGGATGCAAGGATCGTGCCGTGCTTCCGTCGTCTCCCTATAACGTCTCTAGCCACTCTTTGTTCGGCGCTCATTCTAGTCGCCAACATCCCGCCGCTAGCCGCTCTCTGTTCGGCTCTAGGGTAGCGTCTCTTCATCCTTGAAGTATCTGGTCTAGTGTAGCTCCTAAACTAGAATTTCTGATAGGGTTTAGTCACTTGAACATTTCCTGTTTAGGTTTACAATGGCTCCTAGAACCATAGTAGGGCTCCTAACCGGGAGTGAACTGGTAAGGACGGGCTTCTCTCATGCCTCCGATGAGTTCAGAAATATCATCCTCATGCTTGAAGAAGCTGGGCTTTCCTTTATCCTAGAGAATCCTTGCAAGATCCTGGATAAGGAAGTGCTGGAATTCTTTGCAACGGCAAAGCTACGACGTGAAGATACAGTGATTAAGAGTAAGATTGCCAGTGTACGGATCAAGGTGACTACAGGAAAATTTACACGATATTTGCAGCTCACCAGTTCTGATCAAGAGGACTATCTGGAGGAAGAGGATCGAGCCAGGACTCTCCTATTCTGTGGACTTGCTCGAGGAACTAAATAGATCAAGCGAAGGGAAATGAATGAGGAAGGGAAGCTCCTGTCGGATATCATTGGGAAAGTACTGATCTGCAAACCAGGCTCCCACGATCACATCTCTGGTGATATGTTCAAGATCTTGGTGGCCATAATATGTTGAAAAAGATACAACTGGGGGGCTATGCTATTCGAGAAAATTAAAGATACTCTCCGAACCCCAAATTTTGGAAGAATCATTAGCTTGTATCTCAACCAGCTGGATGGAGATAGGTTCGACATGAGTAAGGGAGTTCCTCTCCATTACTTGAAGAAAATGGATTGAAGTGTATTTGACAGATGGGAAAAAAGGATTGGTCAAGCAGCTGTAGATGAAGCACATGGTGAACCTGTGGCTGAGGCATATGAGGAGGAAGATAACAGAGCTTCAGAAAACCGAGATCCCTTGGATATTCCCAGTGACGTTCCTGACTTGCTGCATGCAGGAACTGAGGGAGAGTCTCTATCCGTTCTTATTGAAACTCACAGGACAGATATCTCAATCCCATGTAATGCTGATGTCATTTCTGACATCTCTCAGATTGCAAAAGATGCAGTTGATACCCTTGCCACTGATCAGGGTGATGAGGAGGAAGCCGAGAAGGACATGGACGGGTCTGCAATTGACAATGAGGATATGGAAGATGAGGCTACTGAAGAAGGGGATGATGTGGTTGAAAATACAACAACCTTGAGGGAGATGGTGGAGATGGTGGAGCCACCGGATGAAGTTGAAGTTCCATCTTAGGAACGGGCTCCAGTGATAGTTCATGAGAAATTTGGTGCAACAATGGAGGGGGAGTCCTCTCAGCAAAAGATGATAAGCGTTCCTGAGAAAACTACGGAGGTTGCCCCTATCCTCCCATTAGAGATTGTGCACGTATCAAGCTCCTCCAGTGATTCTGCTGAAGAAGAAGACCAAGGGATGCCTCAGGGTTATCCACTACGACCAAATCTAGCAAATCACACTGTGAACATCATTCAAGGGATAGTAGATGAACTCAAAGATTCTTTTGAGAAATCACACAACAAGGTATTAAAAAGAATTAAACAGTCTGAGGAGCTAATGCTGAAGAATGTTGTGGAAATCAATCACAAGATGGATCTGATGGAACAAAAGTTTGATGCTAAGTACACAGAGGTCGGCACTGCTATAACACTTCTCATGCAATGGCTTCATAAAAAGACGACTGATCTGGCAGTAGTAAATAAGAATGCTCATGTTGTGGCCGACAACATCCAGAAATTCGATTCCAACATGGTGATTCTAAATACAAATCAAAAAACCCTGCTGACTGAGTTTACAAAGACTGTGAAGCACATCGATGAGTCACTGCACACTTATGCAAACTCAATTGCCCAAGAAGCCAAAAAGGGGGAGGAAGAATATAAAGCTAAGATGGAAGGGCTGGAACAGATTATGGTCGACAACTTCAAACAGTCAAATAAGTATGTCTTTGATAGCTGCCACTGGCTAGGTAAGCGAGCATCAGGTATACAAATCCCAATTCTGGTTCCTTCTCCTAATGAGGTTACCATTGCTTCTGATGAGGGTGCAAATGTTGAGGAGGTTCCTCTTAGTGAAGATGATGCTAAGAAGGCTGCCAGGGCTGCTGACAAAGCTACTCTCAGGGCCATGTTTGACCAGGAAGCCACAGTAGGAGGAAAAAGGAAACTCCAAGAAGGGACGTCCAAAGAAACTCCAACCGAAAAGAAAGTAAGATTGAAGGAGGATGAAGTGAGAAATGAAAGATGGAGTCCTGTTTCAAGGAGCATTATTTTAGATACTTTTATTCTACAGCAGAGGGGGGGGAATAAATCGGAATGATGTATACAATCAGTATGAGTGGGAGCTGCATAAAGAATTTGAAGCTAAATGAAACATCTTTTTCAGGACTAACAAAGTTGAACATAAAGATCCTCCCCCCATATACTATCTGAAGCCCAAGGAATATTTTGAGAGGCAAAGCAAGAAGTACTTTGCTCAACAACTAAAGGATAATCTAGCTAAGGAGAAATAGCATTAGGATTTTGGCTTGTCATTTCCTTCATGCACGTTTATCTCTTCATACTTCTATATGAACAATTTGATTTTGGATATATATATATATGATCTCTTGTTAACTCAAGTATTGTTCTGTATGCTTTTAACATTTTGTGTGTTGTCTCTCTTAATTTGTCATGTATATTACTCTGGTTGATGAAATTTATCTTAGCTAGTAGGATTTTGGCTTCTTCAAATAGGGGGAGATTGTATCCACAATTACCTGGATTTGAAGAAGCCTCCTGTCAAGCTAAGATGAATTCACAATGTATTTGATTATATGTATTCAAGTTGTGCTTGCAGTTATTCTATGCTAAGTACACACCAATGTCAGGGTTCAGTGGGTCAATATACACGAGTCTGCGCAACGTAATCCCTCATTGAGTAGATCAGTGTGTTGGCTTATGTTCACTCTCTCTATTGGAGTGTACTTATTTTCAAGTAAATGTTGGGTATTGTATTCACAATGTACCTGATTTGAAGAAGCCCCTAGACCAGCTAAGGTGAATAGACATTGTATTTTATCATTTGTCTTTAAGTTGTGCTTGCAGTTATTCCTCGCTAAGTACACACCAATGTCAGGGTGCAGTAGGTCAATATACACGGGTCTGCGCAACGTAATCCGTCGTTAAGCATATCAGTGTGTTGGCTTACAAGTACTCTCTCTATTAGAGTGTACTTATTTACAAGTACAGGGCTGTGATAGATCAAGAGCATTCAAGGAGCAAGGATGGGCCAAAGAGCAGCTCACGGGTGGAAAGACGAAAAATCGTCCAAGTAGAAATCGTCGAGAATCACTAAGTGATTCTCGCCGATTCGACGAGAATCACTAGTGATTCTCGCCGAATCGTCGAGAATCACTCGCTGATTCTTGCCGATTGCAGCCGGCTGTCTCAACACCGTCTTGATTTCTTCTTAAGGCAGAATCGTCGAGAATCACTAGTTGATTCTCGCCGAATCGACGAGAATGACTTTGCATTCTCGCCGATTCGTCGAGAATGAATGTTGATTCTCGCCGATTCTCTCCTGATGGCAAGATCTTTAGCCAGAAATCTGCCATGTAGAATTCGGCGAGAATCATAAGTGATTCTCGCCGATTCGTCGAGAATCACCAATGATTCTTGCCGAATTTGCCTTAGGCGAATTTCTGCTTCTCACTAGACCGGTCCAAATATTCAGGCGCTGTTTTGAACCGGAGCTAGGGTTTCCTTGGTGGGGCCCTCAACGGTCATAATGTATGACCTACAGTACAAATACTGTTGTATTTCGATCATTACATACACGAATACAAAAGAAAGAAAACTGAGCCGCCGACGTGACCTAGATCGCGGATTTCTCTTCCGCCGCCACCATCGCAGCTCGGGAAGTTTTCGCCAATGTTGATCGTGAATACCTCCTGATCTTCCGGCGACAGAAGCTTTGCCATGCAACGCGTCTCACGTGTCCTTCTTGAGATCCTTTGTCCCTTGGTTTGTAGATCGGGAATACCTTCCCTTTCCGAATCGATCGAGACGATTGATCCAAGGAAGACCGTAGGTATACCTTGCCAGCATAGCTACGAAGGTTGGATCTCTAAAGCTCAGCCGCCGCACTTCTTGCCACCGCCGATCCCGAATGCCAAGCCGCCGCTCTTCTTGCCGCCGCCAGTTTCGTGGTGATTCTTTCTAAGTGAGATCTAAGGTCGTGGACTCTTCGTCTTCGTCAATAACGCGTCATCGAACGAAGAGGGACACCTAGCACTCCATCAGTAGTTTGTATGTTTTATACATTCCATTTTATTTTTGTTGTAAAGGAACGTAGGTTCCTCGTTGTAAGGGTTGGGTGCAACCCGTGGTGGAGGAGTGGTGACTCCTTCGTTTGGAAGGGTTCCTTCCGTTAGTGTGAGGATTGGATTTCAATGCGGTTGGTGAAGTGACCGAGTCGTCCCTTGTTGGAGATAGGTCAAAGGGGAAAGTGGACGTACCCAAATCGGGGAACCACTATAACTGCTTTTGTTTGTTTGTGCTGTGTTGTTTTGTTTACTTGTGCAGGTAGAATTTTAATTCCGCTAAAATCGCTGCAAGACACCTATTCCCCCCCCCCATAGGTGAAGATAGTTGGCACTAGGTGGACTTTCAAGTGGTATTAGAGGGAGGTTACTCATCAAAGGGGTTAACACCTCGAGTAAGTTCCTGCCACTAGTGTCAAGAATAAGGCAGATATCTGTTATGGACGGACTCAAGTACTCAGGCAAGATGCCAGAAGGCACCAGACTAAACTTTCCTATCTGGAAGGAAAGGATTAGATTTTACATGGAAGCAGTCGACCCTCGACTCTTCATGGTCGTGGAGGAGGGACCTTATATTCCCACTAAGGCTTCCACCATTGATCCTACCAAAAAGGTGCCAAAGAAGCTTTCTGAAATGGACAAGGATGAGATGGTGTTGGTCGGACTTGACAAGAAGGCGCAGAACATACTAATCAGCGCAGTCGATGACTCCATGATGCAGAACTTCTGCAACTTTAGGACAGCCAAGGATATCTGGCACAGCTTGATTATCCTGATGGAGGGCACAGATGAAGTGAGGGATGATCGGAGATCCCTCCTGAACCAGAAATATGAGTCCTTCAGGCAGGGGCCCAAGGAAGAGATCGGAGTTACCTTTGATAACTTCCTCAAGATCGTCAATGCTCTCAAGGGATATGGAAGAGTGTTCACTGATGGTGAACTTTATGATAAATTCCTTAGGTCCCTTACTAAAGAATGGGACACGAAGATCTGTTCCATCCGAGAGTTTGGCAAATTAGCTGAAACTGATCCTCAGATACTCTTTGGGAAGCTCATGTCCTATGAGCTCCAGTTGAACACGAGGAAAGCTGAAGAAGAAGTAGAGAAGGCCGCAGCCAAGGAAAAGACTGTGGCCCTTAAAGCCATTCACTCAAGGAAGGGCAAGGGTGCGGCTTCATCCCGTGCGGTATTCCACGTTTGTTGATTCTATACAACAAAAGAGGAAGAGGAGAATGTTATACAACAATCAAGTTCCTGAGTAAGACGACTAACTGATAGCAGATTAAAAGGTGATCCCGAAACATGAAGGACCGAGGAGGGAGAAAGTTGGGGTAAGCCGTAGATCTGCAGTGCCAGAAACCGGAGTGGTGTCACCAGAAAGCTTCTTTGGCTCCTTTTTGGTAGGATCAATGGTGGAAGCCTTAGTGGGAATATAAGGTCCCTCCTCCATGACCATGAAGAGTCGAGGGTCGACTGATTCATCTACCCCCGGATAAGGTGTAGCTCCTCTGGCTCAGAGTTGTTTGAAGAAGACTTCTCCCTCATCACCCGAGAATTCAAGAAGTTCCTCAAGACGAGGAATCAAAGAAAGAGAGACGGCTCCTCCTCCAGAAATTAGAAGAAGAATTATTCTTCTGACAGGTATGAATCAAAACCGAACAAACATCGTCATACTGACATCATTTGCTTTGGGTGCAATAAGCCAGGACACGTCGTGGCCGACTGCCATCAAGGCAAGAGAGAGAAGGGGAAGGGAGAAGAGCATAGAACCTCTAGAGATAAAAAGAAGGAGAGGAGCTACATCGCCAAAAAGTCAAAGACACTAAGTGAGTCTGATTCCTCAAACTCCAGTGATGATGAGGAAGCCTACTTCGGGCTGGTGGGTCGCTCTGACTCAGAAGGAGAATGCTCCCCATTCACTGGGAAGGTAAAAGCTCATACCCCCTATCTGACTCTGACTATGAGTCTCATGATGATGATCTCGAGGACAACCCATCTGCCCGAGAAGCTGAGCTCCTCGAAAAGTATGAGCTTCTGCTCAACACCTTCGAGGAATACCGCAAGAGATTGAGGTCGAGGGTGTCTCCCTAAGGGAAGAGATCACTAGCTTGATTTCTCTCCGACAGGAGCACCTGGACCTGATCTCGAAGCACTCAAAGTCTCTAAGTCTCCTTGACCTTTAACGGGAAGAAATCAATAAGTTAGAAGAACAACTTACGGCAGAAAAGAAGATTGTCCAAAGCTTCTCTATGCAAAAGACTGTTCTTCCACTGGTTGACACCTTCTCTGCTAAGGCTAAGGGGGCTGGCTTGGGGCATGTGGGTGTGCCTGGTAAATCATCCAGGAGAAACAAAAAGCAGAGGAGAAATAAGGCTGCTAAGAAGGCCTCTACTGCTGAAAAGGGAAAGGCCCCACTCAACCCTATTGTATTCAGGAAGCCTGGTTTTCCCTGTAATGAACAGGACTTTGAGTCAACCTATGGCCACTTCTTCCGGCCCTCGGTTGAAAAGCCAAAGAGCCGGTATGAGGGGTGGGCCTTCCCCTGCAACTTTGGCGAGAGTGTCTTCAAGGCACCTTATGAGGAAGTTCAAATGGAGGATTATGGCCACTTCTCTAGCGGACATAATAGGAAGCAGGCACCCAAGGCCAAGCCTGTTACACTGAAAAACCAGGAGGTGAAGAAATCATGCAACTGTTGTCATCATGATGCCTCCACCTCCAGGTCCAAGGCCCCGGCTAAACCTTCCGTTCCAAGGGTGAAGCAGGTTCCTAGGAGAAAGTATAACAGATTTGACTGCTGGTGCTGTGGCAAAGTTGGTCACTTTGCCGTGGATTACTGGTTTAATCCGAGGAATAACGAGACTCCTCTTGTTTGCAATGCGAGGCAGACCACTCGTAGGGCTAACCGTCCGAGGGGGAGTATGCTAACGAGGAATCTAGGACCCAAGTTCAATTGGGTTCCTAAGGGAAATTAATTCCGTTTTGCAGGAATGTCCAAAGGCCACCAAAACTCCCATATGGTACTTGGATAGTGGATGCTCCCGGCATATGACCGGGACAAGAAGCCTGCTGCGTGATTACTCTCCAGTCGAGAATGGACCCAAAGTCATCTTTGGGGGATCAGATCGAGGAGTCACTAGGGGTTACGGTATGATTTACAACGGTATAATTTCTATCACCAACGTGGCTTACGTTGAAGGGTTAAATCATAACCTAATCAGTGTAAGTCAGTTATATGATAAAGGTTATGACGTTAGGTTCTGCAAGGATAAATGCCTGATAATATCATGTGCCTCTTCGGAGACGGTAGTAACAGGCATTAGGAGCAGAAATATCTTCTGCTTAGATTTTCTTAGTTTAGATTCATCTACCACCGTATGCCTAGTAGCAACAGGCAGTGCATCTCTTTGTGAACAATAGCACAAGAGATTGACACATATTAATTTCAAGACAATTAGTATGCTGTTTTCTAAAAACTTAGTAAGGGATGCTCCCATCATTAAGTGCATCAAAGATAGCCCCTGTCCTGCATGCCAGAAGGGCAAACAGACTCGGGCTACCTTTAAGGGCATCGTTGACAAAGACTCCTCCAAATGTCTTTATCTTCTGCATATGGACTTGTTTGGTCCAATGCAAGTTCATAGCTTGGGAGGCAAGTCTTATACGCTTGTGATTGTTGATGATCACTCTCGGTTTACTTGGGTGTTCTTCTTAAAACACAAGTCTTATACGTTTGACATCTTCACCAGTTTTGTTAGGAAGATTCAGAACGAACTTAATTGCTCGGTGGTCAAAATTAGAAGTGACCATGAAATAGAGTTCGAGACTGGTGCTATGATAGAGTTCTGTGAAGAACTTTGTATCTTTCATGAGTTTTCCTCCCCGCGCACTCCTCAGCAGAATGGAGTTGCGGAGAGGATAAATAGAACGCTCATTTAAGCCTGCACGATAATGTTGAATGATGCTTCTCTCCCAGAATATTTCTGGGCTGAGGCTGTCAATACGGCTTGTCATGTACAAAACCGGGCCTTGATCAACAAGAGTAATCATAAGACGACTTATGAGCTACTGAAAGGCAGGAAGCAAACCATGTCCTATTTTAGGATCTTTGGCTGCAGATGCTATGTACTAAATAACGGGAAGTACCCGCTTACTAAGTTTGGTGAAAAATGCTTCGAAGGCATATTTATGGGCTATAGTAGCCATAGCCGGGCATATAGGGTTTTCAATAAGAAAACCCTAGTGGTAGAGGAATCCATAAATGTGGTATTTGATGAAGGAAGCTTGCTTAACAGCAATTCTTCCAATGGTCTTCTTGAAGATGCAGGTATAAGAATTGAACAGCTTAGTATCAATGAGACCGCTAAAGATGCAACTCCCAAGTACGTCACAGTCACCACCACAACACCTATCGAAGATGATGACGGTCAGAATGGAGTTGTCCTCCCTGAAGAGGAAGGAGCCCCAGAAAGTGTTAGAGCTCCAGATGCCAGACTGCTAGAGCTTCGTCACGTGAGGGATCATCCCAGAAATCAAATCATCAAAGATTCCCGTGACGGTGTAAGAACTCGCTGAGGTACAATTAATGAGATTCTGCATTTTAGCTTTCTGTCACAGGTTGAGCCAAAGTAGTTCGACGAAGCGAACAAGGATGCAGCATGGATATTGGCCATGCAAGATGAACTGCATCAATTTGAAAGATGCAACGTCTGGACGCTGGTTCCCAGACCAAAGGGGCAAAACGTGATCGGCACCAAGTGGATCTTCAGAAACAAACTGGATGAACACAGTGTCATCATAAAGAACAAGGCCAGGCTGGTGGCTCAAGGTTACAGACAGGAGGAGGGGATTGACTTCGACTAGACCTTTGCACCAGTGGCAAGGCTTGAGGTGATCATATTGTTCCTGGCGTATGCTTCGCACAAAGGATTCATTGTCTATCATATGGACGTGAAATCTGCATTCTTAAATGGCAACCTGAAAGAGGAAGTATACGTCGCACAACCCCCAGATGCTGATTTTGCAGGAAGCAGGGATGATCGGAAAACACTTCTGGGACTTGTCAATTCCTCGGAAGAAGGCTTATATCATGGAATAGTAAGAAGCAGAATTGTGTTGCAACCTCCACAGCTGAATCAGAGTACATCTCAGCAGGCAGCTGTTGCGCACAACTTCTATGGATCAGAAATCAGCTAGCAGACTATGAACTTCTGTTCAAAGAAGTACCAATGTACTGCGACTCCTCGAGTGCTATAGCCATTGCGAACAATCCCGTGTCGCACAATAGGAAGAAGCATATTGAAGTGCGCTAACACTTCATTCAGGAGCATGTGGAAAACAAGGACATCTCTCTCTGCTATGTCCCCACGGATAAGCAGATTGCAGATATTTTTACAAAGCCCCTAGACGAAGCCAAGTTCAGTCTCTTCAAAACTGAACTGGGTATGCTAAACCTTGAGGAATGAAGAATACAGAGGCTCCCGGCTCTTGGATCAAGGGGGAGCATCCGCAAGAAACTCAAGTGTAAGCCCAAATGCAAGAACTGAGGGGGAGCATTGTGGCAAGTGCTAAAGTCCCAGATTTGTAGAAGCCAAAAAAGGGGAGATTGCCCTCTCGGCTAATGTGCTAAGGGCTAAGGTGCTCTTGCAAAGTATGCTCCAAATGCTCTAAAGATAATGGTATGGAAATTCTTTCTCAAATGATTATTCAGTTTATGTTTTTCTTCCATCCGTTATATTCACCTTAGCTTGTAGGGTTTAGGCTTCTTCAAATAGGGGGAGATTGTTCGCTATTGTATCCACAATGTACCTGATTTGAAGAAGCCCCAGGACCAGCTAAGGTGAATTGACATTGTATTTGATCATTTGTCTTCAAGTTGTGCTTGCAGTTATTCCTTGCTAAGTACACACCAATGTCAGGGTGCAGTAGGTCAATATGCATGGGTCTGCGCAACGTAATCCCTCGTTGAGCAGATCAGTATGTTGGCTTACGTGTACTCTCTCTATTGGAGTGTACTTATTTACAAGTACAGGGCTGTGATAGATCAAGAGCAGTCAAGGAGCAAGGATGGGCCAAAGAGCAGCTCACCGGTGGAAAGACGAAAAATCATCTAAGTAGAAATCGTCGAGAATCACTAAGTGATTCTCGCCGATTCGTCGAGAATCACTAGTGATTCTCGCCGAATCGTCGATGTTGGGGCGGGAAATGCGCCTTCTAGTTAACGGATTGTTCGGTCTCACAAGCTAGATGAATAAGGGGGTTGCGGGGAATAGAGGAGAAGGTTTGGCGAAGCAAGTGAGGAGTTTGATCGGGAACTGTCGATCAGACAGTTACTTTGGCGGTTAGCTCTGATGGTTAGACCGAGAGAAGAAAAGAGAAGAGGGGGCCGCTAGCAACGGCAACAACAGACTTCGCCCACCGCGACTTGAATGCCACTCTTGCGGCGGGCTTTTCTTTGATTATAATCGAAATTACAGCTCGGGGTTACACCTTAACATTGAAAGCAGAAGAAAAGGTACAAGATGGAATCTGGCGGCTAGGGAGAGAAGAATGCCAGGAGGCCGCGCGGTTTGACCAATGAAGGTCGGCAGACCGCGCGGTCAACAATCGGGCAGCTTGCTAGAATAAGCCGAGCGGACTGCTCGATCAAGCAGAAGGCAGGCGGGTCGCGCGGACTGAGGATCCAAGTCCGCAGGAGCTAATGACGGGTCCTTGACCCCTCTCCCTTTTTTGTCCTCCCGAATGAGAGGTCTGGGGGCCTATTTATAGGCTCGGGGAGGTGACGGTCTTGGTAACGTCCCCACTGGTGAGGCGGTAAGCTATGCGAGTAAAAACATTGAGTCCGCAGAGTCCGCACCGGGCCGCGCGGTCTGGGACTGCCTGGAGTCAGAGATGGTTGACGCTGGTCGTTCGAGTACGAATGATGAGTCCGCTGAGTCCGCGCCGGGCCGCGCATTCTGGGACTGCCTGGCTGTTGGGGGAGTGCTAAGCGAGTCTGCCTAGCCCGCTGAGGTTGAGGATGAATAGGTCGCCTCCTGCTGAAGGCTAGTCGCACTTGGTGACGGGCTGATGACCTGGCGGACTTAACACCAAATCCGCCACCTTTTGAGCTTGTTGCTACCGAGCGGTCTAGGCGGATAGGAATGCGAGTCCGCGTTGGGCAATTTGCACCTGAAGAAGAATAAAACACCACACAGTTAACCGGTTTAACCGCGCTGCCTACAGGAGCGGACTGAGGATGCAGTCGGCAGACCCTACAGAGCAAGCGGCTGCTGCGCGACCTGGGAGGTCTTGCTAGAGAGACCCTCCTAGCCGCGCGGACTGAGCGGCCTGAGAGATCAGTCCGCGCGGCCTTTAGAAGAAAAGGCCGGCAGGCCGCCACCTACCGGAGCAGGCCGCAACTTACAAGCTGTCTACCTTGGGAGGGATCACCGATTTCTGGGGGAACATGATCCCCGCACTTTTTTAAGTTCAGAGAAGAACTTCGAAAAAGGTTGGAGACCCACGAAAATCGTGATCCTTCCCTAGAGAAAAGGAAGGGGCAAGGAGAGATGGAACCTGATGCCACTCCATTGAGAAAATTTGCTAATGCCTAGCTTCTTCCTGCGAAGGAAAGAGTTGTCATAGATGGAAATAGGTACATCTTATACGTACCTGGGTCGCTTTGGCAGAATGAAGAAGACATGAATGTCTCCTAATGGGCTCTGCAAAACATTGATGAGAGGAGAAACAAAGAATAATGGTAACTTGCAAGTACCTGAAGGAGGATTGCAAGCACCTGCTAACTTCTACAAAAAGAAGAGTGAGTGGTAGATATGAAATAAGACTGAGTTGCAAGTACCTGAAATGAACTTGCTAATATCTACTAATCTCTGCAAAGGAAGAGTAAGCAACAAATATGATGGAAAAGTAAGGTGCAAGTACCTGAAGGGAACTTGCTAATATCTGCTAATCTCTGCAAAAGAAGAGTAAGAAACAGATATGATGGAAAAGTAAGGTGCAAGTACCTGAAGGGAACTTGCTAATATCTGCTAATCTCTGCAAAAGAAGAGTAAGCAACAGATATGATGGAAAACTAAATCGCAAGTACCTGGAGGGAACCTGCGAATGTCTGCTAATCTCTGCAAAAGAAGAGTTAGCAAACTGATGTGATGAAAAACTTAATCGCAAGTACCTGAAGGGAACTTGCGAATGTTGATTGTTGATAGGATAAGACATGATAGAAGAGATATCCGGCAAACTTTGCTATTATCTGAATAGAGATCGGAACGCAACAATGATTGTCTCGCGTGATCAGATATAATGTCGACGTGAAATCCAGATCAGTAAGATTGAAACCATCTCAACTTAAAAATCGTAATTACATGGCTCGTCAGTTAAAGTGAACCAGATACTATGATCAATGATTTGTGTCAGAAATATCTGATAAGAGTAGTAGAGAATTTGTAGATCACCATCTGATAGAGCTTCATGTAAGCAATGTATATAAGATGATCATAAGCTAAAAGATATAGGGGGTCTCTTAGATAGGTTGGACTTAACCAGTTAACCTGTAAGAAGACAAAAGTACAAAGGAGGGCTATACCCCGAGGATGAGCTAAAAAAGATTGAATGCTGCCGCAGGAGAGCACCCGTGGGCCTTATGCATCACTTGCCAAAAGGTCATCCAGGGCGTAGTCCTACCTAAAGCGGGCTGGCTGCATTCCCTTGACATAACACAAAAGGGAAACATGCGCAAAAAAAAACCTAAGAAGGAAGCGACAGATACACTGCTCTTTTGCCCCGGGTTACAAACATTGTTGATCCGTTCTACCAGGTGCGCCAAATGGTCTACAACATTGCTCGTCTTTGAAGCGATCAACAAAGTTGTGGGTCCCGCGAAAGCACGGATTGAGAGTACCAACGAGTGTTCGTCCGTTATAGTTGTGAGATGATCGAAGAGACAAGGCTACACTTGATCGCCATTGCTTGTCACGCAAAGATCATCGTAACTGCAATGTATCCTTAGCGAAGCACAACAGAGCTAACACACAGGTCCTCCCTGGAAACGCGCTCTGTGTTAGATGCCGACTAGGATCCGAAGTCCCGTCACCCTCCGCACGAGAGTTGAGCGGCCCCCACTACACATATGAGAAACTCCTCATCATACATGGTCATTGTGGTTTTACGCTAGAGGACAATCTCGAGGGAGTACTGAGCAAGACTTGACGATATCTCGGTGGTTCAGTGATCTCTTTGGCAAAGAGAAAAACATAGAAGAGAAGTATCACAAAAAGGGAACTGTGTCAGTATGAGATCTCTGACGTAAGCTTTATTGAATGAAAATGAAAGAGCACTTAGAATTGTTTTTAGAGAAAGGACGAATGTTTGAAGAGCATAAAGGAAGATATAACCGGCCCAGATTGTGAGGGGTTTTGAGGAGCTGCGATGCCCTCTTTGCTTTAGAATAACCTTCCAAGGGAACCCTCGTCAATGACATCGGAGGTCTCGCCCATGAGATGGTCACGATACGTATTGATTTGATTCACTCCGCTTGAGCTGCAAGGAAACTCCGCTATTTCTTTGCCTTTTAAGGTTGACGAATCCGAGTGGCCATCTTTCGGGAACAGATCGCGCATCTTACCCTGCTTCAGCAATCTCTGCACAAGTTGACGAAGCGCTCGACAGCTTTCAGTTAGATGCCCGCTTTCTTTGTGAAATTCACAAAATGGGTTTGAATCATTTGATTTTTGATTTGTTGGCTGGTAAGGCCTTTTGGAATTTGCTCTATCTTTCATAATTTGGCAGACTTCTAGCATGGCCTCATCGAGTCCAGAATATGATAAGTCATCATCTTGTGATTGATGTACCGAAGCTGTTTGCAGAGATGGGGTTGGTGGTAGCTATCGTTCTTGAGCACGATCCTGGCCCGGGAAGAGGTGTTGATGATGATGCTGGAATCTTTTTGCTTTCCGAGAGTGGGATGAAAAATCTTTCCGAGGAGATCTCAGAGGTTGCTTGCATGGTTGATTTCTCTCTGTTACGAGCCTGGAGACAAAGTTGGGGTTGCTCTTCTCACCGCGGATGTACGAGTTGGCTAAACTAATCAGCTCTTGATAAGTCCTTGGTGCTCGGACGTTAGCCTCGAACTTGAGTGGTCCTTCACGTAGGCCGTGGATAAGAGCCACTCGATATAATTCTTGATCGATAATCTCAATGTCCAATATTTCCTTCTGAAAACGATCCACAAAGTGGGACCAAGTCTCATTCTCTCGCTGCCTGATCTCAAAGAGGGCCTCTGGACCGCCCTTCCTCCTTGTAGAGGTAGAAAATCTGAGAAGAAACTTTCTCCGCAAATCAGCGAAGGAAGAGATGGACTGAACACGAAGTCCATAGAACCAATCCCTCACTTGACCGTCGAAGGTCGTTACAAGGAGTTTGCATTTGGTAGCATCTGAGAGGGTCTTGAGAGCTACGTCTGATTCAAAGGCTTGATGATGTTTGACTGGATCAGTCTCCCTAATATAAGTGGGTAATCGTGGCTCTCTGAAGTTAACTGGAGTCGGTTCATGCTGAACATTCTCTGTAAATGGTGTCTGCTCTTCTTGTTCTCCTGAAACATAAGGAAAAAAGGGAGCATAAGTTGCAGCTGCACAAGGAGCTGGAGGATGGAAAGGAAAAGTTGCTGCGGGAGGAGCAAAGGCAGGAGCTAAAGAGTAGGGATGACTTTCCTGAAAATTCAGGAATCTTGCAGGACTTCCTCGAGCAGCTTCTTGGAAAAAATTCTGACGAGCTGCGAATTCGTCATTTTGAGATTGCAAAGGGGCTGCAGGCCCTTGCGGAAAGGTTGGAGTGTAAGGAGGATAGATCGGCGGATAGGCCGGTGGGTAAACTTGAGGAATCTCGAATGCTGGCGCTGGATTGATAGGAGCTGGTGCTGCTGAAGATTGTGCTTCCAATCGCTGAGCGATAGCATCTAGAGTACAAGTGATCGCTCGAAACTGTTGTGCAGTTTCTTTGCGAGAGAGCTCCAAGGCTTCCCAAAGGGAATCCTCACTATAACTTGGAGCAGGGCTCTCGGCTGGCTGACGGTCTGACATGAGTAACTGTTGATTTCGCTATCTAATCGAGATCTGAAGGTCGCGTGTTAACTGTTGGGGCGGGAAATACGCCTTCTAGTTAACGGATTGTTCGGTCTCACAAGCTAGATGAATAAGGGGGTTGCAGGGAATAGAGGAGAAGGTTTGGCGAAGCAAGGGAGGAGTTTGATCGGGAACTGTCGATCAGACAGTTACTTTGGCGGTTAGCTCTGATGGTTAGACCGAGAGAAGAAAAGAGAAGAGGGGGCCGCTAGCAGCGGCAACAAAAGACTTCGCCCACCGCGACTTGAATGCCACTCTTGCGGCGAGCTTTCCTTTGATTATAATCGAAATTACAGCTCGGGGTTACACCTTAACATTGAAAGCAGAAGAAAAGGTACAAGAGGGAAGCTGGCGGCTTGGGAGAGAAGAATACCAGGAGGCCGCGTGGTTTGACCAATGAAGGTCGGCAAACCGCGCGGTCAACGATCGGGCAGCTCGCTAGAATAAGCCGAGCGGACTGCTCGATCAAGCAGAAGGCAGGCGGGTCGCGCAGACTGAGGATCCGAGTCCGCAGGAGCTAATGACGGGTCCTTGACCCCTCTCCCTTTTTTTGTCCTCCCGAATGAGAGGTCTGGGGGCCTATTTATAGGCTCGGGGAGGTGACGGTCTTGGTAACGTCCCCACTGGTGAGGCGGTAAGCTATGCGAGTAAAAACATTGAGTCCGCAGAGTCCGCACCGGGCCGCGCAGTCTGGGACTACCTGGAGTCGGAGATGGTTGCCGCTGGTCGTTCGAGTACGAATGATGAGTCCGCTGAGTCCGCGCCGGGCCGCGCGGTCTGGGACTACCTGGCTGTTGGGGGAGTGCTAAGCGAGTCTGCCTAGCCCGCTGCAGTTGAGGATGAACAGGTTGCCTCCTGCTGAAGGCTAGTCGCACTTGGTGACGGGCTGATGACCTGGCGGACTTAACACCGAATCCGCCACCTTTTGAGCTTGTTGCTACCGAGCGGTTTAGGCGGATAGGAATGCGAGTCCGCATTGGGCAATTTGCACCTGAAGAAGAATAAAACACCACGCGGTTAACCGGTTTAACCGCGCTGCCTACAGGAGCGGACTAAGGAAGTAGTCGGCAGACCCTGCAGAGCAAGCGGCTGCTGCGCGACCTGGGAGGTCTTGCTAGAGAGACCCTCCTAGCCGCGCGGACTGAGCGGCCTGAGAGATCAATCCGCGCGGCCTTTAGAAGAAAAGGCCGGCAGGCCGCGACCTACCGGAGCAGGCCGCAACTTACAAGCTGTCTACCTTGGGAGGGATCACCAATTTCTGGGGGAACAGTCGAGAATCACTCGCTGATTCTTGCCGATTGCAGACGGTTGTCTCAACGCCGTCTTGATTTCTGCTTAAGGCAGAATCGTCGAGAATCGCTAGTTGATTCTCGCCGAATCGACGAGAATGACTTTGCATTCTCGCCGATTCGTCGAGAATGAATGTTGATTCTCGCTGATTCTCTCCGGATGGCAAGATCTTCAGCCAGAATTCTGCCAAGTAGAATTCGGCGAGAATCATAAGTGATTCTCGCCGATTCGTCGAGAATCACCAATGATTCTCGCCGAATTTGCCTTAGGCGAATTTCTGCTGCTCGCTGGACCGGTCCAAATATTCAGGCGCTATTTTGAACCAGAGCTAGGGTTTCCTTGGTGGGGCCCTCAACGGTCATAATGTATGACCTACAGTATAAATACTGTTGTATTTCGATCATTACATACACGAATACACAAGAAAGAAAACTGAGCCGCCGACGTGACCTAGATTGTGGATTTCCCTTCCGCCGCTGCCATCGCAGCTCGGGAAGTTGTCACCGCCGTTGATCGTAAATACCTCCTGATCTTCCGGCGACAGAAGCTTTGCCAAGCAATGCGTCTCACGTGTCCTTCTTGAGATCCTTTTTCCCTTTGTTTGTAGATCGGGAATACCTTCCCTTTCCGAATCAATCGAGACGATTGATCCAAGGATGACCGTTGGTAGACCTTGCCAGCATAGCTATGAAGGTTGGATCTCTAAAGCTCAGCCGCCGCACTTCTTGCCGCCGCCTATCCCGAACGCCATTCCGCCGCTCTTCTTGCCGCCGCCGGTTTCATGGAGATTTTTTCTAAGTGAGAGCTAACGTCGTGGACTCTTCGTCTTTATCAAGAACGCGTCATCGAACAAAGAGGGACACCTAGCACTCCATAAGTAGTTTGTATATTTTATACATTCCATTTTATTTTTGTTGTAAAGGAACGTAGGTTCCTCGTTGTCAGGGTTGGGTGTAACCCGTGGTGGAGTGGTGACTCCTTCGTTTGGAAGGGTTCCTTCCGTTAGTGTTAGGATTGGATTTCAATCCGATTGGTGAAGTGACCGAGTCATCCCTTATTGGGAGATAGCTTGAAGGGGGAAAGTGGACGTACCCAAATCGGGGAACCACTATAACTACTTGTGTGTGTTTGTGCTGTGTTGTTTTGTTTACCTGTGCATGTAGAATTTTAATTCCGCTAAAATCGCTACAAGACACATATTCCCCCCCCCCCCATAGGTGAAGATAGTTGGTACTAGGTGGACTTTCAGTACAGGGCTGAGGTAGATCAAGAGCAGAAGGAGTGCAAAGATGGGTCAAAGACTAAGTGCAGAGGAAGGAAGAAGAAATCTTCCAAGTAAAATTCAACGGGAATCACCAAGTGATTCTCGCCGATTCGATGGGAATCACTAGTGATTCTCGCCGAATCGTCGAGAATCACTCGCCGATTCCCGCCGACTGCATCCGGCTGACTCAACGCCTTCAAGAATTCTTCTAAGGCAGAATCGGCGGGAATCACCAAGTGATTCTCGCCGATTCGTCGAGAATCATCGTGCATTCCCGTCAATTCCCTCCGGATGACCAGAATTCCAACTGGAATTCTACCAAGGAAAATTCGACGGGATTCGTAAGTGATTCCCGCCGACTTCGATGGGAATCACCAGCGATTCCCACAAAAATTGCCTTAGGCGATTTCTACCTGCTCTCTGGACCGAACCAAGATTTCAGGCGCTGTTTGGACCGGGCTTAGGGCTTCTCCTTGTGGGGCCCACAACGGTCATTTAGGGTTGGTCTATAGTATATATACTCGCTAATTTCGAACTTGAACAGTAGCGCTTCACGAGAAAAAGAACAAGCCACCGGGCGTGACCTAGTCGATTGCGGAACTCCACCGCTCGCCGTCGCCGCTCGCGAGTCGTCGCCGCCGCAGATCTTAGATCCTCTTTGATCATCCGGCGATAGGACCGAGGCAAGCCTAGCATCTCACGCTTCTCTCTCGAGATCTCTTATCTCTCGATTTGTTGAACGAGGATAGCTCTTCATTCCGAATCGATTGAGATGACTGATCCGATTGAGATTGTTGGTAGACCTTGCTTGCTTCGTCAAGAAGTTTGGATCTATAGAGCATCGCCGCCGCATTCACTTGCCGCCGCCAATCTTGGGAAGATCCTCTCCAAGAGAGTGCTCCGATCGTAGACCCTTCATCTTCATCAAGAAAGCTTCATTGAACGAAGAGGGACATCGGGCTCTCCAAACGTAGTTTGTATTTTTTGTACATTCTATTTTAACTTTGTTGTAAAGGAACTTTGTTTCCTCGTTGTAAGGGTTGGGTGCAACCCGTGGTGGAGGAGTAGTGACTCCTTCGGGTGGAAGGGTTTCTTCCATAGTGTGAGGATTGGATTTCAATCCGGTTGGTGAAGTGACCGAGTCGTCCCTGGTTGGGAGATAGGTCGAAGGGGGAGAGTGGACGTACCCAAATCGGGGAACCACTATAACTGCTTGTGTTTCTGTGTTGTGGTTGTTTCTGTTTTCTTATGCAGGTTAATTTTTAATTCCGCAAAAGACTGCACATCACCTATCCGCCCCCCCCCCATAGGTGAAGCTATTTGACACTAGATTTACTTTAACCTTCAGACTCAGTATAGCTATTGCTGATAGATGGCGTTGAGTGTTGTCCAGACGTCATTGAGTATGTGTCGACACAAGTCCTGTGTGTTGACACAAGTCCTGTGTGTCGAGACAAGTCCTGTGTGTCGACACAAGTCATGTGTGTCGACACAAGCTCTTTAGACACAGTATAGTTGTTGCTGATAGATAGCGTTGAGTGTGTGTCGACACAAGTCCTGTGTGTCGACAAAAACCTTCTTCAGGTGTCGACACAATTTTTGGGTGTCGACACTTGCATTTCTTCTTGTGTCTACATAACTCCTGAGTGTCGACAAAGCTTCTACTTCAGGTGTCGACACAATTCCTGCCTAAGGTGTCGACACTGCTTCTTCTTCAGGTGTCGACACAATTCCTGGGTATCGACAAAGGCCTTGCTTCTAGTGTCGACACAACTTCTGGGTGTCGACACAATTCTTCACAAGTGTCGACACTTATACTTAGAGAATTTTCTTGCAAACCTTACACCTGCACAATGAAACTCAAACATCCATCAAATACAAATTGATGTATATAAATGAGTAAGATGAGGCTTCTCCAAATCTGATACATATTTTACAGTGTACCCAACAATCTCCCTTTATTTGAAGTCATAACTCTTAGACAAAGATATACATCTCTCATAATAAAACACAGAAAAATAGATGTACATACATTTCACTGCAGGAAAACAACTAAAATCAATACTGAAACTAATTTCATTCATTAATCAGAAAATTCTAGGTTTACATGTTTTTCTTTAGAACAAAAAAAACAAAAGATTACATTGTTTTACATATTAACCTATCTATCCTAAGATTGACTAGGCTCCTTGATTACTATTCCTTTTTCAAATCTTATCTTAGCCTGCACAGTAGGTTTAGTATCATCAGCTATTTTCTTTCCTTTCAGATCCTTCTTCTTTAGTTCTTCAGCCTCTATTCATTACCTTTCAAAATAGTGAAAAGGCTTTGAGAAGTACTTGATAGGCTCCAGAGCATTAGCAAGAAACTTCCCAGCTTTAACACTCCTCTTGTACTAAAGAATGGCTTCTTGCCTAGCTTTATACTTGTTCCATTCTTGCTCAGAATACCATTTACATGTATTATATGTCTTGTTCTTCACAGCTTTCCAGAGCATTAGCAGGTAACTTCCCAACTTTTACACTCCTCTTGTACTAAAGAATGACTTCTTTCCTGGCTTGATACTTGTTCCACTCTTGCTCAGAATACCATTTACCTCTATCATATGTCTTGTTTTTCAAAACTTTCCATGCAGTCAAAATAATGTTCCTTGAAGTAGGGCTCCACAGCTCAAAATAAGGCTTTAATTCAGCCTGTTCTCTAAACCTTTTCTTAGACAGCTCTGCTTCCTTCTGATCTTCCTTGGCAGCCTCTGACATTTCTACCTTTTCAATAATAATATTTTGTGCCTCATGTGGAGGGCTATACATTTGCTGAACTTCTTGCTTGACTATGTCAAAATCAGCTGGAGGAAAAATGACCTGTGCAACCTCTGGCTGATCCCCTTCAATGTAGGCAGGTTGAACACCAGACTCAGCAGTATTATCATCTTCACATAGGGGTGGAAATTTAAGTATAGCTCTGATGGTATTAGATACCCATTTGGCATGATCAGAGATGGCTTTGACTGTTGGGTATTGCATCCACAATTGATCTGATTTGAAGAAGAGCCTGAACAAGCTAAGTTGAATTGACAATGTATTTGACAATTCAATCAAGTTGTGCTTGCAGCTATTCCATGCTTAGTACACACCAATGTCAGAGTACAGTGGGTCAATATACACGGGTCTGCGCAATATAATCCCTCGTTGTGTAGATCAGTGTGTTGATCCACGTGTGCTCTCTCTATTATAGTGTACTTATTTTCAAGTACAGGGTCAAGGAAGATCAAGAGCAGAAGAAGGAGAATGGATGGATCAAAGACCAAGCTATCAATAGAAGGAAAGAGAAAAATTCTTCAAAGTAAGAATTGACGGGAGTCGTTAGTGATTCCCATCGACTTTGACGGGTATCACTAAGTGACTCCCGCCGACTACTTCCGGCCGGCAAAGTTATAAATTATGCCAAGGCAGAATCGACGGGAGTCAGGAGTGATTCCCGCCGACATCGACGGGAATCACAAACGACTCCCGTCGATTTTTCCTTAGGCAGATTATCGCCGCTCGCCGCCGACATCAAGGAAAATTCTTCCAAGTAAGAATCGACGGGTGTCGTTAGTGATTCTCGCCGACTTCGACGGGAATCACTAAGTGACTCCCGCCGACTACTTCTAGCCGGCAAAGTTAGTAATTTTGCCAAGGCAGAATCGACGGGTGTCCGGAGTGATTCCCGCAAACATCGAAGGGAATCACCAACGACTCCCGCCGATTTTTCCTTAGGCAGATTCTCGCCGCTCGCTGGACCGAACCGAGCCGCCGTGCGCTGTTTCGGCCGAGGCTAGGGCTTTTCCTCATGGGCCCCACAACGGCTCTTAGGGTTTGCTCCTGGTATAAATACATGCGTATTTTGAAACTCTACAGTACACACCCCAAAAATACGAAACCAGAAGACGCCGTCATGACCTAGCACATCGCGAGCTCTGCCCGCACGCACGTCATCGATCGCAAGGTTGTCGCCGCCGCTTATCTCAGCTTGTCTCTGATCGATCGACGACAGCATCGAGGCAAGCAGCCGGTCTCACGTGTCTCTCTCAAGATCTCTTGTCTTCTGATTCTTTGAATGAGACTTGTTCTCCCTTCCGAATCGGTTGAGACGTTTGATCCGAATGAGATCGTTTGAAGACCTAGCTTGCTTCATCAAGAAGTTTGGATTTACAAAGCATCGCCGCCGCACTTGCTTGCCGCTACCGATCTTGACAAGATCCATTCCAAGTGAGAAATCTTGTTGTGGACTCTTCGTACTTTTCGTGCAAGCTTCAACGAACGAAGAAGGACATTGGAATCTCCATAAAGCATTATTTGTATTTTTATTTACATTCAATTTTGTTGTAAAGGAATTTTCATTCCTATTTGTAAGGGTTGGGTGCAACCCGTTGTGGTGGAGTTATGACTCCGTTGTTGGAAGGGTTCCTTCCGTGGTTAGGGGAGCGTTGCTCCTAGTGTGAGGATTGTATTTCAATCCGTTTGGATAAGTGACCGAGTCATCCCTTGGTGGGAGATAGGTCGAAGGGGGAAAGTGGACGTACCCAAATCGGGGAACCACTATAATTCTTTGTGTGTTTTCTGTGTTTTATTTGCTTACTTGTGAAGGTTAGTTTAATTCCACAAAAGACTGCACGACACCTATCCCCCCCCCCCTTATAGGTGGATTAGGTTGACACTAGACACTTTCATTGACAAATATTCTCTCCCCCTTTATGACTTCTCTAGCTATATGATCCCTCAGATCATTCTTTTGAAACCTTACTTGATCAGCTAGATATTCTGTACCTTCTTGGTAGTAGGCTTTGAATTTAGTAAGGTAATCAGAAATAGTCCTTTGAGAAGCTTCAATGGCTGTAAGGATAGCAGCTAGATCTGCTTGTATTTGCTTGGATACTTCTATTTTCAAATCAGTAGAAATACTTCCCAGTTTTTTGAGAATTTCTTCATGGGAGTCCTTGATATTTTTATTTGACCAGAATTTATTTTCTAAAATATATCCTTACTTGGTTACAATGTCCTCAACTTCAGTCTTTATCAGCTGTTGTTGCTAAGCCAAATATACTACAGCATTACCTCCCTTGTGGAAGCAATCTGTCATCTATTTCTTATTCGGATTGACTTCAAATCTGATGGATTTAATGTCTTGATCCAGCTAAAACTGCAGTTCTTTATCTGGCTCATCCACATATTTCCCCAAAGACTGTCTTTGCTCATCCAACTTGACTTGTAGTTGGACAAGTATTGAACTGAAATCCATGCCTTGAGCAGGTGGTGGAGTGACTGTTTGTAAGGCTTTATTATAGTATGTACTTCTTTTCCTCAGAGAAACCAGTTTTCTCTTTTTAGCCATGGAGGCTTCTTCATCATCAGAAGATTGAGATGAGCTTTCTATATCTACAGTTTCTTTACTAACTGGGGCATCCAGTAGCTCCTCCCCCTTAGTTTCTAGAAGTTCCTTTTCTACTTGTGGCTGCTCCCCCTTAGTCCTTATTGCTGGTAAATCAGGAAACAACTCTTCCATTGTTATCTCCTATTGTATCTGAATAGGAGGAATAAGATTAGTTTGGGAAACAAAAGGTTCTCCCTGGACATCCAGATTTTTGTCCAGGGCCCTCTCTATAAAGGAGATACTTACTTGCTCATCTTGAGCTGTATATTTCATCTGCACATCTTGTGCTTCCTTCTCAGCAATGATCAGTGCTTCTTTGTTTATGTCTGATATAATGTCCATCACTGTATCAGCAGCATACGCACTTTCCAGAGTAGCTTCAGCAATACCTCCCCCTTGGGCAGGCAGCTAAGATAGTTCAGTGTCTTGTACTGCTGGTTCAGGGTGTTCTCCTCTTGGAGTGGAGGCTATCTATTGCTTTGGGTGCTGACTGCTCTCAACTTGGTCTTGAGCTTCTTTTTGTTGATGGTCTTCATCTGAAATGAAGACTACCTCTTCTTAAGAATCACTGTAGGATTCTGCTTGTTGAACTATTTATTTCTTCTTCTTATCCTTCTTGACCTGTTTCTGTGGAGTAGAACCCTCTTTGGTCAATATTCTATCCCATCTAGATAGAATTCTCATGTTCATCCTCCTCATATGGTTTATCTTGGATCCTGGCAGTTAGTTCATAATATCTAGTATTGTTGAAGCTAGACATAAGCTTAGTATCCTTCCCAGATTTGGCTTCTTTAATCCTTCTAAAATCTTGTCAAATACTACTGATGACCAGTCTGTTTTTACATTGAATATGACTCTGGTCATTAGGTTGAATATGTAGGCAGATATTCTGTCATGTCTACCAGTCTTGCACAGAATTACCTTGCCTATGATTTCAGAAAGAAACTTACCTTGGGAATTCATCCCCTTTCTAGTAATTGATGATCCAACTTTGGTATTAGGGTTCAGCACACACAAACTTAGGCTTCATTTGGTTCGACGGTGGTGGATCGATCCGGCGGGTGGAAACAGAGTGTTCGAACCGGAGGGGGGAGGTGGCTGCTCCAAACGGAGCTTTTTGGGGCGTTTCTCAAGACGTGCGGGTGGAAACGGAGCAAATGCCGCCGGAGGTTCATTTGTTTACCCTCCTTCCGGCGGCGTTTGCCCAAAACGAAGTACCAAAATGCCCAAACAAATAAAGCCTTAGTGTATCTTTTGTCATGGATGGAACTATTTCATCATCAACCTTAACCTTGGGAAGTTGGAGCGATTTCCTGATCATCTTAAGTGTGAGTTTTACTCTTGAATCCTTAACTGTGACTTTGATCTTCTTTCCCCCAGTTTCCACAGTTGCTGATGAGTAGAATTCCAATACTTCCTTTTTCCAAATTCTTGTTGGTTCTGAGACCAAGATCTCCAAACCATTTTCCGAAATTTGGGTAATTATACCCTGGATGTCTTGTGAAGCTGTTGTGAATCCCCCACGAACAAGCTCATAACCTTCATTCACCTTGTCGTCCTGGTGGGTGCCATTGATGAGAGAGAGAGAGAGAAGAGAAGAGAGGTTAATATTTATGTCGACACAAGGTCTTGAGTCGAGAATTCTGAAGGCATAGTCGACCAGATTTTGTCTCCCCCTATTTATAGTCTACTGGTAAAGGGTAGGTCAAAGGACGCACCTTACTTAGTAATAATACTAGTCGACATAGTTGTACATGTGTCGACATAAAATACTTAGGTCTCGACAAAACTTATTTTTAGTCGACATATCTATGTGTCGACATACTTGTGTCAGTGTCGACACGGGCTAGTGAAGTCTCGACAGAGTGTGTCGACACTAATTCTTGTGTCGACACAAATAGTGTTTATGTGTTGACACAACATACTGAAAGTGTCGACATAATTTTCTTGTGTTTACACAAACTTCCTTACTTACCCAAATTTCCTGAGAAATTTTGTGCTTACATATTCTACTTAGGAAAGCTTGTGCTGACCTATTCTAGGTTCAACATACCTAATTCAATTTTAAAATATTTGAATTTAGTTTCATCCAGAGGTTTTGTAAAAATATCAGCAATTTGTCTATTTGTGTTCACAGATTCTAGATGAATATCTTCCTTCTCCACATGTTCTCTTATGAAATGAAACTTAATTTCTATATGCTTAGTTCTACTGTATGAAACAGTTTTAGCAATAAAAATAACACTTGTAAAATCACAGAATAGTGGAATTCAACTTACCTTAATGTCATAGTCTTCAAGTTGATGCTTTATCCACATCACTTGTGCACAGCAGCTGCCTACAGAATAGTGAAGGCTCCCCTTGCGGGTTGCCTCGATCCCTACTCCCCCATGGATCACTCCGATCCCCCCTCGGGTCCCCACATCGACCCTGTCTTCACATGTATCCTCAACCTCTCCGTGCTGTACCTCGACGATCCTTGTAGGCGGATCCTGCCTTCCAGCTCCTCTGGCCTCCATCATCTCTAGAAATTCCGGGCAGGCGGCCATTGCGTGACCTTCCTCCTGATGGAAGTCACAATAAGGCAACGCCATCCTGCCCCCTCTTCCTTCTCCTCCTCTTCTTCCTGCTCCTCGAATTCTTCTTCCTCTTCCTCTTCCCAACTCCATGGCCTCCTGCGGTGGTGGGGGGTGACCTCTCGGTCCCTTCCTCCATCCTCCCTGCTTGAGATAACTACACTTGTTTGCTTCTTGCTGCTCCATGACACCAGCCTTCCATCTAGGAATTGACAAGTTCCTATGGTACTCTTCCTGTCTTCTTTGCACCCTACAAAGTCTGCATTAGAAAAGCCTGTTAGTAAGAAATCTCTATTCTTATGGTACCAAAGACCTAAATTAGGTGTGCCCTTAAGATATCTAGAAATTCTCTTGACAGCAGTGTAATGAGATTACTTTGGGCATGCTTGGTACCTAGCACAAACACATATTGCATACATGATGCCAGGTACTAGCAGTCAAGTATAGTAAAGACCCAATTATCCCTATATACAAAAACTCACCAACAGGTTTCCCAGCCTCATCTTTGCTTATAGGCATACTTATTCCCATTGGAGTTTTTATGATGGAGGTTGAGTCCATTCCATATTTATTAATCAACTCCTGTGTACACTTAGACTGAGATATGGACAATCCTTCATCAGTCTGTCTAATTCGAAGTCCAAAGAAGAACCTCAGCTCACCCATACTGCTCATTTCAAACTTCCCTTGCATAAGTTTGGCAAACTTTCTACAAATGTTGTTTTCAGTAGATCTAAAGATAATGTCATCAACATATATCTGGACTAGGATGATTTTTCCTTCAGATTCCCTAAAGAATAGAGTTTTGTCTATCTTTCCTCTAGAGAATTTATTCTCAATAAGAAAATTAGAAAAGGTTTCATACCAAACCCTAGGGGCTTGTTTCAAACCATATAGAGCTTTCCTAAGCCTATATACATAATTAGGATTGTGAGAGTATACAAAACCTTAGGGTTGTTCAACATAGACTTCCTCTTTTAAGTCACCAATCTGAAATGCTTACTTTACTTCCATCTGATATACCTTGAAACCTTGATAGGCAGCATAGGCCAAGAACAACCTTATAGCTTCCATCCTTGCCACTGAGGCAAAGGTTTGATCAAAGTCAATCCTTCTTCTTGCTTGTAGCCTTTTGCTACCAGCCTGGCCTTATTATTGATTATGGTGCCATTCTAATCAAGTTTATTTCTATAGATCCACTTTGTTCCTATCACATTTTGATCCTTTGGTTTAGGAACCAATTCCCATACTTTACATCTTTTGAATTGATTCAGCTCTTCTTGCATAACATCAATCGAGTTTGTGTCTAGCATAGCCTTTTCAATCTTCTTGGGTTCTATCTATGACAAGAAACTTGAACATAAAACTGTGTTCATGCTCTTGCTCCTGGTTAGTACACCTTGACTTGCATCACTAATGATTTGATAAGCTGGATGATCCTTCAGGTGTCTTCTTGCTGGAGGAAATCTGTCAACCTCTTGGCCTTCTTCATTTTCCTCAACCTGATGCTCCTCATTGTCTTTTTCATCCAGTGATTCTTGTTCTCCCCATGGACAGCATGTATCCTTTTCTTCATCTAGCCTAGCAGGTGCTTCTTCATTAATAGTCAGCTTATCAAGCCTATCCTTTAAACCTGTAGAACTACCTGAAGAGCTAGACAATTCACTGTTAATCAACTTGGACTATCAAATACTACATGGACAGATTCTTTTACAACTTGGGTAGTCAAGTTGTAGATCCTGTATGCCCTACTATTATTGTTGTACCCAACAAATATCCCTTCTAGGGATTTGGCAGCAAACTTAGTTTGGTAGTGCTTACCATTAACTAGGACATAACACTTGCTACTAAAGATTTTGAAGTAGGAAATTTTTTGTTTTCTGCCTTTCAAAATATGATAGGGAGACATCTTATGTTTCTTATTCATGGAGGCTCTATTGAGTACATGACATGCAGTTTTTACTGCCTCAGCCCAGAAGTACTCAGGGAGAGTAGTGTCACTAAGTAGTTTTTTACTTGCTTCAATTAGAGTACTATTCTTTCTTTCAGCAACTCCATTTTGCAAGGGTTTTCTAGGTGAGGAAAACTCCTGATGAATCCCAAGTTCTTCATAGAACTTTGTCATACACTCAGACTGAAATTCAGTTCCATGGCCACTTCTGATTTTGACCACTGAATTGTTAAATTCATTCTGAATTTGTCTAACAAAGATCTGGAAAACTGTAGAGATCTCAGATTTCTGGCTCAAGAATAAAACCCATGTGAATTTAGAATAGTCATCAATAATAACTAATGTGTATAATTTCCTACCTTGACTATGAACTGGCATAGGACCAAACAAATCCATATGCAAGAGATATAGACATCTCATTGAATCTTTGTTATCAAGTACATGGAAAGAGGACTTAGTCTGTTTGCCCTTTTGGCAAGCTGAACACACACCCTCTTTAATACACTTGACTTGAGGACCATTCCTCACTAAACCCATACTGAATAGCTATCTTATTGACTTATTGTTCAGATGAGCTATCCTCTTGTGCTATTTGACACACTGTGATGTTTTCTCACCTGTAACTAGACAAATGGGTGAGTTTTTAAACTCACAATCAAGGTTAAGACAGTATACATTCCCTTTCCTAGTGCCAGTCAGAATGATCACTTGACCTCCTTATTTGGCACTCCCCTTTGAGAAAAGAGATGTCATAACCTAGATCACTAAGTTGACTTATGCTAATCAGGTTAAGTTTCAGACCCTTCACATAAGCCACTTGAGTGATAGTAATAGAATTACTAGAAATGTTACCAAATCCTTTGATGATTCCTTTTTTAGATCCACCAAAGATTACTTTGGGTCCATTCCCTATGGGTGCATAGTCCCTCAACATTCTTCTTGTTCTAGTCATGTGCTTGGAACATCCACTATCCAAGTATCATATAGGGATATGGCCACTTGGATTCACCTGCATCAAATAAAGATTTACCTATCGTCAGAACCCAAATTGTTTTTGGGTCCAAGGTCCTTGTTATTTTGAAATCTATCATGCTTACCTGCAGCTTTTCTGACAAGTAAGTTGTTCTTGTTTTTAACACTTGTGTTGAACCAACAATTTATGGCAAAGGGGCCCACCTTGGCACAACACCAACACTCAAATCTATTGTACCTTCTTTTAGGTACAGACTTCACAACTTGGTTGCCAACAGTCCTTTTAAGTATAGGTGTTGGAGCAGCAAACCCCATGGATTCCTTAAGAACCTGATGAGTTTTCTTATAGAGTGGCCTATTGGCATATACACCCTTGCCAATGAGATCTCCATACTCACAGTGACCATGAGTAATATCATGATCATACCTATTTGTGGGTTGCATAACTTTCCTAAAGAAGATAGGGGGATTTGAGGCTAGTGGCTGAACTGGGGCTTTGCCTTTTCTATGAGAATTGGTGGCCCATGTTCTTCCCTTAAAGCCTAGACCTGTCTTTCCTTTTTGAGAAATGAATTTGTCTATTAAGGGCAAGACATACTTTGGCTTATAGAATTTAGCCACTAACTCCTTTTCTTTCAAAAGTTTTTCCTGCAGATTCTCTATGTGATTTTCCTTGAAAGAGATTGTGCTCATCTGAATAACAGTTATGTTTTTTAGTTTGGCAACCTCATTCAATTTCAAATCCAACATCTTTGCTGAATCTGATGCAGCCTGCTTAAGAGATTCAATTTCGTTGGTCTGCTCTTTGACAAGAAACTTGCTCCTCTTAAGAGCTTGCAACAACCTAACATACTCATCAATGAGTTGATGTACATCCCCCTCAGACTCAGAACCATCCATATATCTTGATGTAGATGCTTCTGATTCTGATCCAGTAAAATAATCAAAAGTTAAGGGAGAACTATATACCTTACTTGGACCAGGCTGATCCTCGCACAGATCATTTTCTGATAGAGCAATCAGCCCTCTACAGCAATAGTCTTCAACTCCATTTGTGTAGTCCAGCATTTGTACGAATTCTAATTCCCTAGAATCCTCTTCTGTAGAGAACAGCCCAATATATGCTTCTGCATTATCTTCTTCTCCTGATTCTGATGATGAGGAGTCTGTCCAACTTTTCTGCTTCTGAGCAACAAAGGATTTCTCCTTCTTGCCTTTCACTTGATGCTTCTTATTATTCTTAGATTCATTCCTCTTATCAGGACAGTAAGCTATGATATGTCCAGGCCTGTTGCAACAATAACAAATAATCATAGAATTAATTTGTTTACTAGGTTTTGAGGCATAATTGTCCTCCTTGGAAGTCTTCTTTTTCTTGTAATAATCATCCTTGGAGAAGGATGTTGATGGTCTAGTTCTCCATTTCTTCTTTTTCATAAACCTTTGAAACAGCCTTGTAAAGGCAGCAAAGTTCTCATCAGAGGTGTGGCTATCTGATGTGTTGTTGTCAGGATTTTCTTCCTCTGCCTCAACACTCCTTCTGGGTGGAGAATGGGGCTTTCTCCTACCCTTTCTTGTGCCTTCAACCTTGAAGGCTACTGACTTATCTTTATACTCAGACTTGCTATTTTTCTCTTCCTCTTTTCTGGCAGTGAGCTGCATTTCATAGGATAACAGCTTTCCAAATAGTGTGGGTGGAGGTGTATCAGCAAGCCTGGCCACCTCTCTAATGGCACATATCTTTGTATCCCAGTCCTTGGTTAGTGACCTGAGAAACTTGTCATTTAATTCATATGTGCTGAAGACTCTTCCATAGGTCATCAGCTCATTTACTATCCTGAAGAACTTCTTGTAACATTCAGCTATGCTGTCAGATTTGGCTTATCTAAAGCTCTCATATTCTTGATTCAGCATAGATTTCCTGTCTTCTTTAACTTCTTCCGTTCCCTCCATATAGACAATCAAGGTGTCTCACATCTTCTTAGAGATTTTGCAATGCACCATATTCTGAAATGTGTCATCATCTATAGCACTTATAATAATGTTTTGCACTATTTTGTCTAATGTTTCCTGGATGATCTCATCCTTGGTCATTTCAGAATAACTCTTTCGGTTTTTAACATTTGCATCCATAAATGATACCTTCATTAGGAATGAAGGGACCTTCTTGTATTGTGATGTAGATTCTTGGATCAGATGCTTCCATAAACAACCTGACCCTTTCCTTGCATATGCCAAAGCATTCTTTCCCGTAGATAGGCAGTTTCATAGATCCAAATTCCTTTTGATTCTCATTTGAACCCATTCTTGAAATCTGTTAATTGCCTTGGAGATTGACTCAGACTGTTAGGTCTATCTTTGAGTAACCTACCTCTGATACCACTTGAAAGACTTGATTTCAAGAGCCTAGACACCTAGAGGGGGGTGAATAGTTCTAATTTTCTTTAATAAATTTTAGGCAATTATCTTGTTCTAACTTAGCACAGATAATACAATTCACAGCATAATAATCACAGCACAGCACAATACACCAGATTTATAGTGGTTCCTGAAGTTATGGGCACATCCACTTTCCCCCCTTCGCATATCCAGTAGAGAACATGATTCAGCCCAACTTCCTTCCACTAACTCAGATCCACAGATCTTACAACTCAGAACCTGATAGGTTCCTACAGCTCAGACTTATACAAGTCCTACCTCAGATTCTTCACAAGAACCCTATCTCAGGCAACAGCCCTACCTCAGCCTTTATCACCAGACTTACAACTTAGACTTTCATAAGTCCTACACCTCAGGCTCTCAGCCCTACCTCAACCTTTATATACACAGGCTTATGATTGTTTTACTTTCAAGACTACCTAAACACCTAAAGGGGGGGGGGGGTTGAATAGGTACTTTTCCTTGATTTAACTTAAGGCAGAATTTAACTACAGTTCTTTGAATAAATAAAATATTTCTATAGCTAACACAGCACAACAATCACAATAATACACAAATCACAGATTGCACACAGATTTATAGTGGTTCCCCAAGGTCTGGGTACATCCACTTTCCCCCTTCACCTATCTAGCAGTATGCTAGAGTCGGCATAACTTCTTCCTTTAGATCAGAATCCAGAAGGATTCCTACAACTCAGAATGTCTCCACATTCCTACAACTCAGGCTAACAAGCCCTACCTCAGCCTTGCCACAAGGACTATAACTTAGAGAATACCTTCTCCTAAAACTAAGGCATAAACATCCCTACCTCAGCCTTGCCACAAGGCCTACAACTCAGAGAATACCTTCTCCTACAACTCAGGCATAAACAGCCCAACCACTCAGAGAATAAATCTCCTTCACTCAGCCTTTATAAAATAGGCTTACATCTAAGATCTATGAATAGATCCAACAGAATTTGATAAGGAATTTCTTAATCTCTTACCCCTGTTGATAGAGAAGGGATAAGGACTTTCTTGATAAGCTTCTTAAAGAGGCTAATGGCTGAAATCAACTTGATCTTAGCTTTCTTCAAAGCTTCTTGAATCTGAACTTAGTTGGGTTGATTTCCTTTGAATATAATGGACTGGCAGCTTCCTTCTTAGACTTCAAAAATAGATCTGAATCTTCTTGATAGATTAGTTTAGTATCTGCTTCTTGAGACACCTGTGAATGTCTCCTCCTTGTCTTCAAATAGCTAGATCTCTCTCTATCCAAACCTCTTGAAAGATACTTCTTAATTCTTGATTGAATTCAACTTAGACTGAAACTGAGTGAATGATCACTTCAGAATGTCTTCTTAGATCTTCACATGAAGATCTTCTTCTGTGCCTTGCACTTTCTTAATCAGAGATCTTTGTCAAAATAGTTGTGTTTTTGTGTCAATAATGAATCATTCATTAACTGGCTTTTCCTTCTTCAGAATCCATCTATATATAGACTTCATCCATGGTAACTGGTTGATCCGGTTTATAAATAACTTCTGAAGAGTCTGACAGCTTCAGTAAACCCGTTGTAACTCACAGCTGTTAAGTCATCAAACAGATCTTGAGCCTTTGTATTTGTCAGCAAAGCGTCTAGTCTGTCAGTCATAAAGTGTCGAGACCATCTGTCAATATGTGTCGACACAAGTGACTTAAGTGTCGACACAGACTTTGGTGGTGTCAACATAGATGCCTTGATGTCGACACAACTTATTTACACTGCATCTTGAGAATGTGTCGACACTGATTATTTGTGTCGACACAAACACTTCATTATTCATCAGCAATCAACTTGGTCTACACTCAGCTGTCTGTCGACACAAGTCCTGTGTGTCGACACAGTTGTTGTAGACACAAAATTTGTGTGTCGACACTGCCTCCATGTGTCGACATAATTGATGTCGACTATGCTTCTGTGTGTCGACACAGCCTCCCGGTGTCGACATAGTTGATGTCGACTGATTATTTCTGTGTGTCGACACTGCCTCCCGGTGTCGACACAAATTCACTGAGGTGTCGACACAGCCATTTCTAAGTGTCGACACAATCTTACTGAAGTGTCGACACAGCTTCCTCAGGTTTCGACATATGGACTTAGAATATTTTTCCTGCATTCCAGCACATTCTTAACCTACACAGATAAACTCAAAATAACATCAAATACACCTTGATGTATATCATTGAGCTAAGTGAGGCTTCTCCAAATCAGGTACATATTTTCCAATGTACCCAATAATCTCCCCCTATTTTGAGAAGTCATAACCCTTTAGCCAATGATATACACCACTTAAAAAATAAACCTGATGATGTATATAAGCATTATATTATAGGGTTCTATAACAAAACACATATCATTGTTATATCACAGAATAAAGATGTAAAAGAGAATGATCACAAAACAATGTTTTGTATATTAACTCAAAAATGTTTGTTACAAGTTGTTTACATTGATTTCTTTAATAAACTAACAATTACATAGTTCTTTAACAAAAACTAGTAAAGCTAAGACTAAGGCTGGCCAGGCTCCTTGATGACTATCCCTTTTCCAGATATTATCTGAGCCTGAGCAGGAGGTTCTGTATCTTCCATGGGCTTCTTGCCTTTCAAATCAACTTTCTTCTGTGCTCCAGCCTTGATCCCTTACCTTTCAAAATAATAAAAAGGCTTGGGGAAATACTTGCTAGGCTCCTGAGCATCAGGAGGTAGCTTCCTACTCTTAGCCTTTCTCCTGTGTTGAAGTATGGCTTCTTGCCTAGCCTCATACTTTTTCCATTCTTGCTCATTGTACCATTTACCCATTTTATGTACTTGATCTTTTACAGCCTTACATGTAGTTAAAATGATATTCCTTGAAGTGGGGCTCCACTGCTCAAAGTCAGGTCTTAGTTCTGTCTGCACTGTGAATCTCTTCTTTGATAACTGAGCATCTTGTTGAGCTTTGATAACAGTATCTGGCATATCAACCTTTTCAATAATCACATTTGTAATTGGTTGTGGAGGGTTATACATTGACTCAACTTGTTGATGTACCATTTCAATATCTGAAGGAGGATAAATGACTTGGGAAACCTCAGGTTGATCACCTTCAAGTAGAATTGGTTGCACCCCTGACTCACCATATTATCATCATCACACAAGGGTGGATATCCAGAGTGGCTCTTATGTTGTTGGATACCCATTTAGCATGATCAGAGCCAGCATAGACTAACACCCTCTCCCTCTTTATGACTTCTCTGGTCATATGATCTCTTAAGTCCTCTTTTTGAAATTTTATTTGCCCATCCAGGTAATTGATTCCATCTTTAAAGAATGGCTTTAACTTTTGAAGCTTGTCACTAATTAACTTCTCAGATGAAGTGATGGCAGTTTTAACTGCATCTAGGGCAGCTTGTAGCTTCTGATCATATTCTTCTTTTTCCTTATTCCTAGCTTCAGTCATTGCAACAACAGTGTTTGTGAACTCAGTGACTATCACATTATATGATTCAGTCAGATTGTAATTCATTCTTATTTAATTCTCAAGGACATAGCCTTATTTAACAGCCATCTCATCCACTTGCTTCTTTATTTCTTCTTGTTGCTTTGCAAGAAATACCACAGCATTGCCTCCCTTGTGGAAGCAATCTGGCATCTCTCTTTTATTCTGATTAACTTCAAATCTTATAGATTTTATATCTTGTGCCAGATCAAATTGAAGAGCCTTTTGGCTTTTATCCACATACTTTTCAAGAAGCAATCTCTACTCATCAAATTTTACTTGTAAGTCAACCAAGTACTTGTTGTAATCAATCTCAGGAGTAGAATGTGAAGTAGTTGTTTGGAGAGCCTTCTTATAACTTTGACTTCTTCTCTTAAAGACCATTAATTTTCTTTTCATGGCCTCCCTTACTTCTTCATGCTCAGACTCTGAAGAACTTTGAATAGTAACTCTTTCTTGAGGAGTGGAAGAAATTTCTTTTTCAGCTCCATGTTGCTCCTCCTCTATATCAACCTGCTCCCCCTCAACCCTTACTTGCTCCCCCTCAAATCTTAGGGTCTCCATTTTATCTACTTCTCCTCCAAGATCAGGAAATAGCTCTTCAAGAGTGAATTCTTATTGTGTGAGAGCAGGAGATAGTACTTTCTCAGCAGCAACAGTAACTCTAGAAATATCTAGATCAGTTTGAGAAACAATGTCCTCTGATAAATTGATTCTTTCTTCCTCTTGTACCTTTTCAGCCTCTGGCTCCCCCTGCAAATGTGCATTCTAAGCATTGTCCTGGACTTGTATACTTTTCCAGCTCCCCATGCACTTGTGCAATAACTGGCTCCCCCTGCACCTGTGTAGATATAGTATCTTCCTGGACTTGTGCATCTTCAGGACCATGCTCTTGCCTGTCCACATCAGGCATTTATTTAGAAAGAACTCTATCCCATCTTGATAATAACCTCATATCCATTCTCCTCATATGATTTATCTTTGATCCAGGAATCTGTTGCATCACCTCTGGAATTATTCCATCCAGGTACAGACTCATGATCCTAGCCAAGTTTGGCTTCTTGATTCCTTCTTTAATCTTATCAAACAGTACTGCAGACCAATTTGTTTGAATCTTAAAGATCACCCTAGTCATTAGGCTGAACATATAGGCTGATTATCCTATCATGGCCACCTTGGTTTGCATAAGATCACTTTTCCTACAATATCAGACAAGAATTTACCCTGATGATTCATGCCCTTTTTGTTGATTGCAGATCCTATCTTTATGGTAGGATCCAATCCACACCATTGAAGCGCCTCCTTGGTCCTTGAGGCTTGCACCTCTTCCTCATCTTGTATTCTAGGAAGATGGAGAATCTTGCTCAACCTCTTTTGAGACAGCTTGACTCTTTCTCCATGTATAGTGGATTTAATCTTCAATCCTATTGAGTCCATCAATGCAGCCGTGTAAAACTCGAATACTTCTTTCTTCCATATCTTTGAAGGTTCAGAGACAAGATATTCTAATCCGTTTTCTGCAAGAACTGAAATGACCTGTTTGATCTCTGAGTCGGCATCAACGAATGCATGCCTAACCAACTCATATCCTTCATTGACGTTGTCTTCAACCTTGGGCGTCATTGGAATGAAGAGAAAGCTTGATTGGAGAGGAGAAAGATTGTCGACACAAGGTTTTTGTCTCGAAACCCTAGTGAGCGTGTCGACAGAATAAGTTCTTGACCTATTTATACACTTCTAATCAAAGAGAATTAAAAGGAGGGAAAAAACTTTCTAAAAGTGTCGACACTATTGGAATGTGTCGACACAAACTCCTATTGTCTCGACCACGGTGCTGACTACTATGTATCGACACCAATTGATGATATGTCGACACAGGAGATACTTAGTAGTTCATCAAAAATTCTGTGTCGACTCTTATTATAAGTGTCGACACCATTACTCTGGTTGTGTCGACACTACATTTCTGGATGTGTCGACTCTTTGTCCCTTAGGTGTCGACACATTTTCTCTGTGTCGACACAATTTCCATGAATTGTCGACATGACTTCTCTGTGTCGACACCTTATCATTGAATGTGTCGACACCATTTTACTTAGCAAATTTTTTGGTAAACTAACCTATTGGTCAGCATTCCTAATTCAATTTTAAATCTATTGAATTTAGTTTCATCCAAAGGCTTAGTGAATACATCTGCAATTTGATAATCAATTTTAACAAATTCTAATGAGATATCTTCTTTTTCTACATGCACTCTAAGAAAATGGTATTTTATCTCTATATGCTTATTCCTACTATGTGAAACAGGATTGTTTGTAATAGAAATGGCACTTTTAGAATCACACAATAAAGGTGTTCTACTTACTTGAATACCATAGTCCCTTAGCTGATGTTGAATCCACAACAGTTGTGCACAGCAACTTCCTGCTGCCACATATTCAGACTCAGTTGTGGATATTGCCACACTAGTCTGCTTCTTACTGCTCCAAGATATCAATCTTCCTCCCAGGAATTGGCATGTACCTGTAGTACTTTTTCTATCTTCTCTACAGCCTGCAAAATCTGCATCTGAATAACCTGTTAGTAGAAAATCTCCATTCCTAGGGTACCAAAGGTCTAGATTAGGTGTGCCCTTTAGATATCTCAAAATCCTCTTGACTGCAGTATAATATGATTCTTTAGGGCATGCTTGATACCTAGCACAGACACATGTAGCATACAAAATGTTCGGTCTACTAGCAGTGAGATATAATAGAGAGCCAATTATTCCTCTATACAAAGACTTATCTACAGGTTTACCTGCATCATCTTTGCATATAGACATACTTGTTCCCATAGGAGTTCTCATGGTGGAGGATGATTCCATACCATACTTCTTAATTAACTCCTTGGTTAACTTAGACTGGGATATGGACAATCCATCATCAGTCTGTCTTACTTGGAGTCCCAAGAAGAACTTAAGTTCTCCCATACTGCTCATTTCAAACTTCCCTTGCATAAGTTTGGAAAACTTCTTGCAAAGGTTGTTCTCTATAGACCCAAAAATTATGTCATCTACATAGATCTGAACTAAGATTATCTTCCCTTTAGATTCCCTTAGGACTAGAGTTTTGTCTATTTTACCTCTTGAAAATTTGTTCTCAAAAAGGAAAGTAGAAAGGGTTTCATACCAAGCCCTTGGGGCTTGCTTTAACCCATACAATGTCTTCCTAAGTCTATAAACATAACCAGATTTAAGAGAATCTACAAAACCTGATGGCTGCTCTACATAGACTTCTTCTTTTAGATCACCATTCAGGAATGCTAATTTCACATCCATTTGATATACCTTGAATCCTTGATATGCTGCATTGGCAAGGAACATTTGATTGCTTACAGTCTTGCTACTGGGGAAAATGTTTGATCAAAGTCTATTCCCTCTTCCTATCTGTATCCTTTTGCAACCAATCTTGCTTTATTCTACAAATAACTCTATTCTCATCCATCTTGTTCCTAAAAATACACTTTGTACCAATGATGTTGTGGTCTTTTGGTTTATGAACTAACTCCCAGACCTTGCATCTTCTAAACTAATTAAGCTCCTCTTGCATAGCATTAATCCAGTGTTGGTCATGGATAGCTTCTTCAAATTTCATTGGCTCTAGTTGAGATAGAAAACTTGAGTGCAGGACTGTATTCAGATTTCTACTTCTGGTTTGCACTCCATGTCTTGGATCTCCAATTATCTGAGTTGCTGGATGATCCTTTAGATATCTTACAGCTGGAGGTAGACTTCCTTCTGGCTGAACACCTCCAATTTCATCATTATACTACACCTCTTGGTTTTCATCAGCTTCTAGAGAGTCTTGTACTCCCCCTGGACAGTATCCATCATTTTCTAATACTTCATCTACAGTTGAGCCTTCTGCAATGGAAAGCTTGTCCATTCTATTGCTTATACCTATTGGACTGCATGAACTACAAGGCAACTCACTGTTGATTAATCATGTTTCATCAAATACGACATGTACAGATTCTTTAACAACCTGAGTAATCAAGTTGTAGACTCTATAAGCCTTACTATTGTTGCTGTACCCAACAAATATCCCATCTTGGGATTTGGCAGCAAACTTAGTTAAATAAGACTTGTCATTATTAAGGATATAACACTTGCAACCAAAGATCCTAAAATAGGATAAATTTGGTTTTCTACCTTTCATAATCTCATAGGGAGTCTTTTTGTGGCACTTAGTGATAGAGGCCCTATTGAGTACATGACATGTAGTGTTTAATGCCTCAGCCTAAGTAATATTCTGGGAGAGAAGTGTCACTCAATAGAGTTCTACTAGCTTTAATCAATGTCCTATTCTTTCTTTCAGCAATACCATTTTGCTGAGGTGTTCTAGGTGAGGAGAATTCTTGAAAAATCTCAAACTCTTCACACAATCTTGTCATACTTTCAGATTGAAATTCAGTGCCATGTTCACTTCTGATTTTGACCACTGTACTGTCCAGTTCATTCTGAATTTGTCTGAAAAAACTTTGTAAAACACTTGGGGTTTTTTATTTCTGTCTTAGAAAGAACACCCTGGAATATGTTGGTACCCTAGGTTTTGATTTGAGTTTAGTCTTCTCTTTTATTCTCTTGAACCAAGATTTATCTATGGTCAAAGGTTAGTTGATAAGGATAGATTCTCTAGTTGTGTAGAATTTCCCGTCCAGATGAAAATCTGGTTAAGTAATTTTTGGTTCGACTATGGTCGAACGTCGCTCGACTATCGTCGATCAGCCGTTCGACGATCGTCTTACTGATAGCTCGACTATCTGCTTGATAGGTTGACTATCTGTTGTCTATGATAGCTCGACTATCTGTTGATAGGTCGACTATCTGTTTTCCTTGATAGCTCGACTATATATTGATAGCTCTTCTTAATAGTCAACAATCTGACTATCTGATAGTTTGACTCTTTGATAGGTCTTGCTTTCTGTGATAGTTCAACTATCTGCTTGGATAGTTCAACTATCTGATAGTTCGACTATCTGTTGATAGGTCGACTATCTGCTTTCTGTGATAGCTCGACTATCTGTTGATAGGTCGACTATCTGTTCTTCTTTGATAGTTCGACTATCTGCTTGGATAGTTCAACTATCTGATAGTTCGACTATCTGTTGATAGGTCGACTATCTATTTTGGTTGATAGCTCGACTATCTGTTGATAGGTCGACTATCTGTTTTCTTTGATAGTTCGACTATCTGTTGATAGGTCGACTATCTGTTTTCTTTGATAGGTCGACTATCTGTTTGATAGGTCGACTATCTGTTTTGTTTGGTAGTTCGACTATCTGTCCGAATAGATCGACTATCTGATAGCTCGACTATCTGTTCTGATAGGTCAACTATCAGCTGAGGTAGTTCGACTATCTTCTTTGATAGTTCGACTATATGGATCGTTCGACTATCTGTCCGATAGGTCGACGATCACTGTGCTTCGGTCGACGATCTCTGAGGGTCGTTCGACGTTTTGGTGTATGTCTTGAGTAGTTTTGTCGTCTTCTATGATGTGATTAATTTCATATTTATTTTGGCACATTTTATAAAAGATTATTTGAATAAATTGTGATATTATTTCCATGCAATATCTGTTCCATTCCTTATGCATGAGCTAATCTTTTTCTGACAAAGTTGTTTTTCTTATTAGCTGAGATATGATTTCTGCTTTATATGTCAGGCTGTCCTTTATAGCCGTTAGACTCAAAAAGTCTTCCTTGGCTGTAAAGAGTCTCTTCTGATGTGACTTTCTCTTGTATTATTTCATCAGAGTTATTTGCAGCTTCTTAGAAAGCTTTATCCTCTTATAGGATATCTGTCTGTAGTATTTTGTTTTGCTTTATGCTTTTTGCAGTCCAGCTTGCAGAGTTCAGTAGAAGACAAGATTCAAACTCAAGTAAGAGCCGTTGCTGCTACTGCTATATAAAGACTTCTTTGAAGAAAGAAATCAACTAGTTCTCATATACAAAAAAGCTATTAGCAGCATTCAAGCTTAAGAACTTACAGTTTCCAACTGCTCTCAGCTCATTCACATCTAACTGAGAAGAAGTTTTAGTTCTTCACTCTTCTTCAACTTGAGTTCTCCTGCCTCCAGTAATATTCACACTCAGAGCTTTTTGAAGAAGAAGAAGAAGAAGATAGCTGCCTAAAGAAGAAATTTTATTTCATATTATTTATCTTCATATAGCTTTTTCCATCAATATTTTCTGAAGTGTTTCTGCACTGAAGCAAGACTTCACCTGGACGTTCTTTTAGCCAGGGGGAGCCTTGATTCTTTTAGAGCTTTCTAGCTCAGTGCAAGTTATTGTGCTTCTCTAATCTATTGTAAAATAGAGAAGACATTTTAACCTCCTTTCCCCCTCCTGTAAAGGGTTATTACTCCCTTCAAAAGTATCCCTTGGTGGCAGGGCACCTGATCAAAAACCTGTGTTGGTTTTTAGACACATGATCAAAAGTCTAAAGGGTCTCTAGATCTACCTTAAGCAGATCTTGTTGGTGGCAGGGCACCTGATCAAAAACCTGAGTGGATTCCTACCTTGTTGGTAGAAGAGTGGACGTACCCAAGTTGTTTGGGGAACCACTATAAATTCCTTGTGTCGTCTGGATTGTTTAATTAATTCTCTGTGCTGATTGGCTGTGATTAGATTTTAACTAGGTTTACTAGTTGCTGCTTAGGATTCCAAGCCTTAACTGTAATTACAGTTGGCTGCCTTTTGTGCACATCACTTGTGTTAGGCTTTAAGGTTTAATCTCAAATATCTATAACCTTCATTCTACAATTAACTCGAAGGGAGTTGAGTAGACAGTCAACTTTGCTAGTGCAATTTTTGATTACTCTATTCACCCCCCCCCCCCTCTAGAGTAGTATCTATCCCCTTTTCTTTTAGAATATCTAGAATAGTCATCTACAACCAAAAAAGTGTAGACCTTCCTACCTAGACTATGAACTTGCATAGGACCAAAAAGATCCATATGTAAGAGGTATAGACACCTCACTGAATCCTTGTTTTAAGGCTATGAAAGGAGGATTTTGTCTTCTTGCCCATTTGACAAGCTGAACATATCACTTCCTTTATACACTTTACTTGAGGACCATTCCTCACTAACTCTTTGCTAAAGAGTTGGTCAATTATTTTGTAGTTAAGATGAGTCAGCCTCCTATTCCATTTGACACAATGAGATGCTTTCTCATCAGCTACAAGACAAATAGGAGAACCTTTGTTCTCACACCCAAAATCAAGATAATAAACATTTCTCTTTATATACCCAGTCAATATGACCTTTTGATCACTTGACCTTTTGATATGGCATCCATTTTAAACAAATGAAATGTCATATCCTAGATCACTCAGCTGAATTATGCTTATCAGGTTGTGTTTCAAACCTTTTACATAAGCCACTTAAGTGAGTGTAATTTGGTTTGAAGAAATGTTACAAAATCCTTTGATGGTTCCTCTTTCAGATCCACCAAAGATTACTTTAGGCCCATCCTTGATAGATGTGTACTCCTTCAATAGCCCCTTTGTTCCAGTCATGTACCTGGAACATCCACTGTCCAAGTACCATATAGGGGCATGGCAACTTGGACTTTCCTGCAATACAGAATTACTTTCCCTTAGAACCCAAGTAAGTCTTGGGTCCTTGGTTCAAGTTAGCACCATTCATATCAAAACTACCAGCAGCTCTTCTAACTGGTAGACTGTTGTTCTTCCTGACACTTATGTTATGCCAACAGTCCAAGGTAAAATGGCCTGTCTTGCCACAACACTAGCATTTATACTTGTTTTATCTAGGTCTAGATACATTTTTGACAGAAGAATTTCTGTTCTGTGTTGGTGCTGCTGCAGCTACACCCACTGAGTTCTTATAACCATGGGGTTTATAAACATGGGCTGACTTATTAGCATTAACACCCTTATTATTCAGAACATCAGTCTTATTATGACCTTGAGTATTCTCAAAGTCATACTTGTTAGAAGGCTCATGCACCTTTCTAAAAACTACAGGGACTTTAAAATTCAATGGCTGAACAGAGGCTTCACCCTTTCTCTTGAAATGGGCAGCCCTGGTGTTACCTTTATAGCCTATTCCAGCCTTACCCTTTTGAGCCACAAACTCATCTATTAAGGGTAAGACTGATTTTTGCTTAGAGTAACTAGCCACAAAAAATTTATCTACTTGAAGTCTGACTTCCAGACTTTTAATTAGATCATTTTTATATATGATTGTACCTATCTGAATAACAGTAATAGTTTTCAGCTTGGCAACCTCATTCATTTGTTGATCCAATTCTTTCTCTAAACAAGATGCAGTCATCTTAAGATCTGTGATTTCCTTAGCCTGATTTTTAGCCAGGTTTTTGTTTTTCTTAAGTGCCTGCAATAAGTCCCCATATTCATCTATCAATTGATGAATATCTCCTTCAGATTCGGATCCATCCTCATCACTTGATGAAGATGAATCTGACTCTGAGCCAGTACTGTAATCAGAAATTCTAGAATTTCTTTGTACCTTACTGGGACCAGGCTGATCCTTGCACTTGTTGTCTTCTGATTCAGCCATCAGTCCCATGCATTGATGGTCTTCTTGTTCATTGATGGAGTCCAGTAATTGCATAAAATCCTCTTCTTCACTTGCTGCATACAGTCCAATGTATGCTTCAGCTTCAGATTATGACTCGGAGGAGGATTGATCTGTAAGACTTCTCCTTCTTAGCAACAAAGGATTTCTCCTTCTTGCCCTTTTATTGAGTCTTCTTTTTGTCTGCTGACTCCTTCCTCTTTTCTGGACACTCATCCACCATATGCCCAAGCCTATTGCAACAATAGCAAACAATTTTTGATGTTGTAGCTTTGCTGGGCTTAGACCTGCTCTTTTCCTTTCTTGATGATTTTCTCTTTTGATAGTAGTCATAACCTGGCTGTGATGTGGAGGGCCTTGACTTACACTGCTTCTTATTCAAGAACCTTTGAAACTGCCTTGTAAAGGCAGCAAAATCTGCATCTGAATCACTGCTATCTGAGTTCTGATTGTCTGAATTCTCTGAGATAACTTCAACAACTTCCTTAGGAGGTGATGGAGACATCCTCCTGCTCTTTCTAGTGGCTTCAACCTTGAAGGCCACTGACTTTTCTCTATGCTCTCCTTTTGTATTTCTTTCTTCCTCCTTCCTAGCCATTAGTTGCATTTCATATGATAGCAACTTTCCAAATAAGGTTGGAGGAGAAATGTCTGCTAGTTTGGCCAATTCTCTAATGGCACAAATCTTGGTATCCCAATCCTTTGTCAAGGATCTTAGGAATTTGTCATTCAGCTCAGAAGTACTGAAGACCCCTCCATAGGACATCAGTTCATTCACTACCCTGTAGAATTTCTTGTAGCATTCAGATATGCTATCAGACTTCCCTTGTCGGAAACTCTCATATTCTTGATTGAGCATAGACTTTCTGTCTTGTCTAACTTCTTCAGAACCCTCCATGTAGACAATCAAAGTGTCCCACATTTCCTTGGAGGTTTTGCAGTGAATCAAATTTTGGAAAGTAGAATCATCTATGGCACTCACTATGATATTCTGAGCTCTTTTATCCATAGTTGCCAATATAATCTCATCCTTGGTCATTTCAGAAAAATCATTAGGAGTTCTTTGATTTGCATCTAGAATAGACACATTTATTGGGATATATGGACCTTCTTTTACTGTGATATATATACTTGGGTAAGAGGCCTCCATAAACAACCTAACCCTTTCTTTCAAGATTCCAAAAATCTCTTTCCTGTAGATGGGTAATTTCATTGACCCTAATTCTTTGTGATTCTCTCCAGAACCCATTTTCTTGATTCTTGATTCTGCCTTAGGGATCTAACTCAGACTTTTAAGTCTTTCTTTGAGCAACCTCGCTTTGATACCACTTGATAGTTTTACTTTCAAGACTACCTAAACACCTAAAGGGGGGGTGAATAGGTACTTTTCTTTGATTTAACTTAAGGCAGAATATAACTACAGTTCTTTGAATAAATTAGATATTTTTATAACTAACATAGCACAGCAATCACAATCATACACACATCACAGATTGCACACAGATTTATAGTGGTTCCCCAAGGTCTAGGTACATCCACTTTCCCCCTTCACTTATCTAGCAGTATGCTAGAGTCGCCCTAACTTCTTCCTTTAGCTCAGAATACAGAAGGATTCCTACAACTCAGAATGTCTCCACATTCCAACAACTCAAGCTAACAAGCCCTACCTCAGCCTTGCCACAAGGCCTACAACTCAGAGAATACCTTCTCCTATAACTCAGGCATAAACAGCCCTACCTCAGCCTTACCACAAGGCCTGCAACTCAGAGAATACCTTCTCCTACAACTCAGGCATAAACAGCCCTACCACTCAGAGAATAAATCTCCTACACTCAGCCTTTATAAAATAGGCTTACAACTCAGATTTATGAATAAATCCTACAGAATTTGATAAGGAATTTTGTAATCTCTTACCCCTGTTGAGAGAGAAGGGATAAGAACTTTCTTGATCAGCTTCTTAAAGAGGCTGATGGCTGAAATCAACTTGATCTTAGCTTTCTTAAAAGCTTCTTGAATCTGAACTTAGTTGGGTTGATTTCCTTTGAATATAACTGACTGGCAGCTTCCTTCTTAGACTTCAGAAATAGATCTTAATCTTCTTGACAGATTAGTTCAGTATCTGCTTCTTGAGAGACCTGTGAATGTCTCCTCCTTGTCTTGAAATAGCTGGATCTCTCTCTATCCAAACCAATTGAAGATACTTCTGAATTCTTGATTGAATTCAACTTAGACTGAAACTGAGTGAATGATCACTTCAGAATGTCTTCTTAGATCTTCACACGAAGATCTTCTTCTGTGCCTTGCACTTTCTTAATCAGAGATCTTTATCACAATAGTTGTGTTTTTGTGTCAATAATGAATCATTCATTAACTGTCTTTTCCTTTTTCTGAATCCATCTATATATAGACTTCATCCATGGTAACCGGTTGATCCGGTTTATAACTAACTTCTGACAAGTCTGACAGCTTCAGTAAACCCGTTGTAACTCACAGCTGTCAAGTAATCAAACAGATCTTGAGCCTTTGTCTTTGTCAGCAAAGCGTCGAGTCTGTCTGTCATAAAGTGTAGAGACCATCTGTCAATATGTGTCGACACAAGTGACTTAAGTGTCGACACAGACTTTGGTGGTGTCAATATAGCTGCCTTGATGTCGACACAACTTCTTGACACTGCATCTTGAGAATGTGTCGACACTGATTATTTGTGTCGACACAAACACTTCACCATTCATCAGCAATCAACTTGGTCTAGACTCAGCTGTGTGTCGATACAATTCCTGTGTGTCGATACAGTTGTTGTAGACACAGAATTTGTGTGTCGACACTGCCTCCATGTGTCGACACAATTGATGTCGACTCTGCTTCTGTGTGTCGACACAGCCTCCCGGTGTCGACACAGTTGATGTCGACTGACTATTTCTGTGTGTCGACACTGCCTCCCGGTGTCGACAAAAATTCACCGAGGTGTCGACACAGCCATTTCCAAATGTCGACACAATCTTACTGAAGTGTCGACACAGCTTCCTCAGGTGTCGACATATGGACTTAGAATATTTTTCTTGCATTCCAGCACATTCTTAACCTGCACATATAAACTCAAAATAACATCAAATACACCTTGATGTATATCATTGAGCTAAGTGAGGCTTCTCCAAATCAGCTACACATTTTCTAATGTACCAAACAGCTTACAACTCAGATCTAAGAAGATCTTACAAGGAAAAAGAATATTTAGTTGTATAGAAAATTCACCCAGATAAATCTCTTAATTGGTGTGAGCTTCTTGATCAGTTCTTGAACAAACTGTATACTTCAAATCCAACCTGACTTAGATTTTTCAAAGCTTCTTGATTGAACAAAATGAGGTTGATCTGACTTGGAGTAGACGTTGATCTTCAGACAGCTCCTTCTTAGATTCAGAGATAGATCTGAATCTTTCTTACAGACTGTTCAGGATCTGCCTTCTTAAGGGTTCCCCCCTTTCTTGTTTTTGAGTTCTCTCTCTAGATCTGTGTTGGTTTGTTCCCCTATAATTGCTCGAAAATCCTTCTTTGGTTGTCATGGATCAGTCCTTTATATAGAGTTTCTCAATGATTACCGGCTGATCCGGTTTGTAACAACCTTATGACAGTTCTGACAAAGGTGTCAGACTTGTTGTTTATGACAGCTGTCAAGTATTGAGCCGTGATAGCTGATTCTGCAATGACTTAATATCTCAGCAGGAAACACTCAGCAAATTACTTCACATGTGTCGACAAAAATAGACTAAGTGTCGACACAAGCCTTGATGATGTCGATACATCACTCAATGTATTGGTCATTCTTCTTCTTCTCGACACAACTTTTGTTTGTATGTATCGACACAAGTCCTGTGTGTTGACACAACTTCTCCTGGTCTAGACATAACCGATGCTGACAGATGGCATTGAGTGTATGTGAAGACGTCGTTGAGTGTGTGTTGACACAAGTCCTGTGTGTCTACACAAGCCCTTCAGACTCAGTATAATTGTTGCTTATAGATGGCATTGAGTGTTGTCCATACGTCATTGAGTGTGTGCCGACACAAGTCCTGTGTGTCGACACAAGCCCTTCAGACTCAATATAGTTGTTGCTGACAGATGACGTTGAGTGTGTGTCGACACAAGTCTTGTGTGTCAACACAAACCTTCTTCAGGTGTCGACACAATTCTTGGGTGCCGACACATGCCTTTCTTCTAGTGTAGACATAACTCCTGGGTGTCTACACATCTTCTGCTTCAAGTGTTGACATAATTCCTTCCTCAGGTGTCGACATAATTCTGGGTGTCGACACGGCTTCTTCTTCAGGTGTCGACACAATGTCTGGGTATCGACACAGGCCTTGCTTCTATTGTCGACACAACTTCTGGGTGTCGACACAATTCTTCACAAGTGTCGACACTTGTACTTAGAGAATTTTCTTGCAAACCTTACACCTGCACAATGAAACTCAAACATCCATCAAATACAAATTGATGTATATCAATGAGTAAGATGAGGCTTCTCCAAATCTGGTACATATTTTTCAGTGTACCCAACAGATAGGTAGCCTAGGGCGTCTAATCACCCACTTTCACTTCACCATTTTCAACACTCCCCCTTGAAGTGAGAAGTGGTGAACAACCCCAGCAGTTCCTGTAACCTTACACCTGGTCCTTCTGATAGCGCCTTCGAGAATATGTCTAAGAGACATGCTTCCCTCCAGTATCTCCCGTATGGAGCCATGCTTCCCTCTGCATTCTTCTTCAGCCTCGACCTCCACTTGTGCATCACAGGAGTATCACCAACGATCTTGGGCACAAGGCCCCAAGCCTCGTTTCCTCTTAAGGTAGTCACCTCATCCTTGGCTTCAATCAAGTACTTGACTCCAGTGGTATCATCATAACTAGAAGACACTTGCTCGATCTGAGGGCCTGTAAGGAAACATGAGAACAAGCTCACCGCGCTTCCTCCGTAATATCGAGCTGGTGGGTTGGTGATCCTCTTCAATCTCTAAAGAACCTGATCACGGTTAACCACCTCCGCTGCTCCTTCTGAACCAGCTGCATTCCCGGGCAAACCCAGAACAATGCTCCCTTGCTTCCTGAACAAGAAGGCATCGCTCTGGAACCAGAAGCACTTAGAGCAACGCTCCCCCTACTACCTGAATCAGAATTCTCCACTCTTGAACAAGAACTTCCTAGAACATCGCTCCCATTGCTACTTGAATAAGAAACTTATGGAACAACCCTCCCGTGCTTCTGAACTAGAAGCAACCGTCTTCGAGCCAGAAGCACCTTGAGCATCGCTCCCCCTGCTTCCTAATCTAGACGACTCTGCCCTAGAGATAGAACAACTTTGAGCTCTTGGTGACACAGGAAGCTCCATCTGAACCTTAGCAGCAACCTTCTCTAGCCTACCATCTGACCTGCTCACCTCTAGCTCCACATCTAAGCTAACCCAATACGACGTCTGCTCATCAAAGACAACGTCTCTTGATACGATGAACATCTTCATAACAGGATCCATACACCTCCATCTCCTCTTCTACTCATCATACCACATGAAGAGTAGCTTCGTCTTGAGAGAATCCGATGTAAGACCCCATTTCTTTTTCTTTTAAACCAATAGGGTCTTATACCCGGAACCGCCGCTTTGCGATGACACCAACACGCCCGTGAAGGTCGTCATTAGAAAATGTCGATCCTGTCGGCCATACCGATCGCAGAAGAGAAGAGAAATACAAATGAACAGTATAAGTCCAAGTCCACAAGATCACATATATATAAAATAAATCTCCACGAAGGGAGAGTCCACAGTAACAATAAAACGAGTACTAATAAAAAGGGCTCCTGCCCGATAGATCATAATCCTCACTAAAAGTCACTCATCGCGAAAGCAAATATATAGTAACTACTAATGATCGGGACTCACTGTCTTTACTGCCTGAACTCCCATGCTAGACTGTCCCGTCTCCAAGCGCTCCGACCTCTGGGGATGTCTATCCTGGTTTGGATCCACGATCCCCTAAAATGATTTGGTCTGACCGTTAGTCTAAAAGACTAAGTCTTATCATCCCCCACCCCTCCCCAGTGGCTCCTAGGCACCGAGCAGGGAGAAGGAAAGGGAAGGTAATGAAGGTGGAGAGTAACAAAAGTGTAGGTGGCGACAGAACTAGTCTATCATGAGTTCATAAATAGAGCAAGTATAAGCAAGTAATAGTAGGTAAGATGTATGAGTATACACATAATCAAGGTGAGCAAGTAAAGTATGAGAAGACAAACTAAGTAAGTAACCATGACCTATAGGAATGCCCATACAAACCTATAGACCAAGGGGTCGTTTTACAAGGCCTATTGTATAAGAAGTCTCATACCAATTTATACAATAGGTGTCAAGGGTTATATGAAATGACTATGCTATGTCATGCAGGTATGCTATGATGAGAACATGCAAGTGCAACTCACACACTCGACTCTATGCACACAGACCTTTAGTTCTGTCTTTTTGGAGCCTAACCTCCCAGGATACCTTCGTAGTGGCAAACGGAAGCGGTGGGTTGGGCCTCACCCACCTCTAAACCAATATCAGCACTACCGATCAGACCTATTATATGCCTTAACACTGGTGCACTAAGCGTAGCTACTGCATTCTCTTGCTGGTTGGCTCACCGGACTTTATTTGGCTATGTGCTAAACCACACTTACCGAGTCAACAAATTGGTGTCGGTGCAACGAATTTAAAATACCGAAGACCCACCACCTTATATATTTTGCACATGTAACATTAATATATTTTCCACCGAGCCAAAGCTCCCCGGACTATTCCGTCAGTCACAATTATCTACCGAGTCATCGGCTCGCCAGGCTAATCTGCCCATCACTAAAACCACTGGGCCTACCGCTCATGAGACCCAACCTTACTCCCACAACACCGGGGAGTGTATGTGTAAGTGTAATCCTAGAGTATTTCTAATTACTCTTGTAATCCATTAGACTTATGACTTATGTTAACCTCGGACTGCCCAAGGCATTCCCGGTGAAGGGATCTCACAGGGCACTAGGAACTATGATGGTAGTTGAAGCTTATCATTCCCTTTCGCGAGGCACTTACTATTATAGGTTATTACTTAATTCTCGATCCCTATTAATATTATACTGAATCTAATCCTTGTGTATTTTGACTCTTTCTCTCTCCATAGGAAAGATGATCTTTCGTCGATCCCGAGCACCTTTTAACACTAGTCAACTCAACACTCTCCTCATCTTGAATCCTAATGAAGATCTCTTTTTCTTTTTCACTTTTCCAATATCAGTAAACTACTAACCCCATCTCCCTACGTCCATTCCACATGTTATCACAATTTCCGCACTTTTACTAAATGTAGACCAACCTGAGCTAGATGATGTACATGACAGGAGGTACTCCAAACTTTCATCCAAAGGCCCTAAGATAATTACTGTGGGTCTATCATGGCACATTTAGCCTAAATCTAGAAACTTGTAATTTTCCAAATTAATTTGGCATTTATTAGAATTTCCCAAAAGTTAGGCTTTTGAACATGAAGTTTGATATTTCCTTAGGTTATGTCCACCCAAATATTATTAATACTATATGATAACAAAATATCAGTGAATACCAAATTTCACAGATTTTTATAAATGTAATAACCTCTAAATAATTAATTTTAGGTAATTTAAATAATTAGAGTTAATGAAGGGAGTACCATAAATCATAGTAAAAAAATTATATAAAAATTACCAGAGCCGTATAATGATGATAAAATACTACTGACTAAGTTTCATGCAATTCCCAGGTCAGTGAGTTATGTATAAAAATACTTCAAATAATTCCATTAAAGTGCACTTGTGAAGGAACATTCTTATAAACTCATTCAAATAACATGTAATAACTTTCTAGGCTATATTGGCCCCTAAAACGTTCTCTGGCCAAGTAAAATAATTTTAAAAAAAGATATAGTATTTATTATCTATTTATGAAAATAAGGTGCACTAGTTAACTTAACATATGAAGTACAAAGAGGAAATACCCAAATTATCCAAAAACTTTTCTAAAGCCTCTAAATAATAACCAATTAACCTTGTCAGAGTTTCATATCAGTCTAAGTTAAGCTAACCATGGTTACTCTAAAATCATCACATGGGACAAGATGAAGGTTATAACTACAAGTACAGGCTACTCTTTTCAAAACATCCTATAATAAATTTCATAGGTTAATATTACTATAAACTTACTTCTACCAAAATCTCATGAAGATCCAAGATCATATGACTCTTCAATATTTTTATAAAAGGTATAGGCCTAAAAAATTTCCAAGTTATTAAAGTGGGGTGCATGTGTCCAAATACTACCAAATTCCATCCTAGGGCATTTCACAACCCTAATATCACATGGGCTAAACATTATATCCATACAAGGACATATAACCTCATGTCCTTCACAAACCCCAAAATTTTAACTTTAGGGTTTGAATTGGGGTCCTAGGGCAAATCCACCATAGTCCACCCCAAACTCCATGTGAGGGTGTTTAATGTCATAACAAATTAGTGGCCCAAGTTTCAACCTTTGTTGAGGTGATTTGGTCACTCAATACCACAAATGACATTTTAACCTAATTAACCCTTTTGGCCTAGGCTAGGGTTTACCAAATTACAAACCAAATTATCTCTAAATGGGATTAAATTTTATACAGAGTCCTATATTGACCCAAAGGATCACTCACCAAAATTTGGGAGATTTTGGAGGTCATTAGTCCTTTTAATTAAACCGTAGATGAAAAATGAAATGATTTCCAAAACTTAGGAACAATGTTTTCCAAAAATTCCCATTTTTTGATGTGTTATAAAACTAGGCATGAATGACTCATTCTCCAAATTTCAAGTCATTTTGACGTCAGGATTGATGGGGGCACCCCAAACAATCTCTAATCAACCCTAAGTATAGACCTCACAAAAATGATTACTATAGTCTGAACTAAACTTCAAATTGGTTCAAACCAATTTTAAAATAAACTAGACTCATAGGGCTACAACTTTCATGCAGACAACTTTTATAGTAGGGGACCCTAAATATTTTTAATAATTAATTTAAAACAGCCCAATAATTTTGATAGAAATTGAAATAAAATGAATTAATATATAATCATTTGCACGAATCTTAAAGCATAATCGGACGGGCCCTTGCTTTCTTCTTCCTCTAGCCAACGACCTTGATCTACCCGACCTGAAGCAAAGTCCAAGAGCAATTGCCAGCCCTCCGGCAACCTCCCGGGCCAACCACCGCCACCACCAGCTCCGTTGAGTTGAGGGCTATCGGCCGGAGGTGGTTTGGCTGTCGGAGGCGGAGGATTCCGGCGAACCCGACACTTCATTTTTGTGGAAAAACCAGTGGAAAAATTCCACTGGATCGTGCTCAATTCAGCCCAATTCTCATCTCTAATGAACCCTAAGTTCTAGCCCACGAAGGAGTAGAGGAGGACCTGTTGGAAGAGCTGGAGTCGGGCCGATCGTCGGGTTTCCATGGACGGTTATTGCACCGCTCAGTGTTCTGCTGCAGCGCAACCAACTTGCTCGGATCCTTCAATGGAATAGTGTAAAAGATTGCTATGGATCAAGGGATGCTTTTAAGATTGCTAAAGGGAGAAGAGGAGTGGCCATGACATCAATGCCATTAATGGCCATTGAAGGAGGATTTCGGCCAACTGAAATTCCCTGCATCCAGCCACCTAGGGGGTCAGCCATGGATGTTAAACTCCTCTAAACTGATGAGGGGGAATGTATCATGCCTTGGGAGGTGATGAGGGAAGCCCCTTGGCCTTCCAAGCCATGAATGGTCGTCTTTCACTCTCTTTCTCTGTCCTCCATTAAAGGAAAAGATGGCTTTCTCTCTCCTAGACACCATTTCAAGAAAATAAATGTATTTTTAAGTGATTATAAATCTCATGAGTCTAGTGGGCCGCCCAATTTGGGCTTAGCCCAAGTAGATTAGGCTTGAGATAGCCATTTAGGCTAGTTTGACCTAATTTTAGGGTGGAGTTGACCTTGGTCAACTTGACCTTTTGGGTTGACCCCAATGGTTTATTGGTGACCCATTGGCATCCTTAAGTAAAGGTATGGTTGGGTAGGGTTGGTTGGCACCTTGAAGTCCACTTGACCCTTAGTTAGGGCACTTTGACCTTTTTAGTGGTAGGGTTGACTTGGGTCAACTTAGCCTCTTTGGTTGACCCCAATGGGTCCTTGGTGACCCACTGGCCTCCCTAAAGGCTTGGGAAGGTCTAGGTGTGTCCCTTTAGCTAAGGGGAAGTCAATTGGCCATGTGTGAGCTTTGTTTGACCTAATTAGGGTTTGGGTTGACTTGGGTCAATTTAGCCTCTTTTGTTGACCCCAATGAGTCCTTATGGCTCTAATGGATCCTCTAATAGGTTAGTAATTTTGTGGTGGGGTCATCGAGTCATGGTGAAGCTCTATGTTCATCCCTAAGCTAGTAATTGGAATTATAATATTTGTAGACCAAGGTGGTTCACACACTAATTCCCAGGTTCACCCAAACCCTTTAGTGCTTCATAGGGTTTTGTCATGACCCAGTCATGAAAAAACCATCCTAGTGGTCTAGAAGTCTGAGTCATGTTACAAATCCCAATACATAAAAATAAAAATTTCGTCCTCGAAATTCAAGTTAGGCCTACGAGGTTTCAAGTGTGAGAAGTAAAATGTAACATCCCGAGAGGTTAAATGGAATACCTGATGTGAAATGTTCCGGGTACCATTGCTGCATCAAGTCTTGTGGCTCCCACGTGTGCTCCTCTTATGCATGATTCTTCTATAAGACCTTGACCAGCGGGACCTTCTTGCGTCGTAAGACCCGCATCCCAGTATCGTCTATCTAGATCGGCTCTAGGCACACCGATGGATCAGAAGCTATAGGCTCATTTGTAGTTGTGATCTGCTGCTCCGGCCGAAGTAGAGCTTTCCTGAGGGAGGAGACATGGAAAACATCGTGCAAACCCGCTAGCTCTGGAGGCAACTCTAGTCTGTAAGCCAAGGGACCGATCCGTTCCACGATCTTGCAAGGCCCCATGTATCTCGGACTGAGCTTATTCCGACCACGCACCCGCGAGACTCCATGCATCGGTCGCATCTTCAGAAACACCCGATATCCTACCTAAAACTCTACCTGATGATCTCTAGCATCGTAATACTTGTCCTGTCTGCTCTGGGCCACCAACATCCTATCTCGAATCAACCACACCAAAGCATTCATATACTCGACGAACTCTGAGCCAGGTGCCTTCAGATCCTCATCCTGGATCCAAGTCAAAGGAGTCATGCATCTCCGTGCATATAAAGCCTCATAAGGGGCCATGCCGATGCTGGACTAGTGGTTGTTGTTGTATAAGAATTCGATCGACGGTAGCTGCCTCTCCCATGGCTCTCTGTTATCCAGTATGCAATGATGCAACAAATACTCCAGTATCAGATTGGTGCACTCTATCTGTCCATCCGTCTGAGGGTGGAAGGCAGTACTAAATGTCAACCGGGTCCCCAAATAAGCCTGGACAGACCTCCATTCCTTAGACATAAATCATCCATCACGATCGGACACTATCATCCTCGGCACACCATGGTATCGGACGAACTGCTCCACAAACCTCCGCACCAAGTCACCCACCGGAGCATCCTTCCTGATCGGTAGAAATGTAGCCACCTTCCTTAATCGATCGACGATCACCCATATCGAGTTGTTCCCCGCATGTGATCGTGGAAGACCTTGTATGAAATCCATGTCGATATTGTCGAACTTCCAATCCGGCACCAAAAGTGGCTGCAACAATCCGACCGGACTCTTACACTCTTCCTTCACTAACTGACAAGCCTCGCAATGGGTCACAAAGTATGTGATATCCCTCTTCATACTCGGCCAGTACATCATCCTATTCAGGTTGGTCGTCATCTTAGTGATGTCTTGGTGTACCGAGTTCCTACTATAGTGAGCCTTGGTGAAAATGTCCTCCTGAATCCTGCCCCCAGCCGGTATGTACACCCGCTCTATAAAGCATAACAACCCATCCCTCTCAATATACTCCCATGTCGTTCCTGCCTCCAAGGTCCTGAATAACGGCTCTAGCTTGTCATCCCTTCTCTGCTCAGCCCTGATACGATCTTGAATATCATCGGTAGTGCTCATCGCGGGCAGATACTCCTCATAAATCTCTGAGTCGTCCGAGGACACCAAAGTAATCTGCATATCCTCCATCATATGTATCAGCTCCATAGTCATCAACTGGGGCTCTTCTCTGAAGTGGTCGTCCTCCGACTCGGTGCATCCGCCACCATATTCGTCTTCCCTGGGTGATAGTGTATCATGTACTCATAGTCAGATAAAAACTCCACCCATCGTCTCTGGTGGATATTCAATTCCTTCTGTGTGTCGACATATTTCAGATTCTTGTGATCCGAAAATATTTCGCAGTGCACACCATAAAGATAATGCCACCAAATCTTTAGAGAGAACTCCACTGCTCCCATCTCCAAGTCATACACAGGGTAGTTCTGCTCATACTTATTCAGCTGGCGGGAGGCGTATGCTATCACATGCCCATGCTGCATCCGTACAGCTCCCATCCCCTGAAACGACGCATTAGTGTACACCTAGAAGCCCTCCTTCCCAAACGAAAGAGCGAGGATAGGGGCCAACGTAAGCCGACCCTTCAACTCCTGGAAGGCTTCCTCACACTATGGCGACCAAATGAACAGAGTGTCCTTCTTAGTCAAAGAAGTGAGTGGGAGGGCTATCTGAGAGAATCCCTGCACAAACAACCGGTAGTACCTGGCCAATCCAAGAAAATTTTGGACATCCGTGGTCGTCTTAGACTGAGGCAAGTCTCGCACTGCCTGAATCTTCGCGGGATCCACCGCCAATCCTGCTCCACTGATAATGTGTCCTAAAAAGGCCACATCCGTCAGCCAAAACAAGAATTTGCTGAACTTGGCATACAACTGATGCTCCCTGAGCTTCCCTGGAGTCATGGCTAGATATTGTGCATGCTCTTCCTTCGTCCTCGAATAAATGAGGATGTCATCTATTAATACAATGACAAACCTGTCGAGGTACGACTCGAACACCCGATTCATCAAGCTCATGAAGTCCAATGGCACATTCGTGAGCCCAAAGGGCATCATGATAAACTCGTATAGGCCATATCTGCTGCTAAACGATATCTTCGGGATGTCTTCTTCCAGAATCGAAAACTGATAGTATCCCGACCTCAGTCAAATAACTCATCGATCCTTGGCAGTGGATATGTATTCCGGACTGTCAACTAGTTTAGTGCACGATAGTCGATGCACAACCTGAGGGTCCCATCATTCTTTTTCACAAACAAGACCAGAGCTCCCCAAGGCAAGGAACTTGGCCTAACGAATCAAGACTCCACCATCTCCTTCTGCTGACTCCTAAACTCCCCCAGCTCCTTTGGAGCCATTCGATAAGGATCCTTAGACACCGGCTTAGCTCCCGGCACCAACTATATCTGAAAATCCTTCTCCCGATGCGGTGGTAATCCTAGTAGCTTCTCTGGAAACACATCCGCAAACTCCCGCACTACCAATATATCGTCGACAATCGTCTTGGACTCGACCATCTCGTAGAACACCTTATAGAACTTATCTCTCTGCATGCGGGCCTTGATGGCCTAAGTAGAAGATAAAATCCTACGGGATATGGGAGTAATACCTTCGAAGGTCGTGAAAGTGCCGTCATAACTCAATACAACCTTCCTTGTAGGGCAATCTATCTGGGCATGGTTCCAAGTAAGCCATGTCATGCCCAGAACCAGGTCAAAGTCTGGCATCCTCAAGACCGTAGTCGGAGCATCGAGTGTCAGACAATCAATAGTCATCTTCAGGAGGCACTTAGTAGTAGCTAAGACCTCCGTCCCGTTAGGGAGACGCACCCTCCTGATGACTCCCGAATAATGTCAGACTCCCTCCAGTCCCTTTACGAACTCCTAAGAGACGAAGTTGAGAGCCGCCCCCGTATCCACCAAGGCGTGGGCAGGTTTGCCGCACACCATAACTATTCCTGTTTATTTAAGTATGGTCAGGTGACTAGGCCTATGGTTTCCTTTCTCTAGTATGATACTGTTGTTTGTTGTTTCAAAAATTCGAAAAAAAGATATCAACATAAAATTACTAGCATACCTGCAATCACCCTACCCAGGTCCCGAGGTGGAGCAAATTCTAGAGCATACACCTGCTCCCTCTCTTGCCTCTAATCTCTACCAGGGAAACCACGTCCTCTTCCACGGCCTCAGTCTGCAAATTGTTGAGTAGGTGGGGCAGCTTGTGGTGTCGGTAGAGGTTCCCCACTCATGGGGTGGTTTCTTCGAATGTGCCCCACCTGATGACAGTTGTAGCACTCAGGCAGGGGAAGTGCCGCACCCCCGGGCCTCTGTATCTCCTGCATCTGAATAGGTTGAGGGGCCAATACCATCGTCTCCCTCGGCTCCTGTCTCACCTCTTGGAGTTGTCCTCTGCCCTTTTCTCATTAGCAAAGAGGCCCCTCCGCTGATCATTCCTACCTCCTAGGCCCTGATCCTCAATTGGCCTCTTCTGTCCTCGAGTCATGTGCAAGTATGCCTCCATCCTCTTTGCCATCTCCAGAATCCGAGGTATAAGCCCGTCGGATACAAACAGAAGAGCCTGTCTCAGACCCTCTCAAAGGCCCTTATAGAACCTTTAGGTATACCCCGCATCGTCCAGCTAATAGGAGTCCACAAATCGGGCTAAGTTATTGAACTCCCAGTGGTAATCCTGCACTGTCCTGTTGCCCTGCCTCACCTATAGGAACCTGTCTTCAAGCTAGTCGCTTGCCGACTATGGGATGAAGAACTCCAACAGTGCGACCCTGAAATCCTCCCAAGTGACATCAATAACCTCCCGATTTGCAAATGTCATATCCAGAAGTGTCTTCTACCATGTCTTGGCATGAGACTACAAACAGGAGACAACGAGAGATACCCTCTCCCCCCACTGGCATCGTATCTCGGTAAACATCTCGAACAAGATATCAAGCCACTCTTCCGTCCGTACGGCCGACTCCTTCCTAATATAAGATGGGGGAGAGTCCTCGGAAGATGCTCATCCAATTGTCCCCTGGGTTCGGCTGTGGATCCAAAGCCTGCTGGGCCCTAAAGACCTCCAGAATGGCCGTCAGAGTCTGCCCCATCTCTGACTGTAGAAACAGAGTGGGATCCGGGGGAGGTGGTGCAATATTCGGAGTTTGCTGAGCTCCTCATTCTGGTGTAGGATGTGTCATGGGCTACATAACAAAGGCCAATTGTAAGAAATTTGAGTCAAACCTTGTTAAAAGTGGACAATTTCATGAGATCCCTCATATGGCCACACCACAGCTTCCACTGCTTAGTTTGTCCTCAAACTAAACTCGAGTGGTGGTGACCCAGGGTTAGTGGACTTCTACTCTTCTGATCGAGATTTTGCTCTGATGCTAGTTTGTAAGACCCCATATTTTTTCTTTTAAACAAATAGGGTCTTATGCCCAAAACAGTCGCTTTGTGGTTACACCAACACGCCCAGGAAGGTCGTCACTACAAAATGTCGATCCTGCCGGCCAAACCAATCGCAGAAGAGAAGAGAAATACAAGTCCACAAGATAACATATATATATAATAAATCTCCACGAAGGAAGAGTCCACAGTAACAATAAATCAAGTACTAATAAAAAGGGCTCCTCCCCAATACATCATAATCCTCACTACAAGACACTCAATGCGGAAGCAAATCTATAGTAAATACTAATGATCGGGACTCACTGTCCCTACTGCCTAAACTCCCGTGCTAGACTGTCCCGTCTCCAAGTGCACCGACCTCTGGGGCTGCCTTTCCTTGTTTGGCTCCACGATCCCCTAAAATTATTTGGTCAACGACCGTTATTCTAAAAGACTAAGTCCTATCATCCCCCACCCCTCCACATGGATCCTAGGAACCGAGCGAGGAGAAGGAAAGGGAAGGTAATGAAGGTGGAGAGTAAAAAAAGTAAACATGTGGCAGCGGAACTAGTCTATCATGAGTTCACTAACAGAGCAAGTATAAGCAAGTAATAGTAGGTAACCAGTATGAGTATACACACTATCAAGGTGAGTAAGTAAAGTATGTGAAGACAACCCAAGTAAGTAACCATAACCTATAGGATTGCCCATACAAACCTATAGACCAAGGGGTTGTTTTACAAGGCCTATTGTATAAAAAGTCGCATACCAATTTATACAATATGTTTCAAGGGTTATATGAAATGACTATGCTATGTCATGCAGGTATGCTATGATGAGAACATGCAAGTGCAACTCACACACCCGACTCTGTGCACACAGACCTTTGGTTCCCCCTTTCTGGAGCCTAACCTCCTAGGATACCTTCGTAGTGGCAAATAGAAGCGGTGGGTTGGGCCTCGCCCACCTCTAAACATGTATCATCACTACTAGTCAGACCTATCATACACCTTAATGTTGGTACACTAAGTGGAGCTCCTAAATACTCTTGTCGGCTAGCGCACCAGACTTTATTTAGCTAAGTGCTAAACCACACTTGCCAAGACAACGTATTGGTGTCGGTGCAACGAATCTCCAATACCAAAGACCCACCACCTTATATCTTATACACATGCAACATTAATATATTTTCTACTGAGCCAAAGCTCACCGGACTATTTCGTCGGTCACAATTATCTATCGAGCCATCGGCTCGCCGGGCTAACTTGCCCATCACTAAAACAACTGAGCCTACCGCTCGTGAGACCCAACCTAACTCCCACAACACCGGGGAGTGTGTGTGTAAGTGTAATCCTAGAGTATTTCTAATTACTTTTGTAATCCATTAGACTTACGGCTTACGTTAACCTCGGACTGCCGAAGGCATTCCCGGTGAAGGGTTCTCACAGGGCACTAGGAACTATATATGATGGTAGCTGAAGCCCATTGTTCCCTTTCGTGAGGCACTTACTATTATTGGTTATTACACAATTCCCGATCCCCGTTAATATTATACTGAATCTAACCCTAGTGTATTTTGACTCTTTCTCTCTCCACACGAAAGACGATCTTTTGTCGATCCCGAACACCTCTTAACACTAGTCAACTCAACACTCTCCTCATCATGACTCCTAATTAAGCTCTCCTTTTCTTTTTCACTTTACTAAGATCAGTAAACTATTAACCCCATCTCCCTACGTCCATTCACCTTGTTATCAAAATTTCCGCAGTTTTACTAAATGCAGACTAATTTGAGCTAGATGATGTACATGACAGGAGGTACTCCAAATTTTCATCCAAAGACCCTAAGATAATTATTATGGGTCTATGATGGCGCATTTACTCTAAATCCAGAAACTTGTAAATTTTCAAATTAATTTGGCATTTATTAGATTTTTCCCAAAATTAAGACTATGGGTAATTTTGAACATGAAGTACTAGATATCCTTAGGTTATAGCCACCCAAAAATTATTAACACTATATGATAGAAATATATTAGTGAATACAAAATTTCATAGATTTTTATAAATTTAATAACTTCTAAATAATTAATTCAATGTAATTCAAATAATTAGAATTTATGAAGGAGTACCATAAATCATAGTCCAAAAATTATATAAAAATTACCAGAGCCTTATAAAGATCATAAAACACTACTGACTAAGTTTAATGCAATTCCAAGGTTCATGAGCCATGTATAAAAATACTTCAAATAATTCCATTAAAGTACACTTGTGAAGGAACATTCTTATAAACTCATCCAAATAATATATAATAACTTTCTAGGCTCTATTGGGCACTAAAAAGTTCTCTGGCCAAGTAACACAATTTTATAGCAAGATATTGTATTTATTATCTATTTATCAAATTAAGGTGCACTAGTTCACTTAACACATGAAGTACTAAGAGAAAATCCCCAAATAATCCAAATAATTTTCTAGTGCCTCTAAATGATGTCAATTAACTTTGCCAAAGTTTCATATCATTCTAAGTTAATCTAACCATGGTTACTTAAAAATCATCACCTGGGGCAAGATGAAGGTTATAACTACAAGTATGGTCTACTATTTTATAAATATCCTACAATAAATTTCAGAGGTTAATATTACTATAAACTTATTCCTACCAAAATCTCATGAAGATCCAAGATCATATGAGCCTTCAGTATTTTCATAAAAGGTATAAGACTAAACAATTTCCAAGTGATTAAAGTGGGGTGCATGTGTCCAAATACTACCAAATTTCTTCCTAGGGCATTTCACCACCCTAATATCACTTGGGCTAATCATCAAGTGCATATAAGGACATATCACCCCATGTCCTTCACAAACCCCCAAAGTTCAACCTTAGGGTTTGAACTGGGGTCCTAGGTAAAATCCACCCTAGTCCACCCCAAACTCCATGTGAGGGTGTTTAATATCATAACAAATCAGTGGCCCAAGTTTTAATCTCTATTGAGGTGATTTGGTCACTCAATACTACAAGGGACATTTTAACCTAATTAACCCTTTTGGTCTAGGCTAGGGTTTATGAAAGTATTTAATTTCAAGGATAGCTAAATCACCTAGAGGGGGGGTGAATAGTTTATTGGTCTCTTTATAAGTTATTTTCTTTTCTTTTAGTTTGCTGCTTTAGTGGTTGGTTAATTTCTGTTTTCAAGATGAGTTACCCTGCATAAAGAAAACAACACAACAAAGCACACATATATTTATAGTGGTTCACCAACTGGGTACATCCACTTTCCCTCCCACCTATCCAACTGTCTTGTTTGACTATACGCTTCTCCAAAATGCTTCAAAGAGCTTACACCTTAGGCCCTCAGCCTTACACTCAGGTTCTCTTCATAACCCTTCCTCAGAACCACAAAGGTTCCTATATCAAAGCTATGTAGTGTTCCTATAGCTCAGTGGTCCTCAAACAAGCTACCTCAGCCTTATCTCTAAGGCCTACAGCTCAGGCTTTTCAGCCCTACAAATCAGGCACAAGGCCCTACTCTCAGAGTGTTGTAGCACTCCTACAACATAGATCCAGAAGGATCCTACAAGATGGAAATGGGTTGATGAGGTTCTTGATTGAACTCAAGAGGAATTCATCTATGACAATCAACCTTGGGTGAGTTATACTCAACCCTCACTATGACACCAGGAAATTTATCATGTGTCAACTTTACTGGACTAAGTGCACCTTAGTCCTAACTACTTCACAGAAACATGTTTATCCGCTAGAGCTGGAAGAGAGTTGCAGAATACTATTCTGCACCTTTCTGAACTAACCCAAAGGTTCAGCTCTCTCCACTTCACAATAACATTAATGTAGAAGCTTTGTCTTATGATGGAAGCAACTATTAGATCAACTACTCTGCTCTTTTCTGAACTGAGCTAACTGATCAGCTCTAACTTCTTCTTCACAGCTCCTCAAGAGAGTGTTCTTTAGAATATATTGGCTGGATCTGTGAAGCTTCTGCAACAAGGGTTGGTCCTTGCTGCTATCTCTTTCACAGAGAATCAACCTGAGCTTGCTAGCTGATGAAGATGAAGATGGCACCACCAATCTTTCCATTGAAGATGTTGATCTCAACAGCTAACTTGCTCTTTTTCTTGTTGACTTGAGCTTCCTGTTCTTCAGCTCCACAACAATGGCGGAGAAGAAGGACTTCTGCCACAGTTGTCTCTTCCTGTAAAGAGCATTTCCTTTTATTTATTGAAACCCAAAGGCTCTTTTAGCAGTGGGTCTCACACTTTTAATGTTGGCCACATTTTTGCTTTAACGCCAACTATCGTACAGTAGGTCTGAGAAAACATTTGCCGCGTACTGTAGGCATCCCGTCACTTATTTGAGATATTTTGACTTTTTGACTTGCTGATGTCACCAACTATGAACTTAGACAAAAATCAAGCAACAATAGCATAGATGTTGTGTGAGTAAGCATCACTTAATGCCACATCACTTAGATAGATTTACTGTCTCTTGACATTGAGTGAGTAACCTTCACTCAACGCCAAACTACTTAGAATATAAATCAGTTTCTAGGCATTGAGAGCGTTGAGTGAACATCCCACACTCAACATCATCGGCCTTAGCCATATTTCTGCTTCTTCAGTAACTTAAGAGTTGAGAGTGTTGAGTGAGCATGCCTCACTCAATGCTATTTGCTGGAACTCGTTTCTGCATAAGGGTGTTGAGAGCGTTGAGTGAGCATGCCTCACTCAACGCTTTTTGCCTTAGCTAGAATCCTAAACTTAGTTCGACAAACTGAACTGAGTTCGTCGAATGGCGAGTTCAGCTTGACGAATGGCCAAATTTTTTCTTCCTCTAAGGCATTGATAACGTTGAGTGAGCAAGCCTCACTGAACGCTTTTTGCCTTAGCCAGAATCCTAAACTTAGTTCGACGAATTGAACTGAGTTTGATGAAAGGCGAGCACACCTCGACGAATGGCCAAAATATTTTTGCAACTAAGGCATTGAGAGCGTTGAGTGAGCAAGCCTCACTCAACGCTTTTTGTCTTAGCTTGAATCCTTAACTTAGTTCGACGAACTGAACTAAGTTCGATGAAAGGCGAGTTCAGCTCGACGAACTTTTACTTTTGTTCGACTAGTTCAATTTACAGCCTTTTTGCTGTATGGCGTTCAGTGTGTCTTCATCACTCAATGCCAAAACACTTAGACATATTTCTCTTTAGTAGCATGACGTTGAGTGAGTTGACTTCACTAAACGCCTGTGGACATAGCCACATTTCAGCTCATTCCAACTTTGGTTATTACTGCTTTAGCCTGACTCACAACATTTTTCTATATGGTGTTGAGTGAGTTGACTTCACTCAATGCATGTATACTTAGTAATTTTCTCAGCTTATCACTATATGGCTTTGACTGTATAGGCTTCACTCAGCACTATAAGTCATATAGCGTTGAGTGATTTACCTTTGCTCAATGTTTGTGTACTTAGACCGATTTTTGTCAACCCACGCCTTAGGTAAGTGTTTACCTGACTTAGCCACTTAGGCTACATGTCCCATCATTGCTTATCAGGACAATCTATAATCATTAATCTTGAACACAAGTTAGATCATAACATATGTACATATTGTTTGCTGGTCCTTCTTCAAATTCAGGACATTGGGATCAATGTACCCAACATTCTCCCCCTATTTGAAGAAGTAAAAACCTAAGCCAATGTATGCATAAACATATTTTTGTTATAAATATATAAAACACATAATCACACCATAATTCAGATAAATCATAGACATAGCAAATGATGTAACAAATAAGTCAAAAATCATAGCAATGGATGAGTTAGACAGATCATAATTATAGCAAATGATTGTCCTATTTAATCATATAGGTAATAAATGTTTGTGCAATCTACATAAAGTGTTACATACCTAGCCCTGTAAGCAGAATCTGGAACATTTTAAGTTTCAGGTTCCCTTATCGTAATCCTACTACTTCTGGATTTCTTTGCCGGCTTGTCCTCAGTACCAACTATCTTCTTTCCCTTCTTATCAACATCATCAACAGCCTTAGCCTTAGTAGCTCCAACTTTAGCTTCAGCTTCAGCTTTATCCTGTTGTCTCTCAAAATAGCTGAAGGGCTTGGGGAAGTATTTGGATGGTTCCACAATATCAGGAGTGAGAAGATTTGCCTTTTTATTCCTCCAGAAAATCCTTCTTTCTGTGTCTCTCTTTTCCATCTTATCCCATTCAGTCTTGGTATACCATTTTTACCTCTGTCTGATTTCTTATTTTTGACTTGATCCCAAGCAAGCAAGATGATGGATCTAGACTTTAAGCTCCATTGCTCGAAATCAGGTCGTTTTTCAATTTCTTCTCGGTATTTTCTCTTTATCATCCTGACTTCTTCTTCTGTTTCAGCAGTCATTTCTTTTGTCTGTAGTGCCTAGTCAACAGTGGGGCTGAAAGAGGGAATTTCAACAGTTGTGGGATGCACTCCCCACTAATTATTAGCACTATCATGATCTTCCATATACATCACATACTCTTGATTATCTTGAGCAGGCTCTCTGTTTAAGGTTTCTAGTACTTGAGTAGGCATCATTGGGATATTATCATATTGCACTGGCTCTAATCCCAATGAGCCTCTAACAACATTTGTTGCCCAAACCATGTTTCAGTATTGGTCCTTATGGCTTCTCTCTCCCCCCTTTTTGGCTTCTTCAATTAATTTAGTCGTCTGGGAGTTGCCTTGCTTCTTTCCACTTCCAGGTAGTTTACTCCAGCAGTGACTTGATTCTTAACTTCCAACATGTGTTCATCAAGCATCTTGGTGCAGGCATCCATCCTTTTGAAGATTTCAGTGTTCTGTTCACTTCTTAGAATTTTATCATTTTCATGAATTATCACACTATTCTTGGCCTGAATCCTTTGATTTTCTATGATAACAACAGTGTTCTGGCCTAACAGATCCAACTTATCCATTGTAAAGTCTACAGCTCTAGCAACTCTTGTGAAGAATTTTATTGTTTCTCCATTCAGTAGATTCAGTTCAAACCATATAGATTTGATCTCAGTTGCAAGATCATTTCTAACATCTTTGAGGGCATTATCCACATAATTTTGTAGGGCCCTCCTTTGCACATCCAACAAACCCTTTAGTCGGGCCAATAAGGTTGGTGGCAGCGAATCAGCTTTGGTAGATGTGCCCTCATCCAGATCTTCTTGTGCAGGCATGCTTCTAGTTTCTTGAGCTGTGTCATTTTCAGGATGGTGTGAGGAGTTAGCTTTCTCATGCCTGTATTCCTCTTTCTAAGATTATGAGGAAACTAAATCATGTACTTCATGAGTAGGGAGATCAGATGGTATCTCCCCTCAACCTCTGCCATACTTTCATTAGCATGCAGATCTGCAATAGTAGCAATAACCTCTATTTGAGGAACCTTCAGTTGCTCCCCTACAAATAATGCATCATGCATTATCTCTTGCATCAGTAGCTCCCCCTCAATTTGAGCATTCCTTCCCTCAGCACTTGGAATTTCCAAGACTTTATCCTGTAGTTCCTCATCTTCAAACATAGGCATATGACTATCTGTATCTTCCAATCTGGAGACATCTTCCTCAATTTCAGAAGATATTTTGTTAAGAATTTCCTTTGCTATTTGCCCAACATCCTTGGCTGAAGGCGAAGCTTCTCCTTCCTCTCCAGTAGATCCAGCTAAATCAGCAGCAGTCTCATTCACTTCTGGAATAGTATCTGACTCTAGTCTTCTCTCATAACTAAGAGGGGTAAGATCAAAAGAAGCAGATACCTGAATATGTATGTCCCTCCTGGACCCTTCAGCAGATAATGATAGATCATAGTTATGAGGCTCTTCTTCCTCAAATGAGCTACTAGATGAGATGGGCTCAGTAGTAACAATTCTCTTTCCTTTCCTTTCCCCAGTTTCTAGACCATTGGGCTGAAGGATCCTGCCCCATCTCTCAAGCATTCTGATATCCATTTTTCTCATGTGGTGTATTCTTGAACCAAGCTTCTGATTCAGAATTTCTGGGGCAATTTCTCGTAGATACAGTGAAAGGATTCTCCCCAAATTGGGTTCAGCCATGCATTACACTATCCTTTCAAACACCACTCCTCCCCCAATCAGTTCTCTTGTATAGTATGGCCTTAGCCATTAGTTCAAACATCCTTTTTAAAATTTTGTAATGGGAGCCTGTTTTGCATATCAGATCTTTCCCGATGACATCAGCTTGAAACTTACCTCCCAGGTTAAGTTCTTTCCTTAGAATTGATCTGGTGGTGTTCTTCGAAAGTCCACTCCATTTCATTGCCGATTTTACATTGTCCAGTAATAGCTCTTCTTCGTACTTAGTTGCAGAGATCTTTGGCTACTATAGAGCCTTGTTGAGACTTCTGGGAGTTATCTTGATCTTCTTTCTGCTTACAATGGTCTTAATTTTACAAGCCGAAGCATCCACTTTGGTGTTGGCGAACAACTCCAGCATTTCCCTCTTCCACAGAAGACAGGGTTCTGTAAGGATGAAGGCTGGGTCAGATTTTTGTAGAAGATTAAGCACCTGCTGAACTTCTTTCGGAGCATCAATGAATCCATTTCGAACCACCTCTGGACCTTCGAAGATAAAATCTGGTCCCTTGGGCTCCATTTCTCCGGAGAATTTGAGAACGCTAGCGAAAGCAGCTTCCCGTCAATTTAGCGAATGCACGCGGGAGAGGGTAAGGAACAGTGACTTGGCTTATTGCACAAGAACTTCTATTTATAGGTATTCCTAAAAAGAAGGAGGAATGTCACTAATCCATATTTGTTGTTTAATTTTGATCAATGGCCAGGATTGAACCCGACACATATCTGCAGTCTGTCTTTTCTCCAATATTGGATGAGTAAGCTTTTTTAGCTTAACATCAGTTTTCTTTAGTAATGAAATTTTCAACTAGCTCCTAACTGTGTTGGCCTAACTTACAGGGGTAATATAGACCTGCAGCACACATTATAAAATGTGTTCTATTGGGGTGCAATTAGATATAATTTCAATATCTTTACATTAATTTCAACTAAGAGTGTATTAGCCCCCAACCTCAATTTGCTCAACCAAATTTTGATACTTCTCTATCTTAGTAGTCCAAATGCAATATGTCTTTGGGTATGTTGAGACAAGTTACATCTTGTGGCATGGTGAACATGTAAGCCACATACATATTTATTAAGAAGAGTTGTTTAGATTATTTTTTTTATATCTTCTTAGTAATTTGTTTCAATTACACTATCTTATACATGTGTAATCAATTTTGAAATAAAGTAGTAGAATAAAATAAAGGTGAATTCTACTTATCTCTGCTTTGTATACTTGAAGTCCATGCTAGATTCACAGTTTCTGAGCATACAAGCAACCTTGCTTCTGAGCTTTAGCCTTTGATGTTCATCTGTCTTTCCTTTGTAAGCTCCCCCTTAATAATTGCAATTGTCATTGACATCTAGTGCATGATGATAAGTTGAATCATCTCTTGTATCCATACTTGGGTCTGGTATAACTCTGTCCAAGGACCATAAATGGTTATGGCCACTTGGACTATCCTGCAAGAAAGAATTACCATGCCTTAGGAACCCAAGCTAACTTGGGTCCTAAGTTCTTATTAGCTTGAAAAAGCAAATGTATACCTATAGGAGCCCTGTCAGGAAGACTTTCTCTTTCCCTTGGCACACTAGGGTTGTGCCAACAATCTATGGGAAAGTGGCCCACTTTGCCACAGCACCAGCACTCATAAATATTGTATCTTCTTTTCTTAGCAGGTCTGGCAGCATGGTTAACTGCAGACTGAACAGAAGGAAGAGCATCTTCCTTGTTCCAAATTCCCTTAGCCACAGTCTGACTGAGATTGGGTCTGACATGAGAAGAGCTTGGTTTTTCACAAGGTCTATCAGCAGTAGTTCTCTTTGCAGAGGACATGTTGTTGGTTCCCTTGGAAGATTCCAAGTCTTGCATCCTGGTATATTTGCCCTTGGATATAGTGTGAGTAGAGAGATTTTTAGAAGAGGCTGCTTCCTTGCTCAAGAGATATGGAGCTGGTGCATTAAATACAAAATGTCGAGGAAGGGCCTTTTTCACTTCTTTATGGGGAGTCTTCTGAGCACTCAGACCCATGTCCTTTCTTCTTCCATTGTAAGAGACATTTGTAGTCTTACAAGGAAGATTCTCATTCCTCTAGTGACCATCCCTAGGGTTTTGGCCATACCTGTTGGAAGAGATAATTACCTTGTGAAGGGTAAGCTAAGGCCTGATAGGAACTTGGCCTCTTTTTAGAGATTGGATCACTTTAGAAATCCACTCAGATTCAAATCTTCTCTTGATAAAATCTATTTTAGAGAAGCTAGCCACAATTATCGTCTCCCTATCAAGTTTCTCTCAAGATTCTTGATAATAGAGTCCTTGTATTTTAAGAACTCAACATGGATATCTACCATGATCTTCAGATGGGCTGCTTCCCTCTCTTTTAGACATAGCAAGGATGAAGCTTCATCTAGCTGGGAAGCAGTCTTCTGTAGGGAGGCTATTTCCTCTACTTGTTTCTTAACAAGCATCTTGCTTTCCTTGAAAGCTTTCAGAAGGGCAACATGATTGTCAATCGATTGATTAATATCATCATCTATCAAAGGACCCTCATCATCACTTGATGAGGAGACATTAGAGTCTGTACAGGATTTATATCCAGACTCTAAGGATGAGTTATATAGGGATTATACCTTATTTTGACCAGGCTGATCCTTGCAAGATTATTCTTCTTGTGTAGCTATTGGTCCATGGCATCTGCATTCCCCTTCTTCAGCTTCATCCACCTCTGTGTCACTCTCTGAATGTGATAGAGGGGCCCTGATTCTTACTCTTGCATCTAGAAGGACTTTATCTTCACCAAGAGCAGCCAACATCAAAATGTTGTTCTTGTCCTCTCTGTAGATTTGATGCTCCATAGAGTACCACATCGTATGATTCATCTTTGAACACATAAGTTTAACATTTTAGCTATCCTTGGAGGTCAACTCAGACTGTAAGGTCCTTTTTGAGTAACCTCCCTCTAATACCACTTGAAAGCCTTTTATTTCAAGGATAGCTAAATAACCTAGAGGGGGGTGAATAGGTTATTGGTCTCTTTATGAGCTCTTTTCTTTTCTTTTAGTTTGCTTCTTTAGTGGTTGGTTATTTTCTGCTTTCAAGATTAGTTGCCCTACACAAAGAAAACAACACAGCAAAGCACACAAATATTTATAGTGATTCCCCAACTAAGTACATCCACTTTCCCTCCAACCTATCCAACTGTCTTGTTGGACTAGGCACTTCTCCAAAATGCTTCAAATATCTTACACCTCAGGCCCTCAGCCATACACTCAGGTTCTCTTCAGAACCCTACCTCAGAACCACAAAGGTTCCTACCTTAGATCCTTGCAGTGCTCCTACAGCTCAGTGGTCCTAAATCTGCCTACCTCAACCTTATCTCTAAGGCCTATAGCTCAGGCTTTTCAGCCCTACAAATCAGGCACAAGGCCTTACTCTCAGAGTGTTGTAGCACTCCTACAACTCAGATCCAGAAGGATCCAATAAGATTGAAATGGGTTGATGACGCTCTTGATTAAACATAAGAGGAATTCCTCTATAACAATCAACCTTGGGTGAGTTAGACTCAGCCCCCCACTATGACATCAGGAAAGTTTTCATGTGTCAACTTTACTGGACTAAGAGCACCTTAGTCCTAACTACTTCACAGCAACAAGTTTATCCACTAGAGCTGGAAGAGAGTTGCAGAATACTATTCTGCCCCTTTCTAATCTGACCCAAAGGTTCAACTCACTCCTCTTCACAGCAACAATGTTGTAGAAGCTTTGGCTTATGTTGGAAGCAACTGGAAGATCAGCTACTCTGCTATTTTCTGAACTGAGTTAACTGCTCAGCTCTAACTTCTTCTTCATAGCTCCTTAAGAGAGTGTTCTTTGAAATGTATTTGCTAGATCTTGTGAAGATTCTGTAGCAAGGGTTGTCCCTTGCTGATATCTCTTTCTCAGAGAATCACCCTAAGCTTGCTAGCTTATGCAGATGAAGATGGCACCAGCAATCTTATCGTTGAAGATGTTGATCTCAACAACTAACTTGCTCTTTTTCTTGCTGACTTGAGCTTACTGTTCTTCAGCTCCATAATAATGGCGGAGGACTTCTATCACAGTTGTCTCTTCTTGTAAAGAGATTTTCCTTTTATTTATTGAAATCCAACGACTCTTTTAGCAGTGGATCCCACACTTTTAATGAAGGCTACATTTTTTCTATAACGCTAACTGTTGTATAGTAGGTCTGCGATAACATTTATCGTGTATTGTAGCCATCCCACCACTTATTGGAGATATGTTGACTTATTGACTTGCTGATGTCACCAGCTGTGGACTTAGCCAAAAATCAAGCAACATAAGCATAGAAGTTGAGTGAGTAAGCATCACTCAATGCCAAAACACTTAGATAGATTTACTGTCTCTTGGCGTTGAGTGAGTAACCTTCACTCAGCGCCAAACTACCTAGAATATAAATCTGTTTCAAGGCGTTGGGAGTGTTGAGTGAACATCCCTCACTCAATGTCATCTGCCTAAGCATTATTTCTGCTTCTTCAGTAACTTAAGTGTTTAGATCATTGAGTGAGTATGCCTCACTCAACGCTATTTTCTAGAACTTGTTTCTACATAAGGACGTTGAGAGCATTGAGAGAGCACGCTTCACTCAACGCTTTTTGCTTTAGCTAGAATCCTGAACTTAGTTCGATGAACTTAACTGAGTTAGTTGAATGGCGAGCTCAGCTTGATGAATGGCCAAAATCTTTCTGAAATTAAGGCGTTGAGAGCATTGAGTGAGCAAGCCTTACTCAATGCTTTTTGCCTTATCTAGAATCTTTAACTTAGTTCGATGAACTGAACTGAGTTCGACGAAAGGCTAGCTCAGCTCGACGAATTGCCAAAATATTTTTGCAACTAAGGCATTGAGAGTGTTGAGTGAGCAAGCCTCACTCAATGTTTTTTGACTTAGCCAAAATCCTTAACTTAGTTCGACGAACTGAACTTAGTTCGACGAAAGGCGAGCTCAACTCGACGAACTCTGACGTTAGTTCGACTAGTTCAATTTACAGCCTTTTTGCTGTATGGCGTTGAGTGTGACTTCCTCACTCAACTCCAAAACACTTAGCCATATTCTCTTTAGTAGCATGGCGTTGAGTGAGTTGACTTCACTTAACACCTGTGGACATAGCTACATTTCAGCTCATTCTAGATAAGGCTATTACTGCTTTAGCCTAACTCACAGCATTTTGTTGTATTGCATTGAGTGATTTGACTTCAGTCAATGACTATGGACTAAGTCATTTTCTCAATGAAAGAAAAGGGGGAGATAATATCTGAATAACTCTAGGGGGTGAATAAAGTTTATAAAAAAAACTTTTATCTATTTGCAAATATTATGTTAAGTGACAAAGTAGGTGATTATATATATATATATATATATATATATATATATATATATATATAGTAAAGCAAAGATATCAGAGATAAAGTAAAAACTACACTAAGCTAACCACAACACAAGCACAAAGGAAGGCAAGCATAACCCAGACAACACAAGAACTTTATAGTGGTTCCCCAACTGGGTACATCCACTCTTCTACCACCCTTGGTAGGAATCCACTACAGGTTTTGATTAGGTGACTGCCACCAATATATCTATTTTTAGGGAGATATAACAACCCTTTGAGCTTTTGACTAGGTGCCTAAAAACCAACCTCAAGTCTTTTGGAAGAAGACTTGTAAACCAGTCTAACTTTTTAAGGGAGTTAAAACCCTGTACAGAGGTGGAGGGAAAAGTTGATGAGAGTCTTATCTTTTCTCAATTAGCAAACTGAGAAGACTTTGTGGATTCAGAATGTTGTCAAAGCTCCCCCTGAGATGTTGATGGTTCAGGATGATAAGATTTGCTAAGGGTGAGGTAGGCCTTCAGCTTTGTAAGTCCAGATCCAGGAACCCTAGATAGATGGAGATTTGTTGTCTTTGCAAGATCCTGGAAAAGAAGAATAAGAAGACTCTGGATATATTTTTTTTGTTCTTCTTCCTTCTTCTTCTTCTTCAGAGCATTATAAGAATAAAGATTGAGAGCAGCACTGAAACAATGAACCCGAGAACACTTTTCTTCTTCCTATACTGAACTATTAGAAAACTATGTTGTGCTTTTCTCTTTAAAAACTCTTGTGTCTCGTATATCTCTTTTTGTCTTTTTTTGTGTTGTTGAATGATTCTTTCTAACAGAGTATATTAAAAACGAACAGCAAAAACTCTTTTGCAAATTCAAATCATGCAATAAATGCGCTGCTAGAAAACTGGGAAGGAAAATGGCAAGCATGCCTTTTCAATATTCATTTCCTCATCTGTCCCGAGAAATATGCAAGTAAATTCTCTGATGAATACCATAATCGATGCAGCCATAAATGGCTATATTCATAGGGAATATAAGCATTGATTACTCAGCGAAATTATGACTTAATATAATAAAGGAACAGATATGGAAAGAATAAGTAACAAAATATCTTACAGTTTTCGTCGACCAGCGAACAGATTTCATTGAGCTGCAACTGTGCTCCAAGTTTGTCGACCTAAGAGTCTGCTCTGTACTGAAAGATCGTCGACAACAGAACTTGAATCACCAGAATTAGTCGAGCTGAGAAATAGACTAAGAGAAAACATCGACCATAGAATAACTTCTTCTGAAGGATATCGTCGACCTGAGTTTTACGATCGTCTTGCTCAACTTAGAAAAGGATCTCCAAGTTTTTCGAGCTGAGGTTAACGAACGTCGAACAAATTTCCCAGACTGCATAGAATCTTCTAAGGCTTTAATCTGAGGCACTCTTTAGGCAGGTACAATATGGGTCAATAAGCCTAAGAAGTTAACCTAGCCTAAATAAAAACAGGGGTTCCAACAATCTCCCCATATTTGGTTGAGGTTACTTCAGAAAACAAATAAAAAAAGAAAATCATAGCAAAAGATATAGAGCTGATAGAATAAATAAGCTATCAGCAATAATAAAAGCTATGGACAGATATTATTCTAAACATAATAAAAACAGACAACAAAAAAAAATAAAGGGTCCTTTGGAGGAGTAGAAGATTTTGCAAATAATATGGTTCTGTTGGGATCTGTTGCTTCTTTGAGAGTCATCTTCATATCAGCATCACCAAGGGTCTTCTGGGTAGCAGCCCTTGGAACTACAACTTCTGGATGGAGATTCATGTATTCATCAGCATTGAATAACATTCCAACCTAGTATCTCTCTAATTCCTTCTTTCTGTAGGAAGATATTATTGAGAATTGAGAGGCATCCTTGCCTTCTTATCCGGCTTTCCTTATCTGAGAGAGAGCTACCAGCTCATTGAATCTTGGCATTCTAGTATTGGGGTCTAATTCTGGATCATACGTTATAATGGGAGGACTCTATGGGCTTTTGCTTTTTCTGGGAGAGAAAGAGGCTCTAGGAGGGCTGAACTGCATAGCTGGAGGAGGAGCAGAACTTCTGGAAGAGGAAGAGTTTTTCTAAGGAGGATACCTGCATCCAGAAGACTGAGAAGCTCTTACTTGCCTAGAATAAGTCTGACTGACATTAGAAGATTTCTGGCTAGCAAGTCCAGTTTAACCTGCAGCTAGAGGAGGAGGAGGAGGACTTCTCCCATCCCTTTTTGGAGGAGGAGGGGGAGAGTATCTCCTTGATTTCTTCTAAGCTTTCTGCTTATTCTTTGAAAGCTCCATCCAGTGAGGCATACCTTGATAAGGCTTGATCTTATTGAGAATATAGAAGGGGATATCATTTTTGGGATTAGGCTTGGGAACTGGTACTGAAATTTTTTTCTTAAGCTTCCATTTCTTTGAACTTGAATCTTATTCTGAATAATAATCATCATGTTCATTAGAAGAATCTTGGAAATCATATAAATCATCTATTTCCATGAGCTGTTCATATGTAATCTGGGGAGGAGGAGCCTGTAACGCCCTGAAACTCGAAAGGGTGACGGGTAGCGTTTTGAGCCAAATCTGGGTTTTGCTGGAGGTGACACGGCCTGGGACACGGGCGTGTCCCAGGGCGTGTCATGCTCGGGTTCGGCATTGATCGTGTTGTCGACGATTTTTGAGTCAACGATCGTCGGGGGGGCAGGGGGGTGAACACGGCCTGGGATACGGGCGTGTCCCAGGGCGTGTCAATCACTCAGAGCCTTACATTCAACGATAGTTGAGTGAGGGGCGCACGGCCAGAGCCCAGGCGTGTTCGGGTCTGACACGGGCGTGTGCAATTCGACACGGGAGTGTCAAATGCCCGTGTCCTCCTCGGGTCGTGCGAAATTTTGTGTTAAGGCAGTTACACGGCCTGGGACACGGGCGTGTCCCAGGGCGTGTCTAGCACACGGCATGTGATACAGGCATCTCACATGGCCGTGTTGTGCTCGTGTTATTTTGGACCTGTGTTGTTGGGGGGTAACACGCCCGGCGACATGGGCGTGTACTGGCTAACACGGGCGTGTAAAGCCTGACACATGCGTGTCAAGCCTGACATGGGCGTGTCGTGTGCTAGTGTTCTTTTTGGGACACGACAGTTTCGACGGCGAATGGGAGACACGGCCCTGAACACAGCCATGTAGCAACCCGTGTTCGGCACAAGAAGTTTATTATTGGGCTGAATCGTGGCCGTCCGTTTATTTATTTTACGATCTGACGGCTGGGGGGGTTGCCTCAGGGATATACTTGAGTTTAGGGTTTGGAAGTCCACATTTACTTTGGTTCTCTCTCTTTCTAAAAGCTAGAGAGAGGAGAGAGTAAGGAGGAAGAAGGAAGGCTAGATCCGGTCACCGGCGGAGTTTCAGAGCTCCAAATCGCGAGCCGACTTTGGTTCGGCGGAGGCAAGGAGATTGCGGTGCTTTTCATTCGCATATATTTCCATGGCGCCAAGGAAAAATGCTAGGGTGCGATTCTCATCCTAGGACATGTGAAGTCCTCTTTTCCTTTTCATAGGAAGCCCTCTCACGCGAGTGTGCGATGAATTGAGGCGTTCCTTGGGGTAGATATGTGAAGGCCCCCTTGTGTAGAGTCTGTATGCGAAAACGAACATAGGCATGATGTATGAAGCCTATCCGGACAAGTTGGTCTGGATCGGTGATGTTGCATTGCAAAATAACCGGAGAAGACTCCGTGTGAATGGTTGTTTTTCGGGTTTTCTACGAGGTAGATTGCAACAGGGAGCCTTGGGGACTAACTCCAAGGTGCACCCGGAAAACTTGGCAAATGCGGGATGTTGCCAACATGGTGGCTGAGGAGCCAACTTGAGCATAACCGGGTTATGTAAATTGTGTGATGGAAATGGGACTCGGGGAGTCTTGAACTGCGCATATGGCTTAAAGTGACGTTGGGTATGAGCATGGGTCAGGCGGAACCTTACCCGATCTATGTTGTTTGGTGGAACCGTTGGCATAGATAAGGGTCTTCGGCAGTCTATGGCTTAAATTGACTTGACCAATGCCAGTAAGACAAAATGCTCATATGGTTGGTCTTCCAAGGGAAGGTGGTGAGACGGGAACGTCTATGGCTTAAATTGACGTGACGTTGGCCGGTTCGCCGTGTATTTGCCCTGAGTGCACGGGGTGTGTGGTCATGCGTTCCTACGCCTGTGATGAAGTGTGTTTACATTATACTGCTTTGTTATGCTAATAATGTGCAGGGAAAGAGCATCGTCGCCCCGTGTTGGGGGCAGGGTCGTTATAATTTGGTCAGAATAGCTGACCATTGCTTTTGTTTACCACCGTTCGGTGGATTGTTGCTTGCAGGTGCTGCGGAGCCGAGCGGTAAATAGCGGGCTAAAGCCCAAGTTGTTTTGCCGGACCTCAAAGGCCTAATTTTGAGTGTTTTTCTTATGTACTCATGTGTGACCGGTCTACGTGTCGAGGTTTGGAAGACAGTTTTATTGAGCAAACTTTTGTAAGGCCATAAGGCCAATATTTGTGTAGTAAACATTACTATGGGCTTTTTGTAGTGTACATTCATGCTAGGCTGGGTTCTTTTTTCTTTGCAACTTAATAAATTGCTTCCGCTAGGTGCTCTGTGTAGGACGTTGTGATTGGTTGATTGGTTTCAATTAGTAACCAACCGGTCTGTCTGTAGTATATGATGTCGGGCCCCGGCCGGACCTACTGCTATATGCTATGTGACGGATAGGGGTGTTACAATTTTGTATCAGACTACCGGTTTCGTTCAAGCTTAAATGAATTCGTGGGCGAATTCACTTTAAGGGGTGGTGAGCACATGTGTGTGCATCATCGTTATAACATGAAAAGAACCCATGAATGTCCACTTAGGAATGAAAATACACATGTTTGAGGAACCTGCGTGTTCCTATAATTGCTGTTTGCAATATTATTTGGTCGCTTATCGATGTTTTGCACAATTATAGGTGACCAGGAGTGGTTCTGGACTGTCGTAACGGCCAGGTTCTGAGGCAAGCAGCGCACCAAATGATGCGCCTGTAACACCTCCTTCAGCCGAGACCATTAGATTGGTGGCGAAAGCTGTACTTGCAATTATCAATGCGCAGCCTGTGAGGCAGGTGCAGTAGCCTGCTCCTGCTGTGGAGTAAGTACCGCTCCAATCGGCATAGCCTAGGAGGGTGGAACAGGTGATGGTAGAGCCGGAGGTTCCTCGAAGAGCAACTGAGAAATAACTTAAGCATGTGATGGGTTTCCATCCGCCAATGTTCTCGGGAACGGGAACCCCGACTCGAGCAGAGGATTGGCTATCGAGAGTCAATAGAGTGCTGACAGCAACAGAGACTGAAGAGTGGCAGAAGACCCCGATTGTGACGTTCTTGCTGGACAAGGACGCGAGGTTATGGTGGGAAGGGCTGGAGCTATACCACCTGAGGGGAAGGCAGTTGGCTGATGTCTCTATGGAGGAATTTTTGAGGTTTTTTATGGCTCGATACCTCCCCTCAACTCAGAGGATCGCGTTGGAAAATGAGTTTCAAAAGTTTGTGAAAGGAGACAGCACCGTGGACGAGTATCTCCACGAGTTCACTCGTTTAGGATGATACGCAAGCGCTACATTTGTCGATGAGGAGCGCAATACGAACCGTTTCTATGAAGGGTTAAGAGATGATTTGAGTTTGTTACTTTCGGGGCCTATGGTGTAAAACCTCCCTCCCGGAACACAAGACACGGCACGAGAGGGGTCTTATGCCCAGAATAGCCGCCTTGCGGTAACACTAACACTCGGGTCAGCCTGTACCACAAGACGCCTATCCTGCCGGCTTCAACCAATATCAACATATAAATGCCAACCCAACCATAATAATAAAAGAAGTCAACCCACACCAAGCATAAGTCCATAATTACAACAAAAGAAAAGCTAACCAAGCTTCTACATAATCATAGTACGTAAATAAAATTGCCCCGAAGGGCTACAACAAAATCTCTCTCACTCACATCTGTAACCGACGGTAGCTACGGTACCGTCCCCTCGGGCCTTATCGTCCTGGCCTGGCTGTCTAGCTTCATAGCCTGCTGCTCCACCTACGGGGTTTCCTCCTAAAAAGTAAGACGTAGCAACCGTTAGTCATAAAGACTAAGTGGCTTCACATCCGCTCCCCCGGCGACTCCTCGACACCGGGCGGAGAAAGGAACAGGTACAATATATATAAAACAGTAGTACAAGTAGGTGAAGTAAGTATACAAATCACAGGTAGCAATAAAAGTAGTGTATAAATGAACAAGCTCTTATTTTACAATTCTACCATCTACAGTAGCAAGAGAGTATAATGTTATAACAGTAAGTAACTCAAATTATATGGATGCCTTTACAAGCATATAAGTTGAAGGTCGTTCAGCAATAAGTAACTCATCGTATAGGAGTGCCCATACAAACTTATATGATGAGGGTCTTGTGTATGTAATGAAGTGCAATGCTATGTATGCAATGCAATGACACACCCATGATCAAGTATATGTAATCGCTATGTCGACACAAACTTATAGTTCCCACTATTCGAGCAGGTAGCTAACCTCTCAGGCGTCAACCGTCGTGGCCAAATGGTGACAGTAGAGTTGGCATCTCCACTACTAGGCTGGTCTCCACACTACTTCGCCTAGGCCTCCGTACGCCTCAACGCTAAGACCACAACAGCGGAGCTCACATGAATACTACGGCTCAGCGGGTTCTCTTGGGTAAATGAGCACCAAGATCCTAGCCCCGAACTGGCCTATGCGTGACACGGAAGGAGCCTCGGAAATGAACTCGAGGAACAAGCCCAACCGTTCACTTGGCACGGAAGGAGCCTCGGGACGTGAACACCGAGGACCAAGCCCAACCGTCTAAGGTCTAGCTGTCAACTCCCATCGGTGTGACGATTGGCGAGCCCGTAGACCTGCCACACTATCCTTAACCCGGGATTACGACACCACGTGTCGACTCACACCACATGCAATTTAACAATATCGTGGTATGGAAGGAGCCTCGGGACGTGAACACCGAGGACCAAGCCCAACCATCCATCAAATGTGGAAGGAGCCTCGGGACGTGGACACCAAGGGCCAAGCCCAACCGTCCAACTTTGCTCATCTCAATCTCATTCCAACTAGTGACGATCAACACCGCACTTGTTACTTACACAATGCTACCCGTAGGGATACGAAACTCTAAGCATTGGATTACTAATTCCCCTTTATCCATTTAACATACATTATGGCCATAGTTAAATCATTTATACATCTATCAATTTATAACTACCCATTTATATCAGGCTCTTTCCTTCAATTAAGCTATTCCACAACTCATTTTACGAATTCAGATTTATAACCTCAACTTATCATATCACTATGATGATTATGTTGAAAGAGTTCACCCAAGACTCGAGTTGGATCGCAACATTAAATTCCACCAAATCGCATTCCACGTTACACAGCCCAGAATTTAGGTGCAGCCTTAATCCGGGTAGTAACTTCAACCAAGGATTCCCGAGGCTACAGAAATCCGACAAGTGCGTGTAACCACTCATTGGAAAGATAATTTCAGGGGCTACAACTTTCGTGTTTAGTTGAAAGCCCAGATTTGATTGCATCACACCAGAAATTCACTCGAAGCCTGCTGCGTACAGGATACAGATTTCCTGGGTGGAATTTCCCCAAATTGCAGCAGATTCGAACTGACTTTCCTATGGCTACAGGTATTTCCTGGAAATGTGCAACCACTCGTTGGAAAGATAATTTCGAGGGCTACGATTTTCATGTTGAGTCAAAAACCCAGATCTTGCCAGAACACCCTCAAAATTTGCCACGAAGATCGCAGCGTGCAGAAATCAGATTTCTGCACGCATCTTAAGGTGAAATGAACGACATCCGTTCATCTTCCTCCTTGCACCAATCTCCCAAAAACTCCTCCAGAAAATCGTGCACCCTTATTCACCCTCATGAAGTCATATTTCTCCACGAATCCCTCTCTCACCTTCACTTTGAATGATGAGGAGTGTGAAGAAACCTAAACCTTGATTTACAAATCTAGGCATGTCTTCCCTAGGAAATCATCTCCTCACCATCAAGACCCTATGGAGTTGATATATCTCCTAGAATATAACTACAGATCTAGCACCAAGGGAGAGGGGGGAAGATCACCTCGTTTCCAGCGGTACCATCATTCTCGGCCATGGATCTAGTCATCCTTCTTTGCGGAATCTCTTGCTTGGTGCCGCTGTTCTTCACGGCAAGGAAGGAGAGAGAGAGAGAGAGAGAGAGAGAGAGAAGGCCGCCTCTAGGAGCTCCGACGGCTTCCCTCGGATCGGTTGGTTTCGCGAGGTCCGCGATGATGGTAAGATCGATCGGCAAGGATGGCTAGGGTTCGGCTTTATCTTCTCTCATAAACCGATGTATTAGGTTAAATCGCTTCTGCCACGTGTCACCCTCTAATTGGACCGCCCAAATTAGGTCTTACTTGAAATGACCGGTCCAAGGAACCATCCAGCACGAATCCCGTAGTCCGGTTCGGTCCGCCTGTACAAGCCAGCAAATCTGCCTGGGCGAAGAAAACGCACAAGTCAAATTCGACGGGAATCAATTGTCATTCTCGACGATCGGTGAGAAACGTCGAGCATTCTCGATGAATTCATCGGGTATCAACAATGATACCCGGCGAATTTCACTTAGCCAACTTATTAGAAATCCTGGTGTTGAGTGCGTTGAGTATCAGTCAGCGATACTCGACGATTGGTGGGTATCACCGGGCATTCTCGACGATCGGTGAGAATCGCCGAGCATTCTCGACGAATTCGTCAGGTATCAACAATGATACCCAGCGAATTTCACTTAGCCAACTTATCGGAAATCCTGGTGTTGAGTGCGTTGAGTATCAGTCAGCGATACTCGACGATCGTTGGGTATCACCGGGCATTCTCGACGATCGGCGAGAATCGCCGGGCATTCTCGACGAATTCGTCGGGTATCAACAATGATACCCGACGAATTTCACTAGCCAACTTATCAGAAATCCTAGCGTTCAGTGCATTGAGTATTAGTCAGCGATACTCGACGATCGGTGGGTTTCACCGGGCATTCTCGACGATCGGCGAGAATCCCCATGCATTCTCGACGAATTCGTCGGGTATCAACACTGATACCCGGTGAATTTTGCTTAGGCCATTTCCTTTCGATCCGTTGGGTATCACTCAACCCTACACTCCATTCAACGCACTTGACACCTTTTGCCAGTGCACCCCGAGCCCGAGTCAAGTCTCTTGACTCAAAACTCGTGCGAGGGGCCTAGCGCGAATTGGGACGTTACAAATCCTATAAACAAAATAAAAGATTTCGTCCCCGAAATCAGGCTGAGGTCATGGGGAGTAAAGCATACAGAAAATAAATATAAAATTACCTGAAGGAAACAGCTCCGGGTAGCGTCTTTGCATCAAATCCATCGGCTCATATGTGAATTCCTCCTTCCCATGATTAGACCATAGCACTTTTACCAAGGGAACACTTTTGCGGCGCAAGGTTCTTATCTCATTATCAACGATCCGCACCGACTCCAGTCGCACAGATCTGTCAGACGCCACAGTACAATCAGTTGTGGGGATGTATTGTTCGGGCCACAACAGCGCCTTCCGTAGCGACGATACATGGAACACATCGTGGAGATTTTCTTGCTCGGGCGGTAGCTCCAGCCGATAGGCCAAAGGGCCAATCCTTTCCACTATGACATAGGGTCCAACATACCGTGGGCTGAGCTTCTTCACTCCCCGCACCCGTGACACTCCATGCATCGGCCGGATTTTCAGGAACACTTTATCACCCACTTGAAACTCCACCATACGGTGCCTTGCGTTATAATACTTCGCCTGCCGAATTTTAGCCTCCAACATGTGATCCCTTATCAGCCTAACCACCGCATCCGTGTCGTCTATATATTCAACACCCAAAGTCTTCGGGTCTTCATCTTGTACCCAAGAAAAGGGGGTTCTACACCTTCTTCCATAAAGGGCTTCATGGGGCGCCATGCCAATGCTAGCTTGATGGCTGTTGTTGTAGGAGAATTCTACTAAGGGCAGGAGTCTTTCCCACGGCTCTCCCCTATCTATCACACACAACCTCAACAGATCCTCCAATGTTCGGATGGTCCGCTCAGACTGCCTGTCCGTCTGTGGATGAAATGCGGTGCTGAAGGTAAGGATCGAACCCAAATATGCCTGTACTGCCTTCCACTCCTTGGAGGTAAAATGACCATCATGGTCCGAAACTATCGTCTTAGGTATGCCATGATACCGTACAAACTTCTCCACAAAAAGGCATACTAAGACATCCACATGAGCCTCCTTCTTCATGGGGATGAACCGGGTAACTTTCGTCAGGCGATCAACGATCACCCACACTGAATCATTTCCCGAGCGGGAGCGAGGTAGCCCATGTACGAACTCCATGGAAATATCCTCGAACTTCCACTCGGGGATTGGCAATGACTGCAACAGGACACCGGGACTCCTGCACTCCGCCTTCACTCTTTGGCAGGCTTCACAATGCGTGACAAAGTACAGGACATCCTTCTTCATTCCTGGCCAACACATCGTCTTCCGTAAGCCGGCGTACATCTTTGAAATTCCCGGGTGCACGGAATATTTAGAGTAATGTGCTTCTCTCATGATATCCTCCCGGATTCTTCCACCTTTTGGAATGTAGAGCAGGCTGCGAAAGTAAACGAGGCCGTCCTTTAGTGTGTACTCGTCGGTTGTCCCGTCTTCGATTAACTTTATTGACTGGGCCAAAGACGACTCCAATCCTTGCTCCACTCAGATCCGGTCCCGGATATCACAAACTATGCTCACGCTGGATAAGTACTCCATATATGCCGAATAAGCCTTACCTATTAAGGTAATGTCCATCTCCTAAATCATCCGTGCCAACTCCATGCTCATCAACCGAGACTCTGGGCTCGAGCTGGGTACTTTCCTACTCAACGCATCGGGTACCGAGTTCGCTTTTCCAGGGTGGTAGTTCAAGGTGAACTCATAGTCGCATAGAAACTCTATCCACCGCCATTGTCTTAAGTTCAATTCCTTCTGGGTATGGACGTACTTCAAGTTTTATTATCCGAGAAGATTTCGCAGTGGACGCCGTATAGATAATGTCTCCATACCTTCAAGGCGAACACCACTGCTCCTAGCTCCAAATCATACACCGGGTAATTTATTTCATGCTTCTTCAATTGTCTTGAAGCATAAGCAATTACGTGCCCGTGCTGCATCAACACCGCTCCAAACCCATGATAAGACGCGTCCGTGTAAACTTGGAATCCTTCCTTCCCAAACGGAAGGAAAAGGATGGGGGCGGAGGTAAGTCTATCCTTCAATTCCTGGAATGCCGCTTCACATTGAAGTGTCCACTGAAATGGCACACCTTTCTTTGTCAAAGAAGTAAGCGGGAGGGCAATCTTTGAGAATCCTTTTACGAACTTGCGGTAGTATCCGTCAAGTCCAAGAAAACTCCTCACATTGGCCGCCGACCTCAAGGATGACCACTCCTTCATGGCACTCACCTTAGCCGGATCCACAGCTAGTCCAGCCCCACTGATTTCATGACCCAAAAAAGCCCCTTCTCTAAGCGAGAATTCACACTTGCTAAACTAGGCGAATAGGGCGTGCTTTTTAACTTTTCCAGAACTAAGGCCAAATGCCTGGCATGTTCTTCCTCCGTCTTCGAGTAGACTTAGATGTCGTCAATGAACACAATGACGAAGACATCCAGATAGGGCTCAAACACTTTATTCATCAAGCTCATGAAAGCTGATGGGGCATTTGTGAGCCCAAACGACATCACTGTGAACTCATATAAGCCGTACCTTGAGCTGAAAGCCGTTTTCTGAATATCATCCTCTTGTATTCTCAATTGGTAATACCCAGAGCGCAAATCTAGATTGGAGAACCAATGCACTCCCACCAGTAGGTCGAACAACTCATCGATCCGAGGTAACGGATAGGTGTTCCGTACCGTTAGTCGGTTGAGATCCCGATAGTCTATACAAAAACGCAGGGTTCCATATTTCTTCTTAATGAATAGACCAGGGGCTCCCCAAGGTGATGAGCTGGGGAGAACAAACCCTGATTCTACCAACTCCTGCAGTTGAACTCTAAACTCCGCGAGTTTTTTGGGGGCCATCCGATAAGGGGTCCTAGAGACAGGCTTAGCTCCTGATACAAGCTTAATCTGAAAATCCACTTCTCTATGCGGGGGTAACCCTGGCAATTTCTCAGGAAATACCTCAGGGAAATCCCGTGCTACCCGCACATCCTTCACATCTACCTTCATCTCCTTTAGTTCGAAACATATCATGTAGACTTAATCTCCTCTCATATGAGCTTTCAAGGTCTGGATTGAGGATAATAATATTCGTGGTGCGAAATTTATACCTTGGAAGACTACATCAGTATCCCCATGTCTCAAATAGATGTGCTTCTCCGCACAGTCGATTCTTGCATGGTGCCAATCCAGCCACGCCATTCCCAGAATGAGGTCGAATTCTGGTATTATTAAAATTGTGGCGGGGGTATCGAAGGTCTTTCCCCCAATGGTTATCTCCAACTCACACTTCGCAGTTTCCGTCATCTCAGATCCGTCTGGGAGGCGTACTCTTCGAGCAATACCAGTGAAATATTGCACTCCGTGTATGTCCTTGATGAAGTCTTCGGACACGAAAGAATGTCAGGCACCGGTGTCAAATAACGTATAAGACGGTTTCCCACCGACCATCACGGTGCCTACGTGTCATTTAATAATACTCAAGCCAGATGTCTAGTATATCTTAAGTCACTAGAGGATATTAATGGAAGCAAAATGGCCAATTCAAATCGTACCTGCAATCATCTCCTGAGGATTCCGCTCTTGAGTCATATCCAAGGCATACATCTGATCCCGAGCGGGTCCGGGGTTTCTTCCTCGTGGTCCTCGTCCTCGACCACACACATACCCTCTCCCCCGCGGGGCTGCTGGAGGGAAAGCAAAGGGCGAATCTCCAAACTGTTGCGGCCAGTAGCGTCGAATGTGGCCCAGTTGGTTGCATTCAAAGCACACTCGTTCCTGCCTTCCTGCTGTATTGCTGAAATTGTTGAGGTGGAGGTAATGCTGGCGGTTGTGGAACCGGGCGCTCCTCTCTAAAGTTCTGGGGAAAACGCCTGCCACCCCTCTGATATCCTCTTCCTCTTCTATTCTCAATTCTCCTTCTCTTGCTGGGGCCGGCTTCCATCACGCCCTCTGCTGGCCTCTTACCACTTCCCAAGTGGTTCGCTTCCAATCTCTTCGCCATATCAATAATCTCCGCCAGACTAGAGTCCGCTATAAACAAAAGGGCTTGCCTTAGAGGATCTCGCAAGACTTTGTAGAATCGTTTGGCGTACCCTCGATCATCCAACTCATAGGAGTCAGCGAATCTAGCCAAGTGCTGAAACTCCCGTTGGTACTCTGTCACCGACATGGACCCTTGCTTTAGTTGCAAAAATCTCTCTTCAAGACCATCCCGAGCGGCCGAGGGGATGAAATGCTCTAAAAAGGCTTCAGAGAATTCGCTCCAACTAATGTCCGTGTACACTCTTCCACGAAAAGTGGAGCCATGAGGGACTTCCACCACCTTTTGGCGTGCATTTCTAAGAGTGTCACCACAAGGGTCACCGCCATATTGTTTGGACATCTTATTCCTGCCAACAATTCTTGTATAGTGTCGAGCCACTCTTCCGTACACACCGCCGACTCTGTCCCAATATAAGCGGGAGGGGAGAGAGCTCGGAAAGTGCTTAACCAACTAGATCACGGACCCTATTGTTGTACAGGTGCCTGCTGAGATTGGGACCTAAAGGCGTCCAAAATAGCTGTGAGCGTCTGCCCCAGCTCTGATTATTGGAATTGTGTAGGCACGGACGGGGCGGGGGTGCCCCTCACTAGCTCAACATGTACTGGGATCTACACATAGGGTACAAACCTAAGGTTAGGTTGGCTAATCTATGGTTAAAGATGGACAAACTTAGTGTGAATTACATATGGGCACACCACTGCTTCCTCTAAGTTATTTTGTCCCCAAACTGACTAATCAAATGGGGGTGGCACCATTGTTAAGTGACTTTCTCCTTAGAGGATCATAGCAAGCTGATACCATTTATAAAACCCCCCTCCCGGAACACAAGACATGACACGAGAGGGGTCTTATGCCCAGAACAGCCGCCTTGCGGTAACACTAACACTCGGGTCAGCCTGTACCACAAGACGCCTATCCTGCTGACTTCAACCAATATCAATATATAAATGCCAACCCAACCATAATAATAAAAGAAGTCAACCCACACCAAGCATAAGTCCATAAGTACAGCAAAAGAGAAGCTAACCAAGCTTCTACATAATCAGAGTACGTAAATAGAATTGCCCCAAAGGGCTACAACAAAATCTCTCTCACTCACATCTGTAACCGACGGTAGCGACGGTACCGTCCCCTCAGACCCTGTCGTCCTGGCATGGCTGTCCAGCTGCATAGCCTGCTGCTCCACCTACGGGGTTTCCTCCTAAAAAGGAAGACGTAACAACCGTTAGTCATAAAGACAAAGTGGCTTCACATCCGCTCCCCCGGAGACTCCTCGACACCGGGTGGAGAAAGGAACAGGTACAATATATATAAAACAGTAGTACAAGCAGGTGAAGTAAGTATACAAATCACAGGTAGCAATAAAAGTAGTGTATAAATGAACAAGCTCTTATTTTATAATTCTACTATCTACAGCAGCAAAAGAGTATAATGTTATAACAGTAAGTAACTTAACTTATATAGATGCCCATACAGGCATATAAGTTGAGGGTCGTTCAGCAATAAGAAACTCATCGTATAGGAGTGCCCATACAAACTTATACGATGAGGGTCTTGTGTATGTAATGAAGTGCAATGCTATGTATGCAATGCAATGACACACCCATTATGAAGCACATTCAATCGCTATGTCAACACAGACTTATAATTCCCACAATTCGAGCAGGTAGCTAACCTCTCATGCGTCAACCGTCGTGGCAAAACGGTGACAGTAGAGCGGGCATCTCCACTACTAGGCTGGTCTCCACATTACCTGTCCTAGGCCTCCGTACGCCTCAACTCTAAGAACACAACAGCGGAGCTCACATGCGTACTACGGCTCAGTGGGTTCCCTTGGGTAAATGAGCACCAAGATCCTAGCCCCGAACTGGCCTATGCGTGACACGGAAGGAGCCTCGAAAATGAACACGAGGACAAAGCCCAACCGTTCACTTGGCACGGAAGGAGCCTCGGGACGTGAACACCGAGGACCAAGCCCAATCGTCCAAGGTCTAGCTGTCAACTCCTATCGGTGTGACGATTGGCGAGCCCGTAGACCTGTCACACTATCTTTAACCCGGGATTACGACACCACGTGTCGAATCACACAACATGCAATTTCACAATATCGTGGCATGGAAGGAGCCTCGGGACGTGAACACCGAGGACCAAGCCCAACCATCCATCAAATGCGGAAGGAGCCTCGGGACGTGGACACCGAGGGCCAAGCCCAACCGTCCAACTTTACTCATCTCAATCTCATTCCAACTAGTGACGGTCAACACCACACTTGTTACTTCCCCAATGCTACCCGTAGGGAGACAACACTCTAAGCATTGGATTACTAATTCCCCTTTATCCATTCAAAATACATCATGTCCATAGTTAAATCATTTATAGATCTATCAATTTATAACTACCCATTTATATCAGGCTCTTTTCTTCAATTAAGCTTGTCCACAACTCGTTATACGAATTCAGATTTATAACCTAAACTTATCATATCACTATGATGATTATGTCGAAAGATTTCACCCAAGGCTCGAGTTGGATCGCAACACTAAATTCCACCAAATCGCATTCCACGTTACACAGCCCAGAATTTAGGTGCAGCCTTAATCCGGGCAGCAACTTCGACCAAGGATTCCCGAGGCTACAGAAATCCGACGAGTGCATGTAACCACTCGTTGGAAAGATAATTTCAAGGGATACAACTTTCGTGTTTAGTCGAAAGCCCATATTTGATCGCATCACACCATAAATTCACTCGAATCCTGCTGCGTACAGGATACAGATTTCCTTGGTGGAATTTCCCCCAATTGCAACAGATTCAAACTGACTTTCCCGTGGCTACAGGTATCTCCTGGAAACGTGCAATAACTCATTGGAAATTTAATTTTGAGTGCTATGACTTTCATGTTGAGTCGAAAACCAAGATCTGGCCATAACATCCCCGAAACTGGCCACGAAGATCGCTGCGTGCAGAAATCAGATTCCTGCACGCATCTTAAGGTTAGATGAACGGCATCCGTTCATCTTCCTCCTTACACCAATCTCCCAAAAACTCCTCCAGAAAATCGTCCACCCTTATTCACCCTCATGAAGCCATATTTCTCCACGAATCCCTCTCTCACCTTCACTTTGAATGATGAAGAGGGTGAAGACACCTAAACCTAGATTTACAAATCTAGGCATGGCTTCCCTAGGAAATCATCTCCTCACCATCAAGACTCTATGGAGTCGATATCTCTCCTAGAATATAACTACAGATCTAGCACCAAGGGAGAGGGGAGGAAGCTCATCTCTTTTCCAGCGGTACCATCATTTCCGGCCATGGATCTAGTCATCCTTCTTTGCGGCATCTCTTGCTTGGTGCCGCTGTTCTTCACGGCAAGGAAGGAGAGAGAGAGAGAGAGAGAGAGAGAGAGAAGGCCGCCTCCAGGAGCTCCGACGGCTTCCCTCGGCTCGGTTGGTTTCGCGAGGTCAGCGATGACGGCAAGATCGATCGGCAAGGATGGCTAGGGTTCGGCTTTATCTTCTCTTATAAACCGATGGATTAGGTTACATCCCTTCTGCCACGTGTCACCCTCTGATTGGACCGCCCAAATTAGGTCTTACTTGAAATGACCAGTCCAAGGAACCATCAAGCATGAATCCCGAAGTCCGGTTCGGTCCGCCTGTACAAGCCGGCAAATCTGCCTGGGCGAAGAAAATGCACAAGTCAAATTCGACGGGAATCAATTATCATTCTCGACGATCGGTGAGAATTGCCGAGCATTCTCGACGAATTTGTCGGGTATCAACAATGATACCCGGCAAATTTCACTTAGCCAACTTATCGGAAATCCTGGCATTGAGTGCGTTGAGTATCAGTCAGCGATACTCAATGATCGGTGGGTATCACCGGGCATTCTAGACGACCGGTGAGAATTGCCTAGTATTCTCGACGAATTCGTCGGGTATATACAATGATACCCGGCGAATTTCACTTAGCCAACTTATCGGAAATCCTGGCGTTGAGTGCGTTCAGTATCAGTCAGTGATACTCGACGATCGGTGGGAATCGCCGGGCATTCTCGACGAATTCATCGGGTATCAACAATGATACCCGACAAATTTCACTTAGCCAACTTATCGGAAATCCTGGCGTTGAGTGCGTGGAGTATCAGTCAGCGATACTCGACGATCGGTGGGTATCACCAGGCATTCTCGATGATCGGCGAGAATCCCAAGGCATTCTCGACGAATTCGTCGGGTATCAACAATGATACCCGGCGAATTTACCTTAGGCAATTTCCTTTCGATCTGTTGGGTATCACTCAACCCTACACTCCATTCAATGCACTTGACACCTTTTGCCAGTGCACCCCGAGCCCGAGTCAAGTCTCTTGACTCAGAACTCATGCGAGGGGCCTAGCGCGAATTGGGACGTTATATATGGCACAGGGTTTCATGATCTTGGTCAACTCGGCCCGGTTCTTGGAAAAGGACATGAAGAATGTTCAAGCGAACAAGGAATCCGGTGGCAAGAAATCGGAGTTTAAAGTGTTGACTACTTCAAAGTCTGGATATCGTAGGTTTTACAAGAAGGCTAAGACGTCGGGTCCAGCCCCTTCATCTGGTGCCTCGGGGGCAACTACCAACCGAACCCCGGGCGCTTTTTATACTTGTGGAAAATGGGGCATTTTGCCCGCGATTGTTGGAGCGGATGTCCGAAGTCTGAGATAAAGCAAGGAGACACTTATGAAGAGAAGGGTAAGGCGGTGGAGTCAACCGCATCCCACTATACTCTGGCTCAACCAAGAGTCTATAACTTGGGCCAGCAGGAGGCCATCAAACAGGCCGACGTGGTGATAGGTATGGTTTAATTTATAGAAAGTTAGCTTTAAATACTGTTACCCAGTGCTTGTTAGCTTAATACTGTTTGTATAGGCTTTGTTCTGTTTGGAGGTAGTCTGATACGAGAACTTTTCGATACGGGAGCTTCACACTCCTTTTTGTCCGAAAGTTTCATAACGCGCATCGGAGTCCCTTCTTCGATGGCGAAGGACAAATTGGATGTGTTACTATCGAATGGGTGTTCGATGCGTGCGGACAGAGTATGCACCGTAAAGGTTTATATTGGAAGCCAAGTGTTCGACTTGCTAGCGTCATTGCTGCCGCTAGTAGAGTACCACGTTATCTTCGGTATGGATTGGCTTTCGGAGCAGAAGGCTTCTATCGATTACAACCATAAGGAGGTCAAGCTAGGTGTTGGACAGGAGACGACATTTGCGGGATTGAAGGGGTCGAGCAAGATGCTGATGTCTGCTCTTTAGGTGGTGAAGGAGGTTCGTGCTAGAGCAGAGCTATTCTTCACGTTAGTGGAGGCTGTAAAGCCTAAGGCCACTTTGGATAGTATCCTAGTGGTATGTGAGTACCCCGATGTGTTCCGTAGCGATCTTCCCGGAGCCCCACCACAGCGAGAGATTGATTTCAACATCGAGCAAGTGCCAGGTGCCAAACCTGTGTCACATTCTCCATATAGGTTGGAGCCTAAGGAGATGGCGGAGTTGAAGGTTCAACTAGAGGAGTTGATGGAGCAAGGGTATGTGCGTCCAAGCTCGTCGACTTGGAGCGCACTGGTCCTCTTTGTTAAGAATAAGTACGGGAGTTTGCGGTTGTGTATCGACTACAGGGAGTTGAACAAGCTAAAGGAGAAGAATAAATACTCGATCCCAAGGATTGATCATCTTTTCGATCAGTTAGTCGGATCGTCGGTATATTCGAAGTTTGATCTGAAGTCTGGGTATTGTCAGCTGAGGATAAGGGAGTGTGATATCCCGAAGATGGCCTTCATCACAAGGTATGGGCACTTCGAGTTCACGGTCATGTTGTTTGGATTGACGAATGCGCCATTGGTCTTTATGGATTTGATGAACAGGATGTTCCGAGAGTACCTAGACCGTTTTTTGATCGTATTCATTGACGACATATTGTGTACTCGTATAACATCCCATTTTCAAATTTGACCCCCCCCTAGGAGTGACTTTGAGCATGCCTGAGTCATGGCAAGTCCTTAGAGAGCCAAAAGGACCAAAATGATCCAAGAAATTAGTGTGAGCCATTTTGGTCTGCATTTAGTAATTTCCTAAAACCCTGGATTTGTGTGGCTTAGTAAGATTAATATGGCTCTAAGCCCCCCCCCCCCCCCTTAAACATCATGTGGGCCCAATGAGTCACTAAGGACCCACTTGGGTCAACCCTAGTGGCCAAAATGACCAAGTCAACCTTTGACCCAAGTCAAGTCAACCTAGCCTATTTGGGCTAACCCATGCTCAAACCACTCACTCCTCTAGGCTAACCCTATTTGCATGATTAATAGGATGTATTAGGGCTGCCAATAACCTAGGGTTGACTAGTCAAATGGGTGACTAGGAGAGAGGAATCAAAAGCGTTATTTTGAAGAATAATGGAGGAGAGAGAAAGTGAGAAAGAGAGCCACTTAAGGTGGAAGGTGAACCACCCCCTTCATGATTCTCATGAGGAGTTATAAACCGTAGAGGGCTGCCAATAGAGTGTAAGGTGTGACATTTTTTTTAGGAGTTTCATTTTGTTAGGAGGAGAGAGAAATTTAGAGAATTAATGGTGGGAGGAGAGAGAAAATATTAAAGTGAAGATTAATGGCATGAAGAAGATGAAACCCCCCCTCTTAATGGCCGAATTTTATCATGAAGATGGAGTAAAAATAATAAAGAGGTCCTATAGGAGGCTGCCATCTAGGATTTGCCTATTCATTTCCACCTCTTGACTTCCTGTAACGGAAAATCGGTTTTAAATACCAATTAAATGGCCATTGATCTCTGGTCATTTCTCTTTCTCCTCTTCATCTTCCTCGCCTTGAAATCTATAAAATCCTCCCTGCTGTAAGAGAGCAAAAGTTTACCCATTTTATCTCATACTTTGGAGTTGGAGTTGCCGTAGGAGAAATCGAACGACGCCAACGCCGCGCCATGACGAACCGCTGATCAACTCGTCTCCAAACCGCGAATAAGGACCTCCTCTACTTCTTCTTTCATGGATAGATCTTAGAAATTCTTTCGGAGAGATATCGAGTCCAAAAGGATTAGATCGGATGGGAGTTTCATCGTATTTCCGTAAATTAATGGTGGCGAGTTCGCCGGAAACCGCCATCTCCGGCTGCCAAATCACCGCCGATCGATAGCCGTCGCCTCAACGGAGGTGGTGGTGGTGGTGGCTGGCCAGGGATGTGACCGGGTGGCCGGGAAATTGAATTCGGAAAACTATAGGAAAATAAACTTTCTGTTCACTGGTTCGGTTTTGAGAAGAAGACGAATAGTGATGTTAAAATATTAAATAATTTATTTAGGAATTTTATAATTAATGAACATGAAAACTCACCTATTTTAAAGTTAAAAATTGAGGACCCTAGAGGCCGAATAAGGAAAAATGACCAGTGACAAAAGTTGTAGCCCTCTGGGTCTTCTTTAATTTAAAATTGATTTTATTCAATTTGGGTGAGTGGTTTGACCACAGCACTCATTTTGGTGGGATCAAGACCTAGGCTAACCAAAAATTGAAATGGTTGCCCACGGTTCATAACTTGTCCAAATGACTTGAAATTTGGACTGGAGATCTATAATATGTATATCGAAAGGCTGTCCAAAAATCAGAATTTTTGGAGAACTTTTGCCTAAAGTTTTATGTAAAATTTTAATAAACATTATAAAATTAATTAGGAGATGAAATTAGATCCAAACTCCCCCAAATTTTGGGTGGTGGTCCCTGGCATCAATGTTAAGATCTGTACAAAATTTCAACTCAATTGGTCGAGTTTTGAATAGGGAAGTATCAAGTCCTAGATAGGTCTTGGTGAGGGATACTTTGGGGAAAAGTACGATTGGAAATGGAGTGAACAAATCTCCTCAAAAGAGGCTGATGTTGTGGCCACTGATTTGTTGAGTCTATATCTACTCTCTTGGGTAACATGGTGTGGATTAGGATGGATTTTACCCTAAGAGATTGGCTCAAATCTAGTGGGTAGGAGTTTGAGGTTTGTGAAGGACATAGGAGCAAAAGCTCTTGTATGCCCTTGAAATTTGGAGGACAGAGGGACGATATGATGAAAACCCTCTTGTTGAAATAGTGAAGGAATTGGAGGTAATTAGGTACCTCGAAAGTTGAGATTTTGGATTAGGATAAAAATGTAATTTAGTTATTTTAAGTACTAAATCTAATCCAAAAATTATTAAACTCAGGAGGAGGGAGTTTTAGTATGTTTTAGACTTATGGTAATTTTCCTGGAATTTTATGATTAATAAATATTATACTTCATGTGTTAAATGATTATTAGCCCGATTTGTTGTTTCAATTATTTGGAAGTTTTAAATTAATTATAATCAGTTAAAATTCTGGATTTAGATCTTGACTAGTAGAACATTGATCCCTGAATTTTTTATAGAATTTTATGTTGAGAAATTTTAGAGGTTCATTCACAATGTTTTAATATGGGCTTTTGAGCACAAAAATAAATTAGGGCTTGTACAATTGCTGGAAAATTATGATAATTGGAACTTAAGGTTTTTAGGCCCTTTTATATCACTGGGAATTATTTGGGAATTTTTACGGTTACTGTTATAGCACTTCATTCACAAAGCATGTTAGATTGTAATTTAGTATTTGATTTATTATGATTTAATTACCAGCAAGAAAATTATGGGATTCTTTCAAAGTTATTTTCATGATAAAACCAGCACCCTGTATTTTATTTGAATTATTTGAAGGACAAATTAAGGTAGTTTATTCATTAAGCTTGAAATAACTGAAATAATGATTAAATAAGTTTAGGCCCTTGAAAATCATTGTAAAACTATCAAACTTTGGAAACTTGATATTTAGGCCTACTATTATTTACCTTAATTTTGTGATAGCTGGAATCAACTAGAATGTTATACCTCATGTTCAAAATGATGATATTAGACCCTTAAGAATAAATAAATAAGTTATCGGATTTATTAGGAAAATTCCAATATTTTGGATTTAGACAAATCTTGTTAGGATAGACCCCCGATAAATAAATTGTGGCATTTGGATGAAAAAGTAAATTACATGTAATCTTGATTATCGTGTAGCCTAGGTGAGTCCCTAGGAGGTTTGGTTTAACACTGATGGTAGTTGGAAGATTATGTGTTACGTGGGTATGGCGGAAGACCGTCTTTCCGTGTGGAGAGGGTGAATAGTCAAGCTACCCTAGGTTTAGTTTAATGTAACTCTTAAAGGGAAAAAGGTAAGGTGAGAAACCAATTAAAGTAAGTGCCTTGCGAAAGGGAACTTTGGTCTTGTCATACCATCGTAGTTCCTAGTGCCTACTGAGAACCCTTCACGGGGCATAATCCGGAGGCAGTTCTGGGCTAACGTAAACTGCAAACTAAAAGAAAGAGAAATTAGTTAAGTAGGGATTTACACGGCACGCACTAGATGGCTAGGAGATTGAAATGATGAGTCATCCCGAGGTGTTCAAAGGGATGGGATTGGGAATCGAGCTGGACGGGTTTTTTAGTCCAGGGAGCTTTGGCTCGGTTGATAGTTGACACGGACGGGTTTGTCCGGGGAGCTTATGCTCGGGTTTTAGGTTGTTACGGACGGCTCGTCCGGGAGTTCTTTTGACTGTTTGTGTTGTTTGGTTACTCACTCTATAATTGTTGCATGTGCATAAAGTTAGGATAACTAAGGTGGTGGGTCAGCGATATTGGGGAGTTTGTTACACCGGCACCAATATCATTGTCTCGGCAAGATGGTTAGCACATTGCCAAGGTTAAGTCCGGCGGTCCATACCCGGCAAGAGTACGCGGTGTTCCGCCTCGTGCACCAGGCGTTGAGGGCGTACGATAGGTCAGACCGGTGTGCATAACTGGTTTTGAGGTGGGGTAGGCCCGACCCACCGCTTCCGTCTGCCACTACGGAGGTATCCTGGGAGGTAACGGCTCCGAAAGAGGGAACTATAAGGTTTGTGCACAAAGTCGGGTGTGTGTGTTGCACTGCATGACATAATAACCCACCATATGTATTGTCATCATAATCATTCATTACAACTTTGGACATCCCAAAAACTAAGTGGTATGGGACGCTTATAGTTTGGGACCTGCAAAACGACCCTTTAGTCTATAAGCTTGTGTGGGCAAGTTTATAAATTAAGGTTTATTTGATATATATAATAACAACCATTGCTGTTTGATAACCGACACCCCAAGGTATAAGTGGTATGGGACACTTATACGGTGGGAGCCTTGCAAAAGATCCCTTTTGCTTATGTGTTCTCGCATAAGTGAAGGTTTAAATTCATATATTTGCTTTTCTTACTGCTAGACCTATTATAACATTCATATTAACTGCTCACCGAATACAACTTGGTAGATTAAGTCCACTGTCACCTGTTTACTTTTATTCTCCACAAATATGTCCTCCCCTTTCTTCCTCTTCGCTCGGTGCCTAAGGGCCATGGGGGAAGGGATAGGGGATGATAGGGCTTAGTATTTATGACTAATGGTTTTCGAACCACATCATTTTAGGGGATCGCGGAGCCCAGCATGGGGGAACAGCCCAGGAGGCCGGTACGACTATAGATGGGGCAGTCTAGTACTGGAGTCCAGACTGCAGGGACCGTGAGTCCCGACCCTTAGAGTAGTTTCTCTTAGTTTTGCTTCCGGTGAGTGACTTGTAGTGAGGACTCTGATGTACAGGGCTGTTGCCCTTATTTCTAGTTTTACATTATGCTGCACTCTGATGTTTCTGTGGACACTCCCTTCGTGGAGCTTTATTTATATTATATGTGATTTGCCCCTTTTACTACTTATGTGGACTGCATATCTTTAATACTTGCTACTATAAATGTGATCGAAAAAGGCCGGCAGAATCGGCGCTTTGTAGTGACAACTTCCCGAGAGCGAAGGTGTCACCGCAAAGCGGCGGTTCTGGGCATAAGACCCCAGTTTTTGAAAAGAAAAAAAAATGGGGTCTTACAAGTGGTATCAGAGGAAACATCGATCGGATTAGTAGCAGTCCACAAATCCCTGGGTCACCCCCGCGCGAGTTTAGTTTGCGGACAAACTAAGCAGCGGAAGCAGTGGTGTGCCCATATGGGGAATCACATATAATTGTCCACTTTTAGTTCTTATGAACCGACTTCTCATAGTGAAAATTTCTTATTCGCAGCCTTCAGCACAGCCTACTCTACAGGGTGAGGTTCTGTAGACTCTGGATGCTGCACCACCTCCACCAGTTCCCGCTCCTTTCCTATAGACGGATGTGGGGCAGACTTTGACTGCCATCCTAGAAGCCTTCAGGGCTCAACAGTCTCCAGCTCCGCAGCTGATTCCGGGAGCCAACTGGCTGAGTATCTTCCGAGGACTCTCTCCCCCGTCCTATTTAGGGACAGAGACGACAGTCCGGACAGAGGAGTGGTTGGACATCATGCATGAGATGCTGACAGGGATACGATGCCCGGTGGAGGAGAGGGTGGCATTGGTGGTCTCTTGCCTAGAGTCCCATGCCAAGAGGTGGTGGAAGACGCTCCTAGACAAGACTTATGCCGACAGGGAGGTTGCAGAGGTCACTTAGGGAGAATTCAGGGTCGCGCTGTTGGAACATTTTGTTCCGCAGTCGGCCAGGGATGAGCTTGAAGACCGGTTCTTATAGCTGAAGCAGGGCATTAGGTCGGTGGTGGAATACTATCGGGAGTTTGATCATCTGGCTCGATATGCAGACTCTTATCAGCTGGACGAAGCCGGGTACACCAAGAGATTTTACAAGGGTTTGAAGGAGGATTTGAGGGAGGCCCTACTGTTCGTGTCCGATGGGCCTATTCCTCGGATTCTAGAGATGGCCAAGAGGATCGAGGCAGACTGGCACGCTACTCGAGGCCGGAAACGGCCAACGGAGGATCAGAATCGTGGAGCAAGAAATCAGCAGCGACGAGGCCGTGCTACAGATATGGGCAGGATGGAGGATCAGCCTCGTCAGGAGGTGAGACAGGAGCCGAGGGAGCAGGTGGCTCTGGCTCCCCAGCCTCTCCAGATGCGGGAGATACCAAGACCACAGATACAGGATGTACAGAGACCAGGAGGGAGGGCTTACCATCCACCAGAGTGTTTTCATTGCCGCCAGGTGGGACATATCAAGAGGAACTGCCCTATGAGAAGGGGGCCCCCTCTAGCGCCGTAGATTGCCCCACCTGCTCAGCACTATGGAGGCCGAGGATGCGGTCAAGGACAAGGATACCAGGGCGGAGATCGTAGGTAGGAAAGGGAGCAGGTATATGCACTGGACCTGGCCCAACCCCGGCATCCTGAGCAAGTGATCACAGGTACGACAAGGTTTTATTTGCTTGTTTCAATTCTTTTTCCATCCTTTCCTAGAAAACTATTGTCTGTAGCATTAGGTAGTAAAAACCAAGAACAGAACTCTAAGATAAGTCACAATCTCAGGCATTGTCTTCATTTGCGGCAAACCCGCACACACTCTCTTCGACACGGGTGCCTCGCACTCGTTTGTGTCGGAGACCTTTATCCAAGGGTTGGATGGCGTGGAGAAATTCACGGGGTCGATGATGAAGATACGGCTACCTGACGGGTCGGAGTTGTTCACCTCATCTCATTGCAATATGGAGGCATGGATAGGCGGGAAACCTTTCGAAGCGCCAGCGACGATCTTGCCACTGCCGGACTATGATCTGATTCTGGGAATGTCATGGCTCCATTGGAACCATGCCCAGATTGACTGCTTGGCCAAGAAGATTACCCTTAGATATGGGGATTCTTTCATCGTGATGGAAGGTATTAGATCTGCGTCCCATATTTTCTTATCATCTATTCAGACGGTCAAGGCCCACATGCAGGGCGACGAGATCTATCAGATTCTTTTCGAGATGACGGAAGTCAAGGGATCTTTATCCGACGTTCCCGTAGTGCGAGATTTTGCGGACGTCTTCCCGGAAAAGCTACCAGGGCTACCCCCGCATAGAGAGCAGGACTTCCAGATATTGCTTGTGCCAGGGGCTAAGCCGGCATCCAGAGCTCCCTACCGCATGGCCCCAAGGGAGTTGACGGAGTTCCGGAGTCAGTTGCAGGAATTAGTGGAAGCCGGGTTTGTTCAGCCGAGCTCTTCGCCATGGGGAGCCCCAGTGTTGTTCGTCAAGAAGAAAGATGGAAAACTCAGGTTGTGTATCGATTACCGAGCGTTGAACCGGCTAACAGTCAGGAATACCTATCCTCTACCAAGGATAGATGAGCTGTTTGACCAGCTGGAGGGAGCCCACTTCTTCTCGAAGTTGGACTTGAGATCGGGCTATTATCAGCTGCGGATCAAAGAAGAGGATATTCAGAAGACTGCTTTTAGTAGCAGGTATGGACTCTACGAGTTTACCGTGATGCCCTTCGGGCTCACGAATGCGCCATCAACGTTCATGACTCTCATGAACCGGGTCTTCGAGTCGTATCTAGATGTGTTTGTCATTGTTTTCATCGATGACATCCTCATTTACTCGAGGACCGAGGAGGAGCACGTGAGGCATCTAACGCTGACTTTAGAGAGGCTACGGGAGCATCAGTTGTATGCCAAGTTCAGCAAGTGTCAGTTCTGGCTAAAGGAGGTGGCCTTTTTGGGACACTTTATTAGCGGAGCAGGGTTGGCAGTGGATCCAGCCAAGATTCAGGCAGTCCGAGATTGGCCAAAGTTGAAGACAGCTACAGACGTACGGAGCTTCCTAGGACTTGCCGGCTATTATCGGAAGTTCGTAGAGGGTTTTTCTAGGCTTGCCCTCCCACTTACCTCTCTGACGAGGAAGGAAATACCATTTGTCTAGACACCGCAGTGCGAGATGGCGTTCCAGGAGCTGAAAAATCGACTCACTTCGGCCCCGATTCTTGCCCTCCCATCGGGGAGAGAAGGATTTCAGGTTTATGCAGATGCCTCCTACCAGGGCATGGGAGCAGTTTTGATGCAGAAGGGACATGTGATCGCTTATGCCTCCCGCCAGTTAAAGAAACATGAACAGAACTACCCAGTTCATGATCTGGAGATGGGAGCGGTCATTTTTGCATTAAAGGTCTGGCGGCACTACCTCTATGGAGTTCACTGCGACATATTTTCAGATCACAAAAATCTGAAGTATGTGGATACGCAAAAGGAGCTGAACATCCGGCAACGCAGATGGGTGGAATTTCTAGCGGACTATCAGTATGAGATGCACTACCATCCGGGTAAGGCAAATGTGGTGGCCGATGCACTGAGCCGGAGAGCTGCCACAGCTGGAGCAGGACCTCAGCTTATGTCCATGGAGCTACTACGAAGTTTCGAAGAAACGCACATCACTCTGGTATCACCTGATGACCCTGAGCTGTACAAGGAGTACCTGGCCGCTACGAGCACCACCTATGATATTCATGACAGAGTCAGAGATTGGCAGAGGCGTGATGCCAAGCTAGAGCCGATTTTCCGGCCTTGGAGGCAGGCTCAGCTGGGGACTACTCGATGCGAGATGGACTGATCTGTTTCAGAGGTCGGACTTACATACCGGATGGGGGCCAGATTCGGGAGGATATCATGACCGAGGCTCATCATAGCAGATTTTCTATACATCCCGGGATCACAAAGATGATGGTAGATTTGAAGAAGAACCTATACTGGCCGGGCATGAAGAAGGACATCATCTACTTCGTGACCCACTGCGAGACGTGCCACTTAGTGAAGGCAGAGTGTAGACATCCCGCTGGTTTATTGCAGCCACTCCCGGTGCCGGAGTGGAAATTTGAGGACATCGCGATGGACTTCATCCATGGCCTACCTCGATCACGGACGGGAAACGATTCGATCTGGGTGATCGTGGACCGTCTGACAAAGGTGGCTAGGTTCATCCCGATCAGGAAGGATGACTCTGTCGGAGTGTTGGTTCGGAGGTTCGTGGAGCAATATATTTGTTATCACGGCGTGCCTAGGTCGATCGTATCAGATCGAGATGGTCGGTTTACATCCAGAGAGTGGAGATCGGTGCAGGCTTACCTTGGCTCCCGACTGACGTTCAGTACGGCTTTCCACCCCCAGACTGACGGGCATACGGAGCGTACCAATCGGACGCTGGAAGACCTCCTGAGACTATGTATTGTAGACCGCGGAGAGCCCTGGGAGAAGGTGCTGCCATTGGTGGAGTTCTCGTATAACAACAGCTACCAATCCAGCATACGGATGGCTCCCTACGAGGCCTTGTATTGGAGAAGATGTAGGACTCCGTTATCTTGGTTGCAAGACGTGGATCCGAAGATTCTAGACTCAGAGTTTGTGGAAGACACCGAGGCTCAGGTGAGACTGATCCGGGACCGGATGTTAGAGGCGCAGAGCAGGCAAGCGAAGTATTATGATGCTCGGCATCATCAGGTGGAGTTTCAGATCGGGGACCGGGTGTTCTTGAAGATCCGGCCGATGCATGGAGTTTCACGGGTGCGGGGTCATCGGAAGAAGCTCAGCCCGAGATTCATGGGACCGTTCAGGATCCTGGAGCGGATCGGTCCTCTAGCTTACCGGCTGGAGCTGCCACCGGAGTTGGCCAGCTTGCATGACGTTTTTCATGTATCTTCACTCAGGAGGGCTCTACTATGCCCGGAGTTACAGATTACGGCCACTGATGGGCCGGTAGCCTCGGATCGGTCTGTGCATTTGGAACCGATACGGATCGAGGACCAGGGGATACGAGTCTTGCGCTGCAAGAAGATCCTGCTAGTCAAGGTCTTGTGGAGGAACCACGGACGAGAGGAGCATACCTGGGAGCCTCAGGACCTGATGCAGGAGAAATATCCAGAGCTTTTTAGTCAGGTATACCTCGCAACTCCTCCGGTGTATTAGTGTTTTTCCTTATTTTCTCGTGCTAGTAGAATTATTTAAAAAGATATAGGCTAAACTTTTTGTTTATTGGGGGCTAGCCCCTAATTGTTGACATTTTAGGCACTTCAACCCTTATGGGATGTTACAAGCTTAGCTTGTGCCGGTAGAAAACTCTTGTAGACTTAACCTTAATTTCGGGGACGAAATTTTTGTTTTGTTTATTGGGATTTGTAACATCCCATTTTCAAATTTGACCCCCCTAGGAGTGACTTTGAGCATGCCTGAGTCATGGCAAGTCCTTAGAGAGCCAAAAGGACCAAAATGATCCAAGAAATTAGTGTGAGCCATTTTGGTCTGCATTTAGTAATTTCCTAAAACCCTGGATTTGGGTGGCTTAGTGAGATTAATATGGCTCTAAGCCCCCCCCCCCCCTTAAACATCATGTGGTGAAAGTGAAGGGATAGATACTACTCTAGAGGGGGGGTGAATAGAGTAATCAAATTTTGCACAATACAAAACTTAACTGTCTACCCAACTCCCTTGGAGTGAAGTGCGGAATGAAGAGATTATAGATATTGGTTTAACCTTAAAGCCTAACACAAGTGTTGTGTACAAACACAAGCTAACTGTAATTACAGTTAAGCTTGAAAAAACCTAAACAGCAACTAGCAGCCTAGTTATAACTATTCACAGCCACAGTACAAGAAAAATAATAAACAAGCCAGACGACACAAGGAATTTTATAGTGGTTCCCCAAACAACTTGGGTACGTCCACTCTTCTACCCAAACGGTAGGAATCCACTACAGGTTTTGATCAGGTGCCCTGCCACCAACAGGATCTTCTTCAGGTAGATCCAGAGACCCTTTAGACTTTTGATCAGGTGTCTAAAAACCAAGCACAGGTTTTTGATCAGGTGCCCTGCCACCAAGGGATACTTTTGAAGGGAGTAATAACCCTGTACAGGAGGGGGAAGAAGGTTAAGATGTCTTCTCTATTTTACAATAGATTAGAGAAGCACAAAAAAACTTGCACTGAGCTAGAATGCTCTGAAGAATCAAGGCTCCCCCTGGCTCAAAGATGTCCAGGTGAAGTCTTGCTTCAGTGCAGAAACTCTTCAGAAAATTCTGAAGGAAAGAGCTACAGAAGAAAATAAATAACAAAAAGAAATCTCTTCAAGCAGCTATTCTTCTTCTTCTTCTTCTTCAAAGAAACTCTGAGTTGAACTTCCTGAAAGCAGGAGAACTCAGGTGAAGAAGAGATGAAGATCTTAACACTTCTCAGTTAGATGGAGTTTGCTGAGAGCAGGAAGCTTGAGCTTGATGAAGGCTTGAGTGCTTTTGAATATGTGTGTAACAGCTAGCCTCAATCCTTCTGCAAAGGGTTCTTTTTATATCATCATCAAGCAACGGCTCTCTTCCATTTGAATTGTTTGTCTTCTTCTAAGCCTTGAGACCTGGGCTGTAAATATCAAGAAGACAGAAATATCTCTGCAGCAAAACATTCTATAAAAAGGAATAAACCTCTTTCTAAGAAGCTGCAGGCTTAAATCAAATAAACAGATAGACTAAATAAAGTCACATCAGAAAACAATATCTCTTTATAGCAAAAGGAGACTTTTCAGTCTAACGGCTATAAAGGGCTGTCAGCAGATAAAGTAAATTAAAATGACAGCTAATAAGACAAACAACTTTATCTTAAAAGATTTGAACTCAGGCAGAAAGAATAGAGCAAATAATGCCTGGAAACTTTATCATACAGCTTAAAATATCGTGCCAGAAAATGTATTAAATAATTAAATATAATAAATAAATACAAAATAAAAGGCAGACAGAAAACGTCGAACGACCTTCGAAGATCGTCGAATGACGCCAGGAGATCGTCGAACTATCGGGCAGATAGTCGAACGATCCAGATAGTCGAGCTATCAAATAGATAGTCGAGCTACCGCAGCAGATAGTCGAACTATCAGGACAGATAGTCGAACTATCAGATAGTCGATCTATCTAGGACAGATAGTCGAGCTATCAAGCGCACAGAGATAGTCGAACTATCAAGCAGATAGTCGACCTACCTCAGAAAACAGATAGTCGATCTATCAAAAGATAGTCGAACTATCAAACAAACTAGATAGTCGAACTATCAACAGATAGTCGAACTACCAGCGCAGAACAGATAGTCGACCTATCAACAGATAGTCGAACTACCAGCGCAGAACAGATAGTCGAACTATCAACAGATAGTCGAACTATCAGCGCAGACCAAGGCGTCGACCAACTGATAGACGATCGTCGATCAGCCGATAGACGATAGTCGAACGGCGTTCGACTATAGTCGAACGAAAAACTACTTAACCAAATTCTCAATTTGGAAAAGCGAGGACCCTACAGCTAGACTCCTAACCATTGACCATAGATATTTCTTGGGTCAAAGGGGCACAAAGGAGAGGACTAAACTCAAATCAAACTAGGGTACCAACAATCTCCCCCTATTTGAGTTAAGTCTCTCAGAATCTAAAACAGCTAGCAATAGAATATTAAAAATAATTTCAGCAGATAGTTAATTAATAAACTGGCAGATTATCAATCAGATAAACAAATAATCAAATATCACAGCAGTTAATCAAACTATTAGAATCTTTAGGGTCAGGTAATGGATCAGAAGAACTAGAGACAAAAGAAATTTTTCTAAGCGGGTCATCTGATTCCTTCTTTGACATCTTCAGATCCTGAGCCCCAATGATCTTTAGTTCTGTAGCTCTGGGGACAACAGCTTCAGGATGTTTTTCCATGTACTTTGCTGGATCAAATATCTCAGGATTGACTTGGAATTTTTCAAATTCTTTCTTTCTATATGCTGACATCGTAGTAAAGCCAGTTGTATCTTTGCCTTCGGCTCTTGCTTTTCTTATTTGGGCTGCTCCTACAAGCTCTTGAAAGCGAGCCATCCTAAAATTAGGATCGAGCTCAGGATTTTCATATATGGGCTCTGGAGAAGCAGCATCAGCTATTTATCTAGAAAATACATAAGAATAAACTTAGCACAAGGGACTTGCTAGAAGGTTTTAAAACACTGTAAACTATTTACCTTTCGAAACACTTTTCTCAGATTGAACTGGAGAAGGAGGTGGAGAAAAGGTTGGTCTTTGGGCCACAACCTCCTTCATTGGTCTTTGAGATCCATAAGATGATCTGCCTGAGAACTTTGATGACCTTGTCTAGGTTGGTGCTGAGCAGACGCAGATTTTCCATAGATGGCAGATTGATTAGCAGGTAGATTCCCAGAGGCTCCTGCACCAGGAGGTGGAGGAGGACCTTTGGGAGTCCATCTGGAGACTGGACTGTCATACCTCTTGTTCTCTTCCTTTCTTTTTGCTGATTTTTCGAAAACCTCATCCAATGCTGAAAATCTTTTGATTTGGGGTCAATGCCCTTCAGAATATAGTAGGGAATGTCATTATCCTTATTTGGAGGTGGAGGAGGAGCAGCTTTTCTTTTCTTAGCAGCAGATTTCTTTTTCTTTGATTTTTCAGACACATCTGAATCATCATCATCATCAGAATGGGATGATGGAGGGTTCTCATAGGGATCATAGGCTTCTGAGACAGCCTTTTCTTTAAGCTTTGAGACAGATTTCTCCCTTTCTTCTTCCAGGGCATCCATAGCCAGAAGGGAGTCTAAATCTAAACCAGGAGAGTCATCCCAGATGGATGACTTCTCAAATTGCAAATCTTTCTCTTTTTCTTTTAGAGATTGAACTCTTAATTCCCAAGCAGCCCTTGCTTGAATTTCTTCCAAATTTAAAACAGGAGAATCAACTTTGATTTCCTCTGATTTTCATCCTCTTTATCATTAAAAACACATCCAATTCTGGATCTATTTGAGTATCAGAATCACTTGGAGCAGCCTCAGAAACAACTGCTATTTTCTGGGCAGTTAAATCTTCTTTAATAATATCTGTAGAATCAAGAACACAGATCTGCTAAATAAGCTTGAATCATCCCTTCAAGGTATTCACCAGCAAGCAAATAAATTGACTCATCAATAAACCGGATTAGGGAATTACCTTCATATTTAACCATCTCCCAGCAGTCATTCAGATATTTAGTTATGATTCCTTCCAGGAATCTGGCAATCGTAGGAGAGGTTATATCTTCTAAGCATACTTTCACTGCAATTTCTGATAGCAGGATTCCATCTGATATTTCCTTCTCAGTTAAGACTGGAGCTAAAACTTTCTTAGCAGGAGCAATCTCTTCCTCAGTTGGAGCAATTTCTTCCTCAGCTGGAGCAACCACTTTCTCAGCTGGAACAATCTCTTCCTCAGCTGGAGCAATTTCTTCCTCAGCTGGAGTTACCACTTTCTCAGCTGGAACAATCTCTTCCTCAGCAGGAACTGTCTCTTCCTGATCAGTCATAACAACATCTGGAACTTCTTCTGGCTCAACTTGAGCAGATTCTGGCTGGGCAGACAAGACAACATCTGGAGCTATTTCTATTTCAGCTGGAGTAGAGGCAGGAAGGTCTGAGACATCTTCATTGAACATCTCCCCTGCCTGATTTCAGTAGCTACTGAAACCAGGCTCCTAGAGGAAGATGGCTCAGCTGATTTAGAAATGGATTGGATGGAGGCAGTAAGACGGTCAATGGAGGCAGCAAGGGGAGCGATTGCCTCGTCAATCATGGTTTTGATTGACGGGGTAATCAGCTCCACGATGCGGATGATAATCTCTAGAGAGATATCAAAAGAAGATGGATGAGAGGTGGATGGATCAGCAGCAGATATGGTATGGGAGCTGGGATGAGAAATAATGGGAACAGGGGATCGAACTGGAGATGGAGCAGGTGATGGAGCAGGAGAATTTATTGGGGAATGAATTGGGGAATTAACGGGAGATGCATGAGGAGTAAGAATTCTCTCTGAACCTAACAAATCGAAGCTAGGAGCAGATATCCTAGCCAGATATGCAGGTAGAGGAGAGGCTGGAGGAGACAGAGGAACAACCACGGTTGTTTCAGGTGCAGCAGAAGAGGAGGGTCGTACCTCAGCAGAAGTTGATGGTACTTCAACTGAGGTAGACGGCAAAACAGAGGAGGAGGAAGGGATAGCTGAGCCAGCTTCACTAGGTTGAGGAGCGACTGAAGCAGTCCTTGTGTCCTCAGATTGTGCTGGAGCAGATTTTACGAACGTCCTCTTCCACTTTGAAAACAGATGGGGATCCATCTTCTTGCTGGCATTGATGGTAGTTGCGGCAGAACTCAGCAGCTGGGGGAATTTCTCCTTAAGAAAAATTCCAATAACCCTTCCCAGGGTGACTTCCTTCTTTCCTGTCTTCTTCCTGATCAAATCAAACAGAACTGCAGCCCAATCGATTCTCTTTCGATTAACGATTGCACACATAAGTGCGAATTGCTGTCTTGTTATGTTATCATGGGCAGAATGCTTCCCAAGGAGCACTTTTCCGACAACCTCAGCGAGGAACTTGATCTTGAAAGGAAATTTACCTTGAGCAACTTGGAGGGAATGCCTTCAGCATGTCCCAGCTCGACGAGCATCCTTCCAAACTCCTGAGCATCTTGCTCATAATCTTCGTCACCGATAACCAAACCAAAAACATCAGAAAGAACGGCCGGAGTTAGGATAGCTTCTACTCCGCCGATGGTACCGATCATCGACTCGTCTGTGGAAGACGACGTGAAAGCCCATTCTTTTATTTCTGGAATATTAATTTTGATCCTTTCAGACATCAGCTTCTCTAGGCCTTGATCTCTGCAGAGCTGGAGAACATCCACGATTCCGGCATCGCAACTGCTGAAAGCTTCGAAATCCACACTGAATCCGGCGTCAAACTTGACGACGGCTAGAACAGCTGGGGAAATCGCCATTGAATCGCTGGAGAAACGCGAGAAGGAGGAGGAAGACGAAGGGGACGGAGCGGCAGAAAATCGCAAGCGGGAAAGCAGAATGCGAAAGGGCACGTTCCGTCGACGATAAAGCAACAGATCTTTTAACCTAGGTCGACTATCGGCTTTATATTGAACCGGATATAGTCGGTCTATTAAAAAGATCTTGAACCGATAGTCGAACAGCCGTTCGACGATCGGCTCAGAAGCAGAGTAGTCGGACAATCGTTCGACTATTTCTGGCTTCTCAACCAAAAGGCTGTCGTCGTCGGAGATCGACGATGAGCTCAGCCTGTACGACGATGGTCGAACGTCGATCGACGATCTTCAAACAGAAGCTATCATTAACCAGAGGTCGACGATAGGCTCAATCCGTTCGACGATCTTCGATCATCGTTCGACGATCTTCAAGCAGACCTCAACATAGGCAGATATCGTCACACTTAGTCTCGTCCATTGATCATGCCTAGTTGGACTAAAAAGAACAGATGCTTCTGTTCATCTAAAGGCTTGGTGAATATATCACCTCTCTGAAACTCAATGGATATGAACTCAAGACAGATCTTGTTCTTTTCCACACAATCTCTCAGGAAATGGTGCCTAATCTCAATATGCTTGGTTCTAGAGTGGTGCACTGGATTTTGTGCAATTGAAATAGCACTGGTACTATCACACATGATCTTGGTGTTCTTGTGTGAGTAACCATAATCCACAAGCTGGTTTTGAATCCACAGGATCTGTGAACAACAACTAGCAGCAGCTATATATTCAGCCTCTGCAGTTGAAGTTGAGACAGAAGCCTGCTTCTTACAGAACCAAGAGACCAATCTCTCTCCCAGGAACTGGCAAGTTCCTGAGGTGCTCTTCCTGTCAACTCTGCAACCAGCATAGTCAGAATCAGAATATCCAATTAATTCAAACTCTGACTCAGCTGGGTACCAAAGTCCTAGATTTGGACATCCTTTCAGGTATCTCAGGATTCTCTTTAGAAGAATCAGATGAGATTCCTTGGGGTTGACCTGGAATCTAGCACAAAGGCATGTAGCAAACATTATATCTGGCCTACTTGCAGTTAGATATAATAGGGAACCAACAATGGCCCTATAATTCTTTTGATCAACTGGCTTGCCGTGATCATCAGAATCAATAACTACATTAGTAGCCATGGGTGTAGGCATTGCTGAAGCATCAGCCATCCCAAATTTCTTTACCAATTCCTTGGCATATTTGGATTGGGAGATGAAGATACCATCAGCATCTTGCTTAACTTGGAGACCAAGGAAGTAAGACAGCACACCCATGCTACTCATCTCAAACTTAGAGTGCATCAAGTTGGAAAACTTTTTGCAAAGTTTGGGATCAGTGGAGCCAAAGATAATATCATCTACATACACCTGAACTAACAGGATTGTGTCCTTGTGATGCTTGACGAAGAGGGTTCTATCAACTACTCCCCTAGTGAAGTTGTGCTCTAACAGGAAACTAGCTAGAGTCTCATACCAGGCTCTAGGAGCTTGCTTTAGTCCATAAAGAGCTTTCTGCAACTTAAAAACATGAGAAGGCTGAGTTGAAGAAACAAACCCTGGTGGTTGTTCAACAAACACCTCTTCCTTAAGCTCACCATTCAGGAATGCACTTTTGACATCCATTTGGAACACCTTAAACTTCATGTAGGCTGCATAGGCCAAGAAGATCCTTATTGCTTCTAGCCTTGCAACAGGAGCAAAGGTTTGGTCATAGTCTATACCTTCCTCCTGTCTGTAGCCCTGAGCTACAAGCCTAGCTTTATTCCTTACTATTATTCCATTTGCATCTAACTTGTTTCTATACACCCACTTGGTGCCTATGATCAGTTGGCCTTTAGGTCTTGGAACCAAAGTCCAAACTTTACATCTCTCAAACTGATTGAGTTCCTCTTGCATTGCAATGATCCAGTGGGGATCTAGCTCTGCATCTTTAAAGGTGAGGGGCTCAACCTGTGAGAGGAAACAAGCATGCATCACATCCTGTCTTAATTGATGTCTTGTTTGCACACCAGCTGATATGTCTCCAATCACTTGAGATGTGGGATGATCTCTAAGTGTGACAATATCAGCAGGTGGGATGTGATCTTCAGCAACAGTTGGGATTAATTCCTCAGGAGGAATTTGATCTACTGTTGGTGGAACAACAGCTTCAACAGCTTCAGCAATGTCTTCATCACTGTCTGATTCAGTGATCTGAAGAGTTGAAAGTTGAAGGATTTCTTTAGGGGCATCATGTACCTGCAAAGAACTGGAGGAAGGAGAATTTTCTTTCTCCTTGTAAAACATCTGAGACTCATCAAAAGTCACATGCACAGATTCCTCTATCTTACAGGTTGATTTGTTATAAACCCTATAAGCTTTGCTTACTTGGGAATATCCAAGCATGATTCCCATTGAAGCTTTTGCTTCAAATTTTCTAATATATTCTTTATTATTGTTATGAATATAAACAGTACAGCCAAAAATTCTAAAGTAATTAATTTTTGGTTTCTTTCCTTTAAGCAACTCATAAGGAGTTTTACACTTAAGTTTGTGTATCAAACTTCTATTCAAGACATAGTTAGCTGTACTAACAGCTTCTGCCCAATAGGATAGAGGCATGTTAGCATCTGCCAACAATGTACTAGCAGCTTCAATTAGTGTTCTATTCTTCCTTTCAACTACCCCATTTTGTTGGGGAGTTCTAGGAGCTGAGAAGCTATGTTTGATACCTTCTCTCTCACAGAATTCTTGCATGAGAAGAGAGTCAAACTCAGTACCATGATCACTTCTGATCAAGGCCACATGAGTAGAGTACTCAGTCTGCACACAAAGTAGAAAGTCTGTAAGGGCTTTGAAGTTATCAGACTTAGTTCTCAAAAAGAAAACCCAACTGAACCTAGAGAAGTCATCTACAATTACTAATGTGTAATACTTCCCTCCTAGACTTTGTACATTTATTGGGCCAAAAAGGTCCAAGTGTAATAAATACAGGATTCTAGGAGAATCACTTTTATTAACAGATTTAAATGAATTCTTGGTTTGCTTGCCTAGCTGACAAGCCTTGCATAGGCTCTCCTTCTTGTAGGGGCAAGAAGGTAAACCTCTAACAAGGTTGTGCTTAGATAACCTAGATATGTTCTTGAGGTTTACATGACTAAGCCTTTTATGCCATAAAGAATTATTATTAAGGGTTAATTCATTAAACAGGCAGATTTCAGAATGAGATGAATTAAAATCTACTAAATATATATTGCCTATTCTATTACCTATTAAAACAACATTATTATTTAAAGTAATATTGCAAGAGGAGTTAGAATAAGAAACCTGGTAGCCAGCATCACATAGCTGGCTAACTAAATCAGGTTGTGCTTCAGTCCACTGACATAAGCAACTCTCTTGAATGTAACAGCTCCAATTGTGATCTTGCCATATCCTTCTGTCTGACCACAGCTGGAGTCTCCAAAGATAACCTTTGGGTCGAGCTTTGCTTTGTACTTTGACAGTAGCTCTTTGTTTCCTGTCATATGCTTAGAGCATCCACTATCCAAATACCACTTATTTTGAGTGATTGGATAGGCCTTCACCTGCAAAACAACTATTTAGACAGAGTGGACCCAGGTAACCTTGGGTCCCTTGTTTTTCACATAAGAAAAACTGGAGATATAAGAAAATGCAGGCTGAGGGTGATAACCTAGTGGGTGAGATCTCCTAGGTGGGATTCTCCATGCAGATGATGGGTCAACAAACCTAGGGTTTCTATTTTCATTTAGGTTTCTATGGAATGGATTATGATTTTGAAAATCATGTTGAAATCGTCGATCGACGTTCGACGATGGGCGCTCAGATCGTCGAGCTTCGTTCGACCATGGAGCATCCGATCGTCGAGCTGCGTTCGACGCTTTTTGCATTTCTTTGAAAAACTTCTTTCTCTTTTCTCTCTTAGCCTTATTCAATGTTTTATTTACAAGGTTTACTTGCTCAGTGTTCTTCTTTCCACTAGCTGAAATGAAGTTCACTGGAGTTGAAAGATTATTTTTAAGCAAGACTGGGGGTTCACTGGGAGAAGCTCCTAAGCCTAATTTATCATTACCTGACCTAGTGTTGGTCATGCTGGTAATTTCTAACAGCTTAAGGCTTCTACCATTAATTGACTCTTCTAGTCTCTTAGACTTAGCTAATTCTATTTTAAGAAATTTGATTTCTTCACTACAAGTAGTGAGTTCTTCCTTTAACCTAACATTTTCAGAGGCTATTGATTCAGAGTCAGCTAGCCTATTTCTAAGTTCTTTTATCTCTTTTTCTGAACTAATTAAATCTAAACATAGAGATTTAAAATCTATCTTAAACTCTTCTGAAGTAAAATCATAAGATGAAAGTACCTCATCTTCAGTAGGCATTTCTTCATCTGAGTCAGAACTCTCTGCAGCAGAGTGGTTGCTGCAGGCATCTATTGCCATGAGGCAAACTTCTTTTGCCTTCTTTTCTTCTTCATCCTCACTAGAGCTTGAGGATGAGGATTCTTCATCAGAATCACTCCAGGTTTCAGCAATGAAACCTCTCTCCTTCTTCTTGTTTTTGTAGGAGGATGGCTTGGAGTGCTTCCTGTGTTGTTCTTTATCTTTTCTCTTTTCCTTGTTATTCTCCTCTGGACACTCTGGCAAAATGTGTCCAGGCTTCCTACACCCATAACAAATAATTTCTTTAGTTGGAGTACGATCATACCTTGGCTTTTCTTCATACTTTGAAGATTTTCTTCTGAACTCTTTTCTCCCCATTTTGAGAAATCTCTTGGCAAACAATGCCATGAGCTCCTCATTTGATTGGCTGCCTTCTGAGGCTTCAGCAGCTTTAAGAGCTAGAGATTGCTCTTTTCTTGTTGGAGTGGGGGTCTTGGCTTCTGCTTCAGCTTCCCTTGTCTTCAGCACTTGCTCAAAAGATTTGAGCTTGCCGAGAAGGGCTTCAGTTGATATCTCATTGGTGCTTCTGGCTTCCTTGATTGGCCAGATCCTCAAATCCCATGTGCTAGGAAAGCACATAAGGATCTTATCATTGACCTCTGTCAATGAGATATCCTTGTCAAGGGTCCTCAGCTCATTGATGATTGAGCTGAGCCTGGTGTACATCGCTTCAACTGATTCAGCATCAGTCTTCTTGAAGTTCTCATACTGTGAGATAAGGTTGGACCTCCTGTCCTTCCTTTCATCAGCTGAACCAGCTACAATCTGGTTCAGTGTGTCCCACATGGCCTTAGCTGAGGAGCAGTCGGCCACCTTCTGGAACACCTCATCAGACATAGTCTGAGCCAGTATGTTCATTGCTTGGCATCAGCAATTTTGGCCTTCTTGTACTCATCATTATAGTCTGGAGGAGGCACTGCACTCAAATCAGATGATGAGGCAGTGGCAGCAGCAGGTGCTCTTGGGGACCTGACAAAATAGAAGCAAAAATACTCTCATCAATAGAGTTCATATAAAGTTTGATCTTTGCCTTCCAGATGCCAAACTTTGCTAAGTTGCATGCTGGAGGTCTGGTGCTAGAATAATCCTTAGACTGGGCCATGATAGTGAATATCTATAGGCTCTTGGTATCTATCAGGATCTTGTGACTTAGGTGTTAGCCTATACAGTCAGTCAACCTCTCTGATACCAATTGAAAGTGAAGGGATAGATACTACTCTAGAGGGGGGGTGAATAGAGTAATCAAATTTTGCACAATACAAAACTTAACTGTCTACCCAACTCCCTTGGAGTGAAGTGCGGAATGAAGAGATTATAGATATTGGTTTAACCTTAAAGCCTAACACAAGTGTTGTGTACAAACACAAGCTAACTGTAATTACAGTTAAGCTTGAAAAAAACCTAAACAGCAACTAGCAGCCTAGTTATAACTATTCACAGCCACAGTACAAGAAAAATAATAAACAAGCCATACGACACAAGGAATTTTATAGTGGTTCCCCAAACAACTTGGGTACGTCCACTCTTCTACCCAAACGGTAGGAATCCACCACAGGTTTTTGATCAGGTGCCCTGCCACCAACAGGATCTTCTTCAGGTAGATCCAGAGACCCTTTAGACTTTTGATCAGGTGTCTAAAAAACCAAGCACAGGTTTTTGATCAGGTGCCCTGCCACCAAGGGATACTTTTGAAGGGAGTAATAACCCTGTACAGGAGGGGGAAGAAGGTTAAGATGTCTTCTCTATTTTACAATAGATTAGAGAAGCACAAAAAAACTTGCACTGAGCTAGAATGCTCTGAAGAATCAAGGCTCCCCCTGGCTCAAAGATGTCCAGGTGAAGTCTTGCTTCAGTGCAGAAACTCTTCAGAAAATTCTGAAGGAAAGAGCTACAGGAAGAAAATAAATAACAAAAAGAAATCTCTTCAAGCAGCTATTCTTCTTCTTCTTCTTCTTCAAAGAAACTCTGAGTTGAACTTCCTGAAAGCAGGAGAACTCAGGTGAAGAAGAGATGAAGATCTTAACACTTCTCAGTTAGATGGAGTTTGCTGAGAGCAGGAAGCTTGAGCTTGATGAAGGCTTGAGTGCTTTTGAATATGTGTGTAACAGCTAGCCTCAATCCTTCTGCAAAGGGTTCTTTTTATATCATCATCAAGCAACGGCTCTCTTCCATTTGAATTGTTTGTCTTCTTCTAAGCCTTGGGACCTGGGCTGTAAATATCAAGAAGACAGAAATATCTCTGCAGCAAAACATTCTATAAAAAGGAATAAACCTCTTTCTAAGAAGCTGCAGGCTTAAATCAAATAAACAGATAGACTAAATAAAGTCACATCAGAAAACAATCTCTTTATAGCAAAAGGAGACTTTTCAGTCTAACGGCTATAAAGGGCTGTCAGCAGATAAAGTAAATTAAAATGACAGCTAATAAGACAAACAACTTTATCTTAAAAGATTTGAACTCAGGCAGAAAGAATAGAGCAAATAATGCCTGGAAACTTTATCATACAGCTTAAAATATCGTGCCAGAAAATGTATTAAATAATTAAATATAATAAATAAATACAAAATAAAAAGGCAGACAGAAAACGTCGAACGACCTTCGAAGATCGTCGAACGACGCCAGGAGATCGTCGAACTATCGGGCAGATAGTCGAACGATCCAGATAGTCGAGCTATCAAATAGATAGTCGAGCTACCGCAGCAGATAGTCGAACTATCAGGACAGATAGTCGAACTATCAGATAGTCGATCTATCTAGGACAGATAGTCGAGCTATCAAGCGCACAGAGATAGTCGAACTATCAAGCAGATAGTCGACCTACCTCAGAAAACAGATAGTCGATCTATCAAAAGATAGTCGAACTATCAAAACAAACTAGATAGTCGAACTATCAACAGATAGTCGAACTACCAGCGCAGAACAGATAGTCGACCTATCAACAGATAGTCGAACTACCAGCGCAGAACAGATAGTCGAACTATCAACAGATAGTCGAACTATCAGCGCAGACCAAGGCGTCGACCAACTGATAGACGATCGTCGATCAGCCGATAGACGATAGTCGAACGGCGTTCGACTATAGTCGAACGAAAAACTACTTAACCAAATTCTCAATTTGGAAAAGCGAGAACCCTACAGCTAGACTCCTAACCATTGACCATAGATATTTCTTGGGTCAAAGGGGCACAAAGGAGAGGACTAAACTCAAATCAAACTAGGGTACCAACATGTGGGCCCAATGAGTCACTAAGGACCCACTTGGGTCAACCCTAGTGGCCAAAATGACCAAGTCAACCTTTGACCCAAGTCAAGTCAACCTAGCCTATTTGGGCTAACCCATGCTCAAACCACTCACTCCTCCAGGCTAACCCTATTTGCATGATTAATAGGATGTATTAGGGCTGCCAATAACCTAGGGTTGACTAGTCAAATGGGTGACTAGGAGAGAGGAATCAAAAGCGTTATATTGAAGAATAATGGAGGAGAGAGAAAGTGAGAAAGAGAGCCACTTAAGGTGGAAGGTGAACCACCCCCTTCATGATTCTCATGAGGAGTTATAAACCGTAGAGGGCTGCCAATAGAGTGTAAGGTGTGACATTTTTTTTAGGAGTTTCATTTTGTTAGGAGGAGAGAGAAATTTAGAGAATTAATGGTGGGAGGAGAGAGAAAATATTGAAGTGAAGATTAATGGCATGAAGAAGAAGAAACCCCCCCTCTTAATGGCCGAATTTTATCATAAAGATGGAGTAAAAATAATAAAGAGGTCCTATAGGAGGCTGCCATCTAGGATTTGCCTATTTATTTCCACCTCTTGACTTCCTGTAACCGAAAATCGGTTTTAAATACCAATTAAATGGCCATTGATCTCTTGTCATTTCTCTTTCTCCTCTTCATCTTCCTCCCCTTGAAATCTATAAAAGCGTCCCTGCTGTAAGAGAGCAAAAGTTTACCTATTTTATCTCATACTTTGGAGTTGGAGTTGCCGTAGGAGAAATCGAACGACGCCAACGCCGCGCCATGACGAACCGCCGATCAACTCGTCTCCAAACGCGAATAAGGTCCTCCTCTACTTCTTCTTTCATGGATAGATCTTAGAAATTCTTTAGGAGAGATATCGAGTCCAAAAGGATTAGATCGGATGGGAGTTTCATCGTATTTTCGTAAATTAATGGCGGCGAGTTCGCCGGAAACCGCCATCTCCGGCGGCCAAATCACCGCCGATCGATAGCCGTCGCCTCAACGGAGGTGGTGGTGGTGGTGGCTGGCCAGGGAGGTGACCGGGTGGCCGGGAAATTGAATTCGGAAAACTACAGGAAAATAAACTTTCTGTTCACTGGTTCGGTTTTGAGAAGAAGACGAATAGTGATGTTAAAATATTAAATAATTTATTTAGGAATTTTATAATTAATGAACATGAAAACTCACCTATTTTAAAGTTAAAAATTGAGGATCTTAGAGGCCGAATTAGGAAAAATGACCAGTCACAAAAGTTGTAGCCCTCTGGGTCTAATTTAATTTAAAATTGATTTTATTCAATTTGGGTGAGTGGTTTGACCACAGCACTCATTTTGGTGCGATCAAGACCTAGGCTAACCAGAAATTGAAATGGTTGCCCACGGTTCATAACATGTCCAAATGACTTGAAATTTGGACTGGAGATCTATAATATGTATATCGAGAGGCTGTCCAAAAATGAGAATTTTGGAGAACTTTTGCCTAAAGTTTTTTGTAAAATTTTAATAAACATTATAAAATTAATTAGGAGATGAAATTAAGTCCAAACTCCCCCAAATTTTGGGTGGTGGTCCCTGGCATCAATGTTAAGATTTGTACAAAATTTCAACTCAATTGGTCGAGTTTTGAATAGGGAGGTATCAAGTCCTAGATAGGTCTTGGTGAGGGATACTTTGGGGAAAAGTACGATTGGAAATGGAGTGGACAAATCTCCTCAAAAGAGGCTGATGTTGTGGCCACTGATTTGTTGAGTCTATGTCTACCCTCTTGGGTAACATGGTGTGGATTAGGGTGGATTTTACCCTAAGAGATTGGCTCAAATCCAATGGGTGGGAGTTTGAGGTTTGTGAAGGACATAGGAGCAAAATCTCTTGTATGCCCTTGAAATTTGGAGGAGAGAGGGACGATATGATGAAAACCCTCTGGTTGAAATAGTGAAGGAATTGGAGGTAATTAGGTACCTCGAAAGTTGAGATTTTGGATTTGGATAAAAATGTAATTTAGTTATTTTAAGCACTAAATCTAATCCAAAAATTTTGAAACTTGGGAGGAGGGAGTTTTAGGATGTTTTAGACTTATGGTAATTTTCCTGGAATTTTATGATTAATAAATATTATACTTCATGTGTTAAATGATTATTACCCCGATTTGTTGTTTCAATTATTTGGAAGTTTTAAATTAATTATAATCAGTTAAAATTCTGGATTTAGATCTTGACTAGTAGAACATTGATCCCTGAATTTTTTATAGAATTTTATGTTGAGAAATTTTAGAGGTTCATTCATAATGTTTTAATATGGGCTTTTGAGCATAAAAATAAATTAGGGCTTGTACAATTGCTGGAAAATTATGATAATTGGAACTTAAGGTTTTTAGGCCCTTTTATATCACTGGGAAGTATTTGGGAATTTTTAGAGTTATTGTTATAGCACTTCATTCACAAAGCATGTTAGATTGTAATTTAGTATTTGATTTATTATGATTTAATTACCAGCAAAAAAATTATGGGATTCTGTCAAAGTTATTTTCATGATAAAACCAGCACCCTGTATTTTATTTGAATTATTTGAAGGACAAATTAAGGTAGTATTTTCATTAAGCTTGAAATAACTTAAATAATGATTAAATAAGTTTAGGCCCATGAAAATCATTGTAAAACTATCAAACTTTGGAAACTTGATATTTAGGCCTACTATTATTTACCTTAATTTTGTGATAGCTGGAATCAACTAGAATGTTATACCTCATGTTCAAAATGATGATATTAGACCCTTAAGAATAAATAAATAAGTTATTGGATTTATTAGGAAAATTCCAATATTTTGGATTTAGACAAATCTTGTTAGGATAGACCTCGATAAATAAATTGTGGCATTTGGATGAAAAAGTAAATTACATGTAATCTTGATTATCGTGTAGCCTAGGTGAGTCCCTAGGAGGTTTGGTTTAGCACTGATGGTAGTTGGAAGATTAGGTGTTACGCGGGTATGGCGGAAGACCGTCTTTCCGTGTGGAGAGGGTGAAGAGTCAAGCTACCCTAGGTTTAGTTTAATGTAACTCTTAAAGGGAAAAAGGTAAGGTGAGAAACCAATTAAAGTAAGTGCCTTGCGAAAGGGAACTTTGGTCTTGTCATACCATCGTAGTTCCTAGTGCCTATTGAGAACCCTTCACGGGGCATAATCCGGAGGCATTCCTGGGCTAACGTAAACTGCAAACTAAAAGAAATAGAAATTAGTTAAGTAGGGATTTACACGGCACACACTAGATGGCTAGGAGATTGAAATGATGAGTCATCCCGAGGTGTTCAAAGGGATGGGATTGGGAATCGAGCTGGACGAGTTTTTTAGTCTAGGGAGCTTTGGCTCAGTTGATAGTTGACACGAACGGGTTTGTCCGGGGAGCTTATGCATGGGTTTTAGGTTGTTACGGACGGCTCGTCCGGGAGTTCTTTTGACTGTTTGTGTTGTTTGGTTACTCACTCTATAATTGTTGCATGTGCATAAAGTTAAGATAACTAAGGTGGTGGGTCAGCGATATTGGGGAGTTCATTGCACCGGCACCAATATCGTTGTCTCGGCAAAGTGGTTAGCACATTGCCAAGGTTAAGTCCGGCGGTCCATACCCGGCAAGAGTACGCGGTGTTCCGCCTCGTGCACCAGGCGTTGAGGGCGTACGATAGGTCAGACCGGTGTGCATAACTGGTTTTGAGGTGGGGTAGGCCCGACCCACCTCTTCCGTCTGCCACTACGGAGGTATCCTGAGAGGTAACGGCTCCGAAAGAGGGAACTATAAGGTTTGTGCACAAAGTCGGGTGTGTGTGTTGTACTGCATGACATAATAACCCACCATATGTATTGCCATCATAATCATTCATTACAACTTTGGACATCCCAAAAACTAAGTGGTATGGGACGCTTATAGTTTGGGACCTGCAAAACGACCCCTTAGTCTATAAGCTTGTATGGGCAAGTTTATAAATTAAGGTTTATTTGATATATATAATAACAACCATTGCTGTTTGATAACCGACACCCCAAGGTATAAGTGGTATGGGACACTTATACGATGGGAGCCTTGCAAAAGATCCCTTTTGCTTATGTGTTCTCGCATAAGTGAAGGTTTAAATTCATATATTTGCTTTTCTTACTGCTAGACCTATTATAACATTCATATTAACTGCTCACCGAATACAACTTGCTAGATTAAGTCCACTGTCACCTGTTAACTTTAATTCTCCACAAATATGTCCTCCCCTTTCTTCCTCTTCGCTCGGTGCCTAAGGGCCATGGGGGAAGGGGTAGGGGATGATAGGGCCTAGTCTTTATGACTAATGGTTTTCGAATCACATCATTTTAGGGGATCGCGGAGCCCAGCATGGGGGAACAGCCCAGGAGGCCGGTACGACTGGATATGGGGCAGTCTAGCACTGGAGTCCAGACTGCAGGGACCGTGAGTCCCGACCCTTAGAGTAGTTTCTCTTAGTTTTGCTTCCGCTGAGTGACTTCTAGTGAGGACTCTGATGTACAGGGCTTATGCCCTTATTTCTAGTTTTACATTATGCTGCACTCTGATGTTTCTGTGGACACTCCCTTCGTGGAGCTTTATTTATATTATATGTGATTTGCCCCTTTTACAACTTCTGTGGACTGCATATCTTTAATACTTGCTACTATAAATGTGATCGAAAAAGGCCGGCAGAATCGTCGCTTTGTAGTGACAACTTCCCGAGAGCGAAGGCGTCACCGCAAAGCGGCGGTTCTGGGCATAAGACCCCGGTTTTGAAAAGCAAAAAAAAATGGGGTCTTACAACTCGCAGTGCGAGGAAGATCACTTCAAGCATCTGCATCTGGTGTTGGAGACATTAAGGAGGAATGAACTTTATGCAAAATTCTCCAAATGCAAGTTCTGGCTACCCTCAGTAGCATTCCTAGGTCATATTGTAAGTGAGGAAGGTATATCGGTGGATCTAGCGAAGATTGTTGTGATACGGGAGTGGACTGTATTGTATTCGGTAGCGGAAGTTCGTTGTTTTCTTGGGCTTGCCGGCTATTACAGGCGCTTTGTAGAGAACTTCTCGCAGATAGCGTTACCTCTCACGAAGTTGACATGGAAGGATCAGAAGTTCTTGTGGACGCAGGAGTGCGTGCAAGAATTTGAGGAGCTAAAGGGACGGTTGACCACGGCGCCAGTGCTAAGTTCGCCGAGTGGGACTGAGGGCTTCGAGATTTATAGTGATGCCTCAGGTAGTGGTTTGGGTTGCGTTCTGCTATAGCATGGAAATGTTATTGCGTATGGATCGCGTCAGCTGAAGGTGCACGAAAGGAATTATCCGGTCCACGACTTGGAGTTGGCGGCCGTGATTTTTGAGCTTAAGATGTGGAGACATTATTTGTACAGCGTAAATGTCGATATTTATACCGACCATAAGAGCCTGAAGTACATGTTGGATCAGAAGGATCTGAACAAGAGGCAGCGGAGATGGATGGATTTCCTGGAGGACTACACATTCAAGATTCATTATATACCCGGGAAGGGCAATGCAGTTGCGGATGCGTTGATTCGCAGGGCTCCCGCCCAAGCCAACTGGTTGTCGGTTCATGATGAGAGGCTAGTTCAGGAGTTGGAGGCATTGGAGATCTGTTGTGTGGACAAGCAGACTAGCGCTAAAGCATTGTTGAACTGGACGGAATTTCAGTATGACCTGGCTAATCGCGTTCGGCAGGTATTGGAGTTGGATGGTAGCATGAAGGAACTTATAGATGCAGTATTGGATGGGTCAAATTCCCAGTTTTCGGTTGAGGATGGGCTGTTAAGGAAGGACCATCGTTTGTGCGTCCCAAGCAGGGTAAATCTACGGGCGGAGTTGATGTATGAGGCTCATAATACCAAGTACTCAATCCACCCAGGGAGCACGAAGATGTACCGGGACCTAAAGAAGCTGTTTTGGTGGCAAGGGCTCAAGAAGGATGTAGAACTGTTTGTGGCTAAGTGTCAAACGTGCTCCTTGGTAAAGGCGGAGTGCCAAAAGCCTGGAGGATTTTTGAAATCCTTGCCTATTCCGGAATGGAAGTTCGACGACATATTGATGGACTTTGTGCATGGCTTTCGAAGGTCGCAGAATGGGAACGACGCCATCTTGGTGATCGTAGACCGGTTTACAAAGGTGTCGCACTTTATTCCGCATAGGAAGTATGATTCAGTGGAGAGACTGGCGAAACTATATGTTGATAATATAGTCAGACTGCATGGTGTGCCTCGTAGCATTGTGAGTGATCGCAATGGGCATTTTACGTCCAATGATTAGAGGTTGGTGCAATAGATGTTGGGGACTAAATTGAAGTTCAGCACAGCCTTCCATCCACAGACGGATGGGCAGACCGAGAGGGTCAATAGAACTATGGAAGACATGCTCCGCATGGGTGTTCTAGACTTCGGGAAGCATTGGGAAGACCACCTGTATTTGGTGGAGTTTGCGTACAACAACAGCTACCAGGCGAGTATTCAAATGGCACCCTTCGAGGCCCTGTATGGTAGGAAGTGTCGCACGCTATTATCATGGCTGGAAACGGGTGACGCAAGGTTGTACAAGAAACAGGAGGTGGAGAGTGCTACTTCTTTTGTGCGAATCATTCGAGAGTGTTTGTTGATCGCTCAGGACAGGCAAGCTAAGTACTACAATACCAATACCGGAACGTGGAGATCACGGTCGTCTATTGGGTGTACTTGAAAGTAAAGCCATTCAAGGGTGTTTCGCGGGTGAGACGCTTGAAGAAGCTGAGCCCAAGATACCTTGGACCCTTTAAGATTCTGGAGCGGGTCGGCAAAGCGGCTTATCGTTTGAAGCTATCGGTAGAGATGAGTGGGCTACACGATGTATTCCACATTTCTGTACTGTGGAAGGCTGTGCAAGGGCCTTCGAAGGTGATCGCGGTTGATCAAGTGCCGGTGGACGAAGGGTTGATGACTAAGGTAAAGCCCGTTCGTATTGAAGACTTTGAGGTCAAGCCACTCTGTAATTAGGAGATCTGGATGGTCAAGGTCCGGTTGAACAATTGCGGTCTGGAGGAGCTCTCATGGGAACGGGAGCAGACCATGCTGGAGGAGTACCCAGAGTTATTTCTCTGAGGTAACGCTTTTGGTTTTTGCTTATCTTTCCTTTGGTAATTTCGTGGACGAAATTCTTTTAAGAGGGAGAGAGTTGTAATGCACCGAAACTCGAAAGGGTGACGGGTAGCGTTTTGAGCCAAATCTGGGTTTTGCTGGAGGTGACACAGCCTGGGACACGGGCGTGTCGTGCTCGGGTTCGGCGTTGGTCGCGTGGTCGATGGTTTTAGAGTCAACGATCGTCGGGGGGGGGGGGGTGAACATGGTCTGGGACACGGGCGTGTCCTAGGGCATTTCAGTCACTCAGAGCCTTACATTTAAAGATCGTTGAGTTAGGGGCGCACGGCCTGATCCCAGGCATGTTCGGGTCCGACACGGGCATGTGCAATTCGACACAGGAGTGTCGAATGCCCGTATCCTCCTTGGGTCATGCGACATTTTGTGCTAAGGCAGTTACACGGCCTTGGATACGGGCGTGTCCCAGGGCATGTCTAGCACACGGCATACGACACGGGTGTGTCACATGGCCGTGTTGTGCTCGGGTTGTTTTTGACCTATGTCGTTGGGGGGAACACGCCCGATGACACAGGTGTGTACTGGCTGACACGGGCGTGTAAAGCCTGACACGGGCGTGTAAAGCCTGACACGGGCGTGTCGTGTGCCCGTGTCCTTTTCGAGACGCGACAGTTTTGACAGCGAATGGGTGACATGGCTCTGAACACAGCCGTGTAGCAACCCGTGTTCGGCCTAGGAAGTTTATTTTTGGGCTGAATCGTGGTCGTCCGTTTCTTTATTTTAAGATCCGACGATTGGGGGGTTGCCTTAGGGAATACCCAAGTTTAGTGTTTAGAAGTCCTCATTTACTTTGGTTCGCTCTCTTTATAAAAGCTAGAGAGAGGAGAGAGCAAGAAGGAAGAAGGAAGGCTAGATCCGGCCACCGACGGAGTTTCGAAGCTCCAAATCGCGAGCCGAATTCGGATCCACAGAGGCAATGAGATTGCGGTGCGTTTCATCTGCATAGATTTCAATGGCGCCAAGGAAAAACGCAATGGTAATGATTCTCATCCTAGGACATGTGAAGTCCTCTTTTCCTTTGAAAAGGAAGCCCTCTTACGCGAGTGTGCGATGAGTTGAGGCTTTCCTTAGGGTAGATATGTAAAGTCTCCCTTGTGTAGAGTCCGTATGCGAAAACGGACATAGGCATGATGTGTGAAGCCTATCCGGAAAAGTTGGTCTGGATCGGTGATGTTGCATTGCAAAAAAAACAGGAGAAGACTCCGTGTGAATGGTTGTTTTTCGGGTTTTCTACGAGGTAGATTGCAACATGGAGCCTTGGGGACTAACTCCAAGGTACAACTGGAAAACTGGGCAAATGCGGGATGTTTCCAACATGGTGGCCGAGGAGCCAACTTGAGCATAACCGGGTTATGTGAATTGTGTGATGGAAACGGGACTCGGGGAGTCTTGACCTGCGCATATTGCTTAAATTGACATTGCTGTATGAGCACGGGTAAGGCGGAACCGTACCCGATCAATGTCGTTCGGTGGAACCGTTGGCATAGATGAGGGTCTTCTGCGGTCTATGGCTTAAATTGACGTGACCAATGCCAGGAAGACAAAATGCTCATGTGGTTGGTCATCCAAGGGACGGTGGTGAGACGGGAACGTCTGTGGCTTAAATTGATGTGACGTTGGCCGGTTCGCTGTGAATGTGCCCTGAGTGCACGGGGTGTGTGGTCGTGTGTGCCTACGCCTGAAATGATGTGTGTTTACACTATACTGCTTTGTTATGCTAATAATGAGCAGGGAAAGAGCATCGCCGCCTCGTGTTGGGGGCGGGGTTGTTATAATTTGGTCAGCATAGCTGAACGTTGTTTTTTTTACCACCGTGCGGTTGATTGTTGCTTCCAGGTGCTGCGGAGCTGAGCGGTAAATAGCGGGCTAAAGCCCAAGTTGCTGTGCCAGCCCTCGAAGGCCTAATTTTGAGTGTTTTTCTTATGTACTCATTTGTGACCGGCCTGCGTGCCAAGGTTTGGAAGACACTTTTATTAAGAAAACTTCTGTAAGGCCATAAGGCCAAAATTTGTGTAGTAAACATTCCTATGGGCTTTTTGTAGTGGATATTCATGCTTAGCTTTGTTCTTTTATCTTTGCAACTTAATAAATTGCTTCCGCTAGGTGCTTTGTGTAGGACGTTGTGATTGGTTGATTTGTTTCAATAAGTAACCAACCAGTCTATCCGTAGTATATGGCATCGGGCCCCAGCCGGACCTACTGCTATATGCTATGTGATAGATAGGGGTGTTATAGAGCCTGAGGAGTAGGAGCTTGAACTGGGACTGGACAAACAATTTCTGCTGGAGGAGGCATAGCTTGCACTAGATCAATCATAAATACATCTTCTGAATTTTCTGACAGAATAGAGTCCAGATCAGGAAAAGGAGAGTCATCCATCAGATAAGTGGGAGGAGACATAACCTTAGGCTCAGCCTCAGATATTTTCTCAAGTACAACATATCATACTTAAGGATTACATCAAAAATGGCCTAAATAGTAGTTATCATCTCTGAGCTAACAGGAGTTGTATAACAAACAATATCTGTACAATACTGATTGTAAACAAATAAAATAACATTTATGTACATGAGGTCAAAAGAACTCAAAATAGAAAGCAGATAAACATTTGGAGAGATGAAACAGTCTCCAGAGTAAATGTCCAGATCTATATCAGATGTCTCAGAGTGTATATCCAAAAATTCAGGAAGTTTTGCATACAGTTCTACATCAGATAATTCTGTATCAACAATATCTTCACCTGCTGATATTATTTCTACTACTAGAGCTACTGGAGAAGCTTCTTCATTGAGTATCTCCCCCTGTCTTGTTTTAGTAGGCACTGGAGCCAGGCCCCTGAAAGAAGAAGGAGGGACAGGGAGGCTGAGCAGCAAGAGTATAGATGGAGGAAGCAAGAGGTGAAATGGCCTCTGCTATCAGTTGTTTTAGAAGGGTTGAGATGGATTCTAATATGGAAGAGATGGAGGGAGAAGGGAATTATAAGAATTCTGGAGGGGTTTGGGTAGAGGCAGATGGATTGATAGTAGAAGATGAGGGATGAGAATCTGTCATGAGTTCATCTGGAGGGGATAGAGAATTACTTGGAGATGAAATAAGATTGAAAGATGGTAAGGATGATAAATTTTTAAGTGGAGGTATATCTACAAGATAAGAAGGAAGGGAGGACAAAGGTGGAGTAGTAGAATCTGGAGAGAAAGCTTGTTGTAGATGTTGAGTTAGAGAAGAAATGGGGGATAGTGGAGGTATAAATTGATGAATTTGTGAAGAAGGGTGGATGGGGGAACCAGGAGGTGTAAGAGTAGGTTGATGTACTGGAGCTGAGGAGATTTGTTGGAAGGATGTTGAAGGAGCTTGGACACGAGTAGGAGGAGGAGGAATAGAATTGTCCTCTGTAGGGTGGGGAGTGGCTGTAACTGCCCTAGTACTCTCAGAAGTCTTTGAGGAGGAAGCCTGTGAAGGCTTTGGGATGTTCCTCTCCAACCTGCCAAATAGGGCGTAGGATAGCCTCTTGGTGGCATTGATGAATACTTTCGGGGTGACAAGTAAATCATCAGCCTTGGCCTTAAGAAATAGGCCTAAAATCATGGCAAAATAGACTTCTTACTTTGAATTCTTTCCCCTGATCAAATCGAACAACACTAGCCCCCATTTAACTTCCTTTTTGTTAACTAAGGCGCACATTACAAGGAATTGGTGCCTTATAAGGTAGTCGTGGGCAGTGTGTTTCCCAAACAATACCTTACCCACATCATCATCCAGAAACTTGTATGCCGCCGACAAGTTCTTCTTCAGCAATTTGTTAGGGTTTCCTTATAAGTGACCCATCACAACCAACATGTTCTCAAATTCACCATGCTCTAACTCGATATCATCTGATCCATTAACAAAACCAAAAATTTTGGAAAGAACTGCAGGGGTTAGAGTAACCTGAGTTCCAGCAATAGAACCAATTATTTCTTCATCAAAGGAGGAGGACGAGTAGACCCACTAACAAATTTCTACAGCCGACAACTTTATCCTTTCAGACATCAACGCTTCAGATTCTGGTACTCAAACAACTAGAGGATGTCGAGGAAGAATTTGTCTGAATGCTTGAATGAATCAAAGTCTATATCAAAGCCGGTGTCGAACTTCATTCCAGCGAGAGTAGGTCTTGACGAGGCCATTGTTCTAAGAGAATCACCTGCAAGAGCAAAAGCGATCAAGAGCAAAGGAAACTGAAAGCGCGGGATAAAGCTCGAATAAGAAAGAATAATAAAGGTTTTCAGAATATGAATCGACAAGCTTAGCCCGGCGAAGAAGAAAATTCTTCGATCTCCGGTCGACGAAAATTTCCTGAAGTGGTAAATTCGTCGATCTTAGAAATGAAGAGATGGAACAATTTCGTCATCCTCAGAAATGTTTCCTGAAACAGAATCGTCGATCTCTAGTCGACGAACCTGAATTCACACAGAGATTTCGTCGATCTCCGGTCGACGAACTCCCAATGAAATGATTTCAAATCATCGATCTCAGGTCGACGAATTATTATCAAATCGATTTCCACATGGACAAATTCAAAATTAAGCCTTGTCATTTATCATTCCAAGCTTATTCATAAAGAACAGATGTTTGGTTTTATCCAAGGGTTTGGTGAAGATATCTGCCCTTTGCAAATCAGTGGAGACAAACTCAAGTTTAATTTTCTGCTTGTCCACACAGTCTTTTATAAAATGATGTCTTATATCTATATTATTTGTCCTAGAATGATGCACTGGATTATGTGTTATAGATATAGCACTGGTACTATCATAGAATATGGTTGAATTTTTTAGGTTGAAACCATAATCAAGGATTGGTTTTGTATCCACAAAATCTGTTAACAGAAACTACCAGCTGTCATATACTCAGCCTCAGCAGTTGATGTAGATACAGAAGTTTGCTTTCTGCAAAACCAGGACACAAGTCTATCACCCAGGAACTGGCATGTTCCTGAAGTGCTCTTTCTGTCAACTCTACATCCAGCATAGTCAGCATCTTAAAATCCAGTAAGCTCAAATGCTAATTCTGTTGGATACTAGAGTCATAGATTAAGACAACCCTTTATATATCTAAAAATTCTTTTAAGAAAAATAAGATGAGATTTTTTATGGCTCACCTAGAACCTAGAACATAGACATGTAGCAAACATGATATCTGGTCTGCTTGTTGTGAGATATAGTAGGGATCCAACAATGGCCCTATACCTGGTCTGATCAACAGGTTTTCAATGTTCATCAGAATCTATTACAGCATTGGCAGCCATGGGAGTCTTCATAAAAGAGACATCAACCATCCCAAATTTCTTAATAAGCTCATTTACGTATTTAGACTGGGAAATAAAAATTCCATCAGGAGATTGCTTCACTTGAAGACCTAGGAAATAAGATAGCTCGCCCATGCTAATCATCTCAAACTTTGAATGCATTAGATCAGAAAAACTTTTGCCAAGTTTGGGATCAGTAGAACCAAATATTATATTATCTACATAAATTTGTACTACTAAGATTTTATCATGATGCAATTTAATAAAAAGAGTCCTATCTACCATTCCTCTAGAGAACTTCTGTTCCAAGAGAAAGCTTGATAAGGTTTCATACCAAGCTCTTAGAGCTTGCTTTTGACCATAGAGAGCCTTATGCAATTTGAAAACATATGAAGGATGAGTTGGATAAATAAAACCTAGAGGTTGTTCAACATAAACCTCTTCCTTTAGCTCTTCATTCAAGAATGCACTCTTGACATCCAACTAGTGGACCATAAACTTTTTAAATGCTGCATAAGCAAGAAAAATCCTGATAGCTTCTAGCCATGTAACAGGAGCAAAGGTTTGGTCATAATTAATGCCTTCCTCTTGCCTATAGCCTTGAGCAACAAGCTTAGCCTTGTTCCTCACAACCACACCTTGAGCATCAAGATTGTTCCTGAAATCCCACTTGGTCCCAATTACTGGATAGCCTTTAGGCCTTCGAACCAAGTCCAAAACTCTATATCTCTCAAACTGATTGAGCTCCTCTTGCATTTCAATAATCCAGTGGGGATCTTGCTCTGCATCAGTTATGGATTGAGGCTCAACTTGAGAGAGAAAATGGTCATGCATTACATCATGGTTGAGTTGATACCTTGTCTGTACACCTACTGACAAGTCTCCAATCACTTGAGATCTAGGGTGATCCCTTAGTGTGACAAGATTAGATGGTGGAGTTGGTTCAGCAATAGTAGTTGGAATGAATTCCTCTTGTGGAATTACATCTTCTGTTGGAGGAAGTTCAACTGCTTTCACAGTTTCTTCTTCACTTTCTTCATCATATTGTGGAGGAGGATGTGATATAACCTTTGGTGTAAGGTTTAGTTCATCCATTTTCTCACACAAGTGAGGTACCTGCAATAGCTCTTTGGTAGAAATTTATTTCTCCTTGCAAAACATATTAGCTTCATCAAAAGTTACATGCACCTATTCCTCAATTTTTAAAGTTGATTTATTAAACACCCTATAAGCTTTGCTGACTTGGGAATATCCTAAAAAAATTCCCATTGCAGCCTTTGTTTCAAATTTTCTAATATATTTCATGTCATTGTTATGAATATAGCATATATAATCAAATACTTTAAAATAAGTGACTTTAGGTTTCTTCCCTTTAAGAAGCTCATAAGGAGTCTTATTCTTATATTTGTGTATAAGACTTCTATTCAGCACATAATTTGATGTGCTTACAGCCTCTGCCCAAAAGGATAGGGGCAAATAAGCATCTGCAAGTAATGTGCTTGTAGATTCAATTAGTGTTCTATTCTTCCTTTCAACAACCTCATTCTGTTGTGGTGTTCTAGCAGCTGAGAAGCAATGTCTGATACCTTCCTTCCTACAGAACTCTTGCATAAGAAGAGACTAAAACTCAGTACCATGATCACTTCTGATCAATGAACTAGAGTAGAGTACTCAATCTGTATATTCTTGAGAAAATCTGTAAGAACTTTGAAAGTATTTGACTTAGATCTCAGAAAGAATATCTAAGTTAATCTAGAGAAGTCATCTACAATCACTAAAGTATAAGATTTCACTCCTAGGCTTTGTACTACTATAGGGCCAAAAAGTTCCATATATAGTAAGTACAATATCCTAGGTGAGTCACTTTTGTTTAATGATTTAAAACTAGATTTAGTTTGTTTGCCTAATTGACAGGCCCTGTAGAGGCTTTCCTTCTTATAGGGGTAAGAAGGTAATCGTCTAATAAGGTTGTCTAAAGAAAGCCTAGAAATATTTCTCAAATTTACATGACTTAAACTTTTATGCCACAAATTATTTTGATTGCTAACAAGATTAAATAAACAAATTTTAAACTGGCAGATTTAAAGTTTACTAAGTATATGTTACCTTGTCTAATTCTAGTTAAAACAGTTTGATTGTTTGTAGAAACAATACATTTAGGTAGAAAAGCAAGCCTGATAACCTGAATCACATAACTGACTTATGGATATGAGGTTATTCTTGAGACCATTAACATATGCCACCTTTTTGAAAGTAACATATCCACTGTTGAAGTCTCCATAGCCTTTAGTCTGTCCAAAGCTTGAATCTCCGAAGATTACTCTTGGACCAAGCTTGACCTTGAAGTTGATGAGGCTATCCTTGCATCCAGTCAGGTGCTTAAAGCACCCACTATCCAGATACCACTTATTTTGAGTGATAGGATAGGTCTTTACCTGCAATGAAACAAATTAAAAGTTCTTGACCCAGGTAACCATGGGTCCTTGTTTCTTCTCAAATGAAAAACTGGATATAAATGAACATTCAGGTTGGCTCTTATAACCTAAGGGGTGAAATCTTCTAGGAGGAATTATCCATTGTGTGAATGGGTTGATGTTCTCTCTATGTTGATTAGGTTAATTCTTACGGTTTCTGTTGGAGTTTAAGTTTCTGTAATTTTGATCTGGGATCGACGAATTTTGGTGAGTTCGTTGACCTGAGCTCGACTAATTTGAATGAGATCTACGATCTCAGCTCGAAGAATGAAAGTATTCATTCTCAGGGCACCAATGTCATCGATCTCTGGTCGACAAAACGTACTGGTTTCGTCGATCGTAGATCAAAGAATACTTTTTATTATGATTTGTGTTCAGAGTTCGTTATTCTGAGGTCGACGAACTGTTCACGTTTCGTCGATCCGAGTTCGACAAAAACTGCTGAACATTGTTATATCTATTATTTTTCTTGTTCTTTGATTTTTGTTTTATTTCCATTTGCTTTAGAACTTCATTAACCTATTCAGTGTTCTTTCCTTTATCAGAAATGAAATTTACAGGTTTTGATAGATTGTTCTTCTAGATTAGAGGTGGTTCACTAGATGAGACACCTAATCCTAGTTTACTGTTATTAGTCCTAGCATTTAAGGTACTTGTTATATCTAGCAATTTCATGCTCCTACCATTTAGAGATTCCTCTAGTTTCTTAGCCTTGCTTATTTCAATTTTTAGAAAAACTATTTGTTTATTAGCTGAATTGAGTTCAATTGAAAATTTAGCATTTTCAGCAAGATATTTATCTTGAGCAGTTAATTTCTCTCTAAGAAGTTTGATTTCCTTCTCAGAGCCTATTAGGTATAAGCAAAGATTTTTAAATTCAGATTAAATTCTTCTGATTCAAAATCATAAGAAGCAATTACCTGGTCTTCAGCAGACATTGATTCTTCATTATCAGAATCTTTAGCATCTGATTTGCTGCTGCAGACATCAATTGTCATTATGCAAACTTCCTTTGCATTTTCCTCTTCTTCATCATCACTGGAGCTAAAAGAGGATGACTCTTCTTCTGTATCACTTCAGGTCTCAACAACAAAACCTTTTTCCTTCCTCTTGTGCTTGCTAAAGGAGGGTTTGCTATGACGAGTTCTTCTTGACTTTTTTTCTCTTCTCATGTCTTTCTTCTGAGCTTCTGGACACTCAGAGATGTAGTGTCCTGGCTTCCTACAACCAAAACAGACAATTTCTTTAGAAGGTGTTTTGTCATACCTTAGTTTGTCATCTTGTCTAGATGACTTCCTTCTGAAGTCCTTCTTTGCCATTTCGAAAATTCTCTTGGCAAATAGACTCATCAGTTCTTCATTAACTGGAGTCCCTTCAGAATCCTTAGCAGCCTTGAAAGAAATGTTGTGCTCCTTCAAGGTAGGTGTTGGAGTCTTTACTTCAGCTTCTGCTTCTCTAGTCTTCATCAGTTGCTCATATGATTTAAGCTTTCCAAGGAGAGACTCAGTTGAGATTTCAGTCATGCTTCTAGCTTCTTTGATAGACTAGATCCTTGAATCCCATATGCTGGGGAAGTACATAAGGATCTTGTAATCTACTTCACTCAGAGTAATTTCCTTGTCTAAGGTCCTTAGCTCATTGATGATTGAGCTCAGCCTGTTGTACATGTCACTTAGTGACTCAACTTTTTCCTTCTTGAAGTTCTCATATTGAGAAATTAGATTGGATCTTCTGTCCTTTCTCTCATCAGCAGATTAAGCCATCATCCGGTTTAGGGAATCCCAGATGGCTTTGACTGAAGTGCACTCAGCCACTTTCTGAAAAATGTCATCAGACATAGTCTGAGCTAAAATATTCATGGCTCTTGCATCTGCAAGCTTGGATTTTCATTGTGCATCAGTCCAATCAGGAGGTTGAATTGCACTCAAGTTTGTTGAAGTAGAAGGAGTAAAGGTCACTGGAGCTAGTGGTCCTGTCAAGATATAATTGAAAATATCTTCATCAATAGAGTTCATATAAAGTTTGATTCTTCCCTTCAAGATGGAAAACTTAGAAATATTGCATACTGGAGGTCTGGTGCTGGCATAGTCCTTATTTTGTGCCATGGTATCAGAAAATAAAAAAAGAAAAAGATTTATTCAGAGATTATCTGAGGGTCTTGTTTTTTCCAGGTGTAAGCCTGTATAACATTGACTAACCTCTCCTCTGATACCAATTGAAAGAAAAGGGGGGAGATAATATCTGAATAACTCTAGAGGGGGTGAATAGAGTTTATACAAAACCTTTTATCTTTTTACAAATATTATGTTAAGTGACAAAGTAGGTGATTATATATATATATATATAGCTAAGCAAAGATATCAGAGATAAAGTAAAAACTATACTAAGCTAACCACAACACAAGCACAAAGGAAACAGCAACCACAACCCAGACAACACAAGAACTTTATAGTGGTTCCTCAACTGGGTACATCCACTCTTCTACCACCCTTGGTAGGAATCCACTATAGGTTTTAATTAGGTGACTGCCACCAATATATCTATTTTTAGGGAGATATAGCAACCCTTTGATCTTTTGACCAGGTGCCCAAAAACCAACCTCAAGTCTTTTGGAAGGAGACTTGTAAACCAGTATAACTTTTGAAGGGAGTTGAAACTGTGTACATAGGTGGAGGGAAAGTTGATGATAGTCTTCTCTTTTCTCAATTAGCAAACTGCAAAGACTTTGTGGATTCAGAATGTTGTCAAAGCTCCCCCTGAGATGTTGATGGTTCAGGATGAGAAGCTTTGCTAAGGGTGAGGTAGGCCTTCAGCTTTGTAAGACCAGATCCAGGGACTCTAGATAGATGGAGATTTATTGTCTTTGCAAGATCCTGGAAAAGAAGAATAAGAAGACTCTGGATATATTATTGTTGTTCTTCTTCAATCTTCTTCTTCAGAGCACTGTAAGAATAGAGATTGAGAGCAACTTTGAAACAATGAACTCGAGAACACTTTTCTTCTTCCTACACTGAACTATTAGAAATCTATGTTGTGCTTTTCTCTGAAAAAACACTTGCGTCTCGTATATCTCTTTATGTGTCTTTTTTTGTGTTGTTAAATGATTCTTTCTAACAGAGTACATCAAAAACGAAAAGCAAAAACTCTTTTGCGAATTCAAATCATGCAATAAATTCGCTGCTAGAAAACTGGGAAGGAAAACGACAAGCATGCCTTTTCAATATTCATTTCCTCATCTGTCCCGAGAAATATGTCAAGTAAATTCTCTAATGAATACCATAATCAATGCTGCCATAAACGGCTATATTCATAGGGAATATAATCATTGATTACTCAGCAAAATTATGACTTAATATAATAAAGGAACAGATATGGAAAGAATAAGGAACAAAACATCTTACAGTTTTCGTCGACCAGGGAATAGATTTCTTTGAGCTGCAATCGGAGATCGTCGAACTGAGAAATCCTATTCTTTGACCTGAGCTCTGCGAACTAAATATTTAATAAACTAAACTAAAACTGTGCTCCAAGTTCTTCGACCTATGAGTCTGCTCTGTACTAAAAGATTGTCAACAACAGAACTTGAATCACCAGAATTATTTGAGCTGAGAAATAGACTGAGAAAAAACGTCGACCACAGAATAACTTCTTTTGAAGGATATCGTCGACCTGAGTTCTACGATCGTCTTGCGCAACTTAAAAAAGGATCTCCAAGTTCTTCGAGATGAGTTCGACGAACATCAAACTAATTTCCCATACTGCATAGAATCTTCTAAGGCTTTAATCTGAGGCACTCTTCAGGCAGGTCCATGGAGATAAACTTTGGAGGTCTGGCCTGAGACCTAGAACGCAAAACACTGACCCTGACTATACAACATGGGTAAATAAGCCTAAGAAGTTAACCTAGCCCAAATCAAAACTGGGGTTCCAACACCCAGCTTGCCACTATATGGCTTTTAATGTATATGCTTCACTCAGTGCTATAAGTCATCTGGCGTTGAGTGATTTTCCTTCATTCAACGCCTGTGGACTTAGACAGATTTCTGTCAGCCCACACCTTAGTTAAGTGTTTACCTGACATAGCCACTTAGGATACCTATCCCATCATTGCTTATTAAGACAATCTGCAATCATTAATCTTGAACACAAGTTAGATCACAACATATGTATACATTGTTTGCTGGTCCTTCTTCAAATTCAGGACATTGGGATTAATGGACCCAACAGTTTACCAAATTCCAAACCAAATCATCTCCAAATGAGATGAAATTTTTTTCAGAGTCCTATATTGACCAAATGGACAATTCACCAAAATTTGGGAGGATTTTGAGGTAATTAGATCTTTTAATTAAACCATACATGAAAAATGAAATGATTTCCAAAACTTAGGAAAAGGTTTTTCAGAAAATTTCCATTTTTGGATATGTTATATATATAGGCATGAAAGTCTCATGCACCAAATTTTAAGTCATTTTGAGGTCAGGATTGATGGGGGCACCCCAAACAATCTCTGATTAATCCTAAGTATAGACCTCACCAAAATGAGTGTTATGGTCTGACCTGAACTCCAAATTGGTTCAAACTAATTTTAAAATAAACTAGACTCATAGAGCTACAACTTTCATGTATACCACTTTTACTTTAAGGTACCCTAAGTATTTATAATAATTAATTTAAAACAGCCCAATAACTGTGACAGAAATTGAAATAAAATGAATTAATATATAATCATTTGCACGAATCTTAAAGCATAATTGGACGGGCCCTGGCTTTCTTCTTCCTCCAGCCAACGTCCTTGATCTACCTGACCTGGAGCAAAGTCCTAGCGTAATTATTGGCCCTCCGACCACCTCCCCGGCCATCCACCGCCACCACCACCTACGTTGTGGTGAGGGCTATCGGCCGGAGGTGGTTTGCCCGCCGGAGGCGGCGAATTCCGGCGAACCTGACACTTTGTTTTTATAGAAAAACTAGTGTAAAAATTCCACTAGATTGTGCTCAATTGATCCTGATTCTCATATCTAATGAACTTTAAGATCAAGCCCACGAAGGAGTAGAGGAGGACCTGTTGAGAGAGCTGGAGTCGGTCCGATCGCCGGGTTGCCATGGATGATGGTGGCGCCGCTTGGTGTTCTGCAGCAGCACAACCAACTTGCTCAGCTCCTTTAATGGAATAGTTGAAATTATTGTTATGGATCTAGGGATGCTTTTAAGATTGCTAAAGGGGGGAAGAGGAGTGGTCATGACATCAATGCCATTAATGGCAATTGAAGGAGGATTTTAGCCAACTGAAATTCCCTGCATCCAGCCACCTAGGGGGTCGATCATGGATATTAAACTCCTCTAAATTGATGAGGGGGAATGTATCAAGCCATGGGAGGTGAAGAGGGAAGCCCATTGGCCTTCCAAGCCATGAATGGCCCTCTTTTTCTCTTTCTCTCTCCTCCAATAAAGGAGAAGGTTGCTTTCTCTCTCCTAGTCACCATTTCCAAAAAATGAATGTATTTTTAAGTGATTATAAATCTCATGAGTCTAGTGGGCCACCCAAGTTGGGCTTAGCCCAAGTGGATTAGGCTTGAGCTAGCCATTTAGGCTAGTTTGACTTAATTCTAGGGTGGAGTTGACCTTGGTCAATTTTACCTTTTGGGTTGAATCCAATGAGTTCTTATTGAGCCATTGGCCTCCCCTAAGGTCCAGGAAGGGTTGGGTAGGGTTTGTTTATTCCTTGAAGGCCACTTGACCCTTAGTTAGGACACTTTGACCTTTTTAGGGCTACAGTTGACTTGGGTCAACTAAGCCACTTTGGTGACCCCAATGGGTCCTTGGTGACCCATTGGCCTCCCTTAGGGCTTGGGAAGGTCTAGGTGGGTCTCTTTGGCTAAGAGGAGGTCAATTGGCCATGTGTGAGCTTAGTTTGACCTAATTAGGGTTTGGGTTGACTTAGGTCAACTTAGCCTCTTTGGTTGACCCCAGTGAGTCTTTATGGCTCTAATGGACCCTCTAATAGGTTAGTGATGTTGTTGTGCGGTCATGGAGTCATGGTCAAGCCGTATGATCATCCCTAAGCTAGTAATTGGAATTTTACTATTTGCAGACCAAGGTGGTTCACACACTAATTCCCGGGTTCACCCAATCCCTTTAGTACTTCACAGGGTTTTGTCATGACCCAGTCATGACAAAACCATCCAAGGGGTCTAGAAGTCTAAGGGATGTTACATTCTGAGTGTGTACAAAGAAGGTAGATCCAAACACTCGAAGGTGCTTCTCGCTGGGCTTTATCCTGAACTTCAGCTCATACAGAGTCTTTATGTTGATCAGACACAGAGACATCCGATTGATGAAATGAGCTGTAAGACCCCCTTTTTTTTTTCTTTTCAACCACCGGGGTCTTAACCCAGAATTGCCGCTTTGCGGTGGCACCGACATCTCGGGAAGGCAACCACTACAAAACGCCAATTCTGCCGGCCCTTTTCGATCACAAGAGAGAGAAGCATTTATACAAAAAATGTAAACAAGTCCACAGAAACATGTAAATAAAAGTGAATCATATCCAGTCCATCAATACATATAATAGGAAAGTAGATAAATGGGCTCGAGCCCAGTACATCAGAGTCCTCACTACAAGTCACTCATCGTGGAAGCTAAGAAAATACTAATCACTCACGGAGCTGGTCGCAGGTGCACCAGTGCTAGACTGTCCCACATCCATGCGCACCGTACTCCGCTGGTGCTGGTCCCTGTCTCCCATCCGGAGCTCCTGTAATGTTTGGTTCGAAAACCATTAGTCATAAAGACTAAGCCCTATCATCCCCTACCCCTCCCACCACGGCTCCTAAGCACCGGGCGGAGAGGAGGAAAGGGAAGCTACAAAAGTGGAGAATAGTCAAGCAGGTGACGGTAGACCTAACTAGCAAGTTATAACAGGTGAATAGTATAAATGTTGTAATAGGTAGAACAATTAATAAATAGCAAATTGTATAAAAGGCAGCTAGAGAATAGTAAGTAAGCAACAAGTAAGTAAGTATGTAACCTTAACTTATATGAATGCCCATACAAACTTATAAGTTAAGGGATCTTCTGCAAAGCTCCCATCGTATAAAAAGTCTCATACCAATTTATACGTTGGGTTATCGGTTGTATGCAAATATGAGTGTAGTGATATGCTATGCCATTATTCATGCAAGTGCAACTCACGCACACGACTCTATGCGCACAGACCTTTAGTTCCCCCTGTTTGGGCAGCTAGCTTCACTCCCAGGAACCTCCGTAGTGGCAAACGGAGACAGTGGGTCGGGCCCCCCACTCCTAGGCGGGCATCCACACTACCAGGCCTAGCCCTCCCGTACGCCCCTAGAAGAACACAACCTAGAGTATCCGCGTACTGCTGCTGGATGTACCCTCCAGACTTTCTTTGGCTAAGTGTCCCACACCGCCGAGTCAGCGTACCGATGTCGGTGTGAACGACGATCAGGTACCGAAGACCCACCACCTTTATTCTGTACTCCAACCCTCGAGCCCTCGGCCCCCCGGACAGTCCTGTCCATGCATCTACCTTCAGAGCTACTATCTGAATGGCAACAAGTCCTATTATCCTACTTTCCTAGCTATCGGGGAGTGAGTGTGTGCAACCCTAGTTATACTAATTGCTCTTTTAATTTATTATCCCTATGGTTTACGTTAGCCCAGGACTGCCCCCGGTATACCCCGTGAAGGGCTCTCAAGGGGCACTAGGAACCAAGACAGCGGCATTACGGCCCGAAGTTCCCTTTCGCAAGGCACTTATTATTATTGGTTGATCTCCCTTAGCCCGATCCCCTTTTAGTTACTTTAGTTCTAACCCTAGAGTATTAAGACTCTTCCTCTTCTTCCCGGGATGGACGATCTTTCGTCGTTCCCGTACACCCTTATTCCAACAAGTCTCCCAATGATGAACTCGATCCTAGTTTGCCCTACCAACCATCAACTATCAAAATTCCGTGGCTTTACTATATGCAGACCTTCCTAAACTATATGAGGTACCCAAGGGGAGGTACACCAAATTATCTTCCAAATCTCCTATAATATTTACTTGAGATCTACCATATCATACTTTGTCTAAATCCAGAAACTTATAATTTTCCTAATTAATCTGATATTTATTTAATTTTCCCAAAGGACGTGCCACGGGTCATTTTAAACAGGAACTACATGATCCTCCTAAGTAATGGCTACTCAAAAATCATGATCATTAAATAACAGCAAAATAACCTCAAATACAAATTCTCAGAATTTTATAGAAAGTATTTAACCTCTAAATAATTTATTTAGTATAATCATATTAATTCTACGTAGTGAAGGAAGTACTGAAATTATTCATCTAAAAATTATAGAAAAATCACTAGTCAGTAGTATGATATATAAAAGATCTTTGTGCAGAGAATCATAATTTTACTAGCTTGCTAACCACCACTAAAGATTTAATCAAATAATCAAGGTAAAACATACTTAATGAAGCGAGCCTTAGAATTAATCTTCCTAAAATCCCATAAAAATTCACAGAGATTTAAAATCATAATAAACGTTCTCTGCTTAAATTTCATCACTTTCCAGAGAGTGTGTATTCCCTAATAAATTTTCTAAGCAAATCATACAACTACTAAATAATTAAAGGAATTATCCAATATAATGAACATAAAATTCATAAAAAAATATCCAGAGCTTGTACCATCCCTATAATTCACTCTCCCCAAATCTCACCACTTTTCAATGTGATTTAGTGTCATTTCCTATCTCTACAAGTTTTGCGCCCTAAACTAGGGTTAGATTTTCAGGTATCCCAACGGTCTCCAAATTTACTAAAATTTCATCTAGAGAACTATATTGGCCCTATGGTTCCCTTCACCCAATTTCGGGTCAATCCAAGGTCATTTGACCACATGACCTTCACAAACCACCAAGATCCATCCTTATGGTTTGGCCTTGGTCCTTAGGGTAAACTTACCCCGATCCACCTCAAACTCCATGAGGGGGTGCTAGAGAATATTACTAGACAGTGGTAAAAATCTCAGCCTCTGTTGAGGTGATCTCACCACTCAAACTTCAAAAGTGCACTTTTAACCTAAGACCCCTTATTAGGGCAAAACTTAGGGTTGATCATTTCTAGTCCAAACCATCTACAAATGAGATGGAAAATTATACAGAACCTTATGGTGACCCCAGGGACCACTCACCAAAGTTTGGGAGGGTTTGGAAATTATTTAACTATCTAATTAAATTCGGCTAGGATTATTGAATTTTTCTAAAACCTATAGAAACATATTCTCCAAAAATTCTCATTTTTGGATAGCACCTAGATATATGTAAGATTAGACCACACCCCAAATTTCAAGTCATTTGGATGACTGAATTGGAGTGGGGAATTTTTCTAAGGTCAAGGCAGCCCTCTGGATAGAGCTTACCAAAAAGGGTGATGTGGTCTAACCAGGATTCCAAATGGAGTCAAATTAATTTTGAATTAAAGTAGACTTCAAGGGCTACACTTCCTATGTTGATCATTTTTCCTGTAGGAGCCTCTAGGTATTTTTCCCAATTTATTTAATAAGACAGATTTTTCATTCAGAAATTATTTTAAAAATAGAATTTATTTCTCATGTCACTGTTCATCTTCTTCAACAGCCCGAACCAGAGGCCTAAAAACCTAATATCCTGTAGCTTTTCCAAGCTATTTCCCGACCATCCAGCCATCTCCCTGGCCGGCCACCACCACCACCACCTCCGTTGAGGCGAGGGCTATCGTCGGGCGGCAGCACGGCCGCCGGAGAGGCGGTTTCCGGCGAACCCGCCACCACGAAATTTTCGGAAAACCACGAATATGCTCACCCGATCTGGCTCTTTTGAGCCCGATATCTCTCCTAACGATTACTAAGATCTATCCGCAGAAGAAGAGGGAGGGGAGGACCTTGTTCGCGGGTTGAAGGCGTGCAGAGTGTCGGGAAGCCATTTGCGCGGTGGTGGCGTCGCCGAAAATTCTTCAACAGCAAGGGGGAAGTCTGAAACAGTTTGAGGGAGTGTAACCTTTTCCTCTTGCTCTTAGGAACCTTTTATAGATCAGCAAATGGGGAGGGGAAAGGGTGAAACGTTGGAGATGAAACGTTGGCGGCCATTAATAACACCCTTATGACGTTTCAGTTATGACGAATGGCAGTTGAAAAGTTGGAGATGAAGAGGTGTTTGCCAGGTGGCAATTTCCTATTGGACCCACTTTTCCTTAATTATTAACATAATTAAAGTAGGGAACGACCCATAAATACTCTTGATTTTCATTTCCCATGGTCAGAATTTATTATGGCGTCGGTTACTGAAATTTCCAACCTGGCTGTCATTTCGGCCTTGGTCACGGGCGTGACACATAGGTCACGGGCGTGATAGGCCCGGTTAGTCAGTTCTGTGTTCGACGACATCGAACTGGAATCGACGATCGTCGAGCGTGTCACGCTCTATATCACGGGCGTGACATGGCGGGTCACGGGCGTGACATGCCCGTGGGGCCAATTTTGGGTCGACGACCGTCGACCTGGAATCGACGATCATGGTCACGCCCTATGTCATGGGCGTGACATGGCGAGTCACGGGCGTGACAGGTCTGGTGACAAATTTTGGGTTCGACGATCGTCGAACTGAAATCGACGATCGTCGAATGTGGTCACGCCCTATGTCACGGGCGCGTGACGGGTCGGTCACGGGCGTGACCAACCCGTGACCCGATTTCTTGGTCGATTTATTTCAAGTTTTGGGCTCCCTAGGGTTCTACCATAACCAACTGACTCCTAGGGGTCTAGCCGGAAATGGGATGTTACATGAGCCGCGTAGGACATCCCTTCCGCCCAAAAGGCCTTAGGAATGCCTTTGCACTAAATCCAACACTTGTAGGTCTCTGTCAAAATACGGATCTTCTAATCTGCTACTCCACTTTGTTTTGGAGTATGCCCACAAGAGAGCTCCCTTCGGATTCCATGATTTCTGCAAAAGTTTGAGAACATGGTTGAGTCAAACTCGCCTTCGTTGCCCGTTCTCATCTTCTTGATCCGCAGACCAAACTGTCCCTCCACAAGCTTCTTGAACTCCACAAACAAATGGAACGCGTTCGACTTTTCCTTCATGAAGTATACTCAAGTATATCTCGAGTAGTCATCAACCAATATCAGCATGTACCTGCTCCCTCCAAGTCTAGCGGTGATAATCGGTCCCACCAGATCACCATGGACAACCTTCAATGGTGCCTTTCACCTGGACTGCGCCTTATCAAACGTAAAGCGATAAGCATCATCGTGTTGACATCCCGCACCACCAAAGAATGACATCCTAGGCAAGCCTCTGACAAGGCTTCTTACCGCCATTGCTTTCAGCTTGTCTATCCCCACGAGCCCCAGTCTTTCATGCCAGATAGTTGCACTATCAGTGGCCTTCAACCGATCATCACCAAAACTTGTTGACAACCCAACCAAGTTCTTCTCCTTACTCCCAACATGAGAAACGTTTACCGAGTGCAAGACAACCTTACACTCCTTCTTGAGGTGACCAGACTGCTTGCATTTATAGCACCTTGGTCCTTCCTTCCTCTTCCCATCACGCTTAGGAGAAACACTCCTCTCTTGCTGATCAGAAGTAGAGGGACCAAGCTACGCAGCCAACATCACCTCCTTGTTGAACAACCCATCAAGGGAAGTCCAAATCTCCGCAGCTGACCGACATCCGCCGATGTGGTCCAAGAGTTCCGATGAGATAACCTGCTTAAGAATAGACTCTGCTTTCACGTTTGTCTCCTTTCAAGCTCTCACCACTTCAGTATTTCCAGTAGTAACCACTTGCCTTCTGTCTCCGCAAACCACCTCCCAAAGGTCCTCGCCAAGAAGATAGCTTTTCATACATGACTTCCACTTTCCAAAGTTAGTCCATATAAGAAGCTCCATTCCAAGATCCCTTGCAATACCACCTTCCATTGCACTTAACCTTGGTTCACTTAGACTCATAGAAGCACTAAAGCAAACTACTGGTTGATCAACTCCTCAAGCCTCTGTTCCCTATGATACCATGTTAAAATTTTATATAGTGGAAGACGGGAAACCAGGCGTAGGAACACTCAACCAATTCCGATCCCAAATAAACCAGATGCAAACCAGAAGAGCAAGAATCTTGTATGAAACAATCTTTACAAGGCGAGACATGATTCGCTAAAGTACCCAAAGGGAAAGTAGAAATAATTACAAGGCAAACCTAACCGTGCGGACTCAAAGAGTTAGCCACCGACTCTAGTGCTGGACTACAGAGTCCGCACAAACCGCCAGGTCACCAAACAGCAAACCAAGCCGCGCAGACTGCGTGTTATTCCTATGTAAGAAGGAACTCTACTCGCCGATCAGCAAGCCTCCTAACAGCAAGGTCTCCTAGCCGACTGACTGCACGATCTGCTGCGGCCAAACTGAACAGGCCACAAGAAGCGGACAACTTATTGAACCGGGAAACTAGTTGCAGAAGAGAGACCGCCTAGCCACAACTCGCGACCTGTTGTTAACCATTGGTTGCTATCCGCAGAGTCCGCACTGTCCCTGATCGCAGTCAGAACCAAGTACCTGGCTTCCAGCACTATCCGCACAACCTACACAGCATAACCCAGTCAATCTTCAAACCGCGCAGATACAATATCAAGTCTGCAACAACAATCCACGAGTTCACTTTTTGTTTATTCAATTCTTAATTGATTTTACAGGGGTCTTTTTTATAGGCACGGTGAGGAGTGTGGTCACCCCCCTAGCCGATAGGATAACTGCCCCATCCCGCGACAAGAACCAAGTGTATCTGCAATGCTCGGATACACAGCCAGTCTGCCGCGACTTATGCCAAATAGCCAGCCACTAACATCATCACTAAGGCTGGATAGCAACCTTTATCCACCTTATCGCCAAAGGCCAAGGCAGGACTCTGCCACCAGCAGAACTCTGCAATCCACACCCTGTCAGCCTATCAGCGGACATTGCTCGAGTCCGCGTGCCCTGCGGACACTGCACCAGTCCGCACACCCAATTTAGTAACCAAGGCACAACATCCAAGCTGCCCAACTTGGCGGATACTGCACTAGTTCGCACGCCTTGTGGACTCTACTCCAGTCCGCATTCCTCATGCTCGCAACCAAGGCACACGACACTATTGCTAAGGTTGGCGGACTAAGAAGTTGTTTGGGCTTAACTACGCGAGCTCCCCAGACTGAGCTAATCCTGGACTTGGTTTAGAACCAACAAAGTCCACACCACCGGCCACAACGACCAATCTACGCTTACTGGTGGACACTGGTATCAGTCTGCCAATCCCGGCGAACTCCATCATTTGTCTGCTCTAACCGGAAAATCCTGCGGCTTCCACCAGCCGCACCACCAGGAGCTAGAACAAGGCATCTGCCATGCCGGTCTGCCGAGCTCCAGCCAAGTCCGTGTCTTGCCGGACTCTATAGATAGAGAAGTTATCCGCCTGGTTACCTTCTGGGATCCAACTGCCTGCTTAGCATAAGCTGGCCTGGCTGGCCGCCGCCTCAATCCGCACAGTCCGCGCAAACAGACAGCCCAGGGCGCCAAAGAACAAGCGATCTGCAACAGCTATGCCTACTTGTCTAACCACTAGTCATGTCCACATTGACTGCACTAACAGGTCGCCCAGGTCGCCCAATAACCCACTTTCACTTCACCATTTTCAACAGCTGATTCCAGAGCTTTCTTCAGTGACTATTACTGCCGTATTTTTCTTCTTATCAGCCCTTTTTTTGGTGTAGAAGCAACACCGTATCCTATCTATCAAACATCTGAGAGATCATTCTGAGAAGAGAGGGGATAAGATACTTATTACTCTAGAGGGGGGGTGAATAGAGTATTCAAAAATTAAGAGACTCTAAACACTTCTCTTGAGCAAATTATGGAATTGAAATATAAAAGCTTTAAACCTAAAGCCTATCAGAGTGTAGTGAATAGAAAACAAGCTAACTGAAAGTTTTAGTTAAGCTTTATACCTAACAAAGCAACTAGCAACCTAGTTATATCTATCACAGCCACAGTGCATCAATTAAAACAAACAACCATACAACACAAGAGATTTATAGTGGTTCCCCAATTGGGTACATCCACTCTTCTACCACCCTGGTAGGAATCCACTACAGGTTTTTGATCAGGTGCCCTGCCACCACAAGATCTGCTTTAGGTAGATCTAGAAACCCTTCAGGCTTTTGATCAGGTACCTAAGAACCGAACACACAGGTTTTTGATCAGGTGCCCTGCCACCAAAGTTTCACTTTTGAAGGGAGTAATAACCCTTTTTACAGGAGGTTAAGGAAGGAGTTGAAGGTGTCTTCTCTGTGTTCAGAGAAGCTAGTGGATTGCTCTGAAAAGATTAAAGCTCCCCCTGGCTTAGAAAATATCCAGGAAGAAGCTTTGCTTCAGGGTGTAGGAACTCCAGATTGCTTTGAAGCTTTTTCTGATGTAGCTTTGAAGAAGACTCAAGATGTTGATGGTTGTTCTTCTTCAGCAGCTTTGCAATCTGGGAGGAGAGTTCTTCTTGAAAGCTTGAGCACTGAGTGTTGATTTTCCTTAAGGCAGGATGAACTCAGGAAGCAGCAGAAGAACAAATTCTTTTCTTGAGAGCTCTTGTTCTCTCACAGTTGTTGCTTGGTATCTTTTGTTTCTGTTTCTGTTTCTTTTGTATTAAGCTAACTATCTTAAGAGATAGAAACTTCTATTGTGTGTAACGGTCTCGAGCCCTGCACAAAAAGTCTTTCCAAATAATAGAATAAGACAAGATATGGAAACCTGTACCTGCAATCTCTCTATAATTCCCAAAAAGGAATTAAGGATAAAAGAAATATCCTTTCAATTTGACTTAACAAACTGGCACAGGAAACCGAGCCTAACAGGCTATAAAACAGCTGTACATAATCCAATCTTTCCTTTAATAAAACAAACAACTTTATTCTGTCAAAATCTGTTAAATCAATGCATAAGAAATATTGCAAATAATCAATAGAGTAAAGGCATTCTAATAGACAGAATATTTGAATAAGATATGATTTAAATAAGATTGAATATTACATGGAATCAACTGAAATGAATATTTATAAAGAAAGACAGAAAACGTCGAGCAAAGATCAATGATCGTCGATTTGGACAAGCAGATCGTCGACCTGAATACAGAACAAATTCTAAACAGAAATCGTCGACCTAGGCTAAACGATCGTCGATCTGAGCAAGCAGATCGTCGATCTCACTTCAGAGTACATATAACTCTGAGATCGTCGATCATCATTCGAAGATCGTCGAGCGACAATCGAGTATCATCGAGCATAATTCTACTAAACAGAATTTCTATTTCTATCCAATCTCAACTATCCTATCTGGGTCTATCCTAACTAAACCTATGTTAGACTATCAATTAGTCTAACCATTGACCATATATAAATCTTGGGTCAATTAAGCCTAATTGAGATGACATGGCCCAAATCAAAAACTAGGAACCAACAATCTCCCCCTATTTGGGTGATGTCACTCAAACACTAACAAAACTAATAACAACAGGTAAATATAATAAGCAACAAATAAATAATCAAACAGATTTAAATGAAATAGATAAGCAACACAGAAATCACAATTGTTTATCAATAGAATCTGAAGGAAGAATAGAGGTAGCAGGAGAGAAAATGATTTTCCTATTGGGATCATAAGCATCTTTCTTTGACAGCTTCAAGTCCTGCTCTCCAATGATCTTTTGCTCTCCAGCTTTGGGTAGAACAGCTTCAGGATGTTTCTCCATATATTTGGAAGCATCAAAAACCTCTGAACTGACTTGAAATCTGTCTAGTTCTTTCTTTCTATACTTTGACATGGTAGAGAATCCTGAGATATCTTTTCCTTCAGCTTTAGCTTTCTTGATTTGTGCAGATCAAATCAATTCTAACAGTCTAGCCATTTTATAGTTAGGATCAAGCTCTTGACTTTCATAGACATTCTCATCAGAAGGATGCAATGGACTTATAGTCTTGAATTTTACTGATTGATTTAAGATACTCTCAGTTTGCACTTGAACATTTATATCTGCTGGCTCTTAAATTATAAGACTGGATGGAGGAGCAAATTCATCATACTTTTTGCTTGAATTATCAGAATATATGACTCTTTTTCCTTTGAAGTTTGCTGGTTTAGCTTGAGCTGGAATTTTCTTTGAAGGTGATCTAGAGGCTGGAGGAGGAGAGAAGGTGGTCTGTTGATACACAACTTCCTTGACTTGCTCTCCTTGAATGTTTGACCTTTTAGACTGCCTCTGATCACTAGAACTGCTTGGAGGAGGCTGCCTTCCCTTTCTCTGATAGGTATAGGACTGATTTTGCCTGGCAGAAGGAGTAGAAGGTCTAGGAGCAATATTTCCTGAGGCACCAGCAGAGGGAGGAGGAGGAGGACCTCTGTGAATTTCCTTGGGAGGAGGAGAGTACTTCCTGCTCTTCTTCCTTGCTTTCTGTTCATTCTTGGAGTACCACATCCAAGCCTCAAAGTTCTTAGCTTTAGGATCAATTCCTTTTAAGATGTAGTAAGGAGTATCTTTGTCTGGATTAGAAGGAGCTGGAGCTGTATGTTTCCTTTCCTTTTGAACAGACCTTTTCTTTTTGTTTTTTCCAACAGAATCATCATAATCTTGATCTTCATCCTAAGAATGTGAGGGTTGAGGTTTTGCATACAGATCATCAATTTCCTTTAACATAGCCTCTTCTTTCTCTTTAGCTTGCAAAAGAGCTTTTTCTTTTTCTTTTTTTAGAATGTCTTGGGCCAGGAGAGAGTCCAAATCTGGACCTGGAGTGTCATCCCAAAGAGTAGATAGTGCTGACTCAGCTTCTAGAACTAAAACTGGCATACTTTTAGCTGAAAGCTCTACTGAATTCCATTTATCTTCTAAGAAAGAGGTGATGATCCCTTCTAGATGTCTGGCAATAATAGGGGTAGAAGTCTCCTCAAGACAGAATTTGAGATCAAAGGTTGCTTCAGTTATTGCTTCAGTAATAACAAAACTATCCAAAAGCTGAAGGCACATTAGTCTCTGGTAGCACACAATGGCCTAAAGAGGGTCAAAATAACAAGGGGAGGAGATAGGATTATACAGCTCTTCACAGAATGACTCATCATCTGAGTCAAGGAATGCATCCAGTTCCTCTTCCAAAACTACTGTAGCATAAGATTCTTCAACTATCTTCTGAACAGAATCTGGAACAATTGTATCTGGAGCTGAAACAACTGCCTCTGGAGCTGAAATTGAAAATCTTTCTAACTCTGGAAATCTTTCTAACTCCAAAGCAGGGTCTGAGTCATCTTCATCAAGCATCTCCCCCTGCCTGGGTTCAGTGACAACTAAACCCAGGCCCCTAGATGAAGAAGGGTCTGTGAGGGTGGAAATGGAGGCAGCAAGAGAAGAGATAGATAAAGCAAGAGGGGCAATGGCCTCAGTTATCATGGCTTTGATGGAAGGGGTCTAGGACAGATGCAATGAATTCTGGTGTTATTTGAAAAGATGGAGGAATGGTAGAAGGGGCATCATCAGAATTGATGGTTTTTTGAGGAGCTTCATCAAGTGGGGAATTGTGATGAGATGGATGATCATGAATGGGTGATTGATGATTTGATATAGCTGGGGAGTGAGATGGAGAAAGCAAATTGAACAAAGAATCTATGTTGAGGTTGGGAATCTCAGCTAGATGAGCTGGAGCTGGATAAGCAGGTTGTGATGGAGGGTTCATAGGAGAAGAGGGAATGTCAATGGAAGTGGATGGCAGGGAGGAGGCAGTAGGGATTTATTTATCAGGGTAGGAAGTGGCTTCAGAAGCTCTTGTGCTCTCAGATATTATAGGAGCAGACTTTGCCTTAGAGGGTTTCTGAATGACCCTTTTCCACTTAGCAAACAGGGATGAATCAATCCTTTTGCTTGCATTGATCGCTGTAGGAGCAGAGCCTAATAGCTAGGAAGCTTTCTTTGATAGAAAGAACCCAATAAGCCTTCCTTGCGTTACTTCTTTCTTGTTGTTTTTCTTCCTGATCAAATAAATTAACAATCCAGCCCAATTGATTTCCTTCTTATTCACAATGGCTGACATCAAGGCAAACTGTTGCCGGTTGATGTTGTCATGAGCTGAGTGCTTTCCAAGCAGCACTTTTCCGACCAGATCAGCCAAAAACTTGAAACCAACAGATAGGTTTACCTTCAGGAGCTTGGATGGGATGCCTTCTGCATGACCCATTTCCAACAGCATCCTTTCGTATTCAGCAGAATCTTGCTCATATTCATCAGAGCCATTCTTTAATTAAAAAATTTCAGTTAGAATATCTTGAGTAAGAATTACCTCCACGCCGTTGATTCATCCTTTCATTTCTTTGTCGTCAGAAGATGATGTATAAGCCCATTCCTTGATTTCTGATAGGTGCAGTTTGATCTTTATAGTCATAAGATTTTTGAGTCCTTGTTCATCGCACAACTGCAGCATTTCTTTGAAAACTGGTTCACTGTCACTTAAAGAATCGAAGTCAACACTGAAGCCTGCATCAAACTTCATCACGGACAGGGTTGATGAAGAAATCGCAATGGATTTGATGAGAGAAATAGCTAGAAGAGAGGGAGAAAACGCGGGACGAGAGCTCGAAATAGTTCTGGAAGCAGAATATGAAACGGCGAGCTCCGTCGACGATCTTCAGTCCTAAATAGACGATCGTTTAGAAAGAAACAAAAGTCGTCGATCTCTGAATGAAGATCAAGAGAATCAGTCGTCGATCATCGGTCGATGATCGATTTCCGAAGCAGAGTCGTCGATCGTCGATCGGCAATTTTTGTCTCTAAAGGCAAAGAGCTGTCGTAGACCAAGGGTCGACAATATAGCTCTACCTGTTCGGCGATCTTCGAACACCATTCGACGATCTCAGAACAGATTTCAACTTAGCAGATATTTCACTTAGTCTGATCCATTCATCATGCCTAGTTGATTCAAAAAGAATAGATGTTTCTGTTCATCTAAAGGCTTTGTGAAAATATCACTTCTTTGAAGATCTGTGGGTATGAACTCAATATTTATCTTATTCTTGTCAACACAGTCTCTAAGAAAATGATGTCTAATGTCAATGTGCTTAGTCCTAGAATGGTGCACAGGATTTTGTGCTATTGAAATAGCACTGGTACTATCACACATGATTTTGGTGTTTTTGTGTGTGTACCTATAATCCAAGAGTTGATTTTGAATCCACAGAATCTGCGAACAGCAACTAGCAGCTGCTATATATTCAGCCTCTGCAGTTGAAGTTGAAACAGAAGTCTACTTTTTGCAAAACCATGAGACTAATCTCTCACCTAGGAACTGACAAGTCCCTGAGGTGCTCTTCCTGTCAACTCTATAGCCAGCATAGTCAGCATCTGAGTATCCAATCAACTCAAATTCTGATTCAGCTGGGTACCAAAGTCCTAAATTTGGGCATCCCTTCAAGTATCTTAAAATTCTCTTGAGAAGAGTTAAATGAGATTCCTTGGGGTTGACCTGAAATCTAGCACATAGACATGTGGCAATCAATATATCAGGCCTACTTGCAATTAAATATAATAGGGAACCAATAATGGCCCTATAATTTTTCTGATCAACAGGCTTTCCCTTATCATCAGAATCAATAACTACATTAGTAGTCATAGGAGTGTGCATTGCTAAAGCATCTGCCATCCCAAACTTCTTTACCAATTCCTTGGCATATTTAGATTGGGAGATGAAGATGCCATCAACATCTTGTTTTACTTGAAGACTAAGGAAATAAGACAGCTCACCCATACTACTCATCTCAAACTTAGAATGAATCAGGTCTGAGAACCTTTTGCATAGTTTGGGATCAGTGGAATAAAATATAATGTCATCCACATAGATTTGAACTAACAGGATTTTGTCCTTGTGGTTCTTAATGAAAAGGGTTCTATCCACAATTCCTCTTACAAACTTATGTTCTAATAGGAAGCTAGCTAGAGTCTAATACCATGCTCTAGGAGCCTGCTTAAGTCCATAGAGAGCTTTTTCCAACTTAAAAACATGTGAGGGATGAGTTGAAGAAATGAACCCAGGGGGTTGCTCAACAAACACCTCTTGCTTTAGCTCACCATTCAGGAATGCACTCTTTACATCAATTTGGAACACCTTACAACTTCATGTAGGCTGCATATGCTAGAAAGATCCTTATTGCCTCTAGCCTTGCAACAGGAGCAAAAGTCTGATCATAGTCTATTCCTCTTCCTGTCTGTAGCCTTGTGCTACAAGCCTTACTTTATTCCTTATGATAGTTCCTTGTGCATCTAATTTATTTCTAAACACCCATTTGGTGTCTATAATCAGCTGACCTTTTGGTCTAGGGACCAACTTCCAAACTTTGTATCTTTCAAACTTGTTTAGCTCTTCTTGTATAGAAATGATCCAGTGGGGATCTTGCTCAACATCTTTTATGGTTAAGGGCTCAACCTGTGAAAGAAAGCAAGCAAGCATCAAATCTTGACTTAGTTGATGTCTAGTTTGCACACCAGTTGAAATGTCTCCAATCACTTGAGATGTAGGATTATCTCTAAGTGTGACATAATCAGTTGGTAGTATGTGATCTTCAACAGCAATTGGGATTAATTCCTCTAGTGGAATTGGATTGGTTGTAGGTACAGTTGCAATTACTTCTACCTGATCTTCATAACTGTCTGAATCAATTATCTGAGGAGCTGGTTGAATCCCCTGAGAGAGTTTAAGCTCATCCAAGTTCTTGCATAATTCAGGTACCTGCAAAGAACTACTGGAGGAAGTTTCCTTCTCTCTGTAAAACATTTTGGATTCATCAAAAGATACATGGACCGACTCTTCAATTTTCAAGGTGGATTGATTAAATACCCTATAAGCTTTGCTTACATGGGAATATCCTTGAAAGATTCCCATTGAAGCCTTTGCTTCAAACTTTCTAATGTAATCTTTGTTATTATTGTTAATTAAAACTACACATCCAAAAACTCTAAAATAATTTATTTTAGGTTTCTTTTCTTTAAGAAATTCATAAGGAGTCTTCCCCTTAAGTTTGTGTATCAGACTCCTATTCAGTATATAGTTAGCTGTGCTAACTGCTTCTGACCAAAAGGATAGAGGCATATTAGCATCTGCTAATAATGTTCCTGCAGCTTCAATCAGGGTTCTGTTTTTCCTTTCCACTACCCCATTTTGTTGAGTAGTTCTAGGAGCAGAGAAGTTATGCCTGATACCTTCTTTCTCACAGAATTCTTGCATAAGAAGAGAGTCAAACTCAGTACCATGATCACTTCTGATCAAGGCAACTTGAGTAGAGTACTCAGTTTGTATACAAAATAGAAAGTCTGTAAGAACTTTAAAGTTATCAGATTTAGTTCTCAAGAAGAACACCCAAGTGAATCTAGAGTAATCATCTACAATAACTAGGGTATAGAATTTCCCTCCTAGACTTTGTACAGCTATTGGACCAAAAAGATCCAAGTGCAAAAGGTACAGGATTCTAGGTGAATCACTTTTATTTACAGCTTTGAAACTATTCTTGGTTTGCTTGCCTAGCTGACAAGCCTTGCATAGGCCTTCCTTCTTATAGGGGCAAGAGGGCAAACCTCTAACAAGGTTGTATTTAGATAACCTAGATATATTTTTGAGGTTAACATGACTAAGCCTCTTATACCACAAAGTATTGTTACTACTCACTTCATTAAATAAGCAAATTTCAGAAGAAGTGGAATTAAAGTCTACAAGATAGATATTTACTTGTCTAATACCTACTAACATAATTTTATTATTTAAGATAATATTGCACAAAGTATTAGAAAACCAAACCTGCTAGCATCATCACAAAGCTGACTTACAGAGATAAGGTTGTGCTTCAGTCCTGTGATATAAGCTACTTTCTTGAAAGACACTGATCCTATGGTGAATTTACCATATCCTTCAGTCTGACCACAATTGGAATCACCAAAGACCACTTTTGGTCCCAACTTGGCTTTGAAGCTTGACAGGTTCTCTTTGTTTCCAGTCATATGCTTGGAGCATCCACTATCCAAATACCACTTTTCCTGAGTGATATGATAGGTCTTTACCTGCAATAAGATAGATTAAATATTGTGGACTCAGGTAACCTTGGGTCCATTGTTCTTCACATAGGAAAAACTAGAAATAAAAGAGTATGCTGGTTGAGGGTGATATCTTAAGGGATAAGATCTCCTAGGTGGGATAATCCAATTAGCAGACCTAGGGTTACTATTAAACTTATTGTTTCAAATAATATTGTTGTAATTTTGAAAATTTAGTTCTGATCGTTGATCGATGTTCGACGATCGGTACCCAGATCGTCGATCTTGGTTCATAGAATAGAATTCTGGGTTCCACGATCGTCGATCTCTATTCGACGACTCAGGCCGAGATCGTCGATCCCCATTTGCCAAGTAGTTATACCCAGCAAGTGAGTTCAGAGATCGTCGATTGTTGTTCGACGATGGGTTCAGCGATCGTCGATGGGCGTTCGACGATTTTTGTATTTTTATGAACTTCTGTTTCCTTTTGTCTCTCTTGATTTTATTTAAGGTTTTCTTAGCTCTTTGAATAACCTCAGTGTTGTTTATTCCCTTTTCAGAAATAAACTTTACTGGAGTGGATAGATTGTATTCAAGGAGCAGTGGGGGTTCACTAGGTGTGGCATCTAAGACTAACTTATTGTTGCTTGTCCTAGTGTTGGTTGTGCTTGTGATTTCCAGCAACTTAAGGCTTCTGCCATTATGTGAATCTTCTAACCTTTTAGCTTTAGCTAGCTCTAATTTAAGAAACTTAATTTCTTAAGTTGATCTAGTGAGTTCAGCTTTCAAATTAGTGTTTTCATTTGATATAGATTCTGATTCTGCTAGTCCGTCTCTAAGCAATTTAATTTCCTTTTCTGAGCAAAGTAGGTCTAGGCACAGAGTTTTAAATTCATGTTTAAAATCAGATGTAAAATCATAAGATGCAATTACCTGATCTTCATCAGACAATTCATCTTCCTCATCTTCAGTCATCTCTGCAGCTGAGTTACTGCTGCAGGCATTGATTGCCATAAGGCAGATCTCCTTACCTTTCTTCTCTTCCTCATCATCTTCACTGGAGCTGGAAGAAGAAGAATCTTCATCAGAATCACTCCAGGTCTTTGCAACAAGACCTTTCTCTTTCTTCTTGTATTTGTGAGAAGATGTCTTGGAGTGATGCTTCTCATGTTCCTTTTATTTTCTCCTTTCTTTATGCTTTGTCTCTGGACACTCAGGGAGAATGTGTCTAGGCTTCCTGCATCCATAGCAAAAAATTTCTTTAGAAGGGGTTTTATCATACCTTGGCTTGTTATCATATTTTGATGACTTTCTTCTATTGTCTTTTCTTCCCATCTTGTAGAACCTCTTGGCAAAGAGTGCCATCAGTTCTTCATTTGATTGAGTCACCTTGGACTCATACTCAGCTCTGAGAGCAAGGGTTTGCTCTTTTCTTGTTGGAGTAGGTGCTTTAGCTTCAGCTTCCCTGGACTTCAGTACTTTCTAGAATGATTTGAGCTTGCAAAGGAGGGCTTCAGTTGAGATCTTTGTTGTACTTCTAGACTCCTTGATTGGCCAGATTCTGAGATCCCATGTGCTGGGAAAGCACATCAGTATTTTGTCATTGACCTCTGTCAATGTGATCTCCTTGTCAAGTGTCCTCACCTCATTGATGATGGAGTTGAGCCTTGTGTACATGGCTTCTACAGTCTCAGCCTCTTCTTTCTTGAAGTTATCATATTAGGATATGAGGTTGGACCTTCTGTCCTTCCTCTCATCAGCTGAACCATCTACAATCTGATTCAGTGAGTCCCACATGGCTTTGGCTGAGGTGCAATCAGCCACTTTCTGGAATGTCTCATCAGACATGGTCTGAGACAGAATGTTCATAGCTTTGGCATCAGCTATCTTGGCCTTCTTATAAGTTTCATTGTAGTCTGGAGGTGGCACTGCACTGAGATTTGCAGATGTTGTAGCAGCACCAGGTGGTGTTGGTGGCCCTATTAAGATAGAGGGAAAAAATGTCTTCATCAATAGAGTTCATGTAAAGTCTGATTCTTGCCTTCTAGATGCCAAACTTAGCTAAGTTGCATACTGGTGGTCTGGTTCTAGAATAATCTTTGTACTGGGCCATGAAACTAATGTGAGTGAATATTGTATCAAAGTATCTTATCACAAGATCTTATGGTTCAGGTGTTAGCCTGTTCAACCAATCAACCTAGGAATGGTTTAGCTGTTGAATAACCAACCTCCCTCTGATACAAATTGAAAGAGAGGGGATAAGATACTTATTACTCTAGAGGTGGGGTGAATAGAGTATTCAAAAATTAAGAGACTCTAAACACTTCTCTTGATCAAATTGCAGAATTGAAATATAAAAGCTTTAAACCTAAAGCCTATCAGAGTGTAGTGAATAGAAAACAAGCTAACTGAAGTTTCAGTTAAGCTTTATTCCTAACACAGCAACTAGCAACCTAGTTATATCTATCACAGCCACAGTGCATCAATTAAAACAAACAACCAGACAACACAAGAGATTTATAGTGGTTCCCCAATTGGGTACATCCACTCTTCTACCACCCTAGTAGGAATCCACTACAGGTTTTTTATCAGGTGCCCTGCCACCACAAGATCTTCTTCAGGTAGATCTAGAAACCCTTCACGCTTTGGATCAGGTGCCTAAGAACCAAACACATAGGTTTTTGATCAGGTGCCCTGCCACCAAAGGTTCACTTTTGAAGGGAGTAATAACCCTTTTACAGGAGGTTAAGGAAGGAGTTGAAGGTGTCTTCTCTGTGTTCAGAGAAGCTAGTGGATTTCTCTAAAAAGATCAAAGCTCCCCCAGGCTTAGAGAATATCCAGGAAGAAGCTTTGCTTTAGGGTGTAGGAACTCCAGATTGCTTTGAAGCTTTTTCTGATGCAGCTTTGAAGAAGACTCAAGATGTTGATGGTTGTACTTCTTCAGCAGCTTTGCAATCTGGGAGGAGAGTTCTTCTTGAAAGCTTGAGCACTGAGTGTTGATTTTCCTGAAGGCAGGATGAACTCAGGAAGCAGCAGAAGAACAAATTCTTTTCTTGAGAGCTCTTGTTCTCTCACAGTTGTTGCTTGGTATCTTTTGTTTCTGTGTCTGTTTCTTTTGTATTCAGCCAACTGCCTTAAGAGATAGAAACTTCTCTTGTGTGTAACAGTCTCAAGCCCTGCACAAAAAGTCTTTCCAAATAATAGAATAAGACAAGATATGGAAACCTGTACCTACAATCTCTGTGTCATTCCCAAAAATGAATTAAGGATAAAAGAAATATCCTTTCAATTTGACTTAACAAACTGGTACAAGAAACCGATCCTAACGGCTATAAAACAGCTGTACATAATCCAATCTTTCCTTTAATAAAACAAACAACTTTATTCTGTCAAAATCTTTTAAATAAATGCATAAGAAATATTGAAAATAATCAATAGAGTAAAGGCATTCTAATAGACAGAATATTTGAATAAAATATGATTTAAATAAGATTGAATATTACATGGAATCAACTGAAATTAATATTTATAAAGGCAGACAGAAAACGTCGAGCAAAGATCACAGATCGTCGATCTGGACAAGCAGATCGTCGACCTGAAGACAGAACAAAGTCTAAACAGAAATCGTCAACCTAGGCTAAACGATCGTCTATCTGAGCAAGCAGATCATCGATCTCACTTCAGAGTACATATAACTCTGAGATCGTCGATCATCATTCGAAGATCGTCGATCATCATTCGAAGATCGTCGATCATTATTCGAAGATCGTCGATCATCATTCGAAGATCGTCGAGCGACAATCGACTATCGTCGAGCACAATTCTACTAAACAGAATTTCTATTTCTATCCAATCTCAACTATCCTATCTGGGTCTTTCCTAACTAAACCTATGCTAGACTATCAATTAGTCTTACCATTGACCATAAATAAATCTTGGGTCAATTAAGCCTAATTGAGATGACATGACCCAAATCAAAAACTAGGGAACCAACACATTCTCCTCATATGATGGATTTTTGTTCCTAGCATCACATTGAGGATCCCAAGAATAGAAACATGCAAGTACATGGACAGAATTCTTCCCAGGTTTGGATCCTAAATGCAATCCACTATTCTATCAAATAATACCTTTTGTCAGTCATTCCTTTTGGATAGAATTATCCTTTCCATTATCTCAAACATTTTCCTGGAGATTTTTTCATGGGACCCTATTTAGCAGATCAGAGCTTTGCCGATTACATCTGCTAGAAACTTTCCTTTCAAATTCATTTCCTTTCTCAAAATAGAGCAAGTGGTGTGCTTTAAAAGACCATACCACTTGAGAGAGGATTTCACATCTTCCTAATACAGCTCATCTTCTTCATCTAATGGCCTGAACTTTGTCAGATTAAGAGCTTTGATTAGCCTCCATGAAGTAACCTTGATCTTGTTTCCACTGATAGATGTCGTGAGTTTGTTGTAAGATGAATCGATATTGGTATTTTAATAAAGTTCAAGAACTTCTCGTTTTCATATCGAACTCAACTCTGAGAGAACAAACTCTAGGTCGGTGACCTATATCGGGTGAAGAACTAGTTGGAATTCTTCTAGGGTATCCTTGAACCCATTCCTAACTAGTTTATAACCCTCGAAAAGGAAATCCATTCCTTTGGGCACCATTGAGACTTTGAATTTCTGGAGTGACAAGGAACTTTCTCAAGATATCTTTGTAGGGAGGCAAAAATTCAAATAGGGCTACAATTTATGTGTTTTATTTTAAGTACACACTTCTATTTATACTTACTCATATTCGTGAATGTGGAGAGCTACGTACCTATCGTGATTGGCACGAGTAGATCGACGACTAATATTAATCCTGGTTTATAGCCATAATCAGAACTGTCTGAGTAAATTTATTGAGTGGACTCAACGCACTCGATGCCTGAAGTTGTCTCAATACACTCGACGCCAGAAAACTTAGTGTCAGAGAAATCGACGGCTGAAGTTGTCTCAGTGCACTTGATGAGTGGACACTTAGTATCAACGCACTCAATGCTTGGATAGTTAGTCCATATCTTCCTTGATATCCCACGAGGGTCAATTCTGCTTGCAACACACATGCATGAAAAGATAATGAAGCTATACAAAGTTCAACATACCCAAATCAAATTTGAAGGTGTTGAACTTGGCTTCATCTAGTGTCTTAGTGAAAATATCAGCCACTTATTTGTCTGTGGGGACAAACTCAAGACTGATGTCTTCCCTTTCTAAATGATCCCTAATAAAATGATATCTAATCTCTATATGCTTAGTCCTACTATGAGACACAAGATTTCTAGCAATCGAGATTGCACTAGAAGAATAAAAAACAAGAAAGTTTTACTTGGTTGGAGATTGTTGCCTTGGAGTTATTGTTTAATCCATAACAGTTGTGCACAACTTCCAGCTGAAATATATCGTAATTCTACAGTTGAGATGGCAACACTGGTCTATTTATTGTTGCTCCAAGAAACCAATCTTCTCCATATAAATTGACAGTTGTCTGATGTGCTTTTCCGGTCTTCTTTACAACCTGCAAAATCTACTTCTGAATACCTAATTAATTAAAAATCAATATTCCTAGGTTAACATATAGAAACATCAGGTGTGCCCTTGAGATATCTCAGATTTCTTTTTGTAGCAGAATAATAACACCCTTTAGGGATAGCCTTGTATCTAGCACAAATATATGTAGCATACATGATGTCTGACCTACTAGCAGTCAGGTAGAGGAGAGAGCCAATTATGACTCTATACAAGGTTTCATCAACCAGTTTCCCAGTCTCATCCTTGTCTATTGACACACTTGACCCCAGAGCAGTTTTCATTATGGAGGCACTCTCCATTCCGAACTTCTTGATTAGCTCCTTGGTGAACTTAGACTGAGAGATGAATAGACAATCCTTTGATTGTCTAACTCGGAGGCCTAAGAAGTACTTGAGTTCACCCATACTACTCCTCTCAAACTTCCCTTCCATAAGTTTAGCGACCTTACAGAGGCCATCATCCGTAGGCCCAAAAATTATGTCATCTATATAAATTTGGAATAGAATGATCTTACCCTTGACTTCCCTAAGGAATAATATCTTGTCTATCTTTCCCCTTGAGAATTTGTTCTCAACGAGAAACCTAGACAGGGTTTCATACTGTGCACGAGGGGCTTGTTTTAAACCATACAAAGCTTTTCTTAGCCTAAATACATAATCAGTAAAGTTAGAATTAACAAAACTTGATGGTTGCTCAACATAGACCTCCTCTTTTAGTTCACCATTTAGTAAAGCTAACTTAACATCCATTCTGTAGAACTTAAATCCCTTATGTGTAGCATATGCAAGGAATAGACTTATTACCTCCAGTCTTGCAACTGGTGCAAAAGTTTGATCAAAGTCAATAACTTCCTTGTATATGTATCCCTTGGCAACCAGTCTAGATTTATTTTTGACGATAACACCATTCTCATCATGTTTATTCCTATAAATCCACTTGGTTCTAATGATGTTATGTCCATGTGGTCTGTAAACCAGCTTTTGTACCTTACATCTCTTGAACTAATTATGTTCTTCTTATATAGCCACAAACCAAAAAGGATCTTCATTGGCATCATCAAACTTATTTGGTTCAAATTGAGACAGAAAGCTTGAATACAAAACAATGTTGAGATTTCTGCTCCTTATTATAATACCTTGGCTTGCAACTCTTATGAATTGATCTTTGGGATGATCTCTCAAGTGCATGACAGATGCTGGCATTCTGTCTCCAATAACATGAACTTAGATTACTGGATCCTGTTGGTCCTCATCTATGTCCTGTGCATTTGGACCTTCTTCAGGAATGTATATACTATTCTCTTCCTCCTAGGCAGTGGGAGGAGAGTCATGGATGGTCATCTTATCAATACTCAAATCTACACCTCCAAATCTAAAGGATCTAGGCAACTCACTGTTAATCATAGAAGACTCATCAAACACTACATTGACAGCCTCTTCTTCAACTTGGTTCTTCATGTTGTAGACTCTATAGGCTTTGTTGTGGTTGTTATACACAATAAAAATTCCCTCATATGATTTGGAAGGAAACTTAGTCAAGTAGGACTTCCCGTTATTGAGCACAAAGCAGTTTCTTCCAAAGATCCTAAGATAGGCAAGATTTGGTTTTCTGCCTTTCATAATCACATAGGGTTCTTCTTGTGATACTTGTTGATAGATGCTTTATTCAGGACTTGAAAAGCAGTATTCACTACCTCAGCCCAGAAGTATTCTAGGAGAGAAGTGTCAGTGAGTAATATCATGTAATCCTCTATGAGAGTCATGTTCTTCCTCTCAGCAATACTATTTTGCAGGGGTTTTCTTGGAGAAGAAAACTCCTGAATAATACCTTGCTCTTTGTAGAACTTTGTTATGCCTTCAGAATGAAATTCAGTATCATGGTCACTTATGATTTTAACCACAGAGCTGTCCTTTTCAATCTGAACTTGCCTAACAAAGGTCCTTTGTTTGTTTTCCCTTTTGGCATGTAGAGTAATTGCCCTATTTGGTGCATCTTAGATTGGGTCCATTTCTGACTAGGCTTTTATTGAAGTGCTTGTTGATTGTCTTGTAATTCAAGTGAGCAATCTTATTGTGTCATTGCACACAATAAGAGACTTTCTCATTTGCAATAATACATACTAGCGAGTCTGTACTTAAACATAAGAAATTTAAATAATAAATATTTCTACTCCTAGTTCCTGTCAAAATGACCTCTTGGTCACTTGACCTTTTTATCAGACAATCATCCTTATGGAAGACATTGACAACCAATATCACATAATTGGCTTATGCTTATCATATTGTTTTGTAATTGTCACAACCGGTAATTTCTCTGCATTAAAAGGATATATCAGAGTAAGATAAAACACGCATTATGATGCCACTCCATGCAAGGGATAATTGGAGGTGCTCAGGCAATAACTCGAAGCTAACACTTTATAAGAAATCCTCAAGTTTATAATGATGAAAACTGTAATTTAAGTGAAGTTTTGATGGTCGTATCCCTCGGCTCTGTAGATCAACTAGTCCACAAGTGATAACATTAATATACGCTGCGAAAAAAAATACTTTGTTTATAACAATTAACATCCTACATGAGCATAAACATCCAAACAGGACAACTCATGATAGGTATACCTCTAAATTTAATACTAGTATAAAAAGAACCTTTTTCGCAGTTAAAATAGATGGAATTTGGCTTGAAATATGCTATGAATAAGATATTCATAATGATACTTTTATACTTAAAATAACTAACATGCAATTCTAATATAAAATCTTCCTAGAGAGCAAGTATACCATAATTCATTTAGAAGAGACTAGGCAGCTAGCAAGTAACTTAACAATATAAAAACTCCAGTGGGCGTCAACAACCTGACACGAACTCACCAAATAGCATGTATGTCTGAACTAATCAACAAAATAACAACACTACCTCATAATGGTAAGGAAAGGATGACTGCAACAACTACAGAACACCAGCAACTGCAATCCCCAGCCGCTCAACGCGCTACTACTCCAAACCTGAGACATTCTAAAGACAAGAATACCTCGACAAGAATATACAAGTGACAAATAAAAGATCAATTTCAAATGAAAGCAAAGGAGTCAAAGGGTTACCAACCCAAGCAAGAATAACTGAAATGAAAGCATCAACACTCAACCATAAGGTAATAAGTAAGAAAGAACTCACAAGGGTTAGATATCCCAAGCTGCACCAAGTGCGATAAAGATCTATGCTTTACAAAACATTTATATAAGTATGTGTATATATACACAAGAGTGGCAAGCTCTAAAATAGAATGAGCATAAACACCGGCAAAATCCAGCACCTGCGGTGGTTGGAACCTACCCAACACACCTGTTGCATCCCTAGTTAGATTTGGGCTAGGTTCACTAATTTAGGCTGATTCTGACCAACCTTGTATAGCTAGGGTCTAGTCAAGTAGTCATAGAAATTAGGCTAAGTCCTTTTAGTTCAACCTTCTTGGACCAGCTAGCAGAGGACCTCAGAAGATTCAGATTTAGAAGTTTCCAGAAGACAGCTTGATCAGTTCGAAGTTCTTCAAACTCAGCTCGACGATCGTCGATGTCCGATTGAAGAACTCTGAGTAAATTCTCTGAGCTGAGCTCAATGATATTCGAGCTCAAGTCGACGAATAGTTTTCTCCAGACAGTTTCTCAGCTCGACTAATTTTTGTTTGATTAAGTTCTGTGGTCGACGATCTTTGAGTGTAAAACAAATTCTCAGTTCGACGTTCTTGGAGCACAGAATCAGTTGCTTATATTCAGTGTGTGCTTTGCAGAGCTATGGTCGACGAACAGAATTTCTCAGGTCGACATTCTCTGGGTGTAGGTCAACGAAATCTATTCTCTGGTCGATCAATTCTGTAAGTCGTCTTTTCTTTGTTCTTTCCTTATCTGTTCCCTCTTTATTACTATTTTAAGTCATAAATTCCTTGAGTAATCTATGTAAATATTCCCTATGAATATAGCCTTTCCTGGCAGCAATGATTATGGTATTCATCAGAGGATTTATTTTATATATTTCTTAGGACAGTTGAGGAAACGAATAATAACAGAAATGCTAGCTGTTTCCCTTCCAAATTTTCCAGCAAGGCATTAATTGTAGTTATCAAATTTCTAAGAGAGATTGGTTGTCGAAGATAATAAAGTGTGAGATTACTTTTTCGAGGAGACATAGAGACAGAGAACAGAAACACAATTCTTACAGAGTAGAAAAATTACAGAGAGATATTCTTAGCAAGAGCAAAGACCTCAAGAAGCTCTCATTCATCATCTCTCACTATGCTCTCAAGAAGATAGAAGAAGAATAATACAAACAGATTAAGATCCTTCTTCATTTTCTGTTTCCAGGAATTTGCTGAGACTTTATAGATCCATCTGTCTAAAGTTCCTTGATCTATCTTTCATAAGTTGAAGACCTACACACTCCTGAACAAAGCTTCTCAATCCTGAACAACTCTACATCTCAAGGGGGAGCTTTGAAAAGATCTGGAATCCACATAAAGTCTTCTCAAAGTGCATTTGAGAAAAGAGAAGACTAACTTCACTTTCTTTCCCACCCCACTGTACAGGGTTTTAACTCCCTTCAAAAGTTGTCCTGGTTCACAAGTCACCTTCCAAAAGACTTGAGTTTGGTTTTTGGGCGCCTGATAAAAAGCTCAAAGAGTTGCAATATCTCCCTGCAAATAGATATTGTTGTGGAAGTCACCTGATCAAAACCTGTAGTGGATTCCTACCAGGGTGGTAGAAGAGTGGATGTACCTAGTTGGGGAACCACTATAAAATTCTTGTGTTGTCTGTGTGTTTGATGTTTTATTTTTGACTTGTGTTATAGTAGTTTAGTGTAGCTTTTCATTGCTCCTGATATCATCTCCTAGCTATTACTATATCACCTATTTTTATATGTGAAAAATAAAGTTGTAAAGGAATTTTTAAATAACTCTATTCACCCCCCCCTCTAGTGTTAACCAAAGATTACTCTCCCTTTTCTTTCAATTGGTATCAGAGGGAGGTTAGTCATTTTTATTCAAACAAGCTAACACCTTAACTAACCAAGATCCTAAGATAATCTCTGGTAAAATCTTGTTCCTTTCATATCTCTTATCATGGCACAAAACAAGGATTATGCTAGCACCAGACCTCTAGTTTGTAACTTAACAAAGTTTGCCATCTGGAAGGCAAGAATAAAACTCTATATGAACTATATTAATGAAGATATATTCAATTCAATTTTGATAGGACCACCAACTCCAGTGGCCTCTACTCCATCTACTTCAACAAATCTGAGTGTTGTTCCACCTCCAGGTTGGACAGATGCATAGAAGAAAGCTAAGATTGCAGATGCCAAATCCATGAACATCCTAGCTAAGACTATGTCTAATGATATATTTCAAAAATTGGCTGAGTGCACTTCAGCCAAATCCATCTGGGACTCTCTAAATCAGATGGTGGCTGGATCTGCTGATGAGAGAAAGGAGAGGAGATCTAATATCATTTCTCAATATGAGAACTTCAAGAAGGATGAAGCTGAGTCAGTGAGTGATATGTATAATAGGATTAACTCTATCATCAATGAGCTAAAGACCTTAGACAAGGACATCACTCTGACTGAAGTCAATGATAAAATCATCATGTGCTTCCCTAGCACATGGGAATCAAGAATCTGGCCAATCAGATAAGCCTGAAGCATGATAGAAATCTCTACTGAATCACTTCTTGGAAAGCTCAAATCATATGACCAATTAATAAAGACAAGAGATGCAGCAGCTTAACAGAAGACTCCAACACCTATATGGAAGGAGCACAACATTGCATTCAAGGCTGCTGAAGAATCTAAAGGGACTCCAATAAATGAGGAATTGATTAGCCACTTTGACAACAGATTTTTGAAGATGGCAAAAAAGGATTTCAGAAGAAAGTCATCAAGGCAAGATGATAAGCCAATGTATGACAAGACTCCATCTAAAGAAATTATTTATTTTAGATTCAGGAAGCCTGGACACTTCATCTAAGAATGTCCAGAAACTCAGAATAAGGATCAGAGAAGAGAAAAGGATTCTAGAAGAACACATCACAGCAAGCCTTCCTCCAGCAGACACAAGAGGAAGGAGAAAGGGTTTGTTGCAGAAACCTGGAGTGATACTGAGGAAGAGTCATCATCCTCAAGCTCAAGTGATGATGAAGAAGAAGAGAAGGAATAAGAAGTTTGCCTAATGGAAATAGATAATTCCATCAATCAGTTAGAGGCTGAAGCTTTCAAAGATGAAGAATCTCTATCTACAGAGGACCAGGTAATAACATCCTATTAATTTGATTAAGAAGAATTTAAAACTGAATTTAAAAATCTGTGATTAGATCTAATAGGCTCTGAGAAGGAAATCAAACTTCTCAGAGAAAGATTAACTGAACAAGATAAGTACTTTGCTAAAAATACTAAACTAATAGATGAACTTAACACAACAAATGAACAAATTATTTTCTTAAAAACTTTGAAAGAAAAAGGGGTGATTAACTCTGAATAACTCTATAGGGGGGAATAGAGTTATAAAAAATCTTTTTATAGAAAAGATAAAGGAAAATAATCTAAGATAATCTTAACCACAGCACAAGCCCAAAAGAACACAAAAAACACAACCAGACAACACAAGAATTTTTATAGTGGTTCCCCAACTGGGTACATCCGCTCTTCTACCACCCTTGGTAGGAATCCACTGCAGGTTTTGATCAGGTGACTGCCACCAATGAGCTTTTGATCAGGTGCCCTAAAAAATCAACCCAAGTCTTTTGGAAGGAGACTTGTGAACCAGAATAATTTTGAAGGGAATTAAAACCCTGTACAGAGGTGGGGATGAGAGAGTGATTAAAGTCTTCTTTTCTCAAAACAATGAGAAGACTGTTGATTCAGAGATGTTGTCAAAGTTTCCCCTGAGATGTAGAAGGGTTCAGGCTGGGAAGCTTTGCACAGGGTCAGTAGGTCTTCAACTGAGAGACTTGGTCCAGGAGCTTTAGACAGATGGTGCTGGAATGTCTTAGCAAGGTCCTGGTAGAAGAGAACAAAAAGAATCTTGATTTGTAAAAGTTGTTCTTCTTGCTTCTTCTTCAGAGCACTAACAGAATGAGAAAACTGATGAAGATCTGCTTCAAAATGTTTTTAGGATTATAGCAGGAATGATTTTCTTTCTTTCTTTTTGTATGTCTTTTCTCTCTTTGTTGTAATGGAATCGACAACCTTCTTCTTTTTGTAGGATAAAATAATTCCTGACTTGAATTTAAAAAACATTCCTTTAATTATTCTGCAGGAATCGAGGAGAGAAAACGGCAACAATATCTGCAATAAATGATTTCCCCAACTGTCTTGGCATATAATACAATATAATAACTCTATGAAAACCTATATTTAATACTGCAATAGAAACGGCTATAAGCCTTGATAACATCAGCATTAACTACCAGAGATTTGATTCCATAAATAGCCTTAACAAAACAAGAATGAAATCTTCAAGACAGCTACGCAATAAGGTAATCGAACACAGATAAATAATCACAGAGCTGAGATAGAAGATCGTCGAGCTGAGACTGGAAATCGTCGATATGAGTTCTGAGATCGTCGAGCTCAGCTCAGAGATTTTACCCCTGCGATCATCGATCGATGATCTTCGAGCTAAGCTCGACGAAAGTCGAACTGATATCAGATCCACAGATTACTTTTGAGTCTTGGTCTTTGAAAAGAAGTCCAATGCTGGTCTTTATGAGGTCTGCTCTACTAAGACTAACTTAGACCTAGACTTTGACCCTGGCTATACAAGTGGGTCAAACAACCTAGGAGTGAACCTAGCCCAAATCAAAGATGGGGTTCCAACAATCTCCCCCTATTTGGGTGAGGTAACTCAACATAAAGGAAACAACAAAAAGCAATACAGTGTTATAGATATCTGATATGTTATTGAAATAATCAACAGATATAGTATAGCATGTAATTCACATATAATCAAGATAGAGCAATAACAACAGATAAAATATAAAGGGTTTAGAGAACTTAAGGTTTATCAGAAGGAGGAGCAAAAGAGGGTTTAGTAAATATAATATTCCTGGAAGGATCTTCTGCTTCTTTCTTTGTCATCTTTATATCTTGATCTCCTAAAGTCTTCTGAGATGTTGCTCTAGGCATAACTGCCTAAGGATGAAGAGACATATACTCTGATGGATTGAATACTTTTTTGCTAACCTGAAATCTGTCAAGCTCTTTCTCTCTATATGATGACATAGTTGTGAATTGAGAGGGATCCTGACCTTCTTTCCTGGCTTTATTCATTTGAGATAGCCCAACTAATTCATTCAACCTTACCATTCTGAAGTTGGGGTCAAGCTTAGGATCAAGAGGAGGAGAAGAAGGTCTCTCTGAACTAGCTTCCTTAACTGACTTTTGAGATGAAATTCTGAACTGAGTAGATTGAGCCTGGAAATTTGCAGACACTGGATTCTGCTGCTTCTGACTGGAGTATAAAGATCTGGGAGGAGAAACTTCACTAAGTTTTCTTTTAGGCTTTCTAGAAGATATTGGCCTCTGAGAAGAAGAATATTTGTCTGAAGCTCCAGTTGGAGGTGGAGGATTAGAAGATCTGTCCTGCCTCTGATAGGTCTGGGTAATAGAAGTAGACCTTTGATCTTCTACACCAGAGGCTCCTGCTGTTAGAGGGGGAGGAGGAGGAGGACCTCTCCTGGACCTTTGAGGAGGAGGCGGAGTGTACCTTCTACTTTTCTTCCTAGCCTTTTGCTCATTCTTAGACAACCTCATCCACTGTGGCATTCCGTGATAAGGAGTAATCTTCTGGAGAATGTAGTAGGGAGTTTCATTAAGAGTATTTGGCTTTGGAACTACCTTAGGAGGAGCTTTTCTTTTCTTAGACACTTTCTTCTTGCTGTTATCAGAATCAGAATTATCATCTTGATCATCTTCAGATGGGCTTTGGGGAAAAGCATATAGTGCATCAATCTCTCTGATCACTTCCTTTGGAACTTCCTTATCAGCTGGAGGAAGGATAACTTCAGCATGGACTGCTTCAGTTTCCATAGCAATATCTTGAGCAATGAGATCATCAAGACTTGGAATGGGGCTATCATCCAAAACATAGGATGACCCAGGAGATCTTGACATCTGATTATCAGACTGTTCTGTAAGAGGAACTACAAAACTTGCCTTTTATTGTCTAACAACTTCAAGACTTAGAGAGGGAGTACAACACACAATAGCCAAAGAGGATTGCTTAAAATTTGGAAGACAATCTAGAAAGAGGGTGTAGAAGGAACTCAACAATACAAAGATATCCACTGTGGGATTGATGCAACAATCACCAATAATCAAAACTTCTGGAAGAACTGTTTATTCTGTATCAGTATCAATATCAATAATTTCTGTATCTACAGCCATCTGATCATCTGAGGAGACATCCTCCTGCATATCTGCAGAAACTGCTGCTGCTAGAGATGGCATAAGAGCTTCTTCATTGGATATCTCCCCCTGCCTGGCTGCAGAGGCATCTGTAGCTTGGCCCCCAGAAGAAGGGACAGAGGAAAGAGAGGCAACTCTATTGGTAAGAGTGTTGATGGAGGCAGTTAGAGGAGTTATATCCCTTGCTATAAGAGCTCTAAGGAAGGAGAAATGAATTGCGAAAGATCTTTGGCTATATCTGAGAAGTTGAGGTATAGGGGTCAGGCTCAGAGGCTGTGTAAGGAGTTTGATGACCACAATTTTAGCAAACTAAGAATGTGTTGGAACACCCTATTACTAATTTGGGTCAGGATCACTATGTCAATAGGATTGTTGCTTTGACCTTGTTGTATAGAGAAAAGGTCAACTAGTTAGGTCTAAGGCTTAGGACTTAGGGTTGAAGATTTCCCCAAGACCTCCTAGTTCAGATTAGAAGCCAAGAAGAAGAATTGAAGTTATCGTCGAACTCAGTTCGACTATCTCCAAGTTCAGGCTAACAAAGCGTCGACCTCAGTTCGACGATCTCTAAGCTCAAGTCGACGGGGCGTTGAACCCAGTTCGACGATCTCTGAGCTCAGATCAACGATTTCTATCTTAGACTAATTCCAATTTCTCCGAGCTCAGTTCGACGATAGTTGAGCTCAGATTGACGATTTTATTTTGAGATCGATGATTTCTGGGATTTTGTCAGCTTATTAAGGATTTCAAATCAGAGCATTTAATGAAGAAGATTTCTAGCCGTTATAAAAAATCTGGAGCAAGTTTCAAGGAAACAAAGAAGAAATGTACTTAGATTATTTCCTCCAGAGATAGTTGACAATGAAGGAAATCATTTATGACTTTGCTAACGGCTATCTTCAAGATTTGACAACTGGATTTATTATTATTATTCAGAGAGAACAAATATACATGAATACACAACAATATACACAGAGATACACAGAAGAGAAAAACAAGATCAATAACTCAAAAAATAGAACAAGTTTTCTTTCTGATTCCTGCTGATCAAAAGCTTTCTCAAGTCTTCCTCATTCACCTCCAAACAACAAACATTTCAGTTCTTGCTGAAATCATATAGTGCTGGAGCAATCAAATACTTTGAAGACCTATCACCCTTACAAAGCTTCCGGTTCCTGAATTCTTGCTACATCTCAGGGGGAGCTTTGACAATATCTCATACACTAGTGCTTCTCTTTGATAGTTGATAGAGAAGACAACTTCACCCCTTTTTCTTTTTCCTTTCCTGTAAAAAGGTTTTTAAACTCCCTTCAAAAGTTTTGCTTTGGTTCCTGAGACCTGATCAAAACTCAGTGGTGGCAAGACACCTGATCAAAAAATCTGGTTTGGTTTTTGAGCACCTGAACAAAAGCTCATTGGTTCCCAGGACACCTGATCAACTCATCCTGCAGTGGATTCCTACCAAGGGTGGTAGAAGAGAGGATGTACCCAGGTTTTGGGGAACCACTATAGCTCCTTGTGTCTTCTGGATTGCTTGCTCTTTCTTGTGCTGTGTGCTGTGAATTAATCCTTTTGTAGTTGTTTTATTTCATTTTCTGCTTAGCACTCTACACTTATTAAATCAAGTCTTCCACTACTAGAATAATTTTTAATTTTTATTTTAAATCACTCTATTCACCCCCCCCCCCTCTAGTGTGAAGGATTGATCTTACCCTCACTTTCATAATGCAGAAGGGAAATCTTTATGAGTATACTCAGGAAAGGAGGAGCATGGAGGGACGGCATAGGGAAGAGATGTTCATGGAACATCCACTTGGATGGGCTCAGAGGGAATCTGAGAGGACAAGGATGGAGAAATGATGGGAGAAGCAGGATGATCTTGGGAGATCTGAATTTGAATAGGTTAAGCAGGAGGTGAAGGTGAAAGAATTGGAGAGGATTTGATTTGGGAGGAAGGGACTGAGGAAACTGAGGGTGTGATAGAGAGGGGAACATCTTCTGGGGTTGGGTAAGTAGCTGCATCAGCTCTAGTATCCTCAGAAGTTCTGGAGGCATTGGAAGGACTGGGAATGGTCCTCTCCCACTTTCCAAACAAAGAGGAGTCCAACCTCTTACTGGCATTGATGAATTGGGTCTGGGAGACCATCAATTTAGGAGCTTTAGCCTGGAGAAATATGCACAATATTCTCCCAAAACAAACCTCTTTCTTAGAGTTTTTCCTTCTTATCAATTCAAAGAAAACAACTGCCCAGTTTATAGATTTCCTATTTACTAAAGCAGACGTCACAGAGAACTGCTGCTTGTTAATGTTATTATGAGCTGAATGCTTGCCCATCAAAACTTTTCCAACAACATCTGCCAAAAATTTAAATTCTACAGACAGGTTTTTCTTAAGAAGTTTTGATGGTGTTCCTTCTGGATGACCCATTCTAATCAGCATAGAACTATACTCAGAGGAATCTAGTTCTAGATCATCTTCCCCATTTACTAAATCAAAAATTTCAGACAGCATAGCTGGAGTTAGAATAACCTGGGTTCCAGAAATAGTTCCAACCAAGGTTGATTCATCTGGACATGTTGATGAGTAAACCCATTCTTTAATTTAAGCGGCTGGTAACTTGATTCGCTTTGACATAATCTTCCTCAGACCTTGAACTTCATAGAGCTGTAGCATATCCTTGAAGATCTGATCGCAATGGCTGAAGGAGTCGAAATCGATGTCGAACCCTGCGTTGAATTTCATTGCTGAAATGATAGCCACCGGAATTGCCATTAGAAACCTGCAATGGAAAACACAAGATCAAGTGCAGGAGGGGAAATTGGAAAGCGCGGGATAGAGCACGACAATAAACCCTTAATATAGGTTTTTTTTCAGAACGTGAAGAGTCGGGCTCTGTCTTACAATAAATAAAGAAAAACTTCGATCTCATGTCGACAATAGATTTTTAATTAAATATTATCGTCGGTCTCAAATTGAAGAGGGAAAATAGATCGTCGATCTTAGGTCGACGATTTATCTTCTAAAGTATAGGCGTCGATCTCTGTTCGGCGATTTTTACTTCATAGAGCTTTTATCGATCTTAGGTCGACGATTTAGCTCAAGATCAGTTCGAAGATCGTTGATCTCCGTTCGACGATTTAGGAACAGATCCAAAACCTAAGACAGAAAAATTAAATTAATCCTTCCCATTGATTATTCCAAGCTGATTCAGGAACAACAGGTGCTTCTTTTCATCCAGGGGTTTGCTAAAAATGTCTGCTCTTTGAAAATCAGTGGAGATAAAATAAAGATTAATTTTCTTTTTATCTACATTATCTCTAATGAAATGATGTCTTATATCTATATGTTTTGTTCTAGAATGATGCACTGGATTATGTGTTATAGTTATAGCACTTGTACTATCACAGAAAATGGTTGAATTATTTTTATTGAGACCATAATCTAAGAGTTGGTTTTGTATCCACAAAATCTGTGAACAACAACTGCTAGCAGCCATATATTAAGCTTCAGTAGTTGATGTTGATACAAAAGTTTGCTTCTTGCAAAACTAGGACACAAGTCTATCACCCAGGAACTGGCAAGTTCCTGAAGTGCTCTTTCTGTCCACTCTACATCCAGCATAGTTAGCATCTGAAAATCCAGTCAACTAAAACTATGACTCTGTTGGATACCAAAGTCCTAGAATAGGACAAACCTTTATATATCTTAAAATCCTTTTTATAAAAATAAGATGAGATTCTTTAGGGTTCACCTGGAACCTAGCACATAAACATGTAGCAAACATGATATCTGGTCTACTTATTGTTAGATATAGTAGGGATCTAATAATGGCCCTATACTTGGTCTGATCGACATGTTTTCCATATTCATCAGAGTCTAGTATATTATTGGCAGCCATGGGAGTCTTCATAGAGGAGGCATCAGCCATCCCAAACTTCTTAATAAGCTTATTAGCATATTTAGATTGGGAGATGAAGATTCCATCGGGAGATTGTTTCACTTGGAGACTAAGGAAATTAGATAGCTCTCCCATTCTACTCATCTCAAATTTGGAATGCATTAGATCAGAAAATCTTTTGCACAATTTGGGATCAGTAGAACCAAATATATTGTCATCTACATATATTTGTACTACTAAAGTTTTATCATGATATAATTTTGTAAAAAGAGTTATATCTACCATGCCTCTTGAAAAACCATGCTTTAAAAGAAAGCTGGCTAAGGTCTCATACCAAGCTTTTGGAGCTTTCTTTAAACCATAGAGAGCCTTATGTAATTTGAAAACAAAGGAGGGATAAGTTGGAGAAACAAAACCTGGAGGTTGTTCAATATAGACCTCTTCTTTAAGTTCTCCATTCATGAATGCACTCTTAACATCCATTTAGTAGACCTTGAACTTCTTGAATGCAGCATAAGCCAGAAATATCCTTATAGCTTCTAGCCTGGCAATAGGGGCAAATGTTTGATCATAGTCAATGCATTCCTCTTTATTATATCCTTGAGGAACAAGCCTAGCCTTGTTCCTCACAATCACACCTTGGGCATCAAGCTTATTCCTGAAAACCCACTTTGTTCCAATTACTGGATATCCTTTAGTCCTTGGAACCAAGTCCCAAACTCTACATCTCTCAAATTGATTTAGTTCATCTTTCATTGCAATGATCCAATGGGGATCTTGCTCAGCATTAGTTATGGATTGAGGCTCAATTTGAGAGAGGAAACAGGCATGCATCACATCATGGTTGAGTTGATGCCTTGTTTGTACACCTACTGACATGTCTCCAATTACTTGGGATCTAGGGTTATCCCTAAGTGTGAAAAAATCAGACGGCGGAGTTGGTTCAACAATAGTAATTGGAGTGAATTCTTCTTGTGGTGTTACTTCTGCTGTTGGGGGAAGTTCAGCTTCTTCCATAGTTTCTTCTTCACTGTCTTCATTAGCTTGTGGAGAGGGATGTGATACAACCTTTAGAGTAAGGTTTAAGTCATCAAATTTCTCACACAAGTGTGGTACATAAGCAACCTTCTTGAAAGTCACTGCTCCAATCTTGACTTTACCATAACCTTTGGTCTGGACATAGTTTGAATCACCAAAGATAACCTTTGGTCCCAGCTTGGGCTTGTAATCACTTAAGTTTTCCTTATTGCTGTCATATGCTTTGAGCAACCACTATCCAGATACCATTGTTGATTAAATGCTGGACAGCTCTTTACCTGCAAGGATGATAATCAGTTGTTCTTGACCCAGGTAACCTTGGGTCCTTGTTGATTTACATAACTGTAACTAGAAATCTAAGAACATTCAGGTTGATTCTTGTAACATTTAGGATGATATCTTCTTGGTGGTATATCCATTGATTAAAAAGATTAATGTTGCTATTAGAATTTTTTTCTGTTGTTAGGATCTGAGATCGTCGACCTGAGCTCGACGATGTTGATGAGATCTTCGATCTTTGCTCGAAGAATGAAGATATTCATTCTTGGGGCACAAAAATCATTGATCTCTTGTCGACGAACCATACTGGTATCGTCGATCATAGATTGAAGAATGATTATTACTGAAATTTGCGTTCAGAGATCGTCATTCTGAGGTCGATGATCTGTTCATATATCGTCGATCTGAGTTCAACGATAACTGCTGAATACTGTTACTTTTATTATTCTTCTGGTTTTTAAGTTTGTTCTTAGTTTTAATTTGTTCAAGAACTTCATTAACCTTATTAGTTATAGCATTTAATGTGCTGGTTATATCTAGCAATTTTAAACTTCTGCCATTTAATGATTCTTCTAATATCTTAGCTTTGCTAAGCTCAGTTTTCAAAAAGATAATTTGTTCATTTGCAGAATTTAGTTCATTAGATAGATTAGCATTTTCAGAAGTGATTTTATCTTGATCATTTAATTTTTCTCTGAGAAGTTTTATTTCCTTCTCAGAGCTTATCAAATCTAAGCATAAGTTTTTAAATTCAAATTTAAATTCATCAGATTCAAAATCATAAGATGCTAATACCTGATCTTCAGCTGACATGTTTTCTTCTTTATCAGATTCATATGTATCTTATCTGCTACTGCTAGCATCAATTGCCATGAGGCAAACTTCCTTTGCCTTTGCCTCCTCTTCTTCTTCACGGGAGCTAGAAGATGTGGATTCATCTTCTGTATCACTCCATGTGTCAGCCACAAATCATTTGTCCTTCTTTTTGTGCTTTGTGGAAGAGGGCTTGCTGTAATGCTTGCTTCTAGATTCCTTCTCTCTTCTTCTTTCCTTCTTTTGATTTTCAGGACATTCAGACATGAAGTGTCCTGATTTCCTGTATCCAAAACACACTACTTCTTTAGTGGGGGTTTTGTCATACCTGGGTTTGCTGTCGTTTCTGGATGACTTCCTCCTGAAGTCCTTCCTTTCCATTTTAAAGAATCTCTTGGCAAAGAGACTCATTATCTCTTCATTGACTATTGGAGCTTCAGTCTCTTCAGCAGCCTTGAATGAAATGGATTGTTCTTTCCTTGCTGGAGGAGGAGTCCTTTGTTCTATAGCTTCTCTGGACTTGATTAACTGCTCATAAGATTTGAGCTTTCCAGGAGAGATTCAGTTGAAATCTCATTCAAGCATCTGGTGTAACGCCCCGAAACTTAAAAGTGGAATGGACGGTATCCGAATCAAGTTCCGGTCTTGGTAGGGTGAACACGGCCTGTGACACAGGCGTGTCACATGGTCGTGTCGTGCTCGGGCAGTCGAGTCGAGGTCGACGAGCGTTGAGTGCTCGAACACGGCCTGTGACACGGGCGTGTCACAGGGCGTGTCAGGCACACGACATGTGACACGGGCGTGTCACATGGCCGTGTACTCCTATGGAGGTTTGGTCCTATGCAGACTGAGGGACACGACCCTGAACACGGGTGTGTACTGTATGACACGGGCATGTCAGATTCGGCATGGGTGTGTGGCCACTCGTGTCCACCAAGGGACGTGACGGTTGGCGTGGCAGTTATGCGTGACACGCCCCTAGTCACGGGCGTGTCGATGACCCGACACGGGCGTGTCAGGTTGGGACACGGGCATGTCCTAACACGTGTGATTTTCTGTACTCAACAACCGTGTCTGGATCAAGGCACATGGCCTAGGACATGGTCGTGTGCAAAGACGTGTTTGGCCTATTTTAGTGACTTTTTGGCTGGATCCAAGCCGTTCATTTTCTTCAAATCAGATCTGACGTCTTAGGATTAATCCTCCTTCCTTAAGGCCGAGAGTGGGGGTTAAACTCCTCATTTTCTTTTGGCCTTTCTCTTTCTTTAGTCTTAGAGAGAGAAGAAAGAAAGGAAGAAGAAGGAGGAGGATCCCATCCACCGGCGGAGCATCAGAGCACCGAATCGAAAACCGAGACCTGATCCGCGAAGGCATTCTCGTTGCGAAGCTTTCCATCCGGCTAGTTTTTCATGGCATAAAAACGGACTTCAAGGGTAACGATTCTCAACTTGATCATGTGAAGCTCTTCTTCCTTTGCATAGCCCGCGAGTATGCGGTGAGTTTGCGGTGTTCCTTAGGGTAGATATGTGAAGTCCCCCTTGTTTACAGTCCGGAATCGAAGTACGGGCATAGGCATTGTGTGTGAAGCCTATCCAGACATGTTTGTCTGGATCAGTGATGTTGCATTGTGCATTGATTGTCGGAGAAGATTCCGTATTGAGTTGTTTTTCGGGTTTTCTACATGGTAGATTGCAACAGGGAGCCTTGGGGATTAACTCTAAGGTGCACCTGGAAAACTGGGCGGAAACACATTCCTGCCAACTCGGTGGCCTGGGGCCAACCTTGTATAATTGGGATTGTATGTGCGAGGCCTGTCTCCAGAAGACATGTAGGGTATTTCGTTGGAAAATGATGAGCCCATGGGTTTCAGAATTATTAGGCCAGGGAGCCAAACAGGAAAGGAAAAACCCACCCGCGCCCTACAGGTTTGGCCATGAGTACAACGGTATTCGGAGACGGTAGGGCGACTTGAGCAATAAGAAATGGTGGAGTTGTACCTATGTTATGTGGACTATGACATGAGAGTAGCGGAAATTGGCTCTCATCGATGGTATAATGAGAGTCTCAGGCCCGGGGCCGTAAAGACTGAAATTCTCAAAGTAATCTGTCAAGTCAATGAACGGAGGTTGTATCTGGGAAGTCCGGTACACCGTAAATGTGTCCTGAGTGCACGGGGTGGGCGGCCGTGCGAGCCTCCACCTGTGGTGAATTGTGTTAGGTTGTACTTTCACTAGGTTTTTTGGATGGTAGTGAAGCCACGGAATTGACCGGATTCACTGAGAATGTGCCCTGAGTGCACGGGGTGTTTGGCCGAGCGAGCCTACACCTATGGCAAAATATACTTATGCACTTAATTGTTCAGCTGGGCTAATGAAATGCATGGAAGGAGCACCGTCGTCCCGAATTAGGGGCGGGTTTGTTATAATTTGGTCAGTTTTAGCTGACCGTTGCTTTGTTTGCCACCGTACAGTGGAATGTTGCTTGTAGGTGCGGCGGAACCAAGTACCAAATAGCGGATTGAAGCCCAAGCTGCTGTACTGGCCCTCGAAGGCCAAAGTAAACTGTTATTTATTTCTATCATGTGTGGCTGGCCTGCGAGCTGATGTCTGTAAACCACTATGTAGTTAAGTGAACATTTGTAAGGTCATAAGGCCAAGTACTTTTATGTATTGTGGTATTTCTTTCCTAATATGGTTAGTGGACTGATGACTACTTTTAGTAATCTGTTTTTAGGGTAGTTTATTATTGAAAATGCCTAAGTTTATTTATATTTTATGCTTGTTATTTCATGTTTTAATGTCTTTCTATAATATATTAATTACTAGTTTAATTATATGTTTTAAGTATTTTTATGCATGTTGTGCTTTATTTCTTCTTAAAATCATTTTGTGTTAGGATAATATAATTACTAGTTTTATTATAGTTTTTATTTGCTTTTTATGCTGCAATTTTATGTCGTTATGTTATGATATAAAAATCAATGGTTTTATTATATGTATTTTTTATTATTTTATGTATTATGTTTGTTATATTATATTAAGTTTGTTATGTTATATTTAGTATAATAATTAATATTATGTTTTTAAATTTATCTAACATGTTTGCTTTGTTTCTTGTAGGTCCATGATACATTTGCAGCCCACTATGAAGCCCAAACCCGAGCCTCCTCTTTCAAGTGTAGCCCGGCAACTGTTGGTGCATCCTACCCGAGCCATGATGTTGATTCAGCCCACTCCAAGCAGCCCATTTCAAGTGCTACCCGAGCCCACATGGAGCAGCCCCTATAGCCCTCATAAAGCCCATCTTGCCCATGCTTAGCCGGCCACATGCATGCATGCACCTTGCCACCTCATTCATCTCTCTCTCTCCCCTTTATTATTGTTTTCTCCCCACTTTATTCCTCATCCATCCGCCCTCTCTTATGTTTAATTTTCTTTTCATTTTCCTAAAATAAAATGCATGCATATAGCCTCCTCTCTCTCCTTCCATTTATTATCATACATTGAACCTCCCCTTTTCTCTCTCCCTCAATAAACTCATGCATGAACCCTCTCCACCACCTATGGTCGGCCACCCCCTTGTCTCCCCTCATTCTAGATCCTTCCTCCTCTCCTATAAAAGGAACCCCTTCCCTCTTGTTTTGTTAAGTAGTTTTAGTTTAAAGTAGTTTTGGTAGAGTGCTAGTTCAAGAGTGTTTCTTCCCTTGTTGTAGTTTTCTTTTATTGTTGTAATTTTATTCATAATATAGTCTTGTCTTTTTAATATTGTATTCTCTTTTATTTTATCAAGCAATGCAAATGAATTTCTATCTCTTCTATTTTATTTTCCTCTTTCCTCCTATGCGTAGCTAATTAGTTTTTGTGCTTTGCGATAAAATAATATCTTTCATTTTATGTTGCATTTGTATTTTTATTTTTGATCCTTCTTTGATTTATTTCGTATCGACTCTGTATTGCTAGTATATGGTAGTAGATTCTGATCTCATATTTGAGTAGCCGAGAGGCTCGTGAATATGAAAGATCACTCAAGGAAGAAAGGAGTTGCACGTAACCCTAGAGATAGGATGACGTAAATCCTCCGGATTGGAGTAAAATCCAATAGTGTGGGTCACTTCGGTAATGCGACTTTAGGCCATTTTGACTTGTAAAGAGATTTGGTCAAAACGTCTATAAGTAAGGGGATTTAATGCTCTAGCGAGATTACTTCCTAATATCGGATCCGTCACGGTCTTAATAGAATTACAAATGTTAAACTAATTTATTTCGTTATTTTATTTCAAAGTTAATGATCGATCGAGCACTCTTTTGCAATAGTTTATTTATCTTTAAATTAAGTTTAGTTTATTTTATTTTCAAAAACCATCAATCGTTCAGTAGGATAATAGAGTCGTTGTGAGTAATAGTACTTGCCTGCCCCGAGTTTTTATACGACCTTGATTTATTTATATCACTATACTATAAAACGATAGGTACACTTGCCTATTCGAATTGTAGTCCGTGAGACGATTTATACGCATCATGGACATTCATGTTTCATACTATCTGTTATTTGGGTTCTTTCAACTAATTAAAAACTTCCGTTATTTGCTCTGCGTAGGACGTTTATGTTTGGGAGAATGGTTTCATTCTGTAACCCTTTGGTCTGTCTGTAGTATATGACATCGGGCCCCGGCCATCAGGAGGATAGTTAAAGTGGTGTTCGCAGTGACTAAAGCACAACTTGGAGGGCAAGTGAAGCCCCCTGTCCTGGGGTGACTTCAACACCGAGTGGTGTGATGGAACAACTGGCATGTATAAGACCTTTGGAACAGCAGTTGAACATGCTTTTAGTGCAGGTACGCACTCAGTTGAGGAGTATTTGCAGGCGTTTCTTATTATAAGGCACTACCCAGTATTTGATTTGAAGAACGAGCATACTATAGTTAATAGATTCTACAACGTTATGCGTGATGAATTATGACTACTACTCGTAGGACCAAAGCTACTTGGATTCCGAGAATTAGTGGAGGCGGCAACAGCTTTGGAAGAAGATTTGGTTAGAATTAACCAGACGTCGGTGCGCAGGTTAGCAAACTTCCCAAGTCCCGCAAAGTTTGTACACCGAAAGAGGAGTAAAGTGAGGCCTGACGTATCTGCTAGTCAAACTCCATATTACTATTATAAATGTGCAAGGTTTGGTCACTTTGCCCGAGATTGTCGTAAACACGATCAAGGGACATAGAAAGCTATGAAGGGAGTCCAAGAGAAGAAAGACTCCAGTGCTGAGAAGATAGAGTTCAAGGCGCTACCCACCTCGAAGTCTGGTTTCCGTAGATGGTGTAAGAAGGCAAGGAGGTCGGGTCTAGTTCCTTCTTTTGGTGCGTTTGGAATAAATATTGGCCGAGACCCGGACGCATGCTTTTGCTATGGAAAGCTGGGACACTTTTCCCGAGAGTGTCGAAGCGGACGTCTGGAGTCCGAGAAGAAGCCTAGAGCTACTAACGAAGAGAAGGGCAAGGGGTTGGAGACTGCTACACCTCAATATGCTCCATCCCAACCTAGAGGATACAACTTTGGCCATCAGGAGGTTATGAAATATGCTAACATGGTGACAGGATTTGTATTGATTTTCTGAGTGTCCGACGAAAACACGATTTGTTATTGGAACTTCCCATTCCTTTTTCCTCGAAGGATGTGTATCGTGCATCAGAGTTCCTTCTTCGATGGCAAGAGTCAAATCGATAGTACTGTTGCCTAACGGGTACTCTTTACACCCGAATAGAGCCTGTGGTTTGAAGTTATGGTTAGGGAGTCAGGAGTTTTGACTTGTAAGCATCGCTACTGCTGTCTTTAGAGTTCGATGTAATATTTGGAATGATTAGCTCTCGGAGCAGCGTGCGTACATCAATTCCAAATGTAAGGTGGTGAGTTTCATACTAGCTATGGTAGTGAGATGTCTAAACTAAAGTATTACTTCAAGAGCTGGTAGAACAGGGTTATGTGCGTCCAAGTTTATTGCCTTGGAGCACATAGGTCCTCTTATTAAAAGAGGATGGAAGCTTACAACTATGTAATGGTTGCTAGAAGTTGATTAAGTTAACGGGAAAAGATTTAGTATCCAACCCAAGGAGTGATTATTTGTTCAATCAACTCAATGGGTCAAGTGTGTACTCAAGTTGGATCGGAAGTCTGGATACTATTATTTGTCACTAAGGGAAAGTGATATTCCCAAAACGGCGTCCAGCACACGATATGGGAATTATGATTTAATCGTTATGCCGCTTGTGCTGACAAATGTGTCGTCCGTGTTATGGATTTGAGGTATAGGGCATTCATTGAGTACCTGAACTAGTTCGTGATAACATTTATCGACGACATACTTGTATACTTCGGTATGAGGGTGATCATTCCAAGCATCTGGATTCGATATTGGAGACGTTAAGGAGAAATCTGTTGTATGCCAAATTCTCCAAGTGCGAGCTTTGGTTACCCTCAGTAGCGTTTCTTGGTCACGTCTTGTGTGGAGAAAGTGTCGTGGTGGACCCATCAAAGATATTTGTGATACGTGAGTTACTTGTGTTATCTGCATTGGCGAAAAGTCCGAAGTTTATAGGACTGGCCGGCTAGTATAGACGCTTCATAGAGAACCTTTAGAGGATAACATTACCTCTCACGACTTTGGCGAAGAAAGATCAAAAGTTTGTGTGGTCGCTGGAGTGCGCACAAGCTTTCAAAGAGCTGAAAAGTCGATTGACCTCGGCAACTATTCCATGTTCACCGAGTAGGACCGAAGAAGTTGAGAATTACAGCGATACTTGGGGCAGTGACTTGTATTGTGTTCTGCTCTAGCATGGGAGTGTAATAATATATAACTCGCGTTAGTTAGAAGTACGCTAGAGGATTTATCCGATCCATGACTTCGAGTTAGCGGTCGTGATATTCGCCCTGAAGCTTTAAAGGCGCTACCTAAACGGCATGAAGGTCGGTATCTAAATCGATCTCAGGATCCTGAAGTACTTATTAGATAAAAAGGATTTAAACTTGTGGCAGCGGAGGTGGAAGGATTTATTGGGGGAAAACACCTTCGACATACATTTTGGCGCAAGTTTTGGAGATATTGGAAATCTCTTGCGTGGACAAGCAGATCACGGATGATGCTTTTGATAGGTCAAATCCCCAATATGGTTTTAAGACGGACTATTGTGGAAAGACAGTCATCTATGCGCCCCAAGGGTGGAGAGTTAGCGGAAGGACTTGATGTACGAGGCTCATTATACCAAGTACTCAATTCACTCAAAGTGCACAAACTGTATAGAGGTTTGAAGGAGTTGTTCTGATGGCCCGGACTGAAAAAGGATTATCCAGTGTAAAAGTTAGCCAAACTCTACATGGATAATATTGTTCGGTTGTATGGTGCACCCCGCAGTATTGTAAGTGATTGAGATGAACGCTTCACGTCCAACGATACCAGGATGATGCATAAATTGTTGGGAACTAAACTAATCTTCATTACGGTCTTCCATTCGCAGACGGATGTTCAGACCGAATGGGCCAGTAAACGATGGAGGACATACTTCACATGTGTGTCTTGGATTATTGAAGATAGTGGAAAGATCACATGTACATAGTGGAGTTTGCATATAACAACCGCTACCAGGCGAGTAAACAAATGGCGCCTGTCGAGACCTTGTATGGGAGAAAAAGGTTGCACGTCATCATCTTGGCTGGAGACGGGTGAGTCGATGTTATACAAATGTCAGACAGTGGAATACGCCACTTCAACGGTACATACAGTTCAGGAATGGTTGCAGATCGATCACGACAGACAGGCAGAATACTATAACGCCAAAGCATAGGAACGTGGAGTTCGCTGTTGCGGATTGAGCATAGTTGAAAATCAAGCCATTCAATGGTGTCTCGCGAGCTCGATGCCTGAGGAGGCTAAGTTGAGGTACCTTGGACCGTTTGAGCTCCTGGAGCAGAGTGGTGAAGCAAGGTATTGACTGAAGTTGTAAGTGAACTTGAGTGGGCTACATGATGTGTTCTACATATCAGTGTTGTGGAAGGCGGTACTAGAGCCTTCGCATGTGGTTGCGGTCGATCAGGTGCCGGTTGATTGTGGGTGACGACGAAGGTCCATCCCATATGTATTGAAGACTTTGAAGTCATACGAAGCCGCAATAAGAAGTTTCCGTATGGTTGAAGTCCGTTGAAATAATTGCGGTCGTGAAGATCTTTCATGGGATCGAGAGAAGATTATGTTGGAGGAATACCCCGAGTTATTTCGTTTGGGTAAATCTTAGGTTATGTATCTTTACATAATTTCGTGGACGAAATTCTTTAAGGGGGGAGATTTATAACGCCCTGAAACTTAAAAGTGGAACGGATGGTATCCGAATCAAGTTTTGCTCTTGCTAGGGTTAACACGGCCTGTGACACGGGCATGTCACATGGATGTGTCGTGCTTGGGTTGTCAAGTCGAGCCCGACGAGCGTTGAGAGCTCGAACACAGCCTGTGGTACGGGCGTGTCACAGGACGTGTCAGGCATACGACATGTTACACAGGCGTGTCACATGTCCGTGTACTCCTTTGGAAGTTTGGTCTTGTGCCGACTGAAGGACACGGCCCTGAACAAGGGCGTGTACAGTATGACACGGGCATGTCAGATTCGGCATGGGCATGTGGTCACCTGTATCCTCCATGGGACGTGACAGTTTGCGTGGCGGTTATGTGTGACACGCCCCTGGTCACGGGCATGTCAATGACCCAACACGGGCATGTCAGGTTGGGAAGCGGGCGTGTCCCAACCCATGTGCTTTTCAATACTCAACAATCATGTCTGGATCAAGGCACACGGCCTAGGACACGGTCGTGTGCAAAGCATTGTTCGGCCTATTTTATTGACTTTTTGGCTGGATCCGAGCCGTTCGTTTTCTTTAAATTAGATCTGACGGCTTACGATTAATCCTCCTTCCTTAAGGCCGGGAGTGGGGGTTAAACTCCTCATTTTCATTTGGCTTTTCTCTTTCTTAAGTCTTAGAGAGAGGAGAAAGTAAGGAAGAAGGAGGAGGAGGATGCCAGCTACCGGCGGAGCATTGGAGCACCGAATCAAAAACCGAGACTGGATCCACGGAGGCATTCTCGTTGCGAAGCTTTCCATCCAATTAGTTTTTCATGACGTCAAAACGGACTTCAAGGGCAACGATTCTCAACTTGAGCATGTGAAGCTCTTATTCCTTTGCATAGGAAAACCCTCTCTCGCGAGTGTGCGGTGATTTTGCCGTGTTCCTTGGGCTAGATATGTGAAGTCCCCCTTGTTTAGAGTCCGGAATCGAAGTACGGGCATAAGCATTGTGTGTGAAGCCTACCCGGACATGTTTTTCTGGATCGGTGATGTTGCATTGTGCATTGATTGTCGGAGAAGACTCCGTATTGTGTTGTTTTTCGGTTTTTCTACACAATAGATTGTAACAGGGAGCCTTTGGGATTAACTCTAAGGTGCACCCGGAAAACTAGGCGGAAACGCATTCCTGCCAACTAGGTGGCCTGGGGCCAACCATATATAATTGGGATTGTATGTGCGAGGCCTGTCTCCAGAAGACATGTAGGGTCTTTCTTTGGAAAATGGTGAGCCCATGGGGTTCAGAATTATTAGGCCAGGGAGCCGAACAGGAAAGGAAAAACCGACTCGCGCCCTGCAGGTTTGGCCATGAGTACTACGGTATTCGGAGATGGTAGGGCGACTTGAGTAACGGGAAATGGTGGAGTTGTTCCTGCGTTATGTGGACTATGATATGAGAGTAGCAGAAATTGGCTCTCGTAAGTGACATAATGAGAGTCTCGGGCCAGGGGCCGTAAAGACTGAAATGCTAAAAGTAATCCATCAAGTCAAGGACCTCTTAACAGAGGTGGTATCCGGGAAGTCCGGTACACCGTCAATGTGCCCTAAGTGCACGGGGTGGGCGGTCGTGCGATCCTCAACCTATGGTGAACTTAGCTAGGTTGTACTTTCACAAGGATTTTTGGATGGTAGTGAAGCCACGGAATTGACCGAATTCACTGAGAATGTGCCCTGGGTGCACGAGGTGTTTGGCCGAGCGAGCCTACACCTGTGGCGAAATATACTTATACACTAAATTATTTAGCTGGGCTAATGAAATGCAGGGAAGGAGCACCGCCATACCGAATAAGGGGCGGGGTCGTTATAATTTGGTCAGCTTTAGCTGACCGTTGCTTTATTTGCCACCGTACGGGTGGAATGTTTCTTGCAGGTGCGGCGGAACCAAGTACCAAATAGTGGGCTGAAGCCCAAGCTGCTGTGCTAGCCCTCGAAGGCCAAAGTGAACTGTTATTTTATTTCTATCATGTATGGCCGGCCTGCGAGCCGATGTCTGTAAATCACTATGTTGTTAAGTGAATATTTGTAAGGCCATAAGGCCAAGTACTTTTATGTATTATGGTATTTCTTTTCTAATGTGTTTAGTGGACATTCATGTTTCATACTATCTGTTATTTGGGTTCTTTCAACTAATTAAAAAATTTCGCTAGTTGCTCGGTGTAGGACGTTTATGTTTGGGAGAATGGTTTCATTCTGTAACCCTTCGGTCTGTCTGTAGTATATGGCGTCGGGCCCCGACCGGACCTACTGCTATATACCATGAGACAGATAGGGGTTGTAACATCTGGTATCTTTAATTTGCAAGATCCTGGTGTCCCATGAGCTTGGGAAGAACATTAGGATCTTGTCATTTACCTCTGTGAGAGAGATGTCTTTATCCAATGTCTTCAGCTCACTGATGATGGAGCTTAGTATGTTTTACATGTCACCAACAGATTCAGCTTTATCTATCTTGAAATTCTCATATTGTGAGATGATAGTTGATCTTCAATATTTTCTCTCATCTACTGAGCAAGCAACCATCTGGTTGAGTGAATCCCAGATTGCTTTTGTAGAGGTGCACTCAGCCACCTTTTAAAAGATGTCATCTGACATAGTCTGAGCCAATATGTTCATGGCTTTGGCATCTACAATCTTCGCTTTCTTCTGATCATCTGTCAAGCTAGGGGGTAGGACAGCACTCAGATCTGATGATGTGGAGGGAGTTGAAGATCCTGGATATGGTGGTCCTGTTAAGATAGAATTGAAAATATCTTCATCAATAGAGTTCATGTATAACTTGATTCTTGCCTTCTAGGTAGTAAACATTTACAAGTTACACACTTGAAGTCTGGTGCTAGTGTATTCCTTGTTTTGTTCCATGATATTAGATAAATTAAAAACACAAAAATAATTATTCAGAGCTTATCAGGAGGTCTTGGTTGGTTCAGGTGTTAGCCAGTATAAGAATAGCTAACCTCCCTCTGATACCAATAAAAGAAAAAGGGGTGATAAACTCTGTGTAACTCTATGGGGGGAATAGAGTTATAAAAAATCTTTTTACAGAAAAGATAAATGCAAATAATCTAAGCTAATCTTAACCATAGCATAAGCCCACAAGTACACACAAAAAAACAACAAGACAACACAAGAATTTTTATAGTGGTTCCCCAATTAGGTACATCCACTCTTCAATCACCCTTGGTAGGAATCCACTACAAGTTTTGATCAGGTGACTGCCACCAATGAGCTTTTGATTAGGTGCCCAAAAAAACCAACCCAAGTCTTTTGGAAGGAGACTTGTGAACCCGAATAATTTTGAAGGGAATTAAAACCCTATACAGAGGTGGGGATGAGAGAGTGATGAAAGTCTTCTTTTCTCAAAACAATGAGAAGACTGTGGATTCAGAGATGTTATCAAAGCTCCCCCTGAGATGTAGAAGAGTTCAGGTTGGGAAGCTATGCACAGGGTGAGTAGGTCTTCAACTGAGAGACTTGGTCCAGGAGCTTTAGACGTATGGTGCTGGAATGTCTTAGCAAGGTCCTGGAAGAGAAGAACAAAAAGACTCTTGATTTTTAAAAGTTGTTCTTCTTGCTTCTTCTTCAGAGCACTGACAGAATGAGAAAATGATGAAGATCTGCTTCAGAATGTTTTTAGGATGTTAGCAGGAACGATTTTCTGTCTTTCTTTTTGTATGTCTTTTCTCTCTTTGATGTAATGGAATCGAAAGCCTTCTTCTTTTTGTAGGATAAAAAAATTCCTGACTTGAATTTCAAAAACATTCCTTTAATTATTCTGGAGGAATCGAGGAGAGAAAACGGCTACAATATCTACAATAAATGATTTCCCCAACTGTCTTGGCATATAATACAATATAATAACTCTGTGTAAACCAGTAGTTAATGCTGTAATAGAAATGATTATAAGCCTTGATAACATCATCATTAACTACCAGAGATTTGATTCCATAAATAGCCTTGACAAAAAAGAATGAAATCTTTAAGACAGCTGCGCAATAAGGTAGTCGAACACAGATAAATAATCACAGAGCTGAGATAGAAGATCGTAGAGCTGAGATTGGAAATAGTTTATCTGAGTTCTGAGATCGTCGAGCTCAACGCAGAGATTTTACCTCTGTGATAATCGATCGAAGATTGACGATCTTTGAGTCGAGTTCGACGAAAGTCGAACTGATATCAGATCCATAGATTACTTCTGAGTCTTGGTCTTTGAAAAGAAGTCCAATGCTGGTCTTTATGAGGTCTGCTCTACTAAGAATAACTTTGACCTAGACTTTGACCCTGGCTATACAAGTGGGTCAAACAACCTTGGAGTGAACCTAGCCCAAATCAAACATGGGGTTCCAACAAACTGAATTAAGCAAAGCCAAGAAATTAGAAGAATCACTTAATGGTAGAAGCTTACAACTGTTAGACATATCTAGTACTATAAATGCTAGGGAAAATAACAGTAAACAAGGACTATGAGCATCTTTTAGTGAACCACCTATAATCCAGAAGAATCAGTTATCTAAACCTGTAAATTTAATTTCAGATAAGGGTAAGAAGAATATTTAATAAGTAGACAAAGTAAATGAAGTCTTAAAACAAATGGAACTTAAACAAAAATCTAAGAACAAGAAGAAAAATAACTATAATAATGTTCAACAGATTTCGTCGAACTCAGATCGATGAAATATTTACAGTTCGTCGACCTCAGAATGATGAACTCCGAACGCCAACTACAATAATAGTTATTCTTGGATCCACGATCGACGAAACTAGTCTGGTTCGTCGACCAGAGATCTACAATATTGGTTCCTAGAGAATGAATATCTTCATTCTTCAAGCAGAGATCGAAGATCTTATCCCAATTCGTCGACCTCGGGTCGACGAACTTACCAGAGTTTTTCAATCCCAGATTAATCTTACAGGAACTTCAACTTTAACATAAAGTCTAATAATAACCATAACCAGCCTAGGGAAAATATAAATCCATTCACCTAATGGATAATTCCTCCTAGAAGATTTCACCCCTTAGGTTATAAAAGCCAACCTGAATACTCTTACATTTCAAATTTTTCTTATGAAAAAATACAAGGACCCAAGGTGACCTAGGTCAAGAGTATCTAACTTGTTTCCTTACAGGTGAAAAAATATCCTATGACTCAGAATAAGTTGTATCTAGATAGTGGGTGCTCAAAGCACATGACTTGATGCAAGGACAACCTAATCAATTTTAAGGCAAAGCTGGGTCCAAGAGTGATCTTTTGAGATTCCAAATTTGGACAAACTGAAGGCTATGGAGACTTCAATAGTGGAGTTGTCACTTTCAGAAAAGTGGCATAAGTAAATGGTCTCAAATATAACCTAATATCCATAAGTCAGTTATGTGATGCAGGTTATCAGGTTTGCTTTACTAATTCAAAATGTATTATTTCTTCGAATAACAAAATTGTTTTAACAGGTTATAGACAAGGGAATAAATACCTAGTAAACTTCAAATCTGCTAGTTCAGAAATATGTTTATTCAATTAAGTTAGTAATAACAATATTCTTTGGCATAAGAGACTAGGTCATGTTAACCTTAGAAACATCTCGAAGCTATCTAGGGACAACCCTGTCAGAGGATTGCCTTTTGGCCCCTAAAAGATGGAAAACCTATGCAAGGCTTTTCAAGTAGGCAAGCAAGCAAAAAATAGCTTTAAGTCAATTAATAAAAGTGACTCACCTAAGATTCTGTACTTGCTACATATGGATCTTTTTAGACCCATTGTTGTACAAAGCTTAGGAGGGAAGTCTTACACTCTAGTTATTGTAGATGACTTCTCAAAACTCTCTTGGGTGTTCTTCTTGAAAAACAAGTCAGATAACTTTAAAGTCCTTACAGACTTTCTTAAGAGTATAAGGATTCAGTATTCTACTCTAGTTGCATTGATCAGAAGTGATCATGGTACTGAGTTTGAATCTCTTCCCATACAAAGATTCTGTGAGGAGGAAGGTATCAGAAATTGTTTTTCTGCTCTTAGAACTCCTCAATAAAATGGTGTAGCAGAAAGAAAAAACAGAACCCTCATTGAATCTGCAGGAACATTGCTTGCAGATGCACATATACCCCTATCCTTTTGGATAGAGGCTGTGAGCACAACAAACTATGTGCTTAATAGGAGTTGGATACACAAACTTAAGGGTAAGACCCCCTATGAATTACTCAAAGGGAAGCAACCAAAAATTGATTACTTTAGAATCTTTGGGTGTAGATGTTTCATTCAAAACAATAATAAGAAACACATTAGAAAAATTTGAAGCTAAAGCTATAGAGGGAATTTTTCTTTGATATTCCCAAAATAGCAAGGCTTATAGGGTATTTAATAAATCATCTTTAAAAATGGAAGAATCTATGTAACACCCCAAAAACCCTAAGTACCAAAATGGGGTCAGGCTGGGTGACACGGCCTGGGACACGGGCGTGTCCAAGGGCGTGTCTGGTGCACATGCCCTGGGACACAGGCGTCTCCTTTACGGTGTGTGTGTCGAGTTGAGTTCTCGAGATAGCACGGTCGACGATCGTCGAGAGGCGACACAGACAGGGACACGGGCGTGTCCTTCTCGGGCGGCATTGAGTGGAGTGGCATTGAGTGGCATTGAGTGGAGTAGCATTGAGTGTGGGATACGGCCTGTGACACGGGCGTGTCACAGGGGCGTGTTGGGCATACGGCCGAGGACACGGGCATGTTCCTTAGCCGTGTTCTTCTCGGGTGTTTCGGCCTAGTGTTGATGAGGTGACACAGCCAGCCACATGGCCATGTGCTGGTTGATACGGGCATGTTCGGGAGTGACACGGGCATTTCGTAGCCCGTGTTCTGTTCCTGATTGAGTCAATTCTCTAACCGCTCAAGGAACACGGCCTTTGACACGGGCATATCACAGGCCGTGTCAGCTCTGTTTAGATGCTTTTCAAAGCAATCGAGTTCGTTCGTTCTCTTCTATTTGGATCCTGTTGTCCAACTTCATCCCTGCTATTATAAGCTTATAATGGAGATGAATCTCTCATTCTTATGTTAGCCTTTCTCTTTCTAAAGAGAAGAGAGAGAGGAGAGCAAGGGAGGAAGAAGGAGAAGCTTTCTGTCCGCTGGTGGAGCTTCAGTGGCTGAATCGAGAGCCGAGCTCAGCGTTGCAGAGGCAAGGCCGCTGCGGTGATTTCAATCCAGCTAATTCTTTCATGGAACTGAAGCGATCGTCGAGGGTAATGGTCTTTCTTCCTTGGGCAGGTGAAGCCCTTTGTTTATGCATGTACTGTGGAATCCTCCATCAAAAGATGGAAGAGCATAAGTGATTCCAGCGGTTGAGTCTGCATCTAGAGCCGGAAATGTATAGTACGACATAGACATGTTGTGTGAAGTCCATCTGGATGGATGTCTCATTTTGTGATGCTGCGAACTAGAGAAGACTCCGTGTATAAACCGGTTAACCTACAGAGATTGTAAGGACGATGGTGATGGTTAGAAGGAAGCTCTGTATAGCTCCTTTGTTCTTATGCGTGGCATGAGCTATATTGATGAAATGGAAAGTTGCACCGTTTTCCTGTGTTATGAAATGAATATGAGATGGATTACGAGCACCTCTTAGTGGGTGGGTATGAGAGGCCTCCAATAGGGGTTTGGCGGCTGATTCCCATAGCCAACAAGTTAAGAACCTCTGAGTGGGTGGGCCACCCAACAAGTTCAGTGGTAGGATCGGGTGAGCGGTCGATTGGTAGCAATGCAGCGGGGTGATTTCCCTAGGCTTGTTACACTTTGGGTGTAGGTCTACTGATAGCCCTCACAGTTTGCCATGATGTGCGTTCCTCTTAGTGGACTGGGGCTTGAGGTCTTCAACAGGGGTTTGGAGGCTTATGCCCGGCCAATAAGTACACATCTCGAATCGGTGGTGGAACCTTGAGGAGCTCGGTACACCGTCAGTATGCCCTGAGTGCACGGAACGTCTGGCACGAAAGCCAGCATTTGTGATGATATTGTGTATTGTATATATGTGTTTAGACTGGAATACATGCAGGGAAGGAACCACTGCCTCGGGTAATGAGTAGGGTCGTTATAATTGGTCAGCTAAATGCTGACCGTTGCTTTGTTTGTCACCCATGGGGTGGATGTCCACATGCAGGTGTTGCCCTTGTTGATGCTGAAATGGATTGAGCGGGCTGAAGCCCTTTGTGCTGCTGCTGCTGGTAGGCCCTCGAAGGTCGTGCGAAGATTTGGATTTCATTTTTGGCCGTCCTGCGTGCCAATGTACGAAGTCATATATTTGTAAAGAGAAACTTGTAAGGCCTTATGGCCGTGAGCGGTGGGCTTGTGTTCATTCCTGGTCTTTTATATAAATGTGTTATTCATATAGTAGTGGACATTCATGGATTGAGTTCGTGCAACTTATAAACTTCCACTAGCATTCTCTGAGTTAGGATGCATTGGTATTTTGGTATTAACTTGTGACCTCGCCGTCTATTTGTGGCATATAGTGTGGGGCCCCGGCCGGACCATCGATTATATGTTATTTAACAGGTTGGGTTTTTATATTTTGGTATCAGAGGCCCCTCAGTTTTCCGCTTTTGAATTCGTGTCCGAATTCTTTTGTCGGGTGCCGAGCACGTGTACATGCGAACTGTTTTAACATAATTGAACTCAAGAATGTCCACGAGGAATGTGCGTGTGTGTATTCGGTATGTTTGTCATTTTGGGAGGTTGATTATTGATATCTTGTTCATATATAGGTGACAAGGAGTGGTACTGGGCAGTCTTAGCCCCAGCGTTCGGATGAGAGTGTGGCACCAGCCGAGGTGCCCACACCTCCTCCATCTGCGGAAACCGTATGCCTTGTTGCGGAGGCGGTATTTGCCATGATTCAAACACAAACTATTGGGCAGGCAAGGCCTGTAGTGGAGCCATTTCGAGTTGGTGCAAGGCAAGAGCATGTGGAAGCTCGGGTGGACGAGCGAGTGACTGACGAGCAATTGAAGCAGTTTATTGATTTTCATCCACCTACATTTGTTGGGGCGCATTCCCCAATGCAGGCGGAAGATTGGCTGTCAAGAGTGAAGAGGATCCTGACAACGCTCAGGATTGATGAGGGGCAGAGAGTGACGTTAAACACCTTCCTACTGGAAGGAGAGGTGAGACTGTGGTGGGATAACGTCGAGATGCACCAGTTGGCAGGCAGAGGCCTGGGAGAGATTTCAATGGACAAATTCTCCAGATTGTGTTGGGAAAAGTATTTGCCAGTATCGCGGAGAATTGCTATGGAGACCGAATTCCAACGTCTGGTGCAGGGTGATAAGACTGTGGATGACTACCTGCATGAATTTACCAGGTTGGGGCATTATGCGGGGTCGACTTGTGTGGAAGAAGCGCGGAAGAAGAACAGATTCTATGAGGGACTCCGAGATGAGTTGAGATTGGCGCTTTTGAGTTCAGTGAACCAAGGCTTCCAAGCCTTAGTAGATACAGCCTGTGCGCTAGAAAAAGATTATAAACGAGTACATTGCAAGACGAACTTGGCGGCAGACAAGTCGAAGTTCAAAGTTCCACAGTCCGAACAGTCGGAGTTTAGGAAACGGGATAAGAAGAGGTTTAGGTCTACTGAACACACGTCTTCGGATGTTGCTTCGGGAGTGACGTTTGGTCAAGGACGTGTTGAGTTGCGTAACTGTTTCACTTGTGGGAAGCAGGGGCATATAGCCCGTTACTATTGGAAAGGCCCGTCAAAGAGTGAGCAAAAGACAGGCGTGTCCTATTAGGAAAAGGGTAAGGCAGTTGCGGAATCATTTGCATCCCGGGCGCAACTGCAAGTGTACAATCTCGGAGTGCAGGAGCCGCAAAGCTCACATCATGAAGTACAACAGCCTCGAGTGTTTAACCTGGTGTTGTAGGAGGCTATCAAGAAGCTTCTTAGAGACTCAAATGAGCGGAAATAAAGTAGAGGGTGCACTTTATTGCTTTTATGTTGTACTTTGTATATTGTATGTATGTGTGTTTGTGAAAACACTTTTATTGGAGCGAGAACGTGGGGAGAGTAACCCCGGATCATCTTGTATATTTGCAACAAAGGAGTGGTGGTGTTGATTTCTATATTGCGCTAAATTTTGGGATGAAATTTCTCTTAGGAGGGGAGGATTGTAACACCCCAAAAATCCTAAGTCCCAAAATGGGGTGAGGCTGGCTGACACGGCCTGGGACACGGGCGTGTCCCAGGGCGTGTCCGGTGCACATGGCCTGGGACACGGGCGTGTCCCAGGGAGTGTCCTTTATTGTGTGTGTGTCGAGTTGAGTTCTCGAGATAGCACGGTCGACAATCATCGAGAGGCGACACGGCCTGGGACACGGGCATGTCCCAGGGCGTGTCCTGCTCGAGCGGAGTTGAGTGGAGTGGCGTTGAGTGCGATACATGGCCTGTGACATGGGCGTGTCAAAGGGGCGTGTTGGGCACATGGCCGAGGATACGGGCGTGTGCCTTAGCCGTGTTCTTCATGAGTGTTTCGGCCTAGTGTTGATGAGGTGATACAGCCAGCCACACGACCGTGTACTGGTTGACATGGGCGTGTTCGGGAGTGATACGAGTGTGTTTTAGCCCGTATTTTGTTCTAGATTGAGTCGGTTCTCTAACCGCTCAAGGAATACGGCCTGTGACACGGGCATGTCACAGACCGTGTCAGCTCTGTTTAGATGCTTTTAAAAGCGAACAAGGCCATTCTTTCCCTTCTATTTGGATCCTGTGGTCCAAGTTCATCCCTGTTATTATAAGGCTGAGAATGGAGATGAATCTCTCATTCTTATGTTAGCCTTTCTCTTTCTAAAGAGAAGAGAGAGAGGAGATCAAGGGAGGAAGAAGGAGAGGATTTCTGACCGCTGGTGGAGCTTAAGCGGCCGAATCGAGATCTAAGCTCAGCGTTGCGGAGGCAAGGCCGCTGCGCTGATTTCCATCTGGCTAGTTCTTTCATGGTGCCGAAGCGATCGTCGAGGGTAATGGTCTTTCTTCCTTGGGCAGGTGAATCCCTTTGTTTATGCATGTATATCTGTGGAATCCTCCATCAAAAGATGGAAGAGCGTAAGTGATTCCAGCGGTTGAGTCTGCATCTAGAGCCGAAAATGTGTAGTACGGCATATGCATACTGTGTGAAGCCCATCTGGATGGATGTATTGATTGGTGATGCTTCGAACCGGAGAAGACTCCTTATAAAAACTGGTTAACCTACAGAGATTGTGAGGACGATGGTGATGGTGAGAAGGAAGTTTTGTATAGCTCCTTTATTTGTATGCTTGACACGAGATGTATTGATGGAATGGAAAATGACACCGTGTGCCTGTGTTATGAAATGAATATGAGATGGATTACGAGCACCTCTGAGTGGGTGGGTACGAGAGGCCTCCAACAAGGGTTTGGTGGCTGATTCCCATAGCCAATAAGTTAAGAACCTCTGAGTGGGTGAGACACCCAACAAGTTCAGTGGTAGGATCGAGTGAGCGATCGATTTGTAGCAATGCAGCGGGGAGATTTCCCTAGGCTTGTTACAATACGGGGGTAGGGCGACTGATAGCGCTCATAGTTTGCCATGAGGTGTGTGCCTCTGAGTTGACGGGTGCTTGAGGTATTCAACAGGTGTTTTGAGGCTTATGCCCGGCCAATAAGTAAACATCTCGAATCGGCGGTGGAACCTTGAGGAGCTCGGTACACTATAAGCGTTCCCTGAGTGCACGGAACGTCTGGAACGAAGGCCAGCGTTTGTGATGATATTATGTATTGTATATATGTGTTGAGACTGGAATACATACAGGGAAGGAACCACTGCCCCGGGTAATGGGTAGGGTCGTTATAATTGGTCAGTTGAATGCTGACCATTGCTTTGTTTGTCACCCATGGGGTTGATGTCCACATGCAGGTGTTGCCCTTGTTGATGCTAAAATGGATTGAGCGGGTTGAAGCCCTTTGTGTTGCTGCTGCTTGTAGGCCCTCGAAGGCTGTGCGAAGATTTGGATTTCATGTATGGCTGGCCTGCGTGCCAATGTATGAAGTCATATATTTGTAAATAGAAACTTGTAAGGTCTTATGGCCGTGAGCAGCGGGCTTGTGTACATTCTTGGTCTTTTATATAAATGTGTTATTCATATAGTAGTGGGCATTCATGGATTGAGTTCGTGCAACTTATAAACTTCCGCTAGCATGCTCTGAGTTAGGATGTGTTGGTATTTTTGTATTAACCTGTGACCTCGCCGTCTGTTTGTGGCATATAGTGTGGGGCCCCGGCCAGACCATCTATTATATGTTATTTAACAGGTTGAGTTGTTACAATCTGTACATATTTATTTTGATAAAGCTAACATGTTTTATAAAGAGAAGGATTCTTCTACCACATATTTATTGCAGGTACCTCACTTGTGTGAGAAATTGGGTGAGTTAAACCTTACACAAAAGGTCATATCACATCCCCCTCTACAAGGTGATGAAGATAGTGAAGAAGAAATTTTGGAAGTGGTTGAACCTCCTCCAACAACAGACATTATTCCACAAGAGGAATTAATTCCAAATGCTGTTGCTGAACCAACTCCACCCACTGACCTTGTCACACTAAGGGATCACCCTATATCTCAAGTGATTGGGGACATGTTAGTAGGTGTACAGACAAGGCATCAACTCAACCAAGATGTGATGCATGCATGTTTCCTCTCTCAAGTTGAGCCTTAATCCATAAATGATGCAAAGCAAGATCCCCACTAGATTATTGCAATGCAAGATGAGCTCAATCAACTTGAGAGATGAAGAGTTTGGGACCTTGTTCTAAGGCCCAAAGGTTATCCAGTAATTGGAACCAAGTTGGTATTCAGAAACAAACTTGATGTCCAATGTGTAATTATGAGAAATAAGGCTAGGCTTGTTGCTCAAGGCTATAGGCAGGAGGAAGGCATTGACTATGATCAAACTTTTGCTCATGTTGCAAGGCTTGAAGCAATAAGGATTTTTCTTTCTTATGCTGCTTTTAAGAAGTTTAAAGTTTACTAGATGGATGTAAAGAGTGCTTTCTTGAATGGAGAACTAAATGAAGAAGTTTATGTTGAACAACCCTCGGGTTTTATCTCTTATTCTTATCCCGCATATGTTTTTAAATTGCATAAAGCACTCTATGGTCTAAAGCAAGCTCCATGAGCTTGGTATGAAACCTTAGTTAGCTTCCTTTTAGAACACAAGTTCTCTAGAGGCATGGTAGATAGGACCCTTTTTACTAAGACGCATCATGATAAAATTTTAGTAGTACAAATATATGTAGATGACATCATATTTGACTCTACTGATCCCAAACTATGCAAGAGATGATCTAATGCATTCAAAGTTTGAGATGAGTAGCATGGGAGAGCTATCATACTTCCTTGGTCTACAAGTGAAGCAATCCCCTAATGGCATATTCATATCTCAATCTAAATATTCAAATGAGCTTATTAAGAAATTTGGGATGGTCGATGCCTCCTCTATGAAAACTCTCATGGCTGCCAATGTTGTGATTGACTCTGATGAACATGGAAAACCAGTTGATCAGACCAAGTATAGGGCTATTGTTGGATCGCTACTCTATCTCACGGCAAGTAGACCAGACATCATGTTTGCTACATTTCTTTGTGCAAGGTTCCAAGTGAGCCCTAAAGAATCTCATCTAATTTTCATTAAAAGGATTTTAAGATATATAAAGGGTTATCCTAATCTAGGACTCTGGTATCCAACAGAGTCAGCATTTGAGCTTACTGGATTTTCTGATGCTGACTATGCTGGATGTAGAGTGGATAGGAAAAGTACATCAGGAACATGTCAGTTCCTTGGTGATAGGCTTGTGTCCTGGTTTTGCAAGAAGCAAACATCTGTGTCCACATCAACTGCTGAGGCTGAATACATGGCAGCTGTTGTTCACAAATCTTGTGGATGCAAAACCAACTCTTGGATTATGGTCTCAATCTAAATAATTCAACCATATTTTATGATAGTACCAGTGTTATATCCATAGCACATAATCCAGTGCATCATAGTAGGACAAATCATATAGATATTAGACATCATTTCATAAGAGACTGTGTGGACAAACAAAAAATTTATCTTGAATTTATCTCCACTGATTTGCAAAGGGCAGATATTTTCACCATGCCCTTGGATGAATCTAAACATTTGTTCTTTCTGAATAAGTTAGGAATGATAGATGGAACAGCTTAATTTTAAATCTGTCCTTTGTGTAAATGATCTGGAAATAATTCATCGACCTGAGATTGACGATTTGCAAACTTTTTGTTGGGAGTTCGTCGACCGGAGATCGATGAAATCTCTATGTGAAGTCAATTTCGCCGACCTGAGATCGACCATCCTGTTTCAGGAAATATTTCTAAGGACGACGAAATATCTCCATATCTTCAGTCTGAGATCAACGAATTTATCTCTTCATGAAATTTTTCATCGACCTGAGATCGAAGAATTTTCTTTTTCGCAGGACGGAACTTGATGTTTCATATTTTGAAAAACCTTATAACTAGGTTTTCTTCGAGCTCCATCCCGCTCTTTCATTTCCTTTGCCCTTGATCTCTCACCAACAAGTACCCATCTTTTCCAGAGCCAGGGAGGTGATCATGGTGATTCCAGCAAGCTCACTCGCAACAATGAAGTTTGATATGGGTTTTTACATCGACTTCGAGTCTTTCAAATACTTTTATAAATTCTTCCTTGACATTCTACAACTGTTTGAAGAGTTACATATGAAGAATCTAATGAAAACCAGGATAAAGATTGCGGCGATCAAGATTAGATAATGGGTTTACTCGTTATTGTCTTCAGATGCTAACACATTGGTAGGAACAATAGAGGGTAATGTCGTCTCCCTCACCCCTGAAATTCTTTCTAAAATTTTTGGTTTAGTGAATGGAGAAGAGGACTTAGAAATCGATTCTGCTGAGTGTGATGAAATGTTGAATCGAATGGGTTATTCTGGAGAAAACCCTAATAAATTATTGAAGAAACATCTATCTATAGATTATAAGTTTATGGCAGATGTTGTAGGAAAAGTTCTGCTGGGCAAGCACACCGCCCACGATCACATAACTAGACATCAGTTCCTTGTGATGTGTGCAATGGCAAACAAGAAGGTCGTGAACTGGGCCAAAATTCTGTTTAATTTTTTTAAGAAGAAAAACACAAAGAAGGAAGTGTGTTTTGGATGGATTTTGGGAATTTTTCTTCATGCTAAGGCTGTTGAATCACTGGTCACCCCAACCATATTCATTAACGCATCTAAGAGCCTAACCTGCACCTTATTTACAGGTGGGAGAGGAGCATCCCAAAGCCTTCCAAGGCTTCCTCTTCTAGATCTTCTGAGAGTACAAGGGATGTTCCAGCCACTTCCCACCCTGCTGATGATATATCCATTCCCCCTCCTCCTCCACTTGGTCAAACAATTTCAACATCCCTCCAACTTACTTCCACAACTCCAACACATCCACCTACAACTCCTATTTCCCCATCCATATTTCTTCACCAGTTCATTCACCTCTACCTCAACATTCACCAATTATTTCTCCAGTACATCTATCCCCTCAACATCATTCACCAGAGCATGTTACTCCTCCTCCATACCCTATTCCTTCTCATCTTACTAACATTCCTCCTCTTCACAATCTAGCATCCCTACCTTCAATAAATTTTCTTTCATCCCCTAGTCATTCTCCATCCTCTCCAGATGAGCAAATGTTAGATTCTCATCCCTGCTCTTCCACCTTCAATCCATCTATATCTACTCAAACCCCACCTGAATTCATGGACATAGTTTTGCCCTCCATTTCATCTCTTCTACAATCTATCTCACCTCTTCTTAAACAACTCATAGAAGAGGCCATTTCACCTCTTGCTTCTTCTATTTCATATCTTGTTGTCCAACTATATGCCTTCCCTATCCCTCCTTCTTTAGTCAGGGGCCTGGCTCCAGTGCTTACTGAAACCAGATAGGGGGAGATACTCCATGAAGAAGTAGCTCCAGCAGCAACAGCATAAGTAGCAGAGATAGAGTTATTTGATACTGAGATAGCAAATGCAAAACTCACAGAATTTTTGGACATTGACTATGAGACAGCTGATTTAGATCATTATTTCGATGTTTATTCAGGAAACTGCCTCATTTCTTCAGCAGTTGAACTGAACTCAGTTCTTGATTTCTTTGATCTTATGTATAACAACATTCTTTCTTTTGTCTCTCCTCAGTAGTGTACAGATATTGTTTGTTATACAGCTCCAGTTTGCTCAGAAGTCTAACAGCTTATTCAGAACAGCTTTTCAGCTCTAGAGCCTGATCTTTTTCTAGTTTCAGAGGCTGAGCCTGTTAAGGTTGCTGAGGATGAGTTCTCTGAGCCCAAGCTTTTTACCCTCCCAATTTTATCTTCTCCACCTCTCCATTACCAGATACGGATGAGATTTTTGCTGAAGAAATGGCTCAGGAAGCTGAAATAGTTCCAGATGAAGTGGTTCCTCCTCAAGATGCTCTACCTCCAGTTCCTCATCAAGTAGACAAACAGATCACAAAGGAAACGTTAAAAGCAATAGATGCTCTATATGACAATCCCCAAAGTTCCTCTAAAGATGACATAGACAATGATTCAGATTATTCTGCTAATTTCAAATCTAAGAAGAAAGTTATCAAGAAGAGAAACGCTTTTCCAAAGGCTGTTCCTAAGCCAAATCCCAACAATGATACTCCCTACTATATTTTGCAGAAGATAACTCCTTACCCAGGGATGCCCCATTGGATGTTGCTGTTTAAGAATGATCGAGAAGAAAGGAAGAAGAGGAGAAGGTACAAGTCTCCTCCCAGGCAATTCAGGAAAGACCCTCCTCCTCCTCCCTCTTCAGGTACTTCTGGAAGTGTTACTCAGAGAGCTGTTCCAGTAACCAAGACTTATCAAAGACAGTCAAGGCCTGGCAGTCAGCAAACTTCTTCAAGCCATCCTCTTCTAGCTTCATCCAAGAGAGTTTCTGCAGACACTACTGATAAATCACAACAGGACTCTAGTCCAATAAGGCAAGAGTCTCCTCCTATTCCAGTTGTAGATCGAGAATAGGAGACCACTGCTGGGATGGCTAGATTTCAGGAGTTAGTAGGACTCTCTCAAATTATGAAAGCTAAAGCTGAAGGCAAGGATCATTCTCAGTTTTCAACAATGTCATGTTACAGGAAAGAAGAACTGACCAGCTATGCAAAAGCTAACAAGTTCTTTAATGCAGATGAGTATATGAAATTGCATCCAGAGGCTGTAGTACCCAGAGCAACTTCTCAGAATATTATTGGTGCATCTGACATGAACATGTCAAAAAGAGAAGATGCTAACCATAACAGAGAAATCTTATTCAAACAGTCTGCTAAAAAGTCTGAGAAAGCTATTCCCAAGCAGAAACAAGAATTTTAGTTATTGTAATTTTATTATTTAAACTCTATTTCTGCTTATATCATGAAGCATATGTTGTAAATATCTGCTAAATATATTATTTATGCCAGATATATGTTTCTTGCTTTATGATTGCCTTTTTTTTGTATTTTTAGTGACCTCACCCAAATAGGGGGAGATTGTTGGATCCCTAGTTGGATTTGGGCAAGGTTCACTAATTTAGGCTGAGTTTTACCCATCTTGTATAGTCAGGGTCTAGTCAAGTAGTCCTAGAAATTAGCCTAAGTCCTTTTAGTTCAACCTTCTTGGACCAGCCAGTAGAGGACCTCAGAAGATTCTGATTTAGAAGTTTTCCAGAAGACTGCTTGATCAGTTTGAAGTTCTTCGAACTCAGCTCGATGATCGTAGATCTCCGATCGACAAACTCTGAGTTAATTCTCTAAGCTGAGCTCGACGATATTCAAGCTCAGGTCGATAATCAGTTTTCTCCAAACAGTTTCTCGGCTGAACTAATTTTTGTTTGATCAAGTTTTGTTGTCGACGATCTTTGAGTGTAGAACAGATTTTCAGGTCGATGTTCTTTGAGCGTAGAATCAGTTGCTTATATTCAGTGTGTGCTTCGCAGAGCTCAGGTCGATGAACAGGATTTTTCAGGTCGACGTTCTCTGAGTGCAGGTCGACGAAATCTGTTCTCTGGTCGACGAATTCTTTAAGCTATCTGTTCCTTGTTCTTTCCTTATCTGTTCCCTCTTTATTACTATTTTAAGTCATAAATTCCCCGAGTAATCAATGCTTATATTCCCTATGAATATAGCCGTTCCTGGAAGCATTGATTATGGTATTCATTAGAGGATTTATTTGACATATTCTCGAGATAGTTGAGGAAACGAATAATGACAGAAATGCTAGCCGTTTCCCTTCCCAGTTTTCCAGCAATGCATTAATTACAGTTATTCAAATTTTTAAGCAAGATTGGCTATCAAAGATAATAGAGTGTGAGATTACTTTTCGAGGAGACACGGAGACTGAGAACAGAAACACAATTCTTACAGAGCAGAAAAATTACAGAGAGATATTCTTAGCAAGAGCAAAAACCTCAAGTAGCTCTCATTCCTCATCTCTCACTGTGCTCTCAAGAAGATAGAAGAAGAACAATACAAACTGATCAAGAGTCTTCTTCATCTTCTGTTTCCAGGAATTTGCTGAGACTTTATAGATACATCTATTTAAATATCCTGGATCTGTCTTTCACAAGCTGAAGACCTACACACTCCTAAACAATGCTTCTCAATCCTGAACAACTCTAAATCTCAGGGGGAGTTTTGACAAGATATGGAATCCACACAAAGTTTTCTCAAAGTGCATTTGAGAAAAGAGAAGATGAATATCACTTTTTTCCCACCCCACTGTACAGGGTTTTAACTCCCTTCAAAAGTTAGCCTGGTTCACAAGTCACCTTCCAAAAGACTTGAGTTTGGTTTTTGGGCACCTTATCAAAAGCTTAAAGGGTTGCAATATCTCCCTGTAAATAGATATTGTGGTTGCAGTCACCTGATCAAAACCTGTAGTGGGTTCCTACCAGGGTGGTAGAAGAGTGGATGTTTCCAGTTGAGGAACCACTATAAAATTCTTGTGTTGTCTGTGTGTTTTTTGTTTTCTTTTTGTCTTGTATTGTGGTAGTTTAGTGTAGCTTTTCATTGCTCCTGATATCATCTCCTAGCTATTACTATATCACCTATTTTTATATGTGAAAAATCAAGTTGTAAAGGAATTTTTAAATAACTCTATTCACCCCCCCCCCTCTAGAGTTAACCAGAGATAACTCTCCCTTTTATTTCAACACCAATAGTAAAAACTTCACAAGGGCCCAAGTAAAGGTGGTCCGATAACTTGAGATACCCAAAATTGAGGAATAACCGACACTAGAGGTGGTGAGAAACTACCCTTCCACACCCAATCACAAACCCACACCAGGTAAACCCATCAGGGCAAAGATTCATAAGCTGGACTTTGGTTGGTGGTCCTTTATCCACTACCAACCATGGGGCACACAAAAAAAATCCATAAAACACTGATAAAACCCTAACCGAAACACAGGATTACTACAATGGCAAAAAGGAAAAATATCACAAAAATCACCCCAAGGACAAACTCGACTAATTCGAATCAATTCGGCAAAAAAATTCTAAGTCCATACTTATTCGTTGAGTATACCCGACAAATGTAGTAGACACTTGATGAATTCTACTAGGAAAATTTAGCTAACTGGCGATACTCGATGATTTACATAACATTACCTTGATACTCGGCGAATCGACGCAAATCACCAAGTCCACGGGAAATTCGTCGAGTATACTCGACGAATTTGGAGTTCACTCAACGCACTCAACGCCATGGCGGTTTCACTCAATTCCTGGGTTTAACTCAACGAACATTACTTCACTCGACGCATAGCTAAGTTGACTCGATGCCTAGCTTAGTTTACTCAACGCTCTCGACGCCAAAGGCATTTATACTCAAAGCACTCGACGCCATACAGTTTCACTCGACGTACTCGATGCCAAATAGTCTTAATTTGACGAAAAAGAGTTAGACTCACTGGTCACTCGACGCTCTCAGTGCCAAAACAAAATTCACTGAATGCCAAGACTAATACTTGGTGCCTAAACTCCATGAATGCAGAATCACTCGGCGCCAAGGCTGATAATCGACGAATTCGATGCCTAAACTCAACGAATGTAGAATCACTCGACACAAATGTTGAACTTCGAAAAATTCGACACCTAAACTCAATGAATGTAGAATCACTCGACACCAAGGATGATACTCGACGAATTCGTCGAGAATACTCGACGAATCTGACTTAGCCCCAAAACTCATATTTGACGAATTTCACTCAGACTGACCCCACCATATTTGACGAATTAAACTTAGGTTGACTCCCCTATAATCGACTTATTTCCTATAACCGAACTCAACCCTTATCCGACGAAATTTCCTTGGCTTGAAATCTTACACTACTCAGCAGATCAATCTTGGTTGAACCTTACACAACTCTTACATTCTAAGGAGGGAAGAAAAAGAAGGGAATGAAAAGACAGAAAATAGCAAGGGAATATTCACCACTTGCCTCAAGATCCTCATAAATCAGACCTCATGAGCGCTCCGCTCCAAAGATCGGTCGCAAGAACTCCTAGGTAACAATTCCTGAAACTTTTCGGGACAAATAAGGGTCAAGATCAAAAACCCTAACATCAAAAATCCACAAAATGGGGAAAACTTACCGCATACAAGTAGATCTCAGCGAGAGATTTCCGAATCTACCCTCCGACGACGATTTCGAGCACCGGAACTCCTACAGTCGACGACCGAAAACTTACGATGTCCGCCGCTTTCTCTCTTTTGTTAATCGGTCTAACGGCTTGGAAAGAAGACGATGAATAGGGTTTCACCAAAATGTACACTCTTTTATATGCATATAATATAATATTATATTATTAATTAAATGTCCAAACGACCAAAAACTCGAATCAACACAGATTTCCATGAAATTTGCACCGAAGCTAAATACCGATTCTACAAAACTAATGGCGAAGTCGAAATAAGAATCTGATAAACCACACTCAGTTAAAAACTTCTCGACCTCAAAACACCAAATATCGCTAAAAGGCTCCACCGAGTTCCAAATTAAACCCGGTTAGCAAGGAAAATTTCAAAAACACACCAGAAATTAGCCATGCTAATATTATTAGTCAAAACCTCGGATACAATGAGCAAAAGTCACGCTCCAGCAACGATACCCGTCAACTACGCGTCAACATAACGCCCTGACATCAAAAATACGCCATTAAAGGAATTAAAATATACATCAAAAAATCAAGGGCATTACAACCACTCTCCCTAAAAGAAAGTTTCGTCTCGAAACTTTATACACAAATGAATCTACTAGAAAAGGAAAATAACCAAGGGTTATTGAATAAAAACACTTTCCAAAATAAACTCGGGGAACAGATGAGGATGAGCCTCCCCCCTAGCTAACTCCAACTCCCAAGTCGCGCACTCCACGTCTTGGTTACGCCACAAAACTTTGACCATGGGTACTGTCTTCCTTCGCAACACCCGATCTTGAGTATCTAGAATGCGAACAGGCACTTTGACTTAAGAAATATTAGGCTGTAACTGGGGCACTGAGTCGAGAACAGGCCGATCACTAAGCACACATTTCCGCAACTAGCTCACATGAAACACATCGTGAACACCAGGGAAATTTGCGCGCAATACCTGCCTATAAGCTGACAGTCTGATGTGTTCCTTCCAAACCTCTTAACACCTACCATCGGATAAACCTTGAGAAAAATCATGTCCCCAATTGCAAATTCCAAATCAATCCTTCAACGATTAGCGTTCTTATTATAATGCTCCTGAGCTATACAAAGATTCTCTCAAATATGCGTCATAAAAGTATTCATCTCTTCCAAGGCTTCCAGACCCATAACGATCCTTCACCAACTTCGACCCAAAACAAGTGAGTTCTGCAACGTCTCCCATACAAAGCCTCAAATGGGGACATCTGCAAACTCTCGTGATAATTGTTATTATAGGCGAATTCCATCAATCTCAGCCACTCATCCCACGATGCTCTGTGGTCCAAGATATAACATCTTATCTTATCTTCCAAAATCTGATTAAATCTCTCAGTTTGACCATTGGTCTGCGGATGATAAGTAGTGGAATACTTGAGATCGGTACCTAACCCTTCCTGCAAACTCCTCCAAAAATGAGACGTAAACCTATAATCTTGATCTGACACGATTCTTATAGGTACTCTGTGCAATCTAATGACCTCTTCCAAATACAACTATGTTATCTTCTTCATGGAGTAATCGATCTTAAATGGCACGAAGTGAGCACACTTCGTCAATCTATCAGTAATGACCAACATAGAATCGTGTCCTTAGGGAGATCTTCGTAAACAGGTAATTGTAACGACCCGGTACGGCTAGGCTAAGCACCAAGCGTCGCTGGCCTTCCAGCAGCCCGGGTTTAGGCCCATTAGAACGCCCCATAACACCACTAGTAGTAAGCCTAAACATCATGGCCTACAAGCCCATTGCACCCCAACCAAATCTCTGTGCCTGTTTATCAGCAATGTTAGGTTGTTGCCACAGGGTTTTGAACCCGCAACCTTGATAAGAGAGTCTTATTACCACTCCTCATCACCAACTGAGCATGGTGGCCACGAGATTTCCTGAGAAGGCCTTGACTTATTCTAGAGAAGGCCTTGCGTAGTTCTCGAGAAGCCTTGACTTGTTCTCGAGAAGCCATTGCTTGTTCTCGAGAAGATGTCTCTCGATCTAGAGAAGCCTCTCCTTGTTCTCGAGAAGCCTCTCGTTGTTCTCGAGAAATCCTTATCTGTTCTCGAGAAAGCCTTGTGTAATGTACTCAAGATTTTGCCCTTCATTTCTTGAGAAGCCGGAAGTTCTCAAGAAATCCCTCCTCTAGTTCTCGAGAAATTTTGAAGCTCTTGAGAAATCTCTATTGATTGTTCTCGAGAAGTCCTCAGTCGTTCTCGAGAAGTCCCCATCCCTCTCGAGAAATCCATCCTCATCTCTCTCGAGAAGTCCTTAGCCGTTCTCGAGAAACCCATACCTTCTACCCGTGAAATCCATACTTCATCTCAAAAAATCCGGTTCAGCTGATCCCGGCTCTTTTTTTAAGTATATAACTATTAAAGGTATAACTATTTTAATATTACATTTATTATATATATATACATACTTCTCTTCCCTCCTTCCTCCTAAAGACCAAACTCATGTCCATTTCCTGAACCAGAGCGGCGTGAGCGAGAGAGAGAGTTCTTCCATGATTCTTCCAGTGGCCGCCGACGGTGCTCCGATGCTCGGAAAATTCAACGGAATATAGATCTGGAAAGCTCTCAACGAGAGCTACACCATCGTGTAAAGTTTTCCTTATTTCTTGAGTTTTTATCATTTAGGTTTTTGGCCCTAACTTTTATTTCGGCCATTTTTGTTTAGATTTTTACTTCCCCCGTCTTCTATAGTCCTGATCTACGCCGAGGTGCGATTTGGAGGTCTTCTCCGGCAAAACCAAGTCAAGTGGTGGTTTTTACCCTCTTCCTTTCTTTTCCGATCTTGATGGAATATCTAACCCCTTTTATTTAGTGATGTTATCATGATTAACTTGCTGATTAGTGGTACTGTTTTGATCTTTTACTTAAGATCCACTTGTATTGTTATGTTCATGATTATGATAATCCTACCTTGTAGAGTTGATGGTGATTTACTGATGCAGTTGAATCTTTATCTTTTAATCGTCTCTTAACTACGGTGTAGGATAAGATATTATTTATTTAAGGTAGTGCATCTTTCCTAGAGGTTGATCAACCGTTCCCTAAATCTAGCAATGTTCAGTAGAATCCGATGTGTCAAGTCTTGAGATTTAAATCATTTTTTTCTTTTGTTGCAAGTGTTAGTTGACGAAACCACCGCCGCAATGTTTGTCCCCTTTTTTAGTACTTTGTGGAACTCTACCGAGTGTTTGGTGTCTGCGAAGAATGGTGGAGTGTATGAGTCTCCCCCGCAGTTAGACGGATATTGTATCTGTAATGGTGTGTCCAGATGAGTGACCACCTCGCCCGTACTTTGGGTAGAGTTGACCACATGTGTCTAATAAAGTTTTACGTATTCTTTCTTATGATTTAATCATGCTTTTACATTTTAGCCCTGGGAATCTGGTGTAGTTGATGTACGTGATGATTCACATAAGTGCTATTTTCCGATTTTGGTACTTTACTTTTGTACTCTACTTCAGTACTTTGGGTCTTGGGTTGGTACCCCTTTTGACCACTGTTTACTTATGGCTTACTTTTCTATCACTGCTTGTACCCTCTTGGTGAGGTGTTCTGTCTTTGGAATGCCTCAGGTTCGGAGCTTTAGCAGATAATTGAGCTGGTTTTGGAGTTCCCAAGCAATAGTGTTGTCTGTGGTTTTCACCTCATTGTTGCGAGGAAGTTTGTTATTTCAGTTCACCTTACCTAGTTCAAACATACTTTTGTTTTATGTGGATTCGTGTCAGATTGTTGACGCCCATAGGATAGTTGATTTTGGACACTTTGCTAGCTGCTAGTTTTTTTTCTTTCTGATTATTTGGATTATTTGCTCTCTGAGAAGGTTTTATGCTAGGATTGCATGTTAGGTATTTTCAATTATAAAAACTAATATTATTACTTCATGAATTGCATGTTTTAAAATAATAAATCATTATATTTAGCGATTGTAAAAGTTATTTTTACTACTATTATAAACCTAGAGTCTTGCATACCATGAGTTGTCCTCTGGAGACATTTATTCTCATGTAGGATGTCTAATCTTGTAAAAGAAGTTTTTTTCGCAGCGTATAACTATTTTTCTCGTAGAATAGATGAGCCACTAAGCCGAGGGATACGGCTAATTACTTAACTTAAACTGGATTTTTCTCTAAATAACTTAAAAATCTTTCTTGATGTGTTAAGTAGGAGTTTTGCCTGAGCGTCCGCAGTTATCCTCTGCTGGCGTGGCATCATGACGCGCATTTTCCCTTACTCTAATATATGTTTAAAGGCAGTGGAAATGCGGTTATTGACAGTAATAAAGTCCATAGAAATACTCTCCCATTTCTAACTTGGAATATCCAAAGACGCCAGCTTGCCGCCAGGCTGTCCATGATCTGCTTTAACTCGCTTGCAAGTAAAATAGTCAGACACAAACTTGGCTATATCATTATTCATTCCATACCACCAAAATATCAGCTTCAGATCTCTATACATCTTAGTAGAACTAGGGTGGAAGGCAACAATAGAACCATGCGCCTCACTGCAAAACTTAGCTCGAATTTCCTCAACAACGGGGATAAAATATCTACCGCGGTACTTCAAAGTACCCGCATCATCAATTGAAAAGTCTTGTGATTCCCCTTTCTCAGTTCTACTATGCAAGTGTTGCAAATCAGGATCATCCTTTTGAAGTAGCCTTGTAAGCATAATCCATGAAGGCTCTGCCACTTTTAGGCTGCTTTGCAAGTCGCTACTTCCGACAAAAATACCTATCAGCAAAAACTCTTCCACAAAAGACTTTGCGGAAAGGTTAAAAATCTGCATGGTTTTCCTACTCAAGGCATATGCCACTACATTGGCCTTACCCGGATGATATAGGATATCAACATCATACTCTGCGACATACTCCAACCATCTACGCTGGCGCAGATTCAACTCCTTCTGAGTGAATACATACTTAAAGTTCTTATGGTTCGTGTAAATCTTGCACAATGCGCCATACAACAGATGTCTCCATAACTTCAGGGCATAAGTTACTGTTGCAAACTCCATGTCATGAGTAGGGTAGTTCCTTTCACGAATCTTTAGTGGCCTCGACCCATACGTAATTACCTTGCCTTCTTGCATCAATACACAATCTAGTCTGACGTGTGATGCATCAACATAAACGACATACTCCACCCCTTCGTTAGGCAAAGACAACACTGGAGCAGTGCATAAGCTCTTTTTTAGTTCCTGAAAGGCTCACTCGCACTTATTGCTCCACACAAACGCTGTGTTCTTCTGTGCAAGCTTAGTTAGCGGCGTAGACAATGTAGAAAATCCTTCCACAAACCATCTATAATAGCCTGCCAACCTTACGAAGCTTCTTATCTCTTTGGGTGTGGTAGGTCCTTTCCAATCCATTACGGTAGTTATCTTTTCTAGGCCAATAGAAATTCCGTCCTTGTTCACAACATGACCCAAAAAGGAAACCTGAGATAGCCAAAACTCGCACTTACTCAACTTTACCATCAACTTATGTTCTCTTAAAGTAGATAGAACAAAACGCAAGTGTTGGGCATGCTCGTCAGCACTCTGGGAATAAACCAGGACATCATCACTAAAAATGACCACAAAATGGTCCAGAAAATCTTTGACCACTCTGTTCATCATGAAGGTAGAGGGTGCATTCGCCAATCCAAATGACATTACCAAGAACTCAAAATGTCTGTGCCGAGGACGAAAAGTGGTTCGCGGAACATCCGTCTCACGAATACTCAACTGATGGTAGCCTGAACGAAGGTCAATCTTAGAAAACACTGTACTACCATGCAACTAATCAAACAAATCATCTATTCGCATCAAGGGATAACTGTTCTTGATAGATACCTTATTCAATTCCCTATAATCAATGCACAACCTCATAGATCCATCCTTTTTTCGTCACAAACAACACGGGAGTACCCCATGGCGAAGAACTTGGCCTAATGAATCCATATTGCAACAACTCATCTAGCTAGGTACGCAACTCTTCCAGCTCATGTGTGGCCATTCGGTATGGTGCCTTAGGAATAGGGAGAGTACCCGGCTCCGAATCAATAACAAACTCCACATCCCTCTCAAGCGGAAGACCAGGAAGACTAACTAGGAAAACATTAGGAAACTCTCGCACCACAGGAAAATACTCGACATGCGGCAAACTACCAATGGTTCCTAAAATAAGAACCAAATAAGCACAACAAACAGAATCTAAAAGCTTCCGAGCACATACCGCCTAAATAATCGGGGAATCCTGGCACAGAAAACCATACACTTCTAGGGTGGCCGTTGTCGATCTTGAAGTCCAAATGCTTAACCTTGCATTGGATAACCGTATCATATCTGGACAACCAGTCCATGTCCAAAATCATATCAAAGTCTTCCAGGTCCAATACCTTCAGATCAACAAAGTCTAGAAAATTTCCTAAAAGAATAGAACAACTCAGGATACCCTGGTCTGACACCACCAAGTCACCAAAGAGAAACTTGGTGCAAAACGAATTGCTTACTTGATCAAGAGTTAGACTATGACATACTATGAAAGTCCTAGCCACGAACGAGTGGGTAGAACCAGAATCAAACAAAACGCGCGCCAAACGATTCTTTACCATAAACTTCCCTATAAAATCTCGTACGTAACTAATCGACCATCATCGAAACTAAAGTGACGAGCTAAAAACTAGATTAGAATCTAACCTGAGATCACTTGGATGGAATTTTGCGCTTCTTCCAAAGTCACCACATTTAACTTTCCCTTCCCTTTATCCAAATGTCGCGACGACGACAAGGCTTGAAGTGAAACTGGCTGTAGCGGGGGCTGAGACTGCGGACACTCTGACTTAAATTGCCCTATATGTCCATACTGGAAGCATACCTTATCCTTACCCCCAATAATGGGCAACATCATGCCCTTTCTGCTTGCACGAAGCACAAACCAGATCCCCTTTGGAAGCACTCTGAATTGCATGCACTTGCTGCTACTTTTGAGTTCCCAACCTCTTGAAACACTTTTTGAACAGATGGCTCGACCGACCACAGAAACTACACACCTCCTTGCTTCTTTTCTTCGAAGCGGGACCAGACACCTGAGAGTTCTTACCATAATCATGCATCCTCTTGTCCTTCCTCATTTGCATGCCTCAATTCTTGGAATTATCGATAAAGTTGAATTTAAGAGCAGCTTCCACTGTCGCATCATAATTCTCAGATCCATAAGCGCTAGCCAGTTGTTGGATGTCACTCCTAAGATCACTTAGAAATCGCTTGACTCTGCTAGCTTTAGAGACTACTAAATCAAGGGCAAACTATCTCAACTTGTTGAACTCTACCTCATACTCTTTAACTGTGATTTATCTCTGTTTTAGATGCAGGAAGTTGTTCATCAAACGGCCTTGCTCGACCGGCGGCAAAAACATCCTAAGCATCAACTCCTTAAACCATCCCCACGAACATCTATCAGTGATGTTTTCTTTTTCTCTTAACCACTAGCTCTTTGCAAGACCCTTAAGATGGTAAGCGGTGACAATCATTCTCTAGTCCGCAAAAATTCTTGAATACGAGAACATCTCTTCGATCGTGATAATCCAATCATCCAATGATATAAAGTCAGTTTTACCGTCATAGGTAGGAGTTCCTAATCGCTGGAAATGCGAGATGAAATTTATCTCTAGTGGCAGCAAAACTGGAGGCACCAAATAGAAGGAGTAATAGTATTGGCTTGTCCCACAGTAGGGTCCTGCTCTCTAGGTTGTTGCCCTGAAATGACAGACAACAATGCATGAATCTGCGATTGCATCTCAACCATCTTCTTAGACAGAACCTCATTGCTCTACCTCAGCCCTTCAATCACAACTTCACTCTACGCACCTGATGACCCGCCCTCAGACTGGGGAGTCAACCTTATCGCAACACGCTTAGGCGAAATCCAAATCATATATTGAACGACTAATCAAAACCTAGCTTAACCGCTAGAACTACACAACTTAGTTTAGACCATACATGTTTAGACACTTGCCCATGCTGCTAACTTGCTCTGGGATTTCATTGATGATGTCATGCTTAAACTTAGGATGATATACCGTCATCCTATTGACTCATTTGCATAAATTTATGAATGCATGAATTATCACTCTTTTTGTTTTAAATCCATGTGTGTACGTATGTCATCATGTAGATCTTAGCTTGGCACATGTGCTAATGCTATGTTATGTCATACATGTAGTGAATAAAGGCCTTAATGCGTGTTATGAGCGGCATACACATGATATATTATTCATCTCATACTACATAATATCGCATGTAACGAAAAAGCAAAATCTAATGTGCATTCATGTTATGATTGTTATGCATCCCATATTACATAATAGTCACATGTTGCTTCCTATGTGGATACATATACAAACACATATTATGCATCTCATACTATATAGTATGTCTTATATACTTCTTATCATGCTTATGAGTGTAGTGTTCATGCTTCAGCCAAGACATACAAATGATATATTGGTGTGTGTATGAAATAGAACAAGACAGCTAAAACCACACCTCTGATACCAACTATCACAACCTGCATTTTCTCTGCATTAAAATGATATATCAGAGCAAGAGAAAACACACGTTATGATGCCACGCCGTGCAAGGGATAACTGCAGGTGCATAGGAAAGAACTCGAAGCTAACACTTTATATGAAATCCTCAAGTTTATTATGATGAAAACTGTAATTTAAGTTAAGTTTTGATGGTTGTATCCCTCGGCTCAGTGGATCAACTAGTTCACAAGTGAAAACATGAATATACGCTGCAGAAAATACTTTGTTTATATTGATTAACATCCTACATGAGCATAAACATCCAAATAGGACAACTCATGATAGGTATACCTCTAGATTTAATACTAATATAGAAAGAGCCTTTTTCGTTGTTAAAATAGATTGACTTTGTCATGAAATATGCTATGAATGAGATAGTAATAATGATACTTTTATACTTAAAATAACTAACATGCAATCCTAAATAAAATCTTCCAAGAGAGCAAGCAAACCACAATTCATTTAGAAGAGACTAGACAGCTAGCAAGTAACTTAACAATATAAAAACTCTAGTGGACATCAACAACTTGACACAAACCCACCAAATAGCATGTATGTCTGAACTAATCAACAAAACAATAACACTACATCACAATGGCGAGGAAAGAATGACAGCAATAACTATAGGACACTAACAACTGCCAACCCTAGCCGCTCAATCGGCTACTTCTCCAAACCTGAGGCATTCTAAAGAAAAGAATACCTCAACAAGAATATACAAGTGGGAAATAAAATATCAATTTCAAATGAAAGCAAAGGAGTCAAAGGGTTACTAACCCAAGCAGGAATAGCTGAAATGAAAACATTAACACTCAACTGCAAGGTAATAAGTAAGAAATAACTCACAAGGGTTATATATCCCAAGCTGAACCAATAGCGATAAAGATCTATGCTTTACAAAACATTTATATAAGTATGTGTATATATACATAAGAGTGGAAAGCTCATCATAGAATTAGCATAAACACCGGCAAATTCTGACACCTGTGGTGGTGAGAACCTACCAAACACACCAATAGTAAAAACTTCACAAGGGCCCAAGGAAAGGTGGTCCGATAACTCGACACACCCAAAATCGAGGAATAGCTGGCACATGAGGTGGTGGGAACCTACCCTTCCACACCCAGTCACAAACCCACACCGGTTTAACCCCCCAAGGAAAAGATTCATAAGTTGGCCTTAGGTTGGTTGCCCTTTATCCACTGGAAACCAAGGGCCACAGCAAAAACATCCATAAAACACTGATAAAACCCTAACTGAAACACATGATTACTCCAATTGCAAAAAGGAAGAAAAATCCCAAAAATCACCCTAAGGCCAAACTCGACAAATTGGACTAAATTCGGCAAGAAAATTCTAAGTCCACACTGATTTGTCGAGTATACCCGACGAATGCAGTAGACACTCGACTAATTCTACTAGCAAAATCTGGCTAACTTGTGATACTCGATGAATTGGCTAACATTACCTTGATACTCTATGAATAAGCGCAAATCTCCAAGTCAACGGGAAATTCGTCAAGTATACTCGACGAATATGGAGTTCACTCAATGCCAAGGCGGTTTCACTCAACGCTTGGACTTATCTCCACGAACTTTACTTCACTCGACGCCTAGCTAAGTTCACTCGATGCCTAGCTGAGTTTACTCAACGCTCTTGATGCCAAAGGCACTTATACTCAAAGCACTCAATGTCATCCAGTTTCACTTGGCACACTTGACGCCAAATAGTCTTAGCTCGATGAAAAATACTTAGACTCACAGGTCACTCGACGCTCTCAGCGCAAAAATAAAATTCAAACAACGCCAAGATTAATACTCGACGAAGGCGACACCTAAACTCAACGAATGCAGAATCACTCGACGCCAAGGCTGATACTTGACGAATTAGTTGTCTAAACTCAATGAATACAGAATCACTCGACACCTTGGCTGATACTCGACGAATTCGATGCCTAAACTCAGCGAATGCAGAATCACTTGACACCAAGGCTGATACTCGATGAATTCGTCGATAATACCCGACAAATCTGACTTAGCCCCAAAAATCATATTTGACGAATTTCACTTAGATTGACCCCACCATATATAACGAATTAAACTTAGGTTGACTCCCCTGTAATCGACGGATTTCCTCTAACCGGACTCAACCCTTATCTGACGAAATTTCCTTGGTCAGAAATACTACACTACTCAGCAGATCGATCTTGGTCGAACCTTACACTTCTCTTACATTCTAAGGAGGGAAGAAAAAGAAGGGAATGAAAAGTAAGAAAATAGCAAGGGGAAGATTTACAACTTCCCTCAAGATCCTCCAAAATCCGGCCACACGAGCGCTTCACTCCAAGGATCAGCAATAAGAACTACTAGGTAACGATTCCTGAAATTTCTTGGGACAAACAAGGGTCAAGATCAAAAACCCTAACGCCAAAAATCCACGAAACGGGGAAAACTTACCGCACACGCATAGATCTTGGCGAGAGCTTTCCGAATCTACCCTCCAACGAAGATTTTGAGCACCGAAACTCCTACAGTCGACGGCAGAAAGCTTGTGATGTCCTCCGCTTTCTCTCTTCCATGAATCGGTCTGACAGCTTGGAAAGAAGATAATGAATAGGGTTCCGCAAAAATGTACACACTTTTATATGTATATAATATAATATTATATTATTAATTAAACGTCCAAATGACCAAAAACTCGAATCAACATAGATTTCCACGAAATTCGCACAGAAGCTAAATACGGATGCTACAAAACCAATGGTGAAGTCGAAATCAGAATCCGACAAACCAAACTTGGGTAAAACTCCCCGACATCAAAACACCAAATATACCTAAAAGGCTCCACCGAGTTTCAAAATAAACTCGATTCGTAAGGGAAATTTCAAAAAAAACACTAGAAATTAGCCATGCTAATATTCTAAGTCAAAACCTCGGATACCAATGAGCAAAAGTCACTCTCTAGCAATGATGCCCTTTAACTACACGTCAACAAAACACCCTGAAGTCAAAAATAAGCCACTAAAGGAATTAAAATATACATCAAAAAATTAGTGGAGTTACAATAATCCTTCCACATAAACTAGATTTGTAATAAAGACTATGTCATTGGTTATCATACCATAGCCCTAGTAACTCCTATGTCTGAACCTCCAAAGATGACTTTAGGTCCATTCCTCTCTGGAGTATAATCCTTAAGATGGCACTTTGCTCTAGTCACATGTTTGGAACAACCACTATCCAGGTAGCATATTGGCTTTTAAAGGGTACTTGGGCTGCCCTGCAATCATAGATTAAATTACCTTAGGAACCCAAAAAGGTTTGGGTCCTTAGTTCATGTTAGCTTGAAAATAATTATTTCTACCTACAACATCCCTGATAGGATGACTCCCATTTTCCCTTGGCACACTTAGGTTGTGTCAACAGTCTATGACAATGTGACCCACTTTGCCACAACATCAACACTCATGAATATTATATCTCCTATTCTGAACAGCCTTTAGAGTAAGCAAGCTTTTTGTCTATTTAGAGGGGAGAGAAACAACCATTTTCCTTTTTCTTTCAGCAATAATTTGACTGAAGGTGAGTCTGCTAGTAGTTGCACTTGGTTTACACTGAGTTACACCAATAGATATCTTCTTTGTAGTTGACATGTTATTGATGGCATCATAGACAACCAAGTGAGGCTTACTAACTAACTTACCCTTAGTCAAAGTATTTGCTGAGGGAACTTGAGAATTGGCCACAGCCTTATCCTTGAGAGTGGAGGCTGGAGCACCAAACACAAAAGGTGCATAATGGGCGATTGGGTTTTCCTCATGGGGAGGCTTCAGTACACTCAATCCCATTCCCTTTCTCCTTACATTGTAAGATACACTTGTATTCTTACAAGAAGAGTTTCCATTCTTCTAGTGAACATACATACTGTCCTGGTAAGTCCCGTTAGAAGGGAGGATTACCTTCTAAAAGGTGGTCTGAAGTACAATTGGAGCCTTGCCTTTCCCTTTTGAATATGCAGCTCTATTATTCCACTTGAACCCCAAACCTCTCTTATTCTTTTGAGAGGTGAAGGAGTCAATTAGTTGCAAGACTGTTTTGGGCTTAGAAAATTTAGCCACCAACATCCTTTCCTTAAGGTGCTTCTCTTCAAGATCCTTGATGATCTTGTTCTTTTGGCTAATGGTTTCCGTTTGGATAATTGAGATTATATTCAGCTAACTGACCTCGCTCTTCATCTAAGCTAGCAAAGGTGCTGACTAAGACTGAAGTGAAGCAGCTTGCTGAAGAGAGGCAATATCCTCAGGTTTTCGCTTGACAAGCCATTTACTCTTCTTTAGAGCATCTAGAATTGCACCATACATGTCAATCAATTTTTTGACACCATCATCATATTTTTATCAATCGTCCTCATTGGAGGAAGTTGATGCTTCAGAGTTTTAGCAAGTCTCATAGTTAGAGGGAGAGTTAGGAAAAGAGTGTATTTCATCAGGAATAGAATTGTCCAAATTGTCTTCAGTTTGGTCCATGAGGCTAAACTCATCATCCTCTTCAAATTCATTGTCAATAGAGGACAGTGGAGCTCTTATGCCAATTGGGGTAGCTGGACGAACACGCTATTCTTCAACAAAAATGAGACCAATGTAGGCCTTGTAACACCTCCCCTGTAATGACCGTATAATATGGGTCTGGCCGGGGACCCACAGCATACAGACGCCACAGCTTATGCATTATAAGATGATATAAACTACTCAACTCAAAACTCAGACCAAACACAGCGGAAACAAAAGAACAAGATTAGAAGTTATCCACTAACATATGAGTATCAATATGGCCTTAAGGCCTTACAATTATTAAAAGTTCAAGACTCAAACAATAACATCAAATTTCAACGTGTATAAGCACTCCTAGGCTTCCTCGGCATGCGAGTCAGAAACATAGTGAATAAAGCAACATATTCCACAAAACAGAGTTATTATACAACTTGAAACACTTCATGAGGCTTAGGACTTTTTGGCCGGCGAGCTTGCTCCTGCTTGCGATCCTTGCCCTGTAAAATTGGTTGTAATATGGGTCAGCAAAGGCTTACCTCAACTGTGTAACCAACACATCTCCTCCTGGCCATCAATGGCGGCCCACGGGGCACTCCATCACACTGCAGGTCAGCATTTTGAATGCAATAAACATGAACATATAAAACTATAAAACAGGTTTGGATGTCTCATATAGCAAACACGTTTCTACGTTGAGCATATAGTAAAAGAGGCCTATAATACAACATGTATGCAAACCTGGGCTTCACCCAAGGCACCCTAAGCGTATGCTTCTAACATATCACCATTTGGGTACTTCCACCTTCGGAGTTCAAGCCGCAAACACAAGGGTACTCCAACTTCCCCTTCGAATTCAATCTGCAATAACAAGGGTACTTCTAATTTCCCAATCGGCATACAAGCCACAACACGGAACTCTTGACAAGGCCCCACCCGCTCATGGGTCTTAAAACCCAGGCTTGTCTGTAAGCTCTGACTTCTCTTGTTAGGATTCTGCCACAAACCCAAAACAACCGATACTAAGAACCCTTGCTAGAACCCACCTTTTCGTGACTACCCAGGCCCGACTACAATATCGGGACCAAGTCCACCGAAGGAGACCCAACGGGACCCAGCTGGTATCGTCCGAGCTTTTCTAGAGCTTGGCATTCTTGTTAGTTCCACAGAAGGGGACTTTTCTCACCGGGACACTCTCCACACATGAGTTTGCAACGTAATGGGCTAGCCAGCCGACCATGGAGAAAAACCGCACCTTAACACATCACAATCCCAAGGCTTTCCCACCCTAATCCACCATTTTTACAGTACCGTCCCCGCGTCCCAACGTGTACTCATCTTCCACCCGGTCCGGTTCTGGTTACACGTACTCACATGTAAGAGAGGGAAAATAACATCATAAACGACGTTTTGCCTCTAACGGATTTCTAACAAAATCCTTATGGCTTCATATGCAACATCACAGAGCCGGACTAACGGTCGTGACTGTGGTTTCACCCACAATGCCTAATACACTAACAGAGCTGATTTCAAGCGCAATATCATGCTGGGGACGGACTCAATCTACCCGGTGGCTCCTCTTGAACCATGGCGACCCGAATCCCTCTCACTTGAGAGATCTGGTGCCTTAATGCTTGAGAGAAAGCAAAACCACATGGATGTCATGCACGCATCTTAAAAACCGAGAGAAGTGTCATTATCTTACGACTCCTCTTCCTAGCCATGGAAACCTTGCCTTGCACAGATTAAAACGAGTGCCTCCAAGTCCTCTCCATGGATCTGGACTTAGATCAACGATCAGGGCTCTAAAGTTCCGTCAATGGCAGAAGAAAGCTCTCTTCTTGCTCCTCCACTCTCCTTCTCAAAAACCCTAACTCCCACTTCTCAAATAAGAAAATGAGGTGAAACAACTGCTCAGCCCTATAAAAGCACCACTCAACGCCAAGCTATCACTGCGCGGTAGATAGCTAACTCCATGTGCTAGCACTCAACGCTCTCAATGCCAACCCTGGAGTTACCTCCTTGCGGTAGTTAACTACCGCCGAGCAATAGCCCTCTCAGCTCTTGACGAACAGCTTTCATCGAGCTATCTACACCCTATGAAATAAGGCTACCACCGGGCGATATCTACTACCGCCGTGTGGTAGCTTCCAAAGATCCAAGGTCTGTAAAACTGGGGTGTTATAACTCCTCCCCCTTAGAAGAATTTTGTACTCGAAATTAAGCATGCACTCAAACAAAAAACATACCTGAAGTAAAAAAGTTCTGGGAAGTCCTCCCGCATTGCTTGCTCATGCTCCCAAGAGAACTTGTCTCGCCCACAGTTGTCCCAACGCACTTTCATGAGCTTAACTTCTTTGTTCTGCAACTGTCAAACTTCTGCATCCTTTATGCTAACTGGGCATATATTCGTCCCAAAGTCCTCTTCGACCAGCACCATTGCGGACTCGACCACAACACTTGCCTCCACCAAAGCTTTCCCTAAGACAGAGACATGTAAGACATCATGTAATCCACTCAGCTTTGCAGACCACTCTCACCGGTAAGCGGCTTCTCCAATGTGTTCTGTAATTTTGAACGGCCCCAAAAACCTCGGACTCAACTTATTGAGTCGCCTAATTTGTGAAATGCCTTTGAATGGATTAATCTTTAGGTATACCCAGTCGCCTACCGCGAACTCCACGTTCCTGTGGAGAGCATTGAAATACTTTGCGTTTCGATCCTGAGCAACATTCATGTGCTCCTGAATGGTCTGCACCAACTCACAAGCATAAGCCACCACCTCTTTTCCCAAAAGTTTAGTTTCTCCCGCCTCTGTCCAATACATCGGTGTTTGACACCGCCTTCCATACAAAGCTTCGTATGGCGTCATCTTTATACTTGCCTTGTAACTGTTGTTATAGGCAAACTCCACCATGAAGAGGTGATCTTCCAACTTCTTTCAAAAATCGAGGGTACACATTCTCAACATATCCTCCATTGTACGATTCGTTCTTTCAGTTTGTCCATCGGTTTGAGGATGGAACGTCGTACTGAACTTGAGCTTCGTGCTCAGGCTCTTCTGTACCAACCTCTAGTCCTTAGACATGAATTGTCCATCACGATCACTAATGATACTCTTCAGAATCCCATGCAGCCACACAATGTTGCGAAAATAAAGTTCTACCAGCTTTTCCACGCTGTCCTCTTTACGACTTGGGATGAAGTGAGGCACTTTGGTCAAGTGATCCACAATCACCCAAATCGTATCATTTCCCTGCTGCGACCCAGGCAAGCCATGCACAAAGTCCATGGAGATGTCATCAAATTTTCACTCGTGGATATAAAGAGGCTTTAGGAACCTGCCCGGCTTCTGACACTCGACCTTCACTAAGGCACAAGTTTTGCACCGACTCACGTACAAAGTTACATCCCGCTTAAAACCAGGACACCAAAAGGATTTCTTCATATCCAAGTACATCTTCGTACTGCTCGGGTTAATGGAGTACTTCGTAAAATGAGCCTCAAACATCAACTCCTCACAGAGCTTGCCGAACTGCGGTATGCATATCCTTCCATCCTTCCTCAGGATCCCATCTATCATCTCCTATGCGCTACCTTCACCCTTTTTATCCTCCACCACAAATGGCTGGAACTTTATATCCAAGCTATTCGCTTCCCGAACACGATCGGATAAGTCATTTTGCAACTCGACCCAGTTCAACCGAGCCATACTAGACTCGCCTCTTTCTACACAAACGATGTCGAGGGACTCAAAGTCTCGTACCAACTCCTCATCATGAGCTTCAATCTAATTCCCCTTTCCAGAAAACTTTCTACTCAAGGCATCCGCCACCACGTTGGCTTTTCCTGGCTTATATTCAATCGCCACATCGTAGTCCCTAAGGAACTCAACCCATCTTCGCTGCTGCATGTTCAAATCCTTTTGATCTAGAAGATACTTTAGGCTTTTGTGGTCCGTGAAGATCTCCACCTTTGCACCATACACATAGTGTCGCCATAATTTCAACACAAAAATTATTGCCGCCAACTCAAAGTCATGGATGGGTTAATTCCTCTCATGAGGTTTCAAATTCCTAGACCCAAAGGCTATCACACTGCCATGTTGCACTAACACGCAACCTAAACCGCATCCTTATGTGTCACTGAAGATCTGAAATCCTTAAGTCCCTTTAGGAAGACTTAGGATATGAGTTGTCATCAGCCTTTCCTTCAAGGTGTCAAACGCTTGGCTGTACTCTTGAGTCCATACTAACTTCTGGTCCTTGCGAGTCAGGGATGTGAGGGATAGGGCTATCCGCGAAAAGTTTTCCACGAACCTTCTATAATACCCGGCTAGTCCAAGGAAACTTCGGACTTCCGCCACATTTCTCAAAATAGGCCAATCCCTGATGGCTTCAAATTTTGCTAGATCCACCGCCACCCCATCACCACTAATCACATGCCCCCAAAATTCCACCTTTTCTAACCAAAACTCGCATTTCAAGAATTTTGCATAAAGCTGGTTCTCTCTCAACACCTGCAAGACTACCCTCAAGTGAGTCTCATGCTCCGCCTCTGATTTGGAGTATACCAAAATATCGTCAATGAAGACCACCACAAATGAGTCTAAATACTCCCGAAAAACTTAGTTCATCAAATCCATGAATATAGATGGCACGTTCGTAAGCCAAAATGGTATCATCGAGAACTCGAAGTGACCATACCTCGTACCAAACGCTGTCTTGGGTATGTCCTCATATCGAATCCGCAACAGATAGTATCCAGACTTCAAGTCTAACTTAGAGTACTCCACTGACCCCACCAACTGGTCAAACAGGTCATCTATCCGTGGAATCAGATACTTATTCTTGACGGTCAATTTATTCAGCTCTTGGTAGTCTATGCACAGCCGTATACTACCATCTTTCTTCTTCACAAATAGTACGATCGCACTTCATGGTGAAGAACTGGGTCTAATATACCCCTGCTCCAACAGATCCTACAGCTGTACCTTGAGTTCGGCCAACTCCTTTGGTGCCATTCTAAAAGGAGTACGTGACACCGGCCTAGCCTCTAGCACTAACTCAATCGAGAAATCAATCTCCTGTCGAGGAGGTGCTCCAGGAAGCTCCTCAGGAAATACATCCCCGAATTCTGCCACTACCGGCACTTCTCCAAGTGATAACTTGGAAAGGCAAACTTTCAACAATGGTACAAGAGCTACTCGTCCCTGGTTGACTGCCTACACCAACTACATGGCTGAAATCAGGGAACAGGACACTCCATTAAGTCCCTCAAATATTACTTCTGTCTTTCCCTCACTTCTTAGGGTCACAACCTTTGACAAACAGTCAATACTTGCATGCTGCTCTGTAAGCCAGTCCATCCCCAAGATCACATCAAATTAGGCCAACTGTAGAACCGCTGCTATCATCCCAAAATCAACTCTACCTAGACTCCAACCAATGTTTCCTCTCATCCTGGTGTTCATGGAGGACCCATTGGGTATGCACACCCTAAGATTTGCGTCCGTCAAAGTGGGTATGACTCCAATTCGCCAAATAAAGCTTTCCACAAGAAAAGAGTGTTATGCACCTGTATCGAACAATACCCTAGCGGGGTAACTAGAAACTAGCACAAGGCCTATAACACCGGCGACAAAAATAAAAGGTCTCAAAAGTGTAAAGTAAATAAATGAAATTAAACTTTCCCATACCTGTCACCACATCAGGTTGGCGGATCGCTTCCCGTTACCAAAGGTTGTATGCCCTTGGCTACACGTGTTGGAAACGAGAAGCGCTCGACTCTGCCATCTTTACCTTCTTCTCCACGCTGGGCTCGGAGCACGCCAACATCTCTTACCTCGTCTCCTGTTCAGTGCCACCTTCAGTGAAAAAATGAGCTATGTGGCCCGGCTTGCCACACTTGTAGCACGATGGTGGTCCCTTGAATCGATACCCCCCCCCCCCGACGTTGTACTACTCTTCTCCCAAGTCTTATAGGGATGGGGTTTCTTTTTCCACCTACTTCCGTCAGATTTTCCTTGTGATTGAGAAGGCTTTCCTTCTCCCAGTTTTGCTACAAAACCCTTCCGACGTTGGGTTCGCTCCATATCGCTCTCCAACATCATAGAGGCCTCAATCAACTCGTTGAAGCCCACTTTCTTCATAGCTATGAGGGGTTGTCTATGATTCTCCCGCAATCCATGATAAAAGAGGTTGTCCCTCTCTTCATCGTCTGCCATGTTCGTTCCATCATATGGAACAAAACGAGTGAACTCCTGGACGTACTCATCCACTGTCTTGTTCCGCTGCACCAAGTGCAGAAACTGTCTCTAAAGGTCCAACCTCTTCGACGATGGGATATACTTCTTCAAGAAAGTATTCCCGAACTCATCTATGGATGGGGTGCGTCGAGCAAACTAGCGACCGCTATGCCTCACCCACTACAGCTTAGCGTCTCCTTCTAACATGAAAGTCGCAAACTCTGATTGCTTCTCCTCTGGTGTCTCCGCCGCCCTTAGCAATTCTTGAATTCTCGCCCACTAGTCCTCTACATTAGTCGGCGTGCCGACTCCCTTAAATGTTGGAGGGTGAAAGCTTAAGAAATACTTCATCTGTCGACAATGGGATATACTTCTTCAAGAAAGCATTCCCGAATTCTTCTATAGACGGGGTGCGTCCAGGGAACTAGCGACCGCTATGGCTCACCCACTACAGCTTAGCATCTCCTTCTAATATGAAAGTCGCAAACTCTAATTGCTTCTCCTCTGGCGTCTCTGCCGCCCTTAGAAATTCTTGAATTCTAGCCCACCAGTCCTCTGCATTGGTCGGCGTGCCGACTCCCTTAAATGTTAGAGGGTGAAAGCTTAAGAAATATTTCATCTGTCGGTCTCCCTGTCCGACCACCACTCTTTCCTCCAAAGGCTCTGCCTGCTTATTTCCCCCACACTATATGGCCAGTGTCGCATTCAAGGTTACATAAGTCATTTCCTGCGTGACAGGGGGCACAGCTTGTGCCGCCTCTACGGCTTGGCCCGCTACCATTGCTTCTGTAAGCATGTGAAAGAAATCGACCGGGGTTACACCCATGCCCATCGGACCTGGATCAGCAGGACTGCTCGCCAAAGGCTCCTCTCGCGTCCATGACGTCCCTGCCTCGTCGCTTGCACCCTTAGTAGAAGTAAAGTAAAACAAGAATCAACTTTTATTCGAAAAACTTAGACACTAGGACACTCACGATCCCGCGATACGCCTATGTGGATAACTTCTTAATGTGATACGATTATGACATTCGACCACGAATCCAAACCTTGGACATTAACCTCCCTCTGATACCAAATTGTAACACCTCCCCTATAATGACCGTATAATATGGGTCCGGCTAAGGCCCCACAACATACAGATGCCACAGCTTAAGCATTATAAGATGATATAAACTACCCAACTCAAAACTCAAACCAAACACAGTTGAAACAAAAGAACAAGACTATAAGTTATCTACTAACACATGGGTATCAATATGGCCTTAAGGCCTTACAACAATTAAGAGTCCAAGACTACCTCGGCATGCAAGCCGAAAACATAGTACATAAAGCATCACATTCCACAAAACAGAGTTATTACACAACATGAAACACTTCATGAGTCTTAGGCCTTTTTGGCCGGCGAGCTTGCTCCTGCTTGCGATCCTTGCCCTATAAAAATTGGTTGTAACGTGGGTCAGCAAAGGCTGACCTCAACTGTGTAACCAACACATCTCCTCCCGGCAGTCCCGAGCGGACCCTGGGGCACTCCATCACCCTGTTGGTTAGCACTTTGCATGCAATAAAATATGAACATGTAAATCTATAAAACAGGTTTGGATTTCTCATACAAAAAACATGTTTCTATGTTGAGTATATAATAAAAGGGGCCTATAATGCAGCATGTATGAAAACCTAGGCTTCACCCAAGGCACCCTAAGCGTATGCTTCTAACACATCATCATTTGGATACTTCCACCTTTGGCATTCAAGTTGCAAACACAAGGGTACTCCAATTTCCCCTTCGACATTCGAGCTGCAATCACAAGGGTACTTACAATTTACCCATCTATATACAAGCCGCCATACAGAACTCTTTCCAAGGCCCCACCCGCTCGTGGGTCTCAAAACTCTGGCTTGCCTGCAAGCTATGACTTATCTCGTTAGGATTCCGCCACAAACCCAAAAAAACCGATACTAAGAATCCTTGCTAGACCCCACCCGTTCGTGACGACCCAGGCCCGACACTAATATCGGGATCAAGTCCACCAAAGGAGACCTAGTGGGACTCAGCTGGTATCTTTCGAGCTTGTACAAAGCTTGGCGTTCTTATCAGTTCCATAGAAGGGGACTTGTCTCGCAAGGACACTCTTTATACTTGACTTTGCAACGTCACGGGCTAGCCAGCCGACCACAAAGACAAACTGCACCTTAGAACATCACAATCCCAAGCCTTTCCCACCCTAATCCACCATTCTTACAGTACCGTCCCGCATCCCAGTGTGTACTCTAATTTCCACCTGATCCAGTTCTGATTACACTTACTCACACAAAAGAGGGGGAAAACATCATCACAAATGGCGTTTTGTAGCTAACGGATTTCTAACAAAATCCTTAAGGCTCGCTATGCAACATCACCGAGTCGGACTAACAGTCGCGACTACAGCTTCACCCACAATGCCTTATCCACTAACAGAGCAGATTTCTAGTGTAATATCGTGTCGGGGACGGAATCAATCAACCCGATGGCTCCTCTTGAACCATGGCGACCTGAATCCCTCACTTGAGAGATCTGGTGCCTAAATGCTTGAGAGAAAGCAAAAAAACAACAAGGATGTCATGCACGCATCCTAAAGACCGAGAGAAGAAGTGTCATTACCTTACGACTCCTCTTCCTAGCCATGGAAACCTTGCTTTGCACTGATGAAAATGAGCGCATCCAAGTCCTTTCCATGGATCTGGACTCGGATCAATGATCGGGGCTCCGAAGCTCCGTCAATGGCAGAAGAAAACACTCTTCTTGCTTCTCCACTATCCTTCTCAAAAACCCTAACTCCCATTTCTCAAATGAGAAAATGAGGGGAAACAACCGTTCAGCACTTTTAAAACTCTCTAGAGGGAGAGTCTTGGGCCTTAGGATGAAAACCAAAATGAAATCTGATGGCTAGAAAACCAAATGACAGAATTGCTTCCGTCTGCTACCGTCGGGCAGTAACTACCTACCGTCGAGCAGTAACTAACTACCATCGAGCAATAGTTTCCCAAGCGCACAGGCAGAAATTAATGCCGCACTAACGTCGTCGGTAGAACAAACGTTGCGCGGTAGCTCAATCAATACCACCACTCAACGCCAGTCTCTCAACGCTCTCAATGCCAAGCTATCGCCGCACAGTAGATAGCTAACATCGCGCGCTAGCACTCAACGCTCTCAACGCTCTCAACGCTAACCCTAGAGTTACTGTCATGCTGTAGTTAACTACCACTGAGCGATAGCCCTCTCAGTACTTGACGAACGGCTTTCGTCGAGCTATCTACACCCGATGAAACAAGGCTACCACCGGGCGGTAGCTACTACTGTCGTACGGTAGCTTCTAGAGATCCAAGGTCTGGAAAACCTAGGTGTTACAGGCCTCTTATTCCCATGATTCTGAAGACTTAGAATCACTATCTGACAGGCTTATCTTCTTTTTGGCTAAGAAGTAGTTCTCAGCCTTCTTGTCCTAATAATGCTTGAAAGTGAGTGTAAGATAAATCCTTCACTCTAGAGGGGGGTGAATATAGTGTATTAAAATAATTTTGCAAATATGAAAATTATTCTAGTAGTGGAAGACTTAATTTAGTTAGTGTAGAGTGCTTTACAGAAATCAAAATATAACAAACAAAAGAGCAAATCCACAGCACACAGCAAAAAAGATAGCAAACAACCAGAAGACACAAGGAGCAATAGTGGCTCCCCAAAACCTGGGTACATCCACTCTTCTACCACCCTTGGTAGGAATCCACTGTAGGATGAGTTGATCAGGTGTCCTAGGCACCAATGAGCTTTTGATCAGGTGCTCAAAAACCAAACCAGATTTTTTAATCAGGTGTCTTGCCACCACTTAGTTTATATCCGGTCTCAGAAACCAAAGCAACACTTTTGAAGGGAGTTTAAAAACCCTTTTACAGGAAAGGAAAAAGAAAAATGGTGAAGTTGTCTTCTCTGTCAACAATCAAAGAGAAGCACAAGTGGATGAGATGTTGTCAAAGCTCCCCCTGAGATTAGCAAGAGTTTAGAAACTGGAAGCTTTGCAAGGGTGATAGGTCTTCAGTAGAAAGAATGCTCTAGAAGAAGATGATTCCAGTAAGAATTGAAATATGTGTTGTCTGGAGTGAGAATGATGAAGACTTTTTTTACTTTGAATCAGAATCAATCAAAAGAAATAGGAGCTTGTTCTCTATTTTGTGTTGTTGAGCTCCTTCTCTTTGTTTTCTTCTGTATATCTATATATTTGTTTCTCCTTTTCTGAATGATAATGTGAAATCCAATCTTCAAATCTTTTTGATAGCCGTTAGCAAAGTCATAAAAACTTTCCTTAAATGTCAACTGTCTCTGGAGGAAATAACCTAAAAACATTCCTTCTTTGTTTCCTTGAAACATGCTCCAGATTTATTATAACGGCTAGAAATCTTCTTCAATAAATGCTCTAACTTGAAGACATTTGAAATCCTTAACAAACTGACAAAATTCTAGAAATCATCGATCTCAAAAGATAATCGTCAATATGAGCTCAACTATCGTCGAACTAAGCTCAGAGACATTAGAATTAGTCTAAGACAGAAAACATCGATCTGAGCTCAGAGATCGTCGAACTGAGTTCGACACATCATCGACCTGAGCTCAGAGAGATAGTCGAACTAGGTTCGATGCTTCGTCGATCTGAGCTCAACGACAAGTTGAATTCTTCTTCTAGGCTTCTCATCTGAACTAGGAGGTCTTGGGGAAAGCTTCCAACCTAAGTCCTAAGCCTTAGACCTAACTAGTTGACCTTTACTCTATACAACAAGGTCAAAGAAACAATCCTATAGACATAGGGATCCTGACCCAAATTAGTAATAGGGTGTTCCAACAATCTCCCCCTATTTGAGTTAGGATTACTATTTACATGAGTTATAGGAAATAAAAACATCAACAGAAATAGAAATACAAAAAAACATTACAGAACCATAGAAATATAATTATATCACACCAAATAGTTCAACAGAGATATGAATGAGTTTTCAGCTTACACCCAGATTAATGCTTATCATCAGTTCTTTTCTTGAAAATAATTTCTCTATTTGGATTTTCTGAATCTTTCTATGATCTGAAGTCATCAGCAGCACCAAGGGTCTTCTAGCTTCTGTTTCTAGGAACTACAGCTTCAGGATGTAGCTGCATGTACTCCTCAATATTGAAGAAATTCTTGGAGTTGTATCTTTCAAGTTCTTGTCTTCTTTGATCTGATAGAGTAGAGATATTGGAAGTATCTTGGCCTTTTTCTCTTGCTTTTTTGATTTGATCTAGAGCAGCCATTTCTTTTAGTCTGGCTATCCAGGAGACTGAGTTATTCTCTGGATCTTCAAAAGGAACTGGTGGCTCAAACTTATTGATGGTGTTAGTGGGAGGAGCTTTTGGATGAAAGCCTTCTTTGAGCTTATATGGAAAGGGACTAGAAGTGGAATCACTTGGGCTTTGTAGTTTCTATGATAAGGTTGATATCTGAACTGTCCCTTGAAATAAACTTGATAATCTCTTTGATTGCCACTGAACTGACTTCCTCTTTACTGATTGCCTCTTTGCTGATATCCTCTGGATTGAAATCTTCCTTGAAACTGAGAGGATCTTTTAGATGAAGCATATGAGGATTGATGAGCTGAGTTTCAACCAGATCCTACACCTGGAGAAGGAGGAGGAGGTGGAGGATTATAATAAGAGGTTCATTGGTCATATTTCCTTTTCTTCCTCATGTCCTTCAACTGGTTCTTAGATAATTGCATCCAGTGCACAGTTATGGGGCAGTAATACAGAATATAATAGGGTATATCATGATCAGAAGTAGCTTTGGACAATTGAACTCTTTTCATGGCTTTACTTCTAACTTTTCTCTTCTTTGCAATAGTTGCAGAGGAATCATTAGTGTTAGTCCTGAATTCATCATCATCAGAGCTCTGAGGCTCATCAAATAAAGCATCTATTTGCTTTAACACTTCTTTAGATATAGCAGAAGTTGAAGTAGGAGGAGCAGTGGTAGAGATAACAACATAAACAGCATCTGAAGCAGTAGGAGCAGAAACTGAACAAACTGGCTCTACTGGCTCTATAATAGCCTCTGAAAAAACAACATCAGCATCAGCAGCAGCAAGAACTAAAGGAATATTTTTCACAGATTTAGAAGAATTTATATACATTTCTATCAGATTTGGATCACAGCAGGAGAAGGGAACTATAGCCCTGGTTAGATCTTTAGCAGGGAGAGATGCTGGAGGATAACAACTATACAATGAATCAAATAAGGATAATAAAGAATGTATATCTACTACAGGACTGATGGTTGGAGTTTGAGCTGGAACTGAAACTTAAACTTTCTCTGAAGCTGGAATCTCTGAAGCTAGAACTTCTGATATATGCATTTCTGAAACAAAATCCTCTGAGGGACGCACTTCTTCATAAGGCATCTCCACCAGCCTAGTTTCAGTGATAACTGAATCTAGGCCCCCAGAAGAAGGGATGGCCTGATGGGAGAAGGAAGAAGATATTCTAATAGATAAATCATTCAAAGTCTTGACTAAGGGAGCCAAGGTTGAATACAGTAAGAGAGTTAGCTTGGGTGCCAACAACTCATATAATTTATCTGCTAGAGGAAGAAGATCTACTTGCTAAAGATTAACTTGAGAAGAGGTAGAGGGAGGGGCTGTAGACATGGATGGAATTGATGCAGAGAGAAGTGGTATGGATGGTTGAGAGATGGGGATGGATGTTATGGATGGAGCTGGGATAGTGACTGTTGGTAGAAATGAGGAGATGGTAGGGGTAAAGGATGGTTGAGATATGATATCATGTAGGATTTGCTGAAAGGATGTTAAGGTGGATGGAATGTCTTGAGGTGAAAATGGAGAATCATCCATGAATGAATCATCTAAAAAGTTGAATGATGGAATATGGGAGGATGATTAAAAATCTATGGATGAGAAGAAATGTAGTGGATGGAAAACTTCTTGATGGGTGGCTGGAGGAGGTTAAGAAGCGATTAGAGATGGAGATATGGAAGATGCAACTTGATGTGGAGAAGGAGGAGAGGATATGGAAGGGGATGGCAACACTTCTGCTGGGGCAGTGGACTGAGGAGTGACTTATTCAGTCCTTATGCCTGAAGAAGCTTTTTTTGCAGGAGCCCTGCTGGGTTTGACAATTTGTCTCTCCCACTTGCCAAAAAGAGCTTAAGAAAGCCTCTTTGAAGCATTGATGTGCATCCAATTGGACACTAACAACTGAGGGCACCTATTCTGCAAGAATAGGCCCAAAATCCTTCCAAAATTCACAACATTTTTATTGATCTTTTTCTTAATCAAGTCAAAGAAAATGGCTCCCCAATCCAGGTTCTTCTTATCTACTATTGCAGCCATTAAACAGAATTGATGTCAAGATATTGTATCATGGGCTGAATGTTTGGCCAATATCACTTTGCCTACAACATCTGCTAGAAATCTATACTCCATAGATAGATTTTTCTTCAGCAACTTATTAGGGTTCTCAGAATTATGACCCATTCTATCTAACATTTCAGTAAATTCTACCCCTGATAGTTCTATGTTATCATTTCCAGTACTTAATCCAAAAATCTCTGTAAGAATGGCTGGGGTTAGGGATACCTGTGTCCCTGAGATGGTTCCAATAACTATGTTTTGATCCAGATTGTGGGCAGTATAGACCCATTCTTTAATCTCATCTGCTGCTAACTTTATTCTAGAGATCATAATGTTCACAAGTTGATGCTCCTTGAAAAGTTCCTGAATGTCTTTGAATATTTGATCTGTACCCTCAAATGATTCCATGTCGATATCGAAGCCAGTGTCAAACTTCATTGCGGCTAGAACGGCGACTGACACTGACATATTTCCTGCAAAAACAAACAAGATCAAGTGTAGAAAAGTTTGGAGGGAAAGAAAGTTCTTGCAGAAGGTATGAAAGCGCAAAGGAGAACGACGCCTGAAAAATGATTTATATCAACGTTCGACACTGAAAAGGAAAGATCGTTGAACTCAGTTCGACGATCTACGGCTCTAGGGGAAACTTAAAGGTCTCAACATCTCGATCTTTGTTCGACAATATTTAACATCGTCGATCTTCGTTCGACGATAATTGAGATCGCTGACTGAGAAGGATAGTTTAGCACTATCTGGAAACGCCGAGCTCCATTCGACGATTCCTAACATCGTCGATCTCCGTTTGACGGAAAACGAAAGATAGTTGAATACTATCTGGAAATGACGAGCTCCGTTCGACGATCTTCATGAGAATCGTCGAGCGCAGTTCAGAGATAGAGAAAACCTATAGACACTAGGAAATTCAAATTTTTAACCTAGTCTTTGTATCTTTTTATGTTTAAAGATCTTGGAACTTAATTAAGACTTTCTCCATCTAACATTCCTAACTGATTAAGTAAGAAAGTATGTTTCTTTTCATCCAAGGGTTTGGTGAAAATATCTCCTCTTTGTAAATCAGTTGAGATGTATTCCAATTCAATTTTATTTTTCTCTACATTATCCCTTAAGAAATGATGCCTAATCTCTATGTGTTTTGTCCTACTATGGAGGACTGGATTTTGAGCTATTGAAATAGCATTAGTGTTATCACAAAATATTTTGGACTTCTCTGAGTTGTAGCCATAGTCCAGGTACTGATTTTGAATCCACAATATCTGTGAGCAACAACTACCTACTGCCATATATTCAGCTTCAGTAGTTGATGTGGACACAGATGTTTGTTTCTTGTAAAACTAGGAGACAAGTTTGTCACCAAGAAACTGACAAGTTCCACTGGTGCTTTTCCTGTCTACTCTACATCCAGCATAATCAGCATCAGAAAATCCAGTTAAATCAAATCCTGAATCAGTTGGATACAAGAGACCTAGATTTGGACAACTTTTCACATACCTAAGAATCCTCTTAACTAATGTGAGGTGTGACTCTCTAGGGCTGACTTGGAATCCAGCACATATGCCTGTAGCAAACATTATATCAGGTCTACTAGCTATAAGATACAATAAGGAGCCAATCATTGCTCTGTATGTGGTCTGATCAACTGGTTTCCCATGTTCATCAGCATTTAATGCAGCATTAGTAGGCATGGGTGTTTTCATAGATGATACATCAGACATACCAAACTTCTTAACCAATTCTTTTGCATACTTGGTTTGAGAAATAAAGATGCCATCAGCATTTTGTTTGACTTGCAATCCTAGAAAGAAGAATAGCTCACTCATGCTACTCATTTCAAATTTGGAATGCATTAGGTTGGAGAACCTTTTGCACAAATTTGAATTAGTAGAACCAAAAATAATATCATCTACATTGATTTGTACTAGTAGGATATGGGACTTATGGGTTCTAATAAAAAGAGTTTGGTCTACTCTACCCCTTTTAAAGTCATTTTCCAAGAGAAAGCAAGCTTAGGGTCTCATACCATGCTCTAGGAGCTTGTTTGAGACCATATAATGCTTTATGCAATTTATAAACAAAATCAGGGTGAGTTAGAGAGATAAAACCTGGAGGCTATTTTATATAAACTTCTTCCTTGATATCACCATTGAGGAATGCACTTTTGACATCCATTTGATATACTTTTAACTTCTTGTGAGCTGCATATGCTAGGAAGATTCTTATGGCCTCTAACCTTGCAACTGGTGCAAAGGTTTGGTCATTGTCTATTCCTTCTTCTTGAGAATATCCTTGAGCAACCAGCCTTGCCTTGTTTCATACTACAACTCCTTGATCATCTAACTTGTTTCTGAATACCCATTTTGTTCCAACGATGGGATGATTCTTTGGCTTTGGCACTAGCTCCCAAACTTTGTTTCTTTTAAATTGATTTAATTCCTCTTGCATTGCAATAATCCAGTTTGGATCTTGTTCTGCATCTTGTATGGATTGAGGCTCAATTTGAGAAAGAAAGCAAGTGTGCATCAGATTTTGATTGAATTGGTTTCTGGTTTGCACACCTGCTGAGATGTCTTCAATCACTTGGGAGATTGGATGGTCTCTTGATGTTACTAAATCAACAATGGGTGTTGATTGTTCACCAACCTGTGTTGTTATTTCCTCTTATGGAACAACAACTGGCTCTTCATTTGGATTGTCACCATGACTTGCTAAAATCTGACTGTCATCTTCATTTTCACTGCTTTCAGCTTCTTGTTGAGTGGATGAGGGTGATGGATATTTTTCAATGATATTTAGCTTGTCCAAATTCTCTGATAGAGAATGTACCTGCAAAGGGTCTATGGTAGAAGTGCTCTTCTTCTTGTAAGACATATTAGTTTCATCAAAAGAGACATGCACTGTTTCTACAATTTTATGAGATGATTTATTATAAAACCTATAAGCCTTACTGATCATGGAGTATCCCAGAAAAACTCCTTCATCAGCTTTGGCTTCAAATTTTTCTAAGTATTTCTTGTTATTGTTATGAATGAAGCAAATACAACCAAAAATTCTAAGATAATCAACTTTAGGTTTCTTTTCTTTGAGTAATTCTTAGGGAGTCTTGCCCTTTAGCTTATGTATCAAACTCCCGTTCAGAAACATAGTTTGAAGTGTTCACAACCTCTGCCCAAAAGGATAGAGGGAGGTGAGCATCTGTCAACAATATTGTAGCAGATTCAATAAGGGTTATATTCTTCCTTTAACCTACCCCATTCTGTTGAGGAGTTCTTGGAGCTGAGAAAGTGTGTCTGATCCCTTCCTTCTGACAAGAACTCTTGCATAAGAAGAGAATCAAACTCTGTCCCATTATCACTTCTGATCAGGGCTATGTGAGTATTGAACTCAATCTGTATACATTTGAGAAACTCTGTCAAACATTTGAAGTTATCAAACTTCTTCCTAAAAAAGAACACCCATGTGAATCTAGAGAAATCATCTAAAACTACTAAAGTATAATATTTCCCTACTACGCTTTGTATAGTAATGGGTCCAAACAGATCCATATGTAACAAGTACAAAATCCTAGGTGAATCACTCTTATTAAGTGACTTAAAGCTGTTTTTAAATTGCTTGCCTAATTGACAAGACCTGCAGAGTCCTTCCTTCTTATAGGGGCCAGAAGGTAGTCCTCTAACAAGGTTGTCCTTGGATAGCCTAGCAATGTTTCTAAGGTTGACATGTCCTAATCTCTTATGTCATAATTCATTTGGTTTGCTAGGAGAATTAAATAAACAGATATCTACCTTAGTTGAATGAAAATCTACTAGATAGATGTTACCTCTTCTGTTACCTGTCAATACAGTTGCATTGTCTTCTGATTTGATGATGCATGAAGACTTGTTGAATGTAACCTGACAGCCTTCATCACATAGCTGACTGATACTTATAAGATTGTGCTTCAGTCCTTCCACATATGCTACCTTCTTGAATGTTACTGATCCTATTTGGACTACACCATATCCTTTGGTCTATCCAAAGTTTGAATCTCCAAATAGGACTTTTGGTCCATGTTTAGCCTTAAAGGATATTAGGTTATCCTTTCTTCCAGTCATGTGCTTGGAGCACCCACTATCCAGATACTAATGTTGGTCCATAGTTGGATAGGTCTTCACCTGCACAAATAACAGTTCATTTGTTTTTGACCCAATTTACCTTGGGTCTAGCTTGATAACCTTTGAAATCAGAAATGAAAGACATCTCTGGTTGACTCTTATATCCTTCAGGATGATATCTCCTAGGCGGAATTATCCATTCAGTATAAGGGTTGAACCCTTGAGTTGTAGGATATCTAGAATTAATTTTTGACATACCTCTTGAGAACTGGTCGTATCTCTGAGCTCCGTACGACGATCGTGGAGCTGAGTTCGACGATCTTGGGTCAGATCGTCGAGCTCCGTTCAGCGATCGATCTTGCCTGTGTTCAGAGATCAGAGATCGTCGACCTGAGTTCAACAATTCAGCATGAAATCGCTGAGCTCCGTTCGAAGAATGTCGAGCTCTGTTCGAAGATCGTCGAGCTCTGTTCGACGATTTTTGTTGAACTTTGTTCTTTTTGGGTAGATCAGAATTTTTTCTAGCTACCTCCACAACTCCTTTCCCTTTATCAGAGATAAATTTAATGGGAGTTGTTTACACAATAGCTTGGCTGGATGAAGCACCCAAGCCCAGTGTACTATTGAGTCTTGAGTTCACTGAGCTTGTGATGTCCATTAGTTTTATACTTCTCCCATTGAGGGTTTCTTCAAACTTCTTGGCCTCAGATAGTTCACTTTTCAGTGAAGCTATCTGCTCCCTACAACATTCTAACTCATCTGAGAGTTTGAGGTTATCTGAACTTAAGGTACTGTATTCAGATAACTGATTTCTGAGAGAGATAATTTCTTTCTCAGAATTGAGTAGATCTAAACACAGTGCTTTAAATTCAGACTTGAAGTCCTCAGAATTAAAATCAAATGAATCAATTACCTGATCTTCTTCTAGCTCTGGTTCAGATTCAGATTCAGATTCATGTTCTGAATTAGTGTTGTTCTGAGATGCATTGATTGCCATCATGCAGAATTCTTTTTCGTGTGCATCATCTTCATCATCACTTGAGCTTGATGATGCATCAGATTCTTCTTCTGTTGCACTCCATGTTTCAGCAATAAATCCATTCCTTGTGTGCTTGTTCTTGTTGGAAGAGGATCTGTCATAGTGATTTCTTCTGGAGTCTTTATCTTTTCTCTTTTCTCTCTTGTCCTTCTTGTCCTTGTTTTGACTTTCTGGACAATCAGGCAGTATGTGGTCTGGTTTCCTGCAACCATAAAAAATAATCTCTTTATTATTTTTCTGAAGTCCTTCCTGGCCATTTTGTAGAACCTCTTGGCTAGGAGGCTCATCAGTTCTTCATTGCCTGTCACTTTGTCCTCAGGTTGTTCTTCTGTTGCCTTGAAAGCAATTGACTTCTCCTTCCTGACTGCTGGAGAAGTTGTCTTCTGCTCTTCTTCTCTATTCTTGATGAGCTGCTCATAGGATTTCAGCTTGCCCAATAGAGCTTTTGTAGTGATCTCATTCAGACTTATGGCATCCTTGATGGGCCAGATCCTTGAATCCCAAGTGCTGGTGAAGGACATTAGGATTTTGTCATTTATCTCTGTGAGAGAGATCTCCTTGTCCAAGGTCTTGAGTTCACTGACAATCAGACTTAATCTGTTGTACATGTCAGCTACTGATTCACTTTCTGCTTTCCTGAAATTCTCATACTGAGTGATGAGATGAGATCTCCTATCTTTTCTCTCATCAGCTGATCCTGACACAAGCTCAGATAGCTTGTCCCAAATCTCATTAGCTGAGTTGCATTCAGCTACCTTCTGGTAGATGTCATCAGACATTATCTGAGCTAGGATGTTCATAGCTTTAGCATCAGCAACCTTCCATTTCTTTATATCAGCATCTATTCCTGAAGGTGGTGGAACAGCATTTATACTAATGCTTGCAGGAGGCTTGGGGCAATCTGTCAAAACAGAATTAAAGATATCTTCATCAATGGAATTCATGTATAATCTGATCCTTGCCTTCCAAAGTGCAAACTTGGAGAGATTGCACACTAGAGGTCTTGTGCTAACATAATCTTTGTTTTGTGCAATGGATTTAGATTAAAATAAATATAATAAAAATAACCCTCTATTAAGGATGGATCTCAAGAGAGATCTTTTGGTTCAGGTGTTAGCCTGTATGAACAACTAACCTCCCTCTGATACCAATTGAAAGTGAGTGTAAGATCAATCCTTCACTCTAGAGGGGGGTGAATAGAGTGTATTAAAATAATTTTTCAAATATGAAAATTATTCTAGCTGTGGAAGACTTAATTTAGTTAGTGTAGAGTGCTTTACAGAAATAAAAATATAACAAACAAAAAGCAAATCCACAGCACACAGCAAAAAAGATAGCAAACAACCAAAAGACACAAGGAGCTATAGTGGTTCCCCAAAACCTGGGTACATCCACTCTTCTACCACCCTTGGTAGGAATCCACTGCAGGATTAGTTGATCAGGTGTCCTGGGCACCAATAAGCTTTTGATCATTTGCTCAAAAACCAAACCAGATTTTTTGATCAGGTGTCTTGCCACCACTGAGTTTTGATCAGGTCTCAGAAACCAAAGCAAAACTTTTGAAGGGAGTTTAAAAACCCTTTTACAAGAAAGGAAAAAGAAAAATGGTGAAGTTGTCTTCTCTGTCAACAATCAAAGAGAAGCACAAGTGGATGAGATGTTGTCAATGCTCCCCCTGAGATTAGCAAGAGTTCAGGAACTGGAAGCTTTGCAAGGGTGATAGGTCTTCAGTAGAAAGAATGCTCCAGCAGAAGATGATTCCAGTAAGAACTGAAATATGTGTTGTCTGGAGTGAGAATGATGAAGACTTTTTTTCACTTTAAATTTGAATCAATCAGAAGAAATAGGAGCTTGTTCTCTGTTTTGTGTTGTTGAGCTCCTTCTCTTTGTTTTCTTTTGTATATCTGTATATTTGTTTGTCATTTTCTGAATGATAATGTGAAATCCAGTCTTCAAATCTTTTTGATAGCCGTCAGCAAAGTCATAAAAACTTTCCTTAAATGTCAACTGTCTCTAGAGGAAATAACCTAAAAACATTCCTTCTTTGTTTCCTGGAAAATTGCTCCAGATTTATTATAATGGCGATAAATCTTCTTTAATAAATGCTATGACTTGAAGACATTTTAAATCCTTAACAAACTGACAAATTCCAGAAATCGTCGATATCAAAAGATAATCGTCGATCTGAGCTCAACTATCGTCGAACTGAGCTAAGAGACATTGGAATTAGTCTAAGATAGAAAATGTCGATCTGAGCTCAGAGATCGTCGAACTGAGTTTGACGCATCGTCGACCTGAGCTCAGAGAGATAATCGAACTGGGTTCGACGCTTCATCGATCTGATCTCGACGACAAGTTGAATTCTTCTTCTGGGCTTCTCATTTGAACTAGGAGGTCTTGGGGAAACCTTGCAACCTAAGTCCTAAGCCTTAGACCTAACTAGTTGACCTTTACTCTATACAACAAGGTCAAAGCAACAATTCTATAGACATAGTGATCCTGACCCAAATTAGTAATAGGGTGTTCCAACAATCTCCCCCTATTTGGGTTAGGATTACTATTTACATGAGTTATAGGAAATAAAAACATCAACAGAAATAGAAATACAAAAAAACATTGCAGAACCACAGAAATATAATTATATCAAAAAAATAGTTCAGCAGAGATATGAAGGAGTTTTCATCTTACACCCAGAATTAATGCTTATCATCAGTTTTTTCATGAAAATGATTTATCTATTTTGATTTTCTGAATCTTTCTTTGATCTGAAGTCATCAGCAGCACCAAGTGTCTTCTAGCTTCTGTTTCTAGGAACTACAGCATCAGGATATAGCTGCATGTACTCCTCGGTATTGAAGAATTTCTTGGAGTTGTATCTTTCAAGTTCTTGTCTTCTTTGATCTGATAGAGTAGAGATATTGTAAGTATCTTGGCCCTTTTCTCTTACTTCCTTGATTTGATCTAGAGCATCCATTTCTTTTAGTCTAGCTGTCCAAGAGACTAAGTTATTCTCTGGATCTTCAAAAGGAACTGGTGGGTCATTCTTATTGATGGTGTCTATGGGAGGAGCTTTTGGATGAAAGCCTTCTTTGAGCTTATAAGGAAAAGGACCAGAAGTGGAATCACTTGGGCTTTGTCCTTTCCTTTGATAAGGTTGATGTCTGGACTGTCCTCTGAAATAAACCTGATAATCTCTTTGATTGCCTCTGTACTAACTTCCTCTTGACTGATTGCCTCTTTGCTGATATCCTCTGGATTGAAATCTTCCTTGAAATTGAGAGGATCTTTTAGATGAAGCATATGTGGATTGATGAGCTGAGTTTTCACTAGATCCTGTACCTGGAGAAGGAGGAGGAGGTGGAGGATTATAATGAGAGGTTCCTTGGTCATATTTCCTTTTCTTCCTCATGGCCTTCAACTGGTTCTTAGAGAATTGCATCCAGTGCTCAGTTATGGGGCAGTAATGCAGAATATAATAGGGTATATCATGATCAGAAGTAGCTTTGGACAATTGAACTCTTTTCATTGCTTTACTTCTAGCTTTCCTCTTCTTTGTAATAGTTGTAGAGGAATCATCAGAGTCAGTCGTGAATTCATCATCATCAGAGCTCTGAGGCTCATCAAATAAAGCAACTATTTGCTTTAACACTTCTTTAGATATAGCAGGAGTTGAAGTAGGAGTAGTAGTGGTAGAGATAACAACATCAACAACATCTGAAGCAGTAGGAGCAGAAACTAAACAAACTGGCTCTACTGGCTCTATAACAGCCTCTGAAAAAACAACATCAGCAGCAGCAGCAGCAAGAACCAAAGGAATACTTTCCACAGATTTAGCAGAATTTATATACATTTCTATTAGATTTGGATAACAGTAGGAGAAGGGAACTATAGCCCTAGTTAGATCTTTAGCAGGGAGAGGTGCTGGAGGATAACAGCTATACAATGAATCAAATAAGGATAATAAAGAATGTATATCTACTATAGGACTGATGGTTGGAGTTGGAGCTGGAACTGAAACTGAAACTTTCTCTGAAGCTGGAATCTCTGAAGCTAGAACTCTTGATATATGCATTTCTGAAACAAAATCCTCTGAGGGAAGCACTTCTTCATAAGGCATCTCCCCCAGCCTAGTTTATGTGATAACTGAATCTAGGCCCCCAGAAGAAGGGATGTCCTAATGGGAGAAGGAAGAAGATATTCTAACAGATAAATCATTCAAAGTCTTGACTAAGGGATCCAAGGTTGAATCCAGTAAGAGAGTTAGCTTGGGTGTCAACAACTCATATAATTTATCTACTAGAGGAAGAAGATCTACTTGCTCAAGATTAAGTTGTGTAGAGGTAGAGGGAGGGGCTGCAGACATGGATGGAATTGATGCAGAGTGAAGTGGTATGGATGGTCGAGAGATAGGGATGGATGTTATGGATGGAGCTGGGATAGTGACTGTTGGTAGAAATGAGGAGATGGTAGGGGTAAAGGATGGTTGAGATATGATGTCATGTAGGATTTGTTGAAAGGATGTTGAGGTGGATGGAATGTCTTGAGGTGAAGATGGAGAATCATCCATTAAGGAATCATCTAAAAGGTTGAATGATGGAAGATGGGAGGATGATTCTAAATCTATGGATGAGAAGAAATGTAGTGGATGGAAAACTTCTTGATGGGTGGCTGGAGGAGGTGAAGAAGCTATTTGAGATGGAGATATGGAAGATGTAACTGGATGTGGAGAAGGAGGAGAGGATATGGAAGGGGATGGCAACACTTCTGCTGGGGTAGTGGACTGAGGAGTGACTGATTCAATACTTATGCCTGAAGAAGCTTTTGCTGCAAGAGCCCTGCTAGGTTTGATAATTTGTCTCTCCCACTTGCAAAAAAGAGCTGAAGAAAGCCTCTTTGAAGCATTGATGTGAATCCCATTGGACACTAACAACTGAGGGCACCTATTCTGCAGGAATAGGCCCAATATCCTTCCAAAATTCACAAAAATTTTATTGATCTTTTTCTTAATCAAGTCAAAGAAAATGGCTCCCCAATCCAGGTGCTTCTTATCTACTATTGCATCCATTAAACAGAATTGATGTCTAGATATTGTATCATGGGCTGAATGTTTGGCCAATATCACTTTGCCTACAACATTTGCTAGAAATCTATACTCCATAGATAGATTTTTCTTCAGCAACTTATTAGGGTTCTCAGAATTATGACCCATTCTATCTAACATTTCAGTAAATTCTACACCTGATAGTTCTATGCTATCATTTCTAATACTTAATCCAAAAATCTCTGTAAGAATGGCTGGGGTTAGGGATACCTGTGTCCCTGAGATGGTTCCAATAACTGTGTTTTGATCTAGATTGTGGGCAGTATAGACCCATTCTTAAATCTCATCTGTTGCTAACTTGATTCTGGAGGTCATAATGTTCATAAGTTGTTGCTCCTTGAAAAGTTCCAGAATGTATTTGAATATTTGATCTGTACCCTCAAATGATTCCATGTCGATATCGAATCCAGTATCGAATTTCATTGCGGCTAGAACGGCGACTGACACCGATATATTTCCTACAAAAATAAACAAGATCAAGTGTAGAAAAGTTTGGAGGGAAAGAAGGTTCTTGCAGAAGGTAAGAAAGCGCAAAGGAGAATGACGCCTGAAAAATGATTTTATATCAGGGTTCGACACCAAAAAGGAAAGATCGTTGAACTCAGTTCGACGATCTACAGATCTAGGGGAAGCTGAAAGGTCTCAACATCGTCGATCTCCGTTCGACGATATTTAACATCATCGATCTTCGTTCTACAAGAATTAAGATCGCTGACAGAGAAGGATAGTTTAGCAGTATCTGGAAACGCCGAGCTCCATTCGACGATTCCTAACATCGTCGATCTCCGTTCAACAGAAAACGAAATATTGTTGAATACTATATGGAAACGACGAGCTCCGTTCGACGATCTTCAGGAGAATCGTCGAGCGCAGTTCAGAGACAGAAAAAACCTATAAACACTAGGAAATTCAAATTTTTAACCTAGTCTTTATCTCTTTTTTCATTTAAAGATCTTGGAACATAATTAAGACTTCCTCCATCTAACATTCCTAACTGATTAAGGAAGAAAGTATGTTTCTTTTCATCCAAGGGTTTGGTGAAAATATCTCCCCTTTGTAAATCAGTTGAGATGTATTCAAATTCAATTTTATTTTTCTCTACATTATCCCTTAAGAAATGATGCCTAATCTCTATGTGTTTTGTCCTACTATGGAGGACTGGATTTTGAGCTATTGAAATAGCACTAGTGTTATCACAAAATATTTTGGACTTCTCTAAGTTGTAGCCATAGTCCAGGAGCTAATTTTGAATCCACAATATCTGTGAGCAACAACTACCTGCTGCCATATATTCAGCTTCAGCAGTTGATGTGGACACACATGTTTGTTTCTTGCAAAACAAGGAGACAAGTCTGTTACCAAGAAACTGAAATGTTCCACTGGTGCTTTTCCTGTCTACTCTACATCCAGCATAATCAGCATCATAAAATCCAGTTAAATCAAATCATGAATCAGCTGGATACCAGAGACCTAGATTTGGATAACTTTTCACATATCTAAGAATCCTCTTAACTAATGTGAGGTGTGACTCTCTAGGGCTGACTTGGAATCTAGCATATATGCATGTAGCAAACATTATTATCAAGTCTACTAGTGGTAAGATATAATAAGGAGCCAATCATTGCTCTGTATGTGGTCTAATCAACTTGTTTCCCATATTCATCAGCATCTAATACAGCATTGGTAGGCATGGGTGTTTTCATAGATGATGCATCAGACATACCAAACTTCTTAATCAATTCTTTTGCATACTTGGTTTGAGAAATAAAGATGCCATCAGCATTTTGTTTGACTTACAATCCTAGAAAGAAGGATAGCTCACCCATGCTACTCATTTCAAATTTGGAATGCATTAGGTTGGAGAACCTTTTGTAGAAATTTGAATCAGTAGAACAAAAAATAATATCATCTACATAGATTTGTACTAGTAGGATATGGTACTTATGGGTTCTAATAAAAAGAGATTGTTCTACTCTACCCCTTTTAAAGTCATTTTCCAAGAGAAAGCAAGCTAGGGTCTCATACCATGCTCTAGGAGCTTGTTTGAGACCATATAATGCTTTATGCAATTTATAAATAAAATCTGGGTGAGTTAGAGAGATAAAATCTGGAGGCTGTTTTACATACACTTCTTCCTTGATATCACCATTGAGGAATTCACTTTTGACATCCATTTGATATACTTTGAACTTCTATTGAGCTGCATATGCTAGGAAGATTCTTGTGGACTCTAACCTTACAACTGGTGCAAAGGTTTGGTCATTTTCTATGCCTTCTTCTTGAGAATATTCTTGAGCAACCAGCCTTGCCGTGTTTCTTACTATAACTCCTTGATCATCTAACTTGTTTCTGAATACCCATTTTGTTCCAACAATGGGATGATTCTTTGGCTTTGGCACTAGATCCAAAACTTTGTTTCTTTCAAATTGATTTAATTCCTCTTACTTTGCCATAATCCAGTTTGGATCTTGTTCTGCATCTTGTATGGATTAAGGCTCAATTTGAGAAAGAAAGCAAGTGTGCATCAGATTTTGATTGAATTGGTTTCTGGTTGGCACACCAGCTGAGATGTCTCCAATCACTTGGGAGATTGGATTGTCTCTTGATGTTACTAAATCAATAATGGGTGTTGATTGTTCACCAACCTGTGTTGTTATTTCCTCTTGTGCAACAACAACTGGGTCTTCATTTGGATTGTCACCATGACTTGCTAAAATCTGACTGTCATCTTCATTTTCACTTCTTTCAGCTTCTTGTTGAGTGGATGAGGGTGATCGATCTTTTTCAATGATATTTAGCTTGTCCAAATTCCTTGATAGAGAATGTACCTGCAAAGGTTCTATGGTAGAAGTGCTCTTCTCCTTATAAGATATATTAGTTTCATCAAAAGAGACATGCACTGTTTCTTCAATTTTATGAGATGATTTATTATAAACCCTATTGGCCTTACTGATCATGGAGTATCCCAGAAACACTCTCTTCATCAGCTTTGGCTTCAAATTTGGCTAAGTATTTCTTATAATTGTTATGAATGAAGCAAATACAACCAAAAATTCTAAGATAATCAACTTTAGGTTTCTTCCCTTTGAGTAATTCATAGGGAGTTTTGCCCTTTAGCTTATGTATCAAACTCCTATTCAAAACATAGTTTGAAGTGTTCACAGCCTCTGCCCAAAAGGATAGAGGGAGGTGAGCATCTATCAATAATGTTGTAGCAGATTCAATAAGGGTTCTATTCTTCCTTTTAGCTACCCTATTCTGTTGAGGAGTTCTAGGAGCTGAGAAAGTGTGCATGATCCCTTTCTTCTGACAGAACTCTTGCATAAGAAGAGAATCAAACTCTATCCCATGATCACTTTTGATCAGGGCTATGTGAGTATTGAACTCAATCTGTATACATTTGAGAAACTTTGTCAAACATTTGAAGTTATCAGACTTCTTCCTCTAAAAGAACACCCATGTGAATCTAGAGAAGTCATCTACAACTACTAAAGTATAATATTTTCCTCCTAGGCTTTGTAACATCCAATTTCAAACTAGACCCCTGGAAGTGGTTTTGTCATAACAGAACCCTAGGAAACCCAGGAATTGAAGTTTATCGACCAAGATTTCGAGTCAAGGGGTGGTCACACCCGTAAACGACCCGTCATGCCCGTGACCAAGGGCGTTACCCCTTTGACGATCGTCGACCTCAGAAAAATGATCGGCGAGCTCAGAAATTTCAACATGGGCCTGGCATGCCCGTGACCGATCTGTCACGCCCATGACTTTGGAATGGCGTTGAGTGAGCTGAGCTCACTCAACGTCGTAGTCTGGATGGCATTGTGTGAGCTTAGCTCACTTAACGCCATAAGCTGAATGGCGTTGAGTGCACTGACTGCACTCAACGCCATCTGGTGTTGTCTGGATGGCGTTTAGTGAGCTGAGCTCACTAAATGCCGTGGACTGGATGGAGTTGAGTGATCTTAGCTCACTAAATGCCATAAACTAGAAAGCGTTGAGTGCACGGACTGTACTCAACGCCGTCTGCTGAGGCCTGGAATGGCGTTGAGTGAGCTGAGCTCACTCAACGTCCGTAGTTTGGATGGAGTTGAGTTAGCTTACCTCACTCAACGCCATAAGCTAGACGGTGTTGAGTGCATAGACTGCACTCAATGCCACCTTGAGTAGACTGGATGGCGTTGAGTGAGCAGAGCTCACTCAACGGCATAATCTGGATGGCGTCACTCAACGCCATAGTCTGGGAGGGGCATTTTGGATGGCATTGAGTGAGCAGAGCTCACTCAACGCCGTATTTGGGATGGCGTTGAGTGAGCAGAGCTCACTCAACACCGTAGCATGGATGGCGTTAAGAGCTCACTCAACGCCATAGCTTGGATGGCGTTGAGTGAGCTGAGCTAACTCAATGCCATTTTACTTAGAATTTTTTTCTGGCAGGACTATTTTTTTGGCTGTGTGCTGGTTCAGCTGAACCGGGCCGGTTTAGGAAGTGAGCCATTTTCTCTTATTAAGACTTAGTTAAGTCTTAATTTAAAAGGTTAACTAGTCAATTGAAGCTGTGCCACGTGGACGGTCGGTTTTGCGAAAAGGAGCGGTTATGGCCATGGCAGAGAACCTGCTATCATCGCCGTTAATGGCACTTGATGCCTTGGCATCCCTTCCCCTCCCCTTTTTCGACTAGATTCAACTCCTCTAGGGAAGAGGAGGAGTTTCCAATCGTTAGTTAGCTGTTACAGAGCCGTTTCAGCCCCCCACCACCATGGCCAAGCTAAGCTTTAATGGACCATTAATGGCCATTGATGTTTTGGCCTTTCCCCTCCTTAACCGAGCCCTTAAACAGCATCAGAGGCCCAGGAGTAAGGTTTCCCAACCTTTACCCGAGGATTCGAGTCCTCCCATCGTGCTATTGCAGATGTCGAGCGACGCCACCACCGCGCCAATGGCTTTCCGTCGATCTGCATGCCTCTAGCCCGCGAACAAGGTCCTCCCTCCTCTCTCTCTCTATGGCTAGATCTTAGAATTCTTTAGGTTTGATAATCGAGCTCAACGGAGCTCGATCGGAAGAGCTCCTCTTCCCATTTTTCCTGCAAAAAAAGGGCTAGTCACAGGTTCGCCGGATTCAGCCTCTCCGGCGGCCGCCACCTCAACGGAAGTGGTGGTGGCGGTGGCGGTGGCTGGCCAGGGAGGACGCTGGATGGCCGGCGGCAGCTTCTTGAATGCACTCCAGGTCGGGCTAATCTCAGCCCTTAGCTGGAGGAAGAAGATGACCCAGCACTGTTGGATCTTCTTCAAGATCCGTGCTATTTAATTAATCTTTTTCTTTTATATGAATTTTTTGTACTAGAATATAAACAACTTTAGAAAATTTATGAAAACTACTTAGACGCTTTATATTAAGAAATGGTCAACATATAATATGTAGCCCTATGGGTCTACTTTATTTTAAAATTGATTTGGGTCAATTTGGTCAAATGGTTTGACCATGGCACCTCTTTTGGTGGGATCTATACCTAGAGCTAGGCAAAGACTAAAACGTGTGCCCACCCTTCATCCCTTGACCAAATGATCTGAAATTTGGGCAGAGAGTCTACCCTAGCTATACCTATATCCTTTACAAAAATGGGAATTTTTGGAGAATGTTTTTCTATAGTTTTTAGAAAAATTTAATAATCTTAGGAAAAAATAATTAGATGGCTTAATGACTTCCAAACCCTCCCAAATTTTGGTGAGTGCTCCCCGGGTTCATCATGAGGCTCTGTATAATTTTTCATCTCATTTTGAGTTGTTTTAGATTGGAAATGGACAAACCTAAGCTTTGCCCTATTAAGGGGTTTTTAGGTCAAAAGTGCACTTTGAGATTTGAGTCGTCAAATCACCTCAATAGAGGCTAATATTTTTACCACTGACTAGGCATGATGCCTAGCACCCTCTCATGGATTTGGAGGCGGATTGGGGTAAATTTTGCCTAGGACCCAAGGTCAAACCCTAAGGATGGTTCTTGGTGGTTTGTGAAGGGCAAGTGGTCAAATGACCTGGTTATGACCTGAGACTTGGTAGATAGAATTCTAGGGTAGCTAGAATTCTCTTGTAGAAATCTAAATGGATTTTAAAGTGAATAAGTCCCTCAAAACCCTAACCCTAGTTTAGAAGAACAAAACTTGTAGAGATAGAAAATGTCACTAAACCTCACTGAACAGTGATGAGATTTGGGTAGAGTAGTTTTTAAGGTTAGTACAAGCTCTGGCGATTTTATTATGAATTTAAGATCATTATTTTGGATACTTCATTAACAATTTTGTAGTTTATATTATTTACTTAGAAATTTATTATGGAGAAAATACTTTCTGAAAATTAATGATATTTAGGCAGAGGACTCCTATTTATGTTTTAAAGCTCTGTGAATTTTTATGAGATTTTTAGAAGTTTAATTCTAAGGCTTGCTTCATTAAGTGTTGTTTCCCATGAAAAATTAATTAAATCTATTTTGGTGTTTAGCAAGCCGGTAAAATTATGATCTTTGCACAATAACCTTTTCTGTACCATACTAATATTCAGTAATTTTTCTTTAATTTTATGAAGAGTAATTTCAGTACTTCCTTCTTTACATAGGATTAATGAGATTATAATGGAAAAATTAATTAGAGGCTAAATACTTTCTGTAAAATCATTAAAATTAGTATTTGATGATAACTCAATGTTATTTAGTGATCATAATTTTTGGGTGGCCATTACTTTAGAAAATCATGAAGTTCATGTTTAAAATTACCCATGGCCAACCTTTTGGAAAATTAAATAAATATCAGATTAATTAGGAAAATTATAAATTTCTGGATTTAGGCTAATTATATCATGATAGACCTCCAGTAAAATTTTTTAGGAGATTTGGAAGACAATTTGGAGTACCTCCCCTTGTATACCTCATATAGCTTAGAATGGTCTGCATATAGTAAAACCGCAGAAACTGAACTAGAGTGGGTAATGAACTTGGGGAGATGGATTTTTGGTAGTTTGCGGGTTTGGATAGGGTAAGTTAAATTAAGTTCATTATGGGTAGTCAGGATGAGTAGAGTGTGAGATTGGCTAGTGTTAAGTGGTGTTCGGGAACGACGAAAGATCGTCCACCCTGGTTGGAGAGGAAGAGTATCAATACACTAGGATATATCCAAATAAATTTGAATGGGATCGGGTAATGGGTAATAACCACTAAAAGTAAGTTCCTTGCGAAAGGGAACGATGGGATTCAGCTACCATCATAGTTCCTAGTGCCCTTTGAGAGCCCTTCACAGGGAATACCGGGGGCAGTCCTAGGCTAACGTAAACCGTAAGAATAATAAACTAAAATAGCAACTAGTATATCTTGGGTTGCACATTCACACACCCTGGTAGCTAGGGAGGTAGAATAAGTTGGTTTGGTTGCCATTCAGACGGTAGCTCTGAAGGTAGATGCACGGACGGGATAGTCCCGGGAGCCGAGGGCTCGAGGGTTTAAGTACAGAATAAGGTGGTGGGTCTTCAGTATTTGATTGTCATTCACACCGACATCAGTACGTTTACTCGGTGGTGTGAGACACTTAGCCAAAGAAAGTCTTGTGGGTATAGCCAGCACAAGTATGTGGATACTCTAGGTTGTGTTCTTCTAGGGGCGTACAGAAGGGCTAGGCAAGGTAGTGTGGATACCCGCCTAGGTGTGGGGGGCCCGACCCACTGTCTCTGTTTGCCACTACGAAGGTTCCTGGGAGTGAAGCTAGCTGCCCAAAGAGGGGGAACCAATGGTCTGTGCGCATAGAGTCGTGTGTGTGAGTTGCACTTGCATGAATCATGGCATAGCATACCACTACACTCATATTTACATACAACTGACACCCCAACGTATAAATCGGTATGGGACTTTTTATACGACGGGAGCCTTGCAAAAAACCCCTTAACTTATAAGTTTGTATGGGCATTCATATAAGTTAAGGTTACTTACTATTTACTTACAATTTACTTTCTTGCTTTTTATTTGTCTATTTTACTACTCACTACAGTAGAACTGCTAGATGTACTCTAATTTTATTAGTTGTTTATACACCATGAACAATTGTTAGACTAGTTCCACTGTAATCCGTTTGATTATTCTCCACCATTGTAGCTTCCCTTTCCTCCTCTTTGCTCGGTGCTTAGGAGCCGTGGGGGGAGGGGTAGGGGATGATAGAGCTTAGTCTTTATGACTAATGGTTTTTGAACCACAACATTACAGGAGCTCCGGATGGGAGACAGGGACCAGCAGCCTAGGGACCAGCACAAGCAAAGTACGGTGCGCATGGAGGTGGGCCAGTCTAGCACCGGAGTACCTGTGACCAGCTCCGTGAGTGTTTAGTATTTGTATAGCTTCCGCGATGAGTGATTTGTAGCGAGGACTCTGATGTACCGAGCTCGAGCCCGTTTCTTTATTTCATCTGAACTGCTCTTTTGCAGTACTTTCTATTATTATATATTGATGAACTTGTTGTGATTTTATTCATATGTGTTTCTGTGGACCTGTTTACATTCAGTGTAATATTTACTTCTCTCTCTTTGTGATCGAAAAGGGCCGGCAGAATTGGCGTTTTGTAGTGGCGGCCTTCCCGTGAGTCGATGCCACCGCAAAGCGGCAATTCTGGGCTAAGACCCCGGTGGTTGAAAAAGAAAAAAAAGGGGGTCTTACAAGTGGTATCAGAGCAGACCTCGATCGGAAGAGAAGTAGTCCACAAAACCGTGGGCCACCCCCATGCGAGCTTAGTTTGCGGACAAACTAGCAGCGGAAGCAGTGGTGTGCCCATAAGGGAAATCACATGTGAAAGTCCATCCTACCCCTTTCTTATATTCCATTCATACGTTCTCTAACAAATGGAATTTTTCCTTGTAGCCTGCGACGAACCCTACACCACAGCAGGGGACACCTCAGGCTCCGAATGTTGCCCCGCCTCCGCCGGCTCCAGCTCCGTTCCAGCAGACGGAGATGGGGCAAACACTGACAGCCATTCTGGAGGCCTTCAGAGCTCAGCAAGCCCCGGCTCCAAATTCAAACCCCGGGGCCAACTGGATGAGCATCTTCCGGGGACTTTCCCCTCCAACCTACCTAGGGATGGAGTCGGTAGTACGCACTGAGGAGTGGTTAGACACCATTTATGAGATGCTTGCGGGGATCCGATGCCCCACTGAGGAGGCAGTTTCTTTGGCGATCTCCTGCCTGGAGTCACATGGAAAGAGGTGGTGGAAGTCACAGCTGGACACCACCTTTACGGGTATGGATTGCGCAGATATTACTTGGGAGGAGTTCAGAGCAACGCTCTTGGGACATTTCGTACCTCAATCGGCGAGGGACGAGCTGGAGGATAGGTTCCTACGGTTGAGGCAGGGGAACAGGACTGTGGTGGAGTATTATCAGGAGTTTACTCACCTGTCCCGCTATGCGGATGCTTATCAGTTGGACGACGCTGGCTATTCCCGGAGGTTTTACAAGGGGCTGCAAGACGACATGAGACATGCCCTCCTCTTCGTCTTAGAGGGGAGTTTGGCCAGGATTCTGGAGATGGCTAAGAAGAGAGAAGCGGATCAGCTTACAGTTAGGAGCCGGAAGAGACCGGCTGATGATACAGTGATTGGAGATTGTAGAGACCGTCCTCGAGGCCAGGTTATTGGGGAGAGAAGGAACGTGGATCAACCTCATCAGGAGTTTGGGCAGGAGCAGAGGAGTAAGGGGATATTGGATCCCCAACCTTTACAGATGTTGGAGATGCCAAGGACACCAGAGCAGGCACCGGTATGCTTTCAGTGCAATCAGTCGGGGCATATCAAGAGGAAGTGCCCTATGAGGCGAGCACCTCCACCAGCACATCAGGGCGCTCCACCTCCCCGATAGTTGGGTGGCCGAGGACATGATCGAGGACGAGGATTTCAGGACCGAGGCCACAGGTCAGAGAGGGAGCAAGTGTATGCTCTAGACCTGACACAGCCCCAAAACCAGGAGCAGGTTATCGCAGGTATGGCAGTACTTTTAAGTTTCTTACTATGAACTAGTTTTTCTAGACATAACCTAGTGAGAAATTAAGAGAAGACAACCATAAAAAGAATGCTAAGACATTTAATTACCACAGGCATAGTCTTCATTAGCGGCAAGCCCGCTCACACGCTCTTCGACACTGGTGCTTTGCACTCATTCGTGTCGGAAGACTTCGTGAAAGGATTGGCAGGCGTGGAGCCATTCACCGGAAAGATGATGAGGGTGCGCCTACCCGATGGATCAGAGCAATGAACTCTACTCATTGTAATAGGGAAGCGGAGATCGGCGGGAAGGCGTTTGAGGCACCAGCGATGATTCTGAAGATGCCAGATAACGATCTGATCTTGGGCATGATATGGCTGTGCTGGAACAATATCCAGATCGACTGCGTGGCAAAGAGGATCACCGTGAGGCACGGGGACTCCTTTATTGTTATCGAAGGTATTATACCAACACCCCGCACCTTATTATCATCTGTACAGGCCGTTAAGGCCCATTTGCAGGGGGAAGAGGTTTATCAGGTCCTTTTTGAGGCGGTCGTGGCCAAGGACTCCATTTCAGATATTCCAGTAGTGCGAGACTTCGCCGACGTATTTCCAGAGAAGCTACCAGGGCTACCCCCGCACCAAGAGAAGGACTTCCAGATTCAGCTTATACCAGGGGCTAAGCCGGTGTCCAGAGCTCCCTATCGAATGGCCCCAAAGGAGTTGGTGGAATTTCGAAGCCAGCTTCAGGAGTTAGTGGAGGCCGGCTTCGTTCGGCCTAGCTCTTCACCATGGGGAGCTCCGGTGTTATTCGTCAAGAAGAAGGACGGAACCCTTCGGCTGTGTATAGATTACCGGGCCCTAAACAGGTTGACGGTCTGGAATACTTATCCCTTGCCAAGGATAGACGAGCTATTTGACCAGCTGGAGGGAGCCCATTGGTTCTCAAAGCTGGATCTGAGTTCGGGGTACTACCAGCTTTGCATTCGGGAGGAGGACATCACGAAGACGGCCTTCAGCAGCAGATATGGTTTGTACGAGTTTACCGAGATGCCTTTCGGGCTCACGAATGCACCCTCCGCATTCATGACCTTGATGAACCGGGTGTTCGAAGAGTATCTGGATGTCTTCATTATCGTATTCATCGACGACATCCTTATCTATTCAAGGATGGAGGAGGAGTACGTGAGACATCTGGCCTTGACCTTGGATAAGCTGCGGGAGCATAAGATATATGCCAAATACAGCAAGTGCCAGTTCTGGCTAAAGAAGGTGGCCTTTTTGGGCCATGTCATTAGTGGAGCAGGTCTGGCAGTGGACCCAACGAAGGTCCAGGCAGTACGGGATTTGCCACCACTAAGTCGGCCTCGGATGTTAAAAGTTTCTTAGGACTTGCCGGTTATTACCGGATGTTCGTAAAGGGGTTCTCTCAGATTGCCCTCCTTCTTACGTCTCTGACGAAGAAGGAGTCCCCTTTTATTTGGAAACCACGATGCGAATCTGCTTTTCAGGAGCTGAAGGATCGTCTTACCTCGGCTCCCATCCTTGCTCTTCCGTCAGGGAAGGAAGGATTCCAGGTGTACATAGATGCTTCCTATAAGGGGATGGGTGTCGTTCTCATGCAGAACGGGCACGTAATAGCCCATGCCTCCCGTTAGTTGAAGCAACATGATCACAACTACCCCATGCACGACTTAGAGATGGGGGCTGTAGTTTTCGCCCTTAAGATCTGGCGTCACTACTTTACGGAGTTCACTGTGATATCTTCTCAGACCACAAGAACTTGCGATATGTAGACATACAGAAGGAGCTGAACATCAGACAAAGACGCTAGGTGGAGTTTCTGTCAGACTACTAGTATACCGTGCACTACCATCCCGGGAAGGCAAACGTGGTCGCAGACGCCTTGAGTCGGAGAGCGAGTACGTTAGGAGTAGGCCCGCAGCTGATGACCTTGGAGGTTGTTAAATAATTCGAGGAGATGCAGATATCACTTGTGTCCGAGGATGACCCGGAGTTATATATGGAGTACCTGTGGTCGATGGTTACTACTAATGATATTCCGGACCGCATCAGAGATGGGTAGAAGCTAGATATGTGATGTAGGCCCGCTCTTTCGAGCGTTTTGGTGGCCAACAAATTAACGCGACGCTCTCGAATAATTCTCACGTTACACTCTAGCATTTAACGTCACAATGGTTTAATTAATATAATTACTAAATAACAATTACAGAGGGTTCGCAAAGCCCTTCAAGATAGTACCAAGGCGATAGGCCAAGGTCCTCTCAAGCGAAAAGAACCCACACGGTTCGATCGAGCGTGTTGTACCAAAAGAGAAACCACCAAAAACAAAAGATTCGGGCAAGGGTGGTTCTCTCCCAACAAAATACAAACGAGGGCCGCCACGCCTCACGAACTTAAATGAAAATACGATAACCAAGACAATAACTAAAATAAAATAAACCACGAAAAAATCAAGCGTTACACAAAATGCGCAATTTGCCAAAGCCACAAGATTTATCTAAGGAAGAGAAACACGTTAAGTAGATATTTTCATTACCCAACCGGATTGGATGAATCCGGTTACGCTCAACTAGAATCGTTCCTCAACGGCACCACCAGAGATACGCTGGAGGGAGAGAAATTCGTCGCCTTCTTCGTGTCACGCTGTATTTGGAAAAGTCCTGGCAAAATCTTCTGAATATGGAAAGAATAATTCTAGATAAGGCAGGAGAGAGAAAAGGTGGCAGGATATCGGAATATTTTAGGAAAGATATTTTCCAATTATGGTAGGTAGATAAATTATGGTAGGAGGTATATTTAGATTATGGAGAATAAGAGGGGAATATGGTAGAGAATATTTTGGTTTAGGAATGAGATTTTTGGAGGGGGAGGGGTCGGTTTTGATGGTGGTGGAGGGAGCTCGGGTTTGAGATGGGGGTGGCCGGTTTTATGAGGGGAAGTAGTGGTCATCCTTGGTGGTGTTGATGATGGCTCGCTTGGAGGGATGGAAAAGGGTGGTGGCCGATTCTCTTGGTTGGAGGAGGGGACTCGGGTTTGGTGGTTGTTGGAGGTGGTCGGCTAGGTGAGGGAAGGAAGATGGCTCGGGTTTGTTAGGTTGCAAAGAGGTGATGGGGAAGGAGAGGAAGAGAGGAAGAGAGGAAACCGAGAGAGAGGAGGAAGAAAGGTGGTCGGCGGCCAAGTGGAAGAGGAAGAGAGGAAGGGCCGAATTTTGCCTTGGGGAGGAGGAGGATTTCAATCTTGAAATTTGATTTTCTTTATTCATTCACTCACTAAGCAATAAGGAAAAGATATATGTCTATATATAGGCTACACCACTCAATCTCCCTCCAATCAAACTTCAAAATTCAAAATTCAAAAATGAACATGTGATGGTTATATGCACCCATCATAGCTCATGAAATGAAATAATTAAAATACTACGTGATGGTTATAAGCACCCATCTTACATGAACTTAAAACATGAAATAAAATGATAATTCGAAATAAAACAAGTAATAAAATATATTATTACTCCATCATAATTTATTAATATTTATCATTAATAAATTATAAATGGGCTTGCGCTCCGGACGGCTGTTGTGGCGACGCTCTTCATGGTCATGTGTCAGTGCGCCATCGCCGTCTTCAAGTAGTTGCGGGCCGTCGTCTCCATTCATATCTACCGGGTCACCATCATCGTCAGAGGGAGGATGCTCCTTGGCCACTTGTCGTGGGAAGTCGGCTCCATCAATCCTCCCCCTCTTAAAAATACTCATCATTGATGAGTATGCCTGTGTGTACTCGCCTGAAAGGTCATCGGCGGGGAATAAGGACCTGCATGGCAAAAGGTGGTCTTGGAGGGACCTCAAATACGCGTTAGCCAAAGAAGGAAAAAGAATTTCAACAACATCTACCAACGTACCTCCGATGGGGACCGAGAAGGAGAATGATCCTAGAAAACTGTCACCACCCAACCCAATAGAAAGCATAGTGGAAAATATATACGGAGAGGTAGACATGTGGCCAAGGAGCGTCCTCCCTCTGACGATGATGGTGACCCGGTAGATATGAATGGAGACGACGGCCCACAACTACTTGAAGACGGCGATGGCACACTGACACATGACCATGAAGAGCATCGCCACAACAGCCGTCCGGAGCGCAAGCCCATTTATAATTTATTAATCATAAATATTAATAAATTATGATGGAGTAATAATATATTGTATTACTTGTTTTATTTCGAATTATCATTTTATTTCATGTTTTAAGTTCATGTAAGATGGGTGCTTATAACCATCACGTAGTATTTTAATTATTTCATTTCATGAGCTATGATGGGTGCATATAACCATCACATGTTCATTTTTGAATTTTGAATTTTGAACTTTGATTGGAGGGAGATTGAGTGGTGTAGCCTATATATAGGCATATATCTTTTCCTTATTGCTTAGTGAGTGAATGAATAAAGAAAATCGAATTTCAAGATTGAAATCCTCCTCCTCCCCAAGACAAAATTCGGCCCTTCCTCTCTTCCTCTTCCACTTGGACGCCGGCCACTTTTCTTCCTCCTCTCTCTCGGTTTCCTCTCTTCCTCTCCTTCCCCATCACCTCTTTGCAACCTAATAAACCCGAGCCATCCTCCTTCCCTCACCTAGCCGACCACCTCCAACAACCACCAAACCCGTGTCCCCTCCTCCAACCAAGAGAATCGGCCACCACCCTTTTCCATCCCTCCAAGCCGAGCCATCATCAACACCACCAAGGCCGACCACTACTTCCCCTCATAAAACCGGCCACCCCCATCTCAAACCCGAGCTCCCTCCACCACCATCAAAACCGACCCCCTCCCCCTCAAAAAATCTCATTCCTAAACCAAAATATTCTCTACCATATTCCCCTCTTATTCTCCATAATCTAAATATATCTCCTACCATAATTTATCTACCTACCATAATTGGAAAATATCTTTCCTAAAATATTCCGATATCCTGCCACCTTTTCTCTCTCCTGCCTTATCTAGAATTATTCTTTCCATATTCAGAAGATTTCGCCAGGACTTTTCCAAATACAGCGTGACACGAAGAAGGCGACGAATTTCTCTCCCTCCAGCGTATCTCTGGTGGTGTTGTTGAGGAACGATTCTAGTTGAGCGTAACCGGATTCATCCAATCCGGTTGGGTTACGAAAATCTCTACTTAACGTGTTTCTCTTCCTTAGATAAATCTTGTGGCTTTGGCAAATTGCGCATTTTGTGTAACGCTTGATTTTTTCGTGGTTTATTTTATTTTAGTTATTGTCTTGTTTATCGTATTTTCGTTTAAGTTCGTGAGGCGTGGCGGCCCTCGTTTGTATTTTGTTGGGAGAGAACCACCCTTGCCCGAATCTTTTGTTTTCGGTGTTTTCTCTTTTGATACAACACGCTCGATCGAACCGTGTGGGTTCTTTTCGCTTGAGAGGACCTTGGCCTATCGCCTTGGTACTATCTTGAAGGGCTTTGCGAACCCTCCGTAATTGTTGTTTAGTAATTATATTAATTAAACCGCTGCGACGTTAAATGCTAGAGTGTAACGTGAGAATTATTCGAGAGTGTCGCGTTAATTTGTTGGCCACCAAAATGCTCGAAAGAGCGGGCCTACATCAATTTGGTATCAGAGGGAGGTTCATGTCAATTTTCTAATTGGCACCCTCCAACTTTTATGGCCAGACTTGCCCCAATGTTGCTACTTTCTTCTGACTGTTCCCCCCTCACGGGCCACTCATCGGAGATGAGTGATTTTAAGTGTGGGAGAATTGATGACGACGCTCTTCACCAACGCCGCGACGCTTCTTCGTCAACGCCATGACGCTCCTTCGCCAACGCCGCTTCATATTTTGCACGACGTCTGCCGGCACAATTTAAATAAAATATATAATTATAAATTAAAATTATAATTATATATTTTATTATTTATCTTTTATCATTTCTAGCAATTTCTATTTAAGCAATGTTTTAATTTAAACAATCTTATTATTATATTTTTATTCTTGTAATTATGATGGATACTTATAACCATCATATATTTGCTTCCATTTTCATGCATTTTAATTTTGGAATTGTTTTTATTTTGTTCTAAATATGTATGGAGGAGATTGAGTGGTGTAAGGCTATATATAGCCATATTTTGTTTGATTAAGTATTAAAAGAATGAAAAATTGAAAAAACCTAGAGATTCTTGAGAGAATTTTCCTCCCCCCCCCCCCCTCTTTGGCAAATTTCGGCCAAACCCTCTCTCCCTCTCTCTACCTTGGCCGTCGGCCACCCCCTCCCCTTTCTTCTCAATCTCGGCTACCTCTTTTCTCCCTTCTCCTCCTCCTCCTCAATATTCTCCCTCACCTCCACCACCCCAACCCAAGCCCACTTTTACTTCCCCAAAAAAATATCGGCCTCCCTTTTCCCTCCAAGCCGCCGGCCACCACCACCCCCTTAGGGCTCGGCCAAGTACAAAGCCGTCACCTCCTCTCCCTCTTTAATCTCTCTCGCCACCTCCTCTCTTTCCTCCCCTAGGCAATATTCGTCCTTCTCCTCCCTCTCCCCTTTCTTAGTTTTCTTCTCCCTCCCTCTTCCTCCTCTCCTTGGCCGCCGGCCTCTCTTCTCTCCCTCCCTCTCTATTTCTCTCAGCCCCTCTTCCCTTCCCTACAAACCGTCGGCAACCCTAGCTCCATTCAAACCGCCACTTGCCCTCTTCCTCCAAGAACAAAACCGAACAATAACCACACCTCCTCCCCATATAACTGTTGGACGTTTTCAAGAAAATCTCTCTTCTAAACCATGGGCCTGCATCAATATGAGAGCTGAGCCGATGTTCCGAGCCTTGGAGGAAGGCACGACAGGAGATTACTCCTTGAGGGATGGGCTCCTGTGTTTCAGAGGAAGGGTCTACATACCGGCAAGAGGCCAGATCTGGGAGGACGTTATGACGGAAGCTCACTACAACCGATACTCGGTACACCCGGGGATCACCAAGATGGTAAAAGATTTAAAGAGGATGATGTACTTGCCGGGTATGAAGAAGGACATTACGTACTTTGCGACGCATTGCGAGGCCTACCAACTCGTAAAGGCAGAGTGTAGGAACCCGGCAGGCTTGCTGCAGCCACTTCCGGTGCCGGAGTGGAAATTTGAGGATATAGCCATGGACTTCATACATGGGCTACCTCGATCCCGTGCGTGGAATGACTCGATCTTGGTGATAGTGGACAGGCTAATAAAGGTGGCCTGATTCATTCCAGTGGCGAAGGATGCTCCGGTTAGTGTATTAGTACGGAGGTTCATTGAGCAGTTTGTGCGTTATCATGGGGTGCCCAAGACTATCGTTTCGGATCGGGATGGGCGGTTTACATCCAGGGAGTGGAGGTCAGTCCAGGCCCATCTGGGTTCTCGGTTGACATTCAGCACAGCTTTTCACCCTCAGACCGACGGGCAGACGGAGCGCACCAACCATACATTGGAAGATCTTTTGCGCCTGTGTATTTTGGACCGCGGCGAGCCTTGAGAGATATTGCTGCCACTGGTCGAGTTTTCATACAAGAGCGCCCATCAGTCCAGCATAGGCATGGCTCTATACGAGGCATTGTATGGAAGGAGGTGCAGGACCCCACTATCATGGGTTCAGGATGAGGATCCGCAGGCACTGGGCTCGGAGTTTGTGGGAGATATAGATGCTTAGATTAGATTGATCCGGGACAGGATGTTGGAAGCCCAGAGCAGGCAGGCCAAATATTACGATACGAGTCATCGTCAGGTGGAGTTCCAGGTGGGAGACCGAGTTTTCTTCAAGATACGGCCGATGCACGGAGTCTTGCGGGTTCGCGTGCGGAAGAAGCTCAGTCCGAGATATATGGGACCTTATAGGATCCTAGAGAGGATCGACCCCTTGGCTTATAGACTGGAACTACCGCCGGAGTTAGCGGGATTGCATGACGTCTTCCACTTCTCCTCACTACGGAGGGCTATGCTACGCCCTGAACAGCTGATTTCCTTGGCAGACGGCCCGATGGCCTCGGATCAGTCAGTCAACTTGGATCCTATCAGGATCGATGACACGGTAGTGCGGGTCTTGTGACGTAAGAAGGTTCCGTTAGTCAAGGTCTTATGGAACAGTCATGTGCAGGAGGAGTATACATGGGAGCTACAGGACTTGATGCGACAAAAGTATCTGGAGCTTTTCAGTCAGGTATACCTCACAACCCCTCTGGACAATCAATTTGCTTTCCTATTTTAAACCAATAGTACTGAAATTTCAAGAATAGGGGCTAATTTTTTTTATTGGGGTATATACCTAGTCAATTGGACGAATTGGTCTTAGATTTGACTATCACCTTCAAACCACACATAGTAAACATGACATAGAGATGTAAATATTTCAACTCTCAGGGGATATTACAAGCCTTTTTCTCCCGATAGGAGCCCCCGTAGGCTTAACCTTGATTTCGGGGACAAAGTCTTTGTTTTGTTTATTGGGATTTGTAACATCCTATTTCCAACTAGACCCCTAGAAGTGGTTTTGTCATAACAGAACCCTAGAAAACCCAAGAATTGAAGTTTATCGACCAAGATTTCGAGTCAAGGGGTGGTCACGCCTGTGACCGACCCATCACGCCCGTGACCTAGGGTGTGACCCCTTCGACGATCGTCGACCTCAAAAAAATGATCGGCGAGCTCAGAAATTTCAACATGGGCCTGGCACACCCGTGACCGATCTGTCATGCCCGTGACTTTGGAATGGCATTGAGTGAGCTGAGCTCACTCAACGCCGTAGTCTGGATTGCATTGAGTGAGCTTAGCTCACTTAACGTCATAAGCTGAATGACATTGAGTGCACTGACTGCACTTAACGCCATCTGGTGTTGTCTGGATGGCGTTGAGTGAGTTGAGCTCACTCAACGCCGTGGACTGGATGGCGTTGAGTGAGCTTAGCTCACTCAACGCCATAAACTAGACAGCGTTGAGTGCATAGACTGTACTCAACGCCGTCTTCTGAGGCCTGGAATGCCGTAGTTTGGATGGCGTTGAGTGAGCTTACCTCACTCAACGCCATAAGCTAGACGGCGTTGAGTGTATATACTGCATTCAACGCCACCTTGAGTAGACTGGATGGCGTTGAGTGAGCAGAGCTCACTCAACGCCATAATCTGGATGGCGTCGTGTGAGCTGAGCTCACTCCACGCCATAGTCTGGGAGGGGCATTTTGGATGGCGTTAAGTGAGCAGAGCTCACTCAATGCCGTATCTGGGATGGCGTTGAGTGAGCAGAGCTCACTCAATGCCGCAACATGGATGGCGTTGAGTGAGCAGAGCTCACTCAACGTCGTAGCTTGGATGGCGTTGAGTGAGCTTAGCTAACTCAACGCCATTTTACTTAGAATTTTTTTTCTCACAGGACTATTTTTTTGGCTGTGTGCTGGTTCAGCTGAACCAGGCCGGTTTAGGAAGTGAGCCGTTTTCTATTATTAAGACTTAGTTAAGTCTTAATTTTAAAGGTTGACCAGTCAAGTGAAGCTGTACCACGTGGACCGTCGATTTTGCGAAAAGGAGCGGTTATGGCCATGGTCGAGAACCTACTATCATGGCCGTTAATGGCACTTAACGCCTTGGCAGCGCTTCCCCTCCCCTTTTTCGGCTGGATTCAACTCTTATAGGGAAGAGGATGAGTTTCCAGCCGTTATCTAGCTGTTATAGAGCCGTTTCAGCCCCCCACCACCATGGCCGAGCCAAGCTTTAATGGACCATTACTAGTCATTGAAGTTTTGGCCTTTCCCCTCCTTAACCGAGCCCTTAAACAGCATCAGAGGCCCAGGAGGAAGGTTTCCCATCCTTTACCCGAGCTTTCGAGTCCTCCCACCGTGCTATTGCAGAAGCCGAGCGATGCCGCCACTGCTCCAATGGCTTTCCGCCGATCTGCACGCCTCCAGCCCGTGAACAAGGTCCTCCCCTCCTCTCTCTCTCTCTACGGGTAGATCTTAGAATTCTTTAGGTTTGATAATCGAGCTCAACGGAGCTCGATCGGAAGAGATCCTCTTCCCATTTTTCCCGCAAAAAAAATGGCTAGTCGTGGGTTCGCCGGATTCCGCCTCTCCGGCGACCGCGCCGCCTCCCTGCGATGGCCGCCACCTCAACGGAGGTGGTGGAGGCGGTGGCCGGCCAGGGAGGAGGCTGGATGGCCGGCGGCAGCTTCTGGAATGCACTCCAGATCGGGTTAATCTCTGCCCTTGGCTGGAGGAAGAAGATGACCCAGCACTGTTGGATCTGCTTCAAGATCCGTGCTGTTTAATTAATCTTTTTCTTTTATATGAATTTTATGTACTAGAATATCAGCAACTTTAGAAAATTTATGAAAAATACTTAGATGCTTTATATGAAGAAATGGTCAACATAAAATTTGTAGCCCTATGGGTCTAATTTATTATAAAATTTATTTGGGTCAATTTGGCGAACTGGTTTGACCAGGACACCTCTTTTGGTGGGATCTATACCTAGAGCTAGGCAGAGACAAAAAGGTGTGCTCACCCTTCATCTCTTGACCAAATGATCTGAAATTTGGGCAGGGAGTCTACCCTAGCTATACCTAGGGCGTGTCCAAAAACGGGAATTTTTGGAAAATGTTTTTCTATAGTTTTTAGAAAAATTTAATAATCATAGGAAAAATTAATTAGATGGCTTAATGACTTCCAAACCCTCCCAAATTTTGGTGAGTGGTCCCTGGGTTCATCATGAGGCTCTGTATAATTTTTCATCTCATTTTGAGATGTTTTAGATTGGAAATGGACAAACCTAAGCTTTGCCCTATTAAGGGGTTTTTAGGTCAAAAGTGCACTTTGAGATTTGAGTGGTCAAATCACCTCAACAGAGGCTGATATTTTTACCACTTACTAGGCATGATGCCTCGCACCCTCTCATTGATTTTGAGGTGGATTGGGGTAAATTTTCCCTAGGACTCAAGGTCAAACCCTAAGGATGGTTCTTGGTGGTTTGTGAAGGGCAAGTGGTCAAATGACCTATTTATGACCTGAGACTTGGTAGATAGAATTCTAGGGTAGCTAGAATCCTCTTGTAGAAATCTAAATGGATTTTAAAGTGAATAAGTCCCTCAAAATCCTAACCCTAGTTTAGGGCACAAAACTTGTAGAGATAGAAAATGTCACTAAAACTCACTGAATAGTGATGAAATTTGGGTAGAGTAGTTTTTAAGGTTAGTACAAGCTCTGGAGATTTTATTATGAATTTAGGATCATTATTATGGATACTTCATTAACAATTTAGTAGTTTGTATTATTTGCTTAGAAATTTATTATGGAGAAAATACTTTCTGAAAATTGATGATCTTTAGGCAGAGGACTCTTAATTATGTTTTAAAGCTCTGTGAATTTTTATGGGATTTTTAGAAGTTTAATTATAAGGCTTGCTTCTTTAAGTGTTGTTTCCCATGAAAACATAATTAAATCTATTTTGGTGTCTAGCAAGCATGTAAAATTATGATCTTTGCACAATGACCTTTTCTATACCATATTAATGGTATAATGAGCAGGAGTGGCAGAAGTATGAGGCTAGGCAAGAGGCCATAGTTCAGTACAGAAGGAAGGCCAATATTTGGAAGCTACCTCCTGATGCACAGGAGCCTAGCAAGTATTTCCCTAAGCCTTTTCATTACTTTGAAAGGCAAAGGATCAAGGCTGAAGCACAAAAGAAGGCTGATTTGAAAGGCAAGAAGCTCATTGAAGATATAAAACCTTCTGTGCAGGCTCAGATTGAACCAGGAAAAGGAATAGTCATCAAGGAGCCAGCCCAGCCTTAGTTTAAGTTTTACTAGATGTTCCTAGAACTATGTAATTCTTAGTTTAAAAGAAATCTATGTAATTTGTGTTAAGAAACATTTTGAGATAATAAACAAAACCATATTCCATGTTCATTTAGTGTGCATCTTTATTCTTTGATGTGATTTTGATATTTGTTTTGTTTATAAGTTACCCTGTTAAAAATGCTTATACACATCATCATGTTTTTTTATCATAAGTGGTGTATATCATTGACAAAAGGGTTATGACTTCTCCAAATAAGGGGGAGATTATTGGGTACGTTGGAAAATGTGTACCTTATTTGGAGAAGCCTCACTTAGCTCAATGATATACATCAAGGTGTATTTGATGTTATTTTGAGTCTATATATGCAGATTAAGTATTGGCTAAAATGCAGGAAAAAGTTTCTAAGTCCATGTGTTGACACCAGAGGAAGCTGTGTCGATACTTCAGCAAGTTTGTGTCGACACTTGGAAAAGGCTGTTTCGACACACAGAAGCTTAGTCAACATCAACTGTGTCGACACCGGGAGGCAGTGTCGGCACATAGAAGCAATGTCCACATCAACTGTGTCGACACCTGGAGGAAGTGTCGACACACAAATTCTGAGACTAAATCAACTGTGTCGACATACAGGACTTATGTAGACACTCAGCAGAGGTTCAACATAAATGATTGTGTCGACACAAATAATCAGTGTCGACACATTCCCAAGTTGTAGTGTCAAGAAGTTGTGTAAACATCAAGGCAGCTATGTCGACACCACCAAAGTCTGTGTCGACATTTAAGTCATTTGTGTCGACACATATTGACAGATTGTCTCGACACTTTATGACAGTCAGTATTGACACTTTATGACAGTCAGTCTCGACACTTAATGACAGTCTCGACGCTTTGCTGACAAAGACAAAGGCTCAAGAACAGTTTGAACACTTGACAGTTGTGAGTTATAACAGGTTCACTAAAGCTGTCAGACTTGTCAGAAGTTCGTTAGAAACTAGATCAGCCGGTTACCATGGGTGCAGCCTATATATAGACGGACTGTGTCAAATCAAAAGATATAACAAGTGATAATACATACAACTAACACAATTATTGTGAGATTAATCTCTGATCAAGAAAGTGCAAGTCATAGAAGAACATCTTCGTGAGAAGATCTAAGAAGACATTCTGGAGTGATTATCCACTCAGATTTTGTCTAAGGGGAATTCATTCAGAATTCAGAAGTAACTTCAGAAGGTTTGTGGAGAGAGTGCTCCAGCTGTTTTGAGGTCAAGAAGGAGAGAATCACATGTCTCTTAAGAAGTAGATCCTGAACTTTTCTACAAAGAAGATCCAGATCCATATTTAGAATCCAAGAAGGAAGCTGTCAGTCAGTCAACTTCAAAGTAGATCAACCCTACTAAGTTCAAATTCAAGAAGCTTTGAAGAAAGCTAAGAATAGGGTTATTTAAGTCATCAGATTCATCAAGAAGCTGATCAAGAATCTTCTTATCCTTTCTCTCTCAACAAGGATAAGAGTCCATCAAATTACTTATCATATTCTGTAGGATATTTTCAAAGATCTGAGTTGTAAGCCTATGTTATAAAGGCTGAGTGTAGGAGATTTTGTTCTCTGAGTGGTAAGGCTGATTGAGCCTGAGTGTAGGAGATTTAGATCTCTGAGTGGTAAGACTGTTTGAGCTTGAGTGTAGGAGATTTTGTTCTCTGAGTTGTAGGCCTTGTGGCAAGGCTGAGGTAGGGCTGTTTGCCTGAGTTGTAGGAACCTTTCAATGTTCTGAGCTATAAGATCTGTGGATCTGAGAAGAAGGAAGAAGTTAGGCCGAATCTAGCACACTGCTAGATAGGTGAAGGGGGAAAGTGGATGTACCCAGACCTTAGGGAACCACTATAAACCTATGTGCAATCTGTTATATGTGTATGTTTGTGATTTCTGCGTTGTGATTGTTGTAGATTACTTTGATTCTTATTTAAGATCTGAAAAATTCTGCCTTAGTTTAAAACAAGGAAAAGAACCTATTCACCCCCCCCCCCTCTAGGTGTTTAGGTTGTCTTGAAGTTAAAACTATCAAGTGGTATCAGAGCCAGGTTGCTCAAAGAAGGACTTAACAGTCTGAGTTAGATCCCAAAGGCAGAATCAAGAATCAAGAAAATGGGTTCTGGAGAAAATCACAAGGAACTAGGTTAAATGAAATTACCCATCTACAGGAAGGAGATATTTGGAATATGGAAAGAAAGAGTCAGGTTGTTCATGGAGGCTTCTGACCCAAGGATCTATATTACAGTTAAATAAGGTCCTTATATTCCAATGAATGTGTCTGTTCTAGATGCAAACAAGAGAACTCCCAAGGATTTTTCTGAGATGACTAAGGATGAAATCATCCTAGCTACTATGGATAAAAGAGCCAAGAATATCATTGTAAGTGCCATAGATGATTCAACCTTTCAGAATTTGATTCACTGCAAGACCTCCAAGGAAATATGGGACATTTTGATAGTTTACATGGTGGGTTCTGAAGAAGTTAGACAAGATAGAAAGTCTATGCTAAATAAGGAATATGAAAGTTTCAAATAAGGGAAGTTAGACAGCATATCTGAGTGCTATAAGAAGTTTTACAGAATTGTAAATGAGTTGATTTCTTATGGAAGGGTCTTCATTATATATGAACTGAATGACAAATTCCTAAGATCCTTGACAAAGGATTGGGATACCAAGATTTCTGTTATTAGGGAAGTGGCAAAACTTGTAGATATTTCTCCTCCAACTTTATTTGGAAAGTTGATGTCTCATGAAATGCAACTAATGACTAGAAAAGAGGAAGAAAGAAATGCAACAGGAGAGCATAGAGAAAAGTCGGTGGCCTTCAAGGTTGAATCCACTAGAAAGAATAGGAGGATGTCTCCATCACCTCCTAGGGAAGTTACTGAAATTGCTTCAGATAATTCAGACAATCAAATTTCAGACAGCAGTGACTCAAATAAAGACTTTGCTGCCTTCACAAGGCAGTTTCAGAGATTTCTAAAGAAGAAGCAGTGGAAGTCATCGCCTTCCACATCACAGCCAGCTAATGACTATTATCAAAAAAGGAAGTCATCAAGGAAGGACAGGAGCAGGTCTAAGCCTAGCAAATCTGCAACATCAAAGATTGTTTTCTACTACTGTAATAAGCCTGGACATGTTGTGGCTGATTGTCCAGACAAAAGGAAGGAGTCTGCTGATAAAAGAAAGACTCATCAAAAGAACAAGAAGGAGAAATCCTTTGTTGCTAAGAAGGAGAAAAGCTTGTCAGACCAATCAACTTCAGAGTCTGAATCTGAAGCTGAGGCATACATTGGTCTTTATGCAGCTGATGAAGAAGAAGAGTTTATGCAATTGCTTGACTCTATCTATGCACAGGAAGACCATCAGTACATGGGACTGATGGCTGTATCAGAAGAAGACAAATACCAGGATCAGCCTGCTCCTAGCAAGGTACAATGTTTGTCTAGTAATTCAGTTTGCAGTACTGGCACAGAGTCAGATACATCTGCATCAAGTGATGTGGATGGATCTGAGTTTGAAGGTGATATTCATCAGCTGATAGATGAATATGGGGACTTATTGCAAGCACTAAATAAAAGCAAGAACCTAGCCAGAAATCAGGCTAAGGATATGGCAGATCTTAAGATGGTTGTATCTGGTTTAGAGAAAGAGTTGGATCAAAAATTGAATGAGATTACCAAGCAGAAAACTATAACTGTTATTTAGATGGGCACAATCACATACAAAAATGATCTAATTAAAAGTCTGGAAGTCAGACTTCAAAAGGAGAAAGATTTAGTGACTAGTTATTCTAAGCTAAAATCAGTTTTACCCTTAATAGATGAGTTTGTGGCTCAAAAGGGTAAGGCTGGAATATGCTTTAAGGGTAACACCAGGGATGTCCAATTCAAGAGAAAAGGAAAAGCCTCAGTCCAACCACTAAATTTTAAAGTCCCTGTAGTTTTTAGAAAGGTGCATGAGCCTTCTAACAAGAATGACTTTGAGAATACTCAAGGTCATAGTAAGACTGAAGTTTTGAATGACAAGTGTGGTTATGTCAATAAGGCAGCCCATGTTCATAAACCCCATGTTTTTAAGAAAACAGTGGGTATAGTTGCAGCAGTGCTAGCACAATACAAAAGAGTAGATGTATTTAAAAATAGATATAATAAGTATGAATGCTGGTGCTGTGTCAAGACAGGTCATTATGCCATAGATTGCTGGCACAACACTAGTGTCAGGAAGAACAACAGTCTACCTGTTAGAAGAGCTGCAGGTAGATTTGGTAAGCATGAAGCTAACCTGAACCAAGGACCCAAGACTTACTTGGGTTCTAAGGAAAAGTAATTCTTTGTTGCAGGTGAGTCCAAGTCACAATACCCCTATATGGTACTTGGATGGTGGATGTTCCAGGCACATGACTGGGACAAAGGGTTTGTTGAAGGAGTACTTGCCTATCTTAAATGGGCCAAAAGTAATCTTTGGTGGCTCTGAAAAAGGCATCATCAAAGGATTTGGTAACATTTATAATAACTAGATTACTATCACTCCAGTGGCCTATGTGAAGGGTTTGAAACACAACCTTATAAGTATAAGTCAGCTGAGTGATTTAGGATATGATATTTCATTTGTTAAGAATGGATGTCATATCAAGAGGTCAAGTGATCAAAAGATCATTTTGATAGGATATAGAAAAAGGAATGTGTACTGTCTCAATTTTGAGTGCGAGAACAAAGGTTATCCTATTGTCTTGTAGCTGATGTGAGAGCCTCTCATTGTGTCAAATGGCACAAGAGGCTGGCCTATCTTAACTACAAAATAATTGGCAAACTCTTTAGCAAAGAGTTAGTGAGAAATGGTCCTCAAGTTAAGTGTATACAGGATGAGATATGCTCAGCTTGTCAAAAAGGCAAGCAGACAAAATCCTCTTTTCATAGGCTTGAAAATAAGGATTCAGTGAGGTGTCTATACCTCTTACATATGGATCTTTTTGGTCCTATGCCAGTTCATAGTCTTGGTAGGAAGACCTACACTTTTGTTGTGGTAGATGATTATTCTATATATTCCTGGGTGTTCTTTCTGAGACATAAATCAGAAACCCCAAGTGTTTTACATAGTTTTGTCAAACAAATTCAGAATGAACTGGATAGTACAGTGGTCAAAATCAGAAGTGACCATGGCACTGAATTTCAATCTGAAAGTATGACAAGACTGTGTGAAGAATTTAGGATTTTCCAAGATTTCTCCTCACCAAGAATACCACAGCAAAATGGTATTACTGAAAGGAAGAATAGAACATTGATTGAGGCTGGTAGAACACTATTGAGTGACACTTCTCTCCCAGAATATTTCTTGGCTGAGGCAAAAAACACTGTATATCATGTGCTCAACAGGGCTTCTATCACTAAGTGCCACAAGAAGACTCCCTATGAGATTATGAAAGGTAGAAAACCAAATCTATCCTATTTTAGGATCTTTGGTTGCAAGTGATATATCCTTAACAATGGAAAGTCTTATTTAACTACGTTTGCTGCCAAATCCCAAGATGGGATATTTATTGGGTACAGCAACAATAATAAGGCTTATAGAGTCTAAAACTTGATTACTCAAGTTGTAGAAGAATCTGTACAGATTGTATTTGATGAAACTAGATTGATCAACAGTGAGTTGCCTTGTAGTTCATGCAGTCCAACAGGTATAAAAGAGAGAATGGGCAAGCTTTCCATTGCAGAAGATTCTACTGCAGATCAACAAATGGAAAATGGTGGATGCTGTCCAGGGGGAGTACAGGATTCTCTAGAAGCTGAAGAAAACCAAGAGGTGGAACACATTGAAGAAACAGAAGGTATTCAGCCTAAAGAGAGACTACGTCCAGCAGTTAGACACTTAAAGGATCATCCAGCAAATCAGATAATTGGTGTTCTAAGACATGGAGTGCAAACTAGAAGCAGGAACTTGAACACAGTATTTTGCTCAAGCTTCCTATCTCAACTGGAGCCAAAGAAATTTGAATAAGCTATTCTAGACCCAAATTGGATTGATGTCATGCAAGAGGAGCTGAATCAGTTCAGAAGGTGCAAGGTCTGGGAGTTAGTTCCTAAACTAAAAGACCACAACATCATTGGAACAAAGTAGATCTTTAGGAACAAAATGGATGAGAATGGAATCATTGTGAAGAACAAAGCAAGACTTGTTGCAAAAGGATACAGGCAGGAAGAGGGTATTGACTTTGATCAAACCTTTGCCCCAGTAGCAAGACTGGAAGCCATCAGAATGTTCCTTGCCTATGCAGCATATCAAGGATTTAAAGTATTCCAAATGGATGTAAAATCAGCATTCCTGAATGGAAATCTAAATGAAGTCTATGTAGAGCAGCCTACAGGTTTTGTAGATTCTCTTAAACCAGATTATGTTTATAGACTTAGGAAAGCTTTGTATGGGTTAAAGCAAGCCCCAAGGGCTTGGTATGAAACCCTGTCTACTTTTCTTATTGAGAACAGATTCTCAAGAGGGAAAATAGACAAAACTCTATTCCTAAGGGAATCCAAAGGTAAGATAATCTTAGTCAAGATTTATGTAGATGACATAATATTTGGGTCTACAGAAAACAACCTTTGCAAGAAGTTTGCTAAACTTATGCAAGGGAAGTTTGAAATGAGCAGTATGGGGGAACTTAAGTCCTTCTTGGGACTCCAAGTAAGACAGAATGATAATGGCTTGTCCATATCCCAGTCTAAGTTCTCCAAGGAGTTAATTAAGAAGTATGGTATGGAATCATCCTCCACCATTAGAACTCCTATGGGAACAAGTATGCCTATATGCAAAGATGGTGCAGGTAAACCTGTAGATGAGTCTTTGTATAGTGGTATAATTGGCTATCTATTATATCTCACTGCTAGTAGACCAGACATTATGTATGCAACATGTGTCTGTGCTAGGTACCAAGCATGCCCAAAAGAATCTCATTACACTGCGGTAAAAAGAATTTTGAGATATCTAAAGGGCACACCTAATCTAGGCCTTTGGTACCCTAGGAATGGAGATTTTCTACTAACAGGCTATTCAGATGCAGACTTTGCAGGTTGCAAAAACGATAGAAAAAGTACTACAGGTACATGTCAATTTCTAGGAGGAAGATTGATATCTTGGAGCAGTAAGAAGCAGACTAGTGTGGCAATATCCATAGCTGAGTTCGAATATGTGGCAGCAGGAAGTTGCTGTGCACAGCTGTTGTTGATTCAACACCAGCTAGAAGACTATGATATTCAGGTAAGTAGAACACCTTGTGATTCTACTAGTGCTATTTCTATTGCTAATAATCCTGTTTAACATAGTAGAACCAAGCATATAGAAATAAGATAACATTTTCTTAGAGAACATGTAGAGAAAGAGGACATCTCACTTGAATTTGTTAAGACAAATTATCAAATTGCAGATGTATTCACTAAGCCTCTAGATGAAATAAAATTCAATAAATTTAAAATTTAATTAGGAATGTTGAACATAGACTAGTCTAACAAATTTGGCTAAGTAAAATTGTGTCGACTCATTTAGTAATAATGTGTCGACACAGAGGATTTGTGTCGACAATTCAGAGAAATTGTGTCGACACAGTTTCGTGGTGTCGACACCTAAGGGACAAAGTGTCGACACATGGAGAAAAGTTATGTCGACACAAACAGAGTAATGGTGTCGACACCTCCAGAAATTATGTCGACACTTACAATAAGAGTCGACACAGAATTTCTGATGAACTACTATGTATGTCCAGTGTCGACATATCATCAATTGGTGTCGACACTTAGTAGTCAGTGTCGTGGTCGAGACAATAGAAGTATATGTGGACACTCTCCAACAGTGTCGACACATTTAGATAGTTTTTGCCCGCCTTTTGATCTTCTTTGTCTAAAAAAAGGTATAAATAGGTCGAGACAGTATTCTGTCGACACGCTCACCAGATTTTCTAGACTAAACCCTTGTGTCGACAAATTCTCTTCTCTCAATTTAAGATTTCTCTCCTTTCCAATGGCGCCAAAGATTGAAGATAACATCAATGAAGGCTACGAGCTGGTGCGCAATGCTTTTGATGATGCGGCGACAGATATAAAAGGGGTCATTACCCTAGTTACCTTGTCTGGGTTAGAATTTCTTGTTTCTGAACCTACAAAGATCTGGAAGAAAGAAGTGTTTGAATTCTATGCTGCTGCAATAGTGGATTCCACTGGCCTCAAGATCAAATCAATAGTTCATGGTAATAAAGTCAAACTTACTTTGAAGAGTTTAAGAAAGATTCTTCACCTTCCAAGAATCTAGGATGAAGAAGAGGTCCCTTCCTCAAAGACAAGGGAGGCCCTTCAGTGATGTGGATTGGATCCAGCCCTGAAGATTGGAGCAGTAATCAACAGAAAAGGGATGAATCAACAAGGAAAGTTTCTATCTGAAGTGGTAGGGAAAGTGATTTTGTTTAAACCAGGAGGCCATGATAGGATCTCTGCCATTATGTTCAATCTGATGACCAGGATCATCTATAAGATAACCACAGATTGGTCTGCAGTTTTGTTTGATAAGATAAAAGAAGGAATCAAAAAGCCTTATTTGGCTAGATTAATGAGCTTATACTTGGCTGGAGCAATTCCAAAGGTAATGAATCAGCTTCCAGGAACTAAGATAAATCATATGAGAAGGATGGATATCAGGATAATATCTAGATGGGATAGGGTCCTCTCAAAGGACATACCTGATGTGGATACTGTAGCAAAATCACCAGTCCATGAGATTACTGATCATGATCAGGTGCAGGAGGACACAATGAATACACAAGTGCAGGGGGAGCAAGTTAGGGAACAGGTCCAAGACCTGACTGAAAATGCCCTAGTCCTTGAGGAGATAGTTACTGCACAGTTGCAGGGGGAGCCACAGTCTGCACAGGTGTAGGAGGAAGATAGAATAAACTTATCAGAAGAAATAGTTCTATAAACTGATCTTGATACTTCTGGACTTGATAAAAAAGAACTCTCACCAGTTCATAATCAACAAGAGTTCACTATGGAAGAGTTGTTTCCAGACATAGAGGGAGCAGCAGTTGAGGGGGAGCAGGCAAAGATTAAGGAGGTGCAGCATGGGACTGAAAAGAAGCTGCCTCCTAGTCCTAAAGAAAGAGTTAATATTGATAGTTCTTCTGATTCAGAGGATGAGGAAATAGCAAGTGTTAAGAAAAGAAAACTAATGGTTTTTAAGAGGAGAAGCCAGACCTATAAGAAGGCTTTACAAGCAAATACATCCCAACCAGCCCCAGAGATTGATTACAGCAAATACTTGGTTGATTTACAAGTGAAATTTGATGAGCAGAGATTGGCTCTTGAAAAATATGTGGATGAAAGCCATAAGGCTCTTCAATTTGATTTTGCCCAAGAACTAAAATCCATCAGATTTGAGGTAAACCAGAATAAGAAAGAGATGACAGATTGCTTCCACAAGGGGGGCAATGCTGTGGTATTTCTCACAAAGCAACAAGCAGAAATAAAGAAGCGGGTGGATGAGATTGTTGTAAAACAAGGCTATGTCCTTGAATATCAAATAAGAATGAATGAAAATCTGACTGAATCTCACAATGAGATAGTCACTGAGTTAAAAAATGATGTTACTGGAATGACTGCTGCAAGGGCTAAAGAAATGGAAGACTATGATAAGAAGCTACAGGCTGCCCTAGATTTAGTTAAAACTGCCATCACTTCATCTCAGAAGTTAATTAATGACAAGCTTCAAAAGTTAAAGCCATTCTTTAAAGATGGAGTCAATTACTTGGATGGGCAAATCAGATTTCAAAAAGAGGACTTAAGATATCATATGACCAGAGAAGTAATAAAGGGGGAGAAAGTGTTAGTATATGTTGGCTCTGATCATGCCAAATGGGTTACCAACAGCATTAGAGCCACTTTAGGATATCCACCCTTATGTGATGATGATAATGTGGCTAAGTCAGGTGTGCAACTAGCTCAACATGAAGGTGATCAACCTGAGGTTGCCAAAGTTATTTACCCCCCTGCAAATATTGAGATGATACATCAACAAGTTCAGTATATGTACAGCCCTCCTCCACCAGTTACTAATGTTATTCTTGAAAAAGTAGATATGCCAGAAGCTGCTCTGAAAGCTCAGCAAGATGCTCAATTATCAAAGAAAAGATTTAGAGAGCAGGCAGAGTTAAAACCTGATTTTGAGCAATGGAGCCGCACATCTAGAAATATCATATTAACTGCCTGGAAAGCTGTCAAAGACCAAGTTAATGAAAGGGGTAAATGGTATAATGAGCAGGAGTGGCAGAAGTATGAGGCTAGGCAATAGGCCATAGTTCAGTACAGAAGGAAGGCCAAGATTGGGAAGCTACCTCCTGATGTATAGGAGCCTAGCAAGTATTTCTCTAAGCCTTTTCATTACTTTGAAAGGCAAAGGATAAAGGCTGAAGCACAAAAGAGGGCTGATTTGAAAGGCAAGAAACTCATTGAAGATACAGAACCTTTTGTGCAGGCTCAAATTGAACCAGGAAAAGTAATAGTCATCAAGGAGCAAGCTCAGCCTTAGTTTAAGTTTTACTAGATGTTCCTAGAACTATGTAATTTTTAGTTTAAAAGAAATCTATGTAATCTGTGTTAAGAAACTTTTTGAGATAATAAACAAAACCATATTCCATGTTCATTTAGTTTGCATCATTATTCTGTGATGTGATTTTGATATTTGTTTTGTTTATAAGTTACCCTATTAAAAATGCTTATACACATCATCATGTTTATTTATCATAAGTGATGTATATCATTGACAAAAGGGTTATGACTTCTCACAATAGGGGGAGATTGTTGGGTACATTTGAAAATGTGTACCTGATTTGGAGAAGCTTCACTTAGCTCAATGATATACATCAAGGTGTATTTGATGTTATTTTGAGTCTATATGTGCAGGTTAAGTATTGGCTAAAATACAGGAAAAAGTTTCTAAGTCCATGTTTCGACACCAGAGGAAGCTGTGTCGACACTTCAGCAAGTTTATGTCGACACTTGGAAAAGGCTGTGTTGACACACAGAAGTTTAGTCGACATCAATTATGTTGACACTGGGAGGCAGTGTCGACACACAGAAGCAGAGTCGACATCAACTGTGTCGACACATGGAGGCAGTGTCGACACACAAATTCTGAGACTAAATCAACTGTGTCGACACACAAGACTTGTGTCGACACTCAGCAGAGGTTCAACATAAATTATTGCTGTGGAGTGGAGAAGTGATTGTGTCGACACAAATAATCAGTGTCGACACATTCTCAAGTTGTAGTGTCAAGAAGCTGTGTCGACATCAAGGCAGCTATGTCGATACCACCAAAGTCTGTGTCGACACTTAAGTCATTTGTGTCGACACATATTGACAGATTATTTCGACACTTTATGACAGTCAGTCTCGACACTTTATGATAGTCAGTCTCGACACTTAATTACAGTCTCGACATTTTGCTGACAAAGACAAAGGCTCAAGAACAGTTTGAAGACTTGACAGCTATGAGTTACAACAGGTTCACTGAAGCTGTCAGACTTGTCAGAAGTTCGTTAGAAACCGGATCAGCAGGTTATCATGGGTGCAGCCTATATATAGACGGACTGTGTCAAATCAGAAGATACAACAAGTGACAATACATACAACTAACACAATTATTGTGAGTTTAATCTCTGATCAAGAAAGTGCAAGTTACAGAAGAAGATCTTCTTGAGAAGATCTAAGAAGACATTCTAGAGTGATTATCCACTCAGATTTTGTCTAAGGGGAATTCATTCAGAATTAGGAAGTAACTTTAGAAGGTTTGGGGAGAGAGTGCTCCAGCTGTTTTGAGGTCAAGAAGGAGACAATCGCACGTCTCTTAAGAAGTAGATCCTGAACTTTTCTACAAAGAAGATCGAGATCCATATCTGGAATCCAAGAAGGAAGCTGCCAGTCAGTCAACTTAAAAGGAGATCAACCCTACTAAGTTCAGATTCAAGAAGCTTTGAATAAAGCTAAGAACATGTTGATTTCAGTCATCAGATTCATCAAGAAGCTGATCAAGAATCTTCTTATCCTTTCTCTCTCAACAAGGGTAAGAGTCCATCAAATTACTTATCATATTCTGTAGGATCTTTTCAAAAATCTGAGTTGTAAGCCTATGTTATAAAGGCTGAGTGTAGGAGATTTTCTTCTCTGAGTGGTAAGGCTGATTGAACCTGAGTGTAGGAGATTTAGATCTCTGAGTGGTAAGGCTGTTTGAGCCTGAGTGTAGGAGATTTTATTCTCTGAGTTGTTGGCCTTGTGGAAATGCTGAGGTAGGGCTGTTAGCTTGAGTTGTAGGAACCTTTCAGGGTTCTGAGCTGTAAGATCTGTGGATCTGAGAAGAAGGAAGAAGTTAGGCCGAATCTAGCACACTGCTAGATAGGTGAAGGGGGAAAGTGGATGTACCCAGACCTTGGGGAACCACTATAAACCTGTGTGCAATCTGTGATGTTTGTATGTTTGTGATTTCTGCATTGTGATTGATATAGATTACTTTGATTCTTATTTAAGATCTGAAAAATTCTACCTTAGTTTAAAACAAGGTAAAGAACCTATTAACCCCGCCCCCCCTCTAGGTGTTTAGGTTGTCTTGAAGTTAAAACTATCAAATACACTAGGATAGATCCAAAGTAATTTGAATGGGATCGGGTAATGGGTAACACCAATAAAAGTAAGTGCCTTGCGAAAGGAAACGATGAGCTTCTGCTACTATCATAGTTCCTAGTGCCCTTTGAGAGCCCTTCACAGGGAATATCAGGGGCAGTCCTTGGCTAACGTAAACCATAAGAATAATAAAATAAAAGAGCAACTAGTATATCAAGGGTTGCACATTCACACACCCCGGTAGCTAGGGAGGTAGAATAAGTTGGTTTGGTTGCCATTCAGATGGTAGCTCTGAAGGTAGATGCACGGACGGGACAGTCCGGGGAGCCGAGGGCTCGAGGGTTTGAGTACAGAATAAGGTGGTAGGTCTTCGGTATTTGATTGTCATTCACACCGACATCAGTACGTTGACTCGGCGGTTTGGGACACTTAGCCAAAGAAAGTCTGGTGGATATAGCCAGCACAAGTACGCGAATACTCTAGGTTGTGTTCTTCTAGGGGCGTACGGAAGGGCTAGGCCAGGTAGTGTGGATACCAGCCTAGGAGTGGGGGGCCTGACCCACTGTCTCCGTTTTCCACTACGTAGGTTCCTGGGAGTGAAGCTAGCTGCCCGAGCAGGGGGAACCAAAGGTCTGTGTGCATAGAGTCGTGTGCGTGAGTTGTACTTGCATGAATCATGGCATAGCATACCACTACACTCATATTTGCATACAACCTACACCCCAATGTATAAATCGGTATGGGACTTTTTATACGATGAGAGCCTTGTAAAAGACCCCTTAACTTATAAGTTTGTATGGGCATTCATATAAGTTAAGGTTACTTACTATTTACTTATTATTTACTTACTTGCTTTCTATTTGTCTATTTTACTACTCACTACCATAGAACTGCTAAATGTACTCTAATTTGATTAGTTGTTTATACAACATGAACAATTGTTAGATTAGTTCCACTGTCATCCGTTTGATTATTCTCCACCATTATAGCTTCCCTTTCCTCCTCTCCTCTCGGTGCTTAGGAGCCATGGGGGGAATGGTAGGGGATTATAGGGCTTAGTCTTTATGACTAATGGTTTTCGAACCACAATATTACAGGAGCTCCGGATGGGAGATAGGGACCAGCAGCCCAGGGACCAGCACCAGCAGAGTACGGTGCGCATGGAGGTGGGACAGTCTAGCATCGGAGCACCTGTGACCAGCTCTGTTAGTGTTTAGTATTTTTATAGCTTCCACGATGAGTGATTTATAGTGAGGACTCTGATGTACCGGGCTCGAGCCCGTTTCTTTATTTCATCTAAACTGCTCTTTTGCAGTACTTTCTATTATTATATATTGATGGACTTGTTGTGATTTTATTCATATGTGTTTCTGTGGACCTGTTTACATTCAGTGTAATATTTACTTCTCTCTCTTTGTGATCGAAAAGGGCCAGCAGAATTGGCGTTTTGTAGTGGTGACCTTCCCGTGATTCGGTGCCACCGCAAAGCAGCAATTCTGGGCTAAGACCCCGGTGGTTGAAAAAGAAAAAAAAAGGGGGGGTCTTACAAGATTTGTACAGTAATGGGTCCAAACAGATCCATATGTAACAAGTACAAAATACTATGTGAATCACTCTTATTAAGTGACTTAAAGCTGTTTTTAGTTTGCTTGCCTAATTGACAAGACCTGCAGATTCCTGCCTTCTTGTAGGGGCCAGAAGGTAGTCCTATAACACGGTTGTCCTTGGATAGTCTAGCAATGGTTCTAAGGTTGACATGTCCTAATCTCTTATGTCATAATTCATTTGGTTTGCTAAGAGAATTAAATAAACAGATATCTACCTTGGTTGAATGAAAATCTATTAGATAGATGTTACCACTTCTGTTACCTGTCAACACAGTTGTGTTGTCTTTTGATTTGATGATGCATGAAGACTTGTTGAATGTAACCTGGCAGCCTTCATCACATAGGTGACTGATACTGATAAGATTGTGCTTCAGTCTTCCACATATGCTACCTTCTTGAATGTTACTGATCCTATTTGGACTGCACCATATCCTTTGGTCTGTCTAAAGTTTGAATCTCCAAACATGATTTTGGGTAAATGTTTTGCCTTGAAGGATATTAGGTTATCCTTGCTTCCAGCCATGTGCTTGGAGCACCCACTATCCAGATACCAATGTTGGTCCATGGTTGGATAGGTCTTCACCTGCACAAATAAAAGTTCATTTGTTTTTGACCCAATTCACCTTGGGTCTAGCTTGATAAACTTTGAAATCAGAAATGAAAGACATCTCTGGTTGACTCTTATATCCTCCAGGATGATATCTCCTAGGAGGAATTATCCATTCAGTATAAGGGTTGAACCCTTGAGATGTAGGATATCTAGAATTAATTTTTGACATACCTCTTGAGAAATGGTCGTATCTCTGAGCTCCGTACGACGATCGTGGAGCTGAGTTCGACGATCTTGGGTCAGATCGTCGAGTTCCGTTCAGCGATCGATCTTGCCTGTGTTCAAGGATTAGAGATCGTCGACCTGAGTTCGACGATTCAGCATGAAATCGCTGAGCTCCGTTCGAAGAACGTCGAGCTCTATTCCAAGATCGTCGAGCTCTGTTCGATGATTTCTGTTGAACTTTGTTCTTTTTGGGTAGATCAGAATTTTTTCTAGCTGCCTCCACAACTCCTTTTCCTTTATCAGAGATAAATTTAATGGGAGTTATTAACATAATAGCTTGGCTGGATGAAGCACCCAAGCCCAGTGTACTATTGAGTCTTGAGTTCACTTTGCTTGTGATGTTCATCAGTTTGATACTTCTCTCATTGAGGGTTTCTTCAAACTTCTTGGCCTCAGATAGTTCACTTTTCAGTGAAGCTATCTTCTCCCTACAACATTCTAACTCATCTGAGAGTTTGAGGTTATCTGAACTTAAGGTACTGTATTCAGATAACTGATTTCTGAGAGAGATAATTTCTTTCTCAGAATTGAGTAGATCTAAACACAGTGCTTTAAATTAAGACTTGAAGTCCTCAGAATTAAAATCAAATGAATTAATTACCTGATCTTCTTTTAGCTCTGGTTCAGATTCAGATTCAGATTCATGTTCTGAATCAGTATTGTTCTAAGATGCATTGATTGCCATCAAGCAGAATTCTTTTTCTCGTGCATCATCTTCATCATCACTTGAGCTTGATGATGCATCAGATTCTTCTTCTGTTGGACTCCATGTTTCAGCAACAAATCCATTCTTTGTGTGCTTGTTCTTGCTGGAAGAGTATCTGTCATAGTGATTTCTTCTGGAGTCTTTATCTTTTCTCTTTTCTCTCTTGTCCTTCTTGTCCTTGTTTTGACTTTCTGGACAATCAGGAAGTATGTGGTCTGGTTTCCTTCAACCATAATAAATAATCTCTTTATTATTTGATTTATCATACCTTGGCTTTTCTTGGCCTCTAGATGACCTTTTTTTGAAGTCCTTCCTGGACATTTTGTAGAACCTCTTGGCTAAGAGGCTCATCAGTTCTTCATTGCCTGTGACTTTGTCCTCAAGCTGTTCTTCTGTTGCCTTGAAATAAATTGACTTCTCCATCCTGACTGCTAGAGAAGTTGTCTTCTGCTCTTCTTCTCTGTTCTTGATGAGCTGTTCATAGGATTTGAGCTTGCCCAATAGAGCTTCTGTAGTGATCTCATTCAGACTTCTGGCATTCTTGATGGGCCAGATCCTTGAATCCCAAGTGTTGGGAAAGCACATTAGGATTTTGTCATTTATCTCTGTGAAAGAGATCTCCTTGTCCAAGGTCTTGAGTTCACTAACAATCAGACTTAATTTGTTGTACATGTCATCAACTGATTCACTTTCTGCTTTCTTGAAATTCTCATACTGAGTGATGAGATGAGAACTCCCATCTTTTCTCTCATCTGCTGATCCTGACATAAGCTCAGATAGCTTGTCCCAAATCTCTTTAGCTGAGTTTCATTCAGCTACCTTCTGGAAGATGTCATCATGCATTGTCTGAGCTAGGATGTTCATAGCTTTTTCATCAGCAACCTTCCATTTCTTTATATCAGCATCTGTTCCTGAAGGTGGTGGAATAGCATTTGTACATGTGCTTGCAGGAGGCTTGGGGCAATCTGTCAAAACAGAATTAATGATATCTTCTTCAATGGAATTCATGTATAATCTGATCCTTGCCTTCCAAAGTGTAAACTTGGAGAGATTGCACACTGGAGGTCTGGTGCTGGAATAATCTTTGTTCTGTGCCATGGATTTAGATTAAAATAAATATAATAAAAATAACCCTCTATTAAGGATGAATCTCAAGAGAGATCTTTTGGTTCAGGTTTTAGCCTGTATGAACAACCAACCTCCCTCTGATACCAATTAAAAGTTAGTGTAAGATCAATCCTTCACTCTAGAGGGGGTGAATAGAGTGTATTAAAATAATTTTGCAAATATGAAAATTATTCTAGCAGTTGAAGACTTAATTTAGTTAGTGTAGAGTGCTTTACAGAAATCAAAATATAACAAACAAAAGAGCAAATCCACAACACACAGCAAAAAAGATAACAAATAACTAGAAGTCACAATGAGCTATAGTGGTTCCCCAAAACCTGGGTATATCCACTCTTCTACCAGCCTTGGTAGGAATCCACTTCAGGATGAGTTGATCAGGTGTCCTTGGCACCAATGAGCTTTTGATCAGGTGCTCAAAAACCAAACCAGATTTTTTGATCAAGTGTCTTGCCACCACTGAGTTTTGATCAGGTCTCAGAAACCGAAGCAAAACTTTTGAAGGGAGTTTAAAAACTCTTTTACAGGAAAGGAAAAGAGAAAAATGGTGAAGTTGTGATAATACGTTTTGTAGCCTAAACTATTATCGTTTTTTATATTTTATATTGTACAAATTACGTCTATTATTAGTTTATTTTTATCCTTTTTATGTAAATTTTATTGCCACTAACTTTTTCCTGTCTTTTTGCAGGTTTTCAGAAAAATTGCCAAAATGGTCTGTCACGCCCCCCTGTCACGCCCTCCCTGGGCGTGACCTAGGGCGTGTCACCCGATCCCGAGGACACCTGCTGGAAGGGACAGAAAACGGTCAAAACCGCTGTCACGCCCCCCTGTCACGCCCTCCCTGGGCGTGTCACCGGGCGTGACCAGGGGCGTGTCGTCCTCTGCCGCAAAGCTGCCGCCGCATTAAATGCCCTTCCGCCTCATCACGTAAATAGTACTGTCACGCCCCATGTCACGCCCGTTACATGGGCGTGACACCCTCCTTTTTCGGTGACTGACGGATTTCCGACCAATGATTTGGACATGACATGCCTGTCACGCCCCCCTGTCACGGGCGTGACCTAGGGCGTGACCACCGACGTACCGAAGCAATCATCCCTCCCGCCAGAATCCAGAGCCCGAGGTCAACATAGTACTGTCACGCCCCCCTGACACGCCCCCCCTAGGGCGTGTCGGAGGGCATGACCAACCCGAGATTTTTTTCTATAAATTGAGCCCCCCCCCTCTCCATTTCAGCAAGCTTTGGTTGAGTGGGGGAGGTGCTGCCCCTTTGTTTCTTGATCCTTTTTCATGCTTTTTCTCTCTCTCTCTCCCCCTCTCTTTGTACTTTTTGGTTAACCCTAGTTTAATCATAGTTTGTGCTAGCTTTTAATGTAATTTTCTTCTTGCTTAGTGCTTAATGTAGGGCTAGAATAGGGTTTAATTTTCATGCACTTGTAATTTTATTTTCATTAGTGTAACTTGCCCTTTTTCATTAATAAAATTGTTCTTCCCTTAGCTTGTGTTCTTCTTATGTTTTTCTACTCATCTTCCCCCCTCCACTCCATTATGATTAACTAATCCTCCTTGTACTCGATCTTGATGATCCGAGGTTAGAGCGATTATGTTATGATGTTTTAATTAATCTTTTCTTTTTAGGTTAGGGCCTTGAATTACTCTTGATTTATCACGGGTCGGAGGTATATTTTCGATATATACTCTCCGCCTTTGCTTTCATTCTGGGCTAGCCGAGAGGCCGAAAGAATGAAGTGAGCATTCAAGAGTAAAGGGAGTTGTACGCACCCCTCGAGAGAGGCAGACGTCCAAATCTCCCGGATTGGAGTAAAATCCAATAGTGGGGTTCACCGCGTAAAGCGAGTTTTAGGCCTCCGATTTAGACGAGAGTCGGTCGGACCTTCCTAAACTCAGTTGGGCACGACTTCGAGAGAAGCGTGTTCAAGCTTTAGGAACCTCCACGGTCAAGGACCCTTATCCTATTAAGTTTAGATTTTTATCGCATTTTCTTAATCGTCTTTAGCCGAGGTGAATCTTGATCGGGTGCATTTCCATTTCATATTTTCTACCTTTCGTAGTAATCACCTGTCTTGTGCTCTTTAATTAACTGCAGTAGTTTCCTTTCTAGCTTAGTTGTTTACTTAATAGCCCTCTTAATTGCAGTGTTTTTTTTTCTAGAATAGCTTTACTTTCTCCCCTGCACTTAGATTTTCTAAAACCCTAGTTTTTCCGTCGATAAGATAATAGCGTTCGTGTGAGTAAGCTTAGCCAACAGTTCCCGGATCTTAATACTACACTTGTGTCCCCTTGCTACAATTCGATAGGTATACTTGCCTCATCGGGTTGCTAGTTCGGTTGCGTTTATTTTCTTCGAACCCTAGCGCGCAACAAGTTTTTGGCGTCGTTGCCGGGGACCCAACTTCCGTTGATATTTTGAAAACACGAACCTATTAATTTTATCTCTTCTCTTTCTCATCCCCTTTCTTTAAAGTTTTAAAAAAAAAATTCAAAAAAAATTATCACCGCTCTTAATAGAAACCAACCTCACAATTTTTCTACGCCACCTAATTCTCTCGAAAAGGGCAAAGGGCTTTAAGCGCCACTGTCTTGTCTAGTACCTTGCGAACCCTTCACGGGGTAGTCCTTGGGAAGTTCGGGAGTTAATTTATATAAAAAAAAAATCTATTTCAAAAAGAAAAAAAAAGTTTTAATTTAATTTTCTAAATCAAGTTTTTCTTTCTAGTTTATCCTTTTTCTCTTTCTCTTCTTCTTTTCTGTTCTTTTAGTGCATGACCCGCGGGAGTCCGTCGGTTATTTTGGACTTGGACCACGAAATTGAGCGTACTCTTCGGAGAAGATCGCGATTTCAAGGTCCTACTATCCAAGTGCCGGTTGAGGACTCCGAGTCATTTGCTACTTTAAGAATGGAAGAACCCAACGTAGATGAGGCCGTGCAAAGGACTATGTCCTATTATGCACGACCGAACCTCGAGGGAACAGAATCGAGTATAGTCCGCCCTACTATAGCAAATAATAACTTTGAACTAAAGCCTAGCATAATTCAAATGGTGCAGCAATATGTGCAATTTGACGGACTTCAAGATGAAGATCCGAACGCACATATAGCTAGCTTTCTTGAAATTTGCGACACCTTCAAGATAAATGGTGTCACAAATGATGCGATCAGGCTAAGACTCTTCCCCTTCTCTCTAAGAACTAAAGCTAAGCAGTGGCTTAACACACTTCCGAAAAATAGCATAACCACTTGGAATGAATTAACTGAAAAATTTTTGGCGAAGTATTTTCCGCCCGCTAAAACTGCAAAACTTAGGAACGACATCTCTGCCTTCGGACAAATAGACTCTGAAACCCTTTACGAAACCTGGGAGAGATTTAAAGAATTATTAAGACGATGCCCACATCACGCGCTGCCTGTATGGTTACAAGTGCAGACGTTTTATAACGGGCTAAATCAAAGCACGAAGCAAATGATAGACGCAGCTTCTGGCGGTACTTTAAATCATAAGACCCCGGAAGCCGCTCTTGAGCTTTTTGAGGACATGGCCATGAACACTTATCAGTGGAATGTGCCTAGGTCCCGCCCAAACAAGCCTGCAGGTATCTATGAAGTGGACAACGTCTCCCAGCTCGCTCTGCAAGTAGAAATCCTAAGCAAAAAAATCACGGAGATGACTGCTGCCTCCGCCCCTCAGGTATGGGAATCTGCAACCCCTACTCCAGAACATTTAGATTATGTTAATAATTTGCCTAGAACTGCTTTTAATAATTTTTCTGCTGCGAATTTTCATCCGCCTGGTTTTAATTTTCCGAATAGTTATAACCCCGCTTTAAGAAATCACCCGAACTTTTCATGGAGTAATCCATCGAATGCGATGCGCCCACCTCCGCAAAATGATTTTTCTGCACAACCACCACCACCACCACCACTTCTTCAAAATTACCCAAAACCTCCAAGCTTGGAGGAATTACTTTCTAAATATATCACCACAAATGACGCCACTATAAGAACGTTAACCGGAAGCGTAAAAAGTCTAGAAAACCAGGTAGGACAGCTCGCGAAAATAATTTCTGAGAGACCCGCAGGGTCTCTTCCTTCCAATACCGAACCCAACCCGAGAGAGCAAGCGAAAGCTATAACTCTTCGGAGTGGGAAGCAAGTCTCCGGTATGGTAAGTGAAAAGCCCGAGGCAAGCTCCGCTCCTGCTTTTAAAAATCAAAGCTCCGCTCCTGCTTTTAAAAATCAAAGCTCTACTCCGCTTCCACCCTCTGCTGAAGAAGTAATCACCCCCGCTTTAGAAAATAATCTCACTCCACCACCCATCTTCAAAAATAATTCAACTCCTCCATACCCCTCTGAACTTAATAGACAACGTCAAGATGATCAGTACTCCCGCTTCTTAGAAATCTTCAAACAAATCCACATTAATCTTCCCTTCCACGAGGCTATTTCGCAAATGCCGAAATACGCCAAATATCTTAAAGACCTCCTCACAAACAAGAAGAAGTTAGAGAATCTTTCGCACGTCACGCTTAACGCCGAGTGCTCCGCCGTTTTAACAAACGGTTTGCCGAAGAAAATCAGTGACCCGGGTAGTTTCTCTATCCCGTGTGTCTTCGGTGATCTCTTTGTTAAACACGCGTTAGCCGACTTAGGCGCAAGTATAAACCTGATGCCCTTTTCGTTGTTCAAAAAGTTAGGGATTGGTAGCCTTAACCCCACGCGTATGAGTATCCAGCTAGCCGATAGATCCGTCAAATATCCGTTAGGAATAGTGGAGGACGTTCTAGTGAAAGTCGACAAGTTCATCTTCCCGGTGGACTTTGTCATTTTGGACATCGAAGAAGACGTCGAGGTTCCCCTGATCCTTGGCCGACACTTCCTTGCCACCTCCCGAGCCATCATTGACGTAAGCAATGGTAAGCTCTTTCTTCGAGTAGGCGACGACGAAGTCACATTTCCGATCACCCCTTCGATGAAGAACACCTTAGCGAACGATGACTCATGTTTTTTCATAGACGCCGTGAGTGATGATTCTTCCTACTGCCTCTCCGACTTTGAAAAAGAATTTTCTACTTTTTGCTCCTCTTCTCTTACAACAGAATCACTGCAAGGAAGTGATGAATCTTCTTATTGTCTTTCTGAGTTTGAAAAAGAGTTTTCTGATTTTTGTTCTTCCTCTTTCCTTACCACTGAATCTGTACAAGAAGCCGTCTTGGCTGCTAGCCCCACCCCTTATTACGTTCCTTATAAAAAAGTTTATGAAGATATTATTTTTGAAAAAGAAAGAATCTCAAAATCCTCTTATGAAGAACCCCCTACCCTAGAACTTAAAGAACTTCCCGAACACCTTAAGTATGCTTTCTTAGAAAAAGACTCCAAGTTACCAGTTATCGTTTCGGCCTACCTCACGGATACGCAGAACGATAAACTTCTTCTAGTTCTACGTAAGCATCGCCGGGCTATTGCTTGGCAAATTTCTGATATCAAGGGCATAAGCCCATCTTTCTGTACACATAAAATCCTAATGGAAGATAATTCGCGTAACTCTATTCAACCTCAACGCCGTATAAACCCGAATATGAAAGAAGTAGTTAAGGGCGAGGTTATGAAACTATTAGACGCAGGAATTATCTACCCGATATCGGACAGTAAGTGGGTTAGCCCCGTTCAAGTAGTTCCAAAAAAGGGAGGGATAACCGTAATTAGTAATGAGAATAATGAATTAATCCCGACACGGACGGTGACGGGTTGGCGTATGTGCATAGATTACCGTAAGTTAAATGACGCCACCCGTAAGGACCACTTTCCTCTACCGTTTATCGACCAGATTTTAGAACGTCTCTCCGGCCATAGCTTTTATTGTTTTCTCGATGGCCTCTCGGGGTACTTTCAAATACCCATCTCTCCCGAGGACCAAGAGAAAACTATGTTTACTTGTCCCTTCGGCACCTTCGCGTACCGAAGAATGCCGTTTGGATTATGCAATGCGCCGGCTACATTTCAACGATGTATGCTCGCAATATTTGACAAGTACGTAGAAAGCATTATGGAGGTATTCATGGACGATTTCTCCGTGTTCGGCGATACCTTCGATAGATGTTTAGAAAACCTCGAAAAAGTCTTAGAACGATGCGAAGAAACTAACCTTGCCCTAAATTGGGAAAAATGTCATTTTATGGTGAGGGAAGGGTTAGTTTTGGGTCATAAAATTTCTGCTAAAGGTATTGAGGTAGACGTTGCCAAGATAGAAGTTATTGAGAAGTTGCCGCCACCTACAAACATAAAAGCTATAAGAAGTTTCCTAGGCCACGCTGGTTTTTATCGTCGTTTTATAAAGGACTTCTCCAAGATCACTAAGCCCCTCACCCATCTCTTAGAAAAAGACGCTCCATTCATTTTTGATGACTCTTGTATTTCTGCCTTTGAATTAATTAAAGAAAAGTTAATTAACGCGCCGATTATGATAGCTCCGGTGTGGGACCTTCCTTTCGAGATTATGTGCGATGCGAGTAGTTTTGCGGTGGGAGCCGTATTAGGTCAACGCATATCTAAGAACTTCCACCCCATCTATTACGCTAGTAAAACCCTCACATCTGCACAAGAAAATTACACCACAACCGAGAAGGAGCTCTTAGCCGTAGTATTTGCGTTTGATAAATTTCGCCCTTACATTACACTTTCAAAAATCATTGTTTTTACGGACCACTCGGCCCTCAAGTACCTTCTTGCCAAAACGGATGCCAAGCCTCGCTTGATTCGCTGGGTCTTACTCCTCCAGGAGTTTGACTTAGAGATCCGTGATAAGCGAGGAGCCGAGAACTTGGCCGCCGACCATTTATCAAGATTAGATAACCCCTTTATAGAAAAATTAAATGAAAAATCTTTTAATGACTATTTTCCTGATGAGAAGCTGCTTTTAGTTAATACATCTACTTCTCCTTGGTTCGCGCACATCGCCAACTATCTAGTGGCCCGGGTGCTCCCAAAAGAGTTCTCCTCTCAGCAGAAGAAGAAATTCTTTTCTGAGCTGAAGAACTACTTTTGGGAAGACCCGCATCTTTTCAAAATTTGTGCGGATCAAGTGATAAGGAGATGTGTTTCTTTTGATGAAGGAATTGATATTCTAAAACATTTGCATGAAGGTCCGACAGGTGGGCACTATCAAGCTGCTCGCACCGCTCATAAGGTGCTTTGCGCGGGTTTTTACTGGCCTAGCCTGTTTAAAGACGCGCAAGCCTTTGTGAGCAGGTGTGATAGTTGCCAACGGTCGGGCAATATTTCTAATAAAAATGAAATGCCGCAAAATTATTTCTTAGAGTGCGAAATTTTCGACCTCTGGGGAATTGATTTTGTTGGCCCCCTTCCTTCTAGCTTCGGAAACAAATATATTTTAGTTGCTGTTGATTATGTTTTACGATGGGCTGAAGCCCAAGCTCTTCCTACGAACGACTCCCGAGTTGTAGTCACGTTTTTAAAAAAATTATTTTCTAGATTCGGTACGCCTCGCGCAATCGTTAGCGATAGGGGTTCCCATTTCTGTAACGCGCAATTTTCAAAAATCCTTACTAAATACGGCGTTACGCATAAACTATCCACTGCCTACCACCCCCAAACTAACGGTCAAGTCGAAGTAGTAAATAGAGAAATAAAAAGAATATTAGAAAAGACTGTTTCAACTTCTAGAAAAGACTGGTCAGCCAAACTTGACGATGCTCTATGGGCCTACCGAACAGCGTACAAAACCGCCCTCGGATGTACGCCGTATCGGCTGGTCTATGGAAAATCGTGTCATCTGCCCGTGGAGTTAGAACACCGCGCCTTTTGGGCCTTAAAATTTTTAAACTTCGATCCTCACTCAGTCGGTGACCTTCGAAAATTTCAACTAAATGAACTCGATGAGTGGCGCTCTTATGCTTATGAAAATAATAAACTTTATAAAGAGCGGACGAAGCGTTTACACGATAAACACTTAAGGCACCCTAAAAACTTTAAGCCGGGCGACCAAGTCCTTTTATATAATTCTCGTTTACGTTTATTTCCGGGCAAATTAAAATCTCGCTGGTCTGGCCCGTTTTCTATTTTAGAAGTATTTCCTTATAGAACTGTTTTAATTTCTCACCCTGATAAGGGTAATTTCAAAGTTAATGGTCAGCGTCTTAAACTGTATTTCTCTGGTGATGATGATGTCAGTCCAAACACTATTAAGTTTCTGCTTCACGAACTTTAATCTTGAACTTTTTATTTTTTTTGCTAAAAACAATTTTATTTCGGGACAACAATATTTTTGGACAATATTATTTTTGATGCGTCGAGCTCAACGACGCTTTAACCAAAGGGCGCTCTTGGGAGGCAACCCAAGTTATCTTTTTCTGTTTTCTTTATTTTACAATTTTTGCCTCGGATGGCTCCGACAAGCTGAAGCTTCTGCGATCGCCTGCTCCAACATTGCTGAATCCATCACGAAGTCCAAAGAAGACATTCGGGGAGCGGCATCACTCAGTTTTCGCAGCAAATAAATCCGGGGAAGTACCTGTATTTCAATTCTGTCTTTTCAATTCTGCACTTTATTTTTCTCTCCTTCTCCAATCCCCTTCTTTAGCCATTGAGGACAATGTCTGTTTTAAGCTTGGGGGAGGATTTCCTCCTTCATTTTTGCTTAGTGTAAATAATTTCCTTTTTTGTAAATAGTTCCATAAAAAAAAATGAATATCTTAAAATTCCAAAAAAGAGAAAAATTTTCCAAAATCCAAAAAAAAAGAGAATATTCCTCAAAATAAAAAAAAATATATGTGTGTTTTTGAATAGTTTAGACATTTTGGTATTTCAATAGTACCCCTAGTTTTTAGTTTTGTTTTACTCAAAATCTCATATAAACAACTTAGTTAATTATAATATTTCTAATCGTCCTTTTTAATTATGTTTCACAAGTAAAATGTTGGCCATGCTGTGTTTCTAATTCGCGGTAGCATGTTAAGGTGAAATATTTTTTCTAAAACTCGCATTTCTATTATGGTTTTTTGTTTTTTTTATTTCCTTTACTTTCTCAAAAATTCATCATCCACTATTTTCTTTTTCGTTTTTGAATAATTTTTGTAAAGTCAACTTTTGAATAACGTAGTAGATGTGAACGATCCAAGTCACCTATTATTTCTATTTTCGAGTTAATTTCATCAATCTTCTTTTATTATCTAGGACTCGCTTTTTGAAATTTTTCAAACCTTTGTTTTAAATAAATTCAAAAGCGTGAAAATGATTTAGGCCGTTTTTGTTTTCGTTTGAGCTTTCCTGCCAACCTAAAAACTTTTACCACTAGTTAGCCGTTTTTGAGCCTTTTTCCGATTTCATTTGATAGCTCCTCCTTTCATTTCAGTTTCACCAAAGCCAAAATTTCCAACCTATCGAATCACACTAGCCTTTTTGAGTTTCATAAATTATTTTGACGATTTTGATAGGGTATTTTGTGATTTTTGTGGAGAAAGGTTTTCGAAAAAAAAAAAAAAAGAAGTATGTTCAAAAGTGATGTTTATTTTTGTTTGGCCAACTCAAAAAGGAAAATAAAAATATTTATGGCCTTTGTTTTGAAAAAAGAAAAAAATGGAAAAGAAAAAAAAATGAAAAAGAAAGAAAAAAAAATGTGTATATATTTTTATGAAAATTTTTGAAACTCTTTGCTTTGGTTTAGTGTGATTTTAAAACCTTCACGTTTATCTTTGAATTCCACTCCTAATTATTTTCCTAAACCAAACGTTTCTGTCCTATTTAAGTCCTTTTGATTCACGCTTTTTGTTTTTTATTTAACAACTAAGAAAAGAAAAATAGTAAATCAGTTTTAGTTTTAGATTTAAACCTAGATTTTTGATAATTAAATTGATATAATTATAATACGTTGCTTGGATCTAGTAACAACTCAATGCGTGTTTTTCATTTTCGTTGCTTTACTTAAGTCCATTTAAAAAATTCTCGTTAAAATTTTGGATGATTTGTTTTTATTAAGTAAAGTTTATAAAAGTTTTACCATACCTAAATAATTGTTTTAGACTTACATTTCACCTTTTCCCTACTAAGAATTTCGCATAGTACTTGTGTAGGCATAATTAGAACTTTTTGATTAGTCATTTTTATAAATATCTAGTTTTTATATTTTTTGCTTGGGGACAAGCAAGGCTTAAGCTTGGGGGAATTTGATAATACGTTTTGTAGCCTAAACTATTATCGTTTTTTATATTTTATATTGTACAAATTACGTCTATTATTAGTTTATTTTTATCCTTTTTATGTAAATTTTATTGCCACTAACTTTTTCCTGTCTTTTTGCAGGTTTTCAGAAAAATTGCCAAAATGGTCTGTCACGCCCCCCTGTCACGCCCTCCCTGGGCGTGACCTAGGGCGTGTCACCCGATCCCGAGGACACCTGCTGGAAGGGACAGAAAACGGTCAAAACCGCTGTCACGCCCCCCTGTCACGCCCTCCCTGGGCGTGTCACCGGGCGTGACCAGGGGCGTGTCGTCCTCTGCCGCAAAGCTGCCGCCGCATTAAATGCCCTTCCGCCTCATCACGCAAATAGTACTGTCACGCCCCATGTCACGCCCGTGACATGGGCGTGACACCCTCCTTTTTCGGTGACTGACGGATTTCCGACCAATGATTTGGACATGACATGCCTGTCACGCCCCCCTGTCACGGGCGTGACCTAGGGCGTGACCACCGACGTACCGAAGCAATCATCCCTCCCGCCAGAATCCAGAGCCCGAGGTCAACATAGTACTGTCACGCCCCCCTGACACGCCCACCCTAGGGCGCGTCGGAGGGCGTGACCAACCCGAGATTTTTTTCTATAAATTGAGCCCCCCCTCTCCATTTCAGCAAGCTTTGGTTGAGTGGGGGAGGTGCTGCCCCTTTGTTTCTTGATCCTTTTTCATGCTTTTTCTCTCTCTCTCTCCCCCTCTCTTTGTACTTTTTGGTTAACCCTAGTTTAATCATAGTTTGTGCTAGCTTTTAATGTAATTTTCTTCTTGCTTAGTGCTTAATGTAGGGCTAGAATAGGGTTTAATTTTCATGCACTTGTAATTTTATTTTCATTAGTGTAACTTGCCCTTTTTCATTAATAAAATTGTTCTTCCCTTAGCTTGTGTTCTTCTTATGTTTTTCTACTCATCTTCCCCCCCTCCACTCCATTATGATTAACTAATCCTCCTTGTACTCGATCTTGATGATCCGAGGTTAGAGCGATTATGTTATGATGTTTTAATTAATCTTTTCTTTTTAGGTTAGGGCCTTGAATTACTCTTGATTTATCACGGGTCGGAGGTATATTTTCGATATATACTCTCCGCCTTTGCTTTCATTCTGGGCTAGCCGAGAGGCCGAAAGAATGAAGTGAGCATTCAAGAGTAAAGGGAGTTGTACGCACCCCTCGAGAGAGGCAGACGTCCAAATCTCCCGGATTGGAGTAAAATCCAATAGTGGGGTTCACCGCGTAAAGCGAGTTTTAGGCCTCTGATTTAGACGAGAGTCGGTCGGACCTTCCTAAACTCAGTTGGGCACGACTTCGAGAGAAGCGTGTTCAAGCTTTAGGAACCTCCACGGTCAAGGACCCTTATCCTATTAAGTTTAGATTTTTATCGCATTTTCTTAATCGTCTTTAGCCGAGGTGAATCTTGATCGGGTGCATTTCCATTTCATATTTTCTACCTTTCGTAGTAATCACCTGTCTTGTGCTCTTTAATTAACTGCAGTAGTTTCCTTTCTAGCTTAGTTGTTTACTTAATAGCCCTCTTAATTGCAGTGTTTCTTTTTCTAGAATAGCTTTACTTTCTCCCCTGCACTTAGATTTTCTAAAACCCTAGTTTTTCCGTCGATAAGATAATAGCGTTCGTGTGAGTAAGCTTAGCCAACAGTTCCCGGATCTTAATACGACACTTGTGTCCCCTTGCTACAATTCGATAGGTATACTTGCCTCATTGGGTTGCTAGTTCGGTTGCGTTTATTTTCTTCGAACCCTAGCGCGCAACAAGTTGTCTTCTCTATCAACAATCAAAGAGAAGCACAAGTAGATGAGATGTTTTCAAAGCTCCCCCTGAGATTAGCAAGAGTTCAGGAACTGGAAGCTTTGCAAGGGTGATAGGTCTTCAGTAGAAAGAATGCTCCAGCAGAAGATGATTCCAGTAAGAACTGAAATATGTGTTGTCTATAGTGAGAATGATGAAGACATTTTTTTTACTTTGAATCAGAATCAATCAGAAGAAATAGGAGCTTGTTCCTTGTTTTGTGTTGTTGAGCTCCTTCTCTTTGTTGTCTTCTGTATATCTGTATATTTTTTTTTCCTTTTCTGAATCATAATGTGAAATCTAGCCTTCAAATCTTTTTGATAGTCGTTAGCAAAGTCATAAAAACTTTCCTTAAATGTCAACTGTCTCTGGAGGAAATAACCTAAAAATATTCCTTCTTTGTTTCCTTGAAACTTGCTCCAGATTTATTATAACGGCTAGAAATCTTCTTAAATAAATACTCTGACTTGAAGACATTTGAAATCCTTAACAAACTGACAAAATTCCAGAAATCATCGATCTCAAAAGATAATCGTCGATCTGAGCTCAACTATCGTCGAACTTAGCTAAGACACATTGGAATTAGTCTAAGACAGAAAATGTCGATTTGAGCTCAGAGATCGTCAAACCGAGTTTGACGCATCGTCGACCTGAGCTCAGAGAGATAGTCGAACTGGGTTCGATGCTTCGTCGATCTGAGCTCGACGACAAGTTGAATTCTTCTTCTAGGCTTCTCATCTGAACTAGGAGGTCTTGGGGAAAGCTTCCAACCTAAGTCCTAAGTCTTAGACCTTACTAGTTGACCTTTACTCTATACAACAAGGTCAAAGCAACAATCCTATAGACATAGTGCTCCTGACCCAAATTAGTAATAGGTTGTTCCAACAATGCTTCTTTTCTTCAAACTTCTTGTGCTCCTTCCTCTTGATTTGAAAATCAGCAATGACATGTCCACTCCTATTATAGTAGTAACAAACAAAATATTAGTCTTAATATGTTTGTTATGTTTGGAGTCATATCTTTCCCTAGAGGGGTCTTTTCTGGACTTCTCCATGCTGGAGTAAGGCTTTCTTGAGGTGGAGCTTGAAGAGCCCTTATTCTTCCATTGTCTTCTCCTGTTTAACATTTTCTTGAACTGCTTGGAGAATAAGGTGAGTTCTACATCTGACAACTTATAGACTGAAGAACTGGGATCTAAGCTCACTAACTCTGCAGCTCTCCTTGGTGGAGAAGGGGTCTTTTCTTTGCTCCTCCTTGTTGTTTCAGCTCTGAAGGCCACAACATTCTCTTTATTGTGAGTTCTGACAACATATTTTGCTGCCCTTCTAGAGTTCCACTGCATCTCATGAGACAACAATTTCTCAAATTGATTTTCAGGCAATGTGTTGTACAAGTTACCAACCTCTCTAATGACACAGATCTTGATATCTCATTCCTTGTTTAGGGATCTCAAGAACTTGTCATTTAGCTTATAGTTTGTGAACTGTCTGGCATAGGTGATTAGACGGTTCACAATTTTGAAGAACTTTTCATATAATTTAGCTATGGAATGTTTATTACCTTGCTTGAAGGCCTCATATTGCTGATTCTGGAGGGATGTACTGTCCTCCCTCACCTCCTTTTTCGCTTCCATATATACTATAAGATAATCTCACATCTCTTTAGTTTTCGTGCAGTGGACAAATTTTTGGAATGTGGAGTCATCTATAGTACTAACAATAATGTTTTGAGCCCTTTTATCCATGGTTGCAAGAATGAATTCATCTTTAGTCATCTTAGTGTACTTCTTTGGAGTTTGTACATTAGCACCTATGACAGAGACCTTTATGTGAATGAAGGGTCCCTCTTGAACTTTTATGAATATCCTTAGGTCTAAGGGTTCCATAAATAGCCTCACCCTTTCTTTCCAAATCTCAAAGTTCTCTTTCCTACAATAGGAAACTTCATGGAGCTCAACTCCTTGTGGTTCTCACCTGAACCCATGGAGATAATCTTTAGCTACTCTTGGAGATCGGCTCAGATTAATAAGTCCTTTTTGAACAACCTCGCTTTGATACCACTTGAAAGTTTTTGTTCAAGAGTGGCTACACACCTAGAGGGGGTGAATTGGTTTTCAAGTCTTTTTGAACAACTTTTGAGTTTGGTTGAGTTGTGAGTTAGATTATAATGTTAGCTTTCAACAAACACAACAACACACCAGAATTTATAATGGTTCCCCCATCTTGGGTACATCCACTTTCCCCCTTCACATATCTAACAGTGAGCTAGATTTGGCTAACTCCTCCTTTATCCCGATTTCTTGATCTTACACCTCTGATCCCACAGGATGTTATGCCTCATAGTGAAACACACTCCTACAAATCAGAGTATAAAAACTCCTACCTCAGGCTAGACAACCCTACACTCAGAGATATCAAATCTCCTACCTCAAATCTTCATAGAGATCATACCTCAGGCACAAGCCCTACCTCAGATCCTAATAAGCATCCTATCTCAGAGACAACTCCTACACTCAACCTTTATAATACAGGCTTACAGCTCAGATAAACTGATAATCTTACAGATTGAGTAAATGATTTGGAGATGATTGACTGCAGAGAAATATTTCTCTGAGCCTCCTTCTAGAACAGAGAAAACCATGTCCTATCTTCGTCACAGCAACAAGAATATTGATCTTCAGAGTACTTCTACTTGTGCTGAGAAGACAACTTCAGAGCTCTGTTTCTTCAAGCTATAGATGAAACAGTGTTGTATGCAGTGGCCTTAAAGATAAATAGCAACTTAAGAATGCTCTGCTTCTTCTCTTCTCACAGAAAAAAATTGATTTATGTTCTTGTTATAGACGACTTAGATGGTTCAATTCTGATCTCTTCAAACAACAAGCTCCTTTTTGTGTTCCAGAAAACTTCTGGAAATCTAAGTGTAATGGATTTTCTCACTTGATCGAGAGTTTGACTATCGTGTAAAAGCTTCTCATATTTTTCTATAAAAGTCCTCTTTTATTTCCAGTAGACTAACGACAATTTTCTCAGCACGGGCCAGCCAAAAAGGGAAACTGTAACGTTCCTTTAGCTTTAATTGTTGTATAGAAGGCATTCGACACCATTTGTCTTCTAGCGCACAAGTCCCGCAATATTTGAATTATAGATGATGTCAGCATGACATAGTGCTTGCGGACTTAGTAATGTTCAGTCAATCTGCACAGACGTTGAGTGTAGTCAAATGACTCAACGAAAAAACACTTGGTAGAATTCTGTATCCTGAGGCGTTGAGTGAACCTTTATCACTCAATGCATCTTACTTAGTCAGCTTAACTGATAAGGCGTTGAGTGATCCTTCATCACTCAACGCTTTTGGACTTGGCAGAATTCTTCTGCTTGAAGGCGTTGAGTGATGTTCCTTTACTCATCGCTTCTTGACTCTGCTAAATTTTTGATGAGACATTGAGTGGTCCTTTTTCACTCAACGCTTATGTATTTAGACAGATTTCCTTTTGAGTGGGTGTTGAGTGAACTTCCTTCACTCAACGCTTCTGAACTTAGCCAGATTTAAGTCCAACAAACACCGAGGTTTTGACTGCTTGAACTTCTGTCAACGCTTTTAGACCTCTGGCGTTGAGTGAAGTGTGTTCACTCAACGCTTCTGAACTTAACCTTATTTCTGCTTTTTCAGCATTCTGTCTTGAGTCCAAGTAACAATGTGACCCTAACAACCTGTCTTATCAATGAACAGTAGACAACCTGCATATAATGAACTTTGAATATATATCAGATACAATCATGTGTATACTATTGACCTATAAACCTTCTTCAAATCTGAAACATTGTGATCAATGGACCCAACAGTATCCTTTCAAGATAACCAGAGTAATTATCGCTCTGGGGTTGTCCGCGAAAGAGAGGTAGTACGGTGAGGTTGGATACATCATTGGAGGTTTTGACGATCCTTACCCACTCCCGCCGCCCATTGCCTGATCGTGGGCGAGGATTTGTTTCCCTTGGTCACCGGTCATGCTCATCCGCTTCGCCTGCAACCTAGCTCTGATATCATGATAAACTGGATTTTAAGGCAATAAGAGAAACTCACGGGTGGAAGAGAAAAATAATGAATTTTTTTTTTTAATCTCTTTTTCATTGATACATATAACTTTATATACAAATATTTAGCCTTAGCTACAAGTAGGAAACCTAACCAAATTGGAAAAACATAGCTCGTGGAGTCCTAAAACCAAAAACACTCATTATTGAAACATGACAAATATAGAAACAAATAAATACATGATCAAAGCAAATATGGGCAAATATCACGTTATTACCCTCTCGTCGAGTATACGCTTCCTTTTTCTCGACCCATCGTCTTCTTTTTTGGCGAGCACCTGTCGTCTTCCAAATCTCGAAGCTGATGATTTTCGGTATCCTTTGGACAAGAAGACACCTTACTAGCGTCCTTCAAATTCATCTAATTGCATTATTGGACAATTTCCTCCATTACGGCGGGACATCCATGGCGATGACGAGCTCGCATAAGCCTAAAAAATCCTCTGTTTTTTCTGTAGTTTCTGAAAAATCCCCTGTTTTTGGTCGATCGAGCTTCCGTCGCATTTCTCGACTGAGGACCGCCATGAATCAGGACCTAAGTTCACAGGGAAGCACACAAGGTTTTTGTACAACAGCGACGATGAGATTGAAGGAGAGGAAGATATTGGTGCCCCAAAAGTTCAGTCTCCGACTCCGAGTGTGGTCCTGCTCAAAGGCTCGCCAATACCTGAGGGAAACACCTGCGTTTCCATGAGGAGGAAGTTGAAGAGTGAAAGCCTTTTTTCATTCAGATGCATTACTTCCTTAGCAACAGGTATTGACGTTCCTTTGGTACTAGTTAAGTTGTTATTTGCTTGGAACAAAAGGAAATTTCATTCTTGTCGGCTACATTACGTAGTAAGCTTGTTATTATCGCAGGGCATTTATCTTTCTTCAATTAGTACAAAGATAAATGTTTTTGGCTAAAACCATGGTGTTATTCAGTTATAGTAATCGCACATTTGGATCTTAATGACACTAAAAGAAAAATTTAGATAGGAAAAATATTTCTTGATAATTAACAGGTTTAGCAAGAAATATTAGTTTTGACTTCTCCAACAAAAATAGTAACAAAAAACTTTAGTTGCTGAATTTGAAACAAATATTTTTGTAACAAAATATTTGTTGTTAATTAGAATCAATTTTGTTTCTTTATAAAATTTTATTGCTAATTAGAATAAATTTAGCAATAAAAATAATTCTTGTAAAATATGTAATTTGAATTCCACTAATAAATAAATTATAAAATAAACACATTCTCTTATAAATCAAATAATTCAAGAGCTTGATCATTGAAAATTTAGAATGTTCAAGCTCGGACCTAAATAAAATGTTGGTGAAATAAATATAGAAATTATTTAAAATTTAAAAAATATATAATATTTCGAGTAACAATTATGAAATAATTAAATTTAAATAAAATTTTTGCATGTAAATAATTGTATATTAAATATATTCATTAAAGATTTTATATAATTATTATTTAATATTAATATTACATTTCTACGCTTCTATTTTCTACATTATATTCTAATATAATAAGAATATATTAATTTGCTGTTATATATTCATTTGACTCCTATTTATAATATTATTGTTTAGAATTAAAAATTACATTTTCATTTTATTTTTTTAATTGTTGAACTCGAAAATCACGGCTCAACGAGGAGTTCAGACCGATGTGGCAACTTGCACTTATTTCTCCCATGGGAGAAGGCTTGACCAGTAAGATGAAACTAAGAAACAGACCCCTGAGCTGTAGCGAGTAGGTCTCGCCACACACCCAGAAGACTAAACAGAGCTTCCCCTCCCTAGCTAATGCTGAGCTAGGCATTTTGGAGGGCACTAAGGAGCACCAGACTGTCCACCCGAAAACCACGAATAACAATGTCGCAGTTCCAGCCAACCAGTATCAACTAGAGGAGGAAGAAGCCAAAAATGAATCAACTCCAAAGGAGCCCTTCGGGGGTCTATTTATAGTTTCTGTCGGATCGCCCTACTCCCCCTCCACTTAATTGAACCTGTGGCGAGTGCTGGCCAAGCGGACCCCACTCGCCCTTGCAATCCTATGGAACTTACTTTATACGAATTGGGAATGAATGTCCGCCACTTGCCTCGTCAACTCGCACAGACCTAACTTGTATTTCCTGTCTTGGACCCTTCTAAGGATCCCACTCAGCAAATACGAGGTTGTACACAATCCCCGCATTTGGTAGATTGCCCCAAGCTCGAAAAGAAAAGTCCAACTCAAGGTATTTGGCGAGTGGTAGCTGAATTAGAGAGAATCTTATGGTATGCCCCCAATGTACTATATATATGACGAACAAGGGAGTAGGGGGCACTTTGCCAGCCAATCCAATCCTTTCTCTCCTAACCTCATAGCATGATGCCTCTTCCCAAAGAACTCCAAGATTGCCTCTCTAACATTCCAATTCGAGTTTGGCTCCCCGATAGTCTTTTGTTTCATTACTAGTTCAGTAAGACTAAAGAATAGACCTTAGGCCCTGCAGTGGTCATTGTTGATTCAGGGTCATCATGAGGGCTTAGATAAATAGGAGGGTGATTAATATAAATATTAACTAAGGAAAAAATCAACTGCATTGGCTGGATGCTTAAGGTCAAAATCAACTACATCGACTAGAAGCTTTATAAAGACAAAATCGACTGCATCGGTTGGAAGCTTTATAGTGACAAAATCGACTGCATCGACTGGATGCTTAAGGTAAAAATTGACTGCATCATTGGAAGCTTTATAAGAACAAAATCGACAGTATCGACTAGATGCTTAAGGAAAAAATCTACTACATCGGCTAGAAGATTTATAAGGACAAAAGCAACTACATCAGCTAGATGCTTAAGGTCAAAATCGACTGCATCAACTGGAATCTTTATAGGGACAAAATCAACTGCATCTACTGGATGCTTAAGATTAAAAATGACTTCATCGGCTGGAAGTTTTCTAAGAGAAAAATTTACTGCATCGACTGGATGCTTAAGGTAAAAAATTAACTGCATCGGCTGGAAGTTTTCTAAGGGAAAAATCGACTGGATGCTTAATGTCATAATTCAACTGCATAGTTCAAATTAGCGCCACGGGTCAAGTGAAGGAACGCCGGACCCAACAATCCCCCCCCCCCGGCGTTCAGCACAACCCGTCGGCTCAGAGGTGGGGTTACCACATGGCCCACACGGCTCAGAGGTGGGGTTACCACATGTCCACGGTTGCCTGACCCACCGGACCCACACAGGTAGAAGGAAAAAATCAGGATTTAATAGCGCCCCCCGGTCTTGAACCTGTGACCTCCTCTGATACCAATTGAAAGATCAAGCGCATACCCAACTGCACCAAAAGCCCGGACTGTTGGAGAGGGCGCTACTTAATTTTTTTATATAAGTAGCAGAGCGTCACGGGTCAAGTGAAGGAACGCCGGACCCAACAGACTGCATAGTTCAAATTTGGCAGCATAGTTCAAATTAGACTGCATAGTTTAAATTTGGTTGCATAGTTCATAAATTCATGTAGCCGATTTATTTATGCAACCGATTTTTCTTGCAGCTGAAATTTGACTTAGCATATTTTTGGTCTGGCAGTCAGTGACTAATGTGGGTCCCAGATTTCTACTTTCGGCGGAGTAGCCCATCTATGCCATACATGTGCCATACTTTTTCCCATACCCGTGGCCATGCTTGCCCCATGACTTTTCTTCCATTATCTTCAAACTTAGATGATATGTTGGTCTAATTGGAGGAGGACACGTGGTTGGTTTTCATTCCAAAGTACATGGGACATTTTTCTCCATTAATTCAGCCTCCATTTTCCCTCACCTCCGCCCTTGAATTTAAACTTCATTTCTCTCACATGAGAGTGAAATCTTCCTTCTCACTTCTCTCAAAATTACTAGAGCGAGACTTTTCTTGGAAGAAACTAAGTTTGGAGCACGGCCACTGGAATCCACTGCCACCATGCCACCAAGAAGACAAAACCCAATCCATGGCTAAAAATCAGGCGACTTCCTTCCCACTCCCTTGGTGTTTGACCTTTAGATCTGAAATTAGGAGATATATTGGGCTCAAGAGAGCTTGATACAATGAGATTAATGGAGTTTTTGTCACAACCCGCATTTCTCCCCAACAATTTAATTATATCAGAGCAAGGCGGAAAATATGTGTCGTGATGCCATGCCATGCAGGGGATAACTGCAGGCGTTCAGGCAAGACTCCAAACTCTACAATTTTTTAAAAGAAAACATAAATGGTTATGAATAAAATACAGTTAAAGTTATGATGGTAGCCGTATCCCTCGGCTTAGTGAATTATCTAGTTCACGATTTAAAATATAAATTATACACTTGCGGAAAATACTTATTTAAATTGACTCTAATATTCTACAGGGGTAAAGATGTCCCCGAGAAACAACTCATACTATGCAAACCCTAGATTTATAATAAGTATAGAAAGAGTCTTTACGCTAAATAGAAAGTAGTGGCTTAGTTTTGAAAGAGATTACAAGTATGCTTTACTAATTGTAGGGTTTTATAGGTTAAAAATATCTAACATACAATCCTAACAATAAATCATCCCAGAGAGCAAGTAATGTAAACCAAACATAAGAAAACCACAACAACTAGCAAGTGTCCAAAAAGGTCAACAAACATGTGGGCGTCAACGACCTGACACGAACCCACAGTATGAATATGTCTGAAACTGGGCCAAGAAAACTAAAACAACAAACTACCTCGCTACGGCTAGGGGAAAAACTACAGCCAAACTACTGCTGCTAAGGCTCCAAAACCGGCTCCGCTACCTGCTAATGCTCCGACCCTGAGGCATTCCAAAGACAGAACACCTCAGCAAGATGGTACAAATGGTGGCAGAAAAATAGGCCAAAAAAATAAATAAAGGTCAAAAGGGGTACCTACCCAAGACCAAAACCATTAAATTAAAGTACAAAAAGAAACAAGACATCATCGGGAAAAAAAACTCTTACATGCGTTACCAGTGTACACCAGACGCACGAGGCTATAAGGTGACAACATGAATAAATCATAAGGAAGAAATACAAAATCTTTATTAGGCACCTGTAGTCGACTCTACCCAAAAACACGGGCGAGGTGGTCACTCAACTGGACACACCTCTCACGAATAATTTATCCGCTTAACTGCGAGGGAGTCTCATACTCTCCACCATACACCGCAGATGCCCAAAAATCCGGTAGACCTCCACAAGGTACAATAAAGGAGTAAGACAATGCGGAGGTGGTTTTATCCACTAACTCCCGCAATTTTTTTGAAACCCAAAGAAACCACAACACAAATATATCTCGAGATTTGGCTCTACGGATTCTACTTGACACTTCTAGTTTCAAGACATGGTTGATCAACCCCTATGAACGATTACAATCCGAGACAAACTCTAATACGTTCAAAAACGATAGGTAAGATATTTAAAGCCATCATTAAAACACTTCAAGAACAATCAAATATATCATGACAAGATAAAGTTCACCATGACAAAATCATACAAAATCGAGTGATCATTTGAAAAGGTTAATCGTAGCAATAACTTGGAAGACAAAGTGCAGAAAATTTTAAAGAACATAAAAACTGAACCATTTCCATCACATCGGAGAAGGAGAAATGAGGGGAAACCACCACTTGCCTTGGTTTTACCGGAAAAGTTCTCCGGATCGCTCCGCGTCGCAGATCGGGACAAAAGAACACGGGAGAAGTTAAAATCTAAACAAAAATGGTCGAAAAGGGGGTTAGGGACGAAAAACCCTAACGAGAAAACTCGAGGAAAGGGGAAAAATTTACCACGATAACGTAGCTCTCGATGAGAGCTTTCCAGATCTACGCTCGGTTGAATATTCCGAGCACCGGAGCTCCGTCGGCGGCCACCGAAAGGTTCACGAAATATTCTCTCTCTCGCTCACGCCGCTCTAGTTCGGGAGAAGGAATCGGAGAAGATGAAGTGTTTATTCTTTTCTAATAACCTAAGTATAAGAGTATATATATATAAGTACTTATAAAATATTTTGTCTAAATATAAAAAAAACGGTATAAGTACGAGCAGCTCGCGGAAAACAAAATTAGAGGTCTAGTATGACTTCGAATCGAAAAGTGCCCAACATGAAAGTTGTAGATCTCGTCGATACGAACAAATTTCATGTTAGCCATTTTTCAATACGGCACCGTTTTGACGATCCAAAATGCGCACAAACGCAGACCGCAACGGACTACACGAGAACAAGCTTACGGGTACTCGAGAGGTAGAAACGACTACTCGAGTAGATAAAAGAATTACTCGAGTAACATGATTAATTTACTCGAGTAGCAGAAAAGATTACTCGATTAGAAGAGAGAATTACTCGAGAAACAGGATTGATATACTCGAGTAGCAGAAAAGATTACTCGAGTAGAAGAAAGATTTACTTGAGTAACAGGATTGATATACTCGAGTAGCAGAAAAGATTACTCGAGTAGAAGAAAGATTTACTCGAGTAACAGGATTGATATACCCGTGTAACAGAAAGATACTCGAGTAGAAGAAAGATTTACTCGAGTAACAAAATTGATATACTCGAGTAACAGAAAGATACTCGAGTAGAAGAAAGATTTACTCGAGTAACAGAATTGATATACTCGAGTAACAGAAAGATTACTCGAGTAGAAGAAATAATTTACTCGAGTACTAAAGAAAATCACTCAAGTAAAAGAACCGGCACTCGAGTATAGCTTAGCATGAACAGTACCTACACGAGACGCATGGAATCTCACTCAAGAATAAGGAAAGCAGAAAGACAATTTCTTTGCAATATACCTTTTGATCAAACTATACGAATGAATAGTACTTTTCATATTAAAATAATCGTATTTATACATATTTGAATAAGGAAACGCGAGTTCGAAACGGAGGCCCAAACGCGCGCAGAATCGAACGAAACTCACGCCGTAGGCGAGCACAGACGCTACGAACACAACGACGAAGTCAAAACCAAAATCAGGCGAGCCACTCTCGAGATATAAATTTTCAAAGTTTACGACAAAAATAAATTCCACAAAACTTCGGAAAAACGCCGAGACCCAAATATCGCTCGGATCGCGACGAAACTTGACGAGTAAGTCAAAAATTACTAAACTTAAATTCCAAATACAAAATTTTCCCATTACAACAAGAATTCGGCCGACTTGACCGCAAGGACGTGAAAATGCTTTTATGGCATTACGCCGTCATCTTGACGTTAAAGATAACGCCATGACGTCATAAATATGATGCTTCCCATTTAAATAAAATCGTGGAAAAAAATCGGGGGCGTTACAGTCACTCCCCCTAAAAAGAAGTTTCGTCCCGAAACTTAACACAACTCCAAAACCAAATCAAAATGATAAAATCAAACGTCACTGAAAACATAACGACGTACTCGAAACTAGGAGAAGAGGTGCGGATGAGATTCTCTCATTGCTGACTCCAATTCCCACGTCGCGCTCTCGACGTCTTGATTTCTCCAAAAAATCTTAACCATGGGGATGGTCTTCCTTCGCAAGACACACTCTTGAGATTCCAAAATGCGGACAGGCTCTTCCACATACGACAGATTGGGCTGAATTTGGGGCACCGAGTCAAGAATTTGACGATCACTACGAACGCACTTCCGCAACTGGCTCACATGGAACACATCATGGACACCAGGGAAGCTAGCAGGTAATTCCAGTCGATAAGCTGACACTCCGATGTGCTCCAGAATCTGAAAAAGTCCCACATACCGGGGGTCTAACTTGTGGTTCCTTCCAAATCTTTTTACTCCTGGCATCGGAGAAATCTTCAGGAAAACCAAGTCCCCAACGACAAACTCCAAATCGACCCTTCGTCGATTAGCATATTTCTCATAACGCTCTTGTGCTACACGTAGCTTCTCTCGAATATGAGTCACCGCACAATTCATCTCCTCAAGGGCTTCCGGACCTAGCAATGGTCTCTCACCAACCTCAGCCCAAAATAAGGGAGTCCTACTACGCCTCCCATACAAGGCCTCAAACGGGGCCATCTGCAAGCTCTCTTGATAACTATTATTGTAAGAAAACTCCATGTGTCTGAGACGCTCATCCCAAGCACCACCATGATCCAAAATATAACATCTAATCATGTCCTCCACGATCTGATTTACTCTTTCTGTTTGCCCATTCGTCTGCGGATGATAGGCGGTGGAATACCTCAAGTTGGTACCCAACCCCTCTTGCAGGCTCTTCCAAAAGCGAGACGTAGATCTGGAGTCCCGATCTGATACAATGCTAACAGGCACTCCATGTAACCTGATGACCTCTTCAAGATATAGCCCAGCTATCTTCTTCATCGAATACCCAATCTTAAACGGAACAAAGTGGGCGCACTTTGTCAGTCTGTCGACTATCACCCAAACTGAGTCATGCCCACGGGGATATTTTGGTAGACCGGTGATAAAATCCATTGAAATACTTTCCCATTTCCAACTTGGAATATCAAGAGGTGTCAATTTACCACCAAGCCTTCTATGATCAGCCTTGACACGCTGACACGTATAACATTCTGATACAAACTTTGCGATATCGCCCTTCATCCCTGCCCACCAAACAATTTGCTTTAGATCTTTATACATTTTGGTGGAACTAGGATGAAAGGAAACACTGGAACCATGAGCTTCTTCACAAATTTTAGCTCGGATGTCACCCATGTCAGGAATACAGAATCTACCCCGATATTTCAGAGTACCTAGCTCGTCCAAAGAAAAATCAGGTAACTCCCCTTTCTCAGTCCTATTCCAGAGGTGCAACAATTCCGGATCATCCTTTTGGTGCACCTTAGTAAGGGAAATCCAAGAGGGCACTTCTGCTTCCAAACTAGCAGGCGTAGAACTACTCCCAATCTCGATGTTCATCAACAAGAATTCTTCTACTAAGGACTGTACCGATAGATTAAAAATTTTAGCGGTCTTCCTACTCAAAGCATCAGCTACTACATTAGCCTTTCCCGGATGATGAAGAATTTCTACTTCATAATCCGCCACATATTCTAATCACCGACGCTGGCGTAGATTTAGTTCCTTCTAAGTGAAGACGTACTTCAAACTCTTATGGTCCGTATAGATCTTGCACAGCGCGCCATACAATAAGTGTCGCCACAGCTTCAGCGCATAAATTACGGCAGCAAACTCCAAATCATGCGTAGGATAGTTTCTCTCGTGAATCTTTAGTTGCCTCGATCCATACGCGATCACCTTACCATCTTGCATTAAAACACAACCAAGTCCGATGTGTGACGCATCGACGTACACAACATACTCGACTCCATCAGTAGGTAAGGTTAAAATTGGGGCAGTACACAGTCTCTTCTTCAACTCTTGGAAAGCCTCTTCACACTTATCACTCCAAATGAATGTAGTATTATTCTAAGTAAGTCTAGTTAAAGGAGCAGACAACACCGAAAATCCTTCCACAAATCTTCTATAGTAGCCAGCGAGGCTTAAGAAGCCCCTAATCTCCTTAGGTGTAGAAGGTCTTTCCCATTCCATCACGGCAGAAATCTTGGTCGGTTCTACAGAAATACCGTCCTTGCCTATAACATGACCCAGAAAGGACACCTGAGGTAGCCAGAACTCACATTTGCTCAACTTCGCATATAGCTTATGCTCCCTCAGGGTCCACAAAACCAAATGCAAATGTTGAGTATGCTCCTCAACATTGCGGGAATACACTAGGACATCATCTATGAACACAATAACGAATCGGTCCAAGAAATCCTTAAACACCCTATTCATCAAATCCATGAAAGCAGAGGGTGCATTGGTTAAACCGAAAGACATCACCAAAAACTCATAATGTCCATGCCGTGAACGGAATGCGGTTCGGGGAATATCTTCCTCGCGAATCCTCAACTGGTGGTAGCCTGAGCGAAGATCGATTTTTGAAAATACCGAGCTACCACACAACTGATCGAACAAATCATCGATCCTTGGCAGGGGATATCTATTCTTAACGGTCACCTTATTTAATTCCCTATAATCGATGTAAAGCCTCATCGATCCGTCCTTCTTCCTTACGAACAAAACCGGAGCACCCCACGGAGAAGAACTTGGTCTAATAAAACCACACCTCAGCAACTCATCGAGCTGAGTACGCAACTCATCAAACTCACGCGGAGCCTTACGGTATGGTGCTTTGGCGATGGGACGAGTGCCTGGCTCGAGGTCAATTAAGAACTCAATCTCCCTCTCAGGAGGAAGTCCTGAAAGACTATCAGGAAAGACATCTGGAAACTCTCGTGCCACCGAGACATCCTCGAGACGTGGTGTAACATAAGCTATTTCCAGAGCAGAAATAGAAACTAAAAATGCCTCGCAACCAGACTTTATAGCACGTACCGTAGAAATGACAGGGGAAACTTTGTCCTGAAATCCATAGATGCTCATAGGTTGGCCATTGTCCATCCTGAAGTCTAGTCTTTTTGCCTTGCACTGGATGACTGCATCATACTTGGACAGCCAGTCCATGCCCAAAATCACATCAAAATCAGTCAGGTCTAAAATTAACAGATCCGCAAGGGCCAGAAAATTGCCAAGATGAATAGGGCATCTCAGAACTCCTTGATTGGATATCACCAAATCACCGGAGGGAAGCTTGACGTTGAAGGAGTCTCTCAATTGATCAACATCCAGGCGATGTTTATCAACAAACCTCCTGGCCATAAAGGAATGGGTGGCACACGAATCGAACAGAACGCGCGCCCACCTATTCCGCACCTTAAACTCCCCTGAAATAAATTGCGTAGAGTTTTGAGCTTCCTCGCTAGTCATCACGTTCAGCTTTCCTTTTCCTTTATCTAGGGTTGGTGGTGGTGGCAGAGCTCGAAGCGGGGCAGGCTGCAGTGGGGTTTGAGCCTGGGGGCACGAAGATTTCTGGTGTCCCTTCTGCCCGCACTGGAAGTAGGTCCTTTCTTTCATCCAGCACCGACTCACATCATGACCCTTCCTTGCACAGAACGAGCACACGAGCTCTCCCTTGGGTGCACCTTGGATGGCGTGCACTTGCTGCTGCTTCAGGGTGGCTGTTCTCTTGAAACATCTTTCGTAAGGGTGGCCATGACGACCACAGAAACTACACACTTCCTTACCTTTCTTCTTCGAAGAAGGGCCAGATGCCCTGGAGCTACCATCCTCAACACCCTTCCTTTTCTCTTTCCTCTCCGCAGTACCGCGGTTCTTGGCATTTTCAATCGCTTCAACTTTTAGTGCGGCTTCCACTGCCACAGCATAACTGTCAGCTCCATAAGCGCATGCCCACTGCTGGACATCACTTCTTAGTCCTCCCAGGAAACGTTTCACTCTTCCCTCCTCCGAAGCTACCAAATCGGGAGCAAATCTACTCAACTTGCTAAACTCAATCTCATATTCGCTCACCGTGAGGTGTCTTTGCTTCAAATGCAGGAAGTTATTCATGAGACGGTCCTGCTCGACCGAGGGCAGAAACTTCTTCAGCAACGTCTTCTTGAAAGAGTCCCAGGTATAGCCTTCCTTCAGACTCTCTTTTTCACGAATCCACCAAATCTTTGTTAGGCCTTTTAACTGATAGGCTGCAATCATAACCTTCTGGGCTTCTAGAATCTCGGAATACGAAAACATCTCCTCGATTAAGATGATCCAATCATCCAAAATCATAAAGTCAGCACTCCCATCGTAGGTGGGAGGTCCCAATCGCTGGAAATGCGATATGAAATTCATTTCTGGTGGTATTGCCATCGGGGCCACCAGAGGAGCAGGGGTATCGGGCACGACATGACCCAAGGCAGGCTGTTGCACTGAAGGCTACCGCGCTGGAGCGGTAGACAACAATGACTGAATTTGCGTTTGCATCATAACTACTTGCCTTGATAAAGCCTCGTTGCTCTGGCACAAACTCTCAATCAACGCATCACTCTGCGCACCTGACGACTCACCCTCCGACTGGGTAGTCGATCTCGTCGCAATACGCTTTGGAGGCATTTCTAAAAAGGCAAACGAACAACCCAATTAAAATCCTAGATTACGACTAGGGCAAACAAAACTAGTTCAGACCATACTTGAAAGACACTTGCTAAAGCTGTCACTTGCTCTGGGATTATATGATGATGATATGTCCTACTCAGGATGTTATCCTATCATCCTATTGACTCGTGTGCCTATGATATGAATGCATGAATTCTTCACTCTTATTTAAAATCATGTGTGTACATATGTCATCAAGTAAATCTTTAGCTTGACATGTTGTGTTTATATTATGTTATGCTATGCATGTGGTGCTATGAATTCTATAAAAGACCTTAATGCATGTTATGAGCGGCGTACACATGCAATGTTATGCATCCCATACTACATAATATTGCATGCAATGAAAAGAAAACGTGCTAATGAGCATTCATGTTGTGAGGTTATGCATCCCATACTACATAACCCTCACATGTTGCCACCTATGGTGGATCCATATACAAACACATATTATGCATCCCATACTACATAATATGCCCTGTATACTTCTAATCATGCTTATGAGTGTAGTGTTCATGCTTCAGCCAAGACATCTTGATGCCATATCGGTGTGTGAATGATATGACACTAAGCAACTAACACTAACAAGGGAAGGTTGCCCGATCAATTGTCAAGCAACCTCCCTCTGATACCAACTGTCACAACCCGCATTTCTCCCCAATAATTTAATTATATCAGAGCAAGGGGGAAAATACGCGTCGTGATGCCACGCCATGCAGGGGATAACTGCAGGCATTCAGGCAAGACTCCAAACTCTATAATTTTTTAAAAGAAAACATAAATGGTTATGAATAAAATCCAGTTAAAGTTATGATGGTAGCCGTATCCCTCGGCTTAGTGAATTATCTAGTTCACGATTTAAAATATAAATTATACGCTTGCGGAAAATACTTATTTAAATTGACTCTAATATTCTACAGGAGTAAAGATATCCCCGAGGAACAACTCATACTATGCAAACCCTAGATTTATAATAAGTACAGAAAAAGTCTTTACGCTAAATAGAAAGTAGTGGCTTAGTTTTGAAAGAGATGACAAGTATACTTTACTAATTGTAGGGTTTTATAGGTGAAAAATATCTAACATGCAATCCTAGCAATAAATCATCCCAGAGAGCAAGTAATGTAAACCAAACATAAGGAAACCACAATAGCTAGCAAGTGTCCAAAAAGGTCAACAAACCTGTGGGCGTCAACAACCTGACACGAACCCACAGTATGAACATGTCTGAAACTGGGCAAAGAAAACTAAAACAACAAACTACCTCGCTACGGCAAGGGGGAAAACTACAGCCAAACTGCTGCTGCTAAGGCTCCAAAACCGGCTCCGCTACCTACTAATGCTCCGACCCTGAGGCATTCCAAAGACAGAACACCTCAGCAAGAGGGTACAAATGGTGGCAGAAAAATAAGCCAAAAAAATAAATAAAGGTCAAAAGGGGTACCAACCCAAGACCAAAACCATTAAAGTAAAGTACAAAAAGAAACAAGGCATCATCGGGAAAAAAACTCTTACGTGATTCGTCACCAGAGTACACCAGACGCACGAGGCTATAAGGTGACAACATGAATAAATCATAAGGAAGAAATACAAAATCTTTATTAGGCACCTGTGGTCGACTCTACCCAAAAACACGGGCGAGGTGGTCACTCAACTGGACACACCCCTCACGAAAAATTTATCTGCTTAACTGCGAGGGAGTCTCATACTCTCCACCATACACCGCAGATGCCCAAATACCCGGTAGACCTCCACAAGGTACAATAAAGAAGTCAGACAATGCGGAGGTGGTTTTATCCACTAACTCCCGCAATTTTTTTGAAACCCAAAGAAACCACAACACAAATATATCTCGAGATTTGACTCGTCGGATTCTACTTGACACTTCTAGTTTCAAGACATGGTTGATCAACCCCTATGAACGATTACAATCCGAGACAAACTCTAAAACGTTCAAAAACGATAGGTAAGAAATTTAAAGCCATCATTTAAACACTTCAAAAACAATTAAATATATCATGACAAGATCAACTTCACCATGATAAAATCATACAACATCGAGTGATCATTTGAAAAGGTTAATCATAGCAATATCTTGGAAGGCAAAGTGCAGAAATTTTAAAGAATATAAAAACTGAACCGTTACCATCACATCGGAGAAGGAGAAATGAGGGGAAACCACCACTTGCCTTGGTTTTACCGGAAAAGTTCTCTGAATCGCTCCGCGTCGCAGATCGTGGCAAAAGAACACGGGAGGAGTTGAAATCTAAACAAAAATGGTCGAAAAGGGGGTTAAGGACGAAAAACCCTAACGAGAAAACTCGAGGAAAGGGGAAAATTTTACCACGATAGCGTAGCTCTCGATGAGAGCTTTCCAGATCTACGCTCGGTTGAAGATTCCGAGCACTGGAGCTCCGTCGGCGGCCACCGGAAGGTTCACGAAATATTCTCTCTCTCGCTCACGCCGCTCTGGTTCGGGAGAAGGAATCGGAGAAGATGAAGTGTTTATTCTTTTCTAATAACCTAAGTATAAGAGTATATATATAAGTACTTATAAAATATTTTGTCTAAATATAAAAAAAATGGTATAAGTACGAGCAGTTCGCGGAAAATAAAATCAGAGGTCTAGTATGGCTTTGAATCGAAAAGTGCCCAACATGAAAGTTGTAGATCTCGTCGATACGAACATATTTCATGTTAGTCTTTTTTCCATACGACACCGTTTTGACCCTCCAAAATGCGCCCGAACGCATACCGCAATAGACTACACGAGAACAAGCTTACAGGTACTCGAGAGGTAGAAACGACTACTCGAGTAGATAAAAGAATTACTCGAGTAGCAGAAAAGATTACTCGAGTAGAAGAGAGAATTACTCGAGAAACAGGATTGATATACTCGAGTAGCAGAAAAGATTACTCGAGTAGAAGAAAGATTTACTCGAGTAACAGGATTGATATACTCGAGTAGCAGAAAAGATTACTCGAGTAGAAGAAAGATTTACTCGAGTAACATGATTGATATACTCGAGTAACAGAAAGATACTCGAGTAGAAGAAAGATTTACTCGAGTAACAGAATTTATATACTCGAGTAACAGAAAGATACTCGAGTAGAAGAAAGATTTACTCGAGTAACAGAATTTATATACTCGAGTAACAGAAAGATTACTCGAGTAGAAGAAATAATTTACTCGAGTACTAAAGAAAATCACTCGAGTAAAAGAACCGGCACTCGAGTATAGCTTAGCATGAACAGTACCTACACGAGACGCAGGGAATCTCACTCAAGAATAAGGAAAGCAGAAAGACAATTTCTTTGCAATATACCTTTTGATCAAACTATACGAATGAGTAGTACTTTTCATATTAAAATAATCGTATTTATACATATTTGAATAAGGAAATGCGAGTTCGAAACGGAGGCCCAAACGCGCGCAGAATCGAACGAAACTCACGCCGTAGGCGAGCACAGACGCTACGAACACAACGACGAAGTCAAAACAAAAATCAGACGAGCCACTCTTGAGATATAAATTTTCAAAGTTTACGACAAACATAAATTCCACAAAACTTCGGAAAAACGACGAGACCCAAATATCGCTCGGATCGCGACGAAACTTGACGAGTAAGTCAAAAATTACTCAACTTAAAGTCTGAATACAAAATTTTCCCATTACAACAAGAATTCAGCCGACTTGACCACAAGGACGCGAAAATGCCTTTATGGCATTACGCCGTCATCTTGACGTTAAAGGTAACGCCATGACGTCATAAATATGATGCTTCCCATTTAAATAAAATCGTCGAAAAAATCGGGGGCGTTATAGTTTTGTAGGAAGAGACCATGCTAGAACTTATGTTCTAGGGTGTCGTTCTCCGCAAAAATAACTTCAATCATCTCCTCTCTTCAATACGAAGAGATATGACTTGATCTCGTGAAGATTGATGGACTATTGTGGGAGAATTGGGAGTGTGAAGCTTAGGTTTATCTAAATCATTGACTATAGGAAGAAGATAAACAATTACTGTCAGATCTGCTTCGAGATTTGTGTAAGATCTGTTATTTAATTAATAACAAAATCTGTTGTGTGCGCAGCTAGATTCAAGAAACTTTTTAGGCATGATCTGACCAGATTTAGGTCTCGGGCTCAAAAGGAAAGTTGTAGCCCTCAGAAAAATCATTAGAAAGAGTGGTTACGCGATTTCTGGGCAGCACTACGTCTCCCTAAATCTAACCCGAAATTACTAGTTAAGAATTAGTTATGACTTATATGCTTAGCTGATTCTGTCACGTTTTACACAGTTGGGTTCAAATCCTGTTTTTGGTAAGATACACTTAAATCTGGACCTCAGGCTCAACATAAAAATTGTAGCCCTTGAAAATACCTTTCTAGATTTGGGTGAAAATAATTTTTGGCAGACTGTTGGTCCTGGAAATCTAGTTTCTATAAACTGTTTTGCAAACATATAGATTTTGATGCTTTGTGTATTTTACAAAAAATAATTATCGGATGCTTATGAAATTTGGTAAACGTATACTATAATCTCTTAATTATATACTTCATTTTTGGTTCTCTAAGAGATTGAGCATGTGATGACAAATAAAAATAATGTATTAGAAGACTAGGATCACAAATTTTATTTATGCCCAAGCTTTAATATGATTCTGGTTTGATGTTAAATTTGGCGGATCAAATTGTTGGGACATATTATATCTGCGAGATAAACTTGTTGTTAGATATACAAGTACTCCTATAGGATCTTAAGAGTAATTTCACGACTTATACATTTCACTATGCTAGAGTTTTGCCAACTCACTATGGGTAGTAGTGATGACTTGGTGTAGATTGTAGGATATGGTTATATCCTATAATATTATGTTAAGGACCCAATTGGTAGGTCCTTGGGCGTTAATTAGCACCGGGTATACTAATAAAAAATTAATTTGGTAAGGACTTGGTTGAAGTCCTTGAGTGCTTGTCAGCACGGCTTGACTATAGGAATTACATGTGTGTGTATAGTTCATACACAGTTGCATAATGATCCTAGTGAGAGGATTACTTATGTCGGGTATACAGGCTTACCAATCATCACACCGATAGATACTGAGAGATAGACTAAAAGGACTATTGGGCTGGGATCTTTGGTACATACTTCCCAAAGATGCCATTCATGCCTTTTTAAGACTCAGAAAAATCAGCAAGTACGCATTGACACCATTGTTTGGTTCTTAGCATTGAGGCATACATGAGGCCTAGGTATGGTAGTGTGCATACCCTCCTAGTAGTGGAGAAGCTTGTTCCACTATCTCTGACTGCCCATGACGTGAGTTGCATGAGTGGTTAGCTACCCTCAAAAAGCGAGAACTAAGGTCTATGTTGACATAACAGTCCAGAGTGTGTGTGTAAGCATGGGTGAGTCATCATACTCTCATTTCATCATACTGCATAAGATCCTCATCATATAAATTAGTACGAGCACTTTTATATGATGAGTTACTTTAATGTTCAGATCCTTAATTAATAAATTTGTATGAGCATTTTATTAGTTAAGGTCAATTCTTGTTCTTATACTTTATTGCTTATTATGATACTAGTATAGATGTATTGTCCCACTTGAAAGTCTTTATTTCAAGAGTAGCTATACACCTAGGGGGTAAGTAGGTTTCCAAGTCTTTATTACTACTTTTTTCTTTGGTTTGTTGAGAGTTAGATTATTGTGATAGCTTTCAAGAACAAAGACCAGCACACAAGTATTTATAGTGGTTCCCCAAGGTATGGTTACATCCACTCTCCCTCTCATCTTTTTAACAGTGTGTTAGACAAGAAAATCTTCTCCAAACTAAGTTCAAAGAGCTTACAACACAGATCCCTCGGGATCCCTCAGGCTTCCTCCAAGCCCTATCTCAGGCCATATCCCACCCCACTCAGAGTAAACTTTACTCCTACAGCTCAATTGTAAGACCCCCCTTTTTTTTCTTTTTAAACCACGGGGTCTTAGGCCCAGAACGCCGCTTTACGGTGACACCATATTGCTCGGGAAGGTTGTCACTACAAAATGCCAATCCTGCCGACCATATCAATCATAGAATAGTAGCAAAAGTATGGGAGTACATGAAATTAGAACTCTAATACATGTCCACAATAATCACATAATAAAATCTTTCAAGACAACACATGATAGTGCACTTTTCAAAGGAACCCACTTATAAACACATCCAAACATTATGTAGTATATTTCAGTGGTTAATATGATTAAGAAAATGACCTCTACCAAAATGTCATGTAGTTCCAAGGTCATATGAGCCACTATACATTCCCTAAGGTGTATGGACCCAAAAAACTTACCTAGTGGTTTAAGTGGTGTGCATGTGTCCAAATCCCACCATATCTCTCCCTAGGGCTTTTCACCACCCTAGGATCACATGGACTGAACACCAAGTCCATACAAGGGCATATCACCCCATGCCCTTCTCAAATCCCCAAAGTCCAACCTTTGGGTTTGAACTTGGGTCCTAGGGAAAATCTACCCCAATCCACCCCAAATTCCATGCGAGGGTGTCTAGAATCCTATCAAACCAGTGGCCCAAGTTTTAGCCTCTGTTGATGTGATTTGACCACTCAAACCCACAAAGAACACTTTGACCTAAATACCCCCCTTTAGGCCAAGACTAGGGTTTACAAAAATTCAACCCAAATCATCTCCAAATGAGATGAAATTTGATCCAGAGCCTTATGATGACCCTAAGGACCACTCACCAAAATTTTGGAGGGTTTGGAGGTCATTAGGTCTCCTAATTAAATTACACTAGGATTATTAAATAATAAAAAAACTATAGAAACAGTATCTCCAAAAATTCCCATTTTTAGACATGACCTAGGTATAGGTAGGATTGACTCGCTATCCAAATTTCAGAACATTTGGACATGTGGTGAAGTGGGAGCACACATTTAGGTCTCTGACTAGCCCTAGGTATAGACCCCACCAAATTGAGTGCTGAGGTCTAACCTGAACTCCAAATTGACTCAAATAAATTTTAAAATAAATTAGACATCCAGACCTACAGACTTCTTGTTGACCACCTTCACTAGTACCTTCAAAATAGATGGAATAACTTGAGGTACCTCGGAGATACCTGAAAACGCGCTTTACAGCATTCCAGTGCTCCTTCTCAGGTTTAGCCATATACCGGCTCAAGATCCCCACTGCATGTGCGATGCCAGGATGAGTGCACACCATGGCGTACATCAAACTCCCCACTACACTAGCATATGGAACATTTGCTATGTCCTCGATTTCTTCGTGTGTCTTGGGACACATCTCAGCAGACAACTTACTCCCAACAGGAATAGTAGCACTGATAGGCTTGCAGTCAACCATGTTGAACTTCTTCAACACCTCTTTGACATACCTTTGTTGTCCCAACCAAAGCTTCTTCTTGCTTTGGTTCCTGGATATCTGCATTCCCAAGATCACATTTGCTAGCCCCAAATCCTTCATTTCGAATTTGGTAGAGAGCATTTTCTTCACTTGTTGGATCATCTTGACACTATTCCCCACGAGTAACATATCATCTACGTAGAGTGTCAAGAAAGTGAAATACTCCCCCATTCCTCTGGAAATAGACACAGTGGTCAAAATTTGTCCTTTCAAACCCCACATCCAACATGTAGGTGTCAAACATCAGATAGCACATCCTCGGTGATTGCTTAAGACCATAAAGGGACTTCTTCAGCTTGCAAACCAGATCTTCTTTGCCCTTGGCCTCGAACCCCTCTGGTTGCCTCATGTATATATCCTCCTCCAGATTTACATGAAGAAATGCCGTCTTCACATCCATTTGCTCAACCTCTAAATCATGTGCTGCTGCAATAGAGAGAACCAACCTGATCGAAGTGAGCTTAACAACCGGCGAGAAAATCTCGTCATAGTCCACACCTTCAACCTGAGAGAACCCTTTGGCAACCAACCTTGCCTTGTATTTCTCCACGGTGCCATCTGGCTTCACCTTCTGTTTGAAGACCCATTTTCTCCCAATGGCCTTCCTTCCCTTTGGAAGCTTGCACAGAATCCAAGTCTAATTCTTCCTCTAGGAATCCATCTCATCAACCATCGCAAGCTCCCATTGGTTCGCATCAGCCCTTGACCTTGCATCCCTTACTGAAATGGGATCTTCACCAAGCATATTAAGGCAATATTGTGCTCCAACTACACTAAGAGAGGACGGGAGTGGTGCCCTCCTTTCTCTTGTTGAACGCCTCAGAAGTGGGACATTAGCAACCTCATCTTCTGACACATCATCAAAACTCACCGCCTCCAAATCATCTGATTCGGAATCAGAATCAACCACAATAATAGTGGCCCCTTGAGCATCAACAAGAGGTCCATCCTGTATACTTAAATCCACTATTTTCTCCTCTACAGACTTTGTCTTCCGCCCTTGTGTGTTGTCCTGTGGACTGACTTCATGGAAGAACACATCCCTGCTGTACGTCACAGTCCTGGTCACCGGGTTCCAAAGCTTGTACCCCTTGATTCCTTCTTTGTAGCCTACAAAGATGCACCTCTCAGACTTCATATCATGCTTCCCCCTCTTCTCCTTTGGAATGTGAACGCACGCATCACATCCAAACACACGAGCATAGGCCAGATTTAACTTTCTTTTGAAAACGACCTCAAAGGGGGTACACCCCTTCACTGTAGAAGTAGGGGACCTGTTCTTTAGGTTATTATTTATAGCCATAGCTTCGGCCTAGAACTCTTTCCCCAAATCGGCCCAACTGAGCATGCAGTTTGCCTTCTCCATCAATGTCTGATTCAGTCTTTCCGACACTCCATTCTACTCTGAAGTGTAGGGAGTGGTCTTTTGTCGTGCAATTCCCTACTTAGTACAGTACCGCTCAAAGGCATTAGAGCAATACTCACCTCCGTTATCAGAATGAAGGAATTTTACCTTTCTCTCTAATTGGTTCTCCACTAGGTTCTTAAAATCCTTGAACCTATCCAGAACCTCGGCCTTGGACCTGAGAAAATAAATCCAGGAGTAATGAGAAAAATCATCAATAAATGATACATAATAGATAACACCGCCTAGAGATAGAGCTGGAGTAGGTCCAAATACATCGCTATGTATCAAATCCAGCAATCTGGTTTCCCTCGTGCCCTTCCCCTGAAAACTCACCCGGTTCTGTTTGCCATGCAGGAAATGCTCACAGAACCCAAAGCTCGAGGTGCACTCAGGAACACCATCCACCATCTGACTAGATTCCACCACTGACATCGCCTTCTCATTGATATGCCCAAGTCGCTGATTCCACAGCTTGGACTGCTCCTCCTGGTCTACCTCCTAGCCTTCAGAAATAAAGGCCCCGCTAGGAACCACTGTATCGGTAAGTAGCTTATATAGTGTCCCCTACCTGACTCCGTTGGCAATCACCATCGCCCCTCGAATCATCTTGCATTAGTGCTAGTCACAACTGAAAGTCACTCCTGCATCTGCCATAGAACCCACTGAGAGAAAATTCTTGCTCATCCTAGGAATGTGCATCACACCTGGAAGAGTCTTCGCGGTCCCATTTGACAGCTTCAGCATCATCTTGCCTCGTCCAACGATCTGCACTTAAGTATCATCCCCAAGCATGATTCACCACCATCAAACCTCTCATATTCATAGAACAAGTGTCTATGAGGAGTCATGTGATAAGAGGCTACTATGTCAACATACCGCACATCAGAATCCTTCTTAGCAACATATGCAGTCGCAATTTACATGTCACCGTCGTCGGTCTCCTTCTTTGTACCTGAAGTTGACCCTGCATCCTTCTTCTGAATGGCCTTGTTGAGACATTTAGACTTCACATGCCCAACCTCATTACACATCCAGCACTTGATGGGCTTATTCTCCTTGCTCTTGGATCTACCCCGAGACTTATCTCGAGATCCACCTTGCTTATTATCCCTCCATTAAGGGCGTGATCTGGAAACACTCAAAGCACCCTTGCTAGCCTTCTCCGAGCCTCCTCTCCTGGTCTCCTCAAATAGAAGAGTAGCACACACTGACTAACTTGAGAGCGCCTTCTCTCCATTGCCCCTAATAGCAACAATAACGTTGTCCCAGGAATTCAGCAGCAAAAAGAGTAGTGTTATGGCTCTGTCTTCATCCGAGATCTTCTCACCAATAGAGACAACTGATCCACAACCGTGTTGAAATTGGTCAGGTGCTCTGAAAAAGAATCGCCTTAATGCATCTTCAAGTTGTACCATTTCTTCCGCAACAACAGCGTGTTCACCAGGGATTTGCTCTGGTAGAGAGTCTCCAGCTTCTGCCATAACCCTTGCCCTGAAGTTTCTTCAATAATATTTTTCAAGATTGAATCTTCCAGAAAAAGTCTGATTAAACCTTTGGCTTTCCAATCAGCCTTTGTCCAGGCCACAACAGCATCCGCAGTCGATTTCTCAGTTGGCGGAGGATCAGCTATTGCCCTCCCCCCACCACAAATCATGATCAAACAGAAGGTCCTCCATCTTCATCTTCCACAAATCAAATCTATTGCCATCAAACTTCTCTATCTCGATCCGCACTCCTCCTGAAGCCATCGAAAACCTCCCTATGATACTAAATATAAAGATTCCGAGCGCCTAGACTCAAAGATCCTTTGGACAAGATATTGAGGAATCACCTTCTGAAGAACTTCCTACCCGAATAGACCTTCGTGTATGTATCCAAAACTCGAGCCGTTATACCTAAAAAATAGCAGCCCCCTTTTTTTTCTCTACCCTAAGCCCAGAATAACAGGACTTAAATACCCCGTGAAACAATCAAAAACAAGGATCGTCGAATGCCGGAATGCGTTCGACTATTGTCGAACGCCCCGGGTCCAAGCGTTCGACGAACGCTGAGCTGCTTTCGAAGATCGTCAAACGCCCCGATAGCGGGAATGTCCCTACGAACGTCAATTTCACACTCTTGTTCCTCTAAGCTCACTTGGGCTAACCCGGTGTGAGAAACAAGAGGATAATAAGTGTTCCACCACTCCAACACTCTCTTGCTAATGTTTCATACTTAGTTTTAAATATTAGGGACAATGTTTAATTTTGAGTATGAGGGTGTAGTTTTGTTGTTTAGTTTCAAATTTTTTGAGAAAAATTGATAATTTTTAGATTTTTTTTTAATTACAAAAACAAAAAATAAAAAAAATCACAAAAAAATTTGAAATTTGAAATTTAATTTCCTACAAAGGGAGATTTGTGCTTGTCATCCCATCATATCTTCTTGTACAGGTGTGAACCTCTCACATGATAGAGTTCAATAAGTCTAAGAATTAACCAAAAAAATAAGGAAAATAACTTGGTTTTTTTCCTTAAGTTTTTATCAAAAAATCCTAGTTCTTACTCTATTGTAAGTTTATGTAAATTAAAATTTTCATGTGGAAAAAGAATCTTTCGTGCTAGACTAGAGTTTGAATCTTTTGAGTAAAACTGTTTGTCATGCTATGTTTCTAGTCAAACGCAAGCATTAAAATGGTATTTATGTATAACTAGTTGATTGGCATAAATCTACAAGTTATGATTTTAATTTGACATAAAGATGTTTTATACTACTTCTAAATAAAATCCAGTCTTATCACAATGTAGTTTTGGTGAGTGTGTAGAAGATCGTTAGAAAGCTATTACTTGATTCGAAAGGAAGGGTGCTCTTTCTCATTTTCTAGAACTTGCCTTTAGCTCCATTCTGTTTGAACATGCGTTCTGCATCTCTCAAGTTTGATAATACCAAATCCCAAACTTTATTTGATCATACACTTTTGGATATAGTGTGCAGGTCTACAGGTGATAAGATTTTCAGGATCAACGATTTTTGGCACTATCACAGGCGATAGCTACTATCGCTGGCGATATCTTGGACACGTCAGCGATCCGTGGACTGGTGGAACGTGCGTGCAACCATAAAAGGAAAAAGATCTAATTTAGGATATCGCTCAGCAATAGTGACTATTGCCCGACGATCTTGACTGATGATTTGGAAATGACTCCTTCTTTCCTTTCCAGCACGACACAGCTGGCAGCGACGTTACCAAAGTAGGATATCGTTCAGCGACAGCGACTATCGACCGGCGATATCGACTGTAGATTTTGAAATTACTCCTTCTTTCCTTTCCAGCCTGACACAGCTGGCAGCGACGTTACCAAAATAGGATATAGCCAGACGATAGCCACTATCGCTCGTCGATAGCGCTAAAATCAATATAAGCGCGATTGTTTTCCGGTGGCACTGGATCTAACCCTAGAATGTCAAGAGGCTGTATTTTGTCGTCCTTATTGCTGAGAGCCACCATTTAAGATGGAGAGGTATTTACCTCTTGCAAAAACGAAGGAGATCTTTGGAGATGGAATGTCAAAATGAGATTCAGAAGATGATCATGTGCCCGAACCACACAAATCAAAAGCGCCGATCATCCACCTCCTCCAGAGATATATTTTTGAGGGAGAAGTAATGATTCTTTCATCTATTTAACTTTCTTTTATTTTATTGTCTATTGTATTGTGTGCGGAGAAATCGTCCTGTGGGGAAGTCAAATTCTTGGGAGAAGTTTGTATGAAATCGACCTAGGAGGTCGTAAGATTTCTGGGAGAAATCTATGGAAATCGTCCTGAGTGGATGTTTAGATCTGAGAGATCTCGTAGTTTTGTCGAACTTCTTGGGAAGAAGTGAGAGAGCCAACCGGTCCTTGGGTAGGGTCGATATATAAACCACTAGAAATATTTGATTCATTGCCTCCGATCTCCGACATCATGGAGATCTAGTTTTTAATTTTGTAAACTCTCTTTTTATGAAATAAAATCATGTATTCTTCTTTCTTCTTTATTCATACGTGCTTGCTGTTGAAAGTTTTTTTGTGTGCCTACGTTTAAACGCTCTTCAGAAACAAGAAACAAAGTTTCTGTCGATATCGCCGGTGATATCTAGATATCGCCCAACGATAGATCAAGAAAAATTACTTCTTGTCTTCGAATAATTTTTATCTCTAGTAGTTCTCTGCAACCTTATCCACCCCTCTCTAAGATTGGCCACCAGATTCATCAAGTGGTATCAGACAAGGTTACTTCGAAAATGGATTAAAATCCTAAAGTAGATTGTCAACACTAATCATGCCTTTCTTGAGGGACAAGAAGTGAGTAGGCCTCCTTTGTTAATGGGGAATTATTACAACCACTGGAGAAATCACATGAAAATATTCTTGATGACACAAAGCATGGATGTGTAGGTCATGGACACAATGAAATACACTACACCCACTATTATTGTATCTAAGTAGATTGTAGAAAAACCTCTTGATAAATGGGATGACATAGATAAGATGAGGTGTACCTATAATGCCAAAGCCATGAACTCTTTATTCTACGCTTTAGAAATGACTGAATTTTATAGAATATGAAATTATGAAACTGTTTATGATTTTGGCATTAACTTGAACTGACGCACGAAGGTACCTCACAAGTAAAGGAGTCGAAGCAATTTCAACTAGAGTCTGAATATGAATAGTTCCGGATTGAGATTGATGAGGAGGTGGACATCAGCATGAACACACGCTTCACAAAGATCGTCAATGCTTCTAGATCTCTCGGGAAGACCTTTTCAAATGGGGACTTGGTAAGGAAGATCTTATGGTCCCTACCTCTGCGATTCAATCTGAAGGTGACTGTCATTGCTGAATCTCATGACATCAGTACCCTGAAGATAAAGTCTCATTGGGAACCTAAAAACCCATGAGCTCGAACTGAAGATTCAAGCCGAGGAGTATCCTAGGTAACAAAAAAAGAAGGCACTAGCACTGAAAGAAGGAAAGGAAAAGGAGGTGACTGAGGAGACTGATGATGAGGGGAGCATGTACGCCCGCGACTTCAAAAATTTCATGAGAAATCCAAAGAGGCGAGACAAGTTTCGAAGATTCATGAAGAACGACACTGAGGTAAAAAGGGGTGGAGCAAGCCATCAAAAGTCGCAAAGAGTGATGAAGAAGAATCTGCCCTAAAGTTCTTCCACTGCTACAAATCTGGACACTTCAAGCGTGACTTTACTAAGCTTTTGCAGGAGGAAAAGGAAAGGAAGACCCGTGATAAGGAAAAGAGAAAGGTGTTACAAGCGTTAACCTGGGATGATACATCAACAGACGAGTCAGACACCTCAAGCTCAAGCAATGAAGTAGAGACAAATTTGTGTCTCATGGGAAAGCATCAGGATGAGTCTAATAGCGAATCCAGTGTCCATAACGACACTGAGGTAACCCCTCCCACTTATGAAGAATTGTATTATTTATATGAGAAATTATGTGATAAATTAGATGATTTACGTGATAAAAATAAATTTTTAAAATTTTAAAATAAGCAAATGAAAAAGGACAAGAAATTTCTTAATAATGAACTAATCAAATATGAGAAAGAGAAAGTCGAGTGCCAAGAATGTTTTCACTCCTTGAGCATGATAAACAAATTGAAAGATAGGCTCTCCAAGACTTCCTAAGAAAATAAAACTCTTACACAAGAGAGGAAGGCCTTGGAGAAGAAGCTACAAACTTCTCTTAGCTATATTGAGAATTAAAAGAAGTAATTCTCAAAGCGGTGTGTGATGCTTGCCAAAAAAACACCACATTGAAGGCGAAGATCTATGACCTGAACTGTGCCATCCAAAAGTTTGGAATAAGCCAAAAATCACTGAATATGCTGCTGGGCTATCAGTGTCAAGGATCTAGAAAGTTCGGGCTGGGATACAAACATGTGAAGCTATTACCCGATGATATCACTATCGCTAGCGATAACTCTTCTCCAGCAAATTCTAACAAAAAGGTTCAGAAAAATAAGAAAAAACTATGTTAAAACTGGAAGTTTGTTTCCATCTTCGAGCATGAGCCCAAATATAACGCAAAAGGTGATATCCACCGTCTATGTCAAGTGTGCCAAATGTAACAAGCTTGGTCAGATTTCTGGCTCGTGCTTGAAGAAAAGATTAAATAAAATTGCACAAATCTGAATGTCAAAGTCGTCTACCTATACTATGGGTGGAACAACTTGGGTAACAAGAACTTTACGCTCATCCTCTTTTTAGGTGTGTTGGCAGGCTAAGGACTACAAAAACATGTGGTACTTGGACTCTGGATATTCCAAGCACATGACGGGAGATGAAGACAAATTTGTTAGCCTGGAAAATAGAAGAGGATGCATGGTGACATTTGGAGACAACAATAAAGGAAAAATTCTGTATGTCGACACTGTAGGTAACAAACTTTTTTCATTTCAAACGTATTGTTAGTAGATGGTTTAAAGTATAATTTAATATCCATTAGTCAACTATGCTATAAATACTTGAACTTTTTATTTAAAACCTCTACAAACATGTTTAAAATCATTGTTGTTAAATCTCAAAATATATTGATAACCACACATAGGAAACACAATGTTTACAGTATCATGTATGATGGTTTATTCTCTTTAAATTTAAAATGCTTAGTCGCTAAAAATTAATAGCTAGAACTTTGGCATAAGAGACTGTCATTCTAGAAGTAAATTAATAGTCAAACTATCAAAAGAAAAACTAATCTGTGAACTTCCACAACTAAGCGATAGTTTGACTTCTTTATGTGCTCCTTATCAAAAAAGAAAATTCACAAAAGACATCTTTTAAAATCAAAAATAATATTATCACTTCTAGAGCACTGCAATTAATTCACATGGACACATTTGCCCCTCTTAGTACATGTAGTTTAGGTGGGAAATAGTACACATTTGTGATAATAGATGATTACTCATGTTTTTGCTGCACTATTTTTCTTGCAAATAAATCTGACGCATTCTCTGAATTCTTCATCCCGTGCACTAAAATTGAGAATGAAATGAAATTAAAAATCAAATGTATAAGGTCAGACCATGGGGGAGAATTTGAAAATGATTTTTTCCCTCTTTCTGTGATACCTTAGGCATTCGATACGAGTTTTGTGCTCTACGCACTCTACAGCAAAATGGGGCAGTGGAAAGAAAAAAATCAGACACTACAAGAATTATCTCGCACTATGCTTGTCGAGTATAGCTTACCCAAATACCTATATGCTGAAGCAGTTAGTGTTGGGCGTGGTTCCCATCTGAGTCGGTAAAAACCACCGGGCACGCAGGTTGCGGCTCGTGATTTGTTTTTAGTCGTGTTTCACCATATATATATATATATTCATATATATATATAAATTATGAGAGGTAGGGTTTAGGAAGCGGGATCAGATTTTTTCATTTTTCTGCAAATGTCGGGCACCGCTTCCATATTCGCAAGAGCTGCAGAGATCGCCGCCCCCTTTCCTATTTGTTAGAGCAGCTACAAGCCGCCGACCGGCCGTCTTTGGAGTCGTAGGAAGCCGGCCGCCCCCTTCTTCCTTTGTTTGCTGGAGCAGCAATAAGCCGCTGGCCGCCCATCTCTGGAGTCGCAGGAAGCCGCCCCCCTTTCTGTTCTGCTGGAGCTGCAATAAAGAGAGGGCTGCCTTGTTAAAGTCGGCCACCCCCTTTTCTATTTTGCTGAAACTACAAGGAGGCCGCCGCTCTTGATCTGAGTTTGGGAGTGTTGTGCATAGCCTCCTTCTTTGTGGCTTTGGAGGAACGTCATCTTTGACGTTGGAACGGATTATTCAATCCGTCCGAGTAACGCTTCTCACCATATTGTACCTCTTTCATTTTTGTGCTTGTGAGTGTTGTTGAAGAGGAACGGTTGTTTAAATCTGGTGTGGATTGTGTTTGTGGTGGAGGAGTGGAGATACTTTGTGGATCGTTGGTGGGAAAGCCTGTAATTTGTGCAAGTGAATTTTTCACACCCTTTTAGTGGAGGCTTTTCGGGTTGGACTCTGATCGTCCCGTGGTTTTTCACCCAATTAGTTTTTCCATGTTAAAAATTTTCTGTGTTCCTCTTGTTTGTTTTGCATTGTTTTTCTTGCTTTTGTGTTTGCATACTGCTCAACACGGGTGCACAGGTGCTCGCTCGAATTGCAACAGGTACTCTGGTCGGGATTGTTTGCTCGCATTCTAAACAGGTGGTATTTGAGGGAGGTTCCGAGATAGAGCTGTTTTAGTGACAGAGCAGATACCGGGCTGACCTGTGGGGTTTCAGGACGAGTCAATTATGATCTCGAGTGTGCAATTCGGAGTGGTAATTTACGACCATTGGCTCGCTGGCTATCCTCTCCAGTTGCATACTTTGAGATTGTCGGCTCAAAGATCAGTGTTCGGTCCGGCCAGTTGGCAGAGTAGAATGGAGTCCACATCAGGTTCGGAGCAGATGGTAAAGTTGAATGGTTCTAATTATCACCAGTGGCATCTACTAATGGAGGATCTGATATATGTGAAGGGTTGGCATGCTCCCGTCTTTGAGGAGATGCCGCAGGACACGGATCCTACGAAATGGAAGGTGGAGCATCGAAAGTTGTGTGGGTTTATTAAACGGTTCATAGAGCCGAACGTCTATAACCTTGTGGCTAGCATCAATGATGCAAAATATCTGTGGAAGACTCTCGAGACCTTGTATGCCAAGAGCACGAGCATCAACAAGTTGTATTTGCTGAAGAAGCTTGGAGAGTTCAGATACCGGGAGGGCTCTCCTATTTTGGATCATGTCAACGAGTTACAGGGGATTATTGATCTTCTGACTGCTATGAAGGTGACATTCGAAGACGAGGTGAATGTATTGTGGCTACTCAAGTCACTTCTAGACTCTTGGGAGATGGTTAGAGTATCTCTGATCAATTCTTCCCCCCAGGGGATTGTTTCCATGGAGATCGCCAAGAGTGGGATCTTGAATGAGGAGGTGAGATGAAAATATCAGGGGACTTCAGGCTCTTCTTAACGAGCCGACGTTCTGTTTACTGAGTCTAGGGTGAGAGGATGGAGTAAGAGCCGAGGAAGGAAGGAGGTTAGGAGCCAAAGTAGGGGCAAGTCGAAGACACGTTATTAGAACATGGAATGCCACTACTATCATAAGAAGGGCCATATCAAGAAATTATTCTACTCATTGAAGAACAACTGATGCGTGTAAATATGACAAGCGCACCGATCGCACAAGTAATAAAGTTTTGGGAATGAATACCTGAGTGTCGGTCTCTTGAGGAATGCAATTAGCGTAGAACAACGAACGATCCGAAATTATCGTTATGAGAGTTTATTAAATAAAGGAAAAATAAAGGGCTTTGAAGGTGGTTTTGCAAACAAATAAACTAAAGCGAAATATGCGGGTCGCAATCACCGCTTCACAAGGTGAGATGGATGTAACAGCCACGATGCTGTACTTCGGTAAGGCAAATGGACGGTGAGCCAGTGAGTGAGGTGTTTAGTGCGGAGTGCAATTGAATGGAACGAAGGAACGGAGTGAAGTGAGATGGGGCGAGGCGCATCAAATCACAAATCTCACAAGCAAGATTAAACACCAATAATCTAATTAAAACAACTAGAAATCGAAGTTCATTACAAGCTTAAGTCATTTCATACAACAAGAGAGATGGAGAAAGACTAAACCAAGAAAGTGAAGATCCACCGCGGTTGTTGGCCGGAGGTGCGGGTTGTCAATCCGCTTCCTCACGCAGTCCGAGGAGGCTTCCGGTACCGACGAGCTGTCACCTCGAGGGCCTTTAAGTCCGTTCTCTAGGTTGTTTTCATTATCTTCTTCGGTGGAAAGCTCGGAGAAGAGGTCTTTAATGGCCGGGAGGATCACCGGAGGATACAGAACGCTTTAGAATCGCCGGAAAATGACCTCCCGATGGTAGGGATGAAGGTGGAGATGGATGGAACTCCTGGGATGCGTAACAGCGAAGTGGCGGCAAAGATCGATCCAGGGTCCGTACCCTAATTCGCGAAACAGGCCGATTTATAAAAGCCGAGTTAAATAGTACGCACGACCACTAGCGCACGACCAGTGGTCGTGCACGAACAAAGTCAGCGCCCGTACGACAACAACCTGTAGAACCTGCACTAGGAAATCAAAGCTCGTGCACGATCAGCAGTGTACGATTAGTGATCGTGCGAAATGGCGAGACAGAACTTTTCAAAAGAGGGCATGACTGCGCACGACCGGCAACGCACGAGCAGTGATCGTGCGCGGTATAGCTGGTGACCGTGCGATATGGCGGGGCAGAACTTTCACAAGAGAAGCCAGACTGCGCACGACCGATGATCGTGCGCCAAAGAGGTCGATGGTCGTGCGTGGGTAAAAACGCACGACCATTGACTCCTTTGCCAAAAAATGGTGAAAGCCCTATCCCGGACGCCCACACGATCCCCGAACCTGCAGGAAAACTAGACGGGTTGTCGATCATGGCAGTCACAGATATTAATAAAATGCATAGCAAGAGGGAAATACACACACGCACATAAATAGGCTAATAAAGTGCACAAGACGTGGAATGTCGTAGCGAACCAAAAGGAGTGCTAATGGCGCTAAATGGTAGTACAAAGTCATGAAATAAAGCCTAGATGAGTCTAGAATTCGGTATGAAATGGGGACTCATCAACGACCAGAGGAAGAAGGGAGTTTCCACTGAGGGAAAAGATGAGGGTCACACGACAACCACCGTTTCAACTGAGGAGGAAGACATCATTATTGTTGGCGAAGACGTCACGGATGCACTCTCGTGTGACGATTGATGCTGGATCGTTGACTCTGGAGCCTCTACGCATGTCTCCCACAACATGGAGCAATTTTCCACTTACACCACTCATGACTGTGGGGTGTTAAGGATGGGCAATGGGGATACATCCAAGGTTCTTGGGTGTGGAGACATGCACTTGTAGACAAACACTGGAGCCTTACTAGTTCTGAGAGATGTGCGACATGTGCTTGACATCCGCTTCAATCTCATATCTATTGGCAGACTGGGAGACGAAGGACACCTGAGTGTCTTTGGAGGAGACTTCTGGAAGCTGATTAGGGGATCACTTGTGATGGCCAAGGGTTATAGAGATTCTGGACTATACTACATGGAGGGGAGGCCTGAAGCTGCTCAGACCAACTCCGTCAGGGGTGAGGCATCCAGTCCTTTTGTAACAGGAGGCTGACACACATTAGCCAAAAGAGTTTGGGATGCCTGTCGAAGAAAAAGCTAATTAATGCCATTTTTGGTGATCATTTGGAGAGGTGTGATCACTACATGGATGAGAAACAGAACATGATTTCATTTCGCAGCCACACGTCCACCAAGAGAATGGAGCCTTTAGAGCTAGTTCACACTAATGTCTACGAACCTCTGAAGGTCTAGACTAGAGGAGGAGCTTTGTCCTTCGTTATTTTCATCGACGATCATTTGAGGAAGCTTTGGCTTTATGCTATCAAGTCCAAAGATTAGGTCCTTGGTACTTTTAGGAGATTCCACGCTGAGGTGGAGAGACAGTCTGGGAAAAAGGTGAGATGCATCAGGTCCGATAAAGGGGGAGAGTACATTGGTCCGCTTGACGAGTACTGCAGGGACCATGGCATCAGACATGAGAAGACTCCGCTGAATACGCCGCAGCTGAATGGCGTAGCTGAGAGGATAAATCAGACATTGATGGAGAGGATTCAGTGCATGTTATCTGAGTTGAAGCTGCCAGGGATGTTTTGGGGGCGAGGCTCTTCTTACTACAGTGCATGACATCAACCTATCGCCGAGTTCAGCATTGCAGGAGGATGTTCCAGATAGGGTCTGGTATGGAAAAGACCCCTCTTACAGTCACTTGCAGGTATTTGGCTGCAAAGCCTTTGTGCACGTACTTAGGGACGAAAGATCGAAGTTGGATTTAAAGGCCCAGCAATGCATTTTCTTGGGATACGGCTACAGCGGAGAGTTTGGGTACAGGTTCTTGGATCAAGTTGAGAAGAAGCTTGTACGTAGCCATGATGCTATTTTCTGTAAGGATCAAACTGTTGGTGATCCGGAGGAGACTGGTGAACTTAAGATTGACTCTCGAACTGCTGTAGAGCCGCCTATAGTTGGAGATGACGACACTGAGGAGGTTATTGAGCCTGAGCTAGCATAGGGTACTGATACCCTTCCGGATCACGATATCACCACTAATGGTAAACTAGGAGCTGCTGAGGACATTGCTGATGATGTGCTTGCACCGACCCCTAAGTTAGCCCTACGGAGGTCAGATCGGGCCAGACACCCACCCGCTAGATATTATGTATCAGAGTTCATACTACTGACTGATGCGGGAGAGCCTGAGAGTTTTGATGAGGCTGTGGAGAGTACGGAGAAGAGTCTGTGGAATGTTGCTATGTAGGAGGAGATGCAATCACTGCAAAAGAACCACACATATGACTTGGTGAGATTGCCTAAGGGCAAGAAGGCCTTGAAGAATCGGTGGATTTTTAAGGTAAAACATGGAGACTCCTCCACACCTCCCAAATACAAGGCCAGGCTAGTCGTGAAGGGTTTTTAACAGCGACAGGGTGTTGACTTCGATGATAACTTCTCACTTGTGGTGAAGATGTCATCCATTTGTGTTGTACTTGGCCTCGCTGCGAGGTTTGACTTGGAGATTGAGCACTTGGATATCAAGACCTCTTTTCTGCATGGCGATCTTGAGGAGGAGCTATACATGGAGAAACCTGAGGGTTTCAGCGTTAGAGGGAAGGAAGGTCTGGTGTGCCATTTGCAAAAGAGTCTATATGGCCTGAAGCAGGCCCCGCGACAATAGTATAAGAAGTTCGATTCATTCATGGGGGAGATCGACTTCAGGAGGACCACCCTTGACCACTGTGTATTTTTCAAGAAGTATGCTCCAGAAGACTTCATCATTTTGTTGTTGTACGTGGACGATATGTTGATTGTCGGGAGGCATACTTCTCGCATTTCTGAGTTGAAGCGGCAGTTGAGTTCTACCTTTGAGATGAAGGATCTGGGTGCTGCAAAGACTATTTTAGGGATGCACATTCGCAGGGACAGGGGAGCCAGATTACTTTGGTTATCACAGGAGCGGTACATCCGCAAAGTTTTGTAGAGATTTGATATGGATAAGGCTAAAAAGGTGAGCACGCATCTTGCGGCTCACTTCAGGCTTATCGCTGATCAGTACCCCAGCACACCCGAGGAGATCGAGGCTATGCAGAAGATTCCATATGCATCTACAGTTGGGAGCCTCATGTATGCGATGGTGTGTACACGTCCAGACATTGCGCATGTCATTGGGAAAGTCAGTTGATTTCTCTCCAATACTGGGAGAGAGTATTGGAGCGCAGTAAAGTGGATACTTAGATATCTGCAGGGGAATTCAGACTTGATGTTTAGATTTGGGGACAGTGAGCCAGAGCTCTTGGGCTACACTAATGCGGACATGGGTGGGGATATGGATTCCAGGAGGTCGACGTAAGGGTACATGATTCTATTTGCAGAGGAGCTGTCTCGTGGGCATCGAGACTACAGAAGTACATCCACTGCCTGCCACGGAGGCGGAGTTTATTGCAGTTACTGATGCTGGGAAGGAGATTCTTTGGATGAAGAGGTTCATCAAAGAACTTGGATTAACTTAGGACCAACACACACTCCTGTGTGACAGTCAGAGCCCGATTCACCTGGGTAAGAACCCCACATTTCACTCGAGGTCGAAGCACATCGATACGCGATATCATTGGATACGCGATGTCGTGGAGCAGAAGGAGCTCCATCTTCAGAAGGTACACACTGATGATAATGGGGCAGACATGCTTACCAAGACCGTTCCAAGGGGGAAGTTCGAGTATTGAGTTAGAATCGCCGGGATGGCGGTTTCTTCCACCTCAATATGAAAGGGGAGATTTGTTGGGTGTGATTCCCATCCAAGTCGGTAAAAACCACCGGGCGCACAAGTTGCGGCTCGTGATTTGTTTTTAGTTGTGTTTCACCATATATATATATTCCTATATATATAAAAATGATGAGAGATAGGGTTTAGGAAGCGGGATCAGCTTTTTTAATTTTTCTGCAATTGTCGGGCGCCGCTTCCGTGTTCGCAAGAGCCACAGAGATCGCCACCCCCTTTCCTATTTATTGGAGCAGCAACAAGCCACCAGCCGCCCGTCTCTAGAGTCGCAGGAAGCCGGCCGCCCCCTTTTTCCTTTTTTTGCTGGAGCAGTTACAAGCTGCCGGCTGCCCGTCTCTGGAGTCGCAGGAAGCCGGGTGCCCCCCCCACTTTCTGTTCTGCTGGAGCTGCAACAAAGAGAGGGATTCCTCATCGAAGCCGACCGCCCCCTTTTCTGTTTTGCTAAAACTACAAGGAGGCCGCCGCTCTTGATCTGAGTTTAGGAGGGCTGTGCATAGCCTCCTTCTTCGTGGCTTTGGAGGAACGTCATCTTTGACGTTGGGACGAATTATTCAATCCGTCTGAGTAACGCTTCTCACCATATTGTACCTCTTTCATTTTTGTGCTTGTGAGTGTTGTTGAAGAGGAACGGTTATGTAAATCCTGTGTGGATTGTGTTTGTGGTGGAGGAGTGGAGATCTTCTGTGGATCGGTAGAGGGAAAGCCTGTAATTCGTGCGTGTGAATTTTTCACACTCTTTTAGTGGAGGCTTTCCGGGTTGGATTCCGATCGTCCCGTGGTTTTTCACCCAATTGGGTTTTCCACGTTAAAAATTTTCTGTGTTCCTCTTATTTGTTTTGCATTGTTTTTCTTGCTTTTGTGTTTGCATACCACTTAACGCGGTCGCACAGGTGCTCGCTCAAATTGCAATAGGTGCTCTGGTCGGGATTGTTTGCTCGTATTCCCAACAGTTAGTACAACATACCATGTAATGAACCAGACCATGCTTGCCCAATTCTTAAGCGTACTTTATATAAGATGTATTTTGAAAAGAAGCCGAGTGTATCTTACTTTAGAGTCTTTGTTTGCCCATGTTTTTTTTCTTAACACCAAGGATAATTTAAGAAAATTTGACCTAGGCATATTTTTAGGATATTCCTCCATGAGTCGTGCATATAAAGTCTATAATAAAAGAACCTTGGTTGTAGAAGAATCAATTAATGTTTACTTTAATGAATTTACTCCAAAAGAAGACTCTAAATTAAATGAAGTTGACGATGATGCCATTTCTCAATAAGAGGAGAGTGTGAAAAGAGAGGAAGTAGTAGGTGATGAATAAGGTCATATTGAAGGATATAAACCTCCAAATAAACTAATTTTTCAAAAAATCATCCTCGAGAATTAGTAACTGGAGAGCCTTCACATGAGATTAGAACTCATTCAGCCTTGCATGAATCATTTTAAAATTTATGTTTTATATCTGAAATTGAACTAAATAACATCTCTGAAGCACTAAATGACGAGTCTTGTTTTTTTGCCATGAACGTGGAACTTAATCAATTTGAAAGAAATAGAGTGTGGACATTAGTGGAGCGCCCTAGTTACCATCCAGTTATAGGTGTTATATGAATCTATAAAAATAAACTTGATGGTGAGTCTAGGATAACGAGAAACAAGACTAGGTTGGTTGTTCATGGATACTCACAGATCAAAGGGGTGGATTTTGACACAGAAGAAAACATTAATTAGCAACAAGCTAAATTCCTAGTTAAATATCATATTTTGATGCTAAATTAAATTAGCAAGAAATTTAAAAAGAAAATTACTTTGTAGCTACTTTGAGGCCCATCTAATTTTAGTAAGAAAATAATTCCTTTCTATTTTGCAATAAAATTTTAGCAAGGAAAAAAATTCTTTTTAAATTAGCAAGCAATTTTTAACAAGAAAATATTTTCTTACTAATTTTAATATAAACTACAAAAATAATAATCAAAATTATAAAATAATATTTCAACTTATTTACCTCACATCCTGAGATCAATGAGATTTGAATTCACAACCTCTTAGTCTTAAATAGCTACCAACCTTCAAACCACTCAGCTAACATTTCAACATTGAATAACGGTGAGATCTATAATTTTTATGTTGATCACTTTTCGATTTTGAGTCATCTTGACCTCTAAAAACACTTGCCCGTATGCCCGCATGCCCGCATATAAGGGTGCCCACATATTTTATATATATATATATATATATATATATATATATATATATATAAATTATAGAATGTATAAATATTCATATATAATTATATATTATAAACGATATATTTTAGTATATATAAATTATAAATAATATTTATAAATTATGCATATATGTAAATTATAAATACTATATATATTTAATGTATGAAAATAATATATATATTTATATCGATATACATTTATGAAAATTATATATATATACATTATATCATCAAATTACTTTATTAATATATTATTATGATATTAAAATATATTATAAAAAAGGATAAAAATATATAAATGTAATTTTATTTCTAAATAATAATAGTATAAATAAAAAATTTTAATGAATATATAACATCAAATTAATATATTCTTATTTTATTTGAATATAATATAGAAACAGAAATCATTAAAATATAATATTATTTCTAAATACTAATAATATAAAATTCTTTAATGAGATTATTTAATATATTATTATTTATATATAACTGAAAATATAATATTAATTCTAAATACTAATAATATAAAATTCTTTGATGAGAATAATATAAAACATTTATATTTATATTTAATTATATCATTTTTTGAACTAAAATTCTTATATTATTTATAATTTTTTAATAATTTCTATATTTACCACATCATTATTTTACTTAGGTCCGAGCTTGAACACTCTAATTTTTTTAATGATCATGCTCTTGAATTGTTTTATTTATAAGAGATTGTGTTTATTTTATAATTTGATTATTAATAAAATTCCAATTACATATTTTACAAGGATTAGTTTTATTGCTAAATTTGTTTTTAATTAGCAACAAAAATTTAGAAAGAAATATATTTGATTTTATTTAACAACAAACTTTTTGTCACAAAAATATTTGTTTCTAATTCAGCAACAAAAGTTTTTTGTTTCTATTTTTGTTGGAGATGTCAAAACTCACAATCTTTACTAAATTTGTTGTTAATCGCCTAGATTTTTTTTCCTATTTAAATTTTCCTTTATAATCATCATTTTTCTTATAGTGTGAGGAGTCTTTTGCGCTCGTAGCTTGCCTTGAGCCCATTAGGATGTTCTTAACATTTGCTAGTTCTAAAAGAATCAAATTGTATCAAATAGACGTCAAGAGTCAGTTTCTAAATGGTTATATTAAAAAAGAAGTGTATATAGCGCAACCAGCTGGTTTTAAAAATAATAAGCATTCATATCATGTCTATAAACTCATAAAAGTCCTATACGGATTAAATCAAGCACCTCGTGCTTGATATGATGGGTCAACAACTTTTCTTGTCAAACTTGTTTTTAGGATGGGTAGTGAGGATACTACGTTGTTTGTAAAATGTAGTGATTCAAATATAATGATCATGTAAATATATGTCGATGATGTAATCTTTGGTGCCACTAATGAAAAATTATGTGAAGAAATCATAAAAGTAAATTTGAAATGAGTTAGTAGGAGAATTGACATAATTCTTAGGTTTTCAAATTTCTCAATGAGATGAAGATATTTTTATCTGTCAATTAAAATATATAAAAGACATGCTTAAACGATTTGGTTTTGAGAATTTGAAATACTCTAAAATTCCTATAAGCGCATCACTTAAACAAGAAAAAGATGAAAGTGACATTTCGGTAGATCAAACGAAATATCAAGGTATGATTAGATCACTACTATATCTTAGTGTGTCTAATCCGGATATCATTTTTTGCGGTGTGTCTTTATTCAAGATATCATGCTAATCCTAAGGAATTTCATTTTAAAGTCGTTAAACACATCTTTAGGTATCTTATAGGCACACCAAATCTTGGTCTTTGGTAGCCTCACACTGACACCTTTACGCTCCATGGGTATTCTGACTCAAATTATGTCGGATGTTCACTTGATCGCAAAAACACAAGTGACACTTGTCACTTCTTAGGGCCTACACTAGTTTCATGGTCGAGTAGAAAACAGAATTCTATTGCCCTTTCCACGGTCGAGGCCGAATATATTGCTTTAGTGAGTTGTTGCGCACAGGAACTATGGATGTCACAAACATTAGAGGATTTTGGTATTTCAGTCAAGAACGTTGAACTTTGGTGCGACAATAATAGTGCCATAGACTTAACAAACAATCCAGTGCACCACTCTTGCTCGAAACACAGACGTACGAAATTACTTCATTTGTGATTACATTAAGAAGGAAAATGTGAGACTAAATTTCATTGTCACAGACGAACAACTCGTAGACATCTTTACTAAATCCCTTCCCGATGCATGCTTCTCTAGGCTTCGCTTAGAATTGGGGGTTTTTGATCTATAGACTAAATGATAAATCTGCATCTTTTTTGTGTAGTTCTTTAAGTTTTTCGCCATATTTGATAGGGCTTATAATGCTAAAAATAATTTCCAAAAAATAGAGAGAGAAAAATAGAGAAAACTGGGCATATTTCTCAAAAATCAAGTCTTTGTTTGATATCGCTAGGCAGTAGTGCTATCGTCGGCGATAGTGTGTTTTTTCTGTACAACCTCGATTTTTTTCCTCTGCCGCCATATTTTTGTGTTTGGGTCATTTTAAGCATTTTTTTCTCAATTTTGTTTTTTGCTTTTAACTTTTAATAAAAATATATATAAAACAAAAAAAATAACAAAAATATGCTTTTGATTTACTCGCTTTATTTATTTATGCTTCATAAACAAAACTCAAAAAAATAAATAAAACCTCAAAATCACAAAAATATTTTTCTACTTAGTCTTTATGTGTGTTTATTTCATTTAAAACAAAAAAATGTAAACATAATTTTTTTAAAAAAATGCAATTAAATGGTAAGATCATTATTTTTTGGGACATGAATGACTAGAACTGTAAGCATAAAGATTGCGTCTAATATTTTATTTATGATTGCTAATCTCTATTTAACATTGTATATCTTTGGTATGATGTGTCTAATCTATTGCTATTTAGCTACAGAGTGTGACTAAATATGATAGTTTACCTTTAATATGCCTTTAGATATATGCGAGGATTTAGGTAGAATAATGACATTTTATTTATCATATATCTCTAGAAGATGCACTCATGTAGAAATTTCAAAATTTATATGTTATAACTCGTGATATTGTGTCTAACATGCTAGGAATGATTTGAAAAATCAATATCACGTTGTTCATTTTCATATATATAGATTAGAACGTTGAGCCAAAATTATCTTAATAAGGTTTTTGTATACAAGTTAAAGTGTATCTATCTATGTGGGTAGATTTTGATTAATTCAGAGACCTTGAGTACATATATAAAGTTAGTATAAAATTGATAGTAAACAAAAAAACTCATATATATGCTATCAAAATATGTGCCTAGGATACCCCCCAAGCGCTACTCATTTTTCCTGATAAGCCTCTATGAACTTTGTGAGAATGAGTACCTTGGTCTATTGAATTATTCAATCTTATGCAAATACAATCAAATGAGTTAGTGCCCTTTGTTCTAATCTTGGCATTATGTAGATAGAAAATGTGACATGATTTTTCACTTCATCACTCTTGTGTTAGAATAGAGATTTACTGAGATATAGCATGACCTACTGATTAGTTTCACCAGATGTTTTTCTTTGATGCAACATGTACACCTGTCATTATTTTATCTAATACTTTCATACATAAGAATTGGACTGAAACTTCACTTCCTGTTTACTACACGATTGTACTAATACATGATTGTTATTTATGATGCTTATGATGTTCCACTATATTAACTCTATAAATCACCTAGACTTGTACGATAAATCTAGTGTATTTAGTTTTGTATGCTTTGCCCAAAATTCATCTACTCTTCCAGTGTATAACTCAAATGATTTTCCTGTGCCGTCCAAGTTCTGTAGTCCTTGTGCCCCGCTCGTACTTTTGACCCGAATGTTTAAATTTTATGATGTGTTTTTGGTCACTCCTATATATATCTTTCATGCTCAATTTATCGCATGCATTGTAATTTATGCGTATTAAAAACCACATCTCTCTTTTTAAACACAACCAATTATGATCACTCTGAACCCTTTCACTAATATTAAAGGGGCAGATTCGAATGTTCATGAGCTAGTACTATCCTAGTTACCTAGGGGAGATCTCTTGTAGTGGAGTTACACAGCTATCATGCACATAGATAGAGGGAGTACAGAAGTAAGGGGAATCATACCACACATGCACGATCACACTGATTAGTGTTCCACGACAATTCCTTATGCTATTATGACATATAAACCTATCTATTTTGTACTAATTATAATTTTTTACACTATATTAAGCTATTTCATATTCTGTGTATTTTATAACTCATGAACGAGATTTGCTATTATCAAAAGGAAGAGTTTGTTGGAACATGCATTCTACATCTCTTAGGTTTGATAATACCAAATCCCAAGTTATATTTGATCATACACTTTTGGGTATAGTGTGTAGGTCTACAAGTGTGAAGATTTTCAGGATCGACGATTTTTGACACTATCGCAGGTGATAACTACTATCGGTTGTGATAGCCTGTACACATCAACGATCCGTGTACTGGTAGAACGCACGGGAAGCTAGAAAAGGAAAAATCACTAAATTAGGATGTCTCCCGGTGATAGTGACTATCGCCCGACGATAGCGGCCGTAGATTTGGAAATGACTCCTTTCCTTTCCAACACGACACAGCTGGCAGTGACATTACCAAGATTGGCTATCGCCAGGAGATAACCACTATCGCCCGATGAATGTCTTTTTTTTCAAGGTAGCTTACAACCTAGGCGGTGAATAGGTTGTGTTGGTACCCTAGTTTGATTTGAGTTTAGTCTTGTCTTTTTAGTCTCTTGATCCATGAATTATCTATGGTCAAGGTTAGTTGTCTAGCTGTAGAGTTCCCAGCTTATCCAGATAAGAATTTGGTTAAGTAGTTTGTTCGTTCGACTATGGTCGATCGCCGCTCGACTATCGTCGACTAACTGTTCGACGATCGTCTATCAGTTGCTCGACGTTCTGTCTGCGTGGATAGTTCGACTATCTGTTGATAGTTCGACTATCTGTGTGCTGTGATAGTTCGACTATCTGTTGATAGTTCGACTATCTGTTTGTTTGATAGTTCGACTATCTGCTTAGATAGCTCAACTATCTGATAGCTCGACTATCTGTTTGATAGGTCGACTATCTGCGTTGTTTGATAGCTTGACTATCTGTTGATAGGTCGACTATCTACTTTCTTCTGATAGTTCGACTATCTGTTGATAGGTCGATTATCTGTTTTCCCTTGGTAGTTCGACTATCTGCTTTGATAGTTCAACTATCTGATAGCTCGACTATCTGTTGATAGTTCGACTATCTGTCATTCTTTGATAGTTCGACTATCTGTTGATAGATCGACTATATGTTTCTCTTCTGATAGTTCAACTATCTGTTGATAGGTCGACTATCGGTTTTGCTTTGATAGTTCGACTATCTGTTGATAGGTCGACTATCTGATAGCTCAACTATCTTCTGATAGTTCGACTATCTGTTGTGATAGTTCGACTATCTCCTTTGATAGTTCGACTATCTGGATCGTTCGACTATCTGTCCGATAGTTCGACGATCTCCGTTCTTCGGTCGATGATCTCCGAGGGTCGTTCGACGTTTTCTGTTTGCCTTTTTATTTTGTATTTATTTATTCTATTTAATTAATTAATATATTATCTGACATTTTATTTCAGTTGTTTTGTGATAATATTTCCAGGCAATATCTGCTCCATCCCTTTTGCCTGAGTCAAATCTTTTCAGATAAAGTTGTTTGTCTTATTAGTTGACAGTGTATTTTACTTTATCTGCTGTCAGTCCTTTATAGCCGTTAGACTGAAAAGTCTTCCTTCTGCTATAAAGAGTTTGACTCTGATGTGATTTTATTTAGTACCTTTATTATCAGATTGCTTCCTACAGCTTCCTTGAAAAAGGTTTATCCCTTTTATAGAATATTTTGCTGCAGAGTTTGTTTGTCTTTGTGATATTTGCAGCCCAGGTTTCAAGTTTCAGAAGAAGACAAACAGTTCAAATTGAAAAGAGCCGTTGCTTATTGCTGCTATAAAAGGAATCCTTTGGAGAAGGATTTCAGCTAGCTAACCAGTTATTCTAAGAGTTATTCAATTAGCATTCAAGCTTTCATCAAGACTAAGTTCACTGCTCTCAACAATCTTCATTCAACTGAGAAGTGTTAACTCTTCTGCTCTTCTTCAACCTGAGTTCTCCTGCTTCCAGGAAGTTCAGACTCAGAGTTCTTTTGAAGAAGTAGAAGAAGAAGATAGCTGCTAGAAGATTTCTATTTTATATTTTATATCTTCTTGTAGTTTTTCCTTCAGAACCTTCTGAAGTGTTTTCTGCACTGAAGCAAGACTTCAGCTGGACATTCTTTGAGCTAGGGGGAGCCTTGATTCTTTTGAGCTTTCTAGCTCAGTGCAAGTCTTTGTGCTTCTCTAATCTATTGTAAAATAGATAAGACTTTTTAACCTTCTTTCCCCCTCCTGTACAGGGTTATTACTCCCTTCAAAAGTATCCCTTGGTGGCAGGGCACCTGATCAAAAACCTGTTGTTGGTTTTTAGACACCTGATCAAAAGTCTAAAGGGTTTCTAGATCTACCTGAAGCAGATCTTGTGGTGGCAGGGCACCTGATCAAAAACTTGTAGTGGTTTCCTACCTTGTTGGTAGAAGATTGGACGTACCCAAGTTGTTTGGGGAACCACTATAAATTCCTTGTGTCGTCTGGCTTGCTTAATTTAATTACTTGTATTGTGGCTGTGATTAGATATAACTAGGTTTGCTAGTTGCTGATTAGGTTTTCCAAGCCTTAACTATAATTACAGTTAGCTTGAGTTTGTGCACAACACTTGTGTTAGGCTTTAGGGTTATCTCCTTATCTATAATCTTTTCATTCTGCATTTCACTCCAAGGGAGTTGGGTAGACTATTAGATTTTTGTCTAGTGCAAAATTTGATAACTCTATTCACCCCCCCTCTAGAGTAGTATCTATCCCTTCACTTTCAATTGGTATCAGAGCCAGATTTTTGTCTCATTGATATTATTAGCTTTTAATTTTATCTTCCTTAGTACTTAGTGTGTTGGTAGTAATTAGCTTTCAAGTGCCTGCACAAAGAAAACAACACATAAAGCACACACAGATTTATAGTGGTTCCCCAACTTTTGGGTACATCCACTCTCCTCCCACCTTACCAACTTCCTATTAGTCAAGGCACATCTCCAAAACACTGCTCTAAAGAGCTTACACCTCAGATCCCTCGAGACCTCTCAGTCTCTTCCAAGACTTATAACTCAGCCACAAGGGCCTACAACTCAGTGATCAACAGATCACCTACCTCAGGCCAAAGGACCTATACTCAGGCTGGGAGGACATCCCTACCTCAGATCCACTAGGGATCCTACCTCAGAGAGAGTGACTCTCCTACAATCTCTGGCACAAAGGCCTTGCCTTAGATATTTAGACAGATCCAACCTCAGACACAAGTTCCCTATAACTCGGTGAGAATGAATCACCTACCTCAGGCTCAAAAAGCCCTATAACTCAGATCCATCTGGATCCTATTAGAGTGAAATTGATTTATATTTATCATAGAGAAATTTCTCTGTGATAACACCTTCAACTGAGTTATCTCAGATCTAACTTTCTTCACATCTACAAGGATTGTGAGCTGAAAGTAACTAGCAGTAAACTGCTCTGCTTCCTCTTCCTTCCCAGGACAAAATCAACAACTTTATTCTTTCTTCTTCTCAGCTTCAGAAGAAGATCTTCAGATTTGAGCTTGGTTAACTAAGAAGCAACTTGATCTATAGAAACTTGTTCTCTATTTTTGCTTTTCCCTCAGAAGGAAGACCTTCTGAACTTGCTGATGTAGGTGAAGATGGCACCAACTAACTTAACTTTTTGGTTCTTGGAGGAAGACTTCAAGCTTTTTCTCGATAGCAATGACGTAGAAGATGAAGTCCAGCCCAACTTTTGAAGTCAATAAAGCCCTAAAAGTTATTTGTGACTTGGCCAATCTCTTCCTTTTGTAGTTCGTCGATCAATGACTCTTAGGAATCAGTGGGAACCACCTGCAGCTTCCAGCTGCACCTTGCTTTAACAAAAGAAGACGTACAGTAGCTTCTCAGTAGAGTTTGTCAAGTTCTATAGCTTCTCCGTACTTGATTTGAAATTAGTTGACTCTGTTAATTTTGCTGATTTTGCTGACTTTGCTGACCTCAGCAACTGCGGAATTAGACAAAATCGAGCATCAGTAGAATTGGCTTTGAGTGAGTGAGATTAACTTAATGCCAAGAATATTTAACAGAATTCTGTCTATCTAGGCGTTGACAGCATTGAGTGAGAAAGCCTTACTCAACGCTTTTTGCCTTAGCTTATTCTTTAGACTTTTTTGCATGATTGGCGTTGAGAGCGTTGAGTGGGCACACCTCACTCAACGCCTTATTCCTTAGCCATGCTTTCTATATTTTTTGCATTGAGAGTGATGAGTGAGCACTCCTCACTCAGCGCTTTCTGCCTTAATCAATTTTCTACTTCTTCAGCATCTTAAGTGTTGCGAGCGTTTAGTGAGCACGCCTCACTCAATGCGTTTTACTTTAGCCAGATTTTCTGAATCATGGCGTTGATAGCGTTAAGTGACCATATCTCACTCAACGCTTTTTTCCTTAGCCAGATTTTTCTGCTCCTTGGAGTTGAGTGAGTAAGCTCCACTCAATGCCAAACTACTTAACAAATTTTATTCTGTTTATCTGGCGTTGAGTGAGTAAGCTACACTCAACGCATTTGGACTTAGCCAAGTTTCCTTGTCTGTTTCTTCGTAGAGTGTTACTGCATTAGCCTGTCTCATGCCTTTTGCTGTATGATGTTGAGTGAGTTGACTTCACTCAATGCCTGTGGACTTAGTCACATTATCTGCTTGTCACTACTTTGGCTTTGAATTTATAGGCTCCACTCAGCGCTATAATTCATCTGGAGTTGAGCGAGTAATTCTCACTCAATGCCTGTGGTCTTAGAAAGATTTCTATCTAACCACATCTTAGGTAAGTGTTTACCTGACCTAGCCACTTAGGCTACCTGTCCCATCATTGTTGCTAGGACATCCTGCATGCATGAACTTAGGCACTCATCAAATACAAATTTATGTATATCATTGACAAGATTGACTTCCTCAAATCTAGGACATTATGGGCAATAGACCAACCAATCTCCCCCTATTTGAGGAAGTCAAAACCCTTAAGCAAATGAGTCAATAATAAGTCAATGACATACATAGCAATATGCATCAATAAGAATTTAAAAAACATATAACTGGGGAGTGATCTATAGTTACCACACCTCCTTGCCTGTAGGGTGAACTTTACTTGCCTACAGGGTGAACATTACAACACCTGCTCCCCCTGAATTGCTGCTACCATTCTTGATCATAAACCAGATCATCATTTCCTCTCCCTTTTTCACTTCAGCAAATAGCCAGCAAGGTTCTTATCATCTGCTCCCCCTTTTTTATTACAAATAGGTAACAGTTGATCCTCATGAGAGTGCTAGAGCAGTGCTGGACATGCTCCCCCTCAACTGATGCATCATCTATCATATTTCTTGGTAGACAACCTAGTCTATACCATTCTAGACAGCAGTTGACCATGATTCCACTGAAGGTATATCACTTAAAGAGTATTCATTTTACTAAAGAACAATTCAATCTGCAAGATACAAAATAACCTGCAACTAAATGAGGAGCAACTGAAGCTATACTAGGTTTAACATACCCAACTCAAACTTGAAGGTGTTTAATTTTTCTTCATCTAGTGGCTTAGTGAAGATGTCAGCCACTTGCTTGTCAGTTGGGACAAACTCAAGGTTGATATCTTCACATTCCATATGCTCCCTAATGAAATGATATCTGATCTCAATGTGCTTAGTCCTGTTATGGGAGACAGGATTCCTAGCAATTGAAATAGCACTAGTGGAATCACAAAATAAAGGACTTTTACTTATCTGAAGGTTGTAGTCTTGGAGATGATGCTGGATCCACATCAACTGAGCATAATAGCTACCTGCTGAGATGTACTCTGACACTATAATTGAAATTGTAACACTAGTTTGCTTCTTGCTGCTCCATGAAACTAGTCTTCCACCCAGGAATTGATAGGTGCAGAAGTGCTCTTCTTGTCCTCTTTGTAGCCTGCAAAGTCTGCATCTGAATAGCCAGTTAGTTCAAACTCCCCATTCCTAGGGTACCACAAGCCAAGATTTGGTGTTCCCTTAAGATACCTCAGAATTCTCTTTGCAGCAGAGTAATGAGATTCTTTGGGGCATGTCTGATACCTAGCACAAACACATATAACATGCATGATGTCTGACCTACTTATAGTTAGATAGAGAAGGGAACCAATTATCCACCTATACAAAGTTTGATCAACAAGTTTCCCTGCCTCATCTTTGCATATGGGCATACTTGACCCCATGAGAGTTCTCATGGTGGAGGAAGTCTCCTACCAAATTTCTTTATGAACTCCCTAGTGAACTTAAACTGGGATATGAACAAGCCATCATCAGTCTGTCTTACTTGGAGACCCAAGAAGAATTTAAGTTCAGCCATACTGCTCATCTCAAAATTCCCCTACATAAGTTTGGCAAACTTCTTGTAGATGTTTTCATCAGTAGATCCAAAGATGATATCATCAACATAGATCTGAACTAGGATGATCTTGCCCTTAGATTCCCTTAGGAATAGGGTCTTGTCTACTTCCCCTTTGAGAATTTGTTCTCAATGAGGAAGCTAGATAAAGTATCATACCATGCTCTAAGGGCTTGTTTTAGCCCATATAGAGCTTTCCTAAGTCTATAAATAGAATCAGGTGAGTTGGGAACTACAAAACCTGGAAGCTGCTCAACATATTCTTCCATTTTTAAGTCACCATTTAGGAAGGCTGATTTCACATCCATTTGGTAGACCTTGAATCCCTTGTGTGCAGCATATGCAAGAAACAGTCTTATGGCCTCCAACCTTGCTACAAGGGCAAATGTGTAACAACCCGACCCGTTAAATAATATATAATAGAAGGTCTGGTCGGGGCCCCACATTATATGCCACAAACAGACGGCAAGGTCACAGGTTAATACCAAAATACCAACTCACCCTAACCCAGAGCATTCGAGCGAAAGTTTAAAGCTTGTAAGAACTCATCCAATGAATGTACACTATTAATATATAAATAACTCATTTATATATAGAAAACACCAGGAATGTTTACAACTCAAACACTCATGGCCTTAAGGCCTTACAAGTTGCTCTTTACAAAATATAATTTCATACATCGGCACGCAGGATGGCCACAAATGAAATTCAAATCTTCGCACGACCTTCGAGGGCCTACCAGCAGCAGCAACACAAAGGGCTTCAGCCAGCTCAATCCATTTCAGCATCAACAAGGGAAATACCTGCATATGGACATCCGCCCCATGGGTGATAAATAAAGCAATGGTCAGCATTCAGCTGACCAATTATAACGACCCTACCCCTTACCCGGGGCAGTTGTTCATTCCCTGCATGAAATACAATCACAACATGTATATATATCAATACACAATATCATCACAAATGCCGACCTTCATACCCGACGCTCCGTGCACTCGGGGCACGCTTACGGTGTACCGGAACATCCTTCGTACACCACCGACTAGAGGTTCTTAACTTGTTGGCGATGGAGCATAGTCTAATACAGCCCGCAAACTTGAGACCCTCTCTCCCATCCCATTCTGAGGTAGTAACCTCACGACAACCGTGAGCACTATCAGTCGACCTACCCACATAGTGTAACAAGCCAAAGGAAATTGCCCCGCTGCATTGCTACCAATCGACCGCTCACCCGATCCTACAACTAAAATTGTTGGGTGGCCCACCCACTCAGAGGTTCTCAACTTGTTGGCCATGGGCATCAGCCGCCAAATCCCTATTGGAGACCTCTCGCACCTAGCCACTTAGAGGTGCTCGCTTACAACAATCCGATCATTGAACTTGGTGTGTGGCCTACCCGCTCAGAGGTTCTCTCATCCCTCTCTCAACACTAGCACATAGTGCTGCTTTCTAGTACATCTTATGTCTCGTACCGAGCATACAACCAAAGGAGTAATGCAAAGCTTCCTTACGACACTTCACAAGCATCCTCACAAGAGCCACAAGCTATTTGTTGTATACACGGAGTCTTCTCCGGATTGCAGCATCACCAATCCAGACTATACGTTCAGATGGGCTTCACACATCATTCTTATTCCATACTACACACTTCCGGATCTAAATGCAGACTCAACCACTTGAATCACTTACGCTCTTCCATCTTTTGATGGAGGATTCCATTGATATACATGCATAAACAAAGGGCTTCACCTGCCCAAGGAAGAAAGATCGTTACCCTTGACGATCGCTTCAGCGCCATGAAAGAACTAGCCGATGGAAATCACCTCAGCAGCTTTGCCTCCGTAACGCTGAACTCGGCTCTCGATTCGGTCCGCTGACGCTCCACTAGCGGCAGGAAATCTTCTCCTTCTTCTTTCCTTGCTCTCCTCTCTCTTCTCTTTATAAATAGAATGGCCAACATAAGAATGAGATATTCATCTCCATTCTCGGCCTTATACTAGTAGGGAGGAACTTGGACCAAAGAATCCAAATTGAAGGGAATGAATGGCCTCGATCTGCTTTGAAAAGCATCTATACAGAGCTGACACGGCTTGTGACACGCCCATGTCACAGGCCGTGTTCCTTGAGAGGCTACAGAACTGACTCAATCTGGATCAGAACATAGGCTACGACATGCCTGTGTCACTTCCTAACACGCCCGTGTCACTCAGTACACGGCCTCTTGTTGTATATCCTCTACTCCAAGTGTGTTTGATATACCTTCTAGAGTATCCAATTCATCTTGGATAACTGGTGCAGCTTCCTTGATGGTCAGATTGTCCATCATCTATTCTGTACCTGCAGTACTGGAAGAGGAGCTTGGCAGCTCCCTGCTAATCATGTTAGATTCATCAAAGACTACATGTACTGACTCTTCTACAACTTTGCTTTTCAAGTTGTATACCCTATAGGCTTTACTATGATTGTTGTACCCAACAAAAATCCCATCAAAGGACTTTGCAGCAAACTTAGTTGCATAGGACTTTCCATTATGGAGCACATATCACTTACTACTAAAGATTCTGAGATAGCCTAGGTTTGGTTTTCTGCCCTTCAAGATCTCATAGGGTGTAATCTTGTGGCTTTTAGTGATAGAGGCCCCTTGAGGAAATGACATGCAGTATTTACTACCTCAGCCCAGAAATATTCTGGGAGAGATGTGTCACACAACAGGGTTCTTCCAGCCTCAATAAGAGTTCTGTTTTTTCTCTCAACAATCCCATTTTGCTGGGGAGTTCTAGGAGAAGAAAATTCTTGATGAATCCCTTGCTCTTCACAGAACTCTGTCATGCCTTCAGACTGGAATTCAGTTCCATGGTCACTTTTGATTTTGACCACATAACTGTTAAACTCATTCTGAACTTATTTGACAAACTTGATGAAGATATCAAGGGTATCATTCTTTTTCTTGAGAAAGAAAAGTAAACTTGGAATAGTCATCAACCACCACAAGGGTGAAGACTTTCCTACCAAGACTATGAACAGACATAGGACCAAATAGGTCCATATGCAAGAGGTATAAACACCTCACAAAGTCTTTGGAACTAGTGCCCTTGAAGGAAGCTTTGGTCTGCTTACCCTTTTGGCAAGTTGAGCAAATGCTATCCTTGGTGCATCTCACATTTGGACCATTCCTAACTAACTCTTTACAAAAAAGCTTGTCAATAGTCTTGTAATTTAAGTGATCTAGTCTCTTGTGCCACTGGACACAATATGAGACTTTTTAATTTGCTACAAGACAAATAGGAGAATCTGAGTCCAGACATAGAAAGTTTAAACAGTAAAGATTTCCACTCCTAGTGCCTGTCAATTTGACCTCTTGGTCACTTGACCTCCTAATCAGACACTTATCCTAATGGAAGACAATAACATAGCCAAGATCAGAGAGTTGGCTTATGCTTATAAGGTTATGTTATAACCCTTCAATATAAGCCACTTTTGTGATAATGACTATACCATTAGTAATCTTACCATAGCCTTTAGTTACCCCTCTATCAGAACCACCAAAGATAACCTTGGGTCCATTTTTCACTGGGGTGAACTCCTTCAAGTTGCTCTTTATTTCAGTCATGTGTCTGGAACAACCACTATCCAAGTACCATATTGGGGTATGACCACTTGAACTAACCTGCATTAAGAAGTTTACTTTACCTTAGGGCCCTAATTTCTATTGGGTCCTAGGTGCACATTAGTTTGAAACTGAACATGTCCACCAACAAGTTTTCTGACTGGTGGACTTACTCTAGCTCTGACCATATTAGGATTATGCCAGCAGTCAATAGCATAATGGCCTACCTAGACACAACACCAGCAGTCATGTATGTTGTATATTCTTTTCTGTGTATGCCCTACAATTGGTTTGACTGCAGTATTGATAGAAGGAAGAGGTGCAACAGCCATTTTTTGATTCCTTTCAGCATGGATTTGACTGAAGGTTAGTCTGCTTGCTAGCTTGTGTGGACTATTCTGAATCCAATCAGCAACACATTTCTTTTCAGATAGCGTGCTCTTGATAGCATTAGAAACAACCATATCAGGCAAGCTGGCAGACTGACCCTTAGTCAGATTTTGTGCCGTCATGTTCTAAAAATTGGCTGCAGCCACATTTTTGAGAAGGGGGGGGGGGCTGTAGCACTAAAAACAAATCGTCCATGATGGGCCACCTGAATTTCTTCATGGGAAGCCTTAAAGGAACTTACTCTGCTATACCTTCCACAATGGCTGAGAACATCTTTTGTTCTACTTGTGGAAGCACCATTCATATAGTGACTATATATACTTTCCTGGTCATACCTATTTGAAGGGAATATCACCCTCTTGAATGGGACATGTGGCCTAGATGCCATAGGCACAATTGGAACTTTCCATTTCCCTTTGGGATGGGCAGGTCTTGTGTTACCCTTGAAGCCCAACCCCTTCTTAACCTTCGGTCAGGAGAAGTAATCTATCAAGGGCAACATTGTATTGGGCTGAGAGAAACTAGCAACAATACCTTCTACCTCTGAAGCTTTTCTTCAAGATCTTTAATAAGACTATTCTTGCTCTTGATAGTCTCCATATGGATGCATGATAGGGTTTTTAGTTGACTGAGTTCCCTCATTGTCTGATTCAGCACAGAAGATGTTTCAGCAAGCTAAGAAGCAACAGGCTGAAGAGACAAAATCTCCTTAGCCTGCTTCTTAGTAAACTTCTTACATTTCTTAAAGGCATCCAGAAGTTCAATATATCTGTCAATCAGTTGATTGACATCAAATTCTAAGAAAGAATCATCTTCACCATTAGATGAAAAAGCTTCTGCATATGGACCACTCTCATACCTAGACATAGAACTGGATAAGGAATATAACTTACTTTGACCAGACTGATCCTGACTGACCTCTTCATCAGTCATTGCCATCAGTCCATGGTAGCTGTAGGCATCTTCTTCTGCAACATCCACCTCTGAGTCACTGTCCAACAGAATCAAAGGGGCCCTTACTCCTATCCTTGCAGCAGGATAGTCTTCATCTACTGAAACAGTTTCTTGTTCAGCAGTAACAACAACTAGCCCAATGAAGGCTTCCTCTTCTTTAGAATCTTATGATGATGAGTCTGTCCAGCTCTTCTCTTTTCTAGCCATAAGGGACTTTTCTTTCTTGCCCTTGTGCTTTGGTGAGATTTATTCTCACCATCCTCTCTTCACTTCACATGGCAATCGACAATGACATGCCCTGGCTTACTACAGCAGTAACAGACAATATTAGAAGAATTTTGTTTATTGGGTTTAGAGCCATACCTGTCTTCCTTGGAGGTTTTCTTCCAGTGATGAGCTGAGGTGGATGGCCTACACTTCCAGTTCTTCTTTGTCATCAGCCTATGGAGCTGCCTGGACAAAACTACAAAATCCTCATCAAACATGCTGCTGTATGATGCCCTTGATTCAGAGCAGTCTGAATCTATTGGTCTTCTTGGAGGAGAACGGGTCTTTCTCCTACTTTTTCTTATGGATTTAGGTTTGAAATCCACAGTCTTCTCTTTGGCTTGAGACTTGTAGTTGGTCTCTTCCTCTTTCCTGACTGTTAGTTGCATCTCATAAGAGAGCAATTTTCCAAATAGGGTGTGAGGTGGAGTGTCACCCAGCTTAGCCATTTATTTGATGGCATATATCTTTGTGTCCCAGTCTCTGGTGAGTGACCTGAGGATCTTATCATTTAGTTCATAATGACTAAAGACCCTTCCATAGGTCCTTAGCTCGTTACCTATCCTAAAGAATTTTTCATAGCAGGTGGCTATGTTCTCTTCCTTTAACTATCTGAAGGCCTCATACTCCTGGTTGAGCATAGACTTTCTATCATCCCTGAACTCCTCTATGACTTCCATGTAGATCACCAGAGTGTCCCACATCTACTTTGCAGTTTTGCAGTGAATCAGATTCTGAAGGGTAGAATCATCAATTGTACTAACAATGACATTCTGAGCCCTCTTATCCATGGTGGAAAAAATGACTTCATCCTTTGTCATCTCATCATAATTATTGGGTGTCTGGATGTTTGCATCTAGGATAGACACTTTTATGGGGATGAAAGGTCCTTCTTTAATAGTTATAAAGATTCAAGGGTCTGCTACTTCCATGAATAACCTGACCCTCTCCTTCCTGATGCCAAATCCCTCCTTTCTATAAATAGGAAGCTTCATGGCACCCAACTCCTTATAGTTCACTCCTGAACCCATAAGGATAGTCTGTAGCTACCTTGGAAGATCACTCAGATGGTTAGATCCTTTTTGAGCAACCTCCCTCTAATACCACTTGAAAGTCTTTATTTTCAAGGTAGCTTACAACCTAGGTGGTGAATAGGTTGTCTCACTAATATTATTAGCTTTTAATTTTATATTCCTTAGTACTTAGTGTGTTGGCAATAATTAGCTTTCAAGTACCTGCATAAAGAAAACAACACAGAAAAACTCACACAGATTTATAGTGGTTCCCCAACTTTTGGGTACATCCACTCTCCTCCCACCTTGCCAACTTCCTGTTAGTCAAGAAACTTCTCCAAACCACTACTCTAAAGAGCATACATCTCAGATCCCTCAGGAACTCTCAGTCTCCTCTAAGACTTACAACTCAGCCACAATGGCCTACAACTCAGTGATCAGCAGATCACCTACCTCAGGCCAAAGGCCCTACACTCAGGCTGGGATGAAAACCCTATCTTATGTCCACTAGGGATCCTATCTCAAAGAGAATTACTATCCTACAATCTCAGGCACAAAGGACCTACCTCAGATTTGCAGCCAGATCCTACCTCAGGCACAAGTGCCCTACAACTCAGTGAGAATGACTCTCCTACCTCAGGCTCAAATAGCCCTATAACTAAAATCCTACAGGATCCTACTGGAGTGAAATAGATTTATATTTATCACAGAGAAATTTCTCTGTGATAACCCCTTAAGCTGAGTTATCTCATCTCTAACTTTCTTCACAGCTCCAAGGATCTTGAGCTGGAAGTAACTAGCAGTAAATGGCCCTGCTTCCTCTTCCTTCACAGGACAGAATCAACAACTTTATTCTTTCTTCTTATCAGCTTCAGAAGTAGAATATCAAATTTAGGCTTGTTGAGCTGAGAAGCAACTTGATCTGCAAGAAACTTGTTCTCTGTTTCTGCTTTTCCCTCAGAAGGAAGAGCTTCTGAACTTGCTGGTGCAGGTGAAGATTGCACCAACTAACTAAACTCCTTGGTTCTTGAAGGAAGACTTCAATCTTTTTCTCAGCAGTAATGACGAGGAAGATAAAGTCCAGCCATAACTTTTGAAGTCAATAAATCCTTAAAATTTATCTGCGTCTTGGCCAATATCTTCCTTTTGTAGTTCGTCGATCAACGACTCTTAGGAATCAGTGGGGCCCACCTGCAGCTTCCAGCTGCACCTTGCTTTAATGGAAGAAGATGTACAATAGCTTCTCGGTAGAGTTTGTCGTGTTCTGTAGCTTCTTCGCACCTTATTTGAAATTAGTTTACTTTGTCGATTTTACTGATTTTTCTGACTTTGCTGACGTCAGCACCTATTGACCTAGCCAAAATCGAGCATTAGTAGAATAGGAATTGAGTGAATGAGCTTCACTCAACGCCAAGACACTTAGACAGAATTCTGTCTATCTAGGCATTGACAGCATTGAGTGAGCAAGCCTCACTCAACGTTTTTTGCCTTAGCTTATTCTTCAGCCTTTTTTGCATGCTTGGCATTGAGAGCATTGAGTGAGCACGCCTTACTCAATGCCTTGTTCCTTAGCCATACTTTTCTGCATGCTTTGCATTGAGAGTGTTGAGTGAGCACTCCTCATTCAATGCTTTTTGCCTTAATCAATTTCCTTCTTCTTCAGCATCTTAAGCATTGAGAGCGGTGAGTGAGCGCGCCTCACTCAACGCTTTTTTACTTTAGCCAGATTTTCTGAATCATGGCGTTGAGAACGTTGAGTGGCCATATCTCACTCAACGCTTTCTGCCTTATCCAGATTTTTCTTCTCCTCGGAATTGAGTGAGTAAGCTCCACTCAACGCCAAACCACTTAACAGATTTTATTCTATTTATCTTGCTTTGAGTGAGTAAGCTACACTAAACGCATTTGGACTTAGCACAATTTCTATGTCTATTTCTTCTTAGGTAGTTACTGCATTAGCCTATCTCATAACTTTTTGTTGTATGGCATTGAGTGAGTTGACTTCACTCAACGCTTGTGGATTTAGTCACTTTCTCAGCTTGCCACTACTTTGGCTTTGACTGTATAGGCTCCACTCAGCACTATAAGTCATCTGGCGTTGAGTGAGTAATTCTCACTCAATGTTTGTGTACTTCGACAAATTTCTGTCTATCCACATCTTAGGTAAATTTTTTACTTGACCTAGCCACTTAGGCTACCTGTCCCATCATTGTTGCTAGGACATCCCTTCATGCATGAAATCAGGCACACATAAAATACAACTTTATGTATATCTTTGACAAGATTTACTTCCTCAAATCTAGAACATTATTGGCAATGGACCCAACACCCGACGATAGTACTAAAATCAATATAAGTTCATTTTTTTCTAGTGGCACTAGCACTAACCCTAGAATGCCCAGAGGCTGTATTTGTCGTCCTTATTGCTGAGAGACACCATCTAAGAAGGAGAAGACTTTCGCTCTTGCAAAAACTAAGGAGATATTTGGAGATGGAATGCCGGAATAAGATTCAGAAGACGATCATGTGCTCGAACAACACAAATTAAAAACACCGATCTCCCACCGCCTCTAGAGATATATTTTTGAGGGAGCACTAATGATTATTTCATTTATTTAACTTTCTTTTCCTTTATTGTTTATTGTATTATGTACGGAGAAATCGTCCGGCGTGGACGTTGAATTCCTAGGAGGAGTTCATAAGAAATCGGCTTGGGAGGTCGTTGAATTTCTAGGAGAACTATGTGGACATTGTCCTGAGAGGACGTTTAGATTTAGGAGATCTAGTAGGTTCGTCGAAATTCTTGGGAATAAGTGAGAGAGCCAACCGGTCCTTGGGTAGGGTCGGTACAGAAACCACTAGAAATATTTGATTCACCATCTCCGATCTCCAACGTCATGGAGATGTAGTTTTGAACTTTGTAAACTCTCTTTTTATGAAATAAAATCATGTATTCTTCTTTGTTCTTTTATCATACATGCTTGCTGTTGAAAGTTTATTTTTGTGTGTGTGTCTAAGCTTAAACGTTCTCCAGAAACAAGAAACAAAGTTCTCATCGATATCGCTGACGATATCTAGATATCACCGAGCGATATCTCAAGAAAAATTGCTTATTGCCTCTGAATAATTTTTATCTCCAGTAGTTCTCTGCAAACCTTATTCACCCCCCTCTAAGGTCGGCCACCAGATCCAATACCTTCAAAGCATTTACACTTTTTTAATTAAAATTTATGAATATGATTTAGGCCATTCTTTGGATAGTTTGAGTCATTATACCCAACCCAAAATTACTACCTTTGTTTACAAAATTTTGAGGCTTTAATCCTTTTTTTTGATGCACCCCCACCATTTCATCACCAAAGCCAAAAAGCCACACCCAATTTCACACTTAAAACTTTGAGCTAGAATATAAAAATGGGTTCTATGTTGGTGATGTTGTGAAAAGCTAAAAAGAAAAGAAAATTTAATTATGGGCGTTTGTTTGAAAAAGCAAAAATGGGCTTGAGAAAATATCAAAATAAAAAGCCCAAAAAAGAAAAAAGGAAAAATGTTGAAGTTTTAAATCCCCTTAGCAAAACTTAAGTACTGGGGTACCACTCTCTAATCCTTGTGGTAGTTATTTTTTGAGCTCAACAAAATTATGTTTAAGTGTGAATAGCCATCATGTTTAAATTTTGTCTTACCTCACCCTTTAACCGAAGCCTTACGTTGCATCCTACCTAAGTCCTATGGATCCGTAGAATTCATTAATGGAATGTGTAGTAGAGAATGTATGAATAGGAAATCCTATGACCATCTTGGAAGGTCCCAGAGCATCGACATTGAGTAATTTAAATCTCAACAATCAGGCTACTTTCTACCTCTATATAACTTTGAGATTTGTCTATGACTCTATTTAAAAGTAAAAATAAATCATTGAAACATATTTTCAAAAATTCAAAAAGCTGAACTTATGCCAAGAAAGTTTTCTAGCTAGAATTTTACACAAGCAGGTGCACGACTTCGCATTTTATTCTCTTGTTTTCAAAGTACTAACTAGTATACAATTTTCTTACCCTTATGAAGAATGGTTTTCTTGAGACGAGCAAATGAGTAAGTATGGGGGTATGCAATAGAACTTACTTTATCTTTATTATAGGTAGTATTTTATTATCTAATTAATCAATTTATGATTTTTTATTTTAATTTTAATATTAAAATTTTTTTTCTCTTATTTCAGGTCAATCTGGGCTACAAATAAGAGTTTCAAGAGAACCAGCAGGATCAGGAGAATTTCTAGAGCAAATATAAAAGCAAAGTACACGTAATAGATTATAGTTAGTGATAGTCAATGCCACCTAGATGGGGGGGGGGGGTGAATAGGTGTCTTGTACTTTAGTGTGTTCTTTTCAAGTTTAAGCAGTTATGAAGAAAGTAAATAAGCACACGTCAAACACACATAGATTTATAGTGGTTCCCCAAGGTCCAAGTACATCCACTTACCCGCTACAGCTATCTAGCTATATGCTAGACTAGGCAACCTCCTCTAATACTCGGCTCAACAGAGCTTACGACACAAATTCCCCAGGATTTCTCAGGTATCCTCCACGGCCCTACCTCAGGCACATAGGCCCTACACTCAAGCTTATTAAGAAGCCCTACCTCAAAGTTCTCCAACTCCTACAACTCAAAAACCTTCCAGAGTTCCTGCCTTATAATTAACTCAAGTCCTACCTTAGATTTCGACTAAAATCCTACCACTTAGACTAGGAGTACAACCTTACAGCTCAGGAACAATGGCCCTACAACTTATTCACAAAGTCCCTATAAAATAAGTAATGAAAGTGATTATAACAAAATTCTAATATAAATTTAGACCTTGAAGATTTAGAACTTCTGTTGTTCTTGCTTTGCTGGAAAGATCTGAAGCTGGTCCCTAACTAGATGATCTTCAGGTTTTGCACAGTTTAGGGCAAGCTCCACCTTGATCGTCTTCTTTCAGATGGAAGAAGATCAACCTTGAGTCAAATAATCAACTCTCTTGTTCTTATAAATGCCTTCAGCAAGAACTATCTTCTTTCACTTTGAGCATCGTTGAGTTCTTTCTTGAATTTATGTTATTGTGTAACGACTTAAGCTCTTGCTACAGGCACCCTAAGTGACTTCTTATATCTTTGACCTTCTATAACGGTCCCAGGAAAGGTCATGTCATAGTATTGAACAAAACAAGAATATTTTGCCTATCCTTTCCCTGCTTTAGCCATTTATTGATCCTGCCAATCTGTATGGGCTCAACAACATTATTTGAATCTTGTCTGCTGTACCGCTGAGTATTGACTTCATTCTCAGAGGTATTAGACCTCGTGCTGAAACCTGCAGCTTTCAACGACTATATTTGAATCTTCTCAACAATACCGCTAAGAAGATCCTTTTTTCTTAGTGGCATTTGCCTTGATACTGAGATCTGTGACTTTTAGTAGTTTTTGCATTCTTCTCAGCAATATAGACCATTGCATCTCTGGTATTTGATGAGAACCATAAGCCCTCTCATCTTTATGGCTTAGATTTGCTTTAACCACATCTTGGAGTAAATACTAAGTTACCCTGCATGCTCATAAAGTTGATATGCATCAAATACAATATGTTCTTAGCACTGGTAGTGATGTTTCTTCACATCTTGGAAGATTGAGGTCAATATTCCCAACAATCTCCCCCTATTTCAAGAAAAGTAGAACACCTTACAATGCTAAGTAACATAAACAATAAACCAAACTTTTGACAATAAGATATCAATAGGATCATGTCACCACATACAACATGTAAATGAACAATAAATCAAAACCCTTTATAGTGCACCCGATTTTGTTATCATAAATAAATATCAAGCATATTAATTAGGGCACTGTTTGGGAGGGGGGACTTATTTTCATCGATCAAGAGGTTATGACCGCATGAATTTAACCTTAATTAAAGTTCGGTTCATGCAGTCGTAACCGCTTGACTAGTAAAAATAAGTCCTCCCAAACAGAGCCTAAGTGAACAACAAATCATGAAGGCATTATGGATTTAGCCATGTAATCATAAGAGTTCAAACAAGATACATAATTCTATTTCAGTTTTAATTAAGATTATAATCAAATGAAATTTTAGAATTCATTGAATGTTAGTCCACTAGCTAGCTTGATGTGTCAATTTTCCTCTTCTTCGGAGTAGAGCATAAGCCTTCACCTTGTGCAACAACTAACCTTTCAGTCTGTTTAGCTTTATTGTCATCCCTTTTGAAGAATAAGAATGGATTGGGAAGGTACTTGGAGGGCATCCTTTTTGGTTTTTTCCTCCTTACCAAGTTTTCTTTGTTTACCCTTTCACTGAGAGAGTTCATATCCAAGTGTTTGATCCACTTTTCACTGGGATAAACACTGTTCATGTTCTTTAAGAGTTATCTATGATTGATCCAAGCATTTATGATGATGTTTTCAAAGTCTTCACTCTAGTATTCCTAATTATGATCATCAACAATTTCTGCCCTTATTTTAACCATAAAATCCTAATGAAGCATCAGGCTATCTCTTATTCTTCTCCTAGCCAACCGAGCATCCTAAGCCACTCTGGCTTGTCCCTGGAAATCAAAGTCTTCAGGCCAGGATCAAGTAGGAGTAAGTGTAAGGCAACCCTTATTCCCTAAAAAACCGTAAGGTCTTGCACTACATTTTCTTTTCCCCCCTTTATAGCTTCTTCATTATTTTTATTTTCCAAATGGAGAGTGTTAGCTTCAAGTATACTGGACACTGTTTGGAAAACATTTTTCAAATCCTCCATAATAATATCCCTATTCTTAATGGCTAGTTCAGCCGCCCTTATCTGAGTGTAGAATACATTATCTTCTACATGATCCACACCCCGTCTTATGACTTTATCTGTTTGACTAACATAGTTTTTCACACTATGAAGGTCAAGGAAAGACTCCTTCAAGCATTCATCCATTGACCTGAGCATGGTAACATTTTACTTGACAGTGCTTGCTGGCAGGTCAAACCATCTTATGATCTGCTGGTTGATGTGTGCAATATCATCTTTCAAAATCTAAAGATCACTTATTATCTTTGTTTTAACTTTTTGCACTTCTGACATAAGTTCACCCTTCAGTCCTTGAACTGTTTCATCAATGTTGCTTTTCAATTTTGTTGCTTGCTTATCTAATAGAGCTTTGAGTGAAGCTATGATTGATCTCTCTGCATTGCTGGTAGAAATTAGATGTTGGGGCATTTGTGTTGTTGAACATAAGTAGGATCAGTACTTTTCCCTTGATCTTCTTGACCATCTAACTCAACTATAGTGGATGTCTTCGCCACTGGGAGATATTCACTTCTACTTCCTAAGAAGGGACTTCAGTGTGATTCTCCCCCTCAACATGATCATATGTGTTTATAAATTATTCAAGAGGATTTACTATGTTATCCTCTGTGATCATCACCTCTTGCTCCCCCTCAACTGGAGCATCAGTCTTTTCCTAAATTAAGACTTGTGAATTATTAGGGATTTGATAAATTCTGTCTTGGAGATCATCAATTTTCTTATCAATTTCTCCTTTGAGATTTTCAGGTTATTGGTTTATCTCCCCCTTAGCCGGGGCATCATTCGTGTTTAATCTCTTGGAATTTCTCCACTATCTTCAGCATTTTTCTCTGACTCCTCTTGAGTAGAGACATTGTAATCCACTTGAATTTCTTGGTCTTCAACAATAAATTTTTCTTCTTCAAATGAAGAAAGATCATTTTCAAAAAAATGTGTGCTGTTACCAATAGTCTGACTTCCAGAATCAGAAACAGAGGACCTTTCTTTTGCTATAATCTTTCTCTTTGTGTTTGTCTTGTCCTTTGTTTGAACAGCTTGGCTCTTTGACAGAACTTTGGTGAACCTTTCCAGAGTCTTTACATCCATTTTATTCATATAATGGATCTTGACTCCTTGAGTCTTATTGAAATGCTCAGGGTAAGCAGTGATCAGGAATATGGACATGATTCTACCTAGGTTTTGAACCTTTAGGAAAGCAATCACTTTTTGAAAGACTATCATAGCCCAATCAGTTCTTTTTTGCAGAAGTACCCTTATTATAATTTCAAACATAGGCTTTGAAATGTTATCATGGGAACCTGTCTTACATATGATGGCTTTCCCAATGATATCAGCTAGAACCTTCCCTCTTTGGTTGAAGCATTTTCTGTTTAATGACCCATATCTTTCTCCATTGTATCAACACCATACAAGGGCTTAATCAATATCCTTGGTAGATACCTCATCTCCTTCAATGCCAACAAAAAGCAGGTGAAGGCTTTGCCCAACCTTTTAAGGTTTATCTTTATCCTCGCTTCTCCAACTTTGCTCTTGATTTTGGCCTTTGATGTGGAGAGGTTTTAATTGGAATACAGCTCTAGTACATCATCTTTCAAAATTATGGTTGGTTCTAACAACATAAATTCCAAGCCAACAACCTCTAACATTTCGATTACTTTTTTAATATCCTCAGGAGCATGCTGGAATCCATTTCTTACTACTTCATAACCTTCTTGAAGTATCTTGGCTGATTTTGGATCCATTTGACCAGAGAACTTAGAAATTGAGAAGCTGAGAAAGACGAAGGATTATCGATGGCTTTCTAGGGTTTAGTGTTTAAGTTCTTAGTTTACTTGGCTTTATATAGTCTTTTAATTTCACATTTATTTAATTGATTTAATTTGGAATTGAAGTGCCATCAATTAGACTGATCATAGATATTTGATCTAACTGTTGTGATAGATCATCTTTTATATAGCATCCCGTCTCAGCGATACTGTTGAGATGGGGAGATATACCGCTGAGTATTATCTCAGAGGTTTTTATGTGAATTTTAACATAGCTATATACCCCTAAGTATTTTATCAGTGGTTTCTACTATATAGCTGATCCTATCTCAGCTAGACACCTTAATTAGGCTTCCAATCTGGTTTTCTCAGTTAGTTTTCTTAGATAGTGTTCTATGCTAGCCATTGTCACTTAGTGAGATATAATGACTAAGGTGGATTATTTATTTTGCTACTAAGTATCTGTTTTCTAACAACTAACAAAATCAGAATGTTTGAATAGAATCAAAATCTAGCAACTAATCATACATGATCTATCTGAATTAGTTAAAGGTAAATAGAGTGAATATGTTAAGATAATAGAAATTTAAAACATGAAGGATAAATCATACAAGGGAAGGATAATTTTACTCCATTTTTAACATACCTAACTCAAATTTAAATAAATTTAACTTAGCCTCATCTAGTGGATTTGTAAAGATATCCGCTACTTGCTTGTCAGTGGGGACAAATTCAAGACAGATATCTTCACTCTCAACATGTTCTCTAATGAAATGATACCTTATCTCTATGTGCTTAATCCTGCTATGTGAGACAAGATTCTTAACAATGTAAATAACGCTGGATGAGACACAAAACAAAGGGTTTTACTCACCTTGAGGTTATAGTCCTCCAATTGATGCTGAATCCACTATAATTGTGCACAACAACTCTCTGCAGATGTGTATTCTGTAAGACCCCCCTCTCGGAACACAACACACGGCACGAGGGGAGTCTTATGCCCGAAATAGCCGCCTTGCGGTAGCACTAACACACGGGTTAGCCTTTACCATAAGACGCCTATTCCGCCGGCTACAATCCATATCACATAAACCATGCCAACCCAACCATAACAGAAAAGTAAAGCAGTTCAATTCACAGCTATGTTTAAGTCCAAAAGAGCGGAAGATAACAAGCACAACAGGCTTGTACAAAAGAACAAGAGTCTAGAAATGTTTTGCCAAACAGCTACATGAGAACACTCACGACTGTCACTGACGGTGCCGATGGCACCACCACCTCAGGTCCTATCGTCCGGGCCTGGCTGTCCTGCTGCATAGTCCGTTGCTGTTCTACCTGCGGGGTTTCCTCCTAAAAAGGAAGACGTAGCAACCGTTAGTCATAAGACTAAGTGGCTTCACATCCGCTCCCCCGGCGACTCCTCGGCACCGGGCGGAGAAAGGAACAAGGTACAATATGTATATATATAAGCAAGTAAACAAGCAGGTGACTGTAAATATGGTGGATTACAAACTACGCTACACAACTAGCAGTTCTACAAATATCTATATATATGACAGCAGTATAAGTAATCAGAATAGTAACTTAACTTATAAGAGTGCCCATACAAACTTATAAGTTAAGGATCGGCTTAACAGTACAGTAACTCATCGTATAAGAGTGCCCATACAAACTTATACGATGAGGATCTTGTGTATGCAATGAATGACATGATATGAATGTTATGCTATGACTGAATCATGCGCACGCACATGCAAGTTGCTATGTCGACACAGACTTGAAGTTCCCACTTTTCGAGCAGGTAGCTAACCTCTCAGGCGCCGTCCGTCGTGGCTAGACGGCGACAGTGGAGCGGGCGTCTCCACTACTAGGTGGTATCACACTACCTATCCTAGGCCCCCGTACGCCTCAACGCTAAAAACACAACAGCGGAGCTCACATGCGTACTACGGCTCAGAAGGGGTCTTGGGTAGATGTGCACCAAGAACACAGCCCAACCTGGCCTTTGATTTCGAACCGGATGGAACCTCGGAAACGCACGAGGTGCAAGCCCAACCGTTCTCATGGCGCGGAGGAGATCTCGGGTTATGGACACCAAGTATCTAACCCTACCGCCCAAGGTCTACCCATTGGCTCCCATCGGTGTGACGACTGGCGAACCCGTAGACCTGCCACAGTCATTATCTCAATATCGCGACACGATGAATCGTCGCACATCACATGCCCCAAAACAACTCACTCGATGCTACCCGTAGGAAGGCTTCAACTCTAAGCATCGGTTGTTAATAAACCCCTTGGGCTCGGATTACGGTTACAAATACTCTTCACATAGTGTTCATCATATTCACGCCCACCTAATCAATGAATTCACCTCAACACTACGCATAATAGATATGTTCAACACCAAACTGTATAAATATATTCTATACCAATCTCAACTCTTAGTATCTAGCCTTCCCATCCAATCCATTTCTCTACCATTACATGATTATTCCTTATTACACAACCAAATGAGTAACCATGCTAAATTATAGTAACAACAACATTATAGATATATGGGAGCAAGATAACAAATGAGCAAATCACAACCATTGCAAGAGTGCTAGCATTATAAATTAACAAGTGCATTAACATAGGATAGCCCGATACTAAAATTGGGATTCCTGGAGCTACAGGAATCCGATCACAATGCCCAACCCCTTGTTGGAAAGGTATTCGCAAGGGCTACGACTTTTGTGTTGAGTCGGTCGCCCAGATCTGGTCGCAACATACCAAAAATTCAACTTGAATACGTATAGGAAACAGTTTCCTGTACAGGATTTTCCCGAACGCAGCGGACTCGAACCAGCTTTCCCGTGGCTACGGGTATCGCATGGAAACGTGCAACCACTCGTTGGAAAGGTAATTTCAAGGGCTACGACTTTCGTGTTGAGTAGATCACCCAGAGCTGGCCAGAACACCTCTGAAATTGGCCACGAAGGTCGCCGCGTGCAGAAATCAGATTTCTGCACGCATCTTAAGGCGAGATGAACGGCATCCGTTCATCTTCTTCCTTGCAACGACCTCGCATAAACTTCTCCAGAAATCACACCCAACCTTATTTCTCCTTTCAAAGCCAAACCCTCAACGAAAACCCCTCTCATCTCCACTTTGAATGATGAGAAGGTTGAGGGAGACTAAGCCTAGAAAACCTAGGCATGGCTTATCCTAAGAACTCTCCTCCTCACCATCAAGACTCTATAGAGTCGATGTCTCTCCTAAAATAACTACAGATCTAGCACCAAGGGAGAGGGGAGAAAGCTCACCTCAAGTCTAGCGGTACCACCATGGCCGGCCATGAGCCTCGCACTCCTTCGTAGCGGCATTTCGTTTCCGCCAAAGATGGCCCGGCAATCTTCCTCCAAGGATGGCTCCGGCAAGCCTCTTCCTCCTCCAGCCAAGAGAACTCCCTCAGAAATTTCGGGGCTGAAGAAAGGGGATGAAATGCTAGGGTTTCACAACTTTTTCCTTTTTTATACACCGCAGACACGGTAGGCACACGGTCGTGTTCCTACCCGTGTTCAGGTGACACGGCCGTGTCGCCTGCCGTGTTTAGGGCCGTGTTCATCCCAGAACATCTTTCTGCCATGTCGGGGTTGCGGCACACGGGTAGAGACACGGCCGTGTCTCGACCCGTGTCCTCAGCACACGGGTAGGGACACGCCCGTGTCCCAATACCCGTGTACCTCTCTGACTGGTATAAGCTTGGCATGAGGCACACGGGTATGGACACGGCCATGTCCATACCCGTGTCGGCCAAAATCACCGTTTTGCCTTGTTTTCCTCATTTCCCATACGTTCGCACCTGTTCACCCACACCCCCATTGGGCTCACCACAGCCCCCTAGACATAAATACGCAATCAAGGGGCCTAGCGCGAATTGGGACGTTACAAATCCTATAAACAAAATAAAAGATTTCGTCCCCGAAATCAGGGTAAGGCTACGGGAGTGAAACACATAAAAGGGAACTATGCTTTCAAATAAAATTCTTACCTAGAGTAAATAATTCCGGGTAGCGCCCTCGCATTAAATCCTTTGGCTCCCATGTGAACTCCTCCTTCCCATGATTAGACCATAGCACTTTCACCAAGGGAACACTTTTGCGGCGCAAGGTTCTTGTCTCGTTATCAACGATCCGCACCGGCTCCAGTCGCACAGATCTATCAGACGCCACGGCACCATCCACCGTGGGGATATACTGTTCAGGCCGCAACAAAGCCTTCCGAAGCGACGATACATGGAACACGTCGTGAAGGTTCTCCAGCTCCGGTGGTAACTCCAATCGATAGGCCAGTGGGCCAATCCTTTCCACTACGACATAGGGCCCGACATACCTTGGGCTGAGCTTCTTGACTCCACGCACTCGCGACACTCCGTGCATCGGTCGAATCTTCAGGAACACCTTATCACCCACTTGAAATTCCACCATACGGTGCCTTGCGTTGTAATATTTCGCCTGTCGGCTTTGAGCCTCTAGCATTCGATCCCGGATCAACCTAACCACCGCGTCCGTGTCATCAATATACTCCTTTCCCAATGTCTTCGGATCTTCGTCTTGCACCCAGGACAAGGGTGTTCTACACCTCCTTCCATACAAAGCTTCATGAGGTGCCATCCCAATACTGGCTTGATGACTGTTATTATAAGAGAACTCCACGAGAGGTAAGAGTCTCTCCCATGGTTCTCCTTTATCTAGCACACACAACCTCAGAAGGTCCTCCAATGTTCGGATGGTTCGTTCAGATTGCCCGTCCGTTTGTGGGTGAAAGGCTGTGCTAAAGGCGAGGCGCGAGCCCAAATAAGCCTGTACAGCCCTCCATTCTCTTGAAGTAAACCGACCATCCCGATCGGAGACGATCGTCTTCGGCACACCATGGTACCGCACAAATTGCTCCACAAAGAGACGCACTAGGACGCCCACCTGTGCCTCCTTCTTCATTGGGATAAATCGGGCTACCTTGGTCAACCGGTCAACTATCACCCACACAGAATCATTCCCCGAGCGCGAGCGAGGTAACCCATGGACGAAGTCCATGGAGATGTCCTCAAATTTCCATTCGGGGATGGGCAACGACTGTAGCATCCCACCAGGGCTTCTGCACTCCGCCTTCACCATTTGGCAGGCCACATAATGAGTAACAAAGTACTTGACATCTCTCTTCATGCCCGGCCAACACATTGTCTTTCTCAAATCGGTGTACATCTTCGCGATCCCCGGGTGCACCGAGTATTTGGAGCAATGGGCCTCCTTTAGAATATCCTCCCAAATGTTGTCACCTTCGGGGATGTAAAGCCGGCCACGAAAATGGACGAGGCCGTCTTTTAGGGAGTATTCTTCCGTAGTCCCATCCTCCATTGACTTGAAAGCCGGGGTTAAAGCCGCATCCTTCTTTTGTTCCGTCCGGATCCGGTCTCGTATGTTGCAAACTATACTCATCGCTGCCAAATATTCTGTATACTCTTCCGATTGATTCTTAAAGACCAAAGTGACTTCCATCTCTTGCAGTGTCTGGATTAACTCCATCCTCATCAAGCGGGATTCCGTGCTCGTTCCCGGTGCCTTTCGGCTCAAGGCATCAGCTACGGAATTAACCTTCCCGGGGTGGTAGTTCAAGGTGAATTCATAGTCGCACAAGAACTCCAACCACCGCCGCTGTCTCAAGTTTAGCTCTTTTGGGTGTGAACGTACTTCAGGTTTTTGTGATCCGAGTAGATCTCGCAGTGGACGCCATATAAATAATGCCTCCAAATCTTCAAGGCGAATACCACCGCTCCCAACTCTAGATCATGCACCGGGTAGCTGGCTTCATGCTTCTTCAACTGTCTTGAAGCATAAGCGATCACATGCCCATTCTGCATCAACACAGCTCCCATCCCTTGATACGACGCATCCGTGTAAACTTGAAAGCCCTCCTTCCCAGATGGAAGAGCTAGGATGGGTGCAGTCGTCAATCTGTCTTTCAACTCTTGGAATGCAGCTTCGCACTGGGGTGTCCATTCAAACGGCACACCCTTCTTGGTCAGCGTAGTAAGGGAAGGGCGATCTTCGAGAAGCCTTTCACGAACTTGCGATAGTACCCGGCAAGTCCAAGAAAGCTCCGTATGTCGGCCGCTGACTTCAATGGCGACCACTCCTTCACGGCCCGCACCTTGGCCGGATCTACTGCTAGCCCCGCCCCACTAATCACATGGCCCAAGAACGCGACCTCTTGAAGCCAAAACTCGCATTTGCTGAACTTGGCAAACAAAGTGTGCTCCTTTAGCTTCCTCAGCACTAAAGTTAGATGTTCGGCGTGTTCTGCTTCAGTCTTGGAGTAGACTAGGATATCATCGATGAACACGATGACAAAGATGTCCAAATAAGGGCTGAACACCTTGTTCATCAAGCTCATAAAGGCGGAAGGGGCGTTTGTGAGCCCAAACGGCATCACGGTGAATTCATACAAACCATATCTCGAACTGAACGCCGTCTTCTGAATGTCATCTTCTTGTATCCTCAGCTGATAATATCCCGAACGCAGATCTAACTTGGAGAACCAATACGATCCCACCAATTGATTAAATAATTCATCAATGCGCGGTAGGGGATAGGTGTTCCGCACCGTTAACCGGTTCAACTCTCGATAATCAATACATAACCGCAGGGTGCCATCCTTCTTTTTGACGAACAAAACGGGCGCTCCCCAAGGCGACGAGCTTGGGCGAACGAACCCTGCTTCCACCAATTCCTGAAGCTGGACTCTAAACTCTGCAAGTTCCTTCGGAGCCATTCGGTATGGAACTCGCGAGACGGGCTTGGCACCCGGAATTAGCTTGATCTGGAAGTCCACTTCCCTATGCGGGGGTAGTCCCGGCAATTTCTCGGGAAATACCTCGGGAAATTCTCGCACCACCCGTACATCCTTGACCTCTAATGTCAATTTCTTCAACTCGAAGCAAATTACATAGACCTCGTCCCCTTCCATATGAGATTTCATAACTTGGATTGAAGATAATAATTTACGGGGTGCGAATTTAATACCTTAGAAGATGACTTCCGAGTCTCCATGCTTCAACATAACTTGCTTCTCCGCACAATTGATCCTGGCATGGTGCCAGTCCAACCACTTCATGCCCAGGATGAGATCGAACTCCGGGATTCTTAACACTGTAGCCGGAGTTTCAAAGAACTTTCCTCCAATAAGGGTGTCGAAGTCGCAACTTGCTGACGACGTCATCTCAGAGCCGTCCGGAAGGCGCACCCTTTGAGTAGTGCCCGTAAAGTGTTGCACTCCCTCCAAGTCCTTCACGAAGTCCGCCGAAATGAACAAGTGAGACGCACCCGTGTCAAATAACGTATAGGCGGGCCTCCCGCTAACCATGACAGTGCCTAAGTTCCAAAAAGGGTAATCACTATCCAGAATTGCGCGTATCATTTGTATCGTAAATCTAACAAGTCATATAATATTAATAAATTTTGCACATACCGGTGATGACTTCCTGCGGATTTCTCTCCTGAGTCATATCCAATGCGAATACATGCTCCCGTGCATGTCCTTGATTTCTCCCTGGTGGTCCTCTTCCTCGACCACGCATGTGCCCTCACCCCCGTGGAGCTACTGGAGGGAGAGCAATAGGAGCACCCCCGATTAGTCGCGGGCAAACCCGTCGGACATGTCCCGGTTGGTTGCACTCAAAGCATATCACCTCACGTCGGCCCCCAGGTTGTTGATAATGTTGCTGCTGCGGTGGTGGAGGTAAAGCTGGTGGTGGCGGAATTGGGTACTCCACCCGATAGTTCCGGTTGACCCACCGACCGCCTCTGTGGTTTCCCCTTCCTCTGCCATGATTATTCCGCCTTCTATTACTAGGGCCGACTTCAATTACTCCTTCCGCAGGTCTCTTGCCACATCCCATGTGGTCCGCCTCCAGTCTCTTTGCCATGTTAATGATTTCTGCCAGGCTTGCATCGGCTATAAACAAAAGGGCCTGCCTCAGGGGGTCCCTTAATCCTTTGTAGAAGCGCCTCGCGTAGCCTCTATCGTCCAAATCATAGGAATTGGCAAACCTAGCGAGGTGTTGGAACTCCCTCTGGTACTCCGTTACCGATTTCGATCCCTGCTTCAGCTGCAGAAATCTTTCTTCAAGTTCATCCCGAGCAGAAGAAGGGATGAAGTGATCCAGAAAAGCCTCGGTGAACTCGTTCCAACTGATGTCCGTGTACAACCGCCCTTGGAAGGTGGAGCCCATGAGGGACTTCCACCACCTTTTGGCGTGCTGCTCTAGCAGCGTCACTACCAATGTCACCGCCATGCTGTTCGGACATCTTATGCCAGCCATCAATTCCTGCACGGTATCAAGCCATTCCTCGGTGCGCACCGGCAATTCTGTCCCAAGATAGGCAGGAGGGGACAGGGCACGGAAGGTGCTCAACCAGTTGGAGCCTGGCGCTTGTTGTTGCACCGGAGCTTGCTGGGCTTTAAATGCATCCAATATGGCTGACAGTGTTTGTCCCAGTTCCGACTGCTGGAATTGTGAAGGGACGGAAGGGGTAGGAGTGCCCCCAACCGGCTCCACCTGCGCTGGGACCTATACGCAAGGTACAAATTAGGGTCAGGTTGGCTAAAACTAATGTCAAAGTTGGACAACTTAGTGCGAATTACATATGGGCACACCACTGCTTCCGCTAAGTCAGTTTGTCCCCAAACCGACTAATCGAACGGGAGTGGCCCATTGTTACATGACTGCTCTAGTTGAAGATCAGCTAAGTCTGATACCATTTGTAAGACCCCCCTCCCGGAACACAACACACGGCACGAGGGGAGTCTTATGCCCGAAATAGCCGCCTTGCGGTAGCACTAACACACGGGTTAGCCTTTACCATAAGACGCCTATTCCGCCGGCTACAATCCATATCACATAAACCATGCCAACCCAACCATAACAAAAAAGTAAAGCAGTTCAATTCACAGCTAAGTTTAAGTCCAAAAGAGCGGAAAATAACAAGCACAACAGGCTTGTACAAAAGAACAAGAGTCTAGAAATGTTTTGCCAAACGGCTACATGAGAACACTCACGACTGTCACTGACGGTGCCGATGGCACCACCACCTCAGGTCCTATCGTCCGGGCCTGGCTGTCCTGCTGCATAGTCCGTTACTGTTCTACCTGCGGGGTTTCCTCCTAAAAAGGAAGACGTAGCAACCGTTAGTCATAAGACTAAGTGGCTTCACATCCGCTCCCCCGGCGACTCCTCGGCACCGGGCGGAGAAAGGAACAAGGTACAATATGTATATATATAAGCAAGTAAACAAGCAGGTGACTGTAAATATGGTGGATTACAAACTACGCTACACAACTAGCAGTTCTACAAATATCTATATATATGACAGCAGGTATAAGTAATCAGAATAGTAACTTAATTTATAAGAATGCCCATACAAACTTATAAGTTAAGGATCGGCTTAACAGTAAAGTAACTCATCGTATAAGAGTGGCCATACAAACTTATACGATGAGGATCATGTGTATGCAATGAATGACATGATATGAATGTTATGCTATGACCGAATCATGCGCACGCACATGCAAGTTGCTATGTCGACACAGACTTGAAGTTCCCACTTTTCGAGCAGGTAGCTAACCTCTCAGGCGTCGTCCGTCGTGGCCAGACGGCGAAAGTGGAGCGGGCGTCTCCACTACTAGGTGGTATCACACTACCTATCCTAGGCCCCCGTACGCCTCAACGCTAAAAACACAACAGCGGAGCTCACATGCGTACTACGGCTCAGAAGGGGTCTTGGGTAGATGTGCACCAAGAATATAGCCCAACTTGGCCTTTGATTTCGAACCGGATGGAACCTCGGAAACGCACGAGGTGCAAGCCCAACCGTTCTCATGGCGCGGAGGAGATCTCGGGTTATGGACGCCAAGTATCTAACCCTACCGCCCAAGGTCTACCCATTGGCTCCCATCGGTGTGACGACTGGCGAACCCGTAGACCTGCCACAGTCATTATCTCAATATCGCGACACGATGAATCGTCGCACATCACATGCCCCAAAACAACTCACTCGATGCTACCCGTAGGGAGGCTTCAACTCTAAGCATCGGTTGTTAATAAACCCCTTGGGCTCGGATTACGGTTACAAATACTCTTCACATAGTGTTCATCATATTCACGCCCACCTAATCAATGAATTTACCTCAACACTACGCATAATAGATATGTTCAACACCAAACTGTATAAATATATTCTATACCAATCTCAACTCTTAGTATCTAGCCTTCCCATCCAATCCATTTCTCTACCATTACATGATTATTCCTTATTACACAACCAAATGAGTAACCATGCTAAATTATAGTAACAACAACATTATAGATATATGGGAGCAAGATAACAAATGAGCAAATCACAACCATTGCAAGAGTGCTAGCATTATAAATTAACAAGTGCATTAACATAGGATAGCCCGATACTAAAATTGGGATTCCCGGAGCTACAGGAATCCGATCACAATGCCCAACCCCTCGTTGGAAAGGTATTCGCGAGGGCTACGACTTTCGTGTTGAGTCGGTCGCCCAGATCTAGTCGCAACATACCAGAAATTCAACTTGAATACGTATAGGAAACAGTTTCCTGTACAGGATTTTCCCGAACGCAGCGGACTCGAACCAGCTTTCCCGTGGCTATGGGTATCGCATGGAAACGTGCAACCACTCGTTGGAAAGGTAATTTCAAGGGCTACGACTTTCGTGTTGAGTCGATCACCCAGATCTGGCCAGAACACCTCTGAAATTGGCCACGAAGGTCGCCGCGTGCAGAAATCAGATTTCTGCACGCATCTTAAGGCGAGATGAACGGCATACGTTCATCTTCTTCCTTGCAACGACCTCGCATAAACTTCTCCAGAAATCACACCCAACCTTATTTCTCCTTTCAAAGCCAAACCCTCAACGAAAACCCCTCTCATCTCCACTTTGAATGATGAGAAGGTTGAGGGAGACTAAGCCTAGAAAACCTAGGCATGGCTTATCCTAAGAACTCTCCTCCTCACCATCAAGACTCTATGGAGTCGATGTCTCTCCTAAAATAACTACAGAACTAGCACCAAGGGAGAGGGGAGAAAGCTCACCTCAAGTCCAGCGGTACCACCATGGCCGGCCATGAGCCTCGCACTCCTTCATAGCGGCATTTCGTTTCCGCCAAAGATGGCCCGGCAATCTTCCTCCAAGGATGGCTCCGGCAAGCCTCTTCCTCCTCCAGCCAAGAGAACTCCCTCAGAAATTTCGGGGCTGAAGAAAGGGGATGAAATGCTAGGGTTTCACAACTTTTTCCTTTTTATACACCGCAGACACGGGTAGGCACACGACCGTGTTTCCTACCCGTGTTCAGGTGACACGGCCGTGTCGCATGCCGTGTTTAGGGCCGTGTTCATCCCAGAACATCTTTCTGCCATGTCGGGGTTGCGGCACACGGGTAGAGACACGGCCGTGTCTCGACCCGTGTCCTCAGCACACGGGTAGGGACACGCCCGTGTCCCAATACCCGTGTACCTCTCTGACTGGTATAAGCTTGGCATGAGGCACACGGGTATGGACACGGCCGTGTCCATACCCGTGTCGGCCAAAATCACCGTTTTGCCTTGTTTTCCTCATTTCCCATACGTTCGCACCTGTTCACCCACACCCCCATTGGGCTCACCACAGCCCCCTAGACATAAATATTCAATCAAGGGGCCTAGCGCGAATTGGGACATTACATATTCAGACTCAGATATGGATATCACCACACTGGTCTGCTTCTTACTGATCCAGGAAATCAGTCTCCTGCCTAGGAATTGAGAAGTACCACTTGTACTTTTCCTGTCCTTTTTGAAACCTACAAAATCTGCAACTGTAAAACAAGTTAGTTCAAAATCATTGTTCCTAGGGTACCACAGGCCAAGATGTTGGCTGCCCTTGAGGATCTTCCTACATTCCATTGATCCAGAATGCATCTTTATTGGCATCTTCAAATCTTTTTGGTTCGACCAGAGATAAGAAGCTCAAGAATAGAGCTTTATTCTAAAGTCTGCTTCTGGTGATGACACCTTGACTTGCATCTCCAGTTATGTGGGTGTTGGGATGGTCCCTCATATGTCAAGTTGTTGTTGCCATCCTTACACCACCTTGTTGACTAGCTGGAATTATTTCAGCTGGCTATTCCTCTTCTACAATTTCCTGTGTGCTATCAGCTGGCTGAATGTCTTCACAAGGCACTTCAACTTGAGATGAACTCCTGATTGAGGTTGGCTTGTCATGGATAGACAAATCTTTTATGTTGAGCTCAAAACCTGCATCATTAGACACACTAGACCAGCCTTTTTATAGAAGGCTTGTCTCATCAAATATAACATGATTTGATTTTTCTACTACTTGGGTTTTCTTGTCTAATAATCTATAAGCTCTACTATAATGCCCCAAATTCCTAAAGGTGGGAAATAGTTCTCTAAAGTTTATCGCCCGATAGTAGATAGTTACCGCGTGGCGGTAGCTAGGGAATTAATCTGGCAGAGCTCTCGGGAAGCTACCGCCTGACGATAGTGATACCACCGGCGATAACTAGGTCAATTTAATTGATGAGGCTATCGAGAACGTACCACGCGACGGTAACCGGTAGAATGTGGCGATAATAGTAAGTGTCATGTGGTAACCTACGACGGCTATCGCGCAGCGTTAGCATCCTATCACGCGGCGATAGTGATATTGTAATGGCATGTCCATATGGCAGCCTGTGGTTGGCTGGCCTGGGCGGTTACATGCGAAGCGAGGAGGTACTGGCAGCGGTAGCTAGGTACCGCGTGGCGGTAGCTCAGTTTATATGGCTGATACAACCATTTTCAATTCATTTCTTTTCGATTTGAGGACTTGTCCTGGATTTCTTAGTGGAGAAGCAGCATCAGAAGAGAGAGTACGTTGCTGTTTGGGTTCTGAAGCTCCGATTCGCAAGACGAGTCCGGATCTATGGAGGCAAGATCATTTCAGCCACGTTCATCCATCTAGATTTTTGGCATGACATTGAAGAGGGTAGAAAGGGTAACGATTCTCTACTTGTACATGTGAAGTCCTCTTCCTTTTGCATAGAAAACCCTCTCCCGCAAGTGTGCGGTGAGCGTGAGGTCTTCCTTCGGGTAGAAACGGAGTAAAGGAGGTACTGACATGCAATATTAACTATCTTATCCAAAAAATATTCTGGCAGTGAGGAGTCACTTAACAAAGTTCTGGCAGCCTCAATCAATGTCCTATTCTTTCTCCCAGCCACCCTATTTTGTCATGGGGTTCTGGGAGAAGAGAATTCCTTGGCGATACCAAGTTCTTCACAGAACTTTATCTTGGAATCAGACTAAAATTTTGTGTTATGGTCACTTCTCACTTTGACCACAGAACATTCCATTTCATTCTGAATAGACTTGACAAAAGTCATGAAGACACCTAGGGTATTCGACTTCTTTCTCAAGAAGAATACCCATGTAAACCTATAGTGATCATCAACAATCACATAGGTTTACAACTTCCCTCCTAAATAATGAATGGGCAAAGGACCAAACATATCAATATACAATAAATATAGACATCTTATAGAGTGTTTGGGAGCTAAGATTTTAAAGGTGGTCTTTGTTTGCTTACCTAATTGGCATGCATGACATGGACCCTCTTTAACACATTTTAACTTAGGAGAGTCTCTAACTAAGTTTTCAGAAAATAGCAAACTAATTGTCTTATAGTTAATGTGAGCAAGTCTTTTGTGTCATTGAACACAAAGAGATTCTTTCTCATTAGCTACAAGACATACATGAGTAGAGGAATTATTACAAATGAAATCTAAGCAATATACATTCCCATACCTAATACCTGAGAGGATAACCTCTAAGTCAATAGAATTCTTAATTAGGAACTTATCATTATGGAATTCAATGACTTAACCAAAGTCACATAGTTGGCTTATGCTTATAAGGTTGTGTTGAAAATCTTCAATTTAAGCTACCCTTGTGATAGAGATTATGCCATTGGAGATCATACCATATCCTTTGGTGTCTCCTCTATCTGTGCCTTCAAAGATGACTTTTGGACCATTATTCACAGGAGTATAGTTCTTTAGTAACTCCTGGTACCTGTCATGTGCCTTGAGAACCCACGGTCCAAGTACCATATTTGTTTGAGATTGGCACTTGAACTATCCTGCAAAATGTGATTCATGTTACCTTAGGAGTTCAATTGAACTTGGGTCCTAGGTTCTTGTTAGCATAATAAGAAACATTTTTTTTCCATAAATAGCCTTGTCTGGAAAACTCTTCTTTGCACTAGGCACATTAGGGTTGTGCCAAAAATCTATAGCAAAGTGTCTCACCTTGCCATAACACCAGCACTCATGGATGTAATATCTTCTCTTCCGAACATTCTTCGAGATAAATGGAGCATCAGAATGTTTCTGTTTAGTAGAGAAGATAACAATATGTTTCCTATTTCTCTCAGCTGTAATTTGGCAGAAAGCTCGACGTAAAACATGCTTACTCAACGATATCTATTTGTCAGCAACAGATGTCTGCTTTGCAGCTGATATGGTATTGATGACATCATATATGGCCTTGTGAGAGTTGCTTACTATCTCACCATCATCCATCTTCTTTGCTGGAAGTTTTTTGGAGGATGCCACTTCCTTACCCTTGAGTGTGGGGGCTGGAGAACCAAACACAAATGGTCCATGATGAGCCATTTGGATTTCTTCATAGGGAGTTTTCAAAGAACTCAACCCCATGCCATTTCTTCCTCCATAGTTAGGAGCATTTTTCCCCTTACTATAGATGATTCCATTCTTTTAGTGACCATAGATTCTATCTTGGTCATACCTGTTGGAAGGAAGTATCACCTTTTGAAAGGTGGTCTGAGGCTTAGCTGGATCCTTGCCCTTTCCTCTTATCCAGGAAACTACTGCCCTTCCATTGAAACCTAGTCCCCTCTTATTTGTTTGGGAGGTGAAAGAGTCAATGTTGAGAAGCACAAATTTTTGCTTAGAGAATTGGGCCACTAAACTTTTCTCCTTGAGAAGATCATTTTTAAGCTTCTTAATAAATTTTTCATTCTGGAATTTTATTTCAGTGTGCTTATCAAGGATCCCCTCAATCTCAATTGAGTTTGTGGTCATTTGATGGAATGCTTCAATTTTTTTCTCTAACTTAACCTTAAGGGGTTTAAGAACCTTAAGCTCTTCAGTTTGCTTCTTATCAAGCCTTTTGCATTTACCTATAGACTCAAGGAGAGCCCCATATTTATGAATCAATTGTGAAGGATCAATCGCATACCCAACTGCACCAAAATCTCAGACTGTTGGAGAGGGAGCTTCTTAATTTTTTATATAAGTAGCAGAGCGCCATGGGTCAAGTGAAGGAACGTCGGACCCAACAATCCCCCCGACATCCAGCACAACCCGTTGGCTTTGAGGTGGTGTTACCACATGGCCCACACAGCTCAGAGGTGGGGTTACCACATTTCCATAGTTGCCTGACCCACCGGACCCACACAGGTAGAAAGGAAAAATCAGGATTTAATAGCGCCCCCCAGTCTTGAACCCGTGACCTCCTCTGATACCAATTGAAAGTATGGATAAGATCTAGCTTACTCTAGAGGGGGGGGGGGTGAATAGAGTATATTAAAATAATTTACAATTTAAAACTGTAAAGTAGTGGAAGACTTGATTTACTTATATGTGTAATGTGCTAGCAGAAAAGTAAACACTAAATAAGTAAGAGAACAGAAACACACAGCACACAGCAAAGCAAAAAGCATAGCAAACCAGATGACACAAGGAGCTATAGTGGTTCCCCAACAACCTGGGTACATCCACTCTTCTACCACCCTAGGTAGGAATCCACTGCAGGAATAGTTGATCAGGTGTCCTGGGAACCAATGAGTTTTTGATAAGGTGCTCAAAAACCAAACCTAGATTTTTTGATAAGGTGCCTTGCCACCACTGAGTTTTGACAAGGTCTCAGAAACTAGCCACAAAACTTTTGAAGGGAGTTTTGAGAAACCCTTTTACAGGAGAGAAAGGAAAAAGAAAATGAGTTGAGTTATTCTTCTCTGTCAACAATCTTAGAGAAGACAAGTGGAAGATGTTGTCAAAGCTACCCCTTAGATCTGTAAGGGTTCAGGAAGATGAGCTTTGCTTAGGGTGATAGGCCTTCAGTTGCTTCAGGTCTCCAGCAATAGATGATTTCAGCAGATGCTGAAATGTGTGATGTTTGGAGTTCTTGATGATGAAGCTTTTGAACACTTAATTCTTGAAGGAGTAGAATAGCAGATGATCTCTTTCACAGTAATGTTCCTTGTGTTCTTGAAGAATTCTGACTCAGTAATTCTGTAAACTTTTGTCTACTGAATCTATTCTAGAAGATGAATTCTTGATGAACCAATATTTCTTGTTCTCTCTTCTGTATTCTTTTTCAAATCTTGTATGTTCTCTTTTTATTTTTCAGAATGATTCTCTAGGGAGTATATCAGATTCTGACTTCTTGATAGCCGTTAATCAGTCATAAATGACTACCTTAACTGATATCTGCCTCTGGAGGAAAGTCCTTGAGAAACATTCCAATTAGTCTTCCTTGAAACTTGCTCCAGATTGATTGAAATGGCTACAAAATCCTTTGTCATAAATACTGAAAATAAGTCTGAATAAATTCCATAACTATCCTGAATTTTAATCCTGAAATCGTCGATCTCTTCAGAAAAGCATCGATCTGAGCTCAACGATTGTCGACCTTAGCTCAGAGATTGAACTAGACTGAAATTAGAAAACGTCGACCTGAGCTCAACACTCGTCGACCTGAGCTCAGAGACTTGGAAAACAACTAGGGACAGAGCATCGATCTGAGCTCAGAGATCGTCGAATGGAGTTCGACGCCTCATTGAACTGAGCTCAGAGATAGTCGAACTGAGTTCGACGTTTCGTCGACCAGAGCTCGACGAGAATTGTCCTAGTCTTCAGCACTGAATCTTGATCTTTAGAAGGTCTTGAGGGCAGCTTTCAAACCTAAGTACTAACCCTAAGACTCATTCTAATTGACCTATCAGACTATACAACAAGGTCAAAACAAATTCCTAAGCACATAGTGATCCTTACCCAAATTAGTAATAGGGTGTTCCAACAAATTGATTAATATCATTTTATGAATCTTAATAATCCTCGCCTTAAGAAGGGAATGGTGATTTAGAATCCGGGCCAGTTGCATACTCAGAATTAGAAGAAGAGTTGGGAAGAATGATTACCTCATCAGTTTCAAAGTCATCCTAACTGATGTATTCTGTTATGGCCATCAGGCCACAACTATCTTCTTATTTTTCTTCTACTTCACAGTCACTTTCAGAACTTGATAATGGAGCCCTTCTCCCTATTGTAGCATCAGGATATGTATCTTTTTAGCAGCAGCAAACAACCCAATAAAGGCTTCTTATTCCTCAAAATTTGAAGAATCTGAGTCACTTTGACTCCATCTCTTCTACTCCTTATTGGCAATGAAATCCTTCTCAGACTTCTTGCCCTTGTATTGATGACACTTGTCACCATCGTTTTTATTTTCTCTAACAACAACCTTTTCTTTTCTTTTTACTAGGAAGTTAGCAATGACAAGCCTAAGCTTGCTATAACAATAGCAAACAACATTAGTAGAAACATGTTCACTAGAGATAGAAACATACCTTTCCCCCTAGGGTTTTTCTTATGATAGGATGAGGAATAAGGCTTGCTTGTCCAGTGCTTTTTTCCTTGACATAATTTTCTTGAATTACCTAGAGAAGGCATCAAACTCCCCATCTGATATCTTACCATCAAATGTGTTGGTCTCAGAGGATTCTGAGTCAGCAGGCCTTCTGGGAAGAGAGGAAGCTCTCTCCTTGTTCTTCTCCTTGGCCTTGAGGGCCACTGTCTTCTCTTTTATATGGTACTTGGCAACATTGTCCTCATCTTTTCTAAAATTCATCTACATCTCATAAGAGTGCAGCTTTCTATATAGGGTGCGAGGAGGAATGTTGGAAATGCTCCTCATTTACCTGATGACATAGATCTTGTTTTCCCAGTCTCTAGTTAGAGACATACGGAACTTGTCATTCAGCTCATAATCTCTGAACACCCTCCACAGGTCTTCTTCTCATTCACTATCTTGAAAATATTATCATAACAATCAACTATGATATCCTTGCTTCCCTACTTGAAGGCCTCATATTCCTTGTTGAGGAGGGATTTTTTGTCATCCCTTACCTATTATGTTCCCTCCATGTAGACAATGAGGGTGTCCCACATTTCCTTTATGGTTTAGAAGTGGACCAAATTCTAAAAGGTGGAGTCATCAATGACACTGCCAATTATATTCTTTGCTTCCTTATCCATTGTGACCAGTGCAATCTAATCCTTTGTCATGTTTGCATACCTGTTGGGAACATGTAGATTTGGATTTATGGTGGAGGCCTTCTTTGGAATGAAGGGCCGCTCTTCTACTGTGATGTATATCCTAGGGTCTGAAGCATCCATGAACAGCCTGACCGTTTACTTCCATATGCCAAAAGTTTCCTTTTTTGCATATGGGCAACTTCATGGAGGCCATCTCCTTATGAGACTCACTTGAAGACATGATGAAAGGTTTAGACTACCTTCTTCGGATCTGGTCAGACTGTTAAGTCCCTTTTGACCAACCTGGTTCTGATACACTTGATAGATTATAGTTAGTCGTAGTCTAGGACACCTAAAGGGTGGGGGGATGAATAGGTGTCTTGTACTTTAGTGTGTTCTTTTCAAGTTTCAGCAATTATGAAGAAAGTAAACAAGCACACAACAAACATATAGAGATTTATAGTAGTTCCCCAATGTTTGGGTGCTTCCACTTTCCCTCTACACCGAGCTAGCTATATGCTAGACTAGGCAACCTCCTCCAAAACTTGGCTCAACTGAGCTTACAACACAAATCCCTCAGGATTTCTCCGGTCTCCTCCAAGACCCAACCTCAAGAACACAGGCCCTACACTCACGCTTATCAAGAAGCCGTCCCTCAGAGTTCTCCAACTCATACAGCTCAAAAACCTTCCAGGTTTCCTACCTCAGACTTGACTCAAGTCCTACCTTAATTTTCAACTAAAATCCTACCACTCGAGCTGGGAGAACTAAAAGTATTTAGTTGTCTACCTAAGTCACCTAGAGGGGGGTGAATGGGTGAGCTCTGCATCTTTTTGCAGAAGAAAAAATTGATAATAACAAACACATTGAAGCACGACAAAGACACAAGGATTTATAGTGGTTCCCCAAGATGGGTACATCCACTGTCCCGCCTCGCCTATCTAACACTGTAGGCTAGACTCGACTACTTCACAAAAACTCAGATTATCACAATCTTACATCTCAGAGACTCAACTCTTACAACTCTCCTACAACTCTTCTACAACTTGGAGACCAACCTCCCCTACAACTCGATCAAATAATTAAAGATATACAAACTCGGAAGTAGAAACTTCCTACAATAATAAAATTAATTTAGTACACCTTTCTAGATTGAGAACAATCTTTTTCTTCAGATCTGAATGAATTCAATCTTCTTCCTTCTTGGAGAATAGATCTTGAAATAATGTTGAAGGAGAAGACTTGAAGAACTTGAAAATCTTGATCTGAAAACCTTGAAATCCGACTAGATCAAGAACACCTTTGAATAATCTGAAAGCAATTATCTTGTCAAATATGTCTTTGAGAGAAGAATCGCCGATCGTGAACTCTCGGTAGTCGGGAAGAGAGTTTCTGAGAATAGTAGATCAAAAAAGAAGTTTGGCCGTTCACGATCTTGAAAATTAGGTCAAGAGAATTCACTATTCTTATAATAATTAGCGATCAGTAAATTTGAAATAAAATCCTTGGTATTTATACAGGATTCCATTTACAACGGTTAGAAATAACCTTCCAAAACGAGCTTCCACGTGCACTGCACATGACCGTCATTTTGAAATAGAACCTATCGGAAAAATCGAACCAGAAAAATCGTTAAGTACATTAATTGAAATGACTCGTGTCATACTTAGAACACTCAGTGAATTAGTTAACCACTCGATGAATTCGATGAGAGCATTTGATGAATTACTCAAGATCATTTGACAAATTACACGAGATCATTCGACGAATTTTACTTAGTCAAAATGGGACCAAAAGACAATTTTCTATTAACTCACCGGACAACTCGAGAACATTCGACGAATTCCATGAGTATTTACGCGATGTCTCGACGAATGACTCGAGACTTCACGTGTATACTCGACGAATTTAAATTAGCCGTTTTTGAAGATGATTTAAGAAACCATCAGAAATTTCCCAAGTAAACTCAATGAATTCCACGAGTATTCACGTGATGTCTAGATGAATAACACGAGACTTCATGTGTATACTCGACAAATTTAACTTAGCCATTTCTAAAGAAGATTTAAGAAACCATCAGAAATTTTCCGAGTAAACTCGACGAATTCCACTAGTATTCACATGATGTCTCGATGAATGACATGATACTTCACGTGTACACTCGATGAATTTTACTTAGAAAATTTTCTGATTCTTCCTGAACTCACCAACCTTCTTGAAAGTCTTTAGTTTCAGGAGTAGCTAATCACCTAGAGGGGGGGGGGTGTGAAAATGTTTCTAAGTCTTTTTGAGCAACCTCTCTATTCTTTGGTAAGTTGTGCTTTATTTTAAGTTAGCTTTCAAGATTACACAACTAGAACACAAGTAATTTATAGTGGTTCCCCAGATTATAGGTACATCCACTGTCCCTTCCACCTTTCCAACAGATTGTTTGACAAGACAAATTTTACAAACTCGGCTAAATGAGCTTATAACTCAGATCCCTTACGATCTCTTAGACTCCTCCAAGTCCTGCCTCAGGCCCAAGGCCCTACCAGTCTAAGCAAGCAGTGCTCCTACATCTTAGTGATCCAGAGATCACCTACCTCAGACTTTTCTCAAAGCCCTACAGCTCAGGATATGAGTATAGCCCTATAACTAAGAGAGAATGACTCTCCTACCTTAGATCTGAACTAGATCCTACACCTCAGGCACAAAGGCCCTATAGCTCAGATTAAAACAAGGATCATGCCTTAGGCACATAGGCCCTACCACTGTGCCTTTATGATTTAGGCATCCAAATCAGATATGTTAATATCCTATAGAATGAAAATGGTTGATGTTGATGTAAGACACCAGAGAAATAAACACTGTGTCTTTCTCTTCCTGAACTAAGATGACTCAGTCCTCCTTTCTTTATAGCTCCAAGAATGCATCTTCAAGAGTAGTTATGCTTGGGCTGTGAAAACACTACATCTAGGGTTTACTTGTGCTGCAACTTCTAATTCAGAGAGAAAGCTCTCTGAACTTGCTATTGAAGATCAGAATATTTAAAACTATCTTTCTTGAACATTCAGATCACAAGAATGAACTGCTTCTCCAAGCTCTGCAACTCAATCGAGAGGAAGAAGATGAAGTTCAGCTTTTTCCAAAAGTTAATTTCTTCTTCTCTTATCTCGTCTTTTCTATCCCGCCGTCCAACGACTCTTTGAGCATTGAGACCAGCCAGAGTTGGTAGCCGCAGCTCTACTTTTGCATTAAGTGATATACAATAGGCAAGTGACGCCATTTGTCATGTATTGTTCACTTCTAGTAACATTTGAATTTTTGCTGACGTCAGCACATGTGGACTAGTCAAATTTAGACAATTCAGCATAGGCGTTGAGTGAAGGCTTGTCACTATTCGCCAAAACACTTAGTCAGTTTTATGCAAATACCTGGCGTTGAGTGATCAGTTTTCACTCAACGAATATAGACTTTTAGCTATCTAACAGATTAGGCGTTGAGTAAACCTTCATCACTCAATGCAATTGGACCTAGCTGATTTTCTCTGTATGAAGGCATCAAGTGAAGCTTCTGCCCTCAGCTCTTTTTACCTTTACCCGCCATCGTGCTGAGGCATTGAGTGAACAGCCTTCACTCAACGCTTTTGTACTTAGTTGAATTTCTATTGAGTTGGCAGTGAGTGAACTGCCTTCACTCAATGCTTCTAGACGTAAACAAATTTTCTGTCTACATCTTTTGTGGCTTTGACAACATGAGCTCCACTCAACGCATCTTGCTCTAGGCGTTGAGTGAACTGCCTTCAATCAATGCTTTTTGACTTAACCAGATTTCTGTCTTGCCAATGCTGAGGCTTTGACAGTCTAGTCTTTACTCAATGCTTCTTGCCATCTGGCGTTGAGTGAATTATCTTCATTCAATGCCTCTAGACTTAGACAGATTTTTGTCTTGTTGGCATTCTTTCATGTGTCCACCTATCATTGTTACTTAGACAACCAGTCTAATTAGTGTAACAAGTAACCACCTACATACATAGAACTTAGGTTAAGCATTAAATACAAACATGTGTATGCCATTATCCTATAGGCCTTCTTCAAATCTGGTACATTATGATCAATGGACCAACCAATCTCCTGCTATTTGAAAAAGTCAAAACCTTAGACAATATACACCAACACATATACAACAGATATAATATTGTAGAAGAAAATACAGAAAATATATACACAACAAAAAATATGATTTTCATTAATAGAAGTCATGTTTTAGTAGTGTGCATAAGACAAAATACATTCTCTGCAGCCCTTTAAGAAAGACAAGAAACTTTTCTAAGTTTTAGGTTCACTTATTACTATGCCCTTGCTTGGCTTCTTGGCTGCTTTCCCTACTTTCTCTTCTGATTTCTTTTCTTTCTGCCTCTGAAAGTAACTATATGGCTTTGGTAAATACTTGACGGGATCCACAACATCTGGTGGTAAAGTGCATAGCCACTTCTCCTTCTTGAACATTTCTCTATCCTTTTCATTCTTCTAAATCTTAGCCCATTCTAGGTAGTTGCAGAGCTTTCGCCTTTCAGTGTTATTGTTCTTGACAAGATCCCAGGCAGACAGAATTATGGTCCTTAATTGAGGACTCCACTATTCAAAATCAGGCCTTGTTTCCATCTCTTCCTTGTATCTCTTCTTACTCATTCTGACCTCTTCCTCATCCTCAGCAATAGATTTTCCTCTGGCTCTTATCACTTTGTCAACAGTAGGGCTGAATGTTGGAATTTTAGGAATGTCAGCTACTGTAGAAGGATCATCCCACTGTATATCATCTTAAATGTCATACTGAGCATCATCTTGAGTATCATTCTGTTATGCATTCTGATTATAGTATTGGCCATCATATTGATTAATATATTGACCACCATATAGATTTTTTAGGGATACGAGCACTGTCAATGTTTTCATATGATAATAGCTCAAGACCCATTGAGCCTCTGATAACTTTGTGGTCCAAACAGAATTTTCAGTAATGGCCTTTATCACATCATTCTCCCCCTTTTTGACTTCTTCACAGATATTCTTAGTCAGGGATGTGCTGGCCTTTGTCAACTGTCCATCCAGATGGTCAATGCCAAGGGTGACATGGTTATTGACTTTGAGCAAATGATCATCTAGAACTTGAGCACGGACATCCATCCTTCTTTCAAGAATAGTTTTGTGCTTTTCCATTAATTCTTTCTGTGCATTATGGATTGGTAGTATGTTGGTGACAGTAATAGTCTTATTTTCCACTATCCCAGTCTGGATGTTACTGATTTATTCAGCTTACTTTTAGTGAAGGTGAATGCATGAGCTGCTCTCAAGAAGAATTTGATAGTCTGGGCCTTCAGCAGATTAACCTCAAATCTTATAAATTTGATCTCTATTGTCAGATCATTTATGAGATTCTTTATGGAGACATCCACAAAGTTCTCCAGTTGCCTGCTCTGGTTATCCAGTATTCCTTTCAGTTGAGCTAGGAAGACTGGGGACATCTGATCACGCTGATGGTATGTACCTTCATCACAGATGTTGTATTGCTCTGCCCTGACATCTTCTCTTACATTTAAGTCAGCCTTTTCAAACACTGAAGAATGTTGATTGGCATTGTTTTTAGCAGCAACATTCCCTTCCTTAGACTCAGAGGAGTCAATGTTATAGACTTTACCTTGAGTAGGAAGTTTAGTGTGAATCTACCCCTCAAACTCTGCAATATCCACAGGGACATTTAGATCTACTACTGTGTTGAATTCAGTATCTTTCTCCATAGACTAAGCAGGTTGATCAGTATCAAGAGGATTCTGAATATTCTCTTAGACAATCTATAGATACTCTCCCTCAACAAGAGCATCTTCCATGACTTGCTCTAGAATTTGCTCCTTCTCACTTAAAGTACTGTATCTACCTTGTAGATCTTTATCTATAGGAGTAGTTTCTTCTTTAATAGGAGTTGGAGTTTTGACAGTCTCCCCTCAATCTCTATATAAATCTTGGCGACTATCTCCTCATCCACCCTTTTAGCAACCTCAACTAGAGGTATATCAATGGTATCCTCAACAACAAGTTCTTCAGACTGAGTTCTGCTTACTTGAATCTTTGCTGCAGGTTCAAGGGAAAATTGTAACTGAGCACTTGTATCTCTACTGGTCTCTTCAGTAGACTGAGAAAGTTGAGGATCATGAGGCTCTTCCTCAGCCTGTTTGGATGAGCTACTGTCAGTACTTTCCTCTAGAACTGGAACTGCTTTCTTCTTCTTCTTGGCAACAGTCTGAGCATGAGATAACAGAACTCTGTCCCATCTGTCAAGCATTTTCAAGTCCATTCTCCTCATGTGATGTATTTTTGTTCCTAGCCTTATATTAAGGATCCTGGGAACACTGTTTAGCAGAAACAGAGAAAGAATCCTTCCCATGTTTTGTTCTGCTATACAGTCAACTATCCTTTGAAATTATATCTTCCCCCAATCAGTCTTCTTGGATAGGATTATCCTTGACATTAGTTTGAACATTCTCTTGGAGATCTTGTCATGTGAGCCAGTCTTGCACAATAGGTCTTTCCCAATTACATCAGCCAGGAATTTTCTCTTGAGATTCAACTCCTTCCTTAGAATCGATCCAGTAGTGTGTTTAGAGAGTCCACACCACTTCAGTGAAGATTTGATATCAGTCTGATCCAGTTCATCTTCTTCATCTAATATAATGAACTTGGGCAGTTTCAGTGCCTTGCTCAGTCTCTTTGGGGTTATCTTAATCTTGTTACCATTGATGTAGGCCCTGAGTTTAATGGAAGAAGAGTCAACCTTAGCATTGAAGTATAACTCAAGTACTTCACGCTTCCACAACAAACTGGGTTCAGGCAGAACAATTTCTATGTCAGCGACCTGAAGCAGGTGGAGAACAAACTGTACTACCTCAGGCACTCTTGGAATCTATTTTGCACCAACTCTGAACCCTCGAACAAGAAATCCAACCCTTTAGGTGCCATTTCTTCTGTGAATTGCTGGAGATATTCCAAGCTTTCATCGATTCATCGTAAGGGGCAGAGAAGGGCGAGGAACAGTGTATTTTTGCTTTACACATAGCCTTTTATTTATAGTGATTTCTATTTTTTAGAAGATGGAGAGGCGCGTACATGTTTATGATCAAGAAATGATCAACAGATGGGAATGATTACATTACTTAGCCACAAAATAGACTCACTGGGATCTTGTGTTGAGTGAACTCAACACTCTCAATGCTCTTGACACTTGTAGTTAATTCAACGCACTCGACGCCTGAGCATTTAGACTCAATGCACTTGATGCCTGGTCTTGTCTCAGCACACTAGACGACTGGACACTTAGTCCATTTCTCTTTTATTTATCCTGCAGGGATTAAAACTACCATCAATAAGCAAAAACTATATAAAGAGCTACTGAAGTTGGGCTAAATTCAACATACCTTATTCAAATTTTAACATGTTGAATTTTGCATCATTTAGTGGCTTAGTTAAGATGTGAGTAACTTGCTTATATGTGGGGACAAACTCAAGACTGATGTCTTCACTTTCCACAGGCTCTCTAATGAAGTGATACCAAATCTCTATATGCTTAGTCCTGCTATGAGAGACATGTGAAAGTCCACCTAGTGCCAACTAGCTTCACATATGGGGGGGGGGAATAGGTGTCTTGTAGCGTTTTTGTGGAATTAAAAACTGTACCTGCACAAATAAATCAAACAACACAGCACAGAAAAGACTCAAGAAATTTATAGTGGTTCCCCGATTTGGGTACGTCCACTTTCCCCCTTTGACCTATCTCCCAACCAGGGACGACTCGATCACTTCACCAACAGGATTGAAATCCAATCTTTGCACTAATGGAAGGAACCCTTCCACACGTAGGAGTCACCACTCCCACACCTCGGGTTTCACCCAACCCTTGCAATTAGGAACCAATCGTTCCTTTACAATGAAATTGAAAATAGTATGTATTAGAAATACAAACAACTTATGGAGACTAAGGTGTCCCTCTTCGTTCGACGACGTGTTCTTGAAGTCAACGAAGAGTCCACAACCCTAGATCTCTCTTGGAGAGAATCTCCCCGAAACCGACGGCGGCAAAGGGCGGCGGCTTGGATATCGGGATTAGCGGCGGCAACGGAGTGCTGCGGTGATGCAATGGAGATTCAACCTTCGTAGCAAAGGTAGCAAGGTCTTCCAACGGTCACACTAGGATCGATCGTCTCGATCGATTCGGAAGGGGATGGTTTTCCCGATCTACGAATCAAGAGACAAAAGATCTCTGGTTAGACGCGTGAGACGCTTTGCTTGGCTGAGCTTCTGTCGCCGGAGATTTGAAGAAACCTTGATCAGCAACGACGACTATGTGTACGAGCGGCGACGATGGCGGCGGAGCAAGATCTCGATTTAGGTCACGTCGGCGGCCTTTCTTTTTGAAATCGTGTATTCGTGTATATCTGTTCCTTTTTCGCTCAACCATACGGAAGTATATATACATTAGGTCATTCCACATGACCGTTGTGGGCCCCACCAAAAGGAAACCCTAAGTCCGGTTCGAAATAGTTCAGTTAACTTGGACCGGTCCAGAGAATAGGCGAAAATTGCCTAAGTCAAATTCGGCGAGAATCGTAGGTGATTCTCGCCGAATCGGCGAGAATCAACTACGATTCTCGCTGAATTCTACTTAACAGAATTCAATCTCTACTGATAACACAAGCCGGTGAGAATCAGCGAGAATCACAATTGATTCTCGCCAAATCGTCGAGAATGCAGAGTCATTCTCGACGAATCGGCTAGAATCACTTCGTGATTCTCGACGATTCTTCCTTAGAAGAATTCAAGGCGGCTTCGAGACAACCGACAGCAATCGACGAGAATCAGTTCGTGATTCTCGACGATTTGGCGAGAATCACTAGTGATTCTCGTCGAATCGGCGAGAATCACTTAGTGATTCTCGTCGATTTGTACTTAGACGATTTTCGTCTTTCTTCCCGTGAGCTGGTCTTTGGCCCATCCTTGCTCCTTGTCTGCTCTTGATATTACATAACCCTGTGCTTGAAAATAAGTACACTCCAATATAGAGAGTTCACGTAAGACAACACACTGATCTGCTCAACGAGGGATTACGTTGCACAGACCCGTGTATATTGACTTACTGCACCCTGACATTGGTGTGTACTTAGCGATGAATAACTACATGCACAACTTGAAGACAAGTAATCAAATACATTGTCAATTCACCTTAGCTTGTTCAGGGGCTTCTTCAAATCAGGTACATTGTGGATATAATACCCAACAATCTCCCCCTATTTGAAGAAGCCTAAACCCTACAAGCTAAGGTGAATATAATGGCTTGGAAGAAAACACAACTTTGAAAAACGAGAGTGTGTTGAAATTCCATACCATTATCTTTAGAGCATTTGGAGCATACACCTTAGCACCTTAGCCGAGAGGGTAATCTCCCCCTTTTCGGCTTCTGTAAATCTGGGTCTGGTGCATTTTACACCATGCTCCCCCTCAGTTCTTGCACCTGTGCTTACCCTTGAGTTCCTGGCAGAGGCTCCCCCTAGATGCACGAGCCTGGAGCTTCTGTAGTCTTCATTCCTCATAGTTTAGCATCCCCAATTCAGTTTTGAAAAGACTGAACTTGGCCTCGTCTAAGGGCATTGTGAAAATATCTGCAATCTGCTTGTCCGTGGGGACATAACAGAGAGAGATGTCCTTGTTCTCCACGTGCTCCCGAATGAAGTGGTAGCGCACATCAATATGCTTCGTTTTGCTGTGCGATACCGGATTGTTGGCAATGGCAATTGCACTGGAGGAGTCGCAGTACAATGGTACTTCCTTGAACTGAAGGTCATAATCAGCTAACTGGTTTCTGATCCAAAGGAGTTGTGCGCAACAGCTGCCAACTGAGATGTACTGAGACTCTGCTGTGGAAGTTGCCACACAATTCTGCTTCTTGCTGTTCCATGAGATAAGCCTTCTTCCGAGGAATTGACATGTCCCGGAAGTGCTTTTCCTGTCATCCCTACTCCCTGCAAAATCAGCATCTGAAAAACCTATTAGCTCGACATCATTATTTCTCGGGTACCACAAGCCAAGATTAGGGGTACCTTTAAGGTATCTAAGAATTCGCTTTGCAGCGACATAATGAGATTCCTTAGTGTTCACCTGATATTTGGCACAAACACATGTGGAGAACATGATATCCGGTCTACTTGCAGTAAGGTAGAGCAGGGATCCAATGATGCTTCTGTATTTGGTTTCATCAAAAGGTTTCCCTTTCTCATCCTTATCCAGAGACATGGTGGATCCCATTGGAGTCCTCATAGAGGTTACATTCTCCATTCCGAATTTCTTGAGGAGTTCATTGGTGAACTTCGTCTGAGAAATGAAAATTCCTTCCTCAGACTGTTTCACTTGAAGTCCCAAGAAATACTTCAGCTTTCCCATACTGCTCATTTCAAACTTTACTTGCATAAGTTTATAATACTTTTTGCAAAGATTGTTGTCCATTGAGCCGAATATAATGTGTAACACCTCTACCCGTCAAGAAGAATATAATAGAGGGTCCGGCCGGGGCCCCACACCATATTCAACAAACAGGCGGAGACGCTACGAAATAATATCATAACCACGCGTCCTAACACAGAGCATTCTAGCGGAAGCTTCACGGTTGAATTATTGAACTCAAGACAATGAAAATTGTCCACTAAAACTTAGCAATATATATAAACATTACAAGAGTCTGGCCTTAAGGCCTTACAACAGTTTCTCTTTACAAGAGTGTGGATTACAGACATCGGCACGCAGGCCGGCCACACATGAATAAAATAAACAAAACAATGCCTTCAAGGGCAGCATCGCAGCTTTGGGCTTCAGCCCGCTAAGTCCCGCTTGGACCAGCACCTCCAGTACCTATAATAACCAATCCACCAAGCGGTGGCAAAAAGGGCAACGGTCAGCATTCAGCTGACCAATTATAACGACCCTGCCCCTGGCACGGGGCAGCGGAATTCCATCCCTGCATAGCAATCTTCCAATATGATATATAGCAATTTAAGCAAGACGTGCACGCCCGCACAGTCACATATCACAAACGCCGGCACGACGGCCCGACGCTTCGTGCACTCAGGGCATATTATCGGTGTTCCACACCACCGTTCAGAGGTCCCAGACATAACGGTTCAATATGAGCATTCTAGTCGGATCGGCTCACAGGTCGTCGACTCTCGCTATGTGATCCTAATAGGGTCTTAAGCACCCAAGGTTAGACAACCATAACGCGGGTACAGATCCACCTTTCCCGTTGCTCACATCGTCAGACTCACGCCTGGACTGACGCGGGTACAGTTTCACCTTGCCCGTTCCACGTTTCCTAGTTGCAGCCCCACGGCTCAACCTCATACAACGTAGCAACTCACGGCTATAAGAGAGTCCAACTCTCATAATTCCTGGACTTCCTCTAGTACTTTATCCATCATGCCTACAAGCAAGAATCACGGAGTCTTCTCCGATATGCAAACAAGCATCACCAATCCAGACCATGTCCAGATGTTCTTCACACAGCATGCCTAGATCCGTACTCCAATTCTGGACTCTAACAAGGGGGACTTCACATATCTACCCCAAGGGACGCCACAACCCACCGCACACTCGCGGGGTAGGGTTTTCCCTATGCAATGCAGGAATTAAGGACTTCACATGTCCAAGCAGGAAATCGTTACCCTAGGAGTTCGCTTCGGAGCCATGGAGGGAAATTTGAGACGGATGAAAGCCTTCGCAGCAGCATTGCCTTCACAAATCCGAACTCGGCTCGCGATTTGGACCACCGTAGCTCCACCGATAGCCGGACTCCACTTCTTCTTCCTCACCTTGCTCTCACCTCTCTCTTAAAAGTTAGAAAGAGAAGATGAAACTCAAAATGAGCCTTTCCTCCTTCTTTCCCGGCCTTATCAGCCCAGGAATGATCCCCAGCCACAGGATCCTCTTTAAGGAAAATGAACGGCCAAGATCTGCCCCAAAATATTGAACTTTTTGGCCGACACGGCCTGTGACACGCCCGTGTCACAGGCCGTGTACCCTTAAGTGGCACACACGGCACTCACACCGACTAAAAATTACCAGAACACGGGCATCGACACGCCCGTGTCGAACCTGACACGCCCGTGTCGGTCATGTGCCACGCCCGTGTCATACCTGTTACACGGTACTCAACGAGCGCTAAATCCAGTCAGAGCAGTACACGGGTAGGCACACGCCCTCTAACACGCCCATGTCAAAACTGACACGGCCGTGTTCAAGCCTTGGTTTTGGGCCGTGTACATTTCTGACTCGATACGGCATTTTATTGAGTGACACGCCCTGGGACACGCCCGTGTCGAAGGCCGTGTCCCAGGCTCGACTATCGTCGACCTCCGATCGTCGACTAACCTGAACACGCTCTGGGACACGCCCGTGTCCCAGGCCGTGTACCCCGACACGCCCTGGGACACGCCCGTGTCCCAGGCCGTGTTAAGCAACCTGCACCTCAATTCCAATTTTGAGACTTTTTGGGGTGTTACAACCCTCCCCTCCTTAATAAAATTTCGTCCCGAAATTTGAAGACAATAAGGAGAAAAATAACAAGATAGCTATATGTTTCTATTACATATATAACGAGCAAACAAGTTACGAAAATAACTCGGGAAACTCGGCTTGCATGGTCTGCTCGCGCTCCCATGTTAGCTCTTCACGGCCACAATTGTCCCATCGGACTTTGACCATCCCGACCACTTTGTTCCGCAATTGTTTCTCGGCTCGATCCTCGATCCGTATAGGCTTCACCTTTGTTGTTAGCCCATACTCTACCGACACTCGATCATTGTTAATTACTTGAGCTGGATCCTTGACTGCCTTGCGTAGCACCGAGATGTGAAACACATCATGCAATCCACTCAATTCCGATGAAAGAGCTAGCCGATAGGCGACTTCCCCAACTCGCTCCACCACTTCAAACGGACCAAGGTATCGCGGACTTAGCTTTTTCAACCGCCGAATCCGAGATACGCCTTTGAAGGGCTTAATCTTTAAATAGACCCAGTCACCCACCGCGAACTCCACGTTCCGGTGCTTCGCATTGTAATATTTGGCTTGCCGATCCTAGGCTATTAGGAGCCTCTCTCGAATAGAGCGTATTGTTGAGGTAGCATCCTCGACTTCCTTTTTGCTTAAAAGTTTAGTCTCGCCAGTTTCTGCCCAAGCTAGCGGTGTACGACACTTCCGACCATACAGCGCTTCAAACGGGGCCATGCCTATACTCGCTTGATGGCTATTATTATAGGAAAACTCCACCATAACAAGATGCTCTTCCCAATTCTTACCGAAGTCCAAGGCGCACATACGGAGCATATTCTCCATCGTTCTGTTGGTTCGTTCAGTTTGGCCATCCGTTTGCGGGTGAAAGGCCGTACTGAATGCTAACTTCGTGCCCAACATCTGATGAACTAATCTCCAATCTTTTGAGGTAAAGCGCCCATCTCGGTCACTTACGATGCTCCGGGGAACACCATGCAATCGAACAATCTGCTCCACATAGAGCTTTGCCAATGTTTCCACTGAATCATCCCGCTTGTTCGGGATAAAGTGAGCCACCTTTGTCAACCGGTCTACAATCACCCAGATTGAGTCATGGCCACGCTGAGATCTCGGCAATCCGTGCACGAAATCCATAGAAATATCCTCAAACTTCCATTGTGGAACCGGCAACGACTTCAGGAAACCACTCGGCTGTTGACATTCTGCCTTTACCAAAGCACAAGTGCGACATTTAGCCACATACTCGGCTATGTCCTTCTTTAAACCAGGCCACCAGAACAGTTTCTTCATGTCCTTGTACATTTTTGTGCTCCCAGGGTGAATTGAATACTTTGTAAAGTGTGCTTCATATAGCAATCCTTCTCGCAATTTACCCGCACTAGGGACGCACAATAGGCCATCTTTTCGTAATAAACCGTCATCCCAGGAGAATTGATCATCAGACCCCTCCTTTGCATAGCGTTGGAGACTTTCATCCAACTCCGTTGCCCGCCGAACCCTGTCAGCAAGGTCATATTGAACCTCCAACCAGTTCACGCATGCAACAGTTGACGAATCTCTTTCCACACAAGATATCTCCAAAGCTTGCAACTCCTGGATTAACCGCTCATCATGTATCCGCAACCAATTTGCCCGTACCGGAGTCCAACGACTCAAGGCATCAGCGACCACATTTCCCTTTCCGGGAACATAGTGAATGTCGAAGGTATAATCCCCAAGGAATTCCATCCACCTCCTTTGTCGCATATTCAATTCTTTTTGATCAAGCAGATACTTTAAGCTTTTATGATCTGTATAAATATCCACTTTCACGCCATAAAGATAATGCCGCCACAACTTTAGTGCAAAGATCACCGCCGCCAACTCCAAGTCATGGACGGGGTAATTACGCTCATGCACTTTCAATTGACGTGAACCATAAGCGATCACCTTGCCAAACTGCAGGAGAACGCAGCCTAAGCCGCTTCCTAACGCATCGCTGTATATTTCAAATCCATCTGTACCACATGGCGACGTCAAAACGGGCGCTGTGGTCAAACGATTCTTCAGCTCATCAAAAGCTCGTGCGCACTCCGGCATCCAAACGAACTTCTGGTCCTTTCTCGTCAACGCAGTCAGAGGCAAAGCAATCCGGGAGAAGTTCTCCACGAACCGTCTATAGTAGCCCGCCAGTCCAAGGAAACTCCTGACTTCGGCCACCGAAGACAACACTGGCCAATCACGAATGGCACTTATCTTAGCCGGATCCACCGCTATGCCCTCTCCACTTACCACATGGCCTAGAAAAGCCACCGACAAGAGCCAGAACTCACACTTAGAGAACTTGGCATACAGCTTATTCCTTCGCAAGGTATGCAATACTAATCGCAAGTGGTTTGCATGATCTTCCTCCGATTGTGAATATACCAGGATATCATCAATAAACACAATCACAATCAGATCCAGGTATTCGCGGAACGTTCGATGCATGAGATCCATGAATACCGAAGGCGCATTACATAAGCCGAACGACATCACTGTGAACTCATAATGACCATAGCGTGTGCCAAACGCTGTCTTGGGAATGTCACCTTCCCTAATCCGCAACTGGTAATACCCGGACTTCAAATCCAACTTCGAATAGACGGTTGAGCCTGCTAGCTGATCGAACAAGTCATCGATCCGTGGAATTGGATACTTGTTTTTCTCCGTCAGCTTGTTCAGTTCGCGATAATCAATACATAATCGCAAACCACCGTCTTTCTTTTTCACAAAAAGAACAGGCGCGCTCCAAGGTGACATACTTGGGCGTATGTATCCCTGCTCCAACAACTCTTGCAACTGAACTTTCAGTTCGGCCATTTCTTTTGGCGCTACCCGATACGGCGAACGGGCCACGGGTTTCGCACCCGGCACCAGCTCGATAGCGAAGTCGATTTCCCTTTGGGGAGGCAACCCCGGAAGGTCCTTTGGAAACACATCCGCATATTCCGACACAATCGGCACTTCACTCACACTGGCCTTCGGCGCCACCGCCTCTATGAGTGTGAAGAACAACTCCGCACCCTTCCGAACTGCCTTAACAACTTGGAGAGCGGATAACAACATCCCACTCATCCCTTGCATACCAATGAACTTGGTCTCTTGTTCGGTATTTTGCCCAAGTGTGACCTCTTTTGAAGTGCAATCTATACAGGCACGCTGCTCTGAAAGCCAGTCCATACCAAAGATTATATCAAACTCTTTAATCGGCAATACTAATGTTTCCACCTTGAACTCCCGACTTCCTATCTTGACCTCAAGACCGCAAGATCGATCCGCGCACATCAAACATCCGTTAGGCAACAACACCTTTACACTGTCTGTCGTGGTCCGGATCGGCACCCCAACACGAAAGACAAAGTCCTCAGACAGAAACGAATGTGAAGCACCTGTGTCGAACAGTGCTCGCGCCGGATACTCTCGTATAAGGACAAACCCTATAACATTACAATTAAAACAAGCACAACACATCAAAACGAGAACATTAAAATCTACGCGCACCTGTGACGACATCCGCCTGCTTAATGGCCTCCTGTTGTCCAAGGTTGAAGACCCTGGGCTGCGCGTGCGAGGCAGAAGACTCCACCACAGCCTTCCCCTTCTCCGCATATGACGCTCCCGTCTTCTTATCACCCTTTGGAGGACCAAATCGGCATTCACGTGCGAAGTGTCCAACCTTCCCGCACGTAAAACAAGCACGAGATCCATACCCAGATGTATCCGTCACAGTCGCAGAAGGAGCTTGTCCAGAAGACTTAGACTTCTTGTTCCATCTCTTTCGGTAGCCAAACTTGTCTGGACGCGGCGGCTTAAACTCTGGCTTCACAACAGCCAAGTTTCCCTTTGCTTGCCCCCGTTTCATGTCCGTCTCCAAAGAACGAGCCGTACAGACTAAGGCTTGGAATCCCTGACTCACAGAACTCGAGAGCAAATACCGCAGCTCATCTCGCAGTCCCGCATAAAACCGACTAGTCTTACGCTCTTCTTCGGCAAAGATCGTGCCCGCATATCTTCCCAACCGGGTGAACTCATGCAGGTAGTCATCCACACTTCGATCTCCCTGCGCTAACCTTTGAAATTCCATTTCCATCGATATCCTTTGCTGCATCGGCAGATGTTGTGCTAAGAACAATCGAGAAAATTCATCCATTGTAACCTCTGCCAATTGCCTGCCAGCCAAGTGATGCATTTCAATCTCATCCCACCGCAATCGCGCCTCTCCTTCCAGTAGGAAAGTGGCTAACATAACTTTCTGTTCCTCCTCAACCTTGATAGCTCTCATAATCCTCTTGACTCTTGCAAGCCAATCCTCTGTTTGGGCCGGTGTACCCGCCCCATGAAACTGCGGAGGGTTGAAGCTCAAGAATTGATTCCATTGTTGATCTGCTACCCGCGGATCAACTTCGGCTTCTACCGGTTCTTGCCGTAACCCAGCTTGCGTTGGCACCACTGCAGGACGTGCCTGCCCCGCCTGCTGAGCATTCATCACCGCAAGCACCGTTTTCGTAATGAGACGGACTGTTTCAGCGGATGGAGGAGTTGTGGGCACCTCGGCTGGTGCCGCACTCTCAATAGAACGTTGTGGTTAGGATTGACCCGCAACACTTCTGGTCACCTATATGTGTAAAATACACAGGTTAACGACCAATGAAAACGGCAACCATACAAAAAGAATACACAAGTTCAACAAACAAGTGTATTTGCATTCCTAAGTGGACAATCTTGAGTTCAAATTAAGTGTTATAACGACGGCACTGACACGTGCTCGCCACCTCTCAAAAGAATTCGTCCGCGAATTCGGAAGAGATCGACCAACAAGCTGATACCAAATTGTAACACACAGGTCGGAGGATCGAAACCTCCCTCTGATACCAAATTGTAACACCTCTACCTGTCAAGAAGAATATAATAGAGGGTCTGGCCGGGGCCCCACACCATATTCCACAAACAGGCGGAGACGCTACGAAATAATATCATAACCACGCGTCCTAACACAGAGCATTCTAGCGGAAGCTTCACGGTTGAATTATTGAACTCAAGATAATGAACATTGTCCACTAAAACTTAGGAATATATATAAACATCACAAGAGTCTGGCCTTAAGGCCTTACAACAGTTTCTCTTTACAAGAGTGTGGATTACAGACATCGGCACGCAGGCCGGCCACACATGAACAAAATAAACAAAACAATGCCTTCAAGGGCAGCAGCGCAGCTTTGGGCTTCAGCCCGCTAAGTCCCGCTTGGACCAGCACCTCCAGTACCTGTAATAACCAATCCACCAAGCGGTGGCAAACAGGGCAACGGTCAGCATTCAGCTGACCAATTATAACGACCCTGCCCCTGGCACGGGGCAGCGGAATTCCATCCCTGCATAGCAATCTTCCAATATGATATATAGCAATTTAAGCAAGACGTGCACGCCCGAACAGTCATATATCACAAACGCCGGCACGACGGCCCGACGCTTCGTGCACTCAGGGCACATTATCGATGTTCCATACCACCGTTCAAAGGTCCCAGACATAACGGTTCAATATGAGCATTCTAGTCTGATCGGCTCACAGGCCGTCGACTCTCGCTATGTGATCCTAACAGGGTCTTAAGCACCCAAGGTTAGACAACCATAACGCGGGTACACATCCACCTTTCCCGTTGCTCACATCGTCAGACTCACGCCTGGACTGACGCGGGTACAGTTTCACCTTACCCGTTCCACGTTTCCTAGTTGCAGCCCCACGGCTCAACCTCATACAACGTAGCAACTCACGGCTACAAGAGAGTCCAACTCTCATAATTCCTGGACTTCCTCCAGTACTTTATCCATCATGCCTACAAGCAAGAATCACGGAGTCTTCTCCGATATGCAAACAAGCATCACCAATCCAGACCCTGTCCAGATGGGCTTCACACAGCATGCCTAGATCCGTACTCCAATTCCGGACTCTAACAAGGGGGACTTCACATATCTACCCCAAGGGACGCCACAACCCACCACACACTCGCGGGGAAGGGTTTTCCCTATGCAATGCAGGAATTAAGGACTTCACATGTCCAAGCAGGAAATCGTTACCCTAGGAGTTCGCTTCGGAGCCATGGAGGGAAATTTGAGACGGATGAAAGCCTTCGCAGCAGCGTTGCCTTCGCAAATCCGAACTCGGCTCGCGATTTGGACCACCGTAGCTCCACCAGCAGCCGGACTCCACTTCTTCTTCCTCACCTTGCTCTCACCTCTCTCTTAAAAGTTAGAAAGAGAAGATGAAACTCAAAATGAGCCTTTCCTCCTTCTTTCCCGGCCTTATCAGCCCAGGAATGATCCCCAGCCACAGGATCCTCTTTAAGGAAAATGAACGACCAAGATCTGCCCCAAAATATTGAACTTTTTGGCCGACACGGCCTGTGACACGCCCGTGTCACAGGCCGTGTACCCTTAAGCGGCACACGCGGCACTCGCACCGACTAAAAATTACCAGAACACGGGCATCGACACGCCCGTGTCGAACCTGACATGCCCGTGTCGGTCATGTGCCACGCCCGTGTCACACCTGTTACACGGTACTCAACGAGTGCTAAATCCAGTCAGAGCAGTACACGGGTAGGCACACGCCCTCTGACACGCCCGTGTCAAAACTGACACGACCGTGTTCAAGCCTTGGTTCCGGGCCGTGTACATTTCTGACTCGATACAACATTTTATTGAGTGACACGCCCTGGGACACGCCCGTGTCGAAGGCCGTGTCCCAGGCTCGACTATCGTCGACCTCCGATTGTCGACTAACCTGAACACGCTCTGGGACACGCCCGTGTCCCAGGCCGTGTACCCCGACACGCCCTGGGACACGCCCGTGTCCCAGGCCGTGTTAAGAAACCTGCACCTCAATTCCAATTTTGAGACTTTTTGGGGTGTTACATAATGTCATCGACATAGATTTGCACCAGCAAGATCTTGCCTTTGACTTCCCTGAGAAACAATGTCTTGTCTATTTTTCCTCTAGAGAACTTGTTCTCAAGAAGAAAACTAGACAAGGTCTCATACCAAGCTCGAGGAGCTTGTTTTAAGCCATATAGAGCTTTATTAAGAAAGTAGACATGATTAGGATAAGTAGGATTGACAAAACCTGGAGGTTGAGCGACGTATACTTCCTCTTTCAAGTCTCCATTCAAGAATGCCGATTTCACGTCCATCTGATAGACTGTGAATCCTTTGTGAGAGGCATAGGCTAGGAACAGACGGATTGCCTCGAGCCGTGCAACTGGCGCAAACGTCTGGTCGAATTCAATCCCCTCCTCCTGTCTGTATCCTTGAGCCACCAGTCTGGCCTTGTCCTTGATGATGACCCCGTATTCATCCAGCTTGTTTCTAAAGATCCACTTGGTGCCAATCACGTTTTGCGTCTTAGGTCTGGGAACCAGCATCCAGACTTTGCATCTTTCGAATTGATGCAGCTCATCTTGCATGGCCAATATCCATGACGCATCTTTGTTCGCTTCGTCGAACATCTTTGGCTCAACCTGCGACAGGAAGCTAAAATGCAGAATCTCGTTAAGAGTACTTCGGCGAGTTCTGACACCGTCTCGGGGATCTCCAATGATTTGATTTATGGGATGATCCCTCACGTGTCGGAGCTCTAGAAGTCTTGCATCAGGAGCTCTAGCAATTTCTGGGGCTCCTTCCTCTTCAGGGTGGACTGCTCCATCCTGATCGTCATCCTCTCCGATCGGCGTTGATGTGGAGACCTTGACGTATTTTGGAGTTGCATCTTTCTCGGGCTCATCCAGGTGTAGCTTTTTGAGTCTGGCACCTGCATCTTCAAGAATACTACTAGAAGACTTGCAATTAAGCAAACTTCCTTCATCAAATACAACATTTATTGATTCCTCTACCACTAGGGTTTTCTTGTTGAAAACTCTGTAAGCCCGGCTATGGCTACTATAGCCCATGAATATGCCTTCGAAGCATTTTTCACCAAACTTAGTATGCGCGTACTTACCATTGTTCAGTACATAACATCTGCAACCAAAGATCCTCAAATAGGACATGGTTGGTTTCCTGCCTTTCAGTAGCTCGTAGGGCGTCTTACGATGACTTTTGTTGATCAACGCCCGGTTTTGAACATGACAAGCCGTATTGACAGCCTCGGCCCAGAAGTATTTTGGGAGTGAAACGTCATTCAACATTGTCGTGCAGGCTTCAATGAGTGTTCTATTTCTCCTCTCCGCAACTCCGTTTTGTTGAGGAGTGCGCGGGGAGGAAAACTCATGAAAGATACCAAGTTCTTCACAGAACTCTGTCATGGCACCAGACTCGAACTCTGTTCCATGGTCACTTCTGATTTTGACCACTGAGCAGTTAAGTTCGTTCTGAATCTGCTTGACAAAGCTGGTGAAGATGTCAAACGTATCAGACTTGCGTTTTAAAAAGAACACCCAGGTAAACCGAGAGTGATCATCTACAATCACTAGCGTATAAGACTTCCCTCCTAAGCTATGAACTTGCATTGGACCAAACAAGTCCATGTGCAGAAGATAAAGACATCTGGAGGAGTCTTTGTCTGAGATGCCCTTAAAGGTAGTCCGAGTCTGTTTGCCCATTTGGCATGCAGGACAGGGACTATCTTTGATGCACTTAATAATGGGAGCATTCCTTACTAAATCTTTGGAAAACAACATATTAATTGTCTTGTAATTAATATGTGCCAATCTCTTGTGTCATTGTTCACAAAGAGATGCACTGCCTTTTTCTACTAGGCATACGATGGTAGAAGAATCTAGATTGAGAAAATCTAAATAGAAAATATTTCTGCTCCTAATGCCGGTTAATACCGTCTCCGAAGAGGCACATGATATTATCTGGCATTTATCCTTGCAGAACTTAACGTCATACCCTTTATCACATAACTGGCTTACACTGATCAGGTTATGATTTAACCCTTCAACATAAGCTACGTCAGAGATAGAGAGTATACCGTTGGAAATCATACCGTAACCTCTTGTGACTCCCCGATCAGATCCCCCAAAGATGACTTTGGGTCCATTCTCGACTGGAGAGTACTCCCGCAGTAGGCTTCTTGTCCCAGTCATATGACGGGAGCATCCACTGTCCAAATACCATATAGGAGTCTTGGTGGCCTTTGGACATTCCTACAAAACAGAATTAATTTCCCTTAGGAACCCAATCGAACTTGGGTCCTAGATTCCTCGTTATCATGCTACCCCTCGAATGGTTAGCCCTACGAGTGGTCTGCCTCGCATTGCCAACATGAGGAGTCTTGTTATTCCTCGGATTAAACCAACAATCCATGGCAAAGTGACCAAATTTGCCACAGCACCAGCAGTCAAATCTGTTATACTTTCTCCTAGGCACCTGCTTCACTCTTAGAACGGAAGGTTCAGCAGGGGCCTCAGACCTTGAGGTAGAGGCATCATGATGACAACAGTCACATGATTTCTTCACCTCCTGGTCTCTCAGTGTTACAGGCTTGGCCTTGGGTGCCTGCTTCCTATTATGGCCGCTAGAGAAGTGGCCATAATCGTTCATCTGAACTTCCTCATAAGGTGCCTTGAATACACTCTTGCCAAAATTATGAGGGAAGGTCCAACCATCATATCGGCTCTTTGGCTTTGCAACCGAGGGCCTGAAGTGATGGCCATATGTTGACTCAAAGTCATGTTGGTTACAGGTAAAGCTGGGCTTTCTGAACCCAACAGGACTGAGTGGGGCCTTTCCCTTTTCAGCAGCAGAGGCCTTCTCAGCAGCCTTATTCTTCCTCTGGTTCCTGTTTCTCCTGGATGAGGAACCAGGTACCCCTATGTGCCCCAAACCAGCTCCTTTGGCCTGAGCAGTGAAGGTATCAACCAGTGGAAGAACTGTCTTTGGCATAGAGAAGCTCTTAACGATCTTCTTTTCTGCCACAAGTTGTTCTTCCAACTTGTTAATTTCCTCTTGCTTAAGATCGAGGAGCTTAAGAGACTCTGAATGCTTAGAAGTCAGGTCCAAGTGCTCCTGTCGGAGGGAGATCAAACTGGTGATCTCTTTCCTCAGGGATACACTCTCACCTTTGATGAATTTAACTTCCTTTTTCTCAGCCTTTAGTCTCTTTTGACACTCCTCGAAAGTATTGAGCAGAAGCTCATATTTATCGATGAGCTCAGCTTCACGGGCTGAAGGGCTATCCTCAGGGTCATCATCCTGAGACTCAGGATCAGAGTCAGAGTCGGAGAGAGGGGTGTGAGCTTTTACCTTCCCAGTAAATGGGGGGCATTCTCCTTCTGAGTCAGAGCGACCCATTAGCCCAAAGTAGGCTTCCTCATCATCGCTGGTGTCTGACGTGTCAGATATACTCAGCGTCTTTGGCTTCTTCGCGATGTAACTCCTCTCCTTCTTCTTGTCTTTTGAGGACCTTTGCTCCTCTCCCTTTCCCTTCTCCCTCTTGCCTTGTTGGCAATTAGCCACGACGTGTCCTGGCTTGTTGCAACCAAAACAAATAATGTCATATGAGCGGTGTTTGTTCGGTTTGGAAGCATACCTGTCAGAAGAATAGTTCTTCTGCTGATGCCTAGAGGAGGAGCCGTCTCTCTTTCTTTGATTTCTTAGCTTGAGGAACTTCTTGAATTCCCGGGTGATAAGAGAGAAGTCTTCCTCTGACAATTCTGAGCCGGAGGAGCATGGCTCGGAGTCTTCCTCCTCATCCTTCTTCCACGCACGGGAAGAAGCAGCACTCTTGCCTTTTCTGGAATGAATGGCTTTTAGGGCCACCATCTTTTCTTTGGCTGCGGCTTTCTCTGCTTCCTCTTCAGCTTTCCTTGTATTGAGTTGAAGCTCATAGGACATGAGCTTCCCGAACAGAATTTGAGGGTCGGTTTCAGTAAGTCTGCCAAACTCTCGGATGGCGCAGATCTTTGTGTCCCATTCCTTAGTAAGGGACCTAAGGAATTTATCATTGAGTTCACCGTCAGTGAACACTCTTCCATACCCCTTGAGTGCATTGACGATCTTGAGGAAGTTTTCGAAGGTAACTCCGATCTCCTCCTTGGGCCCTTGCCTGAAGGCCTCATATTTCTGGTTGAGGAGGGATCTCTGATCGTCCCTCACTTCATCTGTGCCCTCCATTAATACAATCAGATAGTTCCAGAGATCCTTGGCTGTCCTGCAGTTGCAGAAGTTCTGCATAATAGAGTCGTCAACTGCGCTTACCAAGATGTTCTGTGCTTTCTTGTCGAGTCCTACCAGCACCATTTCGTCCTTGTCCATTTCTGACAACTTCTTTGGCACTTGTTTGGTAGGATTAAGGGTGGAGGCCTTTGTGGGAACATAAGGTCCCTCCTCAACAATCATGAACAGTCGTGGGTCGACTGTTTCCATGTAGAATCTGATTCTTTCCTTCTAGATAGGAAAGTTCAGTCTGGTGCACACTGGGATTTTGCCAGAGTACTTGAGTCCGTCCATGGTAGATATCTGTCTTCTTCTTGACACTGGTGGCAGGATTCTACTCAAGGTGTGAACCTTTTTGATGAGTAACCTCGCTCTGATACCACTTGAAAGTCCACCTAGTGCCAACTAGCTTCACCTATGGGGGGGGGGGAGAATAGGTGTCTTGTAGCATTTTTGCGGAATTAAAAACTGTACCTGCACAAATAAATCAAACAACACAGCACAAAAAAGACTCAAGCAATTTATAGTGGTTCCCTGATTTGGGTACGTCCATTTTACCCCTTCGACCTATCTCCCAACCAGGGACGACTCAATCACTTCACCAACAGGATTGAAATCCAATCCTTTCACTAACGGAAGGAACCCTTCCACACGTAGGAGTCCCCACTCCCACACCTCGGGTTGCACCCAACCCTTACAACTAGGAACCAATCGTTCCTTTACAATGAAATTGAAAATAGTATGTATTAGAAATACAAACAACTTATGGAGACTAAGGTGTCCCTCTTCGTTCGACGACGTGTTCTTGAAGTCTATGAAAAGTCCACAACCCTAGATCTCTCTTGGAGAGAATCTCCCCGAAACCGGCGGAGGCAAAGGGCGGCGGCTTGGCTCTCTGGATTAGCGGCGGCAACGGATTGCTGCGGCGATGCAATGGAGATTCAACCTTCTTAGCAAAGGTAGCAAGGTCTTCCAACGGTCACACTAGGATCGATCGTCTCGATCTATTCGGAAGGGGATGGTTTTCCCGATCTACGAATCAAGAGACAAAAGATCTCTTGTTAGACGCGTGAGACGCTTTGCTAGGCTGAGCTTCTGTCGCCGGAGATCTGGAAGAAACCTTGATCAGCAACGACGACTATCTGTACGAGCGGCGACGACGGCGGCGGAGCAAGATCACAATTTAGGTCATGTCGGCGGCCTTTTTTTTGAAATCGTGTATTCGTGTATATCTGTTCCTTTTTCGCTCAACCATACGGAGGTATATATATATTAGGTCATTCCACATGACCGTTATGGGCCCCACCAAAAGGAAACCCTAAGTCCGGTTCAAAATAGTTCAGTTAACTTGGACCGGTCCAGAGAATAGGCGAAAATTGCCTAAGTCAAATTCGGCAAGAATCGTAGGTGATTCTCGCCGAATCGGCGAGAATCAACTACGATTCTCGCCGAATTCTACTTAACAGAATTCAATCTCTACTGATAACACAAGCCGGTGAGAATCGGCTCGGCGAGAATCACAATTGATTCTTGCCGAATCGTCGAGATTGCAGAGTCATTCTCGACGAATCGGCTAGAATCACTTCGTGATTCTCGACGATTCTTCCTTAGAAGAATTCAAGGCGGCTTCGAAACAACCAGCAGCAATCGGCGAGAATCAGTTCGTGATTCTCGACGATTCGGCGAGAATCACTAGTGATTCTCGTCGAATCGGCGAGAATCACTTAGTGATTCTCGTCGAATTGTACTTAGACGATTTTCGTCTTTCTTCCCGTGAGCTGGTCTTTAACCCATCCTTGCTCCTTGTCTGCTCTTGATCTTACATAACCCTGTGCTTGAAAATAAGTACACTATAATAGAGAGAGTACACGTAAGCCAACACACTGATCTGCTCAACGAGGGATTACGTTGCACAGACCCGTGTATATTGACTTACTACACCCTTACATTGGTGTGTACTTAGCGATGAATAACTGCAAGCACAACTTGAAGATAAGTAATCAAATACATTGTCAATTCACCTTAGCTTGTTCAGGGGCTTCTTCAAATCAGGTACATTGTGGATACAATACCCAATAACATGATTCCTAGCAATAGAGATTTCACTAGTTGAATCATAATACAATGGAATGTTACTTAGCTTTAGGGTATAATCCTGTAGCTGGTGTTGGATCCACAACAACTGAGCACAACAACTTCTTGCTTATATATATATATATATTCTGACTCTGCTATTGATATAACAACACTAGTTTGTTTCTTGCTGCTCCAAGGTACAAGTTTTCCTCCCAAGAACTGACAGGAGCCTGAAGTACTTTTCCTGTCCTCTCTACGGCCTGCAAAATTTGCATCTGAATACACATTTAGCTTAAAATCACTATTCCTAGGGTACCAAAGGCCAAGATCTGGTGTGCCCTTAAGATATCACAGAATTCTTCTAGCAACAGAATAGTGAGACTCCTTAGGGCAAGCCTGGTATCTAACACAAACACATATAACATATATAATGTCTGGCCAACTTGCAGTAAGATAGAGGAGGGAGCCAACTATGCCTCTATACATGGTTTCATCAACAGGTTTCCCTATTTCGTCCTTTTCTATTGACATATTTGAACTCATGAGATTTTTCATTATAGAGGCACTCTTTATACCAAATATCTTAATAAACTCCCTAGTGAACTTAAACTAAGAAATGGATAATCTATCCTCATATTTTCTAACTTGGAGGTCCAAGAAATACTTGAGCTCACCAATACTGCAATTTCCATTGCGTAAGTTTGGCAAACTTCTTGCAAAGGTTCTCATCAGTAAAACCAAAGATTATGTCATCTACATAAATTTGGACTAGTATGATCTTACCCTTGGATTCCCTTGGGAATAGCGTCTTGTCTATCTTTCCCCTTGAGAATTTATTCTCAATAAGAAAGCTAGACAGGGTCTCATACCATGCCCTAGGGGCTTGTTTTAACCAATACAAAGCTTTTTTAAGTCTATAAACATAATCAGGAGAGTTAGGAATAACAAAACAAGATGGCTGCTCAACATAGACTTCTTTTCTTATGTCACCATTTAGAAAGGCCGACTTCACATCCATTTGGTAGACCTTGAATCCCTTGTGGGCGTCATATGCAAGTAACTGTCTGATGGATTCTAGTCTAGCTACTGGGGCAAAAGTTTGATCAAATCAATACCTTTTTCTTGTCTATAACCCCTGGCCACCAGTCTAGCATTATTCTTAATTATAACACCATTTTCAACCAACTTATTCCTGTAGATCCACTTGGTTCTAATGGTGTTATATACTTGTGGTCTGGGAACCAGCTTGTAGACCTTACATCTCTTGAACTGGTACAGTTCCTCTTGCATTGCCACAATCCAATATTGGTCTATGTTAGCATCTTCAAATCTTTTGTGCTCAACCTGAGACAAAAAGATGGAGTACATAGCTATGTTCATGCTTTTGCTCCTTATTATAACCCCTTGGCTGGAATCTCCAATTATTTGATGTCTGGGATGATCCTTTAGATTTCTAATTGTTGGAGGCAATCTTTCTTCAACATCATTGACTTTAATGGTTGGATCCTGCTGATCTTCATCCATATCATGTGTGCTTTGTACTCCTTCTAAAATGCATACTCCCTCATCTTCATAATGGGCAGCATGAGGAGCATCCTTGATGGTTAGTTTGTCTATCACCTATTCTATACCTGTAGATCTAGATGAGGAACTAGGAAGCTCACTATTAATCATAGAATATTCATCAAAAACTACATTTATAGACTCTTCTACAACTTGTTTTTTCAATTTATAGACTCTATATGCTTTGCTCTGGTTGTTGTACCCAACAAATATTCCTTCATAAGATTTGGCAACAAACTTAGTCAGATATGACTTCCCATTGGTGAGCATATAACATTTGCTACTAAAGATCCTGAAATAAGCAATGTTTGGTTTTTTGCCTTTCATGATCTTATAGGGAGTCTTCTTGATATTTGTTGACAAATGCCCTATTCAGGCCATGACATGCAGTATTTACTACCTCAGCCCAGAAGTATTCTCGGATAGATATGTCACTTAGTAGTGTCCTTCCAGCTTCTATGAGAGTCCTATTTTACATCTCAGCAATCCCATTTTGCTGTGGTGTTCTTGGAGAATCCCTTGTGCTTCACAAAATTTTGTCATGCCATTAGACTGAAATTCAGTGCCATGGTCACTTCTGATTTTTACCACAGAACCGTCCAATTCATTCTGAATTTTCTTGACAAAGGTCCTAAAGATGCCAAGGGTTTCAGACTTTTTCTTCACGAAGAAGACCCAAGCAAACTCGGGGAAGTCATAAATTATTACAAGTGTGTAGACTTTCCTACCTAGACTATGAACAGGCATAGGACCAAACAAGTCCATATGAAGGAGGTATAAACACCTCGTAGAGCCCTTGGCCCCAATGCTCTTAAAAGAAGCTTTGGTATACTTTCCCTTTTGGCATGCATAACAAATGCCCTCCTTGGTGCATTTCATTTTGGGACCATTTCTTACTAGATCTTCACTGTAGAGCTTACTAATTGTCTTATAGTTCAAGTGAGCAAGTCCTTGTGCCATTATACACAGTATTAGACTTTCTCATTAGCAACTAGACATATAGGAGAGTCTTTACTTAAACATAGAAAGTTTAAACAATAAACATTTCCACGCCTAGTGCCTGTCAAGATGACCTCTTGGTCACTTGACCTCTTAATTTGACACTCATCCTTGTAGAATACAATGACATATCTAAGATCACACAGTTGGCTTATGCTAATCAGGTTGTGTTGCAACGCTTCCACATAAGCCACTTTTGAGATTAAGACTATGCCATTGGTAATCAAACATTATCCCTTAGTGACACCTTTGTCTAAACCTCCAAAGATAACTTTAGGTCCATTCTTCACAGGAGTGTAGTCCTTCAAGTGTCATCTTGTTCCAATCATATGCATGGAACATCCACTATCCAAGTACCATATAGGAGTATGGGTACTTGGACTATCCTGCAAAACATAATTTAGGTAACCTTAGGACCACAAGAGGGTTTGGGTCCTTGGTTCATATTAGTATGAAATTGAACATGTCTACTTGCAACTTTTCTGACAAGACGACTAACTCTTGTCCTAGGCACATTTGGATTGTTACAGCATTCTATAACAAAGTGACCCACTTTACCACAATACAGACACTCATGGATATTGTATCTCCTCTTCTAAACTGCACTTATGGACATGCCAATAACAATCTGTTCAGAAGGGAGAGCAGCAGCCCTCTTCAAGTTTCTCTCACCAAGGATCTGACTAAAAGTAAGTCTATCAGTAGATGTACTTGGCTTACTTTGAATACCACTAACAGTAATTTTCTTTGCAGTAGACAAGTGGTTGATGACATCAGAGATAGCCAAGGTAGGCTTTTTGACTGACTTACCTATGGTCTGAGAGTTTGCTGGAAGAGCTCGATCAAAGGCCACTGCCTTATTTTTTAGTGAGAGGGTTGGGGTAACAAAGACAAATGGTCCATGAAGGACCATCTGAATTTCCTCAAGTGGGGCATTAAAATCACTCATCCCAATGTCATACTTTCCACCATAGTTGTGAAATTTTTTGTTCACACTTATGAATCTTCCATTCAACCAGTGAACATAGACACTTTCTTTGTCATACCTATTTGATGGTAACTCTACTTTCTCAAAAGAGATGGGAGACTAAATTGGAGCTTTTCCTTTCCCTTTGGAATGACCAACTCTAGGGTTACCCTTGAATCCCAACCACTTCTTATCCTTTTGAGAGGGGAAGGAGTCTATCAGGGGCAACACTGTATTGGGCTTTGAATATTTAGCCAAAATCCTTTTTCTCCCTTTGGAGCTTCTCTTCAAGATCCATAATGATTGTATTCTTGTGGCTGATGGTCCCAATTTGGATGATTGTGATGGCCTTCAGTTGGCTGACTTCCCTCATCTTCTGATCCAACAATGATGCTAAGTTAGACTACAGGGAAGCAGCTAGCTGTAGGGAGATAATCTCCTCAGCTTGTTTCATGTCCAACCTCTTGCTTCTCTTCAAAGCATCCAGAAGGGCACCATACTTGTCAATCAATTGATTGACATCTTCCTAAGAATTTTGACTCATCTTCATCACAGGATGAAGATGCATCATATTTGGGACTAGTCTCATAGTCTTAACTAGAAGAGGAGCTGGATAGTGAATATACCTTATCTGGACCAGGCTGATCCTGGATGGATTCTTCTTCTGTCCTTGCCATGAGACCATAACTATTGTCATATTCTTTATCCTCCTCAGTGTCACTGTCTGAGTGTGATAGAGGGGCCTTGATGCCTATCCTTGTAGTAGGATAGTCATGTTCCTATTCATCAACAACAGCAGCAATCAACCCAATATAGACTTCTTCTTCTTCTTCAGAATTTGAAGAACCTGAGTCACTTTGACTCCAGCTCTTTTCATACGTGGCAATGAAGTTCTTTTCCTTCTTGACATTCTATTGGTGGTGATTTTTCTCACCATCCTCCTTTCTCTTGACAGGACAATCAGTTATGACATGTCCTGGCTTACAGCAGTAATAACAAACAATTTTATGAGAAAACTATTTACTGGGTTTAGAGTTATACCTGTCTCCCTTGGAGAACTTCTTGTCAGACTGGTTATGATCCTTCTTGTGATGTGAAGAGGAGGAAGGTCTGTTCCTCCACTGATTTCTCTTCATCATCTTCTGGAATTGACTGGAGAAGGCAACAAACCCTCCATCAGACATATTGTTATCATATGAGTTTGGTTCAGTACTATCTGAAGCAGCAGTTCTACTTGGAGGAGAGGCAATCTTCTCCTTGCTAGTGCCTCGCTTTCTGTGTTCCTTACCAAGACGAAAAGAGACTTAGATCTGTTACTCCTAGGGTTCGGCCGCCTCTCTGTGGTCCATTCCGCTGTCTTCGTCGAAGGAAAAGAAGACCGCCTCCCTCCCGTTCATGCACGAAGAACTCTGGCGAGCCAAGAACAATATTGACTATGAAAAGACGACCGGTTGCAAGCACATGAAGATCTCAAGCACCGGCTACGGATCGCTCGATGGAGGAATTGTCAAGAAGGAGATTTTAATCTTTTTAAATCCTTTAAACTTTTATTGTATTCTTTATCTTTCTCTATTTTGCTTGTGGTGAAGGAAATCGACCGGGGAAGGTTGTCGAAATCCGGGGTAGGATTCTGTGATAAATCGTCCTAGGGAAGGGACGTCTAGATCGGGTGATCTAGCGGGCCTCTAAGATCCTTCCTTGAGTGGAGGTACTCGTCTACAATGCTATCTCCTTGCACCAACTTTTGGAAGTCGTTCTCCAATGCGATCCTCTGCGCTGAGGGGAGGTATTGAGCCATGAACAATCTTGCAAACTCCGCCATAGGAACTTCGGCCAACAGCCTTCCCCTCAACTGGGGTAGCTCTAGGCCTTCCCACCATAACCTTACGTCCCCATCCAAAAGGAACGTCGCTATCGTGGTCTTCTGCCACTCTTCCGTTTCAGTAACTGTCATCACCCTATTGACTCTTGAGAGCTAATCTTCAGCCCGGGTCGGGGTTCCTGTTCCCGAGAACACCGGTGGGTGGAAGCCCATCACATGCTTCAACTGTCTTTCAGTTGCTCTCCGAGGTAACTCCGGCTCTACCGCCATCTGCTCAACCCTTCTAGGCTCTGCCGCTTGGAGCGGCACTTGCTCCTCTGTAGGAGCAGGCTGCTGCACCTGTCTTATAGGGTGCGCATTAATCATAGCCATGACAGCTTCTGCCACAAACCTAATGGTCTCGGCAGACAGAGGTGTTGCAGGCGCTTCACTTGGCGCACTACTTGCCTCAGAACCTGGCCGTTCTGACGGCCCAACACCACTCCTGGTCACCTATAATCGTGCAAAACACCGATAAGCGACCAAATATTACTGCAAACAGCAATTATAGGAACACGCAGGTTCCTCAAACATGTGTATTTTCATTCCTAAGTGGACAATCATGGGTTCTTTTCATGTTATAACGATGACGCACACATGTGCTCACCACCCCTTAAAGTGAATTCGTCTACGAATTCATTTAAGTTTGACCGAAACCAGTAGTCTGATACCAATTTGTAACACCCCTATCCATCGGATAGCATATAGCAATAGGTCCGGCCGGGGCCCTACGCCATATACTACGGACAGACCGGTTGGTTACGCGTTGAAACCAATCAACCAATCATAACGTCCTACACAACACCTAGCGGAAGCAATTATTAAGTTGCAAGAAAGGAAAGAACCCAGCCACACACATGAATGTCCACTACACAAACCAAATAGGAATGTACAATACATGAGTACGGGCCTTAAGGCCTTACAACAATTTGCTTTAAATAAAGTGTTTTCCAAACCTCGGCACGCAGGCCGGCCATACATGATAAACGGGAAAAACATAAACATTTAGGTCTTCGAGGGCCGGCATAGCTTCAAGGGCTTTAGCCCGCTATTTTCCGCTCGGCTCCGCAGCACCTGCAAGCACAAACCACCGCCCTGTGGCAAACAAAAGCAACGGTCAGCTATGCTGACCAAATTATAACGATCCCGCCCCAAAATCGGGGCGGCGATGCTCTTTCCCTGCACTTTATTAGTATAGGAAATTTATTAGCATAAACACACATCATCACAGGCGTAGGCTCGCACGGCCACACACCTCGTGCACACAGGGCACATTCACGGCGAACCGGCCAACGTCACGTCAATTCAAGCCATAGACGTTCCCGTTCCACCACCGCCCCTTGGACGGCCAACCATATGAGCATTTTGTCTTCTTGGCCTTGGTCATGGTAATTTAAGCCATAGACTGCCGAAGACTCTCATCCATACCAACGGTCCCACCGAACGACATAGACCGGGTACGGTTCCGCCTGACCCGTGCTCATATCGCAACGACAATTTAAGCTATATGCGCAGGTCAAGACTCACCGAGTCCCGTTTCCGCCACAACAATCACATAACCCGGTTATGTTCACGTTGGCTCCCCGACCATTGTGTTGGCAAAACTCGCTTTTGCCCAGTTTTCCGGGTGCACCTTGGAGTTACTCTCCAAGGCTCCCTGTTGCAATCTACCACGTAGAAAACCCGAAAAAACGCCCAAACACCCGGAGTCTTCCCCGGTTCATATGCAATGCAACATCACCGATCCGGCTCTACTTGTCCGGATAGGCTTCACACACAATACCTATGTCCGTTTTCGCATACGGACTCTACACAAGGGGGACTTTACATATCTACCCCAAGGAACGCTCCAACTCTTAGCTTACTCGCGAGAGAGGGCTTTCTATGCAAAGGGAAAAAGGGCTTCACATGCCCAAGGATGAGAAATCGTTACCCTTGCGTTCTTCCGCAGCGCCATGAAAATCTATACGGATGAAAAGCACCGCAATCTCCTTGCCTCCGCGGATCCGAAGACGGTTCGCGATTTGGAGCTCCGAATCTCCTCCGGCGACCGGATCTAGCCCTTCTTCCTCCTCCTTGCTCTCTCCTCTCTCTAGCTTTTAGAAAGAGAACCACTCAAGAGAAATGAGGGTTTCTAAACACTATTCTCGGGTAAAACCATCCAGGAGCAGCCCCCCACCGTCGGATCCAAAGCCAAGGAAATGAACAGCCACGATTAGGCCTCAAATTATAAAATCTGGGCCGAACACGGGTTGCAACACGGCCGTGTGCCTTGCCGTGTCACCCATTCGCCGTCTCGACCGACTCAAAAACCAGCACACGGCATTCGACACGGCCTCCGACACGCCCGTGTCACCTGTGACACGCCCGTGTCGGGACCCGTGTCACGCCCCCCCCCCCCCCCCCCCCGTGTGCAATCAGCCAGCTTTCCCAACCCGAGAAGGACACGGCCACCGACATGCCCGTGTCGACACCCGTGTCACTACCCGTGTCGGATGACACACCCGTATTGACACCCGTGTCACTACCCGTGTCGGATGACACGCCCGTGTCACTACCCGTGTCGGATGACACACCCGTGTCGACACCCGTGTCACTACCCGTGTAACAAAAATGGCACAGGACCAGAAATGTACCGAGGAGGACACGACCATGTGACACGCCCGTGTCACATGCCGTGTGCCTGACACGCCCTGGGACACGCCCGTGTCCCAGGCTGTGTTCCAGCCTTCTACGATCGTCGACCGCCAAAGCGTCGATCGTACGACCCGTGGTCGAACACGCCCTGACACGGCCTGCGACACGCCCGTGTCGAGACCCGTGTCACCTGCTTCAAAACCCCGTCTTGGCTTAAAAATGCCACCCGTCTCTCTTTTGAGTTTCGGGGTGTTACAGCCTCTCCACTCCTAGACTGGTAATCACACTACTAAGCCTAGCCCCTCTCGTATGTTTCCGTACTATTCCTAGCAAACCAGCTAGTCTCCCAGAGTCAACGTACACACAACGGTGTGATCGATCGTCCCATAACGATGACCCACCACTATTATGTACATGCAAGCTTGTATATTATACCATACTTAAATATCCGAGCCTCCAGCTCACCATACCATCAAGTCTAAAACTATTCCCCGAGCATACAGCTCCCCGGACTACTAAATCAATTCCAAGTCCATTTAACTCTACCAGTAAGCCCATCGACCATGGGTCTATGCTATCCATTCATTATTAATTTGTCTCACTATATGTATAAATGTGAGTGTAAAGTGGAGGTATTATTGAGGTTACTCTTATCCATATTATCCCTAAGGTTTACATTAGCCCAGGACTTCCCAAGACATACCCCGTGAAGGATTCTCGAGGGCACTAGGAACTACGATGGGCTGAATCCCAAAGCTCCCTTTCGCAAGGCACTTAATATTATTGATTTCTACCCATGACCAATCCTCTCTTTTATTTCAATGTGACTCCCCTAAGTGTGTTTAAGCTCTCTGAGCTAGCCTATTTCAGTTCTATGTACTATATGCAGGCCGTGCTAAGCTACATGGTGCTCCCATTAGGGGGTACTCAATTTACTCATCAAACAGATTCATAACAATTTCTGGGATTCTACCATGTCCTATTTAGACTAACTCCAGAGTTTCATAATTTTCCTAATTATTTGGGCATTTAATCTAATTAACCTAAGATTCTGAATTCCCTACTTTGAATATGAAATGCACTTTTAAATCAGAAACAAATCACCACAAAATTATGATAAATACAAGGTAACATTTTTATAGCAAATCCAAGGTCTAAGAATTTTCAGATTTGTTTAGGCCCCAAATCCACAATTTAGAACATAAAGTCAATATTACCATTTTAAGAAGCAAAGGCCAACAATATTGTTCTAAAAATTATAATGAAAATCCAGTCGGTCCATAATGGCCTAAAAACACTCTAGAAGTATTCTCCAAATTTTCTAGTGAATAGTAGCCCCTAATTTAATTTTAAATCAATAATTCTATAGTAATTAGTTATTGAAGCAAGTACTATAAAAATTCATATAATAATTATGACAAAATTCTAGGAGATAGATAATGATCTAAAACTAACACTAACCAAGTTTTACAATTTTCTAAAACATATGGGGCTCTTAATCTAATTAAAAGTAATCTTCCATATTTATAACTTTGCGAAACAAGTACTGTTTTTAATCGCCTAAAACTTATGAGAAAATTCCGGAGCCAACATAATGACAAAAAACATTGACTGACCAAGTTTCATAATTTTCATAGCAATATTGGGTTCTATATCTATTTTTGATAGGAAATCAACAATTCATAATGTATGAAATAAGTACTTAAAATAATCATCTAAAAATTCAAATAAAAATACAGAGGGGACTAACATGATGTAAAACTTCCAAATACTAAATTTCACAACTTTTTAGTTGACAGAAATATCATAACAAGCTAAATAAACTTAAGGACACAACTAGGGTTATTAAGGAAGTACTGATTTTATTAGCCCTACAATTCCACCAAAATTATTTCAGGACTCTTTTTATCAGAGAAATACCCTGCCCAAGTTTCAAGTTATTGTGAGGTGTATTGATTGCCTAAACCCAACTATTGGGCTTTGCGCCCTAAATTAGGATTAGGCATTTGAGGGGGTTAAAGGCTTCCAAATTCAATTAAACTTTAACCAGAGGACCATAAACACTCTATGATCACTTCCACGAAGTCTCAAGTCATTCCAAGGTCATTTGACCCCGTGACCTTCAAACCCTAAAAATCTCCATAAAAGAAGCCTACCCTATGGTTCTAGGGCTACCCTACCCCAAACCACCCCAAATCCCATTGGGGGGTGTTACATGCCATATAAAATCAGTGGACAAAATATCAGCCTCTGTTGAGGGGATTTGACCACTCAAACACCAAAAAGAGCACTATGACCAAAATAGCCTTATTATGGCAAGGCTAAGATTTTCAAAATTCCAACCTAAATAATCTCCAAATGAGATGAAATTTTATCCATGGCCTTATACTGACCCCTAGGACCACTCACAAAAACTTGGGAGCCATTGGAGGTAATTAGTTCCCTTAATTAATTTAATCATGGTTTATTAAATAATTACAAAAACTATATAAAAATGTTCTCCAAAAATTCCCATTTTTTGGATATTTTCTAGGTATAGGTATGAGTGACCCACATCCAAAATTTCCAGTCATTTGGATGGCTGGATTGGTAAGGGCACTCAAACCAAGTTCTCGTCAAGTCTATGTATAGACCCCACCAAAATGGGTGTTGTAGTCAAACCACTTAGCCAAATGGGCTCAAACAAATTTTAAAATAAACTAGACTTCACGGGCTACAATTGTGATATTGGCCATATTTTCTATAGGAGGGCCTAAGTAGTTTTAATATTTAATTTAAAAGAGTCCAATAAACATGACAGAAATTTCAGAATTTAATAAACATGATCCAGCACGAATCTTGAATCAGATCCAACGCCTCCTGGTCATCTTCTTCCTCCAGCCAAGTGTTGTGGTTAGACTGAGCTGGAGAAAATTCCAGCCCTTTTTCCCAGCCTCCCAGCCACCTCCCTTGCCGGCCACCACCCCCACCACCTTCGTTGAGGTGGGTGTTATCGTTGGGCGGCGACACGGCCGTCGGAGGGCCGGTTTTCGGCGAACCCGAGTGGTATAAAAACCATGAAAAATCTGAAATTTTTCTCACACAATCCGGCTCATTTGAACCCGATTTCTCTCCTATTTGATTCCTAAGATCTATCCATAGAAGAAGGAGTAGAGGAGGACCTTTAACCGTGCTTGCCGACGGGTTTGGTGGTGGTGCGCCATGGCCGGTGGTGTAGCTTTCTGATGCTTTACAACAACCTAGTGAACTCCCTCATTTTCTTCAGTGGGATGGTGGAAACAAATGCTCTTGGTGTAGGGGAGCTTTTAAAAGGGTGGAATGTGGGGAGAGGAACGGTAATGGCTTCAAAGCCATTTTTGGCCATGAAGGAGAAATTTCGGCCACCCCATATCCCTTGCATTCAACAACCTAGAGGCTTGAGAAGACCCTTGGTATCCTCTAACTAATGAGGGGAAGATGAATCAAGACATTAGGGATGAAGGGAGGAGGCCCCTTGGCCTTCCAAAGCCATTAATGGCTCTCTTTAAACCACTTTCTCTCTCTAGAAATACATGAAACTCTCATTTTCTCTCTCCTAATTACTATGAACGAATTTGCTCATCTCTTAGCCTATTAGAAGCACATAAAATCATTATTAATAATTAGGATGGGGTTATCCCAAGTGAGGGAAATGGGCTTGAGCTTGAGTTAGCCCATTTGAGCTAAGTTGGACATAACTTAGATTATGGTTGACCTTGGTCAATTTGACCTTTTAAGTTACTCTCAATGGGTCCTTGGATACCCATTAGACTCCCCTAAGGTCTAGGTAGGGCTGGTTAGGGTAGAATTGGCACCTTGGAGGTCACTTGTCCCTTAGTAAGGGCACTTGACCACTTTGGGGCTAGAGTTGACTTAAGTCAATTTGACCTTTTGAGTGACTCTCAATGGGTCCTTGGTGACCCATTAGACTCCCCTAAGGTATAGGTAGGGATGGGTAGGGTAGACTTGGCACCTTGGAGGTCACTTGTCCCTTAGTAAGGGCACTTGACCATTTTGGGGCTAGTGTTGACTGAGGTCAATTTGACCTTTTGGGTTGACTCCAATGGGTCCTTAGTGACTCATTGGCCTCTCCTAAGGTCTAGAAAGAATTGGATAGGGTTGATTTGGCACATTATAGGTCAATTGCCCTTAGTACGGGCACCTTGCCCAATTTAGGCCTATGGTGGTCTTAGGTCAATTCGACCACTTTGGGTTGATTTCAATGGACCCTTAGGGCTCTAATGGATCTTACAATAGTTTAGGGATATTATGGTGTGGTCATGGAGTCATGGTGAAGCCCTATGGTCATCCTAAACTAGTGTTTAGAATTCTACTATTTGCAGACCATGGTGATCTCCACCTTCACGCCTAAGCTCACTTTGTCTTCTTGGGCTTCTTAGGGTTTTGTCATTACCTAGTCATAACAAAACCAATCCTAGGGGTCTAGCTGGAAATTAAATGTTACAAATCCCAATAAACAAAACAAAAATTTCATCCTCGAAATTCAAGTTAGGCCTGTGGGGTTTCTACTGAGGGTAACTGCTTGTAACATCCCGTAGGAAGTTGAATGTATACTTTACCCGAAGAGATCCGGGTACCTCCGCTGCGTTAGATTCGGTGGCTCCCAAGTATGCTCCTCCTGCCCATGGTTCGTCTACAAGACCTTGACTAGTGGGACCTTCTTGCACCTCAAGACCCGTACCGCTGTGTCATCTATCCTGACCGGCTCATATTGTTACCGATTGATCAAAATCTATCGAGCCATCTATGCCAAGAACCTGCTGTTCCGGCCGTAGTAGAGTCTTCCTAAGAAAGGAGACGTGGAATACATCGTGCAAACCTGCTAACTCCGGCGGTAGCTCCAGCCTGTAAGCCAATGGGCCGATCTGCTCCCGGATCCTATAACACCCCATATTCTATGGACTGAACTTCTTCCACCTGCGTACCCGCGAGACTCCATACACTAGACGTATCTTCAGGAATCATGGTCTCCATCTTGAGACTCTTCTTGGCAATGTCGTGCATTGTAATATTTGGCTGGTCTGCTCTGGGCCTCCAGCATCCTATCTTGAATTAGTCACACTAAGGTGTCTGGGTTCTTCATAAATTTCGAGTCGAGTGCCTTTGGATCCTCGTCCAAGATCCTTGACGGTGGAATCCTGTACCTCCGTACGAGGGTGGAGAGCTGTGTTGAATGTCGGCCGAGAGTCCAGATAAGCCTGGACTGACCTTTTCTCCTTGGACGTACACTATCCATCCTGATTCGACCTGATCACCTAACGCATACCATGATAACGGACTTCTACTCCCAAACTTCATGAAACAACACAGGAATTTTCTTCTAGGCTGGGGTGACCCTAGCTTCCTCGGCAAGTCTATACTCGATGTTCCCTTTATAATTATGCCCGGAGTGGGGATGAGGAATCCTGTATATGAAAATACCTAATTATACCCTCGAACTTCGACTCTAACTTGGGCAGTGTATGATAATTGTGCCTCTTTATTCACTCCGGGGAGATACATGTTCTGAGATACACCATACTTCCGGTGATACATCATAGCAGTTAAATTTTTACCTTCTCAGATATCCTGAATCTTGTTACCCATCATCTAATTTTTTGTGATCATAGTTAATCCTCGTCTTATGACCAAGTCATTGTCTTGGTAATGCTACAAGTCATCATTCAAAACATGTTTTTACAAAATCTAATCTTCTCTAGAATAACGTCGAATTATATCGACTTCATTCTCACTATGTTTGTTATGCCTCATTCTCTAAATTAGGTCTAAGGAAACCCAAGTCAAAACGAATTCATCCAATAAACAAAGAACAAGTCTCCAATAAACAAAAGATAAGCCCCTACCTACCTTGGGCTAAGTATCCTTGATATTACCAAGCTATATCCGTCCCAACTGGGTGCACAATCCCTAGGGAATCAATCTTCGACTTGGGGTTCCACCCTGAAACCTGTTGATATACTCCATACTCTAAATCCTCTGAGTCACGTTTACGACAACCTTATCCGGGTCAACATGTTCCCAATTCCAACTGTGTCTCTTCCGAACTTGAATTCCTATCCAACCCTCGGTGTTTATCGTGGTGGTTTTCTCCAGGTAATTTTGTTACTGGTACGAGGCTTGAGACTATGTGTCTTCTACCATTCTAATGGTTATTGGTCTCAATTCTCCTTAAAGCAATCCTAACAGTTTGAGTATTGGACTGTAGGGTACCCTGAATTTATGTCTTAGGTTACCATTCTCGTGTTAAACTCCTCCTTTATTGTCACAACCTACGTTTTCTCCGAAATTAAGAAGTATCTGAGTATGAGAAAACACGCGTTGTGATGCCACGTCGAGCAGGGGATAACTACCGACGCTCAGGCAAACACCAACTACTTCGACCATGAAAATTTATAAGTTTTAATGATTAGAAAATCAGTTATATTTTAGAGGCCGTATCCCTCGACTCAGTGGATCAACTAGTCCACATTTAAAAACTATACTTATACGCAGTAGAAAATACTTTATTTACATTACTTTTGACATCCTAAGAGAGTACATAAGTGTCCCCAGAGGACAACTTATACTATGCAAGACCCTATATTTATTTTATACCATATATAAGAAAACAATCTTTTATGTTGTTTGGAAAATAGTGTTTGAGTTTTATAAAATATGCTGATCATGAGATATATATAATAGTGCTTTTAGGTTTAAAAATTACTAGTAGTCTAGCATAAATCTTCCCAAGAGCAAGTAGACTATCTCCAGAAAGGTAGCAGTAAAAGTAACCTATCTAGTATCACAAGTAAAACCACCAGCAGGCGTCAACAACCTGACACAAACCAACTGGCGAGTATATATGTCTGTAAGAAAAATAGTAAAACTTCCTCACAAGACGAGGAAGAAAGATCTCAGCAACCGAAGAGATCAACAACAACACTAAGGTAAACCAGCCGCTCAACCGGCTACTGCTCTAAACCTGAGGCATCCAAAGAAAGAACACCTCAGCAAGTAAATCAAGAAAATCATAATTAGAGCATTATATCAAAATGGAACAAATGAAAGTATGTAAACATAACAGTAAAAGAAAACACTGTCCAAAGTAAGCCAAAGTACACCAAGTACGAGGAATCGGCAACAAGCTCTTCTCAAAACTTGCAGAGGCTACAAGGCAAAAGTATGCCAACAACATGTTGCAATCTATAAAGGAAGAAAACAACTAACAATCCTAGCTTGTGAGTTAATGATAGTAGTAAACAACATGGATCTGAGTTGGTGACAAAACAGTCCCCCCAACAACCAGTTCCAAAATTATGCTCAAGGGTCTCACAGTGGGAGCACTAGGGACCAATACACCAACACACCCAGCCCGTACTTAGGAAAAAGGTGGCGGCCACGACTCGACACATAACTCCACCTCTATTAAGAGCCACAAACCACCACTACATACCATAACCCACGATTCGGCTTTCAGAAATAGCCGACAAATAACCCCAAACCCAAAGGGCAAACACTCGGGAAGACAAAAAGAATCTAAGACAAAAGCGTCGGATCACTCGACGCCGCATTGAGTGAGCTTCACTCACTCAACGCCAACTCACTTACCACAAGACTGCATTGAGTGAACTAAGCTCACTCACCGCTGTCAACGCTAGCTGCCAAAAGCGTTGAGTGTCTTCAATGCTCTCAACGCTTTTGGACAGAAGACAAATCCGTCACGGCTAAGCAGCAACAGGAACTTGAACAAATTTAAACAGGGGTTAAACAAATCCTCTCGGATCCTAAACGAATCTAAACAGGAAAACAAACCAAAACTAAACAAGAAATCCTAGGTTCTAAACAAATCTGAAACAGCATCAAATCTAAACAGGAGTTAAACAAATCTAAACAAATCCATAAATCCAAATCCTAGGATCAGAGTAGGAAGAACTTGAATAAAGCTAAACAGGAATTTGAAAAAATCCAAACAGCAGTAAATCCTAGGTTCTAAGAACAGGAATTTGAACAAATCTTAAACAGTAAATATAAGCATCTGAATTCTAAACAGGAGTTAAAAGCTGGTATGCTTAAGTACTAACCCAACCGAGTCTAATATACAAGCCGAGCAACTAAATAAATAAAAGAACCTTAACTTGAATAGATAAAAAGAACATGAACAACTAACAAGAACTGCCAATTCACAGTAGGCAGATAAATAAAAAGAACTGGAGTGGCAGCGAACGGACAAGACAATGGAGCAACTTCTAGATTCCAAGAAACATAAACTTGAATAAACCTCAACAGGAAACGAAAACTAAAGGCTTAAACACTTAATTTATAAATGAGTCGGTCATTAGCAAAAAAAACCTGGAAGGCGTGGTTATCGGGAAGAGGAAACAAAAGCAAAATTTCTACTTGGCAAGGGCAAGAGCAACACTTGCCTCGATTTCCAGCAGTCCTTGGTCGTCCCCTTCCCTCTCACTCGAATCCGACAGCAAAGCTCAAAGCCGAAAAATCTAGACATTTTTGGGGAGGAAGAAGGTCAAACCGAGAAATTCGAACCACTAAAAAGCTTACGGAATCTAGAAAACTTACCGTAGGAATGAAGATCTAAGCGAGGACAATCTAGATCCACTCTCAAACTCGAAATCCGACCGCTAGAGCTCCCGGGATCGGTGTCCAAAGGCAAGCGGTTACCGACAGTTTTCGTTTCTCTCGTACAGGCGCCATTTTCCTTTTTTTCGAATGGAGGAGATGATCATTATAACTAACCCTATTATAAGCCTTTATATAAAAGCACCGAAATTTCTAAACCCAAAAAATAATTATCAGTAATATTATTAATTTATAATATAATATAATTTATTACATAACTACAAAAAGCACCAAAACAACGCTAAAACCGAACGACCTCAAAATTTGAAGAGATTCGCACTGTAACTAAATACCCACGCTACGAACACAACTGCGAAGTCAAAATAAAATTTCGACGAACAGAACTCGGGTTATCACCACCCAAAGCCAAAACACAAGCATCCCCCGAGAGGCCTCACCGAGTCACAAATCCAGACCCGGCTCGCTAGGGAATCTTGCCAAAAGGCTACAAAACATGCCACACAAGGAACCTAAAGAGCTAAAACCACGCTACAACGAATGGCACAAGCCGAAAACACATCAACGTAACGCCAAATAAATCACAGAAAAACCAGGGGTGTTACAATCACTCCCCCTAAAAAAAAGTTTCGTCCCAAAACTTTACGCACAACACTTCTACTATAGAAGGAAAGTAACAAAACAGAAGTTACGAGAAGAAAACATACCAATCAAATCAGAGAAACAGATGAGGGTGAGCCTCCCTCATAGCCGACTCTACCTCCCAAGTTTCTCTTCCACATCCTAATTCTTCCATAAAACTTTAACCATCGAAATGGACTTTCTCTACAGCACCCGATCTCGAGTATCCAGAATACGGACCGACATTTCAACATATGAAAGATTCGGCTCCAACTGGGGCACAGAGTTCAAAACTTGCCCACTGCTTTGCACACACTTCCGCAACTGGCTTACATGAAAAACATTATGAACACCATTGAAGTTTGCTGGTAAATCCATCCTATAAGCTGACACACCAATCCGCTCAACAATCTCAAATGGCCCCACATACCTTGGGTCCAACTTCCGATTCTTACCAAACCTCTTAACACCAACCATAGGGGAAACTTTAAGAAACACCAAGTCCCCTACGACAAATTCCTAATCAGATCTACGCCGATTGGCATTCTTCTCATATCGCTCCTGAGCTAACCGAAGCTTCTCACGAACAAGCTTCACAACAACTTCCATTTCCTCGAGCGCATCCGGACCCAGCAAAGGCCTCTCGCCAGCCTCAGCCCAAAACAAGGGAGTTCTGCAGTGCCTCCCATACAAGCCTTCGAAAGGAGCCATTTGCAGGCTCTCCTGATAACTGTTATTATACGCAAATTCCATCAGCCTCAAATGCTCATCCCACACGCCTCCGTGGTCTAAAATGTAGCACCTGATCATATCTTCCACAATCTGATTCACTCACTCTGTCTGACCATTGGTCTGTGGGTGGTAAGCGGTAGAATATCTCAAATCTGTACCCAAACCCTCTTGTAGACACTTCCAAATGCGAGAAGTAAACTGAGAGTCTCGGTCTGATATGATACTAATAGGAACTCCATACAATCGGATGACTTCATTCAGATACTGCTCTACTATCTTTTTCATCGGATAATCAATCTTATACGGTACGAAGTGAGCACACTTCGTCAGTCTGTCCACTATAACCCAAACTGATTCAAATCCCCTAGGAGATATCGGTAAGCCTGTAATGAAATCCATAGAAATGCTCTCCCATTTTCAAGTCGGGATCTCCAATGGAGTCAACTTACCACCGGGCCTTCCATGACCGGCCTTTACTCACTTGCAGGTATAACACTCAGAAACAACTGTGCTATATCACCCTTCATACCATACCACCAGGCAATCTGGTTCAAGTCATGATACATCTTGGTAGATCCTGGATGGTAGACAACATTAGAACCATGGGCTTCTCTACATAATATGACTCGGATATCCATAACAGCAGGGATGAAAAACCTGCCACGTTACTTCAAAGTACCTGCATCATCAATAGAAAAGTCTGGCAATTCCCCTCTCTTAGTCCTGAGATACAGGTGCAAAAGATCTGGATTATCCTTTTGGTGTAGCCTAGTAAGTGAAATCCAAGAAGGCTCTGCCACGGCCAAACTACTCTGTAAGTCACAGCACCCCACAGAGATGTCCATCAAGAGGAACTCTTCCACTAAACGCTCAATGGAGAGGTTAAAAATCTTCCCCGTCTTACAGCCCAGGGTGTCAGCCACCACATTGGCCTTGCCCGGATGATACTGGATCTCCACTTCATAATCTTCAACATACTCATGCCAACGCTGCTGGCGCAAATTCAGCTCTTTCTCGGTGAAGACATACTTTAGGCTCTTATGATCGGTGAAGATCTTGCACTGCGCGCCATAAAGTAAATGTTCCACATCTTCAGGAAATAAATCACTGCTGCGAATTCTAGATCATGCGTTGGGTAATTCCTCTCATGATTCTTCAATTTCCTTGACCCATACGCAATCACTTTTTCAGCTTGCATCAACACACGTCCGAGCCCAACATGCGAGGCATCCACATACATGTCATAGTCCATGCCTTTTGTAGGCAATATCAAAACAGGAACAGTGCACAACCTGCTCTTTAGATCCAGAAAGGCCTCCTCACATTTCTCGCTCCAAATGAAGGCCGCATTCTTCTGCGTCAGCTTAGTCAAGGGCGCAGCCAGGGTAGAGAAACCCTCCATGAATCTTCTATAGTAGCTGGCCAACCCTAAGAAACTCCTGATCTCCTTGGGTGTGCCAGGCCTACTCTAATCCATTACTGCGACAATCTTTTCCGGGTCAACCAAAATTCCGTCTTTGTTAACCACATGACCCAGAAAAGAAACTTAGGGCAACCAGAACTAACACTTACTCAGCTTTGCAAATAACTGATGGTCCCTTAGAGCAGATAAAACCAACCGCAAATGCTGATCATGCTCCATAACATTTCGAGAGTAAACCAGAATGTTGTCTATAAGTACGACCACGAACTTATCCAGAAAGTCCTTGAACACTCGGTTCATCATGTCCATAAAGGCTGACAGGTGCGTTTGTAAAACAAAACGACATCACCAGGAACTCAAAATGTCCATGCCTTGACCTAAACGCAGTCTGTGGAATATTTGCCTCATGGATCCTGAGCTGATGATAGCCAGAATGAAGATCGATCTTGGAAAATACCGTGCTACCATGCAACTGATCAAACAAATCGTCGATCCTCGACAAAGGATACCTGTTCTTAATTGTAACCTTGTTCAACTCCCTATAGTTGATGCAAAGCCTTATCGACCCATCTTTCTTCTTTAGAAAAAGAACAGGAGCACCCCTGGGCAACGAGCTTTGCCGGATAAAAACTTTCGCCAACAACTCATCCAGCTAGACATGCAACTCTTCCAGCTCTCGCGGGGCCATCCGGTACGGCGCCTTCATAATAGGACGCGTACCTGGCTCCAAATCAATAACAAACTCTACATCCCTATCGGGAGGAAGACCAGGAAGGTCATCAGGAAACACATCAGAGAAATCACATATCACATGAATCTCCTCCAAGCGCGGTACAATAACAACAGTCCCCACTACTGAGACTAAACAAGCAAAGCAATCAGAATTAAACAGCTTCTGAACACATACTGTAGAAATGACTGGAGAATCCTGGCGCGGATCAACATAAACAATTCTAGGCTGACCGTTGTCCTTAATGAAGTCCAGGGGTTTACCCTTGCACTGGATGACTGCATCATACCTAGACAACCAGTCCATGCCCAAAATAACATCGAAGTCCTCTAGGTCGAACATCTTCAAGTCTGCCTTCGCAAGAAAGTCAACCAGCAAAATAGGGCAATCCAGAATGCCGAAATCTGATATCACAGAATCACCAGAAAGGAACTTGACGCGAAAGGTATCCCGAACTTGATCGAGAATCAACCGATATCGCTCCATAAAGGCTCTAGCCACAAACGAGTGGGTAGCACTAGAGTCAAAGAGAACACGCGCCCATCGTTTCTTCACCTTCAATTTCCCTATAGGATTGCATACGCAACTAAGGAACTACAAAAACTAAAACTAAACTGGAAATAAAAATAATTGGGTTAGAAAAACAACTAGCCTGAAATGACCTTAGTCGTAGTCTGCGCCTCCTCAGACGAGATCACGTTCAGCTTCCCTTTTCCCTTATCCACATGCTGAGGTGGTTGCAATGCTTGAAATAGAATGGCTTGGAGAACAGGCTGGACTTGAGGGTACCTTGTCTTGATATGGCCCTTCTGCCCACACTAAAAACAGACTTTATCCTTCGACCAACAATGAGCATCATCATGCCCAGGTCTCTTGCAAACAGAACGGAATAGATCCTTCCTAGGAGCACCTTTTATCGCATGAACCTGCTCCTTATGCGCTCCCAACCTCTTGAAGCACTTCTCAAAGGGGTGGCCTGGCCGACCACAGAAACTACAAACCTCCTTGCTCCTCTTTCTCGGAGCAACCTCGGGAACCTGGGGGTTCTTTTCTTTATCTAACTTCCTATTATCATTCCTCATCAGCTGGGCTCTATTCTTAGCGTTCTCAATCGCCTCGACTCTCATGGCAGCTTCCACCGCACTGGCAAAGCTCACAGCTCCATGAGCAACGACTAATTACTGAATATCACTTCGTAGGCCACCAAGGAATCTTTTAACCCTGTCCGCTTCAGAACTCACCAAGCCAGGGGCAAACCGATATAGTTTGCTAAAATTAATCTCATACTCAGCCACCGTGAGCTGTCTCTGCTTCAGGTGGAGGAAGCCGTTCTCAACCGGTCTCGCTCAACCGTAGGCAAAAACTTTCCGAGCAACAACTCCTTGAATGCTTCCCAAGAGCACCCTCCTACTAACCCCTCTTTCTCTCTGAGCCACCAACTCTTTGCCAAACCCTTCAGCTGTTAAGCGGAGATAATCACTCTCTGATATTCAGAAACACCAGAGAAATGGAATATCTCTTCTATCGAGATCAACCAATCATCTAGGACCATAAAGTCCGCCTTCCCATCATAATTCGGGGGCCTAAGCCGCTGAAAATGCGAGATAAAGGTCATCTCCGGAGGCACAACAACTGGAGGCACTAAAGGGGCAGGAGGGACAGAAGGGGCAGGGATAGCTTGACCCACAGCAGGGTCCTGAACTCTCGGAATCTGCCCAGCCGCAACTGCCATGAGAGACTGAATCTGAGACTGCACTTCTAACATCTACCTCACCAAGGCTTCGTTACTCTGTCTCAAACTTTCGATGATCGCATCACTCTGCGCACCTGAAGACTCACCCTCAGACTAGGGAGTCAACCTCATCGCAACACGCTTAGTCGGCATCCTATGAACATAGAAGCAATTATCAAAACCTAGTCCAACAGCTAGAGCTAGACAAACAAGTACAGACAATAAATACTTAAATATGAACTTTAACTACTAAACTTGCTCTGGGACTTTGTTTTTACAATGATGATGTTATGCTTAACCTAGGATGGTTCATCACCATCACACTAACTCATGTTCCTAGATCGGGAATGCATGAATTTGTATTCTTTTTGACTCAAAACTATGTGTGTACATATGTCATCATGCAAATCTTTAGCTTTCCACGTTATGCTTATGCAATGTTATGCTATGCATGTTTGTGTTATGCATTCTAAAAAGGCCTTAATGCATGTTATGAGCAGCGTACACATGAAAATGTTATGCATCTCATACTATATAACATTTCCATGCAACGAAAAAGAAAACGTACTAGCCGCATTCATGTGGTGAGGTTATCCACCCCATAAATACATAACCCTCACCTGTTGCCTCCTAAGGTGGATTCATATACAAACACATATTATGCACCCCATAAATACATAATATGCCCCGTATACTTCTAATCTTGCTTTTGAGTGTAGTGTTCGTGCTTCAATAAAGGCATACTGATGACATATCGGTCTGTGTATGTTATGATACAAGACAACTAACACAAGCAATGGAAGGTTGCCCGACAAATTGTCAAGCAACCTCCCGTTGATACCAACTGTCACAACCCGCATTTTCTCCGAAATTAAGAAGTATCAGAGTTTTATAAAACACGCATTGTAATGCCACGTCGAGAAGGGGATAACTACCGACACTCAGGCAAACACCAACTACTTAGATTATGAAAATTCATAAGTTTAAATGATTAGAAAATCAGTTATATTTTAGAGGCCGTATCCCTCGTCTCAAAGGATCAACTAGTACACATTTAAAAACTATAATTATACGCAACGGAAAAAACTTTATTTACATTACTTTTGACATCCTAAGAGAGTACATAAGTGTCCCCAGAGGACAACTTATACTATGCAAGACCCTAGATTTATTTTATACCATATATAAGAAAACAATCTTTTACGTTGTTTGGAAAATAGTGTTTGAGTTTTATAAAACATTCTGATCATGAGATATATATAATAGTTCTTTTAGGTTTAAAAATAACTAGAAGCCTAACATAAATCTTCCCAAGAGCAAGTAGACTATCTCCAGAAAGGTAGCAGTAAAAGAAACATATCTAGTATCACAAGTAAAACCACCAGCGGGCGTCAACAACCTGACACGAACCCACTGGCGAGTATATATGTCTGTAAGAGAAATATTAAAACTACCTCACAAGACGAGGATAAAAGATCTCAGCAACCCAAGAGATCAATAGCAACACCAAGGTAAACCAGCCGCTCAACCGACTACTGCTCTAAACCCGAGGCTCCAAAAGAAAGAACACCTCAGCAAGTAAAACAAGAAAATCTGAATTAGAGCATTATCTCAAAACGGAACAAATGAAAGTAAGTAAACATGACAGTAAAATCAAACACTATCCAAAGTAAGCCAAAGTACACCAAGTACGAGGAATCGGAAACAAGCCCTGCTCAAAACCATTAGAGGCTACAAGGCAAAAGTATGCCAACAACATGTTGCAATCTATAAAGGAAGAAAACATCTAACAATCCTAGCTTATGAGTTAATGATAGTAGTAAACAACATGGATCTGAGTTGGTGACAAAACAGTCTCCCCAATAACCAGTTCCAAAAATATGCTCAAGGGTCACACAGTAGGAGCACTAGGGACCAACACACCAACACACCCATCCCGTACCTGGGAAAAAGGTGGCGGCCACGACTCGACACATAAATCCACCCCTATTAAGAGCCACAAACCACCACTACTTACCATATCCCACGATTCGGCTTTCAGAAATAGCCGACAAATAACCCCAAACCCAAAGGGCAAACACTCGGGAAGACAAAAAGAATCTAAGACAAAAGCATTGGGATCACTCGATGCCGCGTTGAGTGAGCTTCACTCACTCAACGCCAACTCACTTACCGCAAGACGGAGTTGAGTGAACTAAGCTCACTCACCGCTATCATTGCTAGCTGCCAAAAGCGTTGAGTGTCTTCAACGCTCTCAACGCTTTTGGACAGAAGACAAATCCGTCACGGCTAAGCAGGAACAAGAACTTGAACAAATTTAAATATGGTTTAAACAAATCCTCTCGGATCCTAAACAAATCTAAACAGGAAAAAAAACAAAACTAAACAGGAAATCCTAGGTTCTAAACAAATCTGAAACAACATCAAATCTAAACAGGAGTTAAACAAATCAAAACAAATTCGTAAATCCAAATCCTAGGTTCAGAGCAGGAAGAACTTGAACAAAGCAAAACAGGAATTTGAACAAATCCAAAGAGCAGCAAATCCTAGGTTTTAAGAACAAGAATTTGAACAATTCTTAAACAGGAAATACAAGCATCTGAATTCTAAACAGGAGTTAAAAGCTGGTAGGCTTAAGTACTAACCCAACCGAGTTTAATACACAAGCCGAGCAACTAAATAAGTAAAAGAACCTAAACTTGAACAAATAAAAAGAACATGAACAACTAACAAGAACTGCCAATTGACAGTAGGCAAATAATTAAAAAGAACTTGAGTGGCAGCAAACGGACAAGACAATGGAGCGACTCCTAGATTCCAAGAAATATAAACTTGAACAAACCTCAACAAGAAACGAAAACCGAAGGCTTAGACACTTAATTTATAAATGAGTCGGTCATTAGCAAAAAAACCTGGACGGCGTGGTTATCGGGAAGAGGAAACAAAAGCAAAATTTCTACTTGGCAAGAGATAGAGCAACACTTGCCTCGATTTCCAACAGTCCTTGGTCGGCCCCTTACCACTCACTTGAATCCGGCAGCAAAGCTCAAAGCCGAAAAATCTAGACATTTTCGGGGAGGAAGAAGGTCAAACCGAGAAATTCGAACCACTAGAAATCTTACGGAATCTAGAAAACTTACTGTAGGAATGAAGATCTAAGCGAGGGCAATCCAAATCCACTCTCAAACTCGAAATCCGACCGCTAGAACTCCCGAGATCGGCATCCGAAGGCAAGCGGTAACCGACGATTTTCGTTTATCTCGTACAGGCGGCGTTTTCCTTTTTTTTCGAATGGAGGAGATGATCATTATAACTAAACCTATTCTAAGCCTTTATATAAAAGCACTGAAATTTCTAAACCCAAAAAATAATTATCAGTAATATTATTAATATATAATATAATATAATTTATTACATAACTATATAAAGCACTAAAACGATGCTAAAACTGAACGACCTCGAAATTTTACGAGATTCACACCGTAGCTAAATACCCACGCTATGAACACAACTGGGAAGTCGAAATCAACTTTCGACAAATAGAACTCGGGTTATCACCACCCGAAGCCAAAACACAAGCATCCCCCGAGTGGCCTCACCGAGTCACAAAACAAGACCCGACTCGCTAGGGAATCTTGCAAAAAGGCTTCAAAACATACCACACAAGGAACCTTAAGAGATAAAACCATGCTCCAACGAATGGCACAAGCAGAAAACACGTCAACGTAACGCCAAATAAATCACAAAAAAACTGGGGATGTTACATTTATTCTCTTTGGGTATCTCCTTACCTTAACCAAGTTCATACCGAAGGTCTATTTTGGACTAAGGCATACTACAAGTCGTCATAGTTAGTCATGAGTCATGGTGGGTTGAGTCTAACTTGTTGGCTAGATAACTATAAAATGAAATCTTCGCAGCCGGATGTGCTCCCTACTGGGGGCAAGGTTTGTCGCATGCTACAAAGAAGAATTCCAATTAATGAAGAAGTGGACTTTTACATGTGATTTCCTATATGGGCACACCACTGCTTCCGCTGCTAGTTTTTCCTCAAACTAATCTCGCGCGGGGGTGACCCAGGGTTAGTGGATTGCTATTCTTTTCCAATCGAGGTTCCCTCTGATACCACTTGTAAGACCCCCTGTTTTTTTCTTTTAAACATCGGGGTCTTAGGCCCAGAACCGCTGCCTTGTTGTGATACCTTCACGCCTGGGAAGGCCGTCACTAAAAAACACCGATCCTGACGGCCGATTCGATCACAACAGTAGTAGAGTAGAGTAAACACAGGTCTACAAAAAATCACATATCATAGTAAATAGTCTCCACGAAGGGAGTGTCCACAGATATAATAACAGTAAGAAATGTACTGAAACGAGGGCTTATGCCCGGTACATCAAAATCCTCACTACAGTATCACTCATCACGGAAGCAAAATGAAACACTACTAAAGATCGGGACTCACAGTCCCAGCTGTCTGTACTCCGGTGCTAGACTGCCCCATCTCCAAGCGTGTCGACCTCTGGGGCTCCTCTTCCATGCTGGGCTCCACGATCCCCTAAATGATGTGGTCCGAAAACCGTTAGTCTATAAGACTAAGCCCTATCATCCCCCACCCCTTTCCCCATGGCTCCTAGGCACCGAGCAGGGAGGAAGAAAGCAGAGGACATTATAGTGGAGAATAACAAATGCAGGTGACGGCGGAATCTAGACTAGCAGTTCTATAGAGCAGTATATATATAACAATAATAAAAGTAAGAAAAGCTACTCAAGAATAAGTAACCTTAACTTATGTGAAAGCACAAAAGCCAAGGGATCTTTTGCAAGGCTCCTATCGTATAAAAAGTCTCATACCAATTTATACGATAGGGTGTCGGTTTTCTAACAAGTATACATATAAATCTATTGAATAAAACCTTAACTTATAAGCATGCTTGTGCGAACTTATAAACCAAGGGGTCGTTTAGCAGAGCCTATTGTATAAGCATCCCATACCACTTTATAAAATATGTGACGGGGTTAAATGTAATGGTTATGCAATGACATGCAATTATGCCATCATGTGAACATGCAATTGCAACTCACCCACTCGACTCTATGCTTACAGACCTTTAGTTCCCCAGTTTGGAGTTAGCCAAACTCTCAGGAGCCTCTCGTTGTGGCCAATGGAGACATGGGTTGGGCCTCTCCACTCCTAAACTGGTAATCACACTACCCAACCTAGCCCCTCTCGTACGTTTCTATACTATTCCTAGCAAACCATCTAGTCTCCCCGAGTCAACGTACCGACGACGGTGTGATCGATCATCCAATAACGAGGACCCACCACTATTATGCACATGCAAGCTTGTATATTATACCATAATTAAATATCCGAGCCTCAAGCTCACCAAACCATCAAGTCTAAAACTAGTCCCCGAACATACAGCTCCCCGGACTACCAAATTGATTCCAAGTCCATTTAACTCTACCAGTAAACCCATCGACCATGGGTCTATGCTATCCATTCATTACCAATTTGTCTCACTACGTTTACAAGTGTGAGTGTAAAGTGGAGGTATTATTGAGGTTACCCTTATCCATATTATCCCTAAGGTGTATATTAGCCCAAGACTGCCCAAGGCATACCTCGTGAAGGGTTCTCGAGGGCATTAGGAACTATGATGTGCTGAAGCACAAAGCTCCCTTTCGCAAGGAACTTAATATTATTTATTTCTACCCATGACCAATCCTCTCTTTTATTTCAGTGTGACTCCCCTAAGTGTGTTTAAACTCTCTGAGCTAGCCTATTTCAGTTCTATGTACTATATGCAGACCGTGCTAAGCTACATGGTGCTCCCACTAGGGGGGTACTCCATTTACTCATCTAACAGATTCATAACAATTTCTGGGAGTCTACCATGACCTATTTAGACTAACTCCAGAGTTTCATAATTTTCCTAATTATTTGGGCATTTAATCTAATTAACCTAAGACTCCGAATGCCCTACTTTGAACATGAAATGCACTTTTAAATCAGAAACAAATCACCACAAAATTATGATAAATACTAAGTAACATTTCTATAGCAAATCAAAGGTCTAAGAATTTTCAGAATTGTTTAGGCCCCAAATCCATAATTTAGAACATAAAGTCAATATTACCATTTTAAGAAGCAAAGGCTAGCAATATTGTTCTACAAATTATAATGAAAATCCAGTAAGTCTATCATTGCTTAAAAACACTCTCGAAGTATTCTCCCAATTTTTCAGTGAACAGTAGCCCCTAATTTAATTTTAAATCAATAATTCCATAGCCATTGGTTATTGAAGCAAGTACTGTAAAAATTCATCTAATAATTATGACATAATTCCAGGAGATAGATAATGATCTAAAACTAACCCTAACCTAGTTTTACAATTTTATAAAACATGAGGGGCTCTGAATCTAATTAAAAGTAATCTTCCAGCTTTATAACTTTGTGAAATAAGTACTGTTTTTAATCGCCTAAAACTTATGCGAAAATTTCAGATCCAACATGATGACATAAAACCCACACTAACCAAGTTTCATAATTTTCGCAGTAATATTAGGCTCTATATCTATTTTTGATAAGAAATCCACAATTCATAATGTATGAAACAAGTACTTAAAATAATCATCTAAAAATTCTAATAAAAATACAAATGGGACTAACATGATGTAAAACTTTCAAATACTAAATTTCACAACTTTTTAGTAAACAAAAATATCATAACAAGCAAAATAATCTTAAGGACACAATTAGGGTTATTAAGGAAGTACTGATTTTATTAGCCAAAAAATTCCACTAAAATTATTTCAGGACTCTTTTTATCAGAGAAATACCCTATCCAAGTTTCAAGTTATTGTGAGGTGTTTTGATTGCCTAAACCCAACTATTGGGCTTTGTGCCCTAAACTAGGATTAGGGATTTGAGGAGGTTAAAGGCTTCCAAATTCAATTACACTTCAACCAAAGGACCATAGCCACCCTATGATCACTTCCACCAAGTCTCAAGTCATTTCAAGGTCATTTGACCCCATGACCTTCAAACCCTAAAAATCTCTATAAAAGGAGCCTTCCCTAGGGTTCTAGGGCTACCCTATCCCAAACCACCCCAAATCCCATTGGGGGGGGTGTTACATGCCATAAAAATAAAGTGGCCAAAATATCAGCCTCTGTTGAGGGGATTTGACCACTCAAACACCAAAAAGAGCACTTTGACCAACAAACCCTTATAATGGCAAGGCTAAGGTTTGCAAAATTCCAACCTAAATCATCTCAAAATGAGATGAAATTTTATTCAGAGCCTTATACTGACCCCTAGGACCACTCAACAAAACTTGGGAGCCATTGGAGGTAATTGGGCCTCTTAATAAATTTAATCATGGTTTATTAAATAATTACAAAAACTATAGAAATATATTCTCCAAAAATTCCCATTTTTTAGAAATTTTCTAGGTATAGGTAAGAGTGACCCCCATCCAAAATTTCAAGTAATTTGGATTGCTTGATTGGTGGGGGCACTCAAACCAAGTTCTGGTCAAGCCTATGTATAGATCCTACCACAATGGGTGCTGTACTCAAACCACTTACCCAAATGGGTTCAAACAAATTTTAAAATAAACTAGACTTCACTGGCTACAACTTTGATATTGGCCACATTTTATGTAGGAGGGCCTATGTATTTTTAATATTTAATTTAAAAGAGTCCAATAAACAGGACAGAAATTTCAGAATTTAATAAACATGATCCATCACGAATCTTGAAGTAGATCCAACGCCTCCTGGTCATCTTCTTCCTCCAGCCAATGGCTGTGGTTAGCCCTACGTGGAGCATATTCCATCCCTTTTTCCTGGCCTCCTAGCCATCTCTCTGGCCGGCCACCACTCCCACCACCTTCGTTGAGGTGGGGGCTATCGTCGGGCGGCGGCACGGCCGCCAGAGGGGCGGTTTCCAGTGAACACGAGTGGTATAAAAACCATGAAAAATCTGAAATTTTGCTCACACGATCTGGCTCATTTGAGCCCGATTTCTCTCCTATTTAATTCATAGGATCTATGCATTGAAGAAGGAGAAGAGGAGGACCTTTAACCGTGCTTGCCGACGGGTTTGGTGGTGGTGCACCATGGCCGGTGGTGGAGCTTTCAGATGCTTTACAACAACCCAGTGAACTCCCTCATTTTCTTAAGTGTGATGGTGGAAACGAATGCTCTTGGTCTAGGGGAGATTTTAAAAGGGTAAAATGGGGGGAGAGGAAGGGTCATGGCGTCAAAGCCATTTATGGCCATGAAGGAGAAATTTCGGCCACCCCATATCACTTGCATTCAACAACCAAGAGGCTGGAGAAAACCCTTGGTCTCCTCTAACTAATGAGGGGAAGATGAATCAAGACATTAGGGATGAAGGGAGGAGGCCCCTTGGCCTTCCAAAGCCATTAATGGCTCTCTTTAAACCACTTTCATTTTCTCTCATTAATGGTAGAATTATAAGAAACTCTCATTTTCTCTCTCCTAATTACTATGAACGAATTTGCTCATCTATCTAGCCTATTGGCAGCCCATAAAATCATTATTAATAATTAGGATGGGGTTAGCCCAAGTGAGGGAAATGGGCTTGAGTTTTAGTTAGCCCATTTGAGCTAAGTTTGACATAACTTAGATTAGGGTTGACCTTGGTAATTTTGACCTTTTGAGTTACTCTCAATGGGTCCTTGGTGACCCATTGGACTCCCCTAAGGTCTAGGTAGGGTTGAGTAGGGTAGACTTGGCACCTTGGAGGTCACTTATCCCTTAGTAAGGGCACTTGACCACTTTGGGGCTAGAGTTGACTGAGGTCAATTTTACCTTTTGAGTTACTCTTAATGGGTCCTTCGTGACCCATTGGACTCCCCTAAGGTCTAGGTAGGGCTGGGTCGGGTAGACTTGGCACCTTGGAGGTCACTTTTCCCTTAGTAAGGGCACTTGACCACTTTGGGGCTAGAGTTGACTAAGGTCAATTTGACCTTTTGGGTTGACTCCAATGGGTCCTTAGTGACTCATTGGCCTTTCCTAAGGTCTAGAAAGAATTGGATAGGGTTGATTTGGCACATTAGAGGTCAATTTCCCTTAGTTAGGGCACCTTGCCCAATTTAGGCCTATGGTGGTCTTACGTCAATTCGACCACTTTTGGTTGATTTCAATGGACCCTTAGGGCTCTAATGGATCTTCTAATAGTTTTGGGATATTGTGGTGGGGTCATGGAGTCATGGTGAAGCCCTATGGTAATCCTAAACTAGTGTTTAGAATTCTACTATTTGCAAACCATTGTGATCTCCACCTTCATGCCTAAGCTCACTTGGAATTCTTGGGCTTCTTAGGGTTTTATCATGACCTAGTCATGACAAAACCACTCCTAGGGGTCTAGATGGAAATGGGATGTTACAATTGGCACCCCCTACATGGGTACCTAGGTAATTTGGCCGCTGGGCCCTACTTGACATGTTCCAAGGATCTGGAGGTCAACTCGCCGCAACACTCCATCCTGCTAATGCGACCTTTCTCCCACAGTTCGCCTTCCTTACTTTAGGTGAGCGCAAGCCAGGCCGCAAAAGTCCGCCTGTTCTCGGTCTGAGGTGGGCTGGCAGCGAGGTCGCTTATGAGAGAGCGGGTTGGGTGGGTCAGCTCGCGCACCTTACCCGCCTAGCCTTGACGAGAGCAAGCTGGACGCTTTGGGTTGCTACTTCGGGATTGGAGCTTAGCTCAATGAAGGTCGGGTCCACATCGATGAACTTCAGGTGGGCGCTGGCCGGGTGGTTCACCTCGCTCAGCTCGCCCGCCTAATTATGCGGGCGCGAGTTGACCATTTTGAGCTCGCCATTTCTGGCCTGGTTGACCCACTCGGCGAACACGTTGTTGTACACAATTCTTGCTCTTTTTGATCTTGTCCAAGCTAGGAAAGAATCATCCAACCCACGTGTTCGGTGAGAGCTTTTCTGAGCTGGAGAGAATCTTTCGGTGGGTCCAACCGTCGTGCTATAAATATACCACCAGACCTTTGGAAAAGCCCCACCTTCTTTTGATCTCTATTGTGAGTTATACATGAGCGATGCCTGTGCCTGAGGAGGTGCGAGCGCATCTAGCAGCCGCGACGGAAGGAACCAAGGAGCATGCCCTTGATACGGCTCTGTGGTTCGCGCGTGGGTTGCCCTGCTCCCTTTTTAGGACGGTGAAGCGGAGAATGATTAGGCGGTCTCCTGCGAACGTACTGCCAGGGTCCAGCTCGGCGGACGGTGCTGAGGTCACCCATGCGGTATGCGAGCTTCCTGCTTAATTTGTCTTTTCGCCCCTGATTCTTTTTGTCGCAGGTGGTATCTGGTGGAGGCGGTGTCGGAGGGAAGCTGGATCGTCCCCTTCTGCCGAAAACCGGTCAGGTCACCATCCCTTCGGGCTAGGGGCGCCTCCTATGACGAGTTTATGGCCGCCGCTTCCTACCGGGCTAGGGAAGACCTTAGTAACTCCTGAAGGGGAAACCTTCCAGGACTGACCGGGATCTTCCTGGCCATCCGCTGGTGCTGGTGACGTGCCAAACCAAAGTGAGTCTTAACTCTTTCCCGTTTGTCATTATTTTCTCCTGATCCTCCCTTCTGCAGGCTTCAATGTGATCTCTTCCTCCGACATTGACATGAGCGAGGGGTATTTGCCTCCCCATGATACGGATCATATTTCGGAGTACCTGGGTGACCCGCTGGATGTTGAGATGATGAAGAGGAAAGCAACGTGACTATTCAAAAAGCACACCCTAATGTTGCTGGAGGTTTATAATCGGGTAGAGAAGGACAAGGCCAAGATGGAGGAGAGGTTGGCGGTTCTAGAGGGGAAGAGATGACCAACCGACGGGGATGGAGTTACTTCTACGGGGGTGCAAATTAGCGAGCCGAGGAGTGGCTTAGGCATGCCTCAGAGGATGTCGACCGGGCTAAAGAAGAGCTGTTGGCGGTTCATGAGTATCATTATCCTCATGTACCGCCCCGATCCGGGATGCTTAGGCGAGGGAGGTGGAAGTAGATTCAGTACTGAGCCGCCATCCCCTCCCTGGTTTTGATTGGCTGAGCCGGGTCTTGCCCGTATTCTAGGCCAGTTCATGGGAAATTTTAATGTTTGTAATAATTTAAGACTCCCTCACCCGCCAACAAGCCTAATTCTTCGTTCTATGTTACTTTTATTGCGTTATAGTTTAGTTCTCTCTGGGTGAATGTGGATGAAGCATTCTTCCTCGCCTACCCCTCCTTTGTGCAGGAGCGAGGTTATTGAATCGGCTCACCCAGCTCGCCCGTCTAGTCTCAGCGGGAGCGAGCCGGGTGCTCGCAGATTGCGAGTCCGAATGGCTTGCTCCTCTCAGTTGTGGGGTGCGAGTCGTGGCTCGCCCGTCTCTTGGGTGAGCGCGAACGAGCGCGACTTACTATTAAACGGTCTTAGCGTCACATCGGCGAGCTAATGTAAACTTGTGGTTAATTCGGAAGTCGAAGCGTCGTGGTGTATTCCGCTACCCGCACTTTTCCCGCCGGCAGAACATTTTCCCACGCTTTTTTCTTCCTATAAATAAGCCCCGCCGACCCTCTTTCTCACCCACCACATTTAAGATTTCTCTGCTTCCTGCATCTCTCGACTCACCCGTTTTTTGAGAGAACTCTGGCGTCGCGCTTGGCAATACTCCCACGAGATGGGTGGTGGTGGTGGTGAGGCGGATGGGCGGAGTAAGTCCGCTTGGACTTTCTCCGAATTCAACTTCTCTCACGCCGTTGTTTCTGAAGATGAGTTCTTTGAAATCATTGGTAACTACATACCACCAGGCTTCGTGGCGAGGCGACTCGGGGTGGAGGATAAAATCAACGACCATTCTGCAGGGGAACTCGCCATCCCCATGCGCATTTCGAAGCGGGTCTCAGCTTCCTCTATGGCTGGAGGTCAGCCAAATACTGAAATTCTTCGGGGTCGTCCCTGGCCAGATGACCCCCAACTCCATTGCAGTGATGATTGGGTTCGAATGATTCCTATGCGAAGAGCGAATCGAGTTCAGTCTCACGGTCTTCCGCAAGCTGTTCTCCTTTTGGGAGAATAAGGATGGGACCACCTACTTTTTTATTGTCCAAGTCAAGGTGCGAGAGGCCGTCAATAAGAGCAACAATTGGCTAAAGAAGTTTGTCTTCGTCAAAGGGAACTTCAGCATCGTCCCCTTCTCGCCGGTCCAGCTCAGCGAGGCGAGCTACCGCCCCCTAGCCTGGTTCCACGAGGCAGAGCTATGTGGGTTCTTCGCGGGGAAGAACTTCGAAGTTGCGTTCCTTCGTAAGAACTTGGACGAACTCACCCCCATCCCTCCCGGGGGAGGAAAGTTACTCGCACCTCTCCATTTTTACTTCATTGTTACCCTTCAAATTTTGAATCTCCTTTTTGCAGGTAAGCGGGACATCCCCTTGCACCCCCCTTACGAGAGCACGCGGCTCGCTCCTAGCAAGCTCGCCCGTGCCGAAGCCGAAGTCGCCACTCATCGCGAGACTCTTGCCTCAGCTCCCCCGAAGTGGCCTAGCTGCGGTTCGCTTCCTCCACCGCCACAGCACAAGAAACCAAAGAAAGCGAGCAGCCCACCTCCCTCAGCTCGCGAGAAAGGTAAGGCCCAGGTTGGCCAACAAGCTGGGAATCTCGCTCCTACGGCCCCTCTGGCTGACAACTCTCCCGTCGGGGAGGTTGGCACCTCCAGGATGCAAAAAGGTGCTCATCCTGCCGCAACGCCGATGCCAAGAGGGCACCACAACTTCGGCCATGGCGAGGCGGCTCTGGATGAGCTCGACGTCCTGCTCCTTCAATGGGACAAGGAGAAGAACCGGGTCTTCGTCTCCACACTGCTGCCGAGCAGGCTGGAGCAGGATACCATCGACGGTGAGTGTAACGCCCCATTTTTTCAGCGATTATTTTTATTCTCGTTTGGCGTTACGATGATGCGTTTCCGTGGCTTGTGCCATTTGTGGAGTGTGGTTTAGCTCCTTAGAACTGAGTGCCCTATTCTGTAGCCTGTTGGCAAGATCTCCCTAGCAAGCCGAGTCGTTTTGGGTGACGCGGTGTGGCCTCTCGGGGGATGTTGGTGTTTGGCTTTATTTGGGTATAACTCGAGTTCTGTTCGTCGAAAATTAATTTCGACTTCGCCGTTGTGTTCGTATCGTGGGTATTTAGCTACGGTGCGAATTTCGTCGAATTCCGAGGTAGTTCGGTTTTCGCGTCGATTTGGTGCTTTATGTAATTTTGTAATTAATTATATAATTATATAATTATATATATATATATAGAATGAGAGGCACGCATCATCTTCTCCGATTAAAAGAAACCGCCGGCCCTGTACGAGAGAACGGAGAAACCGCCTACCCTTCCCTTCAGACGCCGATTCCCGAAGCGTTTGTGGACGGAATTTGATTCCGAGAGTGGATTCAGATTGCTCTCATCAAGACCTTCATTCCTACGGTAAGAAATTCGATTTTCGTGGAGTTTTGGGAGGATTGGAATTTCCGGTTTTGGAAGTTTTCCGCCATTAATGGCCGAGTTTTTGTTCTAGGTGTTGCGGCCGTTTTGATCCGTGCGAAGAGGAGGAAAGCAGTCCAAAGCTTCGCTGTGATTGAGGCAAGTGGTATTCTTGCCCTTGCCAAGTTTTCTTTTCGATTTTCTTGCTGAAATTGAAATCCCGGTTAGCCCAGGTTAGAGGCCTTGTTGTTCTCATTTTCTTGCTAACTATAGGGCTTAGTTCTTCCTACTGAAACCCCCCCCCTATTTTGTGATGATTGGAATCCAAATTGTCGGCGTGGAGCCGTTGTTTTCCTTTATTTTGATTGTTGCTCTGGTTCGGGTGTAGCCGAGAGGGAGAGTTAGGAGGGGGGTGTGGTTGCCGATTTTTCGTTAAGGTATTACTCGAATGATTAGGCATAGTTTGTATGGTAGTGGTGCGCGACGTTGATAGTTGTCTGCTGCTACTGCAGTGGCGTGAGTCGTGTGCGCGTTCCGGTGTCGTTTGGGAAATTCCAAACGGTACAGGTTGGCCGCGCACGGTCATCAACCGTTAGGGCGCACGAACACTGGTCCTGTGCCTCTGCTCGTGCGCGGCGGTCTTTCAGTTTCCAAAGTTCTGTCTCGGAAAATTGCACGAGCGCTGGCAACAGTGCGCACGACCAGTGGTCGTGCGACATTGATCGTGCGCAGTTGCTAGGTTTTCTGTCAGGTTTTCCAGGTTCGCTTCGCACGATCATCAGCCGATGAGTGCGCACGACCACTGATCGTGCGTCACTGATCGTGCGCTTTGTATATTTTCTTTTGCTAGGCGAATTTAGATGGTTTCGAGTGCGGGAGTTTAGATACTCAAGTGGCAGGCAACTACTCGAGTTCTGGATCTTCTGCCTTGGTCGTTCGACTGTCGTCGAGCTCCGTATTCTTTAGTGGGCTTGTGGGTAGTGGTATTATTTTGGCGGCGAGTGAGGCTAGCTCGCTCAACGCCAAAGTTTAGGTAGGCACTGAGTGGGTTTCACTCAACGCCTAGTCGTGTTGGTTTATTTCAACACTCTTCCTTTACCTTGTATTTCGTTTCCGAGTGGATTTCCAGTTGTATTTCTGGGTTTTCCTTGTCGGCCGTTTTCTTTATTTTCCTAAAGGCCGAATCGTGGGTAGTAGTGGTGGTTGTAGCTCTTTATGGGGGTGGAGTTGTGTGATATAGCCAAGGCCACCCATGTTTTCTTGCTCCAGGTACGGGCTGGGCATATCGGGTGGAAGGTCCCTTGTGTTTTAACGTGTTGACCCTCGAGCTTTTGACTTGGACATGGTGGATTGGGGGACTGCGTTTGGCTTCGATCCGGTTCCTCGTTGTTGTTTTTGCTACTATCACTTCCCACAGTTTAGGGTGTTAGAAGTTTCTTCTTTGGTAGTTTGCAACATTCTGGCTCTTGGTAGCCTAGTAGGCCCTGCAGGATGTGGTTCCTGGGCTGGGTCGTTGCTGTTGCTTTGCACGTTGTGCATTTCTTGTGGTCCTGTTGTGGACAGTTGTGACTCTTTCTACTGCATGTTTTTCTGGTACTTTGTCCTTTTGGTTGACTCTTTCATGCAGTTTTTCTTTGTTTAGCTTGCTGAGGTATTCTGTTTTCTTTTGGAATACCCCAGGTTCTAAGCTGTAGCCAGTCTGGTGGCTAGTTGGAGGTGGTGTTGTTGGTGGACTCCCGGACCTTGGAGTTCTGTTTACCTTATTAGTGAGGTTGTTTTCAGTACTTTCTTACAGACATATATTTGTGCTAGTGGGTTCGTGTCAGGTTGTTGGTTCCCACTGGTAGTTTTACCTTGTACTAGATATATATACTATTGCTGCTACCATTTTCTGGAGATAGTCTACTTGCTCTGAGAAGGTTTTATGCTAGGTTGCTAGTTATTTTTAAACTATAATTGTTATTATAAATAAAGCTCATGATCAGCATATTTTATAAGCGAAATCACTAATTTTCCAAATCACGTATAAAGACTGTTTTCTTATATATTATATAAATTAAATGTAGGGTCTTGCATAGCATGAGCGGTTCTCTTGGGACCCTTATGTGCTCTTTAGGATGTCAAAACTAAATAAAGTATTTTTCCGCAGCGTATAAATATAGTTTTTCTTTCGTGGACTAGGTGATCCACTGAGCCGAGGGATACGGACTCTAATTATAACTGATTTTCTAATCATTAATCACATGATTTTCTTTCATTAAGTTGGTAGTTGGTTTTGCCTGAGCGTCAGCAGTTATCCCCTGCTTGACGTGGCATCATGATGCGTGTTTTCTCTTACTCTGATAATTCTTAATTCGGAGAAAATGCGGGTTGTGACAGTTGGTATCAGAGGGAGGTTGCTTGACAAGTTAGTTGAGCAACCTTCCTTGGATACTTTTAGTAGTTCAGCATCATGTCATTCACACACCGATATGTCATCAGCACGTCTTGGCAAAAGCACGAACACTACACTCATAGCATAACATGAAGTATACGGGGCATATTATGTAGTATGGGATGCATAATATGTGTTCGTATATGGATCCACCATAGGGGCTACATGTGAGGGTTATGTAGTATGGGATGCATAACCTCACCACATGACTGCGACTAGCACGTTTCTTTTTCGTTGCATGGAAATGTTATGTAGTATGGGATGCATAACATTTTCATGCGTACGCCGCTCATAACATGCATTAGGGCCTTTTTTTAGAATGCATAACACAATCATGCATATCATATCATTGCATAAGCACAACGCGCCGAGCTAAAGATTTACAGGATGACATATGTACACACATGAGTTTTCAAATTAACATAAGTTCATGCATCCGATCTAGGCACAAGAGTTAGTAAGGTGGTGGTTAACCATCCTAGGTTAGGGCATATCATCTAATTTTTGTGAAGAAGATAAACTCTCAGAGCAAGTTTAGCAGCTTTAAGTCTATATCTACATATGTATTGTCTGTACTGGTAATTGGTTCTAGTCGTGGGATTTGGATCTGATTTGCGTTGTAATGATTTTTAGGATGGCTAGGCGTCCTGCGACTCGATCGACTCCCCTGTCTGAGGGTGAATCTTCTGGAGCTCAGAACGATGCGGTGATCGAGAGTCTACGTCAGAGTAGCGAAGCTATGGGCAGGCAGTTGGAGGAGGTGCAAGCCCAGATTCAGTCTTTGGTGGCAGTTGTGGCAGGGCAGGCTCAGGGTGCGCAAGTTCCTGCTGGGGGGGTTAGCTGTTCCTCCTCCTCCTGCACCCTTGAGACCTCCAGTGGTGGTGCCAGTAGAGATGGCCTTCATCTCGCAGTTTCAGAGGCTGAGCCCTCCCACTTATGATGGGAAGGCAGATTTCATGGTGATAGACGACTGGCTGATCTCCATGGAGGAGATGTTCTCGTACTCAGGGATTTCAGATGACCAGAGGGTGATGTTAGCCACCTATCAGCTCAAACGGTTGGCTAAGAGTTGGTGGCTGAGAGAGAAGGAGAGCTTGGTAGCCGGATGCTCGTGGGAGATGTTCAAGGAGATGCTGTTGAGGAAGTTCTTACCCTCGGTCGAGCGTGACCGCCTCATAAATGATTTCCTCTATCTGAAGCAAAGGCAGCTCACGGTGGGTGAGTATGAGATAGAGTTTATTAAGTTGAGCCATTTTGCCCCTGGATTGGTCAGCGTTGAGGCTGATCGAGTTAAGCGATTTCTCGGTGGTTCGAGGAGTGAGGTGCAGAAGTTGGCCAGTGCTTATGGGTCAGTGACTTATGCTGGAATTGTAGAGGCTGCTCTTAAGGTTGAGGCTATTGAGACGGCGAAGAGCAGAGGCCAGCAGTTGAAGAAGGATAAGAGGAAGTTGGTAGAGGAGAAGAAACCCCTGGTACCCGATTCTGTTCGGGGAAAGAGGAGCAGGGTGGTGTGCAGTTTTTGTGGCCGGTCAGGCCATCCTGTCGAGAGGTGTTTCAAGAAGGCGGCAGCTCAGAAGAAGGAGCAGGTTCATGCGATTCAGGGTGCGCCTAGGAGAGATGTCTCCTGTTCAGTTTGCAAGCGATCCGGCCATGATGCGGCCCAGTGTTGGACCAAGGATAAAGTCTGCTCTCAGTGTGGGAAGAAGGGGCACATCAAGTCGAGGTGTCCTCAGGTCCAATCAGCTCTTCCTGCAGTTCCGTTACAGGCTTTACCTCCACCTCAGCGTGTGGACAAGGGAAAGGGGAAGCTGAACGTGATTTCTTCCGAGGAGGCTCAGACTTCGACCCAGGTGATCTCAGGTTAGTTGGTTGTTGTTTTTCTTTCTAGCCTGGAAGTTTAGTTGCTAGATTATTTGCGGTACTGTTGTGCTAGTTCCTTAGCTTTGTGCGCTCCTATAGGGAAATTTAAGGTGAAGAACCGCTGGGCGCGTGTTCTGTTTGACTCCGGCGCTACCCACTCGTTCGTGGCTAGAGTCTTTGTGGAGCGTCATCGGTTGTCTCTAGATCGTGTTCGGGATTCCTTCCGTGTCAAGTTTCCCTCTGGTGAATCTGTGTTGTCAGATTTGGGTATTTTGGATTGCCCGGTTTTGTTGGGGGATTTTCTTGCGAAGGCGAACCTGAAGATGATTGATCTAGAGGACTTCGATGTCATTTTGGGCACGGACTGGCTCTCTCGGTATGATGCGGTCATTCAATGCAAAGGAAAGCGCTTGGACTTCATCAGGGACGACGGTCAGCCCGGCAGCGTGTATGCTGATCCGTGTCAGAATTAACCTGTTCTCTCTGCGGTATGTGTTCAGAGATTGTTTCTTTCTGATTGTTGTGTTTGTTTAGTCTCGGCGGTTGGAACCGTTGTTAGCATGCCACGCTTGGAGGAGATTCCTATTGTTCGTGGTTTTGCCGATGTTTTTCCTGATGATCTTCCTGGTATCCCTCCTGAGCGGGATGTGGAGTTTGTTATTGATTTGGAGCCGGGTACGCGTCCTATTGCTAAGGCACCGTACCGGATGGCCCCTCGTGAGCTAGAGGAGTTGCGAATTCAGTTAGATGAGTTGTTGGCTAAAGGTTTTATCAGGCAGAGTTCGTCGCCTTGGGGTGCTCCTGTTTTGTTCGTAAAGAAGAAAGATGGGTCGATGCGGCTTTGCATCGACTATAGAGAGTTGAACAAGGTCACTATCAAGAACAGGTACCCTCTGCCGAGGATCGATGATTTATTTGACCAGTTGCGTGGTAGCACGGTGTTCTCCAAGATCGATCTTCGTTCGGGCTATCATCAGCTCAGGATCCGTGAGGCAGATATTCCACGGACTGCGTTTAGGTCGAGGCATTGACACTTTGAGTTTTTGGTGATGTCGTTTGGTTTGACCAACGCACCATCAGCTTTCATGGACATGATGAATCGAGTATTCAAGCATTTCCTTGACAAGTTCGTGGTGGACTTCATTGATGACGTGTTGGTTTATTATCGCAGTGCTGAGGAGCATGAGTAGCATCTGCGCTTGGTACTATCAGAATTAAGGAACCACAAGTTATTCGCCAAGTTGAGCAAGTGCGAATTTTGGTTGCCTCAGGTTTCTTTTCTAGGCCACGTGGTGAACAAGGATGGGATCTCGGTTGACCCAGAAAAGATTGCAGCAGTGATGGATTGGAGTAGGCCGAATACTCCTAAGGAGATCAGAAGTTTCTTAGGGTTGGCTGGCTATTACAGGAGATTCGTGGAGGGTTTCTCTTCTCTAGCCGCACCTTTGACCAAGCTGACTCAGAAGAATGTGGCTTTTGTTTGGAGCGAGAAGTGCGAAGAAGCTTTTCAGGAGTTAAAGAGGAGATTGTGTACTGCTCCCGTTCTGACCCTTCCTACTGAGGGCGTGGATTATGATGTGTATGTGGATGCTTCACATATAGGACTGGGATGTGTATTAATGCAGGATGGAAAAGTAATCGCTTATGGGTCAAGGCAGCTGAAGACTCATGAGAAGAATTATCCTACGCATGACCTTGAGTTTGCAGCGGTTATCTATGCGTTGAAGTTGTGGAGGCACTTACTTTATGGGGCTCAGTGCAAGATTTTTACTGACCATAAGAGCCTGAAGTACGTGTTCACGCAGAAGGAATTGAATCTGCGTCAGCGGCGGTGGCTTGAGTATGTGGCGGATTATGACGTAGAAATCCAGTATCATCCGGGCAAGGCCAATGTGGTGGCCGACGCCCTGAGCCGAAAGACGGGAAAGATCTTTAACCTCTCCGCCGATCGGTTAGTTGAGGAGTTCCTCCTTATGGATATTTCAGTGGGATGCTGTGGTTTGCAGAGTAGTTTGTCAGTGGCAGAGCTGTCCTGGATTTCTTTGACTAGACTTCATCAGAAGGACGATCCGGATCTGTTGCACCTTTTTACCAGGACAGAGAAGGGAGAGTTGCCAGATTTTGCTATTGATGATACGGGTACTTTGAAGTACCGCGGCAGGTTTTGCGTTCCCGCTGTTGGGGACATTAGAGGTATGATCTGCAGTGAGGCTCATGGTTCCAGCGTTGCCTACCATCCAGGATCTACGAAGATGTACCGTGACTTAAGGCAAATTGCCTGGTGGTATGGTATGAAAGGAGATATAGCCCGATTTGTTGCTGAGTGTCACACTTGCAAGCATGTGAAGGCCGATCATGGAAGGCCTGGTGGTAAGTTGACTCCGTTGGAGATCCCGACTTGGAAGTGGGAGAGTATATCTATGGACTTCATTACGGGTTTGCCAAAATCCCCGAGGGGATTTGATTCTGTTTGGGTTATAGTGGATAGATTGACGAAGTGTGCTCACTTCGTGCCTTATAAGATTGATTACCCGATGAAGAAGATAGCAGAGTTGTACTTGAATGAATTCATCCGACTCCACGGTGTGCCGGTTAGCATCATTTCTGATCGAGACTCCCGGTTTACTTCTCGTTTTTGGTAGAGTCTACAGGAGGGTTTGGGTACGGATCTGAGGAATTCTACTGCGTACCACCCTCAGACCAATGGGCAGACGGAGCGGGTCAATCAGATTGTTGAGGATATGATCAGGTGCTATATTTTAGACCACGGTGGAGCGTAGGATGAGCGTCTGCGACTCATGGAATTTGCTTATAATAACAGTTATCAGGAAAGCTTGCAGATGGCTCCGTTCGAAGCTTTGTATGGGAGGCGCTGTAGGACTCCGTTGTTTTGGGCTGAGGCTGGTGAGAAGCCTTTGTTGGGTCCAGATGCTCTGGAAGAGATGGAAGTCGCCGTGAAGCTTATTCGTGAAAAGCTTCGTTTAGCTCAGGAGAGGTATGAAAAGAATGCCAATCGGCGTAGGTCTGCTTTGGAGTTTTTAGTAGGGGATCATGTATACCTCAAGGTTTCTCCAATGGTTGGTGTGAAGAGATTTGGTAAAAATCGGAAATTGGACCCAAGGTATGTGGGCCCGTTCGAGATTTTGGAGCGGATTGGTGTGTCTGCTTATAGATTGGATTTGCCAGCGAACTTCCCTGGTGTTCATAATGTTTTTCATGTTAGCCAATTGCGGAAGTGTGTGCGCAGCAGTGGGCAACTCTTGGATGTTGTGCCCCAGTTGGAGCCCAACCTCTCTTTTGTTGAGGTGCCAGTTCGTATTTTGGATACTCAGGAGCGTGTGCTGCGAAAGAAGTCCATACCGATGGTGAAAGTTCTATGGAAAAATCAGGATTTGGAGAGCGCGACTTGGGAGCTAGAGTCGGCCATGAGGAGGGCGTACCCTCACCTGTTTTGCTGATTTGATCGGTATGTTTACCTTTGTAACTTCTGTTTGTTACTTTTTTCCTTCTTTAGTAGGAGGGTTGTGCGTAAAGTTTCGGGACAAAACTTTCTTTTAGGGGAGTGACTGTAACGCCCCGTTTTTTCAGCGATTATTTTATTCTCGTTTGTCGTTACGATGACGCGTTTCCGTGGCTTGTGCCATTTGTGGAGTGTGGTTTAGCTCCTTAGAACTGAGTGCCCTATTATGTAGCCTGTTGGCAAGATCTCCCTAGCAAGCCGAGTCGTTTTGGGTGACCCGGTGTGGCCTCTCGGGGGATGTTGGTGTTTGGCTTTATTTGGGTATAACTCGAGTTCTGTTCATCGAAAATTAATTTCGACTTCGCCGTTGTGTTCGTAGCGTGGGTATTTAGCTACGGTGCGAATTTCGTCGAATTCCGAGGTAGTTCGGTTTTCGCGTCGATTTGGTGCTTTATGTAATTTTGTAATTAATTATATAATTATATAATTATATATATATATATATAGAATGAGAGGCACGCATCATCTTCTCCGATTAAAAGAAACCGCCGGCCCTGTACGAGAGAACGGAGAAACCGCCTACCCTTCCCTTCAGACGCCGATTCCCGGAGCGTTTGTGGACGGAATTCGATTTCGAGAGTGGATTCGGATTGCTCTCGTCAAGACCTTCATTCCTACGGTAAGAAATTCGATTTTCGTGGAGTTTTTGGAGGATTGGAATTTCCGGTTTTGGAAGTTTTCCGCCATTAATGGCCGAGTTTTGGTTCTAGGTGTTGCGGCCGTTTTGATCCGTGCGAAGAGGAGGAAAGCAGTCCAAAGCTTCGCTGTGATTGAGGCAAGTGGTATTCTTGCCCTTGCCAAGTTTTCTTTTCGATTTTCTTGCTGAAATTGAAATCCCGGTTAGCCCAGGTTAGAGGCCTTGTTGTTCTCATTTTCTTGCTAACAATAGAGCTTAGTTCTTCCTACTGAAACCCCCCCTATTTTGTGATGATTGGAATCCAAATTGTCGGCGTGGAGCCGTTGTTTTCCTTTATTTTGATTGTTGCTCTGGTTCGGGTGTAGCCGAGAGGGAGAGTTAGGAGGGGGGGGGGGTGTGGTTGCCGATTTTTCGTTAAGGTATTACTCGAATGATTAAGCATAGTTTGTATGGTAGTGGTGCGCGACGTTGATAGTTGTCTGCTGCTACTGCAGTGGCGTGAGTCGTGTGCGCGTTCCGGTGTCGTTCGGGAAATTCCAAACGGTACAGGTTGGCCTTGCACGGTCATCAACCGTTAGGGCGCACGACCACTAGTCGTGTGCCTCTGCTCGTGCGCGGCGGTCTTTCAGTTTCCAAAGTTCTGTCTCGGAAAATCGCACGAGCGCTGGCAACAGTGCGCACGACCAGTGGTCGTGCGACACTGATCGTGCGCAGTTGCTAGGTTTTCTATCAGGTTTTCCAGGTTCGCTTCGCACGATCATCAGCCGATGAGTGCGCACGACCACTGATCGTGCGTCACTGATCGTGCGCTTTGTATATTTTCTTTTGCTAGGCGAATTTAGATGGTTTCGAGTGTGGGAGTTTAGATACTCAAGTGGCAGGCAACTACTCGAGTTCTGGATCTTCTGCCTTGGTCGTTCGACTGTCGTCGAGCTCCGTATTCTTTAGTGGGCTTGTGGGTAGTGGTATTATTTTGGCGGCGAGTGAGGCTAGCTCGCTCAACGCCAAAGTTTAGGTAGGCACTGAGTGGGTTTCACTCAACGCCTAGTCGTGTTGGTTTATTTCAATACTCTTCCTTTACCTTGTATTTCGTTTCCGAGTGGATTTCCAGTTGTATTTCTGGGTTTTCCTTGTCGGCCGTTTTCTTTATTTTCCTAAAGGCCGAATCGTGGGTCGTGGTTAGTAGTGGTGGTTGTAGCTCTTTATGGGGGTGGAGTTGTGTGATATAGCCAAGGCCACCCATGTTTTCTTGCTCTAGGTACGGGCTGGGCATGTCGGGTGGAAGGTCTCTTGTGTTTTCACGTGTTGACCCTCGAGCTTTTGACTTGGACATGGTGGATTGGGGGACTGCGTTTGCCTTCGATCCGGTTCCTCGTTGTTGTTTTTGCTACTATCACTTCCCACAGTTTAGGGTGTTAGAAGTTTCTTCTTTGGTAGTTTGCAACATTCTGGCTCTTGGTAGCCTAGTAGGCCCTGCAGGATGTGGTTCCTGGGCTGGGTCGTTGCTGTTGCTTTGCATGTTGTGCATTTCTTGTGGTCCTGTTGTGGACAGTTGTGACTCTTTCTACTGCATGTTTTTCTGGTACTTTGTCCTTTTGGATGACTCTTTCATGCAGTTTTTCTTTGTTTAGCTTGCTGAGGTATTCTATTTTCTTTTGGAATACCCCAGGTTCTGAGCTGTAGCCAGTCTGGTGGCTAGTTGGAGGTGGTGTTGTTGGTGGACTCCCGGACCTTGGAGTTCTGTTTACCTTGTTAGTGAGGTTGTTTTCAGTACTTTCTTACAGACATATATTTGTGCTAGTAGGTTCGTGTCAGGTTGTTGGCGCCCACTGGTAGTTTTACCTTGTACTAGATATATATACTATTGCTGCTACCATTTTCTGGAGATAGTCTACTTGCTCTGAGAAGGTTTTATGCTAGGTTGTTAGTTATTTTTAAACTATAATTGTTATTATAAATAAAGCTCATGATCAGCATGTTTTATAAGCGAAATCACTAATTTTCCAAATCACGTATAAAGACCGTTTTCTTATATATTATATAAATTAAATGCAGGGTCTTGCATAGCATGAGCGGTTCTCTTGGGACCCTTATGTGCTCCTTAGGATGTCAAAACTAAATAAAGTATTTTTCCGCAGCGTATAAATATAGTTTTTCTTTCGTGGACTAGGTGATCCACTGAGCCGAGGGATACGGACTCTAATTATAACTGATTTTCTAATCATTAATCACATGATTTTCTTTCATTAAGTTGGTAGTTGGTTTTGCCTGAGCGTCAGCAATTATCCCCTGCTTGACGTGGCATCATGACGCGTGTTTTCTCTTACTCTGATAATTCTTAATTCGGAGAAAATGCGGGTTGTGACAGTGAGGCCTATAATTTCTCATTCGGCCTCTACGTACGGGAAGATGCTTCCATCTATGATGAGGAATCCACGCAGGTTCTAATTCATGAAAGAACGTCGGCCCAGCTTCGTAGCCTTGAGCTGGCCCACTTGGTCAGCCGGCGATGCCTCTGGGTAGAGAAGAACTCCCCTTCACTCAAGAAGTATGAGAAGGAAGGGGTCCGCCGTCTCGCCCAGGAAGAGGAAGAACATCAAAAAGGGAGGGCCAATGCCTCTGATGTCGCCCTTGCCGTTTTGGAGTAAGAAATGGAGGTGCTGCGGGCGCTGGTGCGAGAGCTGGAAGCCATAGTGGACGCTCCGCCGACTTCCAAAAATGATTGTCAGCTCGCGCATTATACAAAGTATGAGTTGGAGGAGCTAATTAAGAAGAATACCGCCAGTGCCGCAAAGTACATCGTCCAGATGCTGCGACTGGCAGACCTCATCAAGAGCGAGGGTACAGACCTTTCCACAAGAGACGTGGTACCGACCTTATTTCTTCCGGTACCGAAGCCGGGATACGGGCCCTTCCATCCCATTTAGGAGGGGTTCGTCGCTCGGGGGGTCACCTTGATGAGTACTCGCACCTCGCTTAAGATATTTTTGCTGTAAAATGAACGCGGGCCGAGGCCCAGGACTTATAATTTTTGATCAATAAAATGCAGTCTGAAACTGTTTTATTAAGATACTTCTTTGTGGTGTAAATCTATCTCTTCTTTCTTGTACTCATGGTTTGCTTTTTATTCTTCTATTCGTTATCTCCCTTCCCATGGCTTGCGAGCTAGACCACATGCTTGTTCGGGACTTTGGAAATATAGGAGCGCCAGTTAGCCAAACCGCGAATGATGATACACGTCCTTCTTCCAGGATCGCCATACTATTCGCGAGGCAGAGCGGGCGAGCCGACTCGGTCCGCACCCGAGCCTCCTGTCTCCATGCGAGCTGGGCTTCATAGAGTCGTGACGTGGTATGAGTTCTCGCTGTCTTGGTTGCTTTTCGGGAGCTCGCCGAACTATAGGCTCGAGCTGGCCTTTCCGGCTGGCTGACCCATTAAGGTCATCTTGGCAGCCGTGACTTTTTCCTCCGTAGTCTGAACATCTAGGTCCCAACTTTAGGCGCCGCATTCACTAATACCTTATGTCCCGCTGGTCCGTTGGGGCCTGGGTTGACTCCACTGAGTTACACCCAGCCTTGCCAGCTAGGTGAGAGCTTGGCAGCGGGATCTGCTCGGGGTCTTGGTAGACTCCATCGAGTGACATCCAACCCTGCTAGCTTGGTGAGAGCCTGACAGTGGGATCTGCTCGGGGTCTGGGTAGACTCCATCGAGTGACATCCAGCCCTGCCAGCTAGGTGAGAGTCTTGCAGCGGGATCTGCTCGGGGTCTGGGTAGACTCCTCCGAGTGATATCCAGCCCTGTCAGCTATGTGAGAACCTGGCAGAGGGATCAACTCGGGGTCTGAGTAGACTCTACCGAGTGTCATCCAACCCTGCTAGCTAGGTGAGAGCTTGACAGCGGGATCTTCTCGGGGTCTGGGTAGACTCCACCGAGTGACATCCAGCCCTGCCAGCTAGGTGAGAGCCTGACAGCGGGATCTGCTCGGTGTCTGGTTAGACTCCTCCAAGTGACATCCAGCCCTGCCAACTAAGTGAGAGCCTGGCAGCAGGATGTTCTCGGGGTTTGGGTAGACTCCACCGAGTGATATCCTGCCCTGCCAGCTGGTTGATATCCTGGCAGCGGGATCTGCTCAGGTTTTGAGTAGACTCCACCGAGTGACATCCAGCCCTACTAGCTAGGTAAGAGCCTGGCAGCGGGATCTTCTGGGTAAACTCCACCGAGTGACATCCAGCCCTGCCAGCTAGGTGAGAGCCTGGAAGTGGGATCTGCTCGGAGTCTTGGTAGACTCCTTCGAGTGACATCTAGCCCTGCCAGCTGGGTGAGAGCCTGACAGCGAGATCTGCTTGGGGTCTGGGTAGATTCCTCCGAGTGACATCAAGCCCTGCCAACTACGTGAGAGGCTGACAGCGGGATCTGCTCTGGGTTTCTCTTCTTTAGATAGATCTTGTGGCATTGGCAAATTGCGTGGGTTGTGTAGCGCTTGATTTTCTTATGGTTAATTTATTTTAGTTATTCTCTTGTTCACTTTATTTTCGCTTAAGTTCATTCGTATTTTGTTGGGAGAGAACCACCCTTGCCCGAATCTTTTGTTTTTTGGTGGTTTCTCTTTTGGTACAACTCGCTCGACCGAACCGTGTGGGTTCTTTTCGCTTGAGAGGACCTTGGCCTATCGCCTTCGTATTATCTTAAGGGGCTTTCCGAACCCACCATAATCTTTAATTAGTAACAATATTAATTGATTCGTTGCTGCGTTAAATGCTTGAGCGTGACCTGCGGGATATTAGAGAGCGTTGTGTTTGTTTAATCGGCCACAAAAACGCTCAAAAGGACTAGCTAACATCATCCCACCACAAACCCGGAAGATCTCATAGCCCTTTCCCTCCCTTAGCCAAATGCCGAGCTAAGGCTACCTCAAAAAGCACAAGAAGGTCTGGGATCCTTTGAGCATGCCTTCTCAGGTACCTCCTTGGGTCTATTTATAGGATTCTAAAAATGGCCTGCAAATAACCAACCTCTACTATTCTGAACAACTATGTGCAGCCCAACGGGGTCTGCCAATAGCGTAACTTCGCTGCTTTAGAAGGATATTGGAACCCCATGCAAGGGCACTTAGGTAATTTGGCCGCTGGACCTTACTTGATAGGTTCCAAGGATCTGGAGGTCAACTCGCAGCAACACTCCATCCTGCTAACGTGACCTTGCTCTCATAGTTCGCCTTCCTTCCATTAGGCGAGCGCGAGCCAGGACGCGACAGTCAACCAGTTCTCGACCTAAGGCAGGCTGGCGGCAAGGTTACTTATGAGAGAGCGGGCTGGGTGGGTCAGCTCGTGCAGCTCGCCCTCCTAGCCTCGGTGAGAGCAAGTTGGTCGCTCTAGGTTGCTACTTCGGGACTTGAGCTTAGCTCAACGAAGGTCGGGTCCACATTGACGAACTTCAGGTGGGCGCTGCCCGGGTGGTTAAGCTTTCTCAGCTCGCCCGTCTAATTACGTGGGCGCGAGCTAGCCATTCTGAGCTCATCATTTCTGGCCTGGTTGACCCACTCGACGAACACAGAGTTGTATACATATGATAAACCTTGAACCCTTTTTGAGTAGCGTATGCAAGGAACAACCTGATCGCTCCGAGTATGACCACTGGAGCAAAGGTTTTATCAAAGTCGATCCCTTCTTCTTGTTTGTAACCTTGAGCTACAAGTCTGTATTTATTCTTTATAATTACGCCATCTTAATCCAGCTTGTTTTTGAAGACCCATTTCGTCCTGATCACATTGTGTCCTTTGGGTCTTGGTACTAGCTCCCGAACTTTGCACCTCTTTAATTTATTGAGCTCTTCTTCCATTACATTGATCTATGAAGTGTCTCTATTTGCTTCCTCAAATTTCTTTGGCTCAATTTGCGAGAGAAAACTTAAGTGCAAAATTTTTTTAGCTGTACCTCTTCTTGTTCTTACTCCATCACGAGGATCTCCAATTTATTGATCTCTTGAGTGTCTGATCACTAGATTCCTCGTATCCTCTATGCCACCAGGTGGTTATGCTACTGCTGGGGCATCTTCTTCAATTTGATGGAGCTCTTAATCTTGAAGTTCTTCTTCCACCAGGCTTGGAGTGTTGAATTTGATTGTGCTTGGAACATTTTCCTTTTCATTTTCTTCCAAGCTTAGTTCATTTAACTTTGTACCCGCATCTTCAACAAATATACTAGAGGAGCTGCTATGTAGCATGCTCGTCTCATCAAAATACAATATTAAAGGTTTCTTCTACTACCGAGGTTTTCTTATTGAAAATTCTATAGGATTTACTATGACTACTATAGCCTACAAAAATACCTTCAAAACATTTTTCATTAAACATAGTTTTGTAATATTTTCCATTATTAAGTACAAAACATTTTCTACCAAAGATTTTAAAATAGATACAGTTGGTTTCTTGCCATTCGATAATTCATAAGGTGTCTTACGGTGGTTCTTGTTTATGAGCGCTCTTTTTTACATATGGCAAGCAGTGTTGACAACCTCCACTCAGAAAGACTCTAGTAATGAAGAATCATTCAACATGGTTTTGCATCCCTCTATGAGAGTTCTATTATTTCCGAAAGAGCTTCCTTCGCTAGACGCTCGCCTCTCTCCGACTCCATTTTGCTGTGGAGTGCGAGTAGTGGAAAACTCATGAAAGATACCTAGACTGTCAAAGAATTTTGTCATGGCACAAGATTCAAATTTTGCTCCATTGTCACTTTTGATTTTGACAACAGAGAAGTTCAGTTCATTATCAATTTGCCGAATAAAATTAGTGAAGGAATCATATGTATCTGACTTGTGTTTCGCAAAGAACACCCAAGCAAATCGTGAGTAATCTTCAATAATAACCAATGTGTAAGCCTTGCCTCCTAAACTACGAATTTGCAAGGGACCAAATAAGTCCATATGGAGCAGATATAAGAATTTGGTGGAAACTTTGCCAATGATGCTCTTAAAGGTAGCCCTTATCTATTTGCCCATTTGGCATGAGTGACAAGGTCTCTCTTTAATGCACTTAATAGTTAGGGCATCACACACTAAGTTGTGAGAAAATAATAAATTAATAGTTTTTAAATTAATATGTGTTAATCTCTTGTGTCATTGGTCACAAAGAGATGCACAATCTTTTGCTAAAAAACACACTGATGTAGAAGAGTCTAAATAAAGAAAATTCAAACAAAAAATAATTCTACTCTGAGTGCCTGTTAAAATAGTTTCTGAGCTATCAGACGACTTTATCAGGCATTTACCCTTGTAAAACTCTACCATATTGCCATTGTCATATTATTGACTTATGTTAATGAGATTATGTTGTAATCCCTCAACAGATTCCATGTCTATGAATGAGACTATACCGTTAGTAATCATACCGTGGCATTTTTTGATTCCCCTGTCTGAACTGCCAAAAATAACTTTTGGACCATCCTCAACTATGGTATAGTTCTAAAGTAGGCTTCTTGTCCCAGTCTTATGCCGAGAGCATCCACTATCCAAATACCAAATAGGTGTTTTGTTGGCCTTTGGACATACCTGCATTTACAAACTAATTTCTCTTAGGAACCCAAAGAGATTTGGGTCCTTGGTTCCGGGTTAGCTTAACACCACTGGGGGTGTTAACATTGCGAGTTGTCATTCTTGCAGTGTTAACTCGTGGAGTCTTACAATTCATAGGGTTAAACCAGCAATTGATGACAAAGTGACCAACCTTGGCACAACACCAACAGTCAAACATGTTGTAGCTTCTCTTGTTCTCCTGCTTTACCTTTTGAACGGGTGATCTTGCAGGAGCAACAGACTTTGAGGTAGAAGCCTAATGATTACAACATACACAAGACTTCTTCATCTCCAGTGGATTGATAACAACAGGCTTTACCTTTGGTGTACTCTTGGCACTCAATCCATGAACGAATGGACCATAATCCTTAAGGATGATTTTTTTGTGAGGTGCTTTTAGAGCACCCATTCCAAAATTTCTAGGGCGGCTTCATCTTTGGTAGTTTTTGTTAGGATCAACAAATGTTAGTCTAGCAAAGTGACTATAGGATGCCTCAAAATCATACTTTTTTGTAGGGAAGATGACTTTTTTGAACGTAGTGTGACTTTTTGCAGCCTTCCCTTTACCTTTAACCGATTTATGTCCAACTCCACTACCCTTCTTTGGGGCAGAAAATCCATCTATGAGAGGAAGGATAGTGTTTGGATTCGAGAAGTTTTCTACAAGATTCTTCTTGGCTAATAGATTTTCTTTCAGTTCATCGATGACTTTCTCTTTCACCCTTATTATTTAAGTCGAGGTTAAGAGTTCATCCTTCAAGGATTGGTCTTCATCTTTGAGAGGAGTTAATTTTCTAATTTCTTCTCTCAGATAAGATTCTATTGCCTTGGAAATCTGACTCCTCCTCAGAAGAAGAATAGTCTTTATGAACATCTGAGGAAGTCTCTTACTAAAAGTGTGGTGTGTGAGAATTTACCTCCCCATTGTACTGAGAGTTACCTTCATCCTCATCTGACTAAGCCATTAGTCCAAAATAGGCTTCTTCATCTGATCTTGACTTATTTGAGTCCTTGTCTCTCAGGGTCTTCGGCTTCTTTGCGATGAAGCTCTTCTCCTCCTTCTTCTTACCTTTTAAGGGTCTCCTCTCTTGATTCTTAGATCCATCCTTCTTCTTGTAAGGACAGTCAGTGATCATATGCCCTGGCTTATTACAACAGAAGCAGATGCCGTCATTTGAAATATGTTTTATTGATTTCGAGTTATACCTTCCATTGCCATTGTAGCTTTTCTTATATTGATCACCATCACCACGTGATCTCCTATAATTTGATAAGGAGGACTGATTTCTCATTTTCCTCCTCTTACTGAGCATCCTCTTGAATTGTTTGGAGAGTAAAAAGAACTCTCCATCTAACATTTCAGAGCATAAGGTGCTTGGCTCTAAGTCTTCCTAATCACATGATGTTTGTGTTCTAGCAGAAAACACAACTCCAGACTTTCATGGCCCTTAAGCCTTCAGTGCCCCTGACCTTTCTCTGGTTGAGGATATGCTTCCCTCTTCTTCAGCTTTCCTCGTGTTGATCTGAAGTTCATATGAGAGAAGCTTCCCAAACAGATTCTGAGGGTCAGTTTCAATGAGTTTACCAAACTCCCTTATCGCACAGACCTTGTTAAACCATTCTTTCATTAGAGATCTCAAGAATTTGTCATTAAGTTCACTATTGGTGAAAACCTGACCATAGTTTCTCAGGCCGTTGACGATCTTGAATAATGTCTTGTAGTAGTTAGATATTGAGTCTCATTTTCCTTGTTTGAATGCCTCATATTCCTTGTTGAGGTGGTATTTTCGATCATCCCTAACCTCCTCCGTTCCTTCCATGAGGACAATCAGAGAAGTCAACATTTCTTTAGCAGACTTGCAGTGGACTAAATTCTACAAGATGGAGTCATTCACTGCACTTGCAATTATGTTCTTCGCTTTATTTTCCAGGGAGACAAGAGCAATTTCATTTTTATTTAGATCCAGCATCTTCTTAGGAACCATCATAGTTGGGTTGATGGTTGAAGCAGTCATGGGAACATGAGTACCTTCTTAAACAATTTGAAAAATTCTGGGATCTTCAGCTTCCATGAAGAACCTAACACTTTCCTTCCACATGTGGAAGTTTTCCTTAGAACACATAGATAGCTTCATGGGTGACATGACCTTGCTTCTGTCCATAACATAAAATCTTGTGCTTTGACAACTAGATTGAGATCTTGTTCAAGGTGTTAACCTTTTAACGAACAACCTGGATTTGATACCAATTGAAAGTATCTAGTTATCTACCTAAGTCACCTAAAGGGGGGTGGATAAGTGAGTTCATCGTCTATTTGCGGAATAAAAAGTTGATAATAACAAACACACAGAAGCACACCACAAACACAAGGATTTATAGTGGTCCCCCAAGATGAATATATCCACTGTCCCTCATCGCCTATCTTGCACTGCGGGCTAGACTCGGCTACTTCACTAAAACTCATATTATCACAATCTTACACCTCAGAGCCTCAACTCCTATAACTCGAAGACAACTCTCCTATAACTCGGAGAACAACCTCTCCTACAACTCGAAGAATAACCTCTCATACAACTCAATCCAATAAACTAGGATCTACAAACTCGGATGTAGAAACTTCCTACAATAATAAAATTAATTTAGTACATCTTTCTAGATTGAGAACAATCTTCTTCTTCAGATCTGAATGGATTCAATCTTCTTCCTTTTTGTAGAATAGATCTTGAAATAGAGTTGAAGGAGAAGACTTGAAGAACTTGAAAATCTTGATCTAAAAACCTTATAATCCGACTAGATCAAGAACACCTTTGAAGAACTTGAAAGCAATGATCTTGTCGAATATATCTTTGTGAGAAGAATCTCCGATCGTGAACTCTAGGTCATCGGGAAGAGCATTTTCGAGAACAATAGATCGAAAGAGAAGTTCGGCCTTTCACGATAATGAAAATTAGGTTAAGAGAATTTGCGATTCTTGTAATAATTAGCAATCCATAAATCTGAAATGTAATCCTTGGTATTTATATAGGATTCCATCTGTAATGACCAGAAATAACCTTCCAAAACGAGCTTCCACGTGCACTGTACATGGCCTTCAATTTGAAATAGAGCCCGTCGGAAAAATTGAACCAGAAAAATCGTTAAGTCCATTCGTCGAAATGACTCATGTCATACTTAGAACACTCGACGAATTGGTTAACCACTCGACGAATTTGACGAGAGCATTCGACGAATTATAGGAGATCATTCGACAAATTTAATTTAGTCAAAAATGGGACCAGAAGAAAATTTTCTGTTAACTCACTGGACCACTCGAGAACATTCGACGAATTCCACGAGTATTCACATAATGTCTCGACGAATGACACGAGACTTCACTTGTTACTCGGCGAATTTAACTTAGTCGTTTCTAAAGAAGATTTAAGAAACCATTAGAAATTTTCCGAGTAAACTCGATTAATTCCACGAGTATTCATGTGATGTCTCGACAAATGACACGAGACTTCACGTGTATACTCGACGAATTTTACATAGGAAATTTTCTTATTTTTCCTGAACTCAGTAACCTTCTATTCCTTGATTCCTAAGCACTTGAAAATTAAGTACACCATAATAGATAGATTACACATGAGTCAACACCATGTCCTACACAATGAGGGATTACATAGCATAGTTCTGTCTCACATGACTCATTGTAATCTAACATTGGTGTGTACTTGGGAATTAAGTCCTGCAAGCACATAACTTGAAAACAGCATCAAATACAACTCAATTCATCTTAGTTCAAGGGGGACTTCTTCAAATCAGGGTTATTGTGGAAACGATACCCAATAAGTACTACCCTACAACTCAGGCACAAGGGCCCTACAACTCAGGCAAAAAGGCCCTACAGAATAAGTAATGAAATTCATTACAACAGAAGTCTAATATAAAGTTATACCTTGTAGATTGAGAAATTCTATTGTTCTTGCTTTGATGGAAAGATCTAGAGTTGGTCCCTTACTGGATGATCTTCAGGTTTTGCATAGGTTTGGGCAATTTGCATCTTGATCTTCTTCTTCTTATAGATGGAAGAAGATCAACCTTGAGTCAAAGAATTACCTCTACTTGTTCTTCGGAATGCCTTCAACAAGAACTATATTCTTTCACTTTGAGCGCCATTGAGTTCTTTCTTGAATTTAGGATTTTGGGTAACGACTTTAGTTCTTGCTTCAGGCAACCCAAGTGACTTTTATAGCTTTGAACTTCTCTAATGGTCCCAGGGAAGGTCCTGTCAAAGTATTGGACAAAGTAGTAATGTTATGCCTATCCTTTCTCCACTTCCACAAATTTTGGATCCCGCCAGTCTGTACGGGCTCAGCGACATTATTTGAATCTTGTTAGTTGTAATACTGAGTATTTACTTTATTCTCAGCTGTCTTAGACTTGGTTCTGGGACCTGCGGCTTTCAGCGACTATATTTGAATCTTCTCACCTATACTACTGAGAACATCCTTCTTTCTCAGCTGTATTTGCCTTGGTACTGAGATCTTTGACTTTTAGTTGTTTTTGCATTCTTCTCAGCGGTATAGACAATTATATCTCAGGTATTAGAAGAGAACTATAAGCCCTCTCAGCTGTATGGCTCATCTTTGCTTTAACCACATTTTTGAGTAAATACCATGTACCATGCATGCTCATAAAGTGGATATACATAGAATACAATACGTTCATAGAATTGGTAGTGTTGCTTCTTCAAATCTTGGAATATTGAGGGCAATCTTCCCAATAACACGCTCAGGTCACGAGCTTGTACCTGGGGTGTTACAAGTGTCATGCCTGGAGCTCGTGCCATGGCCTAGGATCAAGCTGCCATGTCAATTAAACTTACATTCCCAACATACATGCCCGTTACCAGGGGGCATGAATTTCACATCATGCCTATGTAATACCACCAACGATTAATCTAGCGATCATGCCCCTAACAAGCCCATGACCATCAGGGTAATGCCTGTGTACTTCATGCAGATCGACCGTTACACACCAACCAACCAGATTTTCCTGCAAGAAGACGATTTCCAGAGGTTACGCCCCCTATCACGAGATTGACCAAGGGGATTGACTCAGCTGTAACTCTCCAAAATAAAAGTAGACCGTGCCTACTCCGCTCCAAGCCTTCTTGCCCAGACATGCCTCCAGGTCACGGGCGTGACCAGGGGGCATGTAACCAACACTTTCTGTTATAAAAAGCCAAATTCTCGAGTAGCCAAGGGATTGAATTTTGGGAGTCCAAGTTGTAATTTTCTACTTTGTTTTGGCTGATATTAAACATCCAAGTGCTCTTCTTTTCTCCTAGTTCTAGTAAGCTTGTACTTTCAATTCTTGTAATTCCTTATTACTAGCAATAAAATTATAGTTTTTTTCTACTCATCTCTTCTCTTTTTTCATCAGGTCTCCTTCTTATGCTAATGAGTCCTTCATTTCCATGAGTAAGTAATTCCCATAGTACTCAATGGAAATTACCTAATGATGAAGTAATGTTGTAATATTTTAGAATTTATTTTCTCAATTTGTTGAACGCTTACAATTTGCCATTGATCTAATTATTGAGGCTATATAATAAAAATAAAGTTTTTATATTTATATTTGTTCTTTAGTTATCTGAGAGGCTTGTATGATGAATTGATCACTCATAGGTAAAAAGAATAGAATGCAACACTCTAGAGAGGACGATGTAACTCTTCTAGATTGAAGTGAAGTCCAATAGCGAGGTTCTTAACCTAAAGCAAGTCTTAAGCGATGCGATTTGATAATGAGAGCCCATTCAATACACATAAGCTTAGTTGAACCTAATCCTTGAGAGAGGAGTGTTCATTCTTTGGGAACCTCCACGGTCAAAGCGTCTTGAACAAGTGAAATGAATTTCTATTTTATTCCGTTTTCTTAGTCTTAGGTGATTCAAAGATCGAGCACTGTGTATCCATTATTTTACTCTGTTATCAATTCTAGTCTTTTCTTTTTGCAACCAAACTCAAATTTATATTTGTTAAAAAATAGCAATTTTTCAAAGTAGGATTACTCAACCTCCCCGTGTCTTATACAACCTTGATCGTAAAATCATATACTACTTCTGATACGGTACACTTATCATTGTTGGTCACGGTCTAACGCAATCAGAAAATAGTCGATTGTGCATCCCAAATGTGGAAAATTGCAGGAGGAATTGATGTACGAGACATATTTTACTATGTACTCAATCCACCCAGTGAGCATAAAAAATGTTCAAAGACATGAAGAAGTTGTTTTGGCGCCTAGGTTTAAATAAATACATAGCTCTCTGGCAAAGTGTCATACTTGCGCACTAGTGAAGGAAGAATGTCAAAATCCTGGTGAATTTATGAAGTTGTTACCGATTCTAGAATGGAAGTTCCATGACATTTCTATGGATTTTGTGCATGACATGTCGAGATCGCAACAGAGGAATGATGCCATTTGGGTGATCGTAGATTGTTTGACAAAATTAACTCACTTCATTCCAAACCAGAGGGATGATTCAGTGGAAAATTTGGCAAAGCTCTATGTTTATAACAAAGTTCAATTACACAGTCTGCCTTGTAACATCGTAAGTGGCCGAGATGGGTATTTCATATCAACTGATTAGAGGCTAATCCACCAACTCTTGGGTACCAAGCTAAAGTTTAACACATACTTTTATCTTCAAACGGATGGTCAGACCAAAAGGTTTAATTGAATAATGGATGAAATGCTCTCTATGTGCACCCTGGGTTTCAGAAATATGTGGGAGGACCATCTATATATGATTGAATTCGCCAACAACAACATCTACCAAGCAAGTATTAAAATAACACCCTTCAAGGTCCTTTATGGTAGGAAGTGACGTACTCCCTTAGCTTGTGTAGAAACAGGCGAAATAAAGTTGTTCAAATGATCTGCAAGCGATTATTGATTGCACAGGATAGGTAGGCAAAATACTATAAGACCAAGCATAAAAATGTCAAATTCGGTTTGGTGAATGGGTTTATTTGAATATCATACCATTCAAGAGTGTGTTAAGGATTTTACACTTGAAAAAGCTAAGTCCATGATACCTTGGACTATTTGAGATCATGGAGTGTGTTGGTTAAGCTACTTATCAGCTTGCTCTTTCGACGAAGTTGAGCAGTTTACACGATGTATTTCATATATTGATGTTGAGGAAGGTCGTGCAAGTACCTACTCAAGTTATTGCAGTCGATAGAGTGTCAATCGATGGTGGGCTAAAGATGAAGGTTAGGCCCATACAAATCGAAGACACTAAGATTAAGCAATTGCAAAGTAAAGTTATCAGGATAATTAAAGTCCACTGGGATAATTGCGGTCACGAGTAATTTTCATTGGAGTGAGAGCAAACCATACTTGAGGGGTTCCTTAAGTTGTTCTTCTATGGCACATTCTAAGTTTTGTATTTTTTCTATTGCTTTATTAATTCTAGAAGTTTGGCATAAACTTTCTTTAAGGGGAGGAGATTTATAATACTCTAGATATCCCAACATTCCAAAGCGATAGTTTTTTGTTTGCTGGGATATCGCCCGACGATAGGTTGATATCGCCGGCTATAGTGGGCCACATCGTGAGCAGCCATACGCAGGTTAGTTGTGTAGCGGCCAATAAGCGGTGCTGACTCTGTCAAGTGGCCAACACTTGAGATATCGCTTGAGATTGGTCGATATCGTCGGCGATAGCGCTTGAGATCGAAGTCTCAAATTAAATCATGGCCATCTAATTCTATTTGAAATTAGGATATGAGGGTTGGGATTTATCCCAAACCAGCTAAGCTGGCTGAATAGAGAATGACTTCTCAATTTCTCTTCTACACACACACAAACACACACACACTCTTTCTCTCTTCCAGTGAAATAAATGAGAGGGCCAAGGAAGAAGAAGACTATATCCCTCCATTAGAGGAGATTCTAAGCTCGGATTCATGAGTCGAAGGTAGATCCATGGAGAGGAAGGTGCTATGAGTGTTTACTTCCGAATCAACTACGAGTCCATGAAACCGAAATGATCGTCAAAAGTAATGATCCTTCTTCCTAATATTAGGACATGTTAGTCCTATGTTTATTGCATAATTGCATCGAAGCGCTTCTACAAAAAGTGGAAGGTGGTGGTCGCTAAGCTTCGAAGAAAATAAAAGCAACCGAACTAGCAATCCAATGAGGCAAGTATACCTATCGAACTGTAGCTAGGGGACACAAGTGTCGTATTGAAATCCGGGAACTGTTGAGTACACTTACTCACACGAAGGCTATTATTTTATCGACGGAAAAACTATGGTTTGAGAAACTAATTGCAATTAAGGAAATAAAACTATGCTAGAACGAGAACTACTGCAGTTAATTAAAGGCCTATAAGAAGTGATTACAATGAAGGGCTAAAAATATGAAATGGAAATGCACTCAATCAAGAATCACCTCGGCTAAAGTCGACTAAGAAATGTGATAAAAACCTAAAATTAATGGGGTAAAGGTCCTTGACCGTGGAGGTTCCTAAAGCTTGAACATGCTTCTATCAAAGTTGTGCCCAACTAAGTTTAGGAAGTTCCGACTGACTCTCGTCTAAATCGGAGGCCTAAATATCGCTTTACGCGGTGAACCCCACTATTGGATTTTACTCCAATCCGGGAGATTTGGACGTCTGCATCTCTCTAGGGGTGCGTACAACTCCCTTTACTCTTAAATGCTCACTTCATTCTATCGGCCTCTCGGCTAGCCCAGAATGAAAGAAAAGGTGGAGAGTATAATATACCTCCAGCCCATGAAAAATCAAGAGTAATTCAAGGCCTAAAACCTAAAAAGAAAAGGTAAATTAAAAAATCATAACTTAATCGCTCGAACCTCGGATCACTAAGATCGAGTACTAGGAGGATTAGTTAATCATAATGGAGTGGAGGAGGGGGTATGAGTAGTAAAGCATAATAAGAACACAAGTAAGGAAAGAGCACTTTTATCAATAATGAAAGACAGCTACACATGCATGAAAATGAAAGAGCTATACTTGCATGGAAATGAAAACTAGGCTAGCATAACATTAAGCAAAAAGCAATTACAAGAGCTATTACAAAAGCTAAAACAAAAAGAAGAACTTAGCTAGGATTAGGAAAATTAAAAAAATAAGGAAGAGAGAGAGGGAAGAACATGAAAAAGACCAAGAAATAAAGCGGCAACACCTCCCTTCTCAACCCAAGATTTTTGAAATGGAAGGGGGGGGGTATTAATTTATAGAAAAGTACACAGGTTGGTCACGCCCTTCACCCTAGGGGGCGTGTCTGGGGGCGTGACAAGTACGGGGTTGAACTCGGGCTCTGGATTCTGGTGGGAAGAATGATTGCTTCTGTACGTCGGTGGACACGCCCTGGGTCACGCCCATGTAGGGGGGGGGTGACACGCACATCGCGTCGAAATCATTGGTCAGAAAGCCGTCAGTCATCGGAAAAGGGGGGTCACGCCCTATGTCTCACCCGTGACGGGGGGCATGAAAGTACTATTGTCGTGCTGAGTCGAAATGGCATTTAATATGGAGATAGGCTTCGGGCAGAGGGCGACACGCCCCGTGTCATGCCTGGGGACACGCCCGGGGAGGGCATGTCAGGGGGCGTGACAGCTATTTTTCCTGGTATTTTCCTATGGCTTTTGGATTCCTCTAGAATAGGTGATACGCCCTAGGTCACGCTCGGGGAGGGCGTGACATGGGGGCGTGTCAGGTCAATTTTGACCACTTTTTAGGAAAGCTGCACAAAGAGAGGAAAAAGTTAGATGCAATAAAATTAACATAAGAAAGATAAAAATAAAGCTTAAAATACAAGATTTGTATATTGTAAACTATAAAAATACGATAATAACTAAGACTACAAAACGTATTATCAAATTCCCCCGAGCTTAAGCTTTGCTTGTCCCTAAGCAAAAAATAAAAAAAAAACTAGATAAACATAAAATAGGACTAATCAGAAAGTTCTAATTATGCTAACACAAGTACCATGCGAAATTCTAAATATTGAAAAGGCAAAACATAAATCTAAAACAATTATTTAAGTATGGTTTAACTTTTATAAACTTTATTAACAAAAATAAATCATCCAAAATTTTAACAAAATTCTTTAAATAGATTTAAGCAAAGCAATGAAAATGAAAGAACGCATTGAGTTGTTACTAGATCCAAGCAACGCATTATAATTATATCAACTAAATAACAAAAATCTAAATTTAAATCCAAAACTAAAACTGATTTACTTTTCTTCTTTTCTTAGTTATTAAATAAAATTCAAAAGGACTTAAATAGGACAAAAACGTTTGGTTTAGGAATATGATTAGGAGTGGAATTCAAAGATAAACATGAAGGATTAAAATCACACTAAATCAAAGCAAAGAGTTCAAAAAAAATTCATTTAAAATAAATATATATATATATTTTCTTTTTCTTTCTTTTCCATTTTTTTTTCTTTTTCTTTCTTTTCCATTTTTTTATTTTTCTTTTTCAAAACAAAGGCCATAAATACTTTTATTTTCATTTTGAATTTGCCAAACAAAAGCAAACATCTCTTCTGAGTACTACTTTTTTCAAAAACTTTTCCCAAAAATATCTCAAAATATCCTATCATAATCATGAAAATATTTTATGAAACTCAAAAAGGCTAGTATGATTAGATAGGTTGGAAATTTTGGCCTTGGTGAAAATGATATGAAAAGAGGAGCTATCAAATGAATTTGGAAAAAGGCACAAAAGCGGATAACTAGTGGTAAAAGTTTTTAGGTTGGCAGGAAAGCTCAAACGAAAACAAAAATGGCCTAAATCATTTTCACGCTTTTAAATTTATTTAAAATAAAGATTTGAAAAATTTCAAAAAACAAGTCCTAGATAATAAAAGAAGATTGATGAAATTATCTTGAAAATAGAAATAATAAGTGACTTGGATCATTCACATCTACTACGCTATTCAAAAGTTGACCTTACCAAAATTATCTAAAAACAAAAAGAAAAATAGTGGATGATGAATTTTTGAGAAAGTAAAGAAAATAAAGAAGGAAAACCCATAATAGAAATGCGAGTTTTAAAAAATTATTTCACCTTAACATGCTACCGTGAATTAGAAACACAGCATGAACAATATTTTACTTGTGAAACATAATTAAAAAGAACGATTAGAAATATTATAAGTAACAAAGTTATTTATAGGAAATTTTGAGTAAAACAAAACAAAAACTAGGGGTACTATTGAGATACCAAAATGTCTAAACTATTAAAGTAAGAAAAAAAACAAATATTTTTAAATTTTTAAAATATTCTTTTTTTTGTTGGATTTTGGAAATATTTTCTTTTTTTTGGAATTTTAAGATATTAATTTTTTTTGGGTTTTTTTGACAAAAATATACACAAAAAGAAAAAAATTATTTACACTAAGCAAAAAGAGGGAGGAAGTCCTCCCCCAAGCTTAAAATGGACATTGTCTTCAATGGCAAAAGAAGGGGATTTGAGAAGGAGAGAAAATTAAAGTACAAAATTGAAAGACAAAATTGGAAAACAGGTACTTCCTCGGATTTATTTGCTGCGAAAGCTGAGTGATGCCACTCCCCCAATCTTCTTCTTTGGACTTCGTGATGGATTCAGCAACGTTGGAACAGGCGATCGTAGAAGCTTCAGCTTGTCGGAGCCGTCCGTGGCAAAAATTGTAAAATAAAGAAAATAGAAAAAGATAACTTGGGTTGCCTCCTAAGAGCGCCATTTGTTTGAAACGTCATTGAGCTCGACGCATCAAAAATAATATTGTCCAAAAATATTGTTGTCCAGAAATAAAATAGTTTTTAGCAAAAAAAAAAGTTCAAAGCTAGAGTTCGTGCAGCAGATACTTAATAATGTTTGGACTGACATCATCATCACCAGATAAATAAAGTTTAAGACACTGACCATTTACTTTGAAATTACCCTTATCAGGGCGAGAAATCAAAACAGTACCATACGGAAATACTTCTAAAACATAAAAGGGCCCGACCAACGAGAATTTAATTTTCCAGGAAATAAACGCACTCGAGAATTATATAAAAGAACTTTGTCGCCCGTCTTAAAGATTTTCGGATGCCTTAAGTGCTTATCGTGCAAATGCTTCGTCTGCTCTTTATAAAGTGTGTTATTTTCGTAAGCATAAGAGCGCCACTCGTCGAGTTCATTTAGTTGAAATTTTCTAAGGTCACCGACAGAGTGGAGATCGAAGTTTAAAAATCTTAAGGCCCAAAAAGTGCGGTGTTCTAATTCTATGGGTAAATGACACGATTTTACATAGACCAGCCGATACGGTGTACATCAGAGGGAGGTTTTGTACGTAGTTTGATAGGCGCATAGAGCATCTTCTAATTTGGTTGAACAGTCTTTCCTAGAAGTTGAAACAGTCTTTTCTAAAATTATTTTTATTTCTCTATTTACTACTTCGACTTGTCCGTTAGTTTGGGGGTGGTAGGCAGTTGAAAGCTTATGTGTAACGCCATATTTATTAAGGATTTTTTAAAACTATGCGTTACAGAAATTGGAACCCCTGTCACTAACGATGGCTCGCGGCGTTCTAATCGAGAAAATAATTTTTTAAAAAAGGTAAATACAACTCGGGATTTGTTCATAGGAAGAGCTTGGGCTTTGGCCCAACATGAAACATAATCAACGGAAACTAAAATATACTTATTTTCGAAGCTAGAAGGAAGAAGGCCAACAAAATTGATTCCCCAGAGGTCAAAAATTTCGCACTCGAGGAAATAATTTTGCGGCATTTCATTTTTATTTGAAATGTTGCCTGATCGTTAGTAACTATCACACCTACTCACAAAGGCTTGCGCGTCTTTAAACAGTCTAGCCCAGTAAAAAGCCGTGCAAAGCACCTTGTGAGCTATGCAAGCAGCTTGATAGTTCCCACCTGTCGGACCTTCATGTAAGTGTTTTAAAATATCAACTCCTTCTTCATAAGAAACACATCTCCTTATCACTTGGTCCGCACAGATTCTGAAAAGATGTGGGGCTTCCCAAAAATAGTTCTTTAGCTAAGAAAAGAATTTTATCTTTTCCTGAAAGGAGAACTCTTTTGGGAGCACCCGGGCCACTAAATAGTTGGCAATGTGTGCGATCCAAGGAGAAGTAGATGTGTTAATTGAAAGCAGCTTCTCATCAGGAAAATAATCATTAAAAGATTTTACATTTAATTTTTCTATAAAGAGATTGTCTAATCTGGAGAGATGGTCGGCGGCCAAGTTCTCGGCTCCTCACTTATCACGGATCTCTAAGTCATACTCCTGGAGGAGTAAGACCCAGCGAATCATGCACAGCTTGACATCCATTTTGGCAAGAAGTTATTTGAGGGCCGAGTGGTCCGTAAAAACAATAATTTTCGAAAGTGTAATATAAGGACAGAATTTATCAAAAGCGAATACTACAGCTAGGAGCTCCTTCTCGGTCGTGGTGTAATTTTCCTATGCAAATGTGAGCGTTTTACTAGCGTAATAGATGTGGTGGAAGTTTTTAGATATACGTTGACCTAATACGGCTCCCACCGCGAAACTACTTGCATCGTACATTATCTCAAATGGAAGGTCCCACACCGGAGCTATCATAATCGGTGCGTTAATTAACTTTTCTTTTATTAATTCGAAGGCAGAAAGACAAAAGTCATCAAAAATGAATGGGGCATCTTTTTATAGAAGATGGGTAAGGGGCTTGGTGATCTTGGAGAAGTCCTTTATGAAGCAGCAGTAGAAACCAGCGTGACCTAATAAACTTCTTATAGCTTTTATATTCGTAGGCGGCGGTAACTTCTCAATAACTTCTATCTTCGCAATATCTACCTCAATACCTCTCGCAGAAATTTTATGACCAAAAACTAATCCTTCCCTCACCATAAAATTGCATTTTTCCCAATTTAGGGCAAGGTTAGTCTCTTCGCATCATTCTAAGACTTTTCGAGGTTTTCTAAACATCTATCAAAGGAATCGCCGAACATGGAGAAATCGTCCATAAATACCTCCATAATGCTTTCTATGTACTTGTCAAAGATAGCAAGCATACATCGCTGGAATGTAGCTGGCGCATTGCACAATCCAAATGGCATTCTTCGTTACGCGAAGGTGCCGAAGGGACAAGAAAATGTAGTTTTCTCTTGGTCCTCGGGAGAGATGGGGATTTGAAAATACCCCAAGAGGCCATCAAGAAAATAATAAAATCTATGGCCAGATAATCGTTCTAAAATATGGTCGATAAACGACAAAGGAAATTGATCCTTGCGGGTGGCATCATTCAGCTTCCTATAATCTATACACATACGCCAACCCATCACCATCCGTGTCGAGATTAATTCGTTATTTTCATTACTAACTACAGTTATCCCTCCCTTCTTTGGTACTACCTTAACAGGGCTAACCCACTTACTATCTGATATAGGGTTGATAATTCCTGCATCTAATAATGTCATAACCTCGCCCTTAACTACTTCTTTCATGTTCGGGTTTATGCGACGCTGAGGATGAATGGAATTGCGCGAATTATCTTCCATTAAAATTTTATGAGTGCAGACAGATGGACTTATGCCCCTGATATCAGATATCTGCCAAGCAATAGCTCGGCAATGTTTATGTAAAACTAAAAGGAGTTTTTCATTTTGGACATCTGTGAGGTAGGCCGAAACTATAACTGGCAGCTTGGAGTTCTTTTCTAAGAAGGCGTACTTGATATGTTCAGGAAGTTCTTTAAGTTCTAGGGTAGGGGGTTCTTCATAAGAGGTTTGAGAAATTCTTTCTTTTTAAATACTATATCTTCGTAGATTTTTTTAGACGGAAAAATAAAGGGGTGGAGCTGGTGGCCAAGGCGGCTTCTTGGAGCGAATCAGCTGGAAGAGTAGAAGAGAAACAAAAATCGGAAAATTCTTTTTCAAAATCAGATAAAAGATAAGAGGATTATACACTTTCTTCACTTAGATGTAGCGATTCAGTTGGAAAAGAAGAGGAGGAACAAAAAGCAGAAAATTCTTTTTAAAAATTAGAGAGGCAATAGGAGGATTCATCACTCACGATATCTACGAAAAAGCAGGAGTCATCATTTGCTAAGATGTTTTTCATCGAAGGTGTGATAGAGAAAGTGACTTCGTCGTCACATACTCGAAGGAAGAGCTTACCATTGTGTTGGAACACTTAGGTGATTTTGGCAATGTTCTCTTCTTAGGTTGTGACCCATGTTGTATATAAGGGTCAAATTTTATGTATATCTTGAGTTTAGGTCATGTCCTTAGAGTCAACAATACAAAGGAACAGCCTCCATCACTGCAAGAGACTCAAGACTTAGAGAAATCAAGAATTAGAAAAAGAGATCAACGTTCGTCGATCTCAGGTCGAAGATAGTCGTACTCAGCTCAACTAACTCAGAGATAAAATTCTCTGAACTGAGCTCGACGATCTCTGTTCTCAGGTCAACTAATACTTCATCTCTCAGCGCCTTAATCACTCAGCACCATAATGGACTCAGCGACATAATTCACTCAAAGCCAAAGCTGATCTCAGGTCAACGAACTCAGAGCATAGAATCATTTAGTTTATTCAGTGCAGTTGTTTGCAGAGCTCAGGTCGACGAAATTACAGGTCGACGAAAGCAAATCAAAGGTCGATGAAAGCTGATCTCAGGTCGACGAAAACTGTAAGACATTTTGTTATTTATTCTTTCTCTTTCTTTCTCATTACTTTTTATCTATTATATGCTATTAATTCCCTTGTAAATCAATGCACTTATATCCTTTGAATAGAGCCGTTACTGGCAGCATTGATTTCTAATATCCTCCATGGATTTAATTGCTTATATCTCGGGACAGACATAGAATAGAATAATTGACAGCATTATTGCCATTTTTCGTTCGCAAGATTTTTGCTGCACATTTATTGCAGAGTTTGTTTTTGAAATTCGACCAAGGTACATATATCTGATACACATCTTCCTGACAAGGAAACAACTAGTGAGAGAAGACATACATACAAAAAAATTACAATCCATCATCAACAGAGTTACAGAAAAGAAAACATATAATAGTGCAGTAAAAAGATCTCTCAGCATTTTGACTGCTCTCAAGAGAAGAAGAAAGAACAACCATCACCATCAAGAGTCTTTCTTCCTCTCCTTCTTTGCTTTCAGGGATTTCAAGTGACATCAACATTCAAATCAGTCAAGGCCTACTCACCCTTCTACAAAGCTTCCACTCCTGAACCATTCAAGATCTCAGGTGGATCTTTGTCATCAACAACAACAAATCCACATAGTCTTCTCATTTTGTTTTGAGAAAAGAAGACTTTCATCAAACTCTCATCCCCACCTCTATACAGGGTTTTAATTCCCTTCAAAATTATTCTGGTTGCAAGTCTCCTTCCAAAAGACTTGAGAGTTGGTTTTTGAGCACCTGGTCAAAAACTCATTCGTGGCAGTCACCTGATCAAAACATGTAGTGGATTCCTACCTAGGGTGGTAGAAGAGTGGATGTACCCAAGTTTGGGGAACTACTATAAAATTCTTGTATTGTCTGTGTTTGCTGTGATTTTTCTTTGTGCTTGTGCTGTGATACTTATGTGTGTTGTAGATTAGATATATATCTCTAGTTTATCTGCTGCACCTTTACACTCAAACACTTATAGTATAATAACCTATATTATTAAAGATTTTTTAATAATACAACAAATTAAAAAGGTTTCAATTACTCTATTCACGCCCCCCCCACCTAGATTTTTCAGAGCTTACCCTATCTTTCAATTGGTATCATAGGAAGGTTATTCATATCATACAGGCTCACACCTAGATTAACAAAGATCCTCAGGATAAACTTTGAATAAGCTTTAGTAGTCTATCTGATTATTCTTTATTTTCTATTATCATGGCACAAAATAAGGATAATGCCAGCACCAGACCTCCAGTTTGCACGTTGCAAAAGTTTGGAATTTGGAAGGCAAGAATCAAGCTGTACATGAACTCTATTGATGAGGATATTTTCAATTCTATCTTGATAGGACCACCAGCTCCAGTTGCCTCTACCTCAACTTTAGTAAATCTTAGTGCAGTGACTCCTCCAGATCAAGCTGATGCACATAAGAAGGCAAAGATTGCTGATGCCAGAGCTATGAATATACTGGCCCAAACTACGTCAGATGACATATTTCAAAAGGTTGCTGATTGCACATCTGCCAAAGCCATTTGAGATTACCTGAACCAAATGGTAGCAGGCTCTGCTGATGAGAGGAAGGACAGAAGATCAAATCTCATTTCCCAATATGAGAACTTCAGGAAAGATGAAGCAGAATCTGTCGAAGCAATGTACAATAGGCTGAGCTCCATCATAAGTGAGCTCAGAACATTGGATAAAGAAATCACTCTGACTGAGGTCAATGACAAGATCCTCATGTGCTTTCCTAGCACATGGGACTCCAGAATCTGGCCCATCAGAGAAGCTAGAAGCATGGCTGAAATATCAACAGAATCTCTTCTTGGAAAGCTCAAATCCTATGAGCATCTGATCAAGTCAAGAGAAGCTGCAGTTGAACCAAAAGCTTCAACACCTACCATGAAGGAACAGAGTTTAGCACTCAAAGCTGCAGAAGAATCTCCCAACTCATACTCCAATGAAGATATTATGAGTCTCTTTGCTAAGAGATTCTACAAGATGGCAAGGAAGGACTTCAGGAGGAAGCCTTCAAGAAATGAAGATAAACCTAGGTATGATAAGACCCCTTCTAAAGAAGTTGTCTATTTTGGATGCAAGAAACCTGGACACTTTATCTCAGAATGTCCAGAAGCTCAAAAGAAAGATAAAATGCAAGAAAAAGAGTCAAAAAGACATCAGCACAACAAGGCCTCCTCCAGCAAATATAAAAAGAAGGAGAAGGGATTTGTGGTTGAAACCTGGAGTGATACTCAAGATGAAACATCCTCCTCCAGCTCCAGTGAGGATGATACAGAGGAAAAGAAGGCAAGGGAAGTTTGCCTTATGGTAATAGATGCTGGAAGCAACAGATCAGATTCTGAAGGATCAGAAGATGAAGAATCCCTCTCTGAAGTGGATTAGGTAATTGCATCATATGATTTTCAATATAAACAATTTCAATCTGATTTCAAACTATTGTGTTTAGACCTAATAGGATCTGAGAAGGAAATCAAACTTCTCAGGGAAAAACTATTAGAACAAGAAAAAGTAATTGTTGATAATAAAAAATTAACTGAAGAACTAAACCTAGCTAATCAACAAATAGTGTTCTTAAAAACTTGAATTAAGTAAGGCTAAGGAACTAGAAGAAACCTTAAATGGTAGAAGTTTACAATTGATAGACATAACTAGTACAGTTAATACAAGATCTAATAATAATAAAGTAGGATTAGGAGTCTCATCCAGTGAACCAATCCTCATTCAGAAAAATCAACTATCAAAACCTATTAAATTTTTTTTATGAAAGTGGTAAGAAGAATACTAAACAGGTAGACAAAGTTAATGAAGTTATTAAATAATTAGAAGTTAAGAAAACAAATCAGAAAAAGAAAAACAAACAACATAACTATGTTCAGCAAATTTCGTCGAACTCAGAACGACAAAATGGGTATAGTTTGTCGACCACAGAATGACGAACTCTGAACGCAAATAATATTGCAATCTATTCTTCGAACAGGGATCGACAAAACCAGTATGGTTCGTCGACCAGTGATCGATGTTTCTGGGGCTCTGAGAATGGATATCTACATTCTTCGAGCAGAGATCGAAGAACTCAACCCCGATCGTCGATCTCAGGTCGACGAACATAATCAAATTTGTCAAATCCAGTTCATAACAAGAGTAACATAAAAGCTAATAAATCACTTAATCCCTTTAGTCAGTGGGTCATACCTCCTAGAATGTATCATCCCTTAGGTTATAAAGATCAACCTGAATGCTCATTTATTTCAAGCTTCAGCTATGTTAAAAAACAAGGACCCAAGGTAACCTCGGTCAAAAACTGCTAATCCTCTTTTCAGGTAAAAGAGAACCCTATCACTCAAAACAAATGGTACCTGGACAGTGGTTTCTCTAAATATATGACAAGTTGCAAAGAATGCCTAATCAACTATAAAGCCAAGACTGGACCTAAAGTAATCTTTGGGGATTCAGGCTTTGGATTGACAGAAGGCTATGGTGATTTCAACTGTGGAGCTGTCACATTCAAAAAGGTGACTTATGTAAATGGTCTAAAGCATAACCTGATATCAGTAAGCTAACTATGTGATACAGGTTATCAAGTAAGCTTTACTAACTCTTTATGCATTATTTCTCTAAATAACACAACTGATTTAACAGGAATTAGACAAGGCAATATCTACTTAGTAAATTTTGAATCTGCTAATTCTGAAATTTGTCAATTCAACTCTGTTAGCATTCAAACTAGCTTATGGCACAAAAGACTAGGTCATATAAACCTTAAGAATATAGCTAGGTTATCTAAGGACAATCTTGTTAGAGGTTTACCTTCTTGTCCCTATAAGAAGGAAGGCCTCTATAGGGCTTGTCAACTAGGAAAGCAAACTAAATCTAGTTTCAAATCCATTAGTAAGAGTGATTCACCTAGAATTTTGTATTTGATCCATATGGACCTTTTTGGTCCTATTGCTGTACAAAGTCTAGGAGGAAAGTCTTATACATTAGTTATTGTAGATGACTTCTCCAGATTCACATGAGTTTTCTTTTTGAGAGCAAAGTCAGATACCTTTCAAGTTCTTACAGATTTTCTCAAGAACATACAGATTGAGTATTCTACTCAAGTTGCATTGATCAGAAGTGATCATGGCACTGAGTTTGAGTCTCTTCTTATGCTAGAGTTCTGTAGGAAAGAAGGTATAATACACTGCTTCTCAGCTCCCAAAACTCCTCAACAAAATGATGTAGTTGAAAGGAAGAATAGAACACTCATTGAAGATGCAGGTACATTGCTTGTAGATGCTTACATGCCTCCATCCTATTGGGCATAAGCTGTAAGCACAGCAAACTATATCCTGAATAGAAGCCTTATACACAAACTAAAGCTCAAGACTCCCTATGAACTACTCAAAGGGAATAAACCTATAATCACCTATTTTAAAGTATTTGGATGTATATGTTATATTCACAATAATGACAAGAAACATCTTAGAAAGTTTGAAGCTAAGGCTGCAATGGGATTTTTTCTAGGATATTCCCAAGTCAGCAAGGCATATAGGGTGTTTAATAAATCAACACTAAAAATTGAAGAATCCATGCATGTGACATTTGATGAATCTAACATGTTTTACAAGGAGAGAGATATCTCTACCAACTGTCATTTGCAGGTACAGAATTTTTGTGAGAGCTTGGGTGATATAAACCTTACCTCAAAGGTTGAATCACATCCCTCTTTACAAGCTCTATCAGAAGCTAAAAGTTAAGAAGAAACTGTGGAAGCAGTCAACCTTCCTTCAATAGTTGATACAATTCCACAAGAGGAATTAAATCAAATAACTGTTGCTGAACCAACTTTTCTTAATGATTTTATCACACTTAGGGATCACCCCAGATCTCAAGTAATTAGAGACATATTATCTGGAGTGCAGACAAGGCATCAACTCAACCCTGATGTGAAGCTTGCCTGCTTTCTCTCTCAAATTGAGCCTCAATCCATATCTGATGCAGAGCAAGATCCAAACTAGATCATTACAATGCAAGAGGAACTCAACCAGTTTGAGAGGTGTAAAGTTTGGGACTTAGTTTTAAGGCCTAAATGCTATCCAGTAATTGGGACTAAGTGGTTATTCAGAAACAAACTTGATGCCCAAGGTGTGATTGTGAGGAACAAGGCAAGGCTTGTTGCTCAAGGATATAGACAAGGGGAAGGGATTGATTATGATCAAACCTTTGCACCTGTTGCAAGACTTGAAGCCATCAGAATCTTCTTGGCCTATGCTGCTCATAAGAAATTCAAGGTATATCAAATGGATGTCAAAAGTGCCTTTCTCAATGGGAAACTAAAAGAAGAAGTATATGTGGAACAACCACAAGGTTTTATCTCTTCAACTCACCCCTCTTATGTTTTTAAATTGCATAAGGATCTCTATGGTTTAAAGTAAGATCCAAGAGCTTGGTATGAGACCTTAGCCAGCTTTCTTTTAGAGCATGGTTTTTCAAGAGGCATGGTTGATAGAACTCTTTTTACAAAATTGCATCATGATAAAATTCTATTAGTACAAATATATGTAGATGACATAATATTTGGATCTACTGATCCAAATCTGTGCAAAAGATTTTCTGATCTAATGCATTCAAGGTTTGAGATGAGCAGCATGGGTGATTTATCATATTTCCTTGGTCTTCAAGTGAAACAAACCCCTAAAGGAATCTTCGTCTCTCACTCTAAATATGCTAAAGAGCTTATTAAGAAGTTTGGGATGAATGATGCCTCCTTCATGAACACTCCCATGGCTGCCAATTCTGTTATAGATGCTGATGAATCTGGAAGACCAGTTGATCAGACCAAGTATAGGGCCATTATTGGATCCCTACTATATCTAATAGCAAGCAGACAAGACATAATGTTTGCCACATGTCTTTGTGATAGGTTCCAGGTGAACCCTAAAGAATCTCACCTTATTTTCTTAAAAAGGATTTTAAGATATATAAAAGGTTGTCCAGATCTAGGCCTCTGGTATTCAACAGAATCAGCATTTGTGTTAACTGGATTTTCTGATGCTTATTATGCTGGATGCAGAGTAGACAGGAAAAGCACCTCTGGAACTTGTCAGTTCCTTGGTGAAGGACATGTATCTTAGTTCTATAGAAAGCAAACATCTGTTTCAACCTCCACTGCTGAAGCTGAGTATATGGCTGCAGGCAGTTGTTGTTTACAGATCTTGTGGATACAAAACCAACTACTGGATTATGGTGTCAACTTAAATAATTCAACTATTTTTTGTGATAATACAAGTGCTATCTCAATTGCACAAAATCCAGTATTGCATTCTAGGACCAAGCATATAGACATTAGACATCATTTCATTAGAGATTGTGTTGACAAACATAAGATTAAACTTGAATTAATCTCTACTGACTTGCAAAGAGCAGATATATTCACTAAGCCATTGGACTCATCCAAGCATCTGTTCTTTTTCAATCTGCTTGGTATGATAAATGGTCAAGACTTAATCTAATGCTCTGTCTTTGGTCAAAGGATTGCTTCTGTTCGTCGACCTAAGATCGACGAACTGATAAATGTTCTTGAAGACTTTTCGTCGACCTTAGATCGACGAAATCTCTTAGTTGAGCGCATTCGTCGACTATAGGATGACGAATTATGTCTCTGAAAGTTTTCTACGAACGACGAAAACTTTCCCTCTCTTCATTCTTAGATTGACGAATTTCTCCTGAATGAAATTTTTTGTCGACTTGAGCTCGAAGAATCTTGTGTTTTGGTCGGATTGAGATTGGCGATTCATATTCCGAAAACCTTTATTAAGGCTTTCTTCTTCGACCTCAATCCCGCGCTTTCAGAATTTCCCTCCTGCACTTGATCTTGTGTTTTCTCTTGCAGGTGTGCTCTTTCTCTTCCTCATTCGATCTTAACGTCACAAATGGCCGCTATTGGATCAACCAGCATGAAGTTTGATCATGGTTTCGATATTGATTTTGACTTTTTCCAACAGTCAGATCAAATTTTCATAGATATTCTACAGCTATTTGAGGAACAAAATCTGAAGCAGTTTATGTCTGAAAGAATAAGGATTCCTATGATGGAAATCAAGGAATGGGTTGGCTCTTCTTCTTCAATAGAGACTGAAATGACTGGGACAATCAGTGGTAATCAGGTGATTCTTTCTCCCTCCATTCTCTCTGAACTTTTCAACTTGAAAACTTGAGAAGATGATCTAGAAATGGACGATAATGAATATGAGGATATGCTGACTGTTATGGGTCACTTCGGCGAAAACCCTAACAAACTGTTTAATAAAAATTTCTCCCCGGCATATAAATTTCTTGCGGATGTCGTTGGGAAGGTACTGTTTGCTAAGCATACAACACATGACTATATTTCCGGGCAACAGTTCCTGGTTATGGCAGCATTGGTCAGTAAGAAGAATGTGAACTGGCCGCAGATCTTCTTTGATCTAATCAGGAAAAAGAATAGCAAAAAGGAGGTTTGCTATGGAAGAATCCTGGGCTTGTTTCTGAAAGCCAAGGCCAATGAAATACTGCTATCTCAAACAACATGCATTAATGCATCTAAGAAGCTCATATCTGCCCTCTTTGGCAGATGGGAGAGGACTATTATAAAGCCATCAAAGGGCAAGTCCTCTTCCTCTAAATCTTCTGAAAGTACAAGGGCTGCATCAGCCACTCCTCATCCCTCTAAAGAGCTTCCGTCCACCTCTCCACCTCCTCCTGATTCTCAAGTTCCATCTCAGCCTTAAGTTCAACAAACCCCATCTTCCACTTCTATTCTAATACATACCCCCACACAACCAGCATCTCCAATTCCTTCTTCCCCTACACGTATTCCATCCAATCCTCCCTCTCCTAGGCCTGATACATCCATCCCTACTCCTCCCCAATCTCCTTTTCCATCTCATCTTGCTGATATCCCCCTCTCCACTCTCTCTTCAATCTCATCCTTTAATTTACTTTCATCTCCTCTAAACACTCCTTCTCCTGAACAATCTCCTCAATAAGACCCCCTTCCAGACACTTCCAATCAACCATCTCCTCCAACAACTATCATCACTACCTCTATCCCTTCTCAACCACCCCCTGCCAAAACATCTGCATCTATATCTTTGAATCCCTCCATCATCCAGCCACTTCTTTAGCTCCTCAAGCCCATCCTTCAAACCATCATTGCAGAAGCTATTTCCCCTCTAGCTATATCCATCTCATCTCTCTCTGCTCAAATCTCTACCCTCTCTTTATCTAGGGGCCTGGCTTCAGTTCCTACTGAAACCAGGAAGGGGGAGATACTTAATGATGAAGCAGCAATAGCAGAACCAGCAGTAGCAGCAGAACCAGTAGCAGCAGCAGAACAAGCAGCAGCAGGAACAAATGTTGATATGGAAACAGATTTTCAAAATTTTATTGATACTGATATGGAATCAGATGATATAGAGATAACTGACTCAGTAGTAGATGTAGATAATCAATGTACGGATATTATAGTATCCATTGCTCAAGAGACTAGCTTGCCAGAAGTTCTGCCTGGAAGGGTCTACTTTATTAAATCAAAAGTAAATCTACATACTATGCTGAAATTTTTTGGATCTTATATTCATTTTTGCCTCTCCTTTCCCACTCAATCATCAAGAGCAATTGTGTGCTACACCTCCCCTACAAGTTCAGAAGTATTAGATATTATAAAGAAAAGTCTGATAGCTCCTCCAGTAGTATTATATGAACAAATATCTAGCCCTCCTGTACAAATTTATATCATGGATGATAGCCCCATTCCTTATCTAGATGATCTGATAAAACAGGATTTTGCTATGGAAGCTAAAGCAGCTGAAGCTGAAGTTGTTCCCACTCCAGCTAGTAAAGAGATTTCCCAAGATGTATTAAGTCAGATTGATGCTATGTATGACAATCCTTTGTCTTCTGATGATGAGAATGATGATGATGATTCTGATGATGCTCCAAAGAGGAAGCAAATCTCCAAGAAAAGGAAAGCACCTCCTCTTGCTCCAAAACCTAAGTCTACAAATGATATTCCATACTACATTTTGCAAAACATAACTCCTTATAAGGGTATGCCAGCCTGGATGTGGCTATCCAAGAATGAACAAAAGTGCAGAAAGAAAAGCAGAAGATACACTCCTCCATCTCAGAAATTCAAAAGGGACCCTCCTCCTCCTCCTTCTCCTCCAGCTGTAGGAGCCTGAGAAACCTTATGTCAAAGTTCAGAAGCATTCTCCAATCCTACTCTTACTAAAACATATCGAAGGAAAGGAAGACCAATTCAATCTTCTAGAGGTAGTCAGCATCAACATAGACATCAGATGTCCTCTAGAAGTTCTTATAGTGCTCAGCAATCTACTCCCCAGCCAACATTTTCCCCTCCTCCATCTCCTGGCAAGGCTAATAACCCTGAAGAACCTCCAATTCCAGCTTATGATCTTGAAGCTAGTCCAACTACAAGAATGGCTAGATTCACGGAATCTGTGGCTCTTTCTCAAATCAGGCATGCCAGAGAAAAATGCCAAGATCCTTCTCAGTTCTCTACCATGTCAAGCTATAGAAAGAAAGAGTTTGAAAGATATCAAGTAGGGAAACTGTTCAATGCTGATGAATACACGAGTCTGCATCCTAAAGCTTTGGTTTCAAGAACCACCTCTCAAAAGACTCTTGGAAATGCTGATTTGACCATGACTATGAAGCAAGCTCAAGATCCAAACATGACAATCATATTTGCTAAGTCTTCTGATTCTCACAAGAACATTTAGATTGTTTATTTTCTGTGTTTTCTGTGAACAATCTGGGTATATAGCTTTATAAAGGTACTGATAGCTTATTTATTCTATCAGTGATCTCAGTTTTCATGCTATGTTTACTTCATTTTGTCTTGTGATCTTTATTTTTTTTTGTTTTGAAGTAACCTCACCCAAATAGGGGGAGATTGTTGGAACCCCTAGGTGATTTGGGCTAGGTTCTCTTCTTAGGTTATGACCCATGTTGTATAGAAGGGTCAAATTTTGTGTATTTCTAGAGTTTAGGCCATGTCCTTAGAGTCAACAGTAAAAAGGACCAGCCTCCATCACTGCCAGAGACTCAAGACTTAGATAAATCAAGAATTATAAACAGTGATCTACGTTCGTCGATCTCAGATCGAAGATAGTCATACTCAGCTCAACTAACTCAGAGATAAAATTCTCTGAACTGAGTTCGACGATCTCTATTCTAAGGTCGACTAATACTTCATCTCTCTGCGCCTTAATCACTCAGCTCCATCATGGACTCAGCGACATAATTCACTCAAAGCCAAAGCTGATCTCAGGTCAACGAACTTAGAGCACAGAATCATTCAATTTATGCAGTGCAGTTGTTTGCAGAGCTAAGGTCGACGAAATTATAAGTCGACGAAATCAATGGTCGACGAAAGCTAATCAAAGGTCGACGAAAGCTGATCTCAGGTCGACGAAAACTGTAAGAAATTTTGTTATTTATTCTTTCTCTTTCTATCTCATTACTTATTATCTATTATAGGCTATTAATTCCCTTGTAAATCAATGCACTTATATTCTCTGAATTGAGCCGTTACTGGCAGCATTGATTTCTAATATCCACCATGGAATTAATTGCTTATATCTCAGGACAGACATAGAATAGAATAATTGACAACATTCTTGACGTTTTTCCTTCCAACGATTTTGGCTGCACATTTATTGCAGAGTTTGTTTTTGAAATTCGACCAAGTTGAAGATATCTGATACACATCTTCCTGACAAGAAAACAAATAGTGAGGGAAGACATACATACAAAAAAACGGCAATCCATCATCAACAGAGTTACAGAAAAGAAAACATACAATAGTGCAGCAAAAAGATCTCTCAGTATTTTGACTGCTCTCAAGAGAAGAAGAAAGAATAACCATCACCATCAAGAGTCTTTCTTCCTCTCCTTCTTTGTTTTCAGGGATCTCAAGTGACATCAATATTCAAATCAGTCAAGGCCAACTCACCTTTCTACAAAGCTTCCACTCCTGAACCATTCAAGATCTCAGGGGGAGCTTTGACATCAACAACAACAAATCCACATAGTCTTCTCATTTTGTTTTTAGAAAAGAAGACTTTCATTAAACTCTCATCCCCACCTTTGTACAGGGTTTTAATTCCCTTCAAAAATATTCTGGTTGCAAGTCTCCTTCCAAAAGACTTGAGAGTTGGTTTTTGAGCACCTGGTCAAAAGCTCATTGGTGGCAGTCACCTGATCAAAACCTGTAGTGGATTCCTACCTAGGGTGGTAGAAGAGTTGATGTACCCAAGTTTGGGGAACCACTATAAAATTCTTGTGTTGTCTGTGTTTGCTGTGATTTTTCTTTGTGCTTGTGTTGTGATACTTATGTGTTGTGTAGATTTTATATATATCTCTAGTTTATCTACTGCACTTGTACACTCATACACTTATAGTATAGTAACCTATTTTATTAAAGATTGTTTAATACATCAAAAAATTAAAAAGGTTTCAATAACTCTATTCACCCCCCCCCCCCTTAGAGTTTTCAGAGCTTACCCTATCTTTCACATTGCTTACGTCAATGATAGCTCGGGAGGTGGCAAGGAAGGGTTGTCTAAGGATGAGGGGAACCTCGACATCTTCTTCGATGTCCAAAATGACAAAGTCCACCGGGAAGATGAACTTGTCGACTTTTACTAAGACATCCTCAACTATTCCTAATGGGTACTTAATGGATTTGTCGGCGAGCTGGATACTCATGTGTGTGCAGTTGAGGCTACCAATTCCTAACTTCTTAAACAACGAGAGGAGCATCAGGTTAATACTCACACCTAGGTCAGCTAATGTGTTCTTGACAAAAAGATTACCAAAGACACACGAAATAGAAAAACTACCCGGGTCAGTGATTTTCTTTGGTAAGCCGTTTGTCAAAACCGCAGAGCACTAGACATTTAACATGACGTGCGAAAGGTTCTCTAAATTCTTCTTGTTGGTAAGGAGGTCCTTAAGGTACTTGGCGTACTTCGGCATATGGGAAATCGCTTCATGGAAGGGTAGATTTATGTGGATTTGCTTAAACATCTCTAAGAAAAGGGAGTATTGATCGTCCTGACGTTGTTTATTAAGTTCGGAAGGGTAAGGCAGATTTGGATTATTTTCAAAGATGGGTGATGGAGTGAGATCTTTTTCTAAAATGGGGGTGATAACTTCTTCAGGAGAGGGTGGAATTTTTAAAACGGGGCGGAGCTTTGATTTTTTAAAGCGGGGGCGGAGCTTTCCTCGGGCTCTTCACATACCATACCGGGAACTTGCTTCCCACTCCGAAGAGTTATAGCTTTCACTTGCTCTCTCGGGTTGGGCTCGGTATTAAAATGAAGAGACCCCGCGGGTCGCTCAGAAATAATTTTAGCGAGCTGTCCTACTTGATTTTCAAGACTTTTAATGCTTCCAGTTAAGGTTCTTATCATAGCGTCATTTGTGGCGATATATTTGGAAAGTAACTCCTCCAAGCTTCGAGGTTTTGCATAATTTTGAAGAGGTGGTGGTGGTGGTGTAGAAAAATCATTTTGTGGTGGCGGGCGCATAACATTCGATGGATTACTCCACGAAAAATTCGGATGATTTCTTAAGGCAGGATTATAACAATTAAGAAAATTAAAACCAGGAGGATGAAAATTCGCAGCAAAAAAATTATAAAAACATTTCTAGGCATATTGTTAACAAAATCTAATAGTTCGGGGGAAGGAGCTACAGATTCCCATACCTTAGGGGCAGAGGCAGTAGTCATCTCCGTTATCTTTTTGCTTAATATTTAAACTTATAGAGCGAGCTGGGAGACGTTGTTGTTGGGTATTGTATCCATAATGTACCTGATTTGAAGAAGCCCCTAAACCAGCTAAGGTGAATGGACAATGTATTTGATCATTTGTCTTCAAGTTATACTTGCAGTTATTCCTCGCTAAGTACACACCAATGTCAGGGTGCAGTAGGTCAATATACACGGGTCTGCGCAACGTAATCCCTCATTGAGCAGATCAGTGTGTTGGCTTACGTGTACTCTCTTTATTGGAGTGTACTTATTTACAAGTACAGGGTTGTGATAGATCAAGAGCAGTCAAGGAGAAAGGATGGGCCAAAGAGGAGCTCACAGGTGAAAAGATGAAATATCGTCTAAGTAAGATTCGACGAGAATCACTAAGTGATTCTCGCCGATTCGACGAGAATCACTAGTGATTCTCGCCGAATCATCGAGAATCACTGGCTGATTCTCGCCGACTATCTCCGGCTGACTCAGTGCATGCAAATCTCACGCCAAGTCAAAATCGTCGAGAGTCATCAAGTGTTTCTCGATGATTCGTCGAGAATGATTCTGCATTCTCGACGATTTGTCGAGAATGATTGATGACTCTCGCCGATCCACTCTGGTTTGCCAAGTTGTTCAACATGAATTCTGCTAAGTAGAATTCGGCGAGAATCGTAGGTGATTCTCGCCGATTCGTCGAGAATCACCTATGATTCTAGCCGAATTTGCCTTGGGCGAAATTCTGGTGCTCCCTGGACCGGACCAAGTTTCAGGCGCTGTTTTGAACCAGAGCTAGGGTTTGTTTTGGTGGGGCCCACAACAGTCATATTGTATGACCTACTGTATAAATACTTCGGCATTTTGAACAGTAATGAGTACGAACACACAAGAAAGAAAACCGAGCCGCCGTCGTGACCTAGATCGCGGATTTCTCTTCCGCTGCTGCCATCGCCGCTCGGGAAGTTAGTCGCCGCCGTTGATCGAGGATACCTCCAGATCTTCCGGCGATAGAAGCTTTGCCAAGCAACGCGTCTCACGTGTCCTTCTTGAGATCCTTTGTCTCTTGGTTTATAGATCTGGAATACCTTCCCTTTCCGAATCGAGAGAGACGATTGATCCAAGGAAGACCGTTGGTTGACCTTGACAGCATAGCTACGAAGGTTGGATCTCTAAAGCTCAGCCACCGCACTTCTTGCCGCCGCTGATCCGGAACGCCAAGCCGCCGCTCGTCTTGCCGCCGCCGGTTTCGTGGAGATTCATTCTAAGTGAGAGCTAAGGTCGTGGACTCTTCGTCTTCGTCAAGAACGCGTCATCGAACGAAGAGGGACACCTAGCACTCCATAAGTAGTTTGTATATTTTATACATTCCATTTTATTTTTGTTGTAAAGGAACGTAGGTTCCTCGTTGTAAGGGTTGGGTGCAACCCGTGGTGGAGGAGTGGTGACTCCTTCTTTTGGAAGGGTTCCTTCCGTGAGTGTGAGGATTGGATTTCAATCCAGTTGGTGAAGTGATCGAGTCGTCCCTTGTTGGGAGATAGGTCGAAGGGGGAAAGTGGACGTACCCAAATCGGGGAACCACTATAACTGCTTGTGTCTATTTGTGCTGTGTTGTTTTGTTTACTTGTGCAGGTAGAATTTTAATTCCGCTAAAATCGCTGCAAGACACCTATTCCCCCCCCCCATAGGTGAAGGTAATTGGCACTAAGTGGACTTTCAAGTGGTATCAGAGGGAGGTTACTCAGCAATAAGGTTAACACCTTGAGTAAGTTCCTGCCACTAGTGTTAAGAAGAAGGCAGATATCTACTATGGACGGACTCAAGTACTCAGGCAAGATCCCAGTGTGCACCAGGCTAAACTTTCCTATCTGGAAGGAAAGGATTAGATTTTACATGGAAGCAGTCGACCCTCGACTCTTCATGATCGTGGAGAAGGGACCTTATATTCCCACTAAGGCCTCCACCATTGATCCTACCAAAAAGGTGCCAAAGAAGCTTTCTGAAATGGACAAGGACGAGATGGTGCTGGTCGGACTTGACAAGAAGGCACAGAACATACTAATCAGCGCAGTCGATGACTCCATGATGCAAAACTTCTGTAACTACAGGACAGCCAAGGATATCTGGCACAGCTTGATTATCCTGATGGAGGGCACAGATGAAGTGGGGGATGATCGGAGATACCTCCTGAACTAGAAATATGAGGCCTTCAAGCAGGGGCCCAAGGAATAGATCGGAGTTACCTTCATGAACTTCTTCAAGATCGTCAATGCTCTCAAGGGATATGGAAGAGTGTTCACTGATTGTGAACTTAATGATAAATTCCTTAGGTCCCTTACTAAGGAATGGGACACGAAGATTTGCGCCATCCGAGAGTTTGGCAGATTAGCTGAAACTGATCCTCAGATACTCTTTGGGAAGCTCATGTCCTATGAGATCTGTTGAACACGAGGAAAGCTGAAGAAGAAGCAGAGAAGGCCGCAGCCAAGGAAAAGACTGTGGCCCTAAAAGCCATTCACTCCAGGAAGGGCAAGGGTGCGGCTTCATCCCGTGCGGGGAAAAAGGATGAGGAGGAAGACTCCGAGCCATGCTCCTCCGGCTCAGAGTTGTCTGAAGAAGACTTCTCCCTCATCACCCGAGAATTCAAGAAGTTCCTCAAGATTAGGAATCAAAGAAAGAGAGACGACTCCTCCTCCATAAATCAGAAGAAGAATTATTATTCTGACAGGTATGAATCAAAACCGAACAAACATCGTCATACTGACATCATTGGTTTTGGGTGCAATAAGCCAGGACACATCGTGGACGACTGCCATCAAGGTAAGAGAGAGAAGGGGAAGGGAGAAGAGCACAGAACCTCTAGAGATAAAAAGAAGGAGAGGAGCTACATCGCCAAAAAGTCAAAGACACTGAGTGAGTTTGATTCCTCAGACTCCAGTGATGATGAGGAAGCCTACTTCGGGTTGGTGGGTCTCTCTGACTCAGAAGGAGAATGCCCCCCATTCACTGGGAAGGTAAAAGCTCGTACCCCCTCTCAGACTCTGACTATGAGTCTCCTGATGATGATCTCGAGGACAACCCATCTGCCCGATAAGCTGAGCCCCTCGAAAAGTATGAGCTTCTGCTCAACACCTTCGAGGAGTGCCGCAAGAGATTGAGGGCTCAGAAAAAGGAAGTCAAATTCCTTAAGGTCGAGGGTGTCTCTCTAAGGGAAGAGATCACTAGCTTGATTTCTCTCCGACAGGAGCACCTGGACCTGATCTCTAAGCACTCAGAGTCTCTAAGTCTCCTTGACCTTAAACCGGAAGAAATCAATAAGTTGGAAGAACAACTTACGGCAGAAAAGAAGATTGTCCAAAGCTTCTCTATGTCAAAGACTGTTCTTCCACTGGTTGATACCTTCTCTGCTTAGGCTAAGGGGGCTGGCTTGGGGTATGTGGGTGTGCCTGGTAAATCATCCAGTAGAAACAAAAAGCAAAGGAGAAATAAGGCTGCTAAGAAGGCCTCTACTGCAGAAAAGGGAAAGGCCCCACTCAACCCTGTTGTATTGAGGAAGCCTGGCTTTCCCTGCAATGAACAGGACTTTGAGTCAACCTATGGCCACTTCTTCCGGCCCTCGGTTGAAAAGCCCAAGAGCCGGTATGAGGGGTGGGCCTTCCCCCGCAACTTTGGCAAGAGTGTCTTCATTGCCCCTTATGAGGAAGTTCAAATGGAGGATTATGGCCACTTCTCTAGCGGCCATAATAGGAAGCAAGAACCCAAGGCCAAACCTGTTATACTGAGAAACCAGGAGGTGAAGAAATCATGCGACTGTTATCATCATGATGACTCCACCTCCAGGTCCAAGGCCCCGGCTGAACCTTTCAATTCCAAGGGTGAAGCATGTGCCTAGGAGAAAGTATACCAGATTTGACTGCTGGTGCTGTGGCAAAGTTGGTCACTTTGCCATAGATTGCTGGTTTAATCCGAGGAATAATGAGACTCCTCATGTTAGCAATGCGAGGCAGACCACTCGTAGGGCTAACCATCCGAGGGGGAGTATGCTAACGAGGAATCTAGGACCCAAGTTCGATTGGGTTCCTAAGGGAAATTAATTCTGTTTTGCAGGAATGTCCAAAGGCCACCAAAACTCCCATATGGTACTTGGATAGTGGATGCTCCCGGCATATGACCGGGATAAGAAGCCTGCTGCGTGATTACTCTCCAGTCGAGAATGGACCCAAAGTCATCTTTGGGGGATCAGATCGAGGAGTCACCAGGGGTTACGGTATGATTTCCAACGGTATAATTTCTATCACCGACGTGGCTTACATTGAACGGTTAAATCATAACTTGATCAGTGTAAGTCAGTTATGTGATAAAGGTTATGACGTTAAGTTCTGCAAGGATAAATGCCTGATAATATCGTGTGCCTCTTCAGAGACGGTATTAACAGGCATTAGGAGCAGAAATATCTTCTGCTTAGATTTTCTTAGTTTTAATTCATCTACCCCCGTATGCCTAGTAGCAACAGGCAGTGCATCTCTTTGTGAACAATGACATAAGAGATTGGCACATATTAATTTCAAGACAATTAGTATGCTGTTTTCTAAAAACTTAGCAAGGGCTGCTCCCATTATTAAGTGCATCAAAGATAGCCCCTGTCCTGCATGCTAGAAGGGCAAACAAGCTCGGGCTACCTTTAAGGGCATCGTTGACAAAGAATTCTCTAGATGTCTTTATCTTCTGCATATGGACTTGTTTGGTCCAATGCAAGTTCATAGCTTGGGAGGCAAGTCTTATACGCTAGTGATTGTTGATGATCACTCTCGGTTTACTTGGGTGTTCTTCTTAAAATGCAAGTCTGATACGTTTGACATCTTCACCAGTTTTGTCAGGCAGATTCAGAACAAACTTAACTGCTCCGTGGTCAAAATCAAAAGTGACCATGGAATAGAGTTCGAGTCTAGTGCTATGACAGAGTTCTGTGAAGAACTTGGTATCTTTCATGAGTTTTCCTCCCGCGCACTCCTTAGCAGAATGGAGTTGCGGAGAGGAGAAATAGAACGCTCATCGAAACCTGCACGACAATGTTGAATGACGCTTCTCTCCCAGAATATTTCTGGGCAGAGGCTGTCAATATGGCTTGTCATGTACAAAACCGGGCCTTGATCAACAAGAGTCATCATAAGACGCCTTATGAGCTACTGAAAGGCAGGAAGCCAACCATGTCCTATTTTAGGATCTTTGGCTGCAGATGTTATGTACTGAATAACGGGAAGTACCCGCATACTAAGTTTGGTGAAAAATGCTTTGAAGGCATATTCATGGGCTATAGTAGCCATAGCCGGGCTTATAGGGTCTTCAATAAGAAAACCCTAGTGGTAGAGGAATCAATAAATATTGTATTTGATGAAGGAAGCTTGCTTAATTGCAATTCTTCCAATGGTTTTCTTGAAGATGCAGGTGCAAGAATCGAATAGCTACACCTGGATGAGCCCGATAAAGATGCAACTCCAAAGTACGTCAAGGTCTCCACCTCAACGCCGATCGGAGTTGATGACGGTCAGGATGGAGTAGTCGTCCCTGAAGAGGAAGGAGCCCCAGAAAATGCTAGAGCTCCTGATGCAAGACTACTAGAGCTTCGACACGTGAGGGATCATCCCAGAAATCAAATCAACGGAGATCCTCGAGACGGTGTCAGAACTCGCCGAGGTACACTTAACGAGTTTCTGCATTTTAGTTTCCTGTCGCAGGTTGAGCCAAAGAAGTTCGACGAAGCAAACAAAGATGTGTCTTGGATATTTGCCATGCAAGATGAGCTGCATCAATTCAAACGATGCAACGTCTAGACGCTGGTTCACATACCAAAGACGCAGAACGTGATTGGCACCAAGTGGATCTTCAGAAACAAGCTGGATGAACACGGGGTCATCATCAAGAACAAGGCAAGACTGGTGGCACAAGGATACAGATAGGAGGAGGGGATCGACTTCGACCAAACGTTTGCGCCGGTTGCAAGGCTCGAGGCAATCAGACTGTTTCTAGCATATGCCTCTCACAAAGGATTCACAGTCTATCAGATGGACGTGAAATCGGCATTCTTGAATGGAGACCTGAAAAAGGAAGTATACGTCACTCAACCCCCAGGTTTTGTCAATCCTACTTATCCTAATCATGTATACTTTCTTAATAAAGCTCTATATGGCTTAAAACAAGCTCCACGAGCTTGGTATGAGACCTTGTCTAGCTTTCTTCTTGAGAACATGTTCTCTAGAGGAAAAATAGATAAGACATTGTTTCTTAGGGAAGTCAAAGGCAAGATCATGTTGGTGCAAATCTATGTTGATGACATTATATTCGGCTCAACGGACAACAATCTTTGCAAAAAGTTTTCTAAAATTATGCAAGGAAAGTTTGAAATGAGCAGTATAGGAGAGCTAAAGTATTTCTTGGGACTTCAAGTGAAACAGTCTGAGGATGGAATCTTCATTTCTCAGACGAAGTTCACAAATGAACTCCTCAAGAAATTCGGAATGGAGAATGCAACCTCGATGAGGACTCCAATGGGATCCACTATGTCTCTGGATAAGGATGAGAAAGGGAAACCTTTTGATGAAACCAAATACAGAAGCATCATTGGATCCCTACTCTACCTTACTGCAAGTAGACCGGATATCATGTTCTCCACATGTGTTTGTGCAAGATATTAGGTGAACACTAAGGAATCTCACTATGTCGCTGCAAAGCGAATTCTTAGATACCTTAAAGGTACCCCTAATCTTGGCTTGTGGTACCCGAGAAATAATGATGTCGAGCTAATAGGTTTTTCAGATGCTGATTTTGCAGGGAGTAGGGATGATATGAAAAGAACTTCCGGGACGTGTCAATTCCTCGGAAGAAGGCTTATCTCATGGAACAGCAAGAAGCAGAACTGTGTGGCAACCTCCATAGCAGAGTCGGAATATATCTCGGCAGGCAGCTGTTGCGCACAACTACTATGGATCAGAAACCAGTTAGCAGACTATGACCTTTAGTTCAAGGAAGTACCAATGTACTGCGACTCCTCCAGTGCAATTGTCATTGCGAACAATCCGGTATCGCACAGCAGGACGAAGCATATTAAAGTGCGCTACCACTTCATTCGGGAGCAAGTGGAAAACAAGGACATCTCTCTCTGCTATGTCCCCACGGATAAGCAGATTGCAGATATTTTCACAAAGCCCCTACATGAGGCCAAGTTCAGTCTCTTCAAAACTGAACTGGGGATGCTAAACTATGAGGAATGAAGACTACAGAAGCTCCAGGCTCGTGCATCTAGGGGGAGCATCTTCTAGGAACTCAAGTGTAAGCACAGGTGCAAGAACTGAGGGGGAGCATGGTGACAAGTGCTACAGTCCCAGATTTGCAGAAGCCGAAAAGGGGGAGATTACCCTCTCGGCTAAAGTGCTAAGGTGCATGCTCCAAAGATAATGGTATGGAATTTCAACTCATTTTTAAAAGTTGTGTTCTCTTCCAGCCGGTATATTCACCTTAGCTTGTAGGGTTTAGGCTTCTTCAAATAGGAGGAGTTTGTTGGGTATTGTATCCACAATGTACCTGATTTGAAGAAGCCCCTGAACCAGCTAAGGTGAATGAACAATGTATTTGATCATTTGTCTTCAAGTTGTGCTTGCAGTTATTTCTCGCTAAGTACACACCAATGTCAGGGTGCAGTAGGTTAATATACACGGGTCTGCGCAACGTAATCCCTCGTTGAGCAGATCAGTGTGTTGGCTTACATGTACTCTCTCTATTGGAGTGTACTTATTTACAAGTACAAGGCTGTGATAGATCAAGAGCAGTCAAGGAGCAAGGATGGCCAAAGAGAAGCTCACGGGTGGAAAGACGAAATATCGTCTAAGTAAGAATCGACGAGAATCACTAAGTGATTCTCGCCGATTCGACGAGAATCACTAGTGATTCTCGCCGAATCGTCGAGAATCACTGGCTGATTCTCGCCGACTATCTCCGGCTTACTCAGCGTGTGCAAATCTCACGCTAAGTCAAAATCGTCGAGAGTCATCAAGTGTTTCTCGACGATTCTTCGAGAATGATTCTGCATTCTCGACGATTTGTCGAGAATGATTGATGACTCTCACTGATCCACTCTGGTTTGCCAAGTTGTTCAGCATGAATTCTACTAAGTAGAATTCGGCAAGAATCGTAGGTGATTCTCGCCGATTCGTCGAGAATCACCTATGATTCTCGCCGAATTTGCCTTGGGCGAAATTCTGGTGCTCGTTGGAACGGACCAAGTTTCAGGCGCTGTTTTGAACTAGAGCTAGGGTTTGTTTTGGTGGGGCCCACAACAGTCATATTGTATGACCTACTGTATAAATACTTTGGCATTTTGAACAGTAATGAGTACGAACACACAAGAAAGAAAACTGAGCTGCCGTCGTGACCTAGATCGCTGATTTCTCTTCCGCCGCTGCCATCGCCGCTCGGGAAGTTAGTCGCCGCCGTTGATCGAGGATACCTTTAGATCTTCCGGCGACAGAAGCTTTGCCAAGCAACGCGTCTCACGTGTCCTTCTTGAGATCCTTTGTCTCTTGGTTTGTAGATCGGGAATAACTTCCCTTTCCGAATCGATCGAGACGATTGATCCAAGGAAGACCGTTGGTAGACCTTGCTAGCATAGCTACGAAGGTTGGATCTCTAAAGCTCAGCAACCGCACTTCTTGCCGCCGCCGATCCGGAACGCCAAGCCGCCGCTCATCTTGCCGCGACCGGTTTCATGGAGATTCATTCTAAGTGAGAGCTAAGGTCGTGGACTCTTCGTCTTCGTCAAGAACGCGTCATCGAACGAAGAGGGATACCTAGCACTCCATAAGTAGTTTGTATATTTTATACATTCAATTTTATTTTTGTTGTAAAGGAACGTAGGTTCCTCGTTGTAAGGGTTGGGTGCAACCCGTGGTGGAGGAGTGGTGACTCCTTCTTTTTGAAGGGTTCCTTCCATGAGTGTGAGAATTGGATTTCAATCCAGTTGGTGAAGTGACCGAGTCGTCCCTTGTTGGGAGATAGGTCGAAGGGGGAAAGTGGACGTACCCAAATCGGGGAACCACTATAACTGCTTGTGTCTGTTTGTGCTGTGTTGTTTTGTTTACTTGTGCAGGTAGAATTTTAATTCCGCTAAAATCGCTACAAGACACCTATTCCCCCCCCCATAGGTGAAGGTAGTTGGCACTAAGTGGACTTTCAGTTGTCCACTTCAAAGATACCTGCAGGTTTGTTCGGGCGGGACCTAGGCAATTTCCAATGATAAGTGTCCATGGCCATGATCTCGAAAAGATCAAGAGCTACATCCGGGGTCTTATGATTTAAAGTACTGCCAAAAGCTGCGTCTATCATTTGCTTTGTATTTTGATTTAGCCCATTATAGAATGTCTGCACTTGTAACCATACATGCAGCGCGTGATGTGGGGATCATCTTAATAATTCTTTAAATCTTTCCCAGGTTTCGTATAAGGTTTCAGAGTCTATCTGTCCAAAAGCGAAAATGTCGTTCATAAGTTTTGCAGTTTTAGCTGGCAGAAAATACTTCGCCAAAAAATTTCGATTAATTCATTCCAGTTGGTTATACTATTCTTAAGTAGAGTGTTGAACCACTGCTTAGCTTTAGTTCTTAAAGAGAAGGGGAAGAGTATTATCCTGATTACATCATTTGTGAAACCATTTATCTTGAAGGTGTCACAAATTTCAAGAAAGCTTGATATATGTGCGTTCAGATCTTCATCTTGAAGTCCGTCAAATTGCACATACTACTGCACCATTTGAATTATCCTAGGCTTTAATTCGAAGTTATTATTTTCTATAATAGGGCGGACTATGCTTGATTCTCTTCCCTCGAGATTCGGTCGTGCATAATAGGACATAGTACTTTGAAAGGCTTAATCTACGTTGGGTTCTTCCATTTATAGAGTAGAGAATGACTCAGAGTCCTCAACCGGCACTTAGATAGTAGGATCTTGAAATCGCGATCTTCTCTGAAGAGTACGCTCAATTTCGTGGTCCAAGTCCAAAATAACCGACAGACTACCGCGGGTCATGCACTAAAAGAAAAGAAGAGAAGAAAGAGAAATAAAATAAACTAGAAAGAAAAGCTAGATTAATTTTTATTTGAAATATATTTTTTTAATAGATTAACTCCCGAACTTCCCAAGGACAACCCAGTGAACGGTTCGCAAGGTACTAAATAAGATAGAGGCACTTTAAGCCGCTTTGCCTTTTCGAGAGAATTAGGTGGCGTAGAAAAATTGTGAATTTGGTTACTATTAAGAGCGGTAATAATTTTTTTAAAAAAAATTTTAAGAAAGAAGATGAGAAAGAGAAGAGATAAAATTAATAGGTTCGTGTTTTCAATATATCAATGAATGTTGCTCCCCGACTACGACGCCAAAAACATGGTGGTCGCTAAGCTTTGAAGAAAATAAAAGCAACCGAACTAGCAATCCAATGAGGCAAGTATACCTATCGAACTATAGCTAAGGGACACAAGTGTCGTATTGAAATCTGGGAACTATTGAGTACACTTACTCACATGAAGGTCATTATTTTATTGACGGAAAAACTAGGGTGTGAGAAACTAATTGCAATTAAGGAAATAAAATTTTGCTAGAAAGAGAACTACTGCAGTTAATTAAAGGCCTATAAAAAGGGATTACAATGAAGGGCTGAAAATATGAAATAGAAATGCACTCGATCAAGAATCAGCTCGGCTAAAGTCGACTATGAAATGCGATAAAAACCTAAACTTAATAGGGTAAAGGTCCTTGACCGTGGAGGTTCCTAAAGCTTGAACACGCTTCTCTCGAAGTCGTGCCCAACTGAGTTTAGGAAGGTCCGACCGACTCTTGTCTAAATCGGAGGCCTAAAGCACGCTTTACGCGGTGAACCCACTATTGGATTTTACTCCAATCCGGGATATTTGGACGTCTGCCTCTCTCGAGGGGTGCGTACAACTCCCTTTCCTCTTGAATGCTCACTTCATTCTATCGGCCTCTCGGCTAGCCCAGAATGAAAACAAAGGTGGAGAGTATATATCGATAATATACCTCCATCCCATGAAAATCAAGAGTAATTCAAGGCCTAAAACCTAAAAAAGAAAAGGTAAATTAAAACATCATAACTTAATCGCTCGAACCTCGGTTCATCAAGATCGAGTACAAGGAGGATTAGTTAATAATAATGGATTTGAGGAGGGGGGATGAGTAGTAAATCATAATAAGAACACAAGAAAGAAAAGAGCACATTTATTAATAATGAAAGAGAGCTACACTTGCATGAAAATGAAAGAGCTATACTTGCATGGAAATGAAAACTAGGCTAGCATAACATTAAGCTAAAAGCAATTACAAGAGCTATTACAAAAGCTAAAACAAAAGAAGAACTAAGCTTGGATTAATAAAATTACAAAAATAAGGAAGAGAGAGAGGGAAAAACATGAAAAAGACCAAGAAACAAAGGGGCAGCACCTCCCCTCTCAACCAAAGCTTGCTGAAATGGAAGGGGGGGGGGTCTGACTTTATAGGAAAAGTTCACGGGTTGGTCACGCCCTTCGACACACCCTAGGGGGCGTATTAGGGGGCGTGACATGTACGGGGTTGACCTCGGGCACTGGATTCTTGCGGGAAATATGATTGCTTCTGTACGTTGGTGGGCACACCCTGGGTCACGCCCGTATAGGGGGGGCGTGACACGCACGTCGCGTCGAAATAATTTGTCCGAAATCCGTCAGTCATCGAAAAAGAGGGGGGGGGGGGGGTCGCGCCCTATATCACGCCCATGACGGGGGGCGTGACAGTACTATTATCGTGCTGAGTCGAAATGGCATTTAATCCGGCGGCTGGCTTCGGGCAGAGGGAGACACGCCCCGTGTCACGCCCGAGGACACGCCCGGGGAGGGCATATCAGGGGGGCGTGACAGCCGTTTTTCCTGGTATTTTCCTCTGGCTTCTGGATTCCTCTAGAACAGGTGACACGCCCTAGGTCACGCCTGGGGAGAGCGTTACATGGGGGCGTTTCAGGTCAATTTTGACCACTTTTCAGGAAAGCTTCACAAAGAGAGGAAAAAGTTAGGGGCAATAAAATTAACAAAAGAAAGATAAAAATAAAGCTTAAAATACAAGATTTGTACATTATAAATATGAAAAATACGATAATAGTTAAGTCTACAAAACGTATTATCAGAAGGCGAGGTTTTCAACAGGTTGATATGGATTATCCACAATATAAATTGTATATGGAGTTTAGATCGATGTATGAATGTAGGCATGCTATTTGAAACCCAACTGCGATAAGTTAGTCAGATTGATGATGTTTAATTTTGCTCGTCGAAGAAGACTCCATAAAAAAATTTGTGGTATTTCAGGTTTTGGGTGCCACAGGGTGTTGTAGGGAGTATTAGAGGCCAACTCTAGGAAATAACCAAAGTTATAATAGAATTGATGTTCTGTTGATATCGCCCGATGATAGTGGATATCATCGGCAATAGCTCCCAGCGAAAATTGTTTGTAGTTGTGAAGCTTAAGTACTGGGGACTAGGTGCGTAGCATGTTAAGCTGTAGGGCCTGGTGTGTCTAGCTTTAGTAGCATTGTATGCAGACCATAAAGTTATCATATCAGCGGGCTGAGGTGATGCTGACCTGCATTGTGCTGGTAGTTCGCGATGATTGAGCAAGGAAAAGCTGTTCCGAACCCATCCAGTGTGAGTCGGTGAAGAGGTAGCTCCTTGGTGCACCGATTGTGGGAAATATTGGGTAGCGTAATGATGTGATGATTGATAGTCACTCAAATAAACCATCTAAGTTAATGATACTTATGATGGAGGTGGGACTCAGGGAGTACACCGAAAGTGTGAAATGAGAGCACAAAACACATGGCCGCGCATGTAATCGTTTGTTGTGATTGTGCTTAATAGTAGATATATATTGTTATACTGCTTGCTTGCAGGAAAGGAATACCATTGCCCTTAGAATGGGGTGTAGTTGTTATAATATTGTGGTCAACTAAAACTGACCAGGGTTTTGTTTTGCCGTGTATTTGTGGTATGTACTTGTGTAGGTGCTGGGGAGCCAATCATGAAATAGAGGGCTAAAACCCTTTGCTGTGTTGGCCCTCGAAGGCCCAAGTGTTGTGTTTATTACTTTCCTGTGTTTTCGGCTTAGGTGCCAATGTCTGTAAACCATGTAGATGTGTAAACACTTTTGAGAATAGCTTGTATATCCTTAAGGCCACACACTTATTTATGTGTGTTCGTTCCTGCAGTATTATGGACATTACTATTATTAATAAATAAAAATACTTTTGATGGCTTTACCTTATAGTGTTTATAATTCTTTCGTATGGATTTAGCTTGTTCTATTGGTATGACGCGGGGTCCCGTCCGGAACCACTGGCATACTCTTCAGAACAGGCAGGTTGTTACATTTGGCCTTCTAAGAACCTCCTCAACAGCCCTTGCTTGATGAGGTGTTCGATTTTATCCTTTAGCTTGGAGCAACTTTCTCTGTCATGTACTCGTCCATGGTTGAACACACAGTACTTTGACTAGTCGCCTGCATTTTTAGCATACAGTCTGGACTTGTAGAGTGCCTCATTTCCTTGGATTGCGAGGAGCACGTTAGTTCGAGTTGTGTTGAGGGGAGTATAATCCTAGAGTTGATGTGGGCCTCGGTCTAGGAGGGGATTATTGTGGCATGCACCGATCTTATTGTAAGCCAACAACGGTGATGACTCCTTCTCTCTTTGTCTCTTCAAGCTCCTCTCGAATAGTTGATGGTGCACCTCAATTGCTTCATCAACTGCAATCTATGCCTCCACCCGATGAACGAGTTCAGGGTAGCTCGGTAAAATCTCTTGCATTGGTGCGAAGTAGACGTCACTGAGGTGGAGCCCTCCCAGGAAAAATCCACGCAGAAGCTCGGGGTCGACTCCTTGGATTTATCATGCCTCCATGGTGACACGACAGAAGAAGTCTTTGAGGGTTTCCCCTTCGCTCTAGTAGATCCCAAAAAGTTTAGAGGGGTCCCACACAATCTTGCAATTTGCGATGAATTGGCTGACAAAGAGCTGAGATAAATTTGTATAGTTATTGATCCCTCCTTCCTTCATTGAGCAGAACAAGGTTTGAGCTTGTCCTTTCATAGTTGTTGGGAACTTTTGACATAGTAGTCGATCGAGGGAATTGTTGAGCCTCATGATATTGACAAAATAGTGGACGTGCTCCGACAGTTCATCTGTTATGTCGAACATCTCGGTGTTTGGGAGCATGTATCTGACTAGGACTTGGTGCACTAAGACTTCGAGTGCTAACGGGGAGTCGTTCCTGACTGGGTGGTGCAGATGCGCAGTATGTCGGCCGACCAGGCCGTACTCTTCAGCGATCTACTCTTTTATCTCTTCTCTGGTCATTCTTCCTACGAAATTTTCTTGGAAGCCCACCCGTTGGTGCTGACACAATGGGCTAGTTTTGGTTGCCCCGACTAGATGATCGGGGTGTGCTGTGTAACATCCTGACTTTTATTGGGTCACTAGGACTCTAGCCGACCAAATAAAAGAGGTACAACCCTATAAAAGATGCCCTATAAGCCAAGAAGATACCTAGATTTTAGAATATTGAGCATACATGCTCTGAATCAAGTTCAGTCAATTGCAATAGACTTATATAGTAGATATGAGTGCAACAGTATTCATTTATTCTCGATTCGAGGTCATGTGCTGAATATGTCTATTTTTGAGTATAGTAGCATGTCACAAAGATGCAAATTTTTGATATTGAGCATATGAACTTTGATTCAAGATCTGTTTATTCCTATAGACTCGTATAGACAATGCTATTGCAATAAAACTCGTTTTGTTTCAATCCGAGGTCATATAAAGAATATGACCATTTTGCGTAGTACGTCACGACTACATAGATTGTGAATATTGAGCATACAAACTTCGATTTGAGTTCTGTCAATTCTTATAGGCTCGTATAGTTAATATGAGTACAATGCGTTTTATCGCGATCAAGGTCATATGGTGAATATGACCATTTTGAGTATCGTTATGCATCATGATGACACTATTTAGGAATTATAGGCAAATGAAATCAGATTTGACCCTGATTAGTTGCATTTGACTCGTGTAGTCAATACGAGATCAATAAAATTTGTTGCGGTCGATTTTTATTTTGTCGCATCAACATCGGTCAAGTCAAGCTTTTAAGTGCATCGAAAAGCGTGCACATACAGATATTTCTAAAATACCCCAACATTTACTTATCTCTCGATGAATTGGACCAAATTTGACATTAACCCACATGGGGGACCCGACCTATGGTTTACTTTAGTCAAATCTCTTAAAACACAAATTTTGATAATATAAAACAACTCTAATGGTTTCCCTACTTGAATCCCATTATCAAAGACATCATGGGCCCCTCTCATGGGCTCTTATGTCCAATAAGACAGATAGGGGATTGTTCTTGGGCATATAACAAGAGGCCCACTTTCCTCTTTCTCTTTCTCTCTCTTCCTTTTCCTCCATATGGCTAACGGTCTAGCCTAGATCTGAGATTGTACAACCCCCCTGCCCCCCCAATAGGGGGCCGCCACATGGCCTGGCAATCTGGTTGAAGCTTGGTCTTATTCCTCCCTAAGAAGATAATCCCACATCATAGGATAGGAAAAGAGGGGAGGGTGTCCAACCAATATATATGCCCTGACCCTGCTCCAACACCTTCAACACCACATGTCGAGCCCACCACTACCCTCTGCCAGAGCATGACATCGCCAAAAAGCTCCTCACGAGCACCTCCACCTCCACCACCTTTATTGGTAGATCGGCTAAAAATCCCCCAAAGACCCCTCCGACAGGTGGGACCTCCTCTCCTTCCACCCTATCTTCTGGAAGTATCGCATGCAAGCTCCGGCTGCCAGATCGCCTCCGAGGTGCCACCAATCTTGGGCAAACCACTCCTCTACAGTTATTTTCTGACAACGGCTGGCGGCCCAAGGCCGCTAGACCACTGCCGGAGGGAGTTCCAGCCCCCGACATGTCGGCTGGGGGCAGAGCCACGACCGGCCGACGGCCCGCCACTAGAGGCAAGAGCCTGTAAAGCTCATGATCGCATACATGATGCTAATAAAATTTTATAATTTATGATTTTTTTTATTTTTGGGGTTTGATTTTTCTAGGCCTCATAAGGAGGCCAAATGCAAAAACTTTGAACATGAAAGTTGTGCATGTCTGTGAGAATCATCCACATAAAAAAGTTTAGATTTTTTAGTCATAGTTTAATATTTTTAATAAATAATATACAGTGATATTTTTTTGTTTTTGATTTTAAAAAGGCCTTTAAATTTGCCGAAAAATTCCAGGCTCTGTTTGATTCGCAAGAATTGTGATGTTGAAATTGGAATTGACTTTAATTCCAATTCTCGTAGGAATTCGAATTGAAGTCAATTCCAATTCTTCTGTTCAGCTAAATGCAGGAGTTTTGTCACAGGAGTTGGAATTAGTAATTCCACTATTCGACTGCATATTAAAATTTTTTGCCCGAGCGCGCATTTTTCTCTCAGGCACGAATTTTTTGCAAGGGAGCACATTTTTTGCTCGTGGCACATTTTTTCCTTGGCACGCATTTTTCGCCAAGACACACTTTTTGGCTCGGGCGTCCATTTTTCCACCCGGGCGCGTATTTTTCTGCATAGGCATGAATTTTTTGCTTTTGCCTGGGCACGAATTTTTCTGACCGGGCGACACATTTTTCTCCCGGGCACACATTTTTCTCCCGGGCACGCATTTTTCGTCCGTGTGCGCATTTTTCACCCGGGTGTTCATTTTTTTCCAGGGCGCACATTTTTCGCCCGATCACTCATTTTTTGCTCGGTCGCACTTTTTTGCCCGAGTGCCTAATTTCAGCCCGGGCACGCATTTTCAGCCCGGACGAGCAATTTTTACTCGGGTGCGCCCTCGTAGAAAAATGTGTGCTCAGGCAGAAAAGGCGCTCCTAGGCAAAAAAATGTGTGCCCGGGCAAAAAAATGCGTGCCTATGCGGAAAAATGCGCGCCCCGGCGGAAGATGCACCCTCGGGCGAAAAATGCGTTTTCGGGCGGAAAATGCGCATTCGAGCGGAAAATGCGGGCCCGGGTATAACAGGAGTACAAGAGAAGGTACAACATGTTTGACTGTTGGTGCTATAGCAAAATTGGTCATTGTGGCGTAGATTGCTTGTATAACCCTGCTAATTATGTAACCCCACGAGTTAGCAATGCGAGACCGATCACTCGCAAGGTTAATGTTCCTAGTGGTATTAAGCTGACCAGGAACCAAGGACCCAAATACGTTTTGGGTTCCTTAGGTAAAGTGAATTTCTATTGCATGTATATCAAAAGGCTAACAAAAATTCTATCTGGTTTTTGGACAGTGGATGCTCTCGGCACATGACTGGGAAGAGAATTTTATTGCATGACTTAACCACAGTCAAATACGGACCAAAAGTCATCTTTGTAGGGTCAGAACGGGGAACTACAAAAAGCTATGGTATGATTTTCAACGGCATAGTCGCTTTCACAGTTATAGCTTATGTTGAATTATTACTCCATAATCTTATAAGCATAAGTCAACTATGTGATAAAAGCTATATCGTTGAGTTCTGCAAGGACAAGTGTTTGATAAAATCGTCTACAAATTTGAAGACGGTCTTAACAGACACTCAGAGAAGAAATATTTTCTGTTTGAATTTTCTTTGCTTAGACAATTCTACCCAAGTGTGTTTTATGTCTAAAAGTAGTGCGTCTCTTTGTGACCAATGGCACAAGAGATTAACACATATTAATTTCAAAATAATAAATATGTTATTTTCTCACAACTTAGTGCGTGATGCCCCCAACATTAAGTGCCTTAAAGAGAGTCCATGTCACTCTTGTCAAATGGGTAAGCAGACACAGTGTACCTTCAAGGGTATTGCTTAAAAAGATTCTTCAATAAGTTTATACTTACTTCATATGGACTTATTCGGTCCTATGCCAATTCACAACTTAGGAGGTAAGGTCTACACGTTAGTAATTGTTGATGACTACTCGCGTTTTACTTGTGTTTTCTTTCTGAAACACAAGTCAGACACCTTCGAGTCTTTCACCAATTTTGTCCAGCAAATTCAGAACGAACTGAACTGCTCAGTGGTCAAAATCAGAAGTGACCACGAAATAGAGTTTGATTCTGGTTCCATGACAGAATTCTGTGAATTTCAAGGTATCTTTCATGAGTTTTCCTCCCCGCACACTCCACAAAAAAATAGAGTGGCAGAGAGAAGGAATAGAACCCTTATTGAAGCATATACAATAATGTTGAATGATGCTTTACTTCCGGAGTACTTCTGGGCTAAAGTAGTCAACACCGCTTGTCACGTGCAAAATAGAGCACTGATCAAGAAGAGCTATCGTAAGACCCCTAGGAACGGTTGAAGGGCAGAAAATCGACTGTGACCTACCTTAAGATATTTGGAAGCAAATGCTTCGTACTTAATAATAGGAAGTATTACCAGACTAAGTTTAGTGACAAATATTTCGAATGTTTTTTTGTAGGTTATAGTAGCCATAGTAAGGAATATAAGATTTTTAATAAGAAAACTCTGGTGGTAAAAGAGTCAATAAATGTTGTATTTGATGAGACAAGCTCGCTCCAAAGCAGCTCGTCTAGTATTATTGGTGCAGATGCAGGTACCAGGTTCAAGGATCTAAGCATAGATGAAGCTATCAAGGAAGAAGCTCCAAGATCAGTCAAGCTCAATGATCCAGGCTTGGTGGATGAAGAACCACTAGAGGAAGAATTTCCACAACCTACATAGGATGCACTAGATATTGTAGAGCCTACTGGAGGGAGAGCAAGGAATCTTGGGTTCAGACAACTAAGAGATCACCCAGCTGATCAAATAATAGGAGAGCCATGCAACAACGTCAAAACTAGAAGAGGTATAGCTAATGAGATTATGCATCTATGTTTTCTGTCGCGGGTTGAGCCAAAGAAATTCGAAGAGGCAAACAAGGATGCTTCTTGGATATTGGCTATGCAAGAAGAGCTCAATCAATTTGAACATTGCAAAGTATTGGAGATGGTACCCAAGACAAAGGGACACAACGTGATCGACACCAAGTGGATATTCAGAAACAAGCTGGATAAACACGGAGTAATCATCAAGAACAAGTCTAGACTTGTAGCACAAGGATACAAACAAGAAGAGGGGATTGACTTTGACCAGACCTTTGCTCTAGTGGCTCAACTCAAGGCGATCAGGTTATTTCTTATGTATGCTGCCCTCGAAGGCTTCACTGTCTACCAAATGAATGTGAAATAAGCATTCCTCAATGGGAATCTGAAAGAGGAAGTATACGTAGCGCAACCCCAAGTATTTTCAAACTCTAAATTCCCTAATTACGTTTACTTTTTGAATAAAGCATTATACGGCGTAAATCAAGCTCCCCGAGCTTAGTATGAGACACTGTCTAGCTTTCTTCTTAAGAATAAGTTCACAAGGGGAAAGATAGATCAAACATTATTTCTTAAGGAAGTTAAAGGCAAGATTTTGCTAGTGTAAATCTATGTCGACGACATCATAATTAGCTCTACGGAAGACAACCTTTGCAAAAAGATTTCTAAACTTATGCAAGGTATGTTTGAAATGAACAGTATGGGAGAACTGAAGTAATTCTTAAGACTTCAGGTGAAGCAATCTGAAGATGGAATTTTGCACTCTAAGAAGAAGTTCACCAAGGAGTTTCTTAATAAATTCGGAATGGAGAACGCAACCTCTACGAGGACTCCAATGGGTTCAACTGTGTCTCTAGACAAGGATGAGAAAGGGAAACCTTTTGATGAAACCAAGTATAGAAGCATAATTGGATCCTTGCTATACCTGACTGCCAGTAGACCAGATATAATGTTCTCATTACGTCGGTGCAAAGAGGATTTTAAGATACCTTAAGGGTACACCCAATCTTGGCTTATCGTACCCGAAAAAAAATGATGTCGAGCTAATTGGTTTTTCAGATGCCGATTTTGCAGGAAGCAGGAGTGATAGGAAAAGCACGTCCGGGACATGCCAATTCCTCGGAAGATGACTTATCTCTTTTAGCAGTAAGAAGCAGAATTGTGTGGCAACTTCTACCGCCGAGTCAGAGTATATCTCTGCGGGTAGTTGTTGCGCATAATTGCTATTGATCCGGAATCAACTAGAAGACTATAATTTGAAGTTTAGAGAGATTCTGATGTATTGCGACTCATCCAGTGCAATAACGATCGCAAACAATCTAGTCTCCCAGAGTCGGATAAAGAACATCGAGGTGCGCTATCACTTCATCTGGGAGCATGTGGAGAACAATTACATAACCCTTAGTTATGTCCCGACGGACAAGCAGGTCATAGATATTTTCACGAAGCTGCTGGAAGAGGACAAGTTCTGGATTTTCAAAACGGAAGTAGGTATGCTGAATATTGACTCCTGAAGAAGTCCTAGCATGCAGAAGATCTCTGGGGAACTACTTCAGAAAAGCAGAAAATTCTTCGAAGGAAAATTCGGTGAATATCGGACGGGAATCTCGCCAATTCGTCGGATATCAATGGATACTCGCTGAATAAAATTTTGCATCCGATGAATCTCGCCGAATTTAACTTGTAAAGAAATTTTTTCTTAATATATTGGATCCGAAGAACCGACTACAAATAAGGTACGCACCTTCTAGGTCAATTTGAAAATGATATACCTATATAAATATATATAAATAGTTGAGGGCAGCCACGCACAGTAAATTCGTTGACATTTCAGCTGATTTGCTGAAATCAGGAATTCGACCTTTAGGCTCCCGCACTTTAGTTCAACGATCTCGTCGAGAAATTCCTGTTGTGTGTCTGCTTCATCTCCCGCGATTAGGGTTATGAACTTCTACCATGCCATAGCCGACAGTAGCATCAAGGTTCTCCCGCCGATTTCGCAATGTTGTGGATTCTCGAAAGTTGACAGTCGTCGATTCCGACAAGTTCAGAATTCTAGTTGTATCAGATTTTAGTTATCCCAGTCCAGATTTTAGTTTTCTCCATGGATCATAGAAGCACCAGTGGATTGTTAGGGGGAGGTGAGTTGGTCCGCACATGGTTTGCTCATGCTTCAGATGAATTCAGAAATATCATTATCATGTTGGAGACATAAGGACTCTCCTTCGTCCTCGAACACCCCTGCAAGCTACTGGACAAGGAAGTTCTAGAATTTTTCCATAATTCCAAACTCTGCCATGAGGATAAAGTTATCAAGAGCAAAGTTCAGAAGACCATAGTTAAAGTCAAAGCTTCACTCCTCACTCGGCATTTGCGGCTTCCAGCTTGTGAAGAAGCTGTTTAACTCAATGAGGACGATTTTATAAGAGCTCTACTAATCTATGGAGTACCTAGAGGCACCAGGGCCGTTAAAAGGAAAGGGATGAATGAAGAAGGTAAACTGCTATCAAACATCATCGGAAAAGTGTTGTTATGAAAAACTGGACCACATGACTACCTCTCGACTGAAATGTTCAAGATTCTTGTGGTAATCATCTACAGGAAGAGGGTAGACTGGGGTGATCTGTTGTTCGAGAAACTCAAGGAAAACCTACACACTCCCAACTTTGGAAGGATTATCATCCTGTACCTGAATTAGATGGATGGTGAGAGGTTCGATATGACCAAAGGAGTAACTATCCACCATCTCAAGAATATTGACTCCACAATCTTCACTCGATGGGATAGGAGGATCATCCGGCAAGGGGGAGTCCCAGGATTGCCAGTGGAACAGGAAGTACAAGTTTCTGAGGACAGGATTCCTATTCCACATCCCAGTAAAATCCTGAAGAACTGAGTGCGGTAATTGAGGGGGAGTCTGCAGCACCACATGTGGAGACTATCAAAGTTCCCTTGAGTGTACCTACTTAGAAAGTAACAGAGATGCCTATGACAATACTTCCAGCTCCTGAGCTAGTTCCTTTTGTTGCCTTAGAAGAGGCTGTTGAGGATGAAGTTCCAGCTCCTTCAGATATAGAGGATGCTAATGAATTAGATGTTGAGACTACTGATTATGATGACCTAAGGGTTGAGGATTACGAGATTGATGTTCCTGCTGATGACTCTGAGATTTCCGCTGAATAGAATATAGTTGATTCAAACAAGACTGTTGCTATTGATGTTTCTGCGATTGAGAGTACAAGTGGTTCTGCTACAGCCGAGCCCATGTTAGTGGACAACCTAATAGTTCCTATCCCATAGATGCCTCCTATTGCAGTTTTTGATGGGAAGGCAACTCAGTCCCTAATCCTTGTCTCCACTCAGGTTGACCAGTTCATCCGCAACCTGGATAAGAGACTTGTTAGGATGCCATTGGTTCCCGAAGGCATAGTTGATCTTTTTGATGAGTAAGGAGATGCAGAAGAGCATTCCTCTTGTCCTAGCTGCTGAGGATCATGTATTGACTTTGAAAGCTCATCTTTCTCCAATCGAAGAGTCCTCCAGTTATTTTAAGATCCCAGCTGATGTTCTAGTGCCATCGATTGCTTATATTCCATCTTCCAATGTAAATGACTCTATTCTGAAAGCAGTTAAACTTATGTTGGCCAAGCAACAAGCTCAGTTTGAGGCTTCATTGCAGAAGGGTATGAAAAGAGTTAAGGATTCTTAAAAATATATGTTGAATGGCCTGACAGAGGTCAAAGTTGAAATAAGCAAGCTGGATAAGAAGATGGATTCGTAGTTTGTTCAGGGTGGCGAAGCCATCGTTCACACTATATCATGACTGAAAAATAACATGATGGCATTAAAGAATGCTGATTCAAATGTTCTAACAATGATTGATTCCCACAATAGATCGATGGCACATTTTGATGCATGCATGCACAACTATGCCAATGTCATCGCTGCCGAAGACAAAAAGGGGTAGGATGCCCTTATAGCTAAGGTGGATTTGCTGGGAACTTCTATGGAACAAGACATCAAGGCAACAAATGACTACATGTATGATAATACTGAGTGGCTATATAATCAGTTGACCGAAAATCAAGTTCCCGTTGTGTCTGTACCAGCACCTAACAAGGTTCATCATTCCCAGGATTACTCACAGGACTGGTCAGACACTCATAATCTACAGAATTTTGATCAGGATATTACTGCTGCTATTACGTTATTCCCAGAGGTTCAGAGGACTAAAGACCCTGCTCCCCCAGTTTACAAGAGAAGAATATATTGGGAGGGCACGTCTGAAGTCTGGTCAGAACCAATATGGCTAGAACCTGCAAGATAAGAACCGTTCAGAGAAATGGAAGAGGTCTGGAGCCCTATCTCCATAGGGATCATTTTGGATAATTTTTCCCTTGTTAATCTTGGTGGTGAGAAGCTTGAACAATACTATAATCTAGACGAATGGGACAAGTATAAGCTAGATTGCAATAGGAGGCGGATACACTTCAGGAAGAACAGGGATGCCAATCCTATGCCTCCAGCCCTCCAAGATACTATCCAAAGACTAGGGAATACTCCGAAAGACAGCGGGCGAAGAGGAAGAATAGACAAAATTAATGAATCATATGTATACTGTTGAATGTTTGGGATGCCCTCTCAAAACTAAACATTTTGATATATATATATATATATAATTTCTTTAATTGTCTGGAATGCGTGTTGTTTTTAGTTTCATTTATCTTTTTATTTGCATCAAAGTTTTATTATTCATTATGTGCAATTCATCTTAGCTTGTAGGATTTTGGCTTCTTCAAATATGGGGAGAATGTTGGGTATTGCGTCCATAATAACCCTAATTTGAAGAAGGGTCCAGTCAAGCGAAGATGAATTGAAATTATATTTGATGCCACTATTTTAGTTACGTACTTTCAGGTCTACAATGCCAATTACACACTAATGTCAGGTTATAGTGGGTCAGTAAACACAGAACTATACAATGTAATTCCTCATTGTGATGGCCAATGTGTTGACTCACGTGTAATCTCTCTATTAGGGTGTACTTCTATCCCAAGTACAAGAGAAGGCTCAAGGATGGTCAAGGGTTAGACCCAAGAAAAAAAGGATTTTTACCTAAGTAAAATTCGGCGAGTATTGTTAAGTATACACATCAAATTCGTCAAGTATTGTCGTTGATACACGCAAAATTCTTCGAGTATACTTACCAATACTCGCCAAATTCGTCGTATATACTTAGGGTGAATTCATTGAAGAAACTGGAAAATCTGTTAAGTAAAATTCGCCGAGTATCATCGTGCATATTCATAGAATTTGTCGAGTACATCTAATGATACTCGCCGAATTTGTTGAATATGCTAAGTGATACACGCCGAATTCGTCGAGTCCAGTCGATGCTACTTCTCTTGATTTTTCCAAGTGCTATTCATTGAATATCAAAGCGTCGAGAGCGTTGAGTTAACTCAACGATATTCTACGAATGCTACCTTGGTGTCGAGTGATCTAAAAGCGTCGAGTGTAATGGCGTTGAGAGCATCAAGTCTGTTGACCGATACTCGACGAATTCGTCGAGTATACCTGGTGATACTCGACGAATGCGTTGAGTATGACTCTTCGCTATAGCGTTGAGTGACCAACCGGCCTGATTTGATTTCGCTAAGGCAATTTCGTCATATATCAGAACTAGTTGGGGAGTATGCTTATCATACTCGACGATACTCGACGAATTTGACTTTGGTCATTTTTCCGAAATATTTCAAAGCCAGTGTCGGGTTCGGTCGGCCATGCACAGTAATTTCTACCTTTTGTTTTTGGAAGTTTTCTTTATACCGTTGGAAGGAGGATGTCTATAAATACCTAAGGATATTTTATTCTATACTAATTGTACTTTTGCTAATCTTTTGAATCGACAAGAACTTTCCAAAATAGACAAGCCATCGGCCACAAACTCCAGGATTTCGTGATTTCTGATCGGCCGCTCGTCTACTTGATATGTATGATAGATCTTTATCGATATATGTGATTGGATCGATTATCCCCTTCAGATCTACACTTCTCCAAATCGTGTCGATTGAAGGTACAAGTTTCAAGATCTCCGGAAGATTTCAGAATTCCCCTTATTCTCCAAGTTAAAGCAAGATCAACCTTTTTTGAAGAATGACGAACTAAAGTTTTCAAATCTTGTAAAGGATTCATTGTAATAATTGTTGTAACATTTATTTACTCTTGTAGGAGAAGTTTCTCCGAGTTTGTAGATCCTTCTATGGATCGAGTGAGTAGATCAATTTGTGGTTTGAGTAGTAGATCTGGTTTATAGATCGAGATGTAGGAGAGGTTGTTCTCCGAGTGGTAGGAGCCTCGTCTCCGAATTATAGGAGTTTGTGGCTCTGAGGTGTAAGATTGGAAATCTGAGATTGGTGAAGTAGCCGAATTTAGCCCTTTGTGGTCGATAAGAAAGGAGGGAAAGTGGGCATACCCAACCCGGGGAACCACTATAAATCTTTGTGTTTGTGTGCTTGATTTTTAAGTGATTTTTATTCCGCGAAAATACAAAAACATCACCTATTCACCCCCTTTAGGTGATTTAGGTAGACGCTACATACTTTCAGACTAAAATCTCCCACATCCAGGAGTACACGTGGTTGTCCCTTTGGGTCTGGGTAGTACGGTAAGTCCATACCCAAAAGTTGTAGGACTGACCACTATCACCGACAACCACATCTGCGAGGCTTGCGAGGCTCGATACCCTGCTGGAAGAGAAACGGTAAAACTATGTCGACACATGGTGTGATTGAAGGTTATGAACCCTTGCGTTATCGTGTGCATGCTAGTTGAGCTTTTTGTGGAATAAATGATGTTTATATTGCTAATTTCTAGTTATATATTCCTGTGTTCGTTCAGCCTATTGCTCCTAGCTTTATTTCTTGATATTTTATATATATTATGTTGCTAACTCCTTTTATTGGTTCAGCTATTATTGTTAGGGACACTAAAAAATATGTACCAGATTTGGAGAAGCCTCATCTTATTCATTGATATACATTAATTTGTATTCGATGGGATGTTTGAGGTGTAAGGTTTGCAAGAAAATTCTATAAGCACAAGTGTCGACACTTGTGAAGAATTGTGTCGACACCCAGAAGTTGTGTTGATACTAGAAGCAAGGCTTGTGTCGACACCCAGGCATTGTGTCGATACCTGAACAAGAAGTTGTTTCGACACCGCGAATTATGTCAACACCTGAGACAGGAATTATGTCGAAACCTGAAGCAGAAGCTGTGTCGACACACAAGACTTGTGTCGAAACACACTAAATGATATCTGGATGACACTCAACACCATCTAACAGCAACATTTATACTGAGTCTGAAGGCTTGTGTCGACACACAAGAATTGTGTCGAAACACACTCAATGACGTCTCGACACACACTCAACGACAGCTGGACATACACTCAACGTCATCTGTCAGCATCACTTATGTCGAGACCTGGAGCAGTTGTGTCGACACACAGAACTTGTGTCGACACATACAAACATAAGCTGTGTCGAGTAGCAGAAGAATGACTATATCAACACATGGTGTATTGTGTCGACATCATCAAGACTTGTGTCGACACTTAGTCTATTTGTGTTGACACATATATAACAGTTTGTTGAGTGGTTCATGCTGAGTTGTATAGTCTTTGAGGAATCAACTGTCATGACTGGTGACTCGATAGCTGTCATAACCAATAGGTCTGACACCTTTGTCGTAACTGTCAGAATGTTGTTACAAACCGGATCAGCTGGTAATCATGAGGAAACTCTATATGAGGGACTGATCCTTGACAACCAGAGATAACTAAGAAAGTAATCAAGCAATTACGGGAAAGAGAGTTTGACAACAAGAAAAGGGGAAACCCTTAAGAAGGCAGATCAAGAACAGTCTGTAAGAAAAATTCATATCTAATTCTGAATTTATAGAGGGAGCTATCTGAAGATCAACTTCTACATCAAGTGAAGATCAACCTTATTTTGTTCAATCAAGAAGCTTTGAAACAGCTAAGTCAGGTTGGATCTGAAGATTCAGTTTATTCAAGAACTGATCAAGAAGCTCACACAAATAAAGAGTTCTATCTGGTGAAATTTCTGTACCTTTTAAAACACTCATTTTCTTGTAGGATCTTTTGTAAGATCTGAGTTGTAATCCTGTAATTATAAAGGTTGAGGTAGGGCTGAGTGCCTGAGGTGTAGGACTTATGAAAGTATGAGTTATAATCCTTGTTATAAAGGCTGAGGTAGGGCTGAGGCCTGAGGCAGGGTTCTTGGGAAGAATCTGAGGTAAGACTTGTATAAGTCTGAGCTGTAGGAACCAATCTGGTTCTGAGTTATAAGATCTGTGGATCTGAGTAAGTGGAAGGAAGTTGGACTGAATCCAGTTCTCTACTGTATAGGCAAATGGGGAAAGTGGATGTACCAATACCATGGGTAACCACTATAAATCTGGTGTATGCTATGCTGTGATTATTGTACTGTGTATTGAATTTTCTGTGCTGAGTTAGAACTAGCTAATTGCCTAAAATTCTTTAAGAAAATTAGAACTTATTCACCCCCCCTCTAGGTGTCTAGGCTCTTGAAATCAAGTCTTTCAAGTGGTATCAGAGGGAGGTTACTCAAAGATAGACCTAACAGTCTGAGTGAATCTCCAAGACAATTAACAGATTTCAAGAATGGTTTCAAATGAGAATCAGAAGGAATTTGGATCTATGAAACTGCCTATCTGCAGGAAAGAATGCTTTGACATATGGAAGGAAAGGGTCAGGTTGTTCATGAAAGCATCTGATCCAAGAATCTACATCACAGTACAAGAAGGTCCCTTCATTCAAGTGAAGGTATCAGTTCTGGATGCAAATGTTAAAACCCCAACGAGTTATTCTGAAAAGACTAAGGATGAGATAATCCTGGCAACACTAGACAAATGAGAACAAAACATTATTGTAAGTGCTATATATGATGCCACATTTCAGAATCTGGTGCACTATAAAACCTGTAAGGAAATGTGAGACACCCTGATTGTCTACATGGAGGGAACAAAAGAAGTTAAAGAGGACAGGAAATCTATGCTGAATCAAGAATATGAGAGCTTTAGATAAGCCACGACAGACAACATAACTGAATGTTACAAGAAGTTCTTCAGGATAGTAAATAAGCTGATGACCTATGGAAGAGTCTTCATCACATATGAACTGAATGCCAAGTTTCTCGGATCACAAACAAAGGACTGGGACACAAAGATATGTGCCATCAGAGAGGTGGCCAGGCTTGCTGATACACCTCCACACACACTATTTTGAAAACTGCTATCTTATGAAATGCAGCTCACTACTAGAAAAGAGGAGGTGAAAAGCAGTAAGTCTGAGTATAAAGAGAAGTCAGTAGCCTTCAAGGCTGAAGGAACAAGAAAGGGTAGGAGAAAGTCTCCTTCTCCACCCAAAAGGAGTGCTGAGGCAAAATAAGAAAATCCAAACAACAACACATCAAATAGCCACACCTCTGATGAGGACTTTGCTGTCTTTACAAGGAAGTTTCAAAGGTTCATGAAAAAGAAGAAATAAAGAACCAGACCATCTACATCCTTCTCCAAGGATGAGTATTACAAGAAAAAGAAGACTCCCAAGGAGGACAGGTATACTTCAAAACCTAGTAAACAAACTAATTCTAAGATTGTTTGCTATTATTGCAACATGCCTAGACATGTCATAGCTGACTGTCCAGACAAGAGGAGTGAATCTAAGGACAAGAAGCATCAAGGGAAAGTCAAGAAGGAGAAATCCTTTGTTGCTCAAAAGCAGAAGAGTTAGACAGACTCTTCTTCTTCCGGATAAGGAGAAGAAGATGATGTAGAAGCATATGTTTGGTTGGTTTCAACAGAAGAGGATTCTAGGGAACTAGAATTCCTACAAATGCTGGACTCCATAAATGGAGTGGAAGACTATTGCTGTAGAGGGCTGAAGGCTCTGTCAGAAAATGATCAGTTCTAAGATCATCCTGGTCCAAGCAAGGTATACAATTCTCCCTTAACTTCTGATTATTTTACTGGATCAGAATCAGTAGCATCTACTTCAAAAGAAGTGGATGGTTCTGATTCTGAGGAGGATGTACATCAACTCATTAATGAGTATGGTGGGCTAATACAATCTCTGAAGAGGAGCAAGGTTCTTATCAAGGAGCAGGCCAAGGAAATTGAGTGTCTTAAGCAGGTTGCATCAGATTCAGCCATGTTGATAGATTTAAAACTGAAGGAGGTTGCCAAACTGAAAAGACTTACTATTATTCAGATGAGCACAATCTCTTTCAAGGAAAATCATATCAAGAAACTGGAGGTAAAACTTCATCAATAAAGAGAGTTATTGGTTAAAATCTCTAAGCCAAAATCTATCTTGCCCTTAATAGACAATTTTATTTCTCATAAAGGAAAGACTGGTCTAGGTTTAAGGGAAGAACTAGGGCCACAAATTCTCATAGAAAAGGTAAGGCCCCAGTTCAGCCACTAGCTAAAAAGCCCCCTATTTTCTTTAGGAAAGTGATGCAACCTACAAACAGGTATGATCATGATATTAGTCATGGTCACTGTGAGTATGGAGATCTCATGGGCAAGGGTGAAAATGCCAATAGGTCACTCTATAGGCAAGCCCATCAGGTTCAAAAGGAATTCTTGGGGTTTGCTGCTCTAGCACCTACACTTAACAGGACTGCTGGTAACAAAGTTGTGAAGTCTGTACCTAAAAGAAGGTACAATAGATTTGAGTGTTGGTGTTATGGCAAGGTAGGCCACTTTGCCATGGATTTCTGGTTCAACACAAGTGTTAAAACCAAGAATAGTTTACCAATCAGGATAACTGCAGGATTTCAAATTAACAAGGACCTAGGACCCAATAATAATTTGGGTTCAAAGGATAAGTGTTTCTTTATTTGATGCAGGTGAATCCAAGTGGCCATATCCCTATATGGTACTTAGATAGTGGATGTTCCAGACACATGACTGGAACAAGAAGAATGTTGGGGGACTATGTACCCATAAAAAATGGACGCAAAGTAATCTATGGTGGATCAGAAAAAGGAATCATCAAAGGATTTGGTAACATTTCTAGTGATTCAATTACTATCACTAAAGTGGCTTATGTGAAGGGTCTAAAACATAACCTGGTTAGCATAAGTAAACTTAGTGATCTAGGTTATGACATCTCTTTCCTTAAAGGGGAGTGCCAAATAAGGAGGTCAAGTGATCAAGAGATCATTTTGACTGACACTAGGAAAGGGAATGTATATTGTCTTAACCTAGATTGTGAGTTTAACATCTCACCCATTTGTCTAGTTGCAGGAGAGAAAGCTTTACTATGTGTCAAATGGCATAAGAGGCTAGCTCATCTGAACTATTAGTCAATAGGACAGTTGTTCATCATGGGGTTAGTGAGGAATAGTCCTCAAGTCAAGTGCATTAAAGAGGGTGTGTGTTCAGCTTGCCAAAAGGGCAAACAGACTAAGTCCTCTTTCCATGCAATTGATACCAAAGATTCAATGAGATGTTTATAACACTTGCATATGGATTTGTTAGGTCTTATGCCAGTTAATACTCTTGGTAGGAAAGTATACACATTAATTATTATGTATGACTATTTTAGATTCACATGGGTTTTCTTCTTGAGGCAGAAATCTGAAACCCCTACTGTTTTCAAAACTTTTGTTAGACAAACTCAGAATTAATTTAACAATTCAGTGGTTAAAATGAGAAGTGACCATGGAACATAATTTCAGTCTGAGTGTATGACAAAGTTCTGTGAAGAACTTGGGATTCATCAGGAGTTCTCCTAGCCTAGAACACCCCAGCAAAATGGAGTTACTGAAAGAAATAATAGGACTCTAATTGAGGCAAGTATAACACTACTTAGTGACACTACTCTCCCTGAGTACTTCTGGGCAGAGGCAGTAAATACTGCATGTCATGTACTCAATAGAGCCTCCATCAATAAGAAACATAAGATGACTCCCTATCAGATTTTGAAAGGCAGAAAACCAAACATTTCCTACCTCCAAATCTTTGGTAGCAAGTGTTATGTCCTAGTTAATGGTAAGCACTAGCAAACAAAGTTTGATGCCAAATCCCTAGAAGGGATATTTGTTGGGTACAAAAATAATAGTAGGGCATACATGATCTACAACTTGATTACTGAAGTTGTAGAAGAATCTGTCCATGTTGTATTTGATGAGTCTATGTTGATTGACAGTGAATTATCTAGCTCTTCAGTTGGTTCTATAGGTCTAACAGATAGGCAAGACAAGCTGACCATCAATGAAGAAGTTCCTGCTAGGCTAGATGAAGAAAAAGATGCATGATGTCCAAAGGGAGAACAAGACTCACTGGATGAAGAAGACAATGAGGAGCATCAGGTTGAGAAAAATGAAGAAGGGCATGAGATTGACAGATTTTCCCCAAAAAGAAGACACTTGAAGGATCATCCAGTTCACCAAATCTTTGGTGATGCAAGTCAAGGTATTCTAACAAGGAGAAAGAGCATGAAAAAAGTTCTATGTTCTAGCTTCTTGTCATAAATAGAACCCAGGAAGTTTGAAGAAGTCATGCTAGACACAAACTAGATTGATGTTATGCAAGAAGAGCTGAATCAATTTAGAAGATGTAAAGTCTGGGAACTGGTTTCTAAACCAAAGGATCACAACATTGTAGGAACCAAGTGGATCTACAGAAACAAACTTGATGAGAATGACACTATAATCAGAAACAAGGTCAGACTGGTAGCAAAAGGCTACAGGTAAGAGGAAGGTATTTAATTTTATCAAACCTTTTCCCCAGTGGCAAGGATGGAGTCTATAAGGTTGTTCTTAGCCTATGCTGCCTATCAAGGGTTCAAGGTATATCAGATGGATGTAAAATCAACATTTCTGAATGGTGACTTAAAAGGGAAGTCTATGTTTAACAACCCTTAAGTATTGTAGATTCTCATTATCCTGATTATGTATATAGGCTTAGGAAAGCTCTATATGGTTTTAAACAAGCCCCTATGTCTTGGTATGAAACCTTGTCTGCTTTTCTTATTGAGAATAAGTTCTTTAGAGGAAAGATAGACAAAACTCTATTCTTTAGGGAATCTAAAGGCAGTATAATCCTAGTCCAGATATATGTTGATGACATTATCTTTGGATCTACTGAAAACAACCTTTGTAGAAAGTTTGCCAAACTTATGCAAGGAAAGTTTGAGATGAGCAGTATAGGTGAGCTGAAGTTCTTCTTAGGACTTCAAGTAAAACAGACTGATGATGGATTATCCATATCCCAGTCTAAGTTCATCAAGGAGTTGATTAAGAAATATGGAATGGACTCAGCCTCCATCATGAAATGGACCCAGTCCCAAGTATGCCTATAGGCAAAGATGAGACAGGGAAACCTGTTGATGAGTCTTTGTATAGAGGGATAATTGGCTCTCTACTCTACTTGACTGCTAGTAGACCTGACATCATGTATGCTACAAGTGTTTGTGCTAGGTACCAAGCTTGCCCAAAGGAATCTCATTATACTGCAGTTAAGAGAATTTTTAGATATTTTAAGGGCAAACCTAATCAAGGTCTTTGGTACCATAAGAATAGAGATTTCTTACTAACAGGCTTCTCAGATGCAGACTTTGTAGGATGCAAAGAAGATAGGAAAAGTACTACAGGAACTTGTAAATTCCTAGGTGGAAGGCTGGTGTCTTGGTGCAGTAAGAAGCAAACAAGTGTATCTATATCAACAGCTGAGTCTGAATATATTGCTGCAGGTAGCTGCTGTGCACAGTTGATGTTGATAAAGCATCAACTTGAAGACTATGAAATCAAGGTAAGTAGAATTCCACTGTTTTGTGATTCTACTAGTGTTATTTCTATTGCTAAGAATCCTGTATCACACAGCAGAACCAAGCATATAGAAATTAAGTTTCATTTCATAAGAGAACATGTGGAGAAGGAAGATATTAGTGTAGAATTTGTAAACACAAATAATCAAATTGCTGATATTTTTACAAAACCTCTAGATGAAACTAAATTCAATTATTTTAAAATTGAATTAGGTGTGTTGAACCTAGAATAGTTCAGCTCAAGCATTCCTAAGTAGAATATGTAAGCACAATATTTCTCAGGAAATTTGTCTAAGTACAAAGTTTGTGTCGACACAAGCAAATTGTGTCGACACACTCAATATGTTTTGTTGACAAAGAAAAAGGTTGTGTCGACAAAGAAACAGTATCTGTATCGATAGAAGAATAGGTGTCGACACAACTATGTCTGGACATGACCAGCCCGTGTCGACACTGACACAAGTATGTCAACACATAGATATGTCGACCCATAGACATGTCGACTAAAAATAATTTTTGTCGAGACATAAGTCTTTTATATCGACAAATATACAAATATGTCGACAAGTATTAATACTAAGTAAGGTACGTCCTTTGACCTACCCTTTACCAGTAGACTATAAATAGGGGGAGACAAAATCCGGCCGACTATGCCTTCAGATTTCTCAACTCTAGACCTTGTGTCGACATAAATATTCACTTCTCTTCTCTTTTCTCTCTCTCTCTCTCGTCAATGGCGCCCCACAAGGACGACAAGGTGAATGAAGGTTATGAGCTTGTTCATGGGGGATTCACGACAGCCTCACAAGACATCCAGGGTATAATTACCCAAATTTCGGAAAATGGTTTGGAGTTCTTTCTCTATGAACCAACAAGAATTTGGAAAAAGGAAGTACTGGAATTCTATTCATCAGCAACTGTGGACACTTAAGGGAAGAAGATCAAAGCGACAGTTTAGGATTCCCGAGTGAAACTAACACTAAATACAATCAGGAAATCGCTCCAACTTCCCATGGTTAAGGATGATGATGAAATAGTTCCATCCATGACTAAAGATGCACTAAATTGGTGTGGGCTGAACCCTAATACCAAAGGTGGATCATCCATTACCCGAAAAGGGATGAATTCCTAAGGAAAATTTCTATCTGAAATAGTAAGCAAGGTGATTCTTTGTAAGACTGGTGGACATGACAGAGTTTAAGTCTACTTATTCAATCTAATGATAAGGGTCATATTCACTGTAAAAATAGACTGGGCATCAATAGTATTTGACAAGATCCAAGAAGGAGTAAAGAAGCCAAATCTGGGAAGGATACTAAGCTTATGTCTAGTTTCTACAATACCAGATGTTATGAACCAACTACCAGGATCCAAGATCAACCATATGAGGAGACTAGATGTAAGGATTCTATCAAGATGGTATCGAGTATTGACCAACGAGGTTTCTACTCCACAGAAACAGGTCAAGAAAGATAAGAAAAAGAAAGAAATTATTCAGCAAGAAGAATCCTCCAATGATTCTGAAGAGGAGGTAGTCTTCAGTTCAGATGAAGACCAACAACAAAAAGAAGCTCAAGATCAAATAGAGAGCAGTCAGTGCCCAAAGCAACAGATAGCCTCCACTCTAGGGGGAGAACACCCTGAACCAACATAATAAGACACTGAATTATCTAAGCTGCCTGCCTAAGGGGGAGGCATTGCTGAAACTACTCTAGAGAGTGTGTATACTACTGATACTGTAATGGACATTATCTCAGACTTAAACAAAGAATCACTGGAAATTGCTGAGAAGGAAGCACAAGATGTGCAGATAAAAGATACTGCTCAAGATGAGCAAGTAAGTATATCCTTTATAGAGAAGGCCCTGGACAAAAATCTGGATGTCCAGGGAGAATCTTTTGTTTTCCAAACTAATCTTGTTCCTCTTGTACAGATGCAGCAAGAGGTAACTATGGAAGAGTTGTTTCCTGATTTACCAACTGCAAGGATTGAGGGGGAGCAATCACAGGTAGAAAAAGAACTTCCAGTAACTGAGTGGGTGGAGCTACTGAATGCCCCTTCTAATAATGAAACAGTTGATATAGAAAGATCATCACAACCCTTTGATGATGAGGAAGCCTCTATGGCTAAGAAGAGGAAGATGGTTGCAATCCGGAAAAAGAGCACAGGCTATAAAAAGGCCTTACAAACACTCACTCAACCACCTGCTCCAAGTATGGACTTCAGTTCATTACTGGTCCAACTGCAAGTCAAATTGGATGAATAAAGGTAGTCCTTAGAGAAATATGTGGATGAGACAAATAAAGAACTGCAGTTTCAGTTGGCTCAAGACATTAAATCAATCAGATTTGAAGTCAATCTACATAAGAAAGAGATGACAAATTGCTTTCATAAGGGAGGCAATGTTATAGTATATTTGGATGAGCAACAACAGCGCTGAAGACTGTGGTTGAGGACATTGCCACCAAGCAAGGATATGTTTTAGAAAATCAATTCAGGTTTAATGAAAATCTCAAAGACTCCCATAAAGAAATTCTCAAAAAACTGGGAAGTATTTCCACTGATTTGAAAACTGAAATATAAAAGCAAATACAAGAAGATCTAGCTGCTATCCAAACAGCTATTGGAGCCTCTCAAAACACAATTTCTGATTACCTGACTAAATTCAAAGCCTACTATGAAGAAGGTACAGAATATCTAGCTGATCAAATAAGGTTTCAAAAGAATGATGTGAGGGATCATATATCTAGAGAAGCCATAAAGGGGGAGAGAATGTTAGTCAAAGCAAGCTCTGACCATGCAAAAAGGGTTTCTAACACCATCATAGCTACTCTTAGATTTCCACCCCTATATGAGGATGATAATACTACTGAGTCTGGAGTGCAACCTGCCTACATTGAAGGGGATCAACTAGAGGTTGCACAGGTTATTTACCCTCAAGCTGATTTTGACATAGTCCAACAAGAAGTTTAGAAAATGTATAGCCCTCCACAGGAGGCACAGAATATTATCATTGAAAAATTAGACATGTCAGAGGCTGCCAAGGAAGCTCAGAAGGAAGCACAGTTGTCGAAGAAAAGGTTTAGAGAGCAGGCTGAATTGAAGCCTGATTTTGAGCAGTGGAGCCCTACTTCCAGGAATATTATTTTGACTGCCTGGAAAGCTGTGAAGGACAAGACCTATGATAGGGGTAAATGGTACTATGAGCAAGAGTGGAACAAGTATTAAGCCATGAAAGAAGCCATTCTTCAGTACAGGAGGAGTGCAAAAGATGGGAAGTTACCTGATAATGCTCTAGAGCCTAGCAGGTACTTCCCAAAGCCTTTTCACTATTTTGAAAGGCAAAGGATAAAGGCTGAAGAACTGAAGAAGAGGGATCTGAAAGGAAAGAAACTAGCTGATGATACTGAACCTACTGTGTAGGCTTAGATCAGATCTGGGAAAGGAATTGTAATTAAGGAGCCTAGTCTATCTTAGGATAAATAGGCTAATGTCTAGAACAATGTAATTCTTTGTTTGTTGTTGTTCTTAAGAAAAACATGTAAACTTAGAATTTTCTGATTAATGAATGAAATAAGTTTCAGTATTGATTTTAGTTGTTATCCTGCAGTAAAATATATGTACATATTTTTTTTGTGTTTTATTATGAGTGATGTATATCTTTGACAAAGGGTTATGACTTCTCCAAATAGGGGGAGATTGTTGGGTACACTTAAAAATATATACCAGATTTTGAAAAGCCTCATCTTACTCATTGATATACATCAATTTGTATTTGATGGGATGTTTGAGTTTCATTGTGCAGCTGTAAGGTTTGTAAGAAAATTCTCCAAGTACAAGTGTCAACACTTATGAAGAATTGTGTCGACACCCAGAAGTTGTGTTGAAACTAGAAGCAAGGCCTGTGTCGACACCCAGGCATTGTTTCAACACCTGAAGAAGAAGTTGTATCGACACTCAGAATTGTGTCGACACTTGAGGTAGGAATTGTGTCGACACCTGAAGCAGAAGTTGTGTCAACACACAGGACTTGTGTCGACACACACTCAATGACATCTGGACAACACTCAATGCCATCTAACGACAACAGCTATACTGAGACTGAATGATTGTGTCGACACACAGGATTTGTGTCGACACACACTCAACGACGTCTCGACACACACTTATCGACAGCTGGACATACACTCAACGCCATCTGTCAGCATCAATTATGTCCAGACCAGGAGCAGTTGTGCTGACATACAGGACTTGTGTTGACACATACAAACAGAAGCTGTTTTGTGTAGCGGAAGAATGACTATGTACACACATGGAGTATTGTGTGGACATCATCAAGACTTGTGTCGACATAATCAAGACTTGTGTCGACACATAGTCTATTTTTGTCGACACATGTGTAGCAGTTTGTTGAGTGGTTCATGCTGAGTTGTAAAGTCTTTGAGGAATAAACTATCATGACTGATGACTCGACAACTGTCATAACCAACGGGTCTGACACCTTTGTCAGAACTGTCATAAGGTTGTTATAAATCGGATCAGCTAGTAATCATGAGGAAACTCTATATAAGGGACTGATCCTTGAAAACCAGAGATAACTAAGAAAGTAATCAAGCAATTACGGGAAAGAGAGTTTGACAACGAGAAAAGGTGAAACCCTTAAGAAGGAAGATTCAGAATAGTCTGTAAGAAAGATTTAGATCTAATTCTTACTTTAAGGAGGTAGCTATCTGAAGATCAACTTCTACATCAAGTGAAGATCAACCTTATTTTGCTCAATCAAGAAGCTTTGAAACAGCTAAGTCAGGTTGGATCTGAAGATTCAGTTTATTCAAGAACTAATTAAGAAGCTCACACCAATAGAGAGTTCTATCTGGTGAAATTTCTGTACCTTTTAAAACACTAATTTTCTTGTAGGATCTTTTGTAAGATTTGAGTTATAAGCCTGTAATTTTTAAGGTTGAGGTAGGGCTGAGTGCCTGAGGTGTAGTACTTATTAAAGTCTGAGTTGTAAGCCTAGTGATAAAGGCTGAGGTAGGGCTGAGTCCTGAGGTAGGGTTCTTGGGAAGAATCTAAGGTAAGACTTGAATAAGTCTGAGCTGTAGGAACCAATTTAGTTTTGAGTTATAAGATCTGTGGATCTAAGTAAGTGGAAGAAAGTTGGGCTAAATCCAGTTCTCTACTGGATAGGCAAAGGGGGAAAGTGGATGTACCCATACCTTCGGGAACCAATATAAATCTGCTGTATGCTGTGCTGTGATTATTATGCTGTGTATTGAATTTTCTTTGCTGAGTTAGAACTAGCTAATTAGCTAAAATTCTTAAAGAAAATTTGAACCTATTCACTCCCCCCTCTAGGTGTCTAGGCTCTTGAAATCAAGTCTTTCAATTATTGATAGTGTTAAGGCTCACTCTCGTCCCCATGTTTATGGATCTTGAGGAGGAGGTGTGTATTCACTTAGTTTGTGACTAAGAGGTTGTTCAACCACCATATATAGGGGATGGAGCAGCGTGAGGCCCAAGTACCGCATGAGAGCGTACCTACATTAGATCCTGCATGAGCAGACGCACCGGTCTCATCTCCAGTCCTTAGATATGTGAGCCCTTAGCTTGTTAGAAGAAGATAGAGTATTGTAGTTTTCTTTAACCTTATGTTCCTCATGTATAACTTACAACTACGAGCTTTGTGTGTATATATATATATGTATATTTCTTTTTGAATTACTTCCACTATGATCTGATGTGGTGATTTTTCATAGTCTAATAAGGCGATCATTCTATGCTTGGAGAGTGGGTCATTGCCACTTCGAAAGCATAGGGTGGCCATCTTGGGCAATAAGGCCCGTTTCTGACCTGACCAAATATATGGTTGGGGGGAGGGTCTTACATGAAGTATTTGTTGTTTGTGAGAACTTGAAGTCCTCTTTCTAGTCATTTCTTAGGGCGTAATCTAGAGGTAAATAAGGAAGGTAGACTAGCGTGGGGGGGGGGGGGGGGTGATATGGTTTCTTTAGTCGCCCCAAAGTTTCTCAACAGAGCTAGTATCTCAGCTTACTGCTCTTCCATTCAACCGACACACTATGCTAGCTTGTTCTTAAGTGTGTCCATTGCCTCCTCCAACTGAGGTTTGTCGATGATGGAGCGGCCTGGAGAGGCATATCCTTCGTGGATCAATCATTGAGTTGTGCGGGTGCTTCTTCTTACCATTATATTTTGTCACATGTATTGTTGTGCAGAGGATACTGTCTTCCTAATTTTCTTCGGTCTTTGAAGAACTTTATTCCCACATACAGTGCCAAATTGTTGCATGCCGTTCGAGGCTCTAAGTAGACCAGAATAACTTACGCTATCTTAACCTGGTAGCAGTCGAGCGCAAACAATCACATAAATTAAGTTAGATATCAAGATATTTTTTTACAAGGAAAACCCAGGAAAGAAGTGAAAAATCACTTGACCAAATCTATGCCGACCAAACTTCTGCTAGTCTTGGGTGTTGTTACAGAGATTTTAGAGAATGCGAGGAAGATAGGCCGCTCCACGTTATAATTGTTGAGGAAGAGTGTGAGAGCTGGTCTTAGTGGGTGACAGGACACCGCTCAAAGAGCTAAGGACTTTGCTTGTTATAATTGGAGAGCTACGCTTTAAGCACACTAGAGACTTTGGATGGTGCTCAAAGGCTTGAGCAGCGCATACTGCACGCCTTAATCTTTGTGGCTTGTCTTATGTTATGTTCAATGGATTCTGTAGCGCTTGTCTGGTTGTTTACTAGAGGGCATGTTGCTGAATTGAGGGCACTACGAATGTTGCGCCTATAATGCCCATTACAGTGTGCCTAGAACATGCCTTATTACGGTGTGTGCAGAGTGCATTGAGACACACTCTAGGGCATTCTTTTGACTGGTGAGTTCAAGAGCGCACTAGGTCGTACTTTGGAGGTGGTACGAAGAGCAGGGTGTGTTAGGGAGTGCTTTGGAGGTAGTCTTGAGAGTGGTGCGTGCTTTAAAGGCACTATTGAGAGCATGGCAGGTCTGAGCATGCTTTGGGGGCAGGCTGGGACATGCTTTGGAAGCAGTGCTGAGAGCAGGGCATGTTTGGGCACACTTGACTAGTCTATGACTAAGTGTGTGTGGATTGGAACATGCATAAGGGAGTAATGATCGTTGGGCGTAGAGCATAGCGTGAGGGGAGCGTATGACGTAAAGGAAGGCAAGCGCCGCAAAATTCCTGTATACAGTTAAAGGAGGCTCGAAGATCTTCAAAGTAGTTCAAAGATTTTTGAAGGATTCCTCAAAGGCAAAGGAGATCTTTGAAGAAGCTGTTGGGAATATTTCCCTCAATATTCCTAGATTTGAAGAAGCATCACCTACAATGCTAAGTGCATATTATATTTGATAGCACATCTATTTCATGTCTATACAGAAGTATTGAATCTATAAATAGGTTTAAAGCAAAGAATGGTTATACCACTGAGATGGTATACAAGTGTAAACTGTATAGTTGATATACTGATGAGAATAAAGTCTAGTCTCAGTGCTACCGTGGAGAAGCTTATCTCAGCACCAAGACATATATCGCTTAGAATAATGTCTCATTTCAGCATTACCGAGGAGAAGCTAATCTCATCACCAAGAAAAATACCGCTGAGAATAAAGTTTTGTCTTAATGTTATTGAAGAGAGGACGCTAAATGCTGCAGAACTCAGTGCTATTGCAGATATCGTTGAGAATGAAATTTCCACTCAATGGTACCATGGAGAAGATTCAAAATGTTACTGTTGAGACTGTACAGACTGGCGGGATTCCATTTTGGCGGTGGCGCATAAAGATAAGATAAACTATTCTATTCTTGTCCATGTTATTGACAAGATGTTTCATGAGACTATTGAAGATTATCAAAGGGTATAAGATGAAACTTCTAGGCCAATGGAATAATGCCATTGCTAAAATTCATAAAACCATAAACGACACACTGGAATCTAAGATCTACAAGATAGTTCTTCCTGACAGCTCTCTGAAGAACAAGATAGAGTCGATACAGACTCATAGCTAGATCTTCGTTCTATTGTTGAAGAAGAAGATCTAGAAGGAGAAAGCCCTAACCAGTACAACTTGAAGATTCATTTGTTCACAGACCTACTCCATATGCATGCAATCAAGGCAAGAACAACAGAAGTTCAAAATCCTCAAGATTAAATCTGATTAAGGCTTCTATTGTAAATACTCACATATCTTGTACTGTAAGATCTAAAGTTATTATATCTGAGTGTAAGGCCTTGTGTGCCTGAGTTATAAGGTTATGCTCCAAGTCTGAGATGTAGGATTTTTGAGGAGATCTGAGGCAAGTATTATAATAAGTCTAAGGTAGGAAACCTGGAGGGTTTGAGTTGTAGGAGTTGGAGCACTCTGAGTATAGGACCTGTGTGCCTGAGGAAGGGCTTCTTAATAAGCCTTAGGTAGGATCCAGAGGAGATCTGAGTTGTAAGCTCATGGAGCTGACTTATTGGAGGAGTTTGCCTAGTCTATCTCATTGCTAGATAGGTGTAGAGGGAAAGTGAATGTACCCAGACCTTAGGGAACCACAATAAATCCTTGTGTGTTTTCTTTGTGTGTGCTTTACCTTTGTTTATGTGTTGAAATCTGAAAAGTATACTCTATAGTGTAAGACACCTATTCACACCCCTCTAGGTGAGTAGACTACCACTAACAATAAACTATCAAGTAGTATCAGAGGTAGGTTGGTCAAATAGGACTTAACAGTCTGACCAAATTCTTAAAAAGGGTAGTCTAAGTCTTCACCACGTCTTCCAGTAGTCATAAGGAGTTGAGCTCTATGAAGTTGCCCATATGTAGAAAGGAAACCTTTTGTATGTGGAAGCAAAAAAGTTAAGTTGTTCATGGAAGCCTCAGATCCAAGAATATACATAATTATTATGGAGGGGCCTTTTGTCCCTCTGAAGGCAGCCTCCATTGATACAACTTTGAGGGTTCCAAAGAAATATTATGAAATGGATAAGGATGAGATTGTGTTGGCTATAATGGATAAAAGAGAAATGAATATAATAGTTAGTTAAATTGATGATTCCAAATTCCAAAATCTTGTGCACTGCCAGATTGCCAATGAGATGTGGGACACCCTCATTGTGTACATGGAGGGAACTGAAGAAGTGAGGGAATACAGGAAATCTCTACTCAATCAAGAGTATGAATCCTTCAGGCAGAGTAGCAAGGACATCATAACTGATTTCTATAGAAAGTTCTTCAAAATTGTTAATGAGTCGAGGACCTATGGAATGTTATTTTCAGATTATGAGCTGAATGACAAGTTTCTTAGGTCTCTAACTAGAGACTGGGCCAACAAGATATGTGCCATCGGGGAAATGGGGAACTTGGCCAATATTTCTCCCCATACTTTGTATACAAAGCTGCTTTCCTATGAGATGCAACTAAATATTAAAAAGGAGGAGGAGATTGCTGCTAAGGGTCTTCAGAAGGAGAAGATAGTGGCTCTCAAAGCTGGAGAGTCAAAGAAGAACAATGAGAGAATTCCCTCTCCTCCCAGAAGACCAGCTGACTCAGAAACTTCTAAGACCAGCATATTAGATGATGATGTATCTGATAGGGAGCTTGTTGCCTTCTCTAGGTAGTTCAAGAAGATTATGTCCAGAAAGAAGCACTGGAAAAGTAAGTATTCTTCCTCCTCTAGCTACAAGAAAAACTACATGGGGGACATGTATGGTTCATCCCACAACAAATATATTTCTACTGATATTATTTGTTATTGTTATAGCAAGCCTGGACATGTCATTGCTGATTGTCAAGTGAAAAGAAAAGAAATAACTTCTTCCAAGGAGAAGAAGCATGATGGTGACAGGAAACATAACCACAAGGGCAAGAAGTCTGAAAATACTTTCATTGCCAAGAAGGAGGAGAAGAGTTGGAGTCAAAGTTTCTATGACTCTTCTGTTTCTGAAAAAGCAGAAGCCTACATCGAGCTATTTTCTGCTGATGAATATGATGTCCATCCTGATGCCAGGATTTGAATCAGGGCTCCTTTGTCACATCTAGAGAGTGACAATGAAGAAGAGGAATGTTGTGGCTAGATGGCAATAACTGAAGAAAGAACAAATGATGAATCTGATCTTGATGAGGTACTAATACATGATATTTCTTCCTCTGAATCTGAATATGGGCTTGACCAAGATTTGAAAGAATCTTCATCTGATTATGAGAATGGTTTAGAATCTAAAGAGGATGTCAATGAATTAATTGACAAATATGGTGCTCTCTTGGAAGCTCTAAAGAAGAGCAAGAAGCTTGTCAAGAGGCAAGCTGAAGATATTGCTTATTTGTTGTAGGCTGCATTTGTTCACTATGAATAAGTTTACAGCTAGTTCAGATGAGTAGTGAAATCAGCCAGCTGAAAGATATCACTATAATCCAAGTTAGCTCCATAAGATAAAAGAGAAAAACGATAAAGGATCTAAAAGTGAAGATCCTCAAGGTGAGGATGCTTATAGCTCAATTCTCAGACCCAAATTTGTGCTGCATATTATTGACTCTTCTTCCTGTTGGGTCTTGTTTCCACAATGACCTTAATTTGAAGAAGTCCTCCTAAAACTAAAGTGAATTGCTGTTGTATTTGATGTACTTGTTTAGATGTGCTTGCAGGACTCTATTGTCAAGTGTAAACCAATGTCAGTCTACAGTGGGTCACCTAGCACAGGACCATACAATGTAATCCCTCATTGTGTGATCCATGGTGTTGACCCATGTGTAGCCTCTCTATTGGGATACACTTCACTTCACAAGCATTTGAACTCATGGGACCTTGAAGTGTTGCTGATCATTAGTAGGAGAAATGGATTTCCAAGGGAGAAATTATTCCAAGTCATATACTCGAGTAGTTCTTTGGATATACTCGAGTAGTCCAAAGAACATACACGAGTAGATACTATGATACACGAGTAGATGCTTTCACTTACTCGAGTATCCAGTTTTTCCTCTCTCGGAATTTTGCCTAAGTATTCATACACGAGTGGTTATCTATATACTCGAGTAGTTAAACTAATATACTCGAGTTGACCAAAGTTAAGTACTCGAGTAGTTAAATTTATATACTCGAGTGGATCGACTTACTCGAGTAGTTAAATTTATATACTCGAGTAGTTAAATTTATATACTCGAGTGGATCGACTTACTCGACTTACTCGAGTAGTTAAATTTATATACTCGAGTGGATCGACTTACTCGAGTAGTTAAATTTATATACTCGAGTGGATCGACTTACTCGAGTAGTTAAATTTATATACTCGAGTATGTATTTACCAGATACTCGAGTAGGTTGCTCAGGATACTCGAGTAGTTTATACAATACTCGAGTAGTCTGGTTTTTCACAGATTATTTTCTAAGTCCTGGACTCGTGCTTACTCGAGTATGCCTCTCTCCTGATACTCGAGTAGTTCATTGATACACTCGTGTATGTCAATTTACAGGAAGAATTTTTCTAAGTCCAGACTTTGCGGGTCATTTCAAATCCTCTAATTTGATTGGTCCATGTGTACTTGTTTAAGTATTGACCGTTACAGAAGTCCTATAAATAGGTCTTGTCAAATCGACAAACCCTAAGAAGAAGTATGTTCTGAATCTAATTTCTATCGCTCGCATCGGGAAGCCGTCAAGTTCACGCCGACATATTCCTGTTCATCTTCTTCGTCGCCGGTCTTCTCCGATCCAAGGATTCAGACAAGAAGTTTCAGAAGATCAAGCTATTCTCAATCGACAGATCCAACTCTTGATCTTGCTGATTCTAGTTTTTCAGATCCAAGAGATTTCGCCTTGTCTTCCTCGATCTATTTTCTACCGAGCCCTAACTCTGAAGAAGGAAGAAAGGATTGAAGATCCAGATCTGAATATCTCTGTTTGTATATTTCTGTATACATCGTTTATTCTTGTAGGAGTCTTGACTCCGAGTTTTGTAGATCCGTTTTGGATCGAGATTTGTAGGAAGGTTTTCTTCCGAGTGTAGATCCAATTTGGATCGAGTCTTGTAGGAACGTTGTTCCGAGGTGTAGGATCGTTTTGATCCGAGATAGTGGAGTAGCCAAGTCTAGTGGTTTACTAGATTGGTGAGGAAAGTGGACGTACCCAAGGTTGGGGAACCACTATAAATCTTTTGTCGTCTGTGATTGCTTGGTATTGTGCTGTGCTAGTTCCCTAATTTTTTATTCCGCAAATATACGCACATCTCACCTATTCACCCCCCTCTAGGTGATTTAGGTAGACAACTAACCGTCTCTCAATTGGTATCAAAGGCAGGTTGATCGTTAAGAGGTTAACACCTTGATCTGATCCTACCCAAGTTGTCTTTAGAGAAGTTTCAAGCATGGACAGAGCCAAGGATTTTTCTAAGCTCCCAGTGTGTAATAAGGCAAACATTCCCATGTGGAAAGAGAGAATAAAACTTTACATGGAAGCTGTTGACCCCCGCTTATTCATGATAGTGGAGGAAGGCCCTTATATCCCTATGATTGCCTCCACTAGTGATCCTACAAAGGAGGTGCCAAAGAAGTTGATGGATCTTGATAAGAATGAGATTGCACTTGTCTCCTTAGACAAGAAAGCCAAGAACATCATCGCAAGTGCAGTCAATGATTCTATGTTGCAAAACCTCATTCACTGCCAATCTACCAAGGAAATGTGGAGATCTCTAATTATCTTGATGGAAGGTACAGAAGAAGTAAGGGATGATAGAAGATCCCTTCTTAATCAGAAGTATGAAGCCTTCAAGCAAGGACCAAAGGAAGCTATTGCTGACACATATGAAAATTTCTTCAAGATTGTCAATGGTTTAAGGAACTACGGCAGAGTGTTCACAGATGGTGAACTAAATGACAAGTTCCTAAGATCCCTGACAAAGGATTGGGACAACAAGATATGTGCCATCAGAGAGTTTGGAAGATTAGCAGAGACTGACCCTCAGAACCTCTTCGGAAAGCTTATGTCATATGAGCTTCAAATCAATAATAGAAAAGCTGAAGAAGAGTGCAACAACCCCTCATTCCAAGATAAGCCAGTTGCACTAAGGGCAGACAGCTCAAGAAAGGCCAAAGCTGCTTCCACTCAAGGAGACTATGAAGAAGAAGACTCCAAGCCAAGCACCTCAGGCTCAGATCTATCAGATGGAGAATTTCATCTTCTCTCCCGAAAAATTCAAGAAGTTTCTTAGCAATAAGAAACAAATGAGAGAAAGTGATTGCTCGTCCAGAAGATCACGTCCTGATGGTGATCGTCACAGCAGACATGACAGGTATAAATCTAAACCCGAACAAACATGTTTCATCTAACGTTGTTTGCTATTCCTGTAGTAAGCCAGGGCATATAAGCACTGAGTGCCCTCTGAAGAAGAAAGAAGGAAGAGGCATAGAAAAGAATTCCATTCAAGGGAAAAGGAAGAAAGAAAGAAGCTTGATTGCCAAAAAGCCAAAGACCCTCAGTGACTCTGACTCATCTGAGTCAAGTGAGGATGATGAAGCCTACTTCGGGCTTATGGCTTTTTCTGACCAAGAGGACAAAGACAATGGTAACTCCTCATATACCGGGAAGGTAAATTCTCACACACCTCTTTCAGCCTCAGATTCTGACTCAAATGGTCATGATGGCTATTCTTCTGGGGAGGATGATTTTGAATTGGTAAATCAGTATCAAGTCTTATTGACTGCATTTGACAAATGCCGGAAGGTAGTCAAATCGCAATCAAAAGAGATTGCATCCCTCAAAGAGGTGGAATCAAATCTGAGGGAGGAGATTGACCAAATGACAACTCTCAGAGATGAAGTTCAATCTTTGAAGGAGGAAATCAAAGACTTTACTGAATTAGTAAATCATAAAGATTTTCTCCTAGATGAATTGGAAGCAAAGCTAGTCATTGAACGAAAGCTGGTTGAAACTCTCACCATGCCTACAACTGTGCTTCCAATCACTAATGGAGAAACCTCCTTTGGGAAAAATAGCAGTATAGGACATAAATCAGCCAAAGGTAAAGGCAAGGCCTTCCCAAGCCAAACCGTTGCCTTACTGAAATATGATCCTTACAATCATGGGCCAAATAAGAAGAAGACACCGAAAGCTAAAACTGGTGTAACAAAGGCCAAGGAGACAAGGAAGCCATGTACCTGTTGCAATCATGAGGCTTCCTCCTCCAAGTCAGTTGCTCTTGCTAGACCCCCCATCCATAAGGTAAAGCAGGAGAACAAGAGAAGGTACAACAGGTTTAAATGTTGGTGTTGTGGCAAGGTTGGTCACTTCGCCATAGATTGCTGGTTTAATCTCAGCTATGTTTTAACTCCTCAAGTTGATAATGTGAGAAAGACCACTCATAATGTTAACTCTCATTGGGGGAGGATACTAACAAAAGTCCTAGGACCCAATCTTGTTTGGGCTCCTAAGGGATTCTAATCTTGTTTATGCAGGCATGTCCATAGGCCAATAAAATTCTTATCTGGCAATTGGACAAGTAGCTGTTCCAGAAAATTCTTGGAACTAGAAGATTAAGGGGGAGTTTCTAGTAGTCCCCTATTTAAAGAGGTCAGAAAGGGGGAGAGCAAAAGGAAATGGTTTATAGAGATGAAAAAGGAAAAGAAAATGCAAATCCAAATGAAGATTTCAGTAAGGGGGAGAAATGCAAAGCAATTCTAGTTAAGAAATGTAAGCCAATGCATTCTCTTTTACGTCATACTGTTTTAATATCTCTGGCAATTCAATTTAGTAGATGGTGTTCTAACTTCTTCAAATAGGGGGAGATTGTTGGGTCTTGTTTCCACAATGACCTTAATTTGAAGAAGTCCTCCTAAAACTAAAGTGAATTGCTGTTGTATTTGATGTACTTGTTTAGATGTGCTTGTAGGACTCTATTGTCAAGTGTAAACCAATGTCAGTCTACAGTGGGAAACCTAGCACAGGACCATACAATGTAATCCCTCATTGTGTGATCCATGGTGTTGACCCATGTGTAGCCTCTCTATTGGGATACACTTTACTTCACAAGCATTTGAACTCATGGGACCTTGAAGTGTTGCTGATCATTAGTAGGAGAAATGGATTTCCAAGGGAGAAATTATTCCAAGTCATATACTCGAGTAGTTCTTTGGATATACTCGAGTAGTCCAAAGAACATACACGAGTAGATACTATGATACACGAGTAGATGCTTTCACTTACTCGAGTATCCAGTTTTTCCTCTCTCGGAATTTTGCCTAAGTGTTCATACACGAGTGGTTATCTATATACTCGAGTAGTTAAACTAATATACTCGAGTAGACCAAAGTCAAGTACTCGAGTAGTTAAATTTATATACTCGAGTGGATCGACTTACTCGAGTAGTTAAATTTATATACTCGAGTAGTTAAATTTATATACTCGAGTGGATCGACTTACTCGACTTACTCGAGTAGTTAAATTTATATACTCGAGTGGATCGACTTACTCGAGTAGTTAAATTTATATACTCGAGTGGATCGACTTACTCGAGTAGTTAAATTTATATACTCGAGTATGTATTTACCAGATACTCGAGTAGGTTGCTCAGGATACTCGAGTAGTTTATACCATACTCGAGTAGTCTGGTTTTTCACAGATTATTTTCTAAGTCTTGGACTCGTGCTTACTCGAGTATGTCTCTCTCCTGATACTCGAGTAGTTCATTGATACACTCGTGTATGTCAATTTATAGGAAGAATTTTTCTAAGTCCAGACTTTGCGGGTCATTTCAAATCCTCTAATTTGATTGGTCCATGTGTACTTGTTTAAGTATTGACCGTTACAGAAGTCCTATAAATAGGTCTTGTCAAATCGACAAACCCTAAGAAGAAGAATGTTCTGAATCTAATTTCTATCGCTCGTATCGGGAAGCCGTCAAGTTCACGCCGACATATTCCTGTTCATCTTCTTCGTCACCGGTCTTCTCCGATCCAAGGATTCAGACAAGAAGTTTCAGAAGATCAAGCTATTCTCAATCGACAGATCCAACTCTTGATCTTGCTGATTCTAGTTTTTCAGATCCAAGAGATTTCGCCTTGTCTTCCTCGATCTATTTTCTGCCGAGCCCTAACTCTGAAGAAGGAAGAAAGGATTGAAGATCCAGATCTGAATATCTCTGTTTGTATATTTCTGTATACATCGTTTATTCTTGTAGGAGTCTTGACTCCGAGTTCTGTAGATCCGGTTTGGATCGAGATTTGTAGGAAGGTTTTCTTCCGAGTGTAGATCCAGTTTGGATCGAGTTTTGTAGGAACGTTGTTCCGAGGTGTAGGATCGTTTTGATCCGAGATAGTGGAGTAGCCAAGTCTAGTGGTTTACTAGATTGGTGAGGAAAGTGGACGTACCCAAGGTTGGGGAACCACTATAAATCTTTTGTCGTCTGTGATTGCTTGGTATTGTGCTGTGCTAGTTCCCTAATTTTTTATTCCGCAAATAGACGCACATCTCACCTATTCACCCCCCTCTAGGTGATTTAGGTAGACAACTAACCGTCTCTCACTTCCCAAACAAATAGGAATGGACTGGGCTTCAAAGGTAGTGCAGAAGGTGATTGGAACATAAGAAAGGGAAAGGCTCTAGTCAAGTCTCAGATCACCTTTCAAAAGGTTTTGTTTCCTTTCAATAGGTATGACCAGGACTGCATATATGGTCACTGGAGAAATGGAAGTTCCTATAGTGAGCGAAAAATGCTCCTAACTATAGTGGAAGAAAGGGGATGGGTACGAGTGATTTGAAAGCTCCCCATGAGGAAATACAGATGCCTCAATATGAGTTATTTATGTTTGGTGCTCAAGCCCTACACTCAATGGTAAGAAAGCAGCATCTTCCAAACCTTTTTTAACAAAGAAGCATACTGTTGGAAAGACAATATCATATGCTATCAACACCGTCTCAGCTGCTAAGCTGAGACCTGTTGTTGTCATACTAATACCGCAGAGTAAGGCAATATACTATCGAGCAAACTGCCAAGGGCTAGCTAAGAGAGACAGGAAGAATGTAGCTACCTTCTCATCTAAACATGGACATATACATGTACCATCCACTTTCAGAAGTGTTCAGAAGACAAGGTACACCATCTTTGAATGTTGGTGTTGTGGCAAAGTAGGACACTTTGCCATAGATTGTTGGCACAATCCCACTTTGCCAAGTGCAAAGCATGACCACTAGTGTAACTTCTATTAGAAATTTTATTATTAATGGTAACAAGAACCTAGGACCCATAGTCAGTTGGGCTTTTAAGGAAAAATGAACTTTATCTTGCAGGATAGTTCAAGTACCAACCTGAAGCAAATATGATACTTGGATAGTGGGTGCTCAAGACACATGACAGGAACAAGGTGTCTTTTAGAGGACTATGTACTAGTGATGAATATTTCTAAAGTCATCTTTGGAGGCTCAAATAGAGGAGTCACCAAGGGATATGTTATTATCTCCAATGGCATAATCTTTATCACAAGGGTAGCTTATGTTGAAGGGTTGTAACACTACCTAGTAAGTATAAGTCCACTATGTGACTTGGGTTATACCATTGAGTTTCACAATGATAAGTGTCTGATTAAGAAATCTAATAACTTATAGGTTATCCTCTCGGGCACTAGGAGTTGAAATGTGTACAATTTAAATTTCATTTACAATCATTGCTCTACTCTTATGTGTCTTGTAGAAAATGAGAGTGAGTCCCTTTGTGTTAAACTGTACAAGAGACTTGCTCATATTAACTACAAGACAATTAACATGTTATTTTCAGAAAACAAAGTTAGGGATTCTCCAAAGTTAAATTATGTTAAAAAAGGTCCCTGTCATGCATGATAAATCGGCAAGCAAACAAGGACCTCATTTAAGAGCATTGGCTCCAAAGAATCTATAAGATGTCTTTATCTGTTGCATATGGACTTGTTTGGTCCTTTAACCATTCAGAGTTTACGAGGGAAGCAGTATACCTTTGTGATTTTTTATGATCACTCAAGATTTACATGGGTATACTTCCTTAGGAAGAAGTCTGATACCTTGGATGTCTTCACGACTTTTGTCAAGGTAATTTAGAATGAGATGAAGTGTACAATGGTCAAATTGAGAAATGACTATAGTACTGAATTCAAATCTGGGGCCATGACAAAGTTTTTTGAAGAACTTGGTATCACCCAGGAATTCTCTTATCCTAAAACCCCATAACAAAATGGGATGGCTAAGAGAAAGAATATGACTTTGATTGAGGCCGATAAAACCATGATTAGTGATTCCTCACTTCCACAATATTTCTGGGCTGAGGAAATCAACACTGTATGTTATGTTCTGAATAGGGCATCAATCAACAAGGTCCGTACCCTATGAACTCATGAAGGGAACAAAACTGACATTTTCATATTTTAGAATATTTGGGGTACAAATGCTTAATTTTAAATAATGGAAAGTCTCATTTAACCAACTTTGCTGAAAAAGGCAATGTGGGAACTCTTGTTGGATATAGCTCTCACAGTAGAGCCTATAGGGTATTAAACAAGAAGACCCAAGTAGTAAAAGAATCTATACATGTTATTTTTGATGAGACTGATCTTCTATATAAAGGCTAGGCTAGTGTGCCAAATGATACAGGTTCAGTACCTAACTTAGAAGATTTGTCAATTCAAGACAATCCTAGTTCAAGCATGAGTACTTCTGAAGTTGTTGTGCTCAGTGAGGAAATTCAGCCAGCTGATAGAACTTAGGAACATGCTGAAGAAGAACATACAGCTAAAATCATTCCTGAAAAAAATCAAGGTACTGAGAGGTTACCTGCAACAACAAAACATATGAGAGACTGTCACACCCTGGCCCAGTAAGCTCGAATTAATGAGGCTGTAACATTAAATATGAGTTGAGGATCTTTTTACAGTTACACATTCTAAAGCAAGAAATGATAAAATTAACAAATTTATTAATTTTATTCATAATCAAAGGAGATTACATGAATACATCATTGATACTGCATCTTATTTATACATAGTACACACATACATGATATAATATATATTCTCCTCACTGCTCATAATCGCCCTGGTACGCATCGATACCTAAAAACATAGTAGGCCGGTGAGCATTCTCACTCATCCTGAAAGAATAATAATGTATAATATGCATGAATGAATAAAGTGCAAGTTCATCATTATTGAAAATACTTAATTTTACTTACACACTGAAAACATTTAATTGATGCAAATATTTTTCAGACATGATTGTTGCATATTAAATGTTGAATTTGAACATCCAATACCAATATATACTGTACAACATTTCATAGCATCGTGTAGTTCCTACACAATAGCGATTTCATAGCATCATGCGTTTTACGGCAAAATAACGGTTTATCGCATAATACCGATTTCATAGCATCATGCATTTTACGGCACAATAACACATATTCAAGAATGTATGCATGAATGTTACAACTTAGGATATCCTTATCATGTGAATACGCGTAATTCCACCCTTCATTATGCTTATCAAAATATTCAAATTATCTTATAAAAAAGTAAGCTGATATATAAAAACTATATTATTTTCCACCTACCTTGATTTCGGTGCTTGAATTAATATCGGGCACTATCTTGATGCAATTTTAGAATTTTGAGCTTTAGCTCTCAAAAAAATTAATTAGGCAGCACTTTGAAACAAATTAAGGCTGAAATCTTTTTTTAGAAACTATCCCGAAGCTTCCCCGAAATTTTCACAGCGTTCTGACACATTCTCTCTCCTATATATCTCCTTCTCTCTTGATTTTCGAGACAATGATAAGGATTTGAACTGATTTGAACATTCCATTGGATGCATATTTATAATTCCTTTCCAACGCCACCAAAATCGCCTCAATCGGAGCTCTAGAACTCTCAGAAACCTCAAAATACTAGTTTGCCCATTACTGGACTTCTCCGGGCTTGACACGCTGCGCAATGTGTCCACGCCACAAGCACCAGCGCTGCTGTGTGGCACTGCAGCAGCGCTGGGGGCTTCCACATGGTGTCCATTTGGCAGCGCCTCATGAAGGGGCGTTGCATGGCGGTGATACGTGGCCGCCATGCTGCCCGCCACATGGCGGGAAAGCAGCCTCTAGGCGCTGGTTTCATGCAGCGCCTGCCTGGTGCTGCTCCAAGCAGCTCCTGTATTGCTCAGTATAACATTGCCATATGTCGGCAAATGCCACGTGGCGTGCTGCGGGGGAGCCACGTGGCAAAAGTTGCCTAATTCTTTTTTGGGCTCTTTTTTGTTTTGTTTTCGATCCTATGAAAATTACGAAAATACCTATCCTAGTTTTTTTCGACTTTCCAGACCCATTTCTGTCCACTTTTTTGTAAAATTCCAAGCGATTATTTCCTAATTTGAACCTTTTCATATGTGACCCTATTTTGACAAATAAATTATCGTTTTTATGGATTTTGTTATTTCGAGTATAATGAAAGACTTCGTTTTACCAAATTTGCCTTGATTATACCGAAAATTGCGCATTTTTTAACGAACTCTAATTTTAGCAAATTATATATCTATCTCTATGTTTTTTGATATTCTGGATTTACTTTCAAACTTTATTTTTCGAAATTCATGCCGTTTGCGCCAAAAATCATGCTTTTTCAATACTATTTGATTATAATAAATAATATGTCAATTATAAGGTTTTTCAACCTTCTGAACCTAACTGCGGAGTCCGTTTTTTGATATTCAACTTTGTTGGATAAGTCTGAACATATTTATTACATTAAATCGTAATAATTTGAACATAGGATATTACAGAGACCATCCCAGAACTATCATTATTGGACATGCAAGCCAGGGTGTCACCACCAGAAGCAGACTTCATAATGAAGCTCTCTTCTTGAGCTTCTTATCACAGGTGGAGCCTAAGAAGTTTGAATATGCAACCAAGGACCCATTTTGAATCAATGCTATGCAATAAGAACTCCAATAATTCAAGATATGTAAAGTCTAGAAGTTGGTGCCAAAGCCACAACGACACAACATTATTGGCACCAAATGGATCTTCATGAACAAGATTGATGAACATGGAGTTATAGTAATGAAAAAAGCCATATTAGTTGCCAAGGGGTACAAACAAGAGGAGGAAATTGACTTTGACCAGACTTTTGCCCCAATAACAAGGCTAGAGGCTATACATATATTCTTAGCTTATGTAACATTCAAAGGGTTTAAGGTCTACCAGATGGATGTAAAATCTGCCTTCCTAAATGGTAATCTGAAGGAAGAGGTATATGTTGAGCAACCCTCAGGTTTTGTGCATCCAACTCTATCCTCTCATGTTTATTTTCTTAGAAAAGCTTTATATGGGTTAAAGAAAGTCCCTAGGGCTTGGTATGAAACCTTGTCAAGCTTTATCATTAAGAATAAATTCTTATGGGGGAAGATAAACAACACATTAATTCTAAGGGAATCAAAGGGAAAGTGTCTTTTAGTCCAAATTTATGTTGATGACATAATATTTGGGTCTATTGATCACAACCTTTGCAAAAGGTATGCAAAAAATTATGTAAGGGGAGTTTGAAATTAACAGTATGGGGGAGATCAAGTACTTTCTAGGTCTCCAAGTGAAATAGTTTGATGAGGGGACATTCATCTCTCAGACCAAGTACACTAGGGAACTTATTAAGAAGTTTGGGTTGGAATCAGCCTCCATCATGAAAACTCCCATGGGGGTCAAATGTATCCCTGGACAAGGATGAGATGGGTAAACCTTTTCATGAATCCATGTATAAGTGTATCATTGGATCCCAATTATATTTAACTGATAGTAGACCATACATTATATATACTATATATGTTTATGTCAGGTAACAAGCATGCCCTATAGAATCTCATTACTCAGCTGTAAATAGGATTTTGAGATACCTCAAGGGCTGCCAACATCTTAGCCTGTGGTACCCTAGGAATAATGATTGTGAACTAACTGAATTTTCAGATGCAGATTTTGCAGGTTGCAAAGAGGACAGAAAAAGTATAACTTGTACTTGTCAATTCCTAGGAAGGAGATTGATTTTCTGGAGCAGTAAGAAGCAGACCAATGTTGCCATATCCACTACTGAGTCTGAATACATATCTGCAGGCAACTGCTGTGCATAATTACTGTGGATTCAGCATCAACTGGAGGTTTATAACCTCAAGGTGAGTAAACCACCCTTATTTTGCGACTCATCCAGTACTATTTCCATTACTAAGAATATTGTCTCAAATAGCAGGACTAAACACATAGAAATTATGTATCTTTTATTAGAGAACATGTTGAAAGTGAAGATATCTATCTTGAATTTGTCCCCACTGACAAGCAAGTAGTAGATATCTTTACAAAGCCACTAGATAAGGATTAACTTAATTCATTTAAAATTGAGCTAGGTATATTAAACATGGAGTAGTTTATCCCTCATCATTTCTGCTATCAGTTATAATTATCTGTAATATTATTTGCCATTATCTCACTAGGTGACAATAGACAGCCGAAAAAAATAATTGAGAAAACTACGTGAGAAAACTAGTTGAGAAAACCAGATTAGGAGCCTAACTGAGATGACTAGCTGATATATGCTCAGTTATATAGTTGAAATCGCTAAGAAAATACTTAGCGGTATATAGATATGTTAAAATGAACATTAAAAAACCGCTTGGACAATGCTTAGCGGTATATCTCCTCGTCTCAATGGTACCACTGAGACGGGTTGATATGTTAATAGATGATCAATCTCAACCGTTGGATCAATCTCTTATGATCACCCAATAGGATGGCGCTTTTATACCCATTTAAATCAATTAAATAAATATGAAATTAATGTCTATTTAAAGCCAAGGCTGTAACTGAGAATTTAAAACATTAAACCCTAGAAAGCCATCAACAACCTTCCGTCTTTCTTAGCGTCTCTATATCTAATTTTCCTGAAGCAATGGATCCAAAATCAGTTAAGATACTTAAAGAAGGGTATGATGTAATTATGGATGGATTCCAACAAGCTCCTGAGGAGATTAAGGAATTAATTAGAATGTTAGAGGCCATCGACCTGGAGTTTTTGTTGTATGAACCAACAATGCTTTTAAAAGATGAAGTCCTAGAGCTTTATTCAAATTCTAAGCTCTCTTCTTCTAGGACCAAAATAAAGAGAAAAGTGGGGGCAGTTAAAACTAAGATAAACCCTAAGAGGTTGGCAAAAGCCTTTAACCTACCTCCTGAAAATAGTGAAGGAGGAGAGGAAGTATCTACCAAGGACATTGAACAAGCACTGGAATGGTGTGGATACAATGGAGAAAGATATGGGTCCTTGAAGAGAAAATGCTTCAACTAGAGAGGCAAACTTTTGGCTGATATCATTGGGATGGCCATCCTGTGTAAGACAGGTTCCCATGACACTCTCCAAACTAATGATTGAGCTGATTACTAGAGTCATACTACAATAGAAGACAAACAGGGCTCTTGTAGTTTTTTCGAAGATAATTGACTGCCTAAAGGCTCCAAACCTAGGAAAAATTCTATCCCTCTACCTCATTAATGCTTAACGTGAGCATTTCCATAAGAATCAAGGGGTAAAAATTCACTACATGAAGATGATGGACATCAAGACCCTTGAGAGGTTCATAAGAGCCCTGCCTAAGAGTCAAGCTATAAAGAAAAATGATCAGACCACAATCAAGAGAAATAAAATAATTGAGGATAGTGACTATGAATCTGAATTAGATAAATAAAGGGGTGGTAACATGACACCCATTCATGAGCCTGACCAATCCTCTTCAAGAGAAGAAGATGATGATGTTCAATACTTCTTTGTGCAGGTAAATGAAAATTCAGATCATGATACAGTTGAAAGAGAGCAAGATGCTCCTGAAATGGATGATCCATCCCATGTGATAGATCAAAATGTTCTAGAAAGAACGGATGCCCAAGCTAAGGGGGAGATTTTTCAGTCCACAAGTGGTCTGTAGAACAAGATTGATAAGTTTCTTGATAATCTCATGGAAAGGATTGATCAAATCAGAGATGATCCACATGACAAGACTGATATAGAGATAATTTCTCAAGAAAAGTTGGATGCCCCAACTGAGGGGGAGCAAGCGCTGATCATTGAGGATATAGAGGACAATCTTCTTGATCATTTTTTAATATTGATGATCAAGTTGAGGAGATCTTCCCACAGAGGTCCCTGCTCAGGGAGAAGATTTCCTTATATCCCAAGTGAGTGAGACATCAAATCCAATTGAGTTGGATGGTCAAGAGGACCAAAGGACAAGTACAAATCCTGCTGAGGTTTTACTACCACAGATGCCTAAACATCGACATTCTACCAGCAAGACTAAAAGCTCCATCATAACTTCATAAAAGCTCTACTGGATGAGCAAGCAACAACATTGAAAACCTATATTGATTAATCTGTCAAAGGATTAAAAGTTGATGTCATGTTAGAGGTACAAAAAGTTAAAGCTGAGATGATGGGTGATCTTAAGATTCTGAGAAATGATACTGGACACATCAACAAGAGATCACCAGATGGTTTGACTTAGCTGCAAGGATAAACAAACAAAATGTCACCATTCTGAAATCAATGGATGGCATCCTCAAGGCAACTACTTAAGATATTACCATTATAAAGAATTGGGGTAGTCAAACTAATGAAATAATCAAACAAGGAGTTTATCATGTTCGACAATATATATACTCTACTCAAACACATGCTATAGGATGAGAAATTCATAACAGAGATGTAATTCTAGAAGATCTGGAAAATGTATTCCAAACACTATCTTGTACGTTTAAAGCCAACACCCTCCATCTAGACGTCAAAATTAATGAAGAAACCAGAAAGGGGGAGAAGTTCAATGTTGAGCAAGCCCTTAGGGTCTTTCAGGGAACTAGGATTGCCATAAATTTACCCCTACTGGACAGAAATAGACTAGAAAATTTTGATTTTCTAACACTACAAAGATCTGCACAAGATGTACAACTAGCAAAGATAAGGAAAAGAGAAGGGGTTATGCTGCATGAAGAATTCTTGGCCCAGAGGAGAACTGAACAAGAAGAAGATCCATACTATGATTATTGGAGTGATGATTCCAAGAAAATCATCATCAATGCCTGGATCCATCATGGTAAAATTTTGGAAAATATTGACAGTGTGTAGCCAAGTGAAGAGTGGATCAAACACCTGGAGAGGAACTCTCTAAGGGAAATGGTCTGTAAAGAGAACTTGGTAAGGAAGAGGCTCCCATTGAGGATGCCCTCCATATATATCCCTAAACCTTTCCTATACTTCAAAATGAAGATGAACAAGTAAGCTAAAAGAGAAGAAACTGTTCAAAATGAAGCTACAGCTCAAAATGAGGAAACTATTCATAGAAAGTGGCTGCTCAGGATGAAGGATCATGCTAAAATCAGCCAAGTTAACATACATAAATTACATTAAATTTTTCTATCAAAAATTTCTGTCAAAATTATAATGAACTTATGTGTCTCCGTGAACATGGTTTTATAGATATAAAAATATGAATTGCTTTTTTTCTTTGTGCACTATGCTTGATGATATGTTATTCATGATAATATTTTTTTGATAGTTATCTATAATAACTTTTCTACTTCTACTATCATGATGTATGTGTTGATAATTTGGTCTGTTATATTATTATAACATATTGAATTATTGGTTAATGCACCTTAGCATTGAAATGTGTTCTGCCTTCTTCAAATATGGGGAGATTGTTGGGAATATTGCCCTCAATATTCCTAGATTGGAAAAAGCATCACCTATAATGCTAAGTGCATATTGTTTTTGATAACAAATCTATTTGATGTCTATGCAGAAGTATTTACTCTATAAACAAGTTTAAAGCAAACAAGGGTTATACCACTGAGATGGTACACAAGTGTCAATTGTATAATTGATATACCGCTAAGAATAAAGTATCGTCTCAGTGTTATCGTAGAGAAGCTAATCTCAGAACCAAGACAAATACCATCGAGAATAAAGTCTCTTCTCAGTGTTACCGTGGAGAAGCTAATCTCATCACTAAGGAAGATACTGTTGAGAATAAAGTCTCATCCCAGCGTTACCGTGGAGAAGAACCTGAATGCCTTAGAACACAGCGCTAAGGCCGATATCATAGAGAATGAAATTTCCACTCAATAGTACTGTGGAGAAGATTCAAAATGTTACCATTGAGCCTGTTGTCACAACCCGCATTTCTCTGAGGAAAATGAATTATCAGAGTAGGAGAAAACACGCGTTATGATGCCACGTCGAGCAGGGGATAACTGCCGACGCTCAGGCAAACCGCTATAAACTAAACTTTATGAAAATTCATAAGTTAAATGATTAGAAAACCAGTTATATTTTTAAAGGCCGTGTCCCTCGGCTCGGTGGATCATCTAGTCCACAGTTTAAAAACTATACTTATACGCTGCGGAAAAATATTTTATTCAGGTTTGACATCCTAAAAGAGTGCATAAGTGTCACCAGAGGACAACTTATACTATGCAGGACCCTACTTTTAATTTATACTATGTATAATAAATTGATCTTTTTACGTTGTTTGAAAAATTTTGACGAGTTTTATAAAACATGCTGATCATGAGTAATACTTATAATAGTGTTTTTAGGTTTAAAAGTAACTAGCAACCTAGCATAAATCATCTCAAGGGAAAGTAGACTATCTCCAATAAAGGTAGCAGCAAAAAGTAACATATCTAGTATCAAGGTGAAAACTACCAGTGGGCGCCAACAAACTGACACGAACCCACTGGCAAGTATGTATGTCTGTAAGAAAAACACATCAAAACTACCTCGCAAAACAAGGAACTGATCTCTATAGCACCAGAGACCACCAGCAACTACACAACACCACTAGCCGTCAGAGTGGCTACTATCCAGAACCTGAGGCATTCAAAGAAGAAAGAATACCTCAGCAAGCAAAACTAGAAAATGGCTCGGAAGTGTCAATCAGAAGATAAGTAAAAGAGGAAAACAAAGCAGTAACAGTCACAACTGCCCAAGGCAAGGCAAAAAGAAAGTGCACTAGGTGCGAGGACACAACAGTAACTCTGCCCAAATGCTGCAGTCTACAAGGCTTCCATGAGCCCAAATGCTGTAATCTACCATGGAAGAAACATCTAACACCCTAGGCTATGAGAGGTGGTATTAGCAAAAACAATACGGATCCGGGTTGGAGGCAAACTCAGTCCCCCAACCACTATTTCCAAGAAACCAAGCTCAGGGGTCTACATGTGAAAGCACTAGGGACCTCCCATCCCCTTGCCCAGCCCGTACTTGGAGCAAGATGAAAGAACAAGGGTGGCCTTGGCTAAATTACACAACACCTCCCCAATTAAGAGCTTCAAACCACCACTACTAACCACGACCCACGATTCGGCCTTTTTGGAAAAATAAGTAAATAGACGACAAGGAACCTCAAACTCAAGAACTTCACTCGGGGAAGAAAATCAAGGTAAGGGAAAAAGAGTTGAGATGACTCAACACAGCCTTGCGTTGAGTGAGCCCCACTCACTCAACGCCTCACCAGACCTTGGCGTTGAGTGAGTTAGCCTCACACAGTGCCATAAACCACCATGGCGTTGAGTGAGGTTCACTCACTCAACGCCCTCCGCAAGAACAACTCTGGCGTTGAGTGAGCTAACCTCAATCAATGCCAAAACAGCCATGGCGTTGAGTGAGGTTAACTCACTCAACGCCTCCCGCAAGAAAACTCTGGCGTTGAGTGAGCTAACCTCACTCAACGCCAAAACTTCTACGCCATTGAGTGAGGTCCACTCCCTCAACGCCTTCAGCAAAAGAGGCAGTGGCGTTGAGTGAGCTAACCTCACTCAACGCCAAAACAGCTACGGCGTTGAGTGAGGTCTACTCATACAACGCCTTAGCACTTAACCCCAGGAAAACCCTAAACCAACGCCATCCGAAAGAGGTCGGCGGGAATGTCGACCGATTCTCGCCGAATCGGCGGGAATGCCGACCGATTCTCGCCGAATCGGCGGGAATGCCGACCGATTCTCGCCGAATCGGCGGGAATGCCGACTAAAACTTGCCGATTCGGCGGGAATGCCGATTGATTCTCACCGAATTGGCGGGAATCACGATTGATTCTCGCCGAATTGGCGGGAATCACTAACGATACTCGTCGAAGTCGGCGAGAATCACTTAGTGATTCCCGTCGATTTTGACTTAGAAGAATTTCTAACTCAATCGCCTCACTACTTAGCCGCAAAAGAACAGACCAAACTATGGCTTTGAATGTGTGTACCACACTCAACGCCAAATCCCGGGCGGCTTTTTGTTTTGAGTGTGTGCACCACACTCAACACCAAATCCCGAGAGCCTACCAAGACTGGTTCTAACCAGAGCACTACCACAGAAACCTCCCTCTCTCTCTCTCTCTCGGCTCCACCCGCAAAAGCACAAAACCAGAACTAAAAATCTGGAGTCTAAATAGTTAAAACAACCAGCGGGCTGAGCAAAAATAGCAAAAAGAGGGGGGCTCAAAAAGGGAAACTGAAGCACAAAGATTTAAGCAAACAAAAGGAGAAAATCTTGGCTTCTATCCTAGGGCTAACTGGGTAGTTAAGAGGGGGAAGATTCAAAACAGCAAGTGTAAGGACCACTTGTCTCGATTTCCGGTGAAGCTTGGTCGGTTTTCCCTTATCTTCACACGACACCAGCAGCAGTAACACCCTAACAGCAAAAATCTCGAACTTTAATGGCGGAAAAGGGACAAAACCAGAATTTCGGGCCTCTTAAAAACCTTACGAAAATCAAATCTCTTACCATAGAAATGAAGGTCTAAGAGAGAGCAACCCAAATTCGCTTTCGGAATTGAATTCCGTCCACAAACGCTCCCGGAATCGCCGTCCGAAGGTAGCAGGTCAGCGGTTTCTCCGCTGCTTTTCCGCGTACAGGAGAGGCGGGTTCGGTATCGGGAAGAAGAAGAAGAGTGGGCCCGCCATCTACTGATTAAGGCTTTAAAATAACTCTAATCACGCCTAATCAGCCTTAACTGCCTCCTAAGCCGCCGGTTCACGTAAGCAAACAAATTTCCAATTTGTTTTTACTAATAGCACACCCAAAACGACTCGAAAACCGAACTACCTCGGAATTCGACGAAATTCACACTGTAGCTAAATACCCATGCAATGAACACAACGGCGAAGTCGAAATTTACTTTCGACGAACAGAACTCGAGTTATACCCACCCAAAGGCAAAACACAAGCATCCCCCGAGAGGCCACACCGGGTCACCCAAAACGACTCGGCTTGCTAGGGAGATCTTGCCAATAGGCTACAAAATAGGCCACTCAGTTCTAAGGAGTTAAGACCACACTCCACAGATGGCACAAGCCAATAAAACGCGTCGACGTAACGCCAAACGAGAATTAAATAATCACAGAAAAAATCAGAGGCGTTACACCTATACAGACTATCGGGATTCAATTTTGGCAGTGGCGCACAAAAATAGGATAAATGATTCTATTCTTGTTCATGCTATTAACAAGATGTTTCATGGGACTTTTGCAGATTGTCAAAGGGTATAAGAAGAAACTTTTAGGGCAATGGAATAGTGTCGTTACTAAAATTCATAAAACCAAAAATGGTGCACAAAAATATGCGATCTACAAGATAGTTCTTCCTTAAAGCTCAGTGAAGAACAAGATAGAGTCAATCCATACTCATAGCCAGATCTTCTTTCTATTGCTGAAGAAGAAGATCTAGAAGGTGTAAGACCTAACCTATGAAACCTATAGATTCATCTAATCAGGGACTTACTCCAGATACTTGCCATCAAGGCAAGAACAACAAAAGATCAAAAGTCTCAAGGTGAAATCTAATTAAGGCTTCTGTTGTAATTACTCACCTATCTTATACTATAAGATCTAAAGTTATTAGATCTGAGTGTAGGTCCATTTGTACCTGAGTTGTAAGGTTGTGCTTCCAGCTTGTGGCATAGGATTTTTTAGGAGATCTGAGGTAGTACTTGTATTAAGTCTAAGATAGGAAACTTTGAGGTTTTTTGAGATGTAGGAATTGGAGCACTCTGAGTGTAGGGCCTGTGTTCCTGAGGAAGGTCTTCATGATAAGCGTGAGGTTGGATCTAGAGGAGATATGAGTTGTAAGCTCAAGGAGATAAGTTATTGGAGGAGTTTGCCTAGTCTAGCTCATTGCTAGATAGGTGTAGAGGGAAAGTGGATGTACCCAGACCTTGGGGGACCACTATAAATCCTAGTGTGTTTTTTGTGTGTGTGCTTTACTTTTATTTATGTTCTGAAATCTAAAAAGCATAAACTATAGTGTGAGACACCAATTAACCTCCCTCTAAGTGAGTTAGACTACCACTAACAACAAACTATCGAAAGCCTTCAAGGATCTATCTTGCATGTTGGAGGGAAGTCGGGAGGAGAAAAGATAAGATTGGAGGAGGGTCTAGGGTCCTATTTATGTGCCCGAAGGATGGTTACAGAAGCTACACAGCTATCCGCAGACCAACCTTATTTATTATTTATAGACCAGTAGTTTATAAATTATGATTTGTATTTTTACAATATTTTGCTATGCACAGACCGATATGGTTTTAGCTATTCACACCCACCCATAATTAGAGGTTACAGTAGTGGTTATACAGGTGGTTACCCTTACATCAGACCGTAGAGATTACGTGAGAACAATTAGACGGTGGAAAGAGGGTAACATATGGTGGTGGCTGACAACGAGCCCCGGTGGTGGGAGGCCATTCGGAGGGAGAGGATGGGCCGCGGGCAGATGGGCAGCTGTGGGCCACATGGTTGCCCGCAGAGGGCCGACCGTAGCTCTCGCTGCCGCGCACAAAGGGCCGGCCGTGAATCCCACTGCCGCACATTAAGGTTGGGCCTGTGTGGAACACATGCGCGGGAACACTCACGGTCACGGGCGTAGGCCACGTGGGCCTTGCACGCACGAGGCATGTGCTGCCCCAAGCTTGCGTGGAGCGCGGTGGGATGTCTTATTAGGTGGGCATGACCTTGTGCGTGAGGGGGCATGCGCGGTGCCTTGCGGCTGTGCGATGAAGTCTTTGGTTATCTTTATGACTACGTGTAAGGCCGGACGATCTCTTAATCACGCAAGACCAGGCCGCTAGTACTGTGTCAGTGAACCGGTCTAGGTTGTGCTTAAAGAATCTTTGGTTTGTCCTGACCAATTCTGGGGAAACCCATCATAATTAATGGCATATACCAAAAAATGTTTCTTTGGGATGCATAAAATAACTCCAAGCATGTACGTTGATTGGAAATCATCCTACATAGAACAACAATTTTTTAGATATTTTAATTAAAAACTTTTATTTCATAAGATTTAATGGAGTCTTATATGATGTTGCTACTTGGGTTCCATATCAATTGATGATAAAAACTTAAAATCAAATGGAGGAAAATCTCTCTGTAAGAAATGATGAAAGTTTGTGTCACCTTACCAATATAACTTAATGAAGTGGGTATATAAATCATTTCAAGCATTCTTATGTATTCAAAGAAAAATAAAGAGAATCTATGAACCACACATACACGTGCACATGCGTACGCAACACACATGAATTTGTGATTTGGGGTCTAAGGTTTGGGTTTTTGGGAATATTTGAATTATATTATTTGGACAAAATAATTTTGTCACTTTGAAAATATAAATTTCCTTAAATTCCGTACCACAACTTGTATTCAACGTGTGTTGAGTAGTATTCAATGTACGACCAATTTGTGCGTCGATTTCCATTTTTTGTTTTCTCTCCATGTTTTCAAATCATCGCGCATCGATTTCCTTTTGACGTTTTTTCTCGCTATCAGTATCGACGTGCCTCAATAACTATGCGTTATTTCTTATTTCTTATGCATCGATTACTTAAATTTCACGCAAAATTTTCATACACATTTGCAGCATTAATATTATGTTGAAAATATATGTTTTTATGACACATTTACTTAATATGACTATTAAAATTTATTATATGGTTATTACAAGCGGTTTTTCAAGACTCCTATATTTGAGATTCTTTCTTAAACAAAAGCTCTTCTTCTTTTTGGTAGAAATTTTATATTAAAATATTTAATTTATATTATTTTATTGGAGCCTTGAATGATGTTTGGTGTTTGTCTTCACATAATTGATGAAAAGCTCCAAAACAAGATGGAGGGAATTCAAATATTTGGAGGTAAACCTTTTATGATGGAAAAGATCAACCCATTAGCCCCACCTTACCATTTTCTAAATTTGTTGTTGAGTATAAGAATGAATTCACTCTTTCTTATTTGTTCAAAAGAACATAAGGAGAAACAATGAACCACACACACGTGTGCGTGCACACGCACAACATAAGATCCAGATTTGGGATTTAGGATTTGGGGAATAAGTTTGTCGATTTCGAACTGTGATGTCTTTACCTGTGTCGAAATGAACTCGATGCCTTGCTTCGACTTCACCTGCGTCAAATAGTACTCAATGCATGCATCAATATCTACTCGACACAAGTATCATTTTTTGCCTAGTCTATTTTTAGCTTCAGTAGCATCGATAAGATCTCGATGTGCGTCTACTAGAACTCTATACAACATACATCGACTTCTCTGCCAGTTGCGTTAGATGTTGATTTCCTTTACGCATTTTCTTCCCATGAATCCTTTACGTTGGAAATCCAACATCTCACTGCAAAATTATAACCTATAAATTAGATCATTCTAATTTATTTCGTGATTAAGTTTTACCATTTTTGAATCTCCTATTTAGGAGAATTTTTCCTGATTATTTGATTTGCTCTCAAAATATTCGACTCTTAGTTTTACTCTTTGGCTCTCACTCTTCGACGATCTTCTTTGTGATTTCATTTTCTTCACGTTTGATTCATTAAGTGGCATTTTAGATGCTCTCTACTTCTTCAGTGTCCGCAAACATCAGAGTTTTGGGAATTTGCCAGGTGGTGTACCTTAAAGAAGTGAGCATCAGTTGAAAACACTGTTGGAGGGTGATGCAATTCTTTAGGACAGTGACCATATGTCTTTCCCATGCTCAATTTTAAACTATATTATATTCTGTATTTCTTTATTTCTCATTCCCATGGTTACAAGTTTTCATAATATTGATGTTCAAGTTCTGGTATTGTTATTATTATTTATTGGGTTTTCAAAATTAAAAATAAAAATATAATAACATATGAAAAATATTCCAACACTTTTCATACGATCGTATTATCTCTTGCAATTTTTGCTTTCTTAATATTTGATTAATCATGTGAGAGTTCAGGTGCTCTGTGTTTCTCTTGCGTTCACACACATAAGAGTTTTCAAAATCTAGCCTGGTGTTGTAAATTGAAGGAGTAAAATTCCGTTGAAAGACTTACAAGTGGCCGAGGTGGTGTAAATTTTTTAGGACAGTGATCACACGTCTTGTCCATGCTCAATTCTAAATTATATATTATTCTGATTTCTTTATCTCTTTGTATTGGGTCCATTGATCTCAATGTCCTAAATTTGAAGAAGGATCAGCAAACAATGTATACACATGTTGTGATCTAACTTGTGTTAAAAATTAATTATTGCAGATTGTCGTGATAAGCAATGATGAGACAGGTAGCCTAAGTAGCTAAATCAGGTAAACACTTACCTAAGGTGTGGGCTGACAGAAATCTGTCTAAGTCCATATGCATTGAGTGAAGGTAAATCACTCAACGCCAGATGACTTATAGCACTGAATGAAGCCTATACAGTCAAATTCATATAGTGACAAGCTGAAAAAATGATTAAGTCCACAGACGTTGAGTGAAGTCAACTCACTCATCGCCATACAACAAAATGATGTGAGTCAGGTTAAAGCAGTAATAGCCTAAGATGGAATGAGCTGAAATGTGGCTATGTCTACATGCGTTGAGTGAAGTCAACTCACTCAATGTCATGCTACTAAAGAGAAATATGGCTAAGCGTTTTGGCATTGAGTGATGAAGACACACTCAATGCCATATAGTAAAAAAGTTGTAAATTGAACTAGTCGAACTAAGGTCAGAGTTTGTCGAGCTGAGCTCGCCTTTCGTCGAACTCAGTTCTGTTCATCGAAATAAGTTTAGGATTCTGGCTAAGGAAAAAAGCATTGAGTGAGGCTTTCTCACTCAACGATCTCAACGCCTTAGTTGTAGAAATATTTTGGCCATTCGTCGAGCTGAGCTAGTCTTTCGTCAAACTCAGTTCAGTTCGTCGAACTAAGTACAAGATTCTAGATAAGGCAAAAAGCGTTGAGTGAGGTTGCTCACTCAACGCTCTCAATGCCTTAGTTATAGAAAGATTTTGGCCATTCGTCAAGCTGAGCTCGCCATTCGACGAATTCAGTTTTGTTCGTCCAACAAAGTTCAGGATTCTGGCTAAGGCAAAAAGCATTGAGTGAGGCGTGCTCACTCAATGCTCTCAACGCCCTTATGTAGAAATGAGTTCCAGTAAATACTGTTGAGTGAGGCATGCTCACTCAATGCTCTTTGAAAAATAGGGGTTTGTCCAGATTAATCTAGAGGGGGGGGGGGTGAATAGAGTAATTAAAACTTTGGCTATTTTTAAATTTATCAGAGTAAAAAATAGGTGAAACCAATAATAATATAGAAGGAAATAAAAATTGTCTAAGCTAATCTATCTATCACAGCACAACAAGAACAAGAAAGAAAATGATCACACACAGACAACAGAAGAATTTTATAGTGGTTCCCCAAACTGGGTACATCCACTCTTCTACCACACTGATAGGAATCCACTATCAGGTTTTTGATCAGGTTACTGCCACCACAAGATCTATTTACAGGGAGATCTCACAACCCTTTAGGCTTTTGATCAGGTGCCCAAAAACCAATAATAAACTTTTGAAGGGAGTTAATAAACCCTTTTACAGGAAGTGAGGGAGGTGATAATGTCTTCTCTTTTCTCTATATAACAGAGAAGACTACTGGATTTTGCTGTTAGTCAAGACTCCTTCTGAAATACTAGAATGATTCAGAAAACTTGGAGCCTTGCTCAGGGTGTAGGACTTCAGCCTTGTCTGAAAGAATCCTGAAACTTTCTGACTGATTCAAAGATGTTGACCTTGAATGTTCCTGGAGGAGGAGTTGAAGAAGACTCTTGATATTGACTGGTTGTTCTTCTTCACTCTTCAGAAAGGACAAGGGAGAAAAAAGAATGTTTTCTGTATGCAGAGAAGAAGTTTTGTATGTTGTTGTTCTTTGCAACTGTATTATCTTCTCTGTATTGCTCTTGTGTTCTTACTGTAGGTCTGGTCTGTGTATTCTTTCAGTGATTCTTTTCGTCTGAAAAGAGAAAATCTCTATTATATTCTGCAGTCAATAATTTCCCCTCTTAAATTTGAATTTCTGGCATTAATTGCTGATTGCCTTGGAGAAAGAAACGGCTAGAATATTTGAATTTAAGGTGTTTCCCCAACTGTCCCATTAAAATAGGCAAGTAATTACCCTGATGAAGACCATAATTAATGCTGCCAATAACAGCTATATTCAAAAGAATATGAGCATTAATTACTCAGGAAAATACTGCTAAATAATATAATGAATAAGGACAAAAATAAGGAAAAACTCTAAGTCTGGCTCGGGACAGAAATCGTCGACCTCTGAACAGAATTCGTCGACCGAAGTTCCAAGTATGTCGAGCTGGTAATTCCTATTCGTCGACCCGAGCTCTGGGAACTGTATTCTGGAAATTACTTGCCAAATCTGCACTCTGAGTTCGTAGAGCTGAGAATCTGTCTGAAAGAAAAGATCGTCGACCTGAGCTCGAATATCGTCGAGCTCAACTCAGAGAAAGAACTCTGAGTTCGTCGATCTACGATCGATGATCGTTGAGCTGAGTTCGACGAATTTTGAACTGATAATTTTGATCTCTGAATTCTTCTAAGTCTTATTCTACTGAGGTCCTCTGCTCGCTGGTCCATGAAGGTTGAACCTAATGACTAGCCTAAACTCTAGGACTCAAGAACTTGACCCTGGATAGACAATGTGGGTTAAACTCAACCTAATTAGTGAACCTAGCCCAAATCCAAACTAGGGATCCAACAATCTCCCCCTATTTGGGTAAGGTCACTAATAAAAATAAGAGAAAACAATCATAAAGTATAAAAACATATATCTGGCAGAAATAAACATATTCAGCAGATATTTACAATAAGTGCTTCATGATTAAACAAATAAAGTTCAAAAAATAATAGTTAAACACAACAGTCACTTGTTCTTCTTTGTCTTCTCAGATTTACCAGAAGGCTGTTTGAAGATAATTTTTATATTTGGATTAGCAATTTCTTTCTTTGACATTGTCATGTCTGATGCTCCAATTATATTGCAAGAGGTGGCTCTTGGCACTACTTCTTCTGGATGTAAGCTCATATAATCATCAACATTGAAAAACTTGTTAGCTTTAACATACCTCTTGAGTTCCTCTTTTCTATATGATGACATAGTTGAGTATTGGGAAGGATCTTTTCCTTCAGCTTTTGCTTTGTTGATCTGAGAAAGTCCTATCAGCTCATGAAACCTGGCCATTTTTGCAGATGTTTCCTGTTCTGGATCTACAAAAGGAATAGGTGGAGATTCTGGCCTTATAGGACTGGAGTCCTTCTGTGAATCATCAATAGAAACTGAAGTACTTCTCTTATCTGTAGTTGCAGGAGGCTTGCTTTGAGAGGACTGTTGGCTGCTGCCTGGCTTGGAGTGTCTCTGATAGGTTTAGTAACTGGTGCTAATCTTTGAGATACACTTCTAGAGGCCTCAGAAGATGGAGGAGGAGGGTCTTTCCTGAAGTACTTAGGAGGAGACTTGAACCTTCTCCTCTTCTTCCTTTCTTTTTTGCTCATTCTTTGATAACCACATACATTGTGTAATCCCTGGGTATGGAGTAATCTTTTGCAATAGATAATAAGGAGTATCATGAGTAGGGTTTAGTTTGGGAGTAGCTTTTGGAACAACTTTCCTTTTCTTAACAACGTTCTTTCTAGCTTTTGGATCATCTAATTCATCAGAATCTTCTTCATTATCATTAGAGGATTCTAGAGGGTTGTCATATAAAGCATCTATTTCCTTCAAGACTTCCTTTGAGATTTGCTTCTAGGCTTGAGGAAGCACTTGAGGTTCAGTAACTTCAGGAGCATCAATTTCAGTAGCCATCTGATAATTGTCTACTTCTTTGTCAGCCAACAGAAATTCATCCAAATAAGGATCATTTTGAACATTCTCTAGATCTAGAGCAACGTCTTGTGCAATTAGATCATCCAGATTAGGGATTAGGCTATCATCCATAATATAGGTTGGGCCTGATGGTTCCACAATCCTTTTAATAGCAAAACTTTCATTTAATTGATTAACAACTTCAAAACTTATTGGTGCAGTGTAACAAACTATAGCCAAAGATGGTTCTAAGCAAACTTCTGGAGGATTGTTTATATATGCATAAACAAAAGATTTCAATAAACTAAACAAATCTACTGTGGGATTGATAAAACAATCACCAACAGTCAACACTTCTAACAGAACAACTTGTTCATCTGTACATAACATATCAACTGTCTCAGCCTTTGTAATCATAAGTACATCTGCTTCTGCTAGCTAAGCTATCTGTATATCTGCTGGCTAATCTATCTGTACAACTGCTACTGCTGCTGCTAGGGAGGAGATCGGAGCTTCTTCACAGGATATCTCCCCATGTCTGGGTTCAGAGGGTCACGAAGCCAGGCCCCCTAGAAGAAGGGACAGTAGGGGCAACAGAGATTAGGGCAGATAGGGATGAGATAGATTCAGCAAGAGGTTTAATGGACTCTATTCTTAGATTACTGATAAGGGGAGTTAGGAGTTCCAGAAGATTTTGAATGGAGGAGGAATCCATTTGCATAAACTCAGAGGGTGTCTGATTTAATACATAAGGATGGATGATGGATGATGATGGAGGGAATGGTGTGCAGTCTGGAATTTGCTCATCCTGAGGTGATGGAGAGTGGATGGGAGATGATAGCAGATCAAAAGTTGGTATGGATGTGATGTTGTAGAGGGGAATGTCAGCTAGATGTTATGGTAGTGGGGATTGAGGAGGTGTTGGGTGATGTATTGGAGATTGAATTTGTGTTGGTTGATGGACTAGAGAAGCAAGAGGTGTTGGTGTATGGGCTTAAGATGTGGATGGTTGTTGGAGGGTTGAGGAAGGAATTGAGATTTGTGGAGGTGTAGGTTGATGAGAGGGAGGTATTGGAATGTGGGTGGATGGAATGTTGATGGAGGGGACATCTTATGGGGTTAGGGGATCAACTGTTACAGCTCTGGTACCCTCAAATGCTCTATAGGAAGAGGAAGAAGCCTTAGATGGCTTTGGGATATTCCTATCCCACCTTCCAAATAAGGCACATATGAGCCTTTTGGAGGCATTGATGAATATGGTCTGAGAGACCAGGGATTCATTTACTTTCTCCTGAAGAAAGATTCCAAGGATCCTTCCAAAATACACCTCATTCTTACTGTTCTTCTTCTTAATCAAATCAAACAGTATCTGAGCCCAGTTCACTGGCTTATGATTTACAACTACACACATCATTAGGAACTGTTACCTTGTGATATAATCATGGGCAGTATGCTTACCCAACAATACCTTACCCACCACATCAGCTAAAAATTTATATTTAGAAGATAAATGTTTCTTCAATAGCTTATTAGGATTTTCTCTAGTGTGACCCATTTTAATCAACATTTCATCAAATTGAGAATTATCTATTTCTAACTCTTCTTCACCATTCATCAGACCAAAAATTTCAGTCAAAACGGAGGGGGTTAAGGAAACTTGATTACCAGATATTGTTCCTGTCATTATGTCGGCATCTGGAGTGGAGGAGGTGAATACCCATTCTCTTATTTCTGTAGCAGCAATCGTAATCCTGGTTGTTACGAGATTCTTCAACTATTTTTCTTCGAATAACTTCAGTATATCTTAGAAGATCTGGTCAAAATGCTGGAATGATTCGAAGTCGATGTCGAATCCCATGTCGAATTTCATTGTAGTAAGAGTGCTCGCCGGAATCGCCATTGATCGCCTACAAAATAAAACAGAGAGATCAAGTGCAAGGGGAATAGAAAGCGCGGGATCGAGCTCGAAAAAAAACCTAGTTAAAAGATTTTCAGAATATGAAGTGTCAAGCTCCGTCCTGCAAAATAAATAAAGTTCTTCGATCTGAGGTCGACAAAATATATTATTGATAAAAGAGTTCGTCGATCTCAGTCTCAAGAAGGGAAACTTTTCGTCATTATCAGGTCGATAAAAATCTTTTGAAGCAGTTTCGTCGATCTTCGGTCGACGAATAAAAATTCACACAGAGAGTTCGTCGATCTCAGGTCGACGAATTATCTCTAGCACTTTTCTCAGTTCGTAGTTCTCTGTTCGACGAACTGTCACAAATTCTTCGACTACAGACAGAAATTAAATTAATGCTTCTCCATTAATCATACTTAGCTGATTCAGAAATAACAGATGGTTCCTCTCATCCAAGGGTTTGGTGAAGATGTCTTCTCTTTGCAAAGCAGTGTAGATATAGACAAGATTAATTTTCTTTTTGTCAATATAATCTCTAATGAAATGATGCCTTATTTCTATATGCTTAGTTCTACTATGATGCACTTGATTTTGTGCAATAGAAATTGCACTGGTATTATCAAAAAGTAAAGTTTAATTATTTAAGTTGACACCATAATATAGGTGTTAGTTTTGAATTCACAGCATCTGTGAATAGCAACTGCCAGCTACTATATACTCAACTTCTGTTGTTGACGTAGACACAGATGTTTGTATATTGCAAAACCAGGACACAAGTCTAGCACCAAGGAACTTAGATGTCCATTAGGTGCTTTTTCTGTCCACTTTACATCCAGCAAAGTCAGCATCTGAGTATCCAGTTAACTAAAATTCTGACTCAATTGGATACCAGAGTCCTTAATTAGGGAAACTCTTTATATATCTCAAAAATTTTTTTAAGAAAATAAGGCGAAATTCTTTAGGGTTCTCCTGGAAACTAGCACAAAGACAAGTAGCAAACATAATATCTGGCTTACTTTCTGTGAGATATAACAGGGACCTAACAATGGCTCTATAAAATTTCTTATCAACTGGTTTCCCATGTTCATCAGAATCAACCACAACATTGGCAACCATAGGTGTTTTCTTAGCTGAAGCATCAGTCATCCCAAACCTTTTTATCAGCTCTTTAACATACTTGGATTGGGATATGAAGATGCAATCAGGGGACTGCTTCACTTGAAGACCAAGGAAGTAGGAGAGCTCACCCATGCTACTCATTCCAAACTTGGAATGCATAAGGTCAGAGAACCTTTTGCATAGTTTGGAATCTGTAGAATCAAATATGATATCATCTATATATATTTGTACTAACAAGATTTTATCATGATGTTGCTTAATAAATAAAGTCATATCTACAATGACTCTAAAATAGTTATGCTTTAAGAGAAAACTAGCTAAGATTTCATACCAAGCTCTTGGAGCTTGCTTTAGAACATTGAGAGCCTAATGCAACTTAAAAACATGAGAGGGATAAGATGAAGAGATAAAATTGTTGGTTGTTCCACATAAACCTCTTCTTTGAGTTCACTATTTTAGAATGCACTTTTGACATCCATTTGATAGACTGTGAACTTCTTGTAGGCTACATAGGCTAAGAATATCCTGATTGCTTCAATTCTTGCAACAAGGGAAAATGTTTGGTCATAATCTATGCCTTGCTATTGTCTGTATCCTTGAGCAACTAATCTGACTTTGTTCCTGATGATAGTGCCTTGAGCATCTAGTTTTTTTCTAAATACCCATTTAGTTCCAATGACTAGATAGTCTTTGGGTCTTGAAACTAAATCCTAAACTCTACATCTCTCAAACTTGTTGAGCTTATCTTGTATTGCAATGATCCATTGTGGATCTTGCTCAGCATCTTTAATGGATTGGGACTCAGTTTGAGAAATGAAGCAGGCATGCATCATATACTAGTGGAGTTGATGCCTTGTCTGCAAACCCACTGAGATGTCTCCAATCACTTGAGATACATGGTGATCTATAAGTGTTACTATCTCAGTAGGAGGTGCTGGTTGAGCAACAACTTGGGGAGTTAATTCCTCTGGTGGAATTATAGCTGTTGTTGGCTCTTCACCGAGTTCAGTGTCATCATCTTCACTTTCTTCAGCAACTTGTGGAAAAGGATGTGCAACAGCCTCATTGGTGAGGGTCAACTCATCCAATTTTTTACATAGACTTGGTTCCTACAAATTCTCACTGGTAGAAGCTATCTTCTCCTTGTAAAGCATATTAATCTCATCAAAAGAAATATGAATAGACTCTTCCATTTTCATAGATGATTTATTATATACCCTATAAGCCTTGCTTACTTGGGAATATCCAAGAATAATTCCAATTTCAGCCTTGGCTTCAATCTTTCTAATGTATTTCTTGTTGTTGTTGTGAATGTAACAAATGCAACCAAATACTCTAAAATAATCTACTTTAGGTTTCTTCCCTTTGAGTAGTTCATAGGGGGCCTTGCCCTTATGCTTATGAATTAAACTTCTATACATTACATAGTTTGCTGTGCTCATAGCCTCTGTCCAAAAGGATAGGGGCAGGTGAGCATCTGCAAGTAATGTGCCTGCAGCTTCAATGAGTGTTCTATTTTTCCATTCAGCTACCCCATTTTGTTGAGGAGTCCTAGGAGCAGAGATGCGCTGCCTGATACCTTCCTTCTCACAGAATTCTTGCATGGGAAGAGACTCAAACTCAGTACCATGATCACTACTGATTAATGTAACTAGAGTAAAGTACTCAATCCTTATGCTCTTAAGAAAATCTATAAGAACCTTGAAGTTATCTGACTTGTTTCTCAAGAATAACACACATGTGAACCTTGAGAAGTCATCAAAAATTACTAAGGTATAAGACTTCCCTCCTAGGCTCTGTACATCAATGGGTCAAAAAATATCCATATGGAGCAAGTACAGTATCTAGGTGAATCACTCTTATTAAGTAACTTAAAACTATTTTTAGTTTGCTTGCCTAATTGATAAGCCCTACAAAGGCTTTCCTTCTTATAGGGGTAAGAAGGCAATCCTCTAATAAGGTTGTTCCTAGATAGTTTCGCAATGTTTTTCAGGTGTACATGTCCTAATCTCCTATGCCAAAGATCATTATTATTATTGGTTTGGTTAAACAAGAATATTTCAGTTTTAGCAGACTTAAAATAAACTATATAGATATTTCCTATTCTAGTGCTAGTTAACACTACTTGGTTATCTATAGAAGTAATAATACAAGAAGTTTTGTTAAATGATACCTGAAACCTTTCACACAAAACTGACTTATGGATATAAGGTTGTTCTTTAGTCCACTTACATAAGCAGCCTTCCTGAAGGTGACTGATCCAATCTTGACCTTTCCATATCCTTTAGTCTGGCCATAATTGGAATCACCAAATATTACTTTGGGTCCTAGCTTTGAATTATAGTTGATTAAGTTGTCCTTTTTTCCAGTCATATGCTTTGAACAGCCACAATCAAAATACCACTGTTGCTCTGTGGTGGGATAGTCTTTCACCTACAATGAAGCAGATTAGCTATTCTTGACGCAGGTTACCTTGGGTCCTTGTTTATTTACATAATTAAAGCTGGAAATGTATGAATATTCAGGTTGATTTTTATAACCTAAGGGTTGAAATCTTCTAGGTGGAATTATCCATTGGGTGAATGAGTTAATAAATTCTCTAGGTTGATTAAGTGATCTGTTGAAATTAAAGTTTCTATTATTATAAACTGGGGTCGACGAATTCTTGTAAGTTCGTTAATCTGAGGACGACGAATGGGGATGAGTTCGTCAAAATCCACTCAAAGAATGAAAGTATTCATTCTCAGGGCCCCAATATCGTCAATCTTTGGTCGACAAACCTTACTAGTTTCATCGATCACAGTTCAGAGAATAATTATAGTAAATGTTTGCGTTCAGAGTTAGACGACTTGAGTTCGACGAACTGTACACATTTAGTCGATATGATTTCGACGAAATCTACTGAACATTGTTATAGTTAGAATTTTTCTTATTCTTTTTCTTATTCTTTTGTTTTAATTCTGTTTGTTTAATAATATTATCATCTATCTTTTCTTTACCTTTTTCAGAAACAAATTTAATTGGAGTTGTTAAGATATTCTTCTGAATCAGTGGGGGTTGGCTTGATGAAGCACCTACGCCCAGCTTTCCATTGAGCCTGATATTCACTGTGCTTGTGATGTCCATTAGCTTGATACTTCTCCCATTTAGGGATTCTTATAGTTTCCTAGCCTCGGCTAATTAAGTTTTTAATGATATAATTTGTTCATTAGCTAGAGTTATTTCATCTTTTAACTTGATATTTTCAGAAAGTAGGTTTTCTTGTTCATTTAGTCTTTCTCTAAGTTGCTTAATCTCCTTTTCAGAATTAATTAAATCAATGCACAATGATTAAAATTCAGTTTTAAAATTTCCTGAATTAAAGTCAAAGGAAGATAGTACCTGATCCTCTTTAGATAGAGGTTCTTCACTATTTGATTTGTAATCTTCTGCTTCTGAACAACTTCCTGATGTATTGATGGCTATCAGGCAAAATCTCATTTCCCTTGGCTTCCTCTTCATCTTCACTAGAAATGGAAGAAGAAGATTCAACTTCAGTTTCACTCCATGTTTCAGCCACAAAGCCTTTCTCCTTTCTTTTATGCTTGCTGGAGGAGGGCTTGTTATAGTGCTGCTTCTTAGTTTCATTTTCTCTTCTTCTCTCCTTCTTTTGGTTCTCTGGACACTCTTAGATGAAGTGTCCAGACTTCCTGCAACTAAAACAAACAACTTCTTTAGTTGGTGTTTTGTCATACCTGGGCTTGTCATCTTGCCTTGATGAGTTTCTTCTGAAATCTCTCTTGCCCATCTTGTAAAATATCTTGGATAAGAGACTCAGGAATTCTTCACTGGCTGTTGGAGCTTCTGACTCTTCAGTTGCTTTGAATGCAATGCTTTGCTCCTTTCTGGCTGATGAAGGAGTCTTCTGCTCTGCACCTTCTCTAAACATTATGAGCTGCTCATAGGACTTGAGCTTTCCGAGTAGAGATTATGTGGAAATCTCATTGAGAATTATGGCTTCATTGATTGGACAGATTCTGGAATCCCATGAGCTTGGGAAGCACATGAGGATTTTGTCATTTACTTCTATGAGGGTGATGTCCTTGTCCAAAGTCTTTAGCTCATCGATGATTGAGCTCAGTCTGTTATACATGTCACTAACAGACTCTGAAACATCCTTCTTGAAGTTTCCATATTGTGAGATGTGATTGGATCTCCTATCCTTTCTCTCATCTACTGAACTAAAAACCATCTGGTTAAGAGAATCCCAGATTGCCTTGGCTGATTTGCACTCAGCCACCTTTCTGAAAATGTCATCATATATTGTTTGAGCTAGAATATTCATGGCCTTTGCATCAGCTATTTTGGCCTTTTTCTGAGCATCTGTCCAATCAGGTGATAGAACAGCATGTGTGCTGGAACTTGTAGTAGATGTTTCCCCTAGAACTGGTGGTTATGTCAAAATATATTTAAAGATATCCTCATCAATAGAGTTCATATACAGCTTGTTTCTTGCCTTTCAGATAACAAACTTATTTAAGTTGCAAACTGGAGGTCTGGTGTTTGCATAGTCTTTGTTCTGTGCCATGATATAATAGAAAAACTAGGAGAATAAAATCAGATCTAACAAGGATCTTTTGGTTAAAGTGTTAGCTTGTACAACAAAAGGAACAACCCTCTGATACCAATTGAAAGATAGGGGTTAGACCTGATTTACTCTAGAGGGGGGGGGGGTGAATAGAGTAATTAAAACTTTGGCTATTTTTAAATTTATCAGAGTAAAAAATAGGTGATACCAATAATAATATAGAAGGAAATAAAAATAGGCTAAGATAATCTATCTATCACAGCACATCAAGAACAAGAAAGAAAATGATCACACACAGATAAGATAAGAATTTTATAGTGGTTCACCAAACTGGGTACATCCACTCTCCTACCACCCTGGTAGGAATCCACTATCAAGTTTTTGATCAGGTGACTGCCACCACAAGATCTATTTCCAGAGCGATCTCACAACCCTTTAGGATTTTGATCAGGTGCCCAAAAAATAAGAATAAACTTTTGAAGGGAGTTAATAAACTCTTTTTCAGGAGGTGATGGAGGTGATGATGTCGTCTCTTTTCTCTATACAATAGAGAAGACTAGTGGATTTGTTGTTGGTCAAGACTCCTTCTGAAATACTAGAATGATTCAGAAAACTTGGAGCCTTGCTTAGGGTGTAGGTCTTCAGCCTTGTCTGAAAGGTTCCTGGAACTTTCTGAATGATTCAAAGATGTTGTCCTTGAATTTTCCTGGAGGAGGAGTTGAAAAAGACTCTTGATATTGACTGGTTGTTCTTCTTCACTCTTCAGAAAGGACAAAGGAGAAAATAGAATGTTTTCTGTATGCAGAGAAGAAGTTCTGTATGATATTGTTCTGTGCAATTGTATTATCTTCTCTGTATTGCTCTTGTGTTCTTACTGCAGGTCTGGTCTGTGTATTCTTGCAGTGATTCTTGTCGTCTGAAAAGATAAAATCTCTTTTATATTCTGCAGTCAATAATTTCTCCTTTGAAATATGAATTTCTGGCATTAATTGTTGATTGCCCTGGAGAAAGAAACGACTGGAATATTTGAATTTAAGGTGTTTCCACAACTGTCCTATTAAAATGGCAAGTAATTACCCTGATGAAGACCATAATTAATGATGCCAATAATGGCTATATTCAGAAAAATATGATCATTAATTACTCAGGAAATTACTGCTAAATAATATAATGAATAAGGACAGAAATAAGGAAAACTCTAAGTGTGGCTCGGGACAGAAATCGTCGACCTCTGAACGGAATTCGTCGACCGGAGTTCCAAGTTCGTCAAGATGATAATTCCTGTTCGTCGACCTGAGCTCTGCTAACTGTATTCTAGAAATAACTTGCCAAATCTGCACTTTGAGTTCGTTGAGCTGAGAATCTGTTTGAAAGAACAGACCGTCGACCTGAGATCGAATATTGTCGAGCACAGTTCGAAGAATTTCGAACTGATAATTTTGATCTCTGAATTCTTCTAAGTCTGAGTCTACTGAGTTCCTCTGCTGCCTGGTCCATGAAGGTTGAACCTAATGACTAGCCTAAACCCTAGGACTCAAGGACTTGACCCTGACTATACAATGTGGGTCAAACTAAACCTAATTAGTGAACCTAGCCTAAATCCAAACTAGGGATCCAAAACTCTCAATGCTTAAGTTGTTGAAGAAGCAAAAATATGGATAAGGTAGATGATGTTGAGTGAGGTATGTTCACTCAACGCTCTCAATGCCTAGAAAAATATTTATATTCTAAGTAGTTTGGCATTAAGTGAAGGTTACTCACTCAACGTCAAGAGACAGTAAATCTATCTAAGTATTTTGGCATTGAGTGATGCTTACTTACTCAACATCTATGCTAATGTTTCTTGATTTTTGGCTAAGTCCACAGCTGGAGATGTCAGCAAGTCAACAAGTCAATATATTTCAAATAAGTCGTGTTATGGCTACAGTACGCGATAAATGTTACCACAGACCTATTGTATGATTGTTGGCATTAAAGAAAAAATGCAGCCAGCAATAAAAGTGTGGGACCCACTGCTAAAAGAGCCATTGGGTTTCAATAAATAAAGGAAATACTTTTTACAGGAAGAGACCACTGTGATAGAAGTCCTTCTTCTCCATCATTATTGTGGAGCTGAAGAACAGTAAGCTCAAGTCAACAAGAAAAAGAGCAAGTTAGCTATTGAGATCAACATCTTTAATCGCAAGATTGCTGGTGCCATCTTCATCTGCATCCACTAGCAAGCTCAGGGTGATTCTCTGAGAAAGTGATAGCAACAAGGGGTAACCCTTGCTACAGAAGCTTCACAGATCTAGCCAATACATTCCAAAGAACACTCTCTTGAGGAGCTGTGAAGAAGAAGTTAGAGTTGAGCAGTTAGCCCAATTCAGAAAAAAAGCAAAGTAGTTGATCTGCCAGTTGCTTCCAACATAAGCCAAAGCTTCTACATCATTGTTTTTGTGAAGAGGAGAGAGCTAAACCTTTGGGTCAGTTTAGAAAGCGGCATAATAGTATTATGTAAGTATCTTCCAGCTCAAGTGGATAAACTTTTTGCTTTGAAGTAGTTAGGACTAAGGTGCTTTTAGTCCAGTGAAGTTAACACAGGAAAACTTTCCTGGTGTCATAGTGGGGGGCTGAGTCTAACTCACCCAAGGTTGATTATCACAGAGGAATTCCTCTTGTGTTCAATAAAGAACCTCATCAACCTATTTCCGTCTTGTAGGATCCTTTTGGATCTGGGTTATAGGAGTGTTGTAGCACTCTGAGAGTAGTGCCTTGTGCCTGATTTGTAGGGTTGAAAAGCCTGACTATAGGCCTTAAAGATAAGGCTGAGGTAGGTGGTTTGAGGACCACTGAGTTGTAGGAGAACTGCAGGGCTCTGAGGTAGGAACCTTTGTGGTTCTGAGGTAGGGTTCTGAAGAGAACCTGAGTGTAAGGCTGAGGGCCTCAGGTGTAAGCTCTTTGGAGAATTTTGAAGAAGTGCCTAGTCTAACAAGACAGTAGGATAGGTGAGAGGGAAAGTGGATGTACCCAGTTAGGGAACTGCTATAAATATCTGTGTGCTTTGCTGCGTTGTTTTCTTTATGCAGTGGTAACTCATCTTGAAAGCAGAAATTAACCAACCACTAAAGAAACAAACTAAATGAAAAAAAAGAACTCATAAAGAGACCAATAACCTATTCACCCCCCCCCCTCTAGGTGATTTAGCTATCCTTTAAATTATGGACTTTCAAGTGGCATTAGAGGGAGGTTACCCAAACAGGACCTTACAGTCTGAGTTGACCTACAAGGATAGCTAAAAGGTTTCACTTATGTGTTCAAAGATGAACCATAATATGTGGTACTCTATAGAGCATCAAATCTGCAGAGAGGACAAGAACAACATTTGGCTGTTGGCTGCTCATGGTGAAGACAAAGTCCTTCCAGATGCAAGAGTAAGAATCAGGGCTCCTCTGTCACATTCAGAGAGTGACATAGAGGTGGATGAAGCTGAAGAAGGGGAATGCAGATGCCATGGACCAATAGCGACACTAGATGAAGAATCTTGCCAGGATCTGCCTGGTCAAAATAAGGTATATTCTCCATCAAGCTCATCCTCAGAGTCTTGATATGAATCATGTACAGACTCTGATGTCTCCTCATCAAGTGATGATGAGGGTCCTTTGATAGATGATGATATTAATCAATCGATTAACAATCATACTGCCCTTCCTAAAGCTTTCAAGGAAAGCAAGATGCTTGTTATGAAACAAGCAGAGGAAATAGCCTCCCTACAGAAGACTGCTTCCCAGCAAGATGAAGATTTATCCTTGCTATGTATAAAAGAGAGGGAAGCAGCCCATCTGAAGATCATGGTAGATATCCATATTGAGTCCTTAAAATACAAGGACTCTATTATCAAGAATATTAAGAGAAACTTGATAGGGAGAGGAGAATTGTGGCTAGCTTCTCTAAAATAGATTTTATCAAGAGAAGATTTGAATCTGAGTGGATTTCTAAAGTGATCCAATCTCAGAAAAAAAGACCAAGTTCCTATCAGGCCTCAGCTTACCCTTCACAAGGTAATTCTATCTTCTAATAGGTATGGCCAAGACCCTAGGGATGGTCACTAGAGGAATGGGAATCTTCCTTGTAAGGCTATAAATGTCTCTTACAATGGAAGAAGAAAGAACATGGGTCTGAGTGCTCAGAAGACTCCCCATGAAGAAGTGAAAAAGGCCCTTCCTGGACCTTTTGTATTTAATGCACAAGCTCCATCTCTCTTGAGCAAGGAAGCAACCTGTTCTGAAAATCTCTCTACTCACACTCTATCCAAGGGTAAATATACTAGGATGCAAGACTTTGAATCTTCCAAGGGAACCAACAACATGTCCTCTACAAAGAGAACTGTTGCTGATAGAGCTTGTGAAAAATCAAGCTCTTCTCATATCAGACCCAATCTCAGTCAGACTGTGGCTAAGAGAATTTTGAACAAGGAAGATGCTCTTCCTTTTATTCAGTCTGCAGTCAACCATGCTGCCAGACCTGCTCAGAAAAGAAGATACAATATTCACGAGTGTTGGTGCTGTAGCAAAGTGGGCCACTTTGCCATAGATTGTTGGCACAACCCTATTATGCCAAGGGCAAGAGAAAGTCTTCCTGTCTGGGCTCCTATAGGTAAACATTTGATTTTTCAAGCTAATAAGAACCTAGGACCCAAGTCAGCTTGGGTTCCTAAGACAAGGTAATTCTGACTTGCAGGGTTGTCCAAGTGGCCATAACCATTTATGGTCCTTGGACAGAGTTGTACCAGACCCAAGTCTGGATACAAGAGATGATTCAACTTATCATCATGCACTAGATTTCAATGACGAGTGCAATTATTAAGAGGGAGCTTACAAAGGAAAGACAGATGAACATCAAAGGCTAAAGCTCAGAAGCAAGGTTGCTAGTATGCTCAGAAACTGTGAATCCAACATGGACTTCAAGTCTACAAAGTAGAGATAAGTAGAATTCACCTTTCTTTAATTCTACTACTTAATTTCAAAATTGATTACACATGTATGAGATAGGGTAATTGAAACAAATGACTAAGAAGAAGTAAAAATAATAATCTAAACAACTCTTCTTATTAAATATGTTAATGGCTTACATGTTCATCATGCCACAAGATGTAACTTGTCTCAACATACCCAAAGACATATTACATTTGGAATACTAAGCTTTATAAGTATCAAAATTTGGTTTAGCCAATTGAGGTTGGGGGCTAACACACTCTCAGTTGAAATTAATGTAAAGATATTGAAATTATGTCTAATTGCACCCCAATAGAACACATTTTAGAATGTGTGTTGTAGGTCTATATTACCCCTGCAAGTTAGGCCAAACACAGTTAGGAGCTAGTTGAAAATTTAATTACTAAAGAAAACTGATGTTAAGCTAAATAAGCTTACTCACCCAATATTGGAGAAAAGACAGACTGCGGATATGTGTCGGGGTTCAATCCTGGTCATTAATCAAGATTAAACAATAAATATGGATTAGTGTCTTTCCACCTTCTTTTTAGGAATACATATAAATAGAAGTGCTTGTGCAATACGCCAAGTCACTAATCCTTACCCTCTCCTGCACGTATTCGCTAAATAGACGGGAAGCTGCTTTCGCTAACATTCTCAAATTCTCCGAAAAAATGGCGCCCAAGGGACCGAATTTTCTCTTCGACGGAGCAGAGGTGGTTCAAAAAGGATTCGTTGATGATCCGGAAGAAGTTCAGCAGGTGCTTAATCTTCTATATAAATCTGACCTAGCCTTCGTCCTAACCGAACCCTGTCTTCTGTGGAAGAGGGAAGTGCTGGAGTTGTTCACCAACGCCAAAGCAGATGCTTCAGCCGGTAAAATTAAGATCATAGTAAGCGAAAAGAAGATCAAGATAACTCCCTGAAGGCTCAGCAAGGTTCTGTAGTTGCCAAAGCACTCTGCAACTGAGAATGAAGAAGAGTTATTACTGGACAATATAAAATCAGCAATGACATGGTGTGGACTTTCCAAGCACACCACCGAATTAATTCTAAGGAAAGAACTTAACCTGATAGGTAAGTTTCTATCTGATGTCATCGGGAAAGCTCTGATATGCTGTAACACCCCAAAAAGACTAAAAAATGGTTTTGAGATGCAGGTCATTTTACACGGCCTGGGACACGGGCGTGTCCCAGGGCGTGTCGGGAGTACACGGCCTGGGACACGGGCGTGTCCCAGGGCGTGTCACTCAAATAAAATGCGTTTTGAGTCAGAAAGTTACACGGCCTAGAACCAAGCCTTGAACACGGGCGTGTCAGGTTAGACACGGGCGTGTCCGATGTCGTGTGCCGACCCGTGTACTGCTTGCAGCTCGATGAGGCAGGGGTGACACGGGCGTGTCTCAGGAATGACACGGGCGTGTCAGGTTCGACACGGGCGTGTCGATGCCCGTGTTCTGGTAAATCTCAGTCGGTACGAATACCGCGTGTGCCGCTTAAGGGTAGACGGCCTGTGACACGGGCGTGTCACAGGCTGTGTCAGCCAAAAAAGTGAGTTTTTGGGCAAATCGTGGCCGTTCAGATTTCTCTCTTTGGATCCAAGGGCTCAGGTGATTCCTGGCTGGATATAATCAGTAGAGGCTGAGGAAGAATTCATTCTTCATTTGATTAAGGAAGAGAGAAAGAGAGAGGAGGAAGAAGAAGGAGGAGGAGATCAAGCCACCGGCGGAGTTCTCGTGGTCCGATTCGTGATCCGAAGTCGGCGTTGTGAAGGCAAAGCTGCTGCGGTTCTTTCTCACCGGCTAGTTTGCGATGGCCCCCAAGAGATCGACAAGGGTAACGATCTCCCTTCTTGGACATGTGAAGTCCTTCTTTTCTGCATTGCATAGGGAAAACCCTTCCCCGCGAGTGTGCGGTGAGTTGTGGTGTCCCTTGGGGTAGATATGTGAAGTCCCCCTTGTTAGAGGCCGAAATTGGAGTACGGCTCTAGGCATGCTGTGTGAAGCCCATCTGGACATGGTCTGGATTGGTGATGCTTGTTTGCATATCGGAGAAGGCTCCGTGATTATGGCTTGTGTTGCCTTGTGCCTACCTGTTGCTTGGTGCAGCAGGAAGTACTGGATGATGTCCAGGAAATGAAGAGGGTTGGATGCAACTCTTGTGGTCGTGCGTTGCCACTTTATGAGCGGTTGAGCCGTTGGGCTGTAACTCGATGAAAAGGCAGATTGCCGAACAGGAAAGGTGAAACCGACCCGCGCCTATAAATAGCCATGGATACTTCCGTATTCGAGGTGGCATGGCAACTTGAGCAACGGGGGGTGGCTGATCCGTACCTGCGTTAGGTCCGTCCGACTTGGAAGCCTGGTTATAGGTTTTGTTGGAGCGCTTAATGAGAGTCTTAGGCCCGCGCGCCGGAAAGACTAGAATGCTCAAATACCGTGTAGACGGTGGTGTTGACTCTGGTATTCCGGTACACCAAGAATGTGCCCTGAGTGCACGGACTATCGGGCCGTGTGGCCGATAGTTGTGATGGCTTAAATGTGCCTGCGCGCACATAGTTGCTATATGATGATGCCATGCTATGCAGGGAAAGAATGCTAATGCCCCGAGAAAGGGGTAGGATTGTTATAATTGGGTCAGCTGAATGCTGACCGTTGCATTGTTTGCCACCGGTTGGGTGGATTGTCCCTATGCAGGTGCTGGAGAGCCAAGTGGTAAATGAAGGGCTGAAGCCCTACTGCTGTTGCTGCTGCTGCTGCGGCTAGCCCTTGAAGGCTAAGCGAATGTTTTTGCTTGTTTTCTTTTACTCATGTATGGCCGGCCTGCGCGTCGAGGTTTGTAAACCATACGGTGTGGAAAGAGGAACTGTAAGGCCTTAAGGCCAAACTCTATGTATTTGTTGTACATTCCGTGGCGTATATAGTCCCGTAAATGTAGGCGGACTGAAGCTCATGAATTGCTTCAACTGTTGGTCAGCTGCTCGTGGATCTACAGCCTCAACCGGCTCGGGTCGTACAACAACACGAACTGGTTCCACTGCCGGCTGCGCTTGCCCGGTCGGCTGAATCATGGCAAATAGAGCCTCAACAACTAAACGAATAGTTTCCGCAGATGGAGGAGGTGTTGGCACCTCAGCTAGTGCCGCACTCTCACCAGAGCGCTAGGGCTCAGACTGCCCAGCACCACTACGCGTCACCTATAGGTGGACAAGACACACATTAGCGAACGTATGCAAGAAAAACAACACAAAAAGGAACGCGCAGATTCCTCAAACAAGAATTTGTACATTCCTTAGTGGACATTCCAGAGTTCATTAGCATTACAGCAAGGCGCATAAACACGCGCTCGACACCCCAGAAAAGAATTCATCCACGAATTTGATAGAGGAAGATCGAACGAAGCTGATACCAAAATGTAACGACCCCATCCGTTACATGACGTATAGTAGAAGGTCCGGCCGGGGCCCCACACTATATGCCACAAACAGACGGTGAGGTCACAGGATAATACCAAACCAAACACGAATCCTAACTCAGAGCATTCTAGCGGAAGCTTTACGTTGTAATTTGAACTCTAACCAGGAATGTCCAATATATAATGTGAAGTCCCCCTTGTTAGAGGCCGGAATTGGAGTACGGCTCTAGGCATGCTATGTGAAGCCCATCTGAACATGGTCTGGATTGGTGATGCTTGTTTGCATATCGGAGAAGGCTCCGTGATTATGGCTTGTGTTGCCTTGTGCCTACCTGTTGCTTGGTGCAGCAGGAAGTACTGGATGATATCCAGGAAATGAAGACGGTTGGATGCAACTCTTGTGGCCGTGCGTTGCCACTTTATGAGCGGTTGAGCCGTTGGGCTGCAACTCGATGAAAAGGCAGATTGCCGAACAGGAAAGGTGAAACCGACCCGCGCCTATAAATAGCCATGGATACTTCCGTATTCGAGGTGGCACGGCGACTTGAGCAACGGGGGGTGGCTGATCCGTACCTGCGTTAGGTCCGTCCGACTTGGAAGCCTGGTTATAGGTTTTGTTGGAGCGCCTAATGAGAGTCTTAGGCCCGCGCGCCGGAAAGACTAGAATGCTCAAATACCGTGTAGACGGTGGTGTTGACCCTGGTATTCCGGTATACCAAGAATGTGCCCTGAGTGCACGGACTATCGGGCCGTGTGGCCGATAGTTGTGATGGCTTGAATGTGCCTGCACGCACATAGTTGCTATATGATGATGCCATGCTATGCAGGGAAAGAATGCTAATGCCCCGAGAAAGGGGTAGGATTGTTATAATTGGGTCAGCTGAATGCTGACCGTTGCATTGTTTGCCACCGGTTGGGTGGATTGTCCCTATGCAGGTGCTGGAGAGCCAAGTGGTAAATGAAGGGCTGAAGCCCTACTGCTGTTGCTGCTGCTGCTGCGGCTAGCCCTTGAAGGCTAAGCGAATGTTTTTACTTGTTTTCTTTTACTCATGTATGGCCGGCCTGCGCGCCGAGGTTTGTAAACCATACGGTGTGGAAAGAGGAACTGTAAGGCCTTAAGGCCAAACTCTATGTATTTGTTGTACATTCCGTGGCGTATATATATAAAGGTGGTTTATATATTGGACATTCCTGGTTAGAGTTCAAATTACAACGTAAAGCTTCCGCTAGAATGCTCTGAGTTAGGATTCGTGTTTGGTTTTGTATTATCCTGTGATCTCACCATCTGTTTGTGGCATATAGTGTGGGGCCCCGGCCGGACCTTCTACTATACATCATGTAACGGATGGGGTCGTTACATATGCAAAATAGGCTCCCATGACAAAATCTCAAAAAAGGATGTTTGAACAAATGGCTAGGGTCATACTGTCCAAGAGAACTGATTGGGGAAGAGTGGTGTTTGAAAGGATAGTGGACTGCATGGCTGAACCCAATTTGGGGAGAATCCTTTCACTGTTATCTATGAGAAATAGCCCCAGAAATTCCGAATCAGAAGCTCGGTGCAAGAATACACCACATGAGAAAAATGGATATCAGAATGCTTGAGATATATGATAGGGTCCTTCAACCCCATGGTCCAGAAACTGGGGAAAGGAAAGGAAAGAGAATTGCTGCTACTAAGCCCATCACATCTAGCAGCTCATCTGAGGAAGAAGAGGCTCATAACCCTGATTTATCATCATCTGCTAAAGAGTCCAGGAGGGACATACATATTCAGGTATCTGCCTCTTCTGATCTAACACCTCTTAGTCGTGAGAGAAGACAAGAGTTAGATACTGTTCTCGAAGTGAATGAGACTGCTACTGAGTTAGCTGGATCTGTTGGAGAGGAAGGAGATGCTTTGCCTTCAGCCAAGGATGCTGGGAAAATAGCAAAGGAAATTGTTAACAAAATATACGTAGAAATGGAGGAAGATGCCTTCAGATTGGTAGATACATATAGGCATATGCCTATGTCTGAAGATGAGGAACTATAGGATTAAGTCTTGGAAATTCCAAGTACTGAGGGAAGAAATGCTCAAATTGAGGGGGAGCAACTAATGCAAGAGATAATGCATGATGCATTATTTTTAGGGGAGCAACTGAAGGTTCATACAATAGAGGTTGCTGCTACTATTGCTGATCTGCATGCTAATGAAAGCATGACAGAGGTTGAGGGTGAGATACCATCTGATCTCCCTGCTCAAGAAGTACATGATTTAGTTTCCTTAGAATCTGAGAAAGAGGAATACAATCATGAGAAAGCTAACTCCTCACCCTATCCTAAAAATGACAACTCAAAAAACTTAGAGCATGCCTCTACAAGAAGCTCTAGATTAGGGCACATCTACCAAAGTTGATCAGCTGCCACCAACTTTCTTGTCCCAGCTAAAGGGTTTGCTTGATGAGCAAAGGAGGGCACTGCAAAATTATGTTGATGATGCCCTCAAAGATGTTAGAAATGATCTTGCAACTGAGATCAAATCTATAAGGTTTGAACTGAATCTGCTGAATGGAGAAATAGTAAAATTCTTCACAAGAGCTGTTGGAGATGTAGACTTTACAATGGAGAAGCTGGATATGTCAGGTAGAACATTGTTGTTATTATAGAAAATAAAAAGATTCAGGCCAAGAATTGTGTGACAATTCATGAAAATGATAAAATTCTGAGAAATGAACAGAATACTGAAATCTTCACAAAGATGGATGCTTGCACAAAGATGCCTTATGACCACATGTTGGAAGTTAAGAATCAAGTAACTGCTGCAGTAAACTACTTGGAAGTGGAACGAAGAAATGCAAGCAGCTCCCAGACCACTAAATTAATTTAAGAAACCAAAAAGTGTGAGAGAGAAGTCGTAAGGACCAATTCTGAAAACATGGTTTGGGCAACAAATGTTGTGAGAGGCTCATTGGGATTAGAGTAAGTGCAATATGACAATATCCCAATGATGCTTAATCAAGTACTAGAAACCTTAAACAGAGAGCCTAATAAAGATAATCAAGAGTATGTGATGTATATGGAAGATCATGATAGTGCTGGTAATCAGTGGGGAGTGGAGCCCACTGCTGCTGAAATTCCCTCTTTCAGTCCCACTATTGACCAGGTACAACAAACAAAAGAAATGACTGCTAAAACTGCTGAAACAGAAGAAGAAGTCAGGATGAGAAAGAGAAAATACAGAGAAGAAATGGAAAAACGACCTGATTTCGTAAAAGGAGCACAGAGTCCAGATCCATCATCTTGCTTGCTTGGGATCAGGTTAAAAATAAGAAATCAGATAAAGGTAAATGGTATAGTAAGACTGAATGGGATAAGATGGATTAGATAGACAAAGAAAGAAGGATTTTTTGGAGGAACAAAAAGGCAAATCTTCTCACTCCTGATGATGTGGAACCATCCAAATACTTCCCCAAGCCCACTATTTTTAGAGTCAAAAGGATAAAGTTGAAGCTGAAGTTGGAGCTACTAAGGCTAAGACTCTTGATGATGTTGATAAGAAGGGAAAGAAGATAGCTGGTGCTGAAGACAAGCTGACAAAGAAATCCAGAAGTAGTGGGATTATGATAAGGGAACCTGAAACTTAAAATGTTTCAAGTTCTGCTTACAGGGCTAGGGATGTAACACTTTATGTAGATTGCACAAACATTTATTCCCTCTATGATTAAATAGTACAATCATTTGTTATAATTATAATCTGTCTATTGCTATGATTTTTGACTTATCTGTTACATCATTTGCCATGTCTATGATTTATTTGAATTATGCTGTGATGATTTGTTTTATATATTTATAACATAAATATGTTAGTGTATACTTTGGCTTAGGATTTAACTTCTTCAAATAGGGGGAGATTGTTGGGTTCATTGATCCCAATGTCCTGAATTTGAAGAAGGAACAACAAACAATCCATACACATGTTATGATCTAACTTGTGTTCAAGATTAATGATTGAAGATTGTCCTGATAAGCAATAATGGGACAGGTAGCCTAAGTGGCTAAGTTAGGTAAACACTTACCTAAGGTGTGGGCTGACATAAATCTTTCTAAATCCATAGACATTGAGTGAAGGTAAATCACTCAATGTCAGATGACTTATAGCTCTGAGTGAAGCCTATACAGTCAAAGCCATATAGTGGCAAGCTGAGAAAATTACTAAGTCCACAGGCGTTGAGTGAAGTCAACTCACTCAGTGCCATACAACAAAATGTTGTGAGTCTGGCTAAAGCAGTAATAGCCTAAGTTAGAATGACCTGAAATATGGCTATGTCCACAGGCATTGAGTGAAGTAAACTCACTCAATGCCATGCTACTAAAGAGAAATATGGATAAGTGTTTTTGCATTGAGTGATGAAGACACACTCAACGCCATACAACAAAAAGGATGTAAATTGAACTAGTCGAACTAAGGTCAGAGTTCGTCGAGCTGAGCTCGCCTTTTGTCGAACTCAACTCAGTTTGTCAAACTAAGTTCAGAATTCTGGCTAAGGCAAAAAGCGTTGAGTGAGGCTTGCTCACTAAATGCTCTCAACGCCTTAGTTGCAAAAAGATTTTCGCCATTCATCAAGCTTATCTCGCCTTTCGTCGAACTCAATTCAGTTCGTCGAATAAAGTTCAGGATTCTGGCTAAGGCAAAAAGAGTTGAGTGAGGCTTGCTCAGTCAATGCTCTCAACACCTTTGTTGTAGAAAGATTTTGGGCATTCGTCAAGCTGAGCTCGCCATTCGATGAACTCAGTTCAGTTCGTCGAACTAAGTTTAAGATTCTGGCTAAGGCAAAAAGCATTGAGTGAGGCGTGCTCACTCAATGCTCTCAATTCCCTTATGTAGAAATGAGTTCCAGCAAATAGCGTTGAGTGAGGCATGCTCACTCAAGGCTCTCAATGCTTAAGTTGTTGAAGAAGCAAAAATATGGCTAAGGAAGATGGCATTGAGCGAGGGGTGTTCACTCAACCCTCTAAATGCTTAGAAACAGATTTATATTCTAAGTAGTTTTGCATTGAGTGAAGGTTACTCACATAATACCAGGAGACAGTAAATATGTCTAAGTGTTTTGGCATTGAGTGATGCTTACTCACTCAATGTCTATGCTAATGTTGCTTGATTTTTGGCTAAGTCCACAGCTGGTGACATCAGCAAGTCAACAAGTCAACATATTTCAAATAAGTGGCGGGATGGATATAGTATGCTACAAATGTTGTCCCAGACCTACTGTACAACTATTGGCATTAAAGAAAAAATGATGCCAGCATTAAAAGTGTGGGACACACTGCTAAAAGAGCCGTTTGGTTTCAATAAATAAAAGGAAATGCTCTTTATAGGAAGAGAGAACTATGATAGAAGTCCTTCTTCTCTTCCATTATTGTGGAGCTGAAGAATAGGAAGCTCTAGTTAGCAAGAAAAAGTGCAAGTTAGTTTTTGAGATCAACATCTTCAATGATAAGATTGTTGGTGCCATCTTCATTTGCATCAGCTAACAAGCTCAGGGTGATTCTCTGAGAAAGAGATAGCAGCAAGGGCTAACCCTTGTTGTAGAAGCTTCACAGATCTAGGCAATACATTCCAAAGAACACTCTCTTGAGGAGCTGTGAAGAAGAATTTAGAGCTGAGCAGTTAGCTCAGTTCAGAAAAGAGCAGAGTAGTTGATCTTCTAGTTGCTTACAGTATAAGCCAAAGCTTCTACATCATTGTTTCTGTGAAGAGGAGAGAGCTGAACCTTTGGGTCAGTTCAGCAAGGGGCAGAATAGTATTCTGCAAGTCTCTTCCAGCTCAAGTGGACAAACTTGTTACTGTGAAGTATTTAGGACAAAGGTTCTTTTAGTCCAGTAAAGTTGACATAGGAAAACATTCTTGTTGTCATAGTAGGGGGCTGAGTCTAACTCACCCTAGGTTGATTGTCATAGAGGAATTCCTCTTGTGTTCAATCAATAACCTCATCAACGCATTTCTATCTTGTAAGATCCTTCTGGATCTGAGTTGTAGGAGTGCTGCAGCACTCCTAGAGTAGGGCCTTGTTCCTGATTTGTAGGGATGAAAAGCCTGAGCTGGAGGCCTTAGAGATAAGGCTGAGGTAGGTGGTTTGAGGACCACTGATCTTTAGGTGCACTATTGGGCTCTGAGGTAGGAACCTTTGTGGTTCTGAGGAAGGGTTCTAAAGAGAATCTGAGTGTAAGGCTGAGGTGTAACGACCCTGGCGCGTACGTAACAGCGTTACGGCTCCGCTCTCCAGGCATCGCTACCGGGCTGCAGCCCAAGAACCCCAACCCCTCTCCCTCCATAGGCGGGTTGTTGGTGGCCACAGCCTCCCTTTGATGAGCGAACTCGACAGTTAAGTTGGGCCGTACAGGGACTTCCCAGGAGGTCACCCATCCCAGTACTACTCTCGCCCAAGCACGCTTAACTATGGAGTTCTTTCAACCTTCATCAACAATTAGCAGCTCATTGGTGATGAAGGTTGAAAGAACTCCATAGTTAAGCGTGCTTGGGCGAGAGTAGTACTGGGATGGGTGACCTCCTGGGAAGTCCCCGTACGACCCAACTTAACTGTCGAGTTCGCTCATCAAAGGGAGGCTGTGGCCACCAACAACCCGCCTGTGGAGGGAGAGGGGTTGGGGTGCTTGGGCTGCAGCCAGGTAGCGATGCCTGGAGAGCGGAGCCGTAATGCTGTTACGTACGCGCCAGGGTCGTTACAAAAAAGTACACTTTTTATTATAACGACCCTAGCCGATCCAACGTGGCAGTGCCACGGCTCCGCTCTAGGCGTCGCTACCGTGGCTGCAGCCCAAGCACCCCAACCCCTCTCCCTCCACAGGCGGGTTGTTGGTGGCCACAGCCTCCCTTTGATGAGCGAACTCGACAGTTAAGTTGGGCCGTACGGGGACTTCCCAGGAGGTCACCCATCCCAGTACTACTCTCGTCCAAGCACGCTTAACTATGGAGTTCTTTCAACCTTCATCACCAATTGAGCTGTGTAAGGCCGTGTTACAGGGGTGACACAGGTGTGTCGATTGACTGACACGGGCGTGTCAGGTCCGACACGGGCGTGTCCAAGCCCATGTTCTGGTATCTTTTGAGTCGGTTGCTACCGACTGGGGGTACACGGCCTGTGACACGGGCGTGTCACAGGGCGTGTCAGGCCTGTTGAAATGTTTTTCAGAACAGATCTCGGCCGTTCGTTTCCTTCTATTTGGATCTTGTGGTCCAAAGCCCTTCCAGTTGCTATAAGGCCGTGGATTGAGATAAAATCTCATTCTCACTTAGCCATTCTCTTTCTAAAGAGAAGAAAGAGAGGAGAGCTTGGAGGAGGAGGAGGAGGAGCTTTCCGGCCGCCGGTGGAGCTTCGTTGGTCCGAATCAAGAGCCGAGTTCAGCGTTGCGGAGGCAAGGCCACTGCGGTGATTTCCATCCGGCTAGTTTCTTACATGGCGCCGAAGCGATCGTCAAGGGTAACAGTCTTTCTTCCTTGGGCAGGTGAAGCCCTTTGTTTATGCATGTGCATGGGATCCTCTATCAAGAGATGGAAAAGCGTAAGCGATTCTAGTAGTTGAGTCTGCATCTAGAGCCGGAAGTATGTAGTACGGCATAGGCATGCTGTGTGAAGCCCATCCAGACGTATGTCGGGATTGGTGATGTTTATATTGCGAACCGGAGAAGACTCCGTGTATTCATCGTTTAGCCTGCAGAGATGGTGAGGACGATGTGCTTGGTGTGAAGGATGCTTTGCATAGCTCCTTTGGTTGCATGCTTGTTAAGAGCTGGTTGTTGGAGTGCGGACACCTCTGAGTGGGTGGGCGTGTGAGGTCTTCAACAGGGGTTTGGAGGCTTATGCCCATTCCACCAAGTGGCGATGTTAAGATCGGATGAGCGGTCGATTGGTAGCAAAGCAGCAGGGCGAATTCCCTAGGCTTGTTACACTACGTGGGTAGGTCGACTTGTAGTGCTCACGGGTTTTGTGAGGTGCGTACCTCTGAGTGAGACGGGTGCGTGAGGTCTTCAACAGGGGTTTGGAGGCTTATGCCCGCCTACCAAGTACAAAACTAAATGTGCCCTGAGTGCACGGAGCGCCTGGCATTGAGGCCGGCGTTTGTGATGTTGTGTGTGATATATATATTGTGATTGTTTTACATGCAGGGAAGGAACCACTGCCCCGGGTAAGGGGTAGGGTCGTTATAATTGGTCAGCTGAATGCTGACCGTTGCTTTGTTTATCACCCATGGGGTGGACGTCCATATACAGGTGTTGCGGGCTGATTGGATTGAGCGAGCAGAAGCCCATGCTGCTGGTAGGCCCTTGAAGGCCGTACGAAGTGTTGGATTTCATGTGTGGCCGGCCTGCGTGCCGATGTATGAACTTATATATTTGTAAAGAGAAACCTGTAAGGCCTTAAGGCCGTGTGCGGTGTATTCGTGTGAACATTCCTGGTCGTATATAAATGTGTTATTTATATGGTTGTAGTGGACATTCATTGTTATGAGTTCTGTAACTTAAAATCTTCCGCTAGAATGCTCTGAGTTAGGATGCGTGTATAAAGTTTTTTGATACTCTCAAGTGGCTCTCTCGTCTGTCTGTGAAATATGGCGTGGGGCCCCGGCCGGACCCTCTGTTATATTCCATGTGACGAATGGGGGCGTTACAACTTTAGTATCAGAGGTTGGGTTGAGTTGGGAGCGCATAATTGAACTCAAGAATGTCCACTAGGAATGTGTGTGTGTCTATTCGGTTTGTTTGCCGTTTTAGCATGGAGAGTAATGCTTTCTTGTTCACCTATAGGTGATAAGGAGTGGAGCTGGGAAGTCTGAGCCCCAGCGTTCGAATGAGAGTGCGGCACCAGCTGAGGTGCCTACACCTCCCCCTTCTGCGGAAACGGTGCGCTTAGTTGCGGAGGTGATCTTTGCCATGCTTCAAGCACAACCATTCAGGCAAGCGAGGCCTGCTGTGGCGCCAGTACAGGTTGGTGCGAGGCAAGAGCATGTTGAGGTTCCAGTTGCTGTGCAAGCAGCGGACGAGCAACTGAAGCAATTTATGGAGTTTAATCCGCCTACGTTTGTCTGGACGACGTCTCCAACAGAGGCAGAGGATTGGCTCTCCAGAGTGAAACGAATCCTGGCTGCGCTCAGGATTAGTGAGGAGCAGAAAGTCCCGTTAGCCACTTTCCTACTGGAAGGAGAGGCGAGGCTTTGGTGGGATGAGATCGAGTTGCACCAGTTGAGAGGTAGAGACCTGGGCGACATATCGATGGACGAATTCTCCAGATTATTCTGGGCGAAATACTTGCCAATGTCGCAGAGAATTGCAATGGAAAATGAATTTCAGCGTCTGGTGCAGGGTGATAAGACCGTAGACGATTACCTGCATGAGTTTACCAGACTTGGTCGGTATGCGGGGTCGACGTTTGCGGAAGAGGCACGAAAGACGAATAGGTTCTATGAAGGACTGCGTGATGAGCTGAGGTTGGCTCTCCCGAGTTCAGTGAACCAAGGATTTCAAGCGTTGGTACATACCGCTAGTGCGCTGGAGAAGGATTTGAAGCGGGTGCGGGAGAAGAAGAATGCGGCAGTGGAAAAGTTCGAATTCAAAGTTCCGCAATAAGAGCAATCAGATTTGAGGAAACGTGATAAGAAGCGGTTCAGGCCTGCTGAACAAACTTCGGATGTTGCGTCAGGAGCTAGGTTTGAGCAAGGACGGAATGGACCGCGTGCATGTTTCATTTGTGGGAAGCAAGGGCATATCGCCCGATTTTGCTGGAGTGGTGGTGAGAAAAAGGCCGGTGCGTCCTATGACGAAAAGGGCAAAGCCGTGGCAGAATCGTCTGCATCGCGGGCGCAACCTCGAATTTACACTCTTGAGTTGCAGGAGCCGCAAAGTGCAAACCAAGCAGAACAGCAAATCCGTGCTTTGGACTTAATGGAAGTCGCGAAACGGATTCTGCGAGATGCGGAGAAGCCGAAATAAAGTGAAGTTGCACTTTATTATATTTTGTTATATTGTATGTATGTATCTATGTTTGTGACATACAGTTGTGGTGGTACGATTCCATAGGGCGAGACAAGCTGCGGCCTCTGAGCTCTAAACCTGGATCGTTTTGGTTTGTATCGCAACATCGTGGTTGTGTTGATACATATGTGTTGCACTAAATTTCGGGGCGAAATTTCTTTAAGGAGGGGAGGGTTGTAACACCCCAAATATCCCCAAGGCAAAATGGAGTTTTTGTAGGCTGACACGGCCTTGGACACGGGCGTGTCCCAGGGCGTGTCTTGCTTGGGTTGCTCGGGATCGTTTACTCAACAAATTTTTCTCGACAATTGTTGAGGGGGGGCTGACACGCACGGCGACACGGGCGTGTCGGGGGGCGTGTCCAGCCAAGTGTCGTGTGTGTTGGTGCGACTTGCAGGCGGCAAGGTCGGGCGGCGTGTCGCTTGACACGGCCTGGGACACGGGCGTGTCCCAGGGCGTGTCCGAGGCGTGTCCGACACGTGTCCATTCCTAGGCGTGTCGAGGTGTCGACCTAGCGGTTGGCGGTCGTCAAGCGGCAACACGGCCTGGAACACGGGCGTGTTCCAGGGCGTTTCCAAGCTTGGTCGACGAGCGTGGGGCAGCGATCGACATCGACGATAGTCGAGCTTAAGGGACATGGCCATGGACACGGGCGTGTGCCTTGGCCGTGTACTTCTCTGGTCGTTTTGGCAATTGTGTAAGGCCGTGTTACAGGGGTGACACGGGCGTGTCGATTGACTGATACGGGCGTGTCAGGTCCGACACGGGTGTGTCCAAGCCCGTGTTCTGGTATCTTTTGAGTCGGTTGCTACCGACTGGGGGTACACGGCCTGTGACACGAGCGTGTCACAGGGCGTGTCAGGCCTGTTGAAATGTTTTTCAGAACAGATCTCGGCCGTTCGTTTCCTTCTATTTGGATCTTGTAGTCCAAAGCCCTTCCAGCTGCTATAAGGCCGTGGATTGAGATAAAATCTCATTCTCACTTAGCCATTCTCTTTCTAAAGAGAAGAAAGAGAGGAGAGCTTGGAGGAGGAGGAGGAGGAGCTTTCCGTCCGCCGGTGGAGCTTCGTTGGTCCGAATCGAGAGCCGAGTTCAGCGTTGCGGAGGCAAGGCCACTGCGGTGATTTCCATCCGGCTTGTTTCTTACATGGCGCCGAGCGATCGTCAAGGGTAACGGTCTTTCTTCCTTGGGCAGGTGAAGCCCTTTGTTTATGTATGTGCATGGGATCCTCCATCAAGAGATGGAAAAGCGTAAGCGATTCCAGCAGTTGAGTCTGCATCTAGAGCCGGAAGTATGTAGTACGGCATAGGCATGCTGTGTGAAGCCCATCCAGACGTATGTCGGGATTGATGATGTTTATATTGCGAACTAGAGAAGACTCCGTGTATTCATCGTTTAGCCTGCGGAGATGGTGAGGACGATGTGCTTGGTGTGAAGGATGCTTTGCATAGCTCCTTTGGTTGCATGCTTGTTAAGAGCTGGTTGTTGGAGTGCGGACACCTCTGAGTGGGTGGGCGTGTGAGGTCTTCAATAGGGGTTTGGAGGCTTATGCCCATTCCACCAAGTGGCGATGTTAAGATCAGATGAGCGGTCGATTGGTAGCAAAGCAGCAGGGCGAATTCCCTAGGCTTGTTACACTACGTGGGTAGGTCGACTGGTAGTGCTCACGGGTTTTGTGAGGTGCGTACCTCTGAGTGAGACGGGTGCGTGAGGTCTTCAACAGGGGTTTGGAGGCTTATGCCCGCCTACCAAGTACAAACCTAAATGTTCCCTGAGTGCACGGAGCGCCTGGCATTGAGGCCGGCGTTTGTGATGTTGTGTGTGATATATATATTATGATTGTTTTACATGCAGGGAAGGAACCACTGCCCCGGGTAAGGGGTAGGGTCGTTATAATTGGTCAGCTGAATGCTGACCGTTGCTTTGTTTATCACCCATGGGGTGGACGTCCATATGCAGGTGTTGCGGGCTGATTGGATTGAGCGGGCAGAAGCCCATGCTGTTGGTAGGCCCTTGAAGGCCGTGCGAAGTGTTGGATTTCATGTGTGGCCGGCCTGCGTGCCGATGTATGAACTTATATATTTGTAAAGAGAAACCTGTAAGGCCTTAAGGCCGTGTGCGGTGTATTCGTGTGAACATTCCTGGTCGTATATAAATGTGTTATTTATATGGTTGTAGTGGACATTCATTGTTATGAGTTCTGTAACTTAAAATCTTCTGCTAGAATGCTCTGACTTAGGATGCGTGTATAAAGGTTTTTGATACTCTCAAGTGGCTCTCTCGTCTGTCTGTGAAATATGGCGTGGGGCCCCGGCCGGACCCTCTGTTATATTCCATGTGACGAATGGGGGCGTTACACGAGGTCCTGAGGTGTAAGCTCTTTGGAGCATTTTGGAGAAGTGTGAAGTCCAACAAGACAGTTGGATAGGTGGTAGGGAAAGTGGATGTACCCAGTTGGGGAACCACTATAAATATCTGTGTGCTTTGTTTTGTTGTTTTCTTTGTGCAGGGTGACTCATCATGAAAGCTAAAATTAACCAACCACTAAAGTAGCAAACTAAAAGAAAAGAAAAGAACACATAAAGAGACCATTAGCCTATTCACCCCGCCTCTAAGTGATTTAGCTATCCTTGAAATTAAAGACTTTTACTTTGTTTACAAGTTTGTTTTACTGTCTTGTTCCAAAACTTGATATTGTAGTACTGATAGTTCTCAAAAAGCCAATATATATTATTCTAGGAATATAGTAAGAAATATTCAAACACCTAAAGAAGTAGGTAGTCCAAATCATTTTATCTCTTTTGAAAGGGCCATGTTGGGCTATCATCTCATAAACTGCCTAATACCAGTAAGAACTTATCATTGAGAATTCCTTAGGAGGTCCAAGAATAATAAGATAATAAAATCAAATAATCAAAGTGATTTTGTCAATTTTCATTTTCATTAGTTATGAAATTTATTGTATGTATTTTAAATTTCAACAATTACAATGACATCTAGATCTGATGATTCCATCGGGTTCAAACCTAAATATTTAACGAAAATGGTTTTCGTTGGCAAATATAAGTAGATTATTGACTTAATATCTTTGGTCAACTTTCCTCGATCTTCAAATCTACTATAAAAACTGAAAAACCCGAATCATTCTGCAACTGCAGTCTCCTTTTCCCTTCCATCATCTTAATCCTCTAGTTTGAATACAACTAGAACGTATGCTAGACATCCTCTTTATAGAGATCAAGTAGACATTGAACATCATTACCACCACTAAATTCTTAGTGCTCTATCTGATAGCCTTTACGATGTTTTTCTTTAATATCGAATGACTAATTATTTGTGGTATGCACTTGAAGAGTGTTATAACCTTGATAATGCAGATATAAAACACTATAATGTTTCCAACCTACATAAAATCAAGATTGATGTCTACAAGCCTAGCAATCCTCAACTCCATCAAATTGATGAAATACTACCCAAGATCTGTGCCGATGCCTCAATCCTATCTAAAAATTATTCAGAATTATGTATCATAGATTCCCTTCTAGATTCATTGTATAGCTTACACTCGACTTATGTATGACCAATCCAACCTTACTTATGTTCAAATCCAAAATTCTATCAGCATAAGGAAGAACATATGCATAATAACTCTAAAGTCCCTAAAGAGTATGCTCCTAAAGTGAACCTCACCAAATCTCATGGAAACAATTTTTCTTGTTGGAACATGCATTTCACATCTCTTGCTTTGAGAATAATAAATTCAAATTTGTATTTGATCATGTTTGTTGTATGTTTATAATATGCAAGAACTATAGGTTCAGTACCCCAATGGAAGACAAATAAAAAACCCGAAGATGCCAAAGTTTTTGTTGCCACTGCCGGTCGGTATTAATACCATTGGCGATAACACTAGCTATCAAACAAAAAGTAAGGATACAAGCCGAGGATGGAAATTGCTTAAAATGGAAGGTGCTACTGTCAAGCGATACTACTACCGCCAGGCGATACCATTTTGGAGAGTCCATTTTTTGAAGAATTAGATGTCAAAAATGCGGGATTTTGAAGATCCAAAGTTTCCTAAAATGTATTGAAAAAATTTCTTAATATAGCTTTGGAAAGTTGCCAAAGAAAAGATTTCCAATGGAGACTGAGGCTACCTAAAGAATCTATCGAAGGGCGGTAGTTCTACCACTGGTGGTAGGTTCTGTGCCTCTAAAAGAGCAGTCTTCCTCAATTCAAAGTACAAGATTAACGAGACACCAACTGGAGACAATGACCATAGAAAAAACTCTTACTATTTCATGAGAGCCTCCTCTTGGTGATAAGAACTCCGCTTAATGCACTTGAAGGACAGACTCGAACAATAGATCGATCACACATATTCACCGACAAGTCCAACTATTTGTGGGAGTTTCATTTTTAATATTGTATTTTCTTTTTTTCCTTTATATTTTCAAGTTGTAAATTCGCTGCATGTAGGGGCGATTAGGTCTTGCGAGACATAGGGGGAAAGATCATCTGGTACAGATGTCGGTTTCCTGGCAGAATTTTGTAAATTCACCGTATGTGTGGCAACTATGTCTAGGGTAGATCTAGGGGGCGGTTCGATGCCATATTTGAGAGAGATAGGCTAGAACTAACCGGTCCTTAGGGATAAGGGTTAGTGCAGAAAAGGAAAAAAGATCTTTACTTTTACTATCACTTCGACTCCTAACATGATTGGGATCAAAAGTTTTGTAATCAGTCTTATTGAAATAAAATTACTATTTTTCTTTCAATGAGTGTCTACTACTTTTTAAACTTAATTTTCTCAAATAAGCAAAGTTTTTGGTACTATCGCCTGACAGTATCATTATCGCTAGCGGTAGCTATAGAAACCCAAAATTTATTCATTTCTTGGTAGAAAAATTAAACATGGTTTAGAACCCTTACCCACCCACCCTCTAAGGGCGCTGCATGATCCAACAAGTGGTATCCAAGCGAGTTTATTCCAAAACAGTCTTATAACTGGTAATAATAGCGCTCCGTGATCTCGCTTTTCATGTGGGGTAAGGTATTAGTAGACCACCATTGTTTATCGGAAATGATTACAATTACTGGAGAGCACACAAGCGATGTTTATTATATGATACTAGATATTGAAGTTTGGAACATGATAGAAACACGGTATATGATTCCTACTTATATTGTAGGAGAAGTTAACATAGACAAACCTAAGGATAAGTGGGATCAGGGAGATAAAAATAGGTGTAAAAATAATGCTAAAGTAATGAACGCCTTATTTTATGGTCTAGATAAGATTGAATTTAATAGAGTATGTGCTTGTGAAACGGATTATGATATCTAGAATCTTTGGAACTAACAGATGAACATACTTTACAGGTTAAAGATTCAAAGTTTTTCCAACTTGAGTTGGAATATGAGAAATTCTGTATGGAGGCAGATGATGACGTGGATTCAATGTACACACGGTTCACAAAGAACATCAACGCTTCAAGAATACTTGGGAGAACCTTCTCCAATGGCGATCTCGGGCAAAAACTCCTTCGGTCTCTCCTTCTAAAGTTCAGCCCAAAGGTGATGAAAATCTCTGAAATCCCATGATCAACAACAACTCCAAATTGAGAGCCTTATTAGGAACTTAAAAATCCACGAGGTCAAACTCAAAATCCAAAAAGAAGAATACAATAAGGAGCTAGAGAAGAAAGACTTGACTTCTCAAGTCAAGAAAACAAGAGAAAGACGATAACAAAGAGGATAAAGAAAGACTCTTTGCAAAAAACTTCAAAAGATTCATGAAGAATCCGAAGAGAAGTCCTTTCTCAAGTACTTCAACAAGGTTGCCAGAAAAACGGTTCATCCACCAAAAAGGAGAAAGTGAGCGAGGATGTAGATGAACGTTATCCACCAGAATGCTTCCACTGTAGGAAGACCGACCATTTTAGAAGCAAGTGCCAAAATTACCTAAAAGAACAGAATGAGAAGCGACATAAAGGGAAAGAAAAGAAGAAAGTTTTGAAGGCTTTAACTTGGGATGACTCATCATCCAAAGTATCTAGCGGTAATGCAACGAGCAATGAATAAGAGGCCAATATGTGCCTTATGGGGAATTGCCATGAGACATCTGATGATGAGTGCAGTGTCCAGATTGACACTGAGGTATTACCCTCATCTTATGATGATCTCTGTATTAAATATGTACAAATTTGTAAATTCTTTGACAAAAGCTTAAAAGACATTGACCTTCTAAAATCTGAAAACAAAATTCTTCTTAAACTAAATCAAAAAACTAAGGAAGTGAAAATATTTGGGAAAGAGAAGATCTCTTGCCAAGAGTGTGATCACTCTATGGAAAGAACAAAAGAACTCAAAGAAGCCCTCTCTAAGGCCCACTCCGAATTGAAATCTCTTAAACTTCAAAAGGGGGAGTTAGAAAAGGGCCTAAAAACTTCTCTCTCATAAATTAATCTTGGGAAGAAAAATTTTGCAAATAGGTATGAAATACTTGTTAGAGAAAATACCTCTTTAAAAACCTAGACCAATGATTTAACCATAGCTATAGAGAAATTAAGTATTGGTCAGAAAATGCTAAAAATGATTCTTATTAACCAGCGCCATGGGAACACAAAATTCGGACTAAGTTTGGTCTCTTTCACTATCGCCCGACGGTAACATCTATTGCTGGTGGTAGCTACAAAAACAATAACCCATCCTCAAAAAGTTTTTCTTATAATTCTGATTACTCACAGTCCTCCAGCAAGAATTCAAAATTGAAAGGGTCTCAACCCCCTTTATGTCTGTAACAAATTCCTTCACTTTGGTCACGCCTTGGATCTTTCAGGAGAATGAGATGTTGCACTTAAAAGCAAATCTGAGTGCATAAGGTTTCCACCTACTCTATGGGAGGAATCACTTGGGTATCCAAATATTTACTCTCATCTTCTTATTAGGTGTGTTGGTAGTCTAAGGGCAAAAGAGACATGTGGTACTTGGATTTGAGATGCTCCAAACACATGGAAGGCAGCACATCAAAGTTCCTTAGCCGAGAAAAGAAGAAAGGAGGGTTGGTAAAATTTAGCGATAACGGAAAGGGAAGGATAATGGCAATTGGTAGAGTCGGTAATGACTCATTTACTCTTAATAATGTATTGTATGTAGAAGGCTTGAAACATAATTTAATATATAGCAGCCAACTATGTAATAAATGTCTAAACATCTTATTTGAGTCATTTACAAATCTTTGTAAGACAATAAATCCTAAGTTTAATGAAGTTGTATTCATTGCACAAATAACACATAATATATATGATTTCTTTTCAAGATCTTTCACTTGTTACCTTAAAATGTTTGATTTCAAAAAATGATGAACTTGAGTTATGACATAGGCGTCTTTGTAACTCTAGCACCAAATGAAACTTAAAATTGTCTAAAGATAAATTAATTAGAGGTTTACCAATACTATATGGTAATTTCTCTTCTCTTTATACGCTATGCCGAAAAAGGAAAATTCTCAAAAACATCTTTCAAAAATAAAAATGATATTTCTACATCTAAACAACTTCAATTAATTCACATGCATTTGTTTGGTCTAAAAAACACTTCTAGTCAAGGCGGTAGAAAGTATACTTATGTTTTGATAGATGAATATTCTAGATTTTATTGGACACTTTTTCTCACCTCTAAATCAGATACATGTACTGAATTTTCAAAATTGTGCAATCGAATACAAAATGAACTTGATTTAAAAACTAAATGTATCTGATTAGATCATGGAGGAGAGTTTGAAAATGTAAAATTTTCAATTTTTTTCAATAATCTAGGCATTAAACGCGAGTTTTCCTCTACACGCATCTCATAACAACACGGTGTGGAGGATAGAAAAAATAAAACCGTCCAATAATTAACATGAACTATGCTATCCGAGTATGGGTTACCTAGATCTTTTTGGGCTGAAGTAGTAAACAAATCTTATTATATAATAAATCGAGTCTTGCTTCGCTCAATTTTAAAATTAACTCCATATTAGCTTTACCATCAAAATAAACCTAATGTATCTTGCATTCATGTTTTTGGAAGTAAATGCTATCTTTTAAACACCAAAGAGGCATTAGGACAATTTGATAAAAAAATCTAATGTAGGAATATTTTTTGGATACTCTTCAATCAGTAAAGCATATAAGATATATAATAAAAGGTAAAAATGGTTGAAGAGTTCATTCATGTTAGATTTGTTGAATTTGCTCCATGTGTAGATCCTACATTGGTAGGAAACGATGAAGAACTATCTTCACTTTTGAAGCATGAGGACAATGCACCGCTTGGTGCCGATGAAGAAAAAAAAGTATGAGAAGTGTACGTGCCACCAAGCGGGCTAAAATTCTCAAAGGTCCATCCAAGGAAGCTTGTCATTAAAGAACCATCAAAAGGAGTAACAACTCGCTCTTCTCTACATGAAACTTTCTTGAATTTATGTTTTGTTTTTGAAATTAAACTGAAAAATGTTTCCCGCCGTCTTAAATGACGAATTTTGGTATATTGATATGAATGAAAAATTAAATCAATTTGAACGTAATAAGGTTTGGAAACTAGTAGAAAGACCATCAAATCATCCTATTATAGGCATAAAGTGGATTTTTTTAAAAAAACTTGATGGTGAATCTAGGATTACTAGAAATAAAGCTAGATTAGTAGCTCAAGGTTTCTCTCAAATCGAGGGGGTAGATTTTGATTAAACTTTTGCACTCGTTGCTCGCTTAGTATCCATTAGAATTTTGCTAGCTTTTGCGAGTTACAAAAGATTTAAATTATTTCAAATGACTGTAAAGAGTGTTTTTTAAATGGTATAATTAAAGAAGAAGTCTATGTTGAGTAACCCCCCGATTTTATAAATGATAAATTTCCTAATCACGTTATAAGTTAGAAAAGATGTTTTAGGGATTAAAACAAGCGCCCCATACTTGGTATGAATGACTAACATCAATTTTATTAAAGCACAACTATAAGAAGGGAAGTGGCGACACAACACTCTTCATTAAGAATAATGATCATGATTTCATTATTTTACAAATTTATGTAGATGATATTATTTTTGGAGTCACTAATAAAGAGTTGTGTAATGATGTGATTTTAGTAATGCCTAATGAATTTGTGATGATCTTAGTTGGCGAATTAACATATTTTTTGGGCTTTCAAATCAACCAAAGAAATGATGGAATTTTTATATGTCAAAAATATGTTCATGGAATGTTAAAACGGTCCAGATTTGAAAACTTAAAACAAGCCAGCATGCCAATGTATGCATCTCTAAAATTAGGTAAGGATGGAGCCGAGATTTTGATTGATTAAATATTATATTGAGGAATGATATGATTGCTACTATACCTTAGTGCCTATAAACCGGACATTATGTTTGTTGTTTTCTTATGTGCTAGATTTCAAGCTAATCCAAAAGAGTGTCATTTAAAGGCAGTGAAGCAAACTTTTCGATGTTTAATTGGCACATCTCGGTTAGGACTTTGGTATCAATGCAATGATTCCTTTATTTTATATGACTACTCTTATTTAGATTATGCTGGTTGTTTGTTAGATAGGAAAAGTACTAGTGGTACGTGTCATTTTTTAGGCCCTTCACTTATAGCTCGGTCAAGTAGAAAACAAAATTTTATTGCCCCTCCATTACTGAGGCCAAATACATCGCATTAGGATGTTGTTGTGCACAAGCACTATGGATGACCCAAACTCTAAAGGACTTTAGGGTTCATCTCACCAATGTAGAACTCAAATGTGACAATAAAATTGCTATAGATTTAATGGACAACCCTGTACATCACACTAGATCCAAACACATAGACGTGCATCATCACTTCATTAGAGATCATATCAAAAAGGAACATGTTCATGTAAACTTCATAGGAACCGACTCACAACTTGTGGATATTTTTACCAAACCTCTCCTAGATGCAAAATTCACCATAGTTAGACTAGAAATAGGGGTTTTAGACATCAAAAATTAAAATTGGCAATTTTTGTCATTTTCTCTTGATTCATTTGCACCATTAGATGAGCCTCATACTGAAAAATTATAATCATGAAAAATTGAATGCAAAAATTCTTTAAAAACATGATTTTTAACTGAAAAACCATATCTCTATTACTACCATTAGGCGCTAGAGCTAATGCTGGCAATAGTATAAAATCTGATTTTCTTCTAATTTTTTTAAAAAAAATAAAAAAGGTTGTTTTTAATTATCTCAGCTACTGGTTTTTACTGCTTTATTTTTCTCCCAAAAAATTTACAAAAATTATAAAATCCTTTCAAATTTTTTTCGTGTTATATTTCAAAAATCAACTATAAAAATTAGAAAACACACAAAAACTCAAAAATATGCATTAAATTACTTTTAAGCTTTCTTACTCTCTTATATAACGCCAAAACAAAAAAAATTATTATGTTATAATTGTATTGTTTTCAAGGTTAATTACTGTTATCTTCTCTCAATAGTTTATAATGTTAAATTTTCATGTCAAACTCTTTCAAAATTGTATTGTTTTATCTTGTCTTGAAAAATATCTTCTCACTTGCCATGAAAGCTATTATAGTGCACATGTATAGGAACATGTTAGCATGCCTCTAAGTATGAGTAATATTTTATGCTTGATAATAATTATTTCACATACATACCTTTGATTTTCCTATGTATGTCATAAATTTTAAACTTGCATAATTGTGTAGTGCAAATGTCTTAATATACTAAAATACATAAATAGATTACCTACAAACATTTGAATTTGTTTCATGTAAATTTACTGTTCATGCACTATTTAGGTTAACTTATGGATTATGATGGGTCCATTGATATAATGTCCTAGATTTGAAGAAGGCCCATAAGACAATCATATACACATGATCGTATTTGATGCATTCTCTAAGTTCAATATATGTAGGTTGTTTTCTATAACATTGATTTGACAAGTAGTCTGAGTCATAATGATAGATGGACTCAAGACAAGATGCTGGCAAAGCAGAAATCTGGTTAAGTCTAGAAGCATTGAGTGAAGACTATTCACTTAATGCCTAGAGGCTAAAGGCATTGACAGAAGCTCAAGCAGTCAAAGCCTCAGTGTTGCTGTCAAGAAATCTGGCTAAGTCCAGAAGCATTGAGTGAAGATAGTTCACTCAACTCCAAGAGGCTAAACGCGTTGATAGAATCTCAAGCAGTCAAAGCCTCTATGGTGCAGATAAGAAATCTATCTAAGTCCAGAAGCGTCGAGTGAAGACAGTTCACTCAACGCCAAGAAGCAAAAATGTTGACAGAACTTCATACAGTCAAAGCCTATTTTTTGCAATCTAAGGAATCTGTCTAAGGACCGAAGTGTTGAGTAAAGTTAGTTCACTCAATGCCTACATGACTATATTTAAAAGATCAAGTATAAAAGAGTTGAGTGTTAAAGATTCAGTCGACAACTCAAGGTACAAAAATCTACTAAGTGTTTCTGCGTTGAGTGACAAGGTTCCACTCAATGCCAATGCAGATTATATGAAATTTGCTAAGTCTAGAAGCTCTAAGTCATGTTGATATCATCATGAATTCGAATGTACCGGGTTTTGCAAGCTAAATGAAAAAAGGAGACGCTTTCCTTTAGTACATCATTAAATGCAAAAGATGTGTTGTAATTACCAACTCTGGTGGTACATACTGCACAAAGAGCCATTGGACGACGGGATACAAAAGTAGAGTTCCGAGAAAGAAGAAACAAGCTTTTTGGAGACTGAGCTTTTCTCATCATTTTCTTACTCTCGACAAAGTTGAAGATTGCGAAGAACAAGCTCTTACTGTAAGTCTGTGAACAACAGACAAGAGTGAGCTGTTGAAGAAATTACTCTCTTAAGATTCAACTAGTTTTCAACAGCAGATCTGAAATTCTTTTCTGAAGAAGGAGAAGCAGAGTAAGCTTACAGCTGCTGCTCATCTTCAAGGCCTCAGCCTTAAACTCTATTACAATCTAGTCTTGAAGTAGTAGTGCTCTACAGTTACTTCTCAGCACAAGAAGAACCATCATGAAGATCTATTCTTGGTGTTGTGGAGAAGATATGGCTGAGTTTACTCAGTTCAAAAGACAGGCATAGAGGACACTTTCTTTGGTATCAATCAACAACAATAACTTCACTTATTCTGTAGGATAAGTATTGATCTGAGATGTAAGCCTGAATTATAAAGGCTGAGTTGTAGGATCATATGGTGGATCTTAGGTAGGTCTTGTGTGCTTGAGGTAGGATCATTCTTGATCTGAGATGTAGGAGATTTAATCTCTTTGAGTGTAGGTCTATTCTCCTAGCCTGAGGTGTATGACTTTTGATTAAGTCTTTGGAAGGTGATCAGAGGATCACTGAGTTATAGGAGTAATATTTACTCTGAGTTTTGGGCTTTGGCCTGAGGTAGGACTTGGAGGAAGTCTGTGAGATCATGAGAGATCTGTGTTGTAAGCTCTTGCAGTTGAGATTGGAGAAGATTGCCTTGTCTAACACAGTGTTAGAATGGTGGGAGGGACAGTGGATGTACTCATACCTTTGGGAACCACTATAAATACTTGTGTGTTGTGTCTACTTATTGAAATATAACTAAAATAACTAAACACTCAACATAGCTAAATAAAAAGATAGTCTTAAAGACTAAGAAACCTATTTACCCCCCCCCCCCTGTAGGTGTATAACTACTCTTGAAACAAAGAATTTCAAGTGGTATTAGAGGGAGGTTGTTCAAAAAGGAGTTAATCGTCTGAACACATCTCCAAGAGTAGCGGAAGATTTGATCTATTGGTTCAGGTGAGAACCACATGGAGTTGAGCTCCATGAAGCTCCTTATCTACAGAAAGGACAATTTTTGGATTTGGAAAGAGAGGGTCAGGCTATTCATGGAAGCCTCAGACCCAAGGATTTTCATCACAGTCCAAGAGGGACCCTTCATTCCCATGAAGATATCTGTCCTGGATGCAAATGTCATAACTCCCAAGAAGTACTCTCAAATTACCAAGGATGAGGTCATCCTGGCAACCATAAACATGAGGGCAAAAAATATCATTGTTAGTATCATAGATGACTCCACCTTCCAGAACCTTGTCCACTGAAAGACAACCAAGGAAATATGGGACTCTCTACATAGAAAGAACATAAGAAATGAAGGATGATAGGAAATCCCTCCTAAATCAGAAAAATGAGGCCTTTAAATATGGCAAGAAGGACTCCTAGTAGAATTCTATGAAAAATTCTTCATGATAGTGAATAGTATGATCACCTATGGCAGACAGTTCACTAATTATGAGTTGTATAACAAGTTCTTACGATCCTTAAACAAGAAATGAGATATCAAGATCTGTGCTATCAGAGAAGTTGGCAACCTGGCCAACACTCTGCCTCAGAATTTGTTTGGGATACTACTTTCCCATGAGATGCAGCTGAACACCAGGAAGGCTGAAGAGGATGCATCCAGATCTCTCAGCAAAGAGAAGTCAGTGGTCATCAGAGCTAAAGCAACAAGAAGAAGCAGAGAAAAGACTCCTCCTCTAAGGAGAGTTGCTGAGTCAGAATGCTCAGAACCCAGATCCTCTGGGAATGAACTATCAGATGGAGAACTAGCAATGTTCTCCATTCAGTTCAAGAAGTTGTTGAGCAGGAGGAGACAATAGATGAACAAAGGCTCTTTTAGCTCAACCTCAAAGAAGCCCTACTCTAGCAAGGACAAATCTTGAAATGACCCCTCTCAGGAAAGGTATGACTCCAAATAGAACAAAAATGTTAAGACTAATGTTATTTGTTAATGTTTCAATAGGAGTGGACATGTCATTGCTGACTGTTCAGTTAAGAGGAAGGAGCAAATGAAGTATGAAGGCAAAAAGTATCACAGGGACAAGAAGACTGAAAAGATCTTCTTGTCAAAGAAGAAAGTAATCCTAACAGACAGTGATTATGAGTCTTCAAAATCAGAAGAAGAGGTGGCCTACATTGGTATCATGTCCATTGAAGAAAGAGATGATCATCTTGCTACCCCATCTGGCATAAGGGCCCCACTGTCCTCTATTGATAATGATTGGGAAGAGGATGAGGAATTCAGTTGCATGGCTCTATTAGAAGAAAATCAAGATAATGATATTACTGAGGAGGTACATTCCATCCCTAGCTCTCCTTATATCTATGAGTCTGGCTCAGAATTTGAAGCATCCTCTTCCTCCAGTGAGGATGATGATTTAGATTCTGAAGATGATGTCAATCAATTGATTGAAAGATGTGGTGTAATTCTGGATGCTCTGAAGAGGAGCAAAAGGCTTGTCAAGAGATTAGCTAAGGAGATTATCTTCCTCTAGTAAGCTGCTTCCCTACAATCTAAGCTAGGAACCTTGCTAGCTCAGATGAGGAGGGAAGTCAGCAAACTAAAGACAATCTCAATCATCCAAAATGGGACCATCAGCTCGAAGAATAAGGTCATTATGGATCTTAAAGAGAAGATCCTTAAGGAGAGAATGTTAATGGTTGAATTTTCAAAGCCCAAATCAGTGCTGCCAATGATAGAGTCCTTTACCCCTCAAAAGAATAAGAGAGGCTTGGGATTTATGTGGAATTTAGGAGCTGCCCATTCCAAAGGGAATGACAAAGCTGTTATAGTGTCTTAGACCACCTTTCACAAGATAATCCTCCCTTCTTACAGGTATGACCAGGACAACATGTATGGTCACTAGAAGAATCAGAACTCTTCTTGTAAGAATACAAAGGTATCTTACAATGGAGGGAGAAAGGACATGGGTGTGTGTGCACTGAAGGATCCACATGGGGAAATCCAGATGGACAATTATGGATCATTTGTATTTGGTACTCCAGTCCCCACACTCAAGGATATGGAAGTGGCCAATCCTCAGGCTCTTCTAGCAAAAACCCAGACCAAGGGTAAATTAGTCAGTAAGTCTGACTTGGCTATCTCTGAGGCCATTAACAACATGTCAACTACAAATAAGGCTACTATTGATGAAACTCAGAGTAAGACAAGTACATCTACTGGCAGACTCTCATTCTATCAGATTCTTGCTGAAAGAAGCAAGGAGAAAGCTACTTCTCTCCCTTCTAAATAGACAACTGTTGACAGCTTGCACTCCACAAGGGATTTTTAGAGGAGGCGATACAATATTCATGAATGTTGGTGATGTGGTAAAGTGGGTCACTTTGCCATAGATTGTTGGCACAACCCTAGTATACCAAGGGTAAGTGAGTCTTCTTGTTATAAGAGATGCATGTAGACATGTTTATTTTTAGGCTAACAAGAACCAGTTACCCAATCCCTTTTGGGGTCCTAAGGTAAAATAAACTATGTTTGCTGGATAGTCCAAGTACCCATGCACCTGAAGATTATACTCCTGTGAAGAATGGACCTAAGGTGATCTTTGGAGGTTTAGACAGAGGAGTCACAAGGGGTTATGGTATGATCACCAATAACATATTCTCCATCACAAAAGTAGCTTATGTGGATGGATTACAACACAATCTGATCAACATAAGTCAACTATGTGATATGGACTATGTCATTGTCTTCCACAAGGATGAGTGTATAATTAAAATATCAAGTGATCAAGAGGTCATTTTGACAGGAATTAGGAGTGGAAATATATATTGTTTAAACTTTTTTATGTTTAAGTACAGACTCCCCAATATGTCTGGTAGCAAATGAGAAAGTCTCTTATTGTGTGCAATAGTACGAGAGACTTGCTCACTTGAACTACAAAAAAATTAGCAAGCTCTTCAGTGAGGAGGAATTCAGGAATGGACCCAATATAAGATGCATCAAGGAGGGCATTTATTCTACATGTCAAAAGGGTAAGCAGACCAAAGCATCCTTTAAGAGCATTAGGGCCAAGGATTCTGAGAGGTTTTTGTACCTCTTGCATATGCACTTGTTTGGTTCTATGCCAGTTCACAGTCTAGGTAGGAAATTATATACACTTGTGATAGTTGATGACTATTCCAGATTTTTTTGAGTTTTCTTTCAAAAGAAAAAGTCTGAAACCCTTGGCATCTTTGTGACCTTTGTTAGGCAAGTTCAGAATGAAAAAGGACAGTTTTGTGGTCAAAATCAGATGTAACCATGGTACTGAATTTCAGTCTGAAGACATGACAAAGTTTTGTGAAGAACAAGGGATTCATCTGGAGTTTTCTACTCCAAGAACACCTCAGCAAAATGGGATTGTTGAGAAAAAAAATAGAACCCTCAAAGAAGCTTGCAGGACACTCCTCAGTAACACTTCTCTCCCAGAATACTTTTAGGCTGAGGCAGTGAACACTGCTTTTCATGTCCTGAATAGAGCTTCTATCAATAAGTATCCCAAGAAGACTCCCTATGATATTATGAAAGGCAGAAACCCAAATCTATCCTATCTCAGGATCTTTGGAAGCATGTGATTTGTGCTCAATAATGGGAAGTCATACTTGAATAAGTTTGCTGCCAAATCCTATGAAAGAATCTTTGTTGGATACATCAACCATAGTAATGCATATAGAGTCTATAACTTGAAAAATCAAGTTGTAGAAGAGTCTGTTAATGTTGTGTTTGATGAATCATCAATGATTAATAGTGAGCTGCCTAGATCCACTAGATATGCAGGTATATAGTTGGAGATGGAAAATTTTACCATCAAGAACACTCCTACTGCACAAGAGGAAGAAGATTTTGTGTGCATTCCAGAAGAAGAATAATGCATACAGGACATGGATGAAAACTAGCATGATCCAGCCGTTAAAGGTCAAGATACTGAGAATAGAATGCCAGCAACTATCAGGCATTTTTGGATCATCCAAGAGATCAAATCAATGGTAATGCTAGCCAAGGGGTTACAACAAGGAGCAGAAGCCTTAACATTGCTATATACTCTAGCTTCCTGTCACAGATTGAACCTAAAAGGTTTGAAGATGCCAACATAAACCCATTTTGGAATGTGGATATACAAGAAGAACTCAACTGGTTCAAGAAATGCAAGGTTTGTAAGCTGGTTCCTTGACCACAAAGACATAACATCATTGGAACCAAGTGGACCTACATAAATAACCTTGATGAAAATGGTGTTATAATCAAGAATAAAGCCAGACTGGTGGCCAAGGGATACATGAAAGAGGAAGGTATTGATTTTGATCAAACCTTTGCACCAGTAGCTAGATTGGAAGCTATAAGACTATTCCTTGCATATGCTGCACATAAACGATTCAATGTCTACAAAATGGATGTAAAGTAAACTTTCCTAAATGGTGACCAAAAATAAGAGGTCTATGTAGAGCAGCCCTCAAGTTTTGTTAACTCAAACTTTCCTGATTATGTTTTTAAGCTAATAAAGGCTTTATATGGGTTGAAGTAAGCAATTAGGGCATGGTATGAAACCCTGTTTAGCTTTCTCATTGAGAACAAATTCTCAAGGGGAAAGATAAACAAGACATTATTCTTAAGTAAAGTCAAGGGTAAGATCATCCTAATCCAAATTTATGTAGATGACATAATTTTTGGGTCTACTAATGATGGCCTCTACAAAAAGTTTGCTAAACTTATGCAAGGGAAATTTGAGATGAGCAGTATGGGTGAACTAAAGTAAGAAAGTTTGAGGTTGGATTATCCATCTCTCAGCCTATGTTAACTAAGGAGTTAATTAGAAAATTTGGAATGGAGAGTGCCTCCATAATGAAAACTCCAATGGGGTCAAATGTGTCATTAGACAAGGTTGAAATAGGGAAACATATTGATGAAACCTTGTATAGAGGCATAATTGGCTCCCTCCTCTACCTAACTGCTAGTATGCTAAATATTATATATGCTACATGTGTTTGCGCTAGATACAAGGCTTACCCTAAGGAGTCTCATTAATTTGCAGCAAAAAGAATTCTTAGATATCTTAAGAACACACATGATCTTAGCATGTGGTACCCTAGGAATAATGACTTTGAACTAACTGGGTTTTCCGATACAAATTTTATAGGTTGCAGAGAAGATAGGAAAAGCACGCCTGGCTCCTATCAATTCCTTGGAAGAAGGCTTATATCTTAGAGCAACAAGAATCAAACAAGTGTTGCAATCTCAATAGCTGAATCAGAGTATATCTCAGCTGGAAGTTGTTGTGCATAGTTATTATGGATCCAGCATCAGCTCCAGGACTACAATCTCAAGATAAGTAGAACTCCAATGTTTTGTGATTCTACTAGTGCAATCTCTATTGGTAGGAATCATGTATTTTGTAGTAGGAATAAGCACATAGAGATTAGGTATCATTTTATTAGAGATCTTTTAGAAAGTGAGGACATCAGTCTTGAATTTGTCCCTACAGACAAGCAGGTGACTGATATCTTCACCAAGCCACTAGATAAAGCCAAGTTCAACTCCTTCAAATTTGAATTGGGTATGATGAAATTAGTATAGCTTCAGTAGCTCTTCATGCATTTTAGTTGCAGGTAGTATGAATCCATGCCGGATAATAAAGAAGATATGAGTCTAAGTACTCAGGCGTCGAGTGCGCTGAGACAATAACAGGCTTCGAGTGTGTTGAGTTCAAGTGTCTAAGCATCGAGAGCATCGAGTGCGCTAAGACAAGTTCAAGAGTCGAGTGCATTCAATTCATTCAACGCATACTGCCAGGTACTTCAGATTGCGGCTATCTCACAGGGTTAATCTCGACCGTTGATCTCTTCATGATTATCACAATAGTTACGTGCCTCTCCACTTTTTCAAATAAGAGGTAACTATAAATAGATGTGTGTGTGCTTAGAATAAAATACTATTCCTTGCCCTTTGTGAATTTCTGCCTCCCTGCACCAAAAGGTCTTCCAAAACTCCAGAGACCTAAACACTTTCAATGGCGCAAAAAGGAATGGATTTCTTTTTCGAGGGATCTAAACTAGTGCAAAATGGTTTCAAGGATGCTCTAGAGGAAGTTCATCTTGTTCTACACTTGTTACATGTCGCAGACCTAAAGTTCGTTATGTTAGAGCCAAGCTTGATATATGAGATAGAAGTACTTGAACTATACTCGACTGCCATTTTCGACTCCTCCTCAACCAAAATCAAGCCATCCATCATTGGGCACAAGATCAAGATCACCCTTAGATGACTAAGCAAGGAACTGTATTTACCAAAGTTTTAGCTATCTGATGAAGAAGAGGAACTTTATCAAAATAATGTGATGTCTGCTCTCATGTAGTGTGGTATTTCAAAGCACACCTATGGATCAGTGTTAAGAAAGGAGATAAATATCAAAGGCAAATTTCTAGCTGATGTGATTGGGAAGACACTAATCGGCAAGACAGGGTCACATGATAAAGTCTCCAGAAAAATGTTTGATCTAATGAGAAGAGTCATTCATTCTAAAAGGACTGACCGGGCATAGTTATCTTTGACAGAATAGTGGAATGCATGGATGTACCAAACTTGGGGAGAATTCTGTATCTATATCTCCACGTGTCTATTCCAGGGATCCTCAATATGAGGCTAGGAACTAAAATCCATCACATTAGGAGGATATATTCTAAGATGTTTGATAGATGGGACAGAGTACTATTGCCACATATACAAATAAAGGAGGCCAAGAAAAAGAAAGTAGTACTGGTTACTACTGAGAGCACAAAAAACAGTTCTTCTGAAAGTAGTGAGGAGGAGCCACATGATCCTCAACTGAATGAATCCTCTAAGGAAATAAGGAGAGACATGAGTGCTCAGGTTTCAATTTCCTCTGAACCTACAACAAGAAATCAAGAGGTTGGATCTCAGTCTAAATAGATTCCAGCTGAAGCCCTAGAAATTCTGACTGGGCAGATAGTGGAAAAAATTTGTGCCAATGTTGAGGGGGAGAATGATAAGGTAGATGCTCATATTGAGGGAGAGCAAGTTTAGTCTTGTATGTAGGACAAACTGGACTCTTTTCTAAAGAATCTCCAGGACAAAATAGATCAGATTCCAAATGAGCTAGTGTGGCAAGTTTCCAATACTCCTATTGAGGATGAAGAAGCTCCTACAATAGTGGAAGATTATGTTCATGACATTCCTATAGAAGACTAGAATGTACCTAAGGACATTACTGGGGTTGAGGGGGAGATTCACTCTGAAATCCCTGCTCCAAATACAATATATAACATAAACTCCTTTGAGTCTTAAAAGGGTACTACTACTACAGATGTGAATGATGATGCTCATTCCTCTGAGTATGTGATGGTTGACTTAGAAGGAAGAGAAGTAGCCAGGGAAAGGGATGAAGATTTCTGTGAACAAGGTACATCTTATTAGGCTGAACAGATGTCACCTATATTCCTAGCTCAATTGAAGGGTCTGCTTAATGATCAAAGAAGACAGTTGGATCACTACATTTATAATTCCATCAAGGAAGTAAGAAGGGATCTTTCCAATGAAATCAAGTCCATCGGATTTGAAGTCAACCTGCTGAGATTCAAAACATTAGCATTCTTCACAAGGGATGCTCCTACTGTAACCTATACTAAAAACAAGCTTCAAGAAATCAAGCTCGAATAGAATGATATCATTCAGAACCAGAACATTACATCTAGTAATATGGAAATGGTCCACAATGCTCAAAAGAAACTAATGGAAGTCTACAAGACTATATTTGAAAGGAGAATGGATGCATGCACTGAAATTCTTGATGATCACATGTTCGAGGTCAAGAATCATGTCACTAAGGGAGTAAATTTTCTGGATGAAAGTGTCTCTATAGCCAAAAACTCTCTGACTCCAGTTGTATCTAAGTAGTCATAAAGGGGGAGAAGGCAATTATCAAGGAAAATACTGAGAATGCTGTCTATGTCATTACTAATATTAGAGGTTTAATGGGGATTGAGCAGCATTCATATGATGAAAATATGCATGTCCCTATTCTAGAAGGTTAGTATGATGAACAATATGGTGATTAATATGGTGATCAATGAGGTGCTCAGTTGGCTGAACCTTCTACTACTACTGTAATTCCTACGTTCAGCCCCACTGCTGATCAGATAGCCAGAGCCAGAGGCAAGTCTATTGCTGAAGAAGAGGAAGAATTCAGACTCAGTAAGAAAAGATATAGAGAAGAGAAGGAGACCAGGCCAGACTTTGAGAAATGGAGTCCGCAATCAAGGACCATCATCTTGTCTGCCTGGGATCAGATTAAAGATAAGAAAACTGATAAGGGTAAGCATTATAGCTCCCTAAAATAGGCTAGGTTATAAAGAAATGAAGAGGCCAGGAGGAAACTCAAAAGAGATAAAAAGTCAGGTGTTTTACCACCAGATGTTGTTTAGCCTAGCAAGTACTTTCCTAAGCCGTATAGTTATTTTTAGAGACAAAGGGAGAAGAGGAATGAAGATCAAGAAAAGGCTGCAAAGAAACCTAGGATGAGAATTGTTTTTTGTACTCCATAAGGGTTGTAGGACTGTGCAAATTATTTTAAGCACACTGTCTAGTTGTAATTATCTCCTTAAATGAAAATTACATTTTTGATTTAGTGTCAAATCCTGCACATATGTATTGTGAATGTCTTTTTTATTTTATGGTAGTGCATGTAATGTCTAGGGTTCTATATTCTTCAAATAGGAGGAGAATGTTGAGTTCATTGATCATAATGTCCTAGATTTGAAGAAGGCCCACAAGACAATGGTATACACATAATTATATCTGATGCTTGCTCTACACTCAATATATGCAGGTTGTTTTCTGTCTCACTAATTTGACAGGTAGTCTGAGTCCCAATGATAGATGGACTCAAGACAGGATGCTGACAAAGCAGAAATTTGGCTAAGTCCAGAAGCATTGAGTGAAGACTGTTCACTCAACTCCTAGAGGCTAAAGGCATTGACAGAAGCTCAAGCACTCAAAGCCTCAGTGTTGCTGTCAAGAAATCTGGCAAAGTACAGAAGCGTTCAGTGAAGACAATTCACTCAATGCCAAGAGGCTAAAGGCATTGATATAAGCTCAAACAGTTAAAGCCTCAATGGTACAGGCAGGAAATCTATCTAAGTCCAGAAGCGTCGAGTGAAGATAGTTCACTCAACGCCAAGAATAAAAAGCGTTGACAGAACTCCATGTAGTCAAAGACTGTGTTTTGCAATATAACGAATTTGTATAAGGACAAAAGCATTGAGTTAAGTCAGTTCACTCAATGCCTACACTACTGGATTTAAAAGATCAAGTATAAAAGCATTGAGTGTTGAAGATTCACTCGACGCCTCAAGGTACAGAAATTTGCTAAGTGTTTCTGCATTGAGTGACAAGTCTCCACTCAAAGCCTAGACAGATTTTTTAAAATTTGCTAAGTCTAGAAACTCTAAGTCATGCTAACGTCATCATGAATTTTAATATGGCAGGTTTTACACTATAAATGACAAAAGGCACAGCTTGCCTTTAGTACAACAGTAAATGCAAAAGATGTGTTGCAGTTACCAACTCTGGTGGTCCATACTGCATAAAGAGCTATTGGACGGCGGTATACAAAAGTAGAGTCCCGAGAAAGAAGAAACAAGCTTTTTGGAGACAGAGCTTTTTCGGTCATCTTCTTACTCTCGACTAAGTGGAAGATTATGAAGAACAAGCTCTTATTGTAAGTCTGTGAACAACAGACAAGAGTTACCTATTGAAGAAATTACTCTTTGAAGATTCAAATAGTCTTCAATAGTAGATCTGAAATTTTTTCTGTAGAAGGAGAAGTAAGAAAGCTTACAACAACTACTCATATTCAAGGCTTCAGTTCTAAACTCTACTACAATCAAGGCTTCAAGTAGCAGTGCTCTGCAGTTACTTCTCAGCACAAGCAAAACAATCCTGAAGATCTATTCTTGGTGTTGGGGAGAAGATAGGGATGAGGTTACTCAGTTCCGAAGGCAGGCTCAGAGGACACTTTCTCTAGAGTCAATCAGCAACAACAACTTCACTTATAATGTAGGATCAGTCTTGATCTGAGTTGTAAGCCTAAATTATAAAGGTTGAGCTGTAGGATCCTATGGTGGATCTAAGGTAGGGCCTGTGTTCTTGAGGTAGGATCATTTTTGATCTGAGCTATAGGAGAGTTAAATCTCTCTGAGTGTTGGGCTATCCTCCTAGCTTGATGTGTAGGGCTTATGATTAAGTCTGAGGTAGGTGATCAGAGATCACTAAGCTGTAGGAGTAATATTTACTCTGAGTTGTAGTGCTTTGTCCTGAGGTATGACTTGGAGGAAGTCTGTGAGATCTTGAGGGATCTGTGTTGTAAGCTCTGTGAGCTGAGATTGGAGAATATTACCTTGTCTAATACACTGTTAGAAAGGTGGGAGGGATAATGGATGTACCCATACCTTAGGGAACAACTATAAATACTTGTGTGTTGTGTCTCTTTCCCGAAAGATAACTAAATATGTGAACACTCAACACAGCTAAATAAAAAGATAGTATTAAAGACTAAGAAACATATTCACCCCCTCTAAGTGTATAACTACTGTTGAAACAAAGACTTTCAGTTTTCAAAAAATAATAATAAATGTTATTTTTTGCGCTACAAGTTAATTCAGAGCCTTTAGTTAAAAAATAAAAATTCTAAATAAAACTCACAATGAAAACTCCACCAAGCACTACTCAACCTCTTGATAAGTCTTAATAAGCATTGTGAGGTAGAGCACGTTGGAGTACGAATTGTAAACTATCTTGTAGCAAACAACCAAAAACCACTTTATGTACACAAGATCACAAAATAATAATAATATGTGTTAAAAATAAATGTAATCCACCAAACACTATTTTGCTCCCTGATGCATCATAATAAGCATTGTGTGTGCAGAGCATCATGTGAGTTGTAGTTTTTATTTAATGTGCATTGAATTTGTGTGGAAGTAAAATTATTTATATATTTTAATGTTAAGTATATTTCATTATACATGTCATGCATTTTCAATTTATTCATGTGTATGGTTTATCAAAACACTATTTTATACACTTCATTGTCTTGCATAACACTTCAACACATAAGAATTGGACCCTAACACATACCTATATGTTCTCTATAATCGTTAGTAAAGGCATTAAATATCATAACATGATCTTCACAATGGTTCTAGTACATTTGACTTGCAAATTTTCTAACATTGTCATTCATATCTTCCTTGGATAATTTGAATCATGTTTGAAATTTTGTTGAAATAGCATCTCTTGGTTCAGTGTTCCAAAACAACATGGTATAAACTAAAACTATGATCATATGCATGCTTCACTTCCAAACATCATCTTTCTAAACTTCAACTCTGATTCTTTTATTGTTTAAAAAATTACTCACTGATGTTTTAGTCCAATTTTTTTTTCAAAAAATAATTTTACTGTTGCATAACTACATTAAAATCGATCATGTAACCATAAATACACAAGTAGTAATTTATACTTTCCAACAAGTGGTATCCTCACATTCTTCTCGACATATAAAAACTCTGTTTGACAAAACACTAAACCCAAAACTCTTTATATAATATCAAAAGGGGGAGAATAAATTTGATGAAATAGCTCATTTAGGGGGAGTACAAACTAGGAAGCAAGTATGGGGAGTATCCATTTAGGGGAAGGATCCTCACATTCTTCTATACATATAAAAACTCTGTTTGACAAAACACAAGACCCCACATTATTTTGATAATATTAAAAGGGGGAGAATAAATTTGATGAAATAGCTCATTTAGGGGGAGTACAAACTAGGAAGCATGTATTTGGAGTATCCATTTAGGGGGAGGATGCTCATAATGCTTTTCAAATACCTATAAACACAAACACTTTTATCGTATGCTTTATTTCTTCATAGCGGATTTATTATTATCAAAACGAGAGTTTATTGGAACATACATTGCACATCTCTTAGTTTGAGAATAATAAATCCTTATTTATATTTGATCATGTTTTTTGTGTGTTTATAGTGTGCATGAACTATAGTTTTAGTACCCCAATGGAAGATAAATTGAAAAGATGAAGATGCCAAAGTTTTTGTTGCTACTGCCAGGCGGTATTGCTACCGCTAGCGATAACACTAGCTATCAGACAAAATAGGAAGGATATCAGCCAAGGAGGGAAACTGCTTAAAATGGAAGGTACAACCATCGGGCAGTACTGCTACCGCCGGACAATCACTACAACAAATTCATTATACGGTGACATTTTTATGCCTTCAGTGACGATTTTTAAGTGTCGCGTTAGTTTTTGTGATGTTTATAAAAACGTCACAAAATCGTCGTGATTGTGGTCATCACTGTAGCTCATTGCGACGCTTTCATAAAAAAAATGTCATGATTTGCAATTGCTTTATTATGAAATTTTAAAAAAACATTATGATAGATAATTGATCTATCGTGATGTTTTTTTAAAAAATGTCAAGGAAATAATAACTCTACCACTACATTTTTGTAAAATGTCACTATATTTAAAACTCTACAAACGTCACAACCTTTTGCATTTTAAGAAAAAAAACTTAAAAGAAATGGAAGTTTATGATAATCTAAACTCTAAAAAGTAATTGTGCACCTAATATCTTAATTAAAAATATAAAAGTTATTATTTTACAAACTTACTTTTGATAAATATTTGAAGTATTTTTGACATTGATACTAAGATATGTTAAAGAAATTTCTTGCAACTTGTTCCATGTAGTATATCTCTAATTATAACAAAAATAATAAAAAATTAACTGACAAATAAAAGAAGATTAATGCACACAAATTGACACCAGACCAAATTAGATTAAGGAATTGTTGCAAAAAATATTTTTTACTGATAATCATACATTACATGATTATCTACAATGATGTGCAATATTATTTAAAAGGTGGTGATAAAGCAAAACAAGTTTAAAGCTTCCTCTCTAGTGAAGTTCAGATCTTTATCGAGGGCTTCATTCTCCACTACTTTTTAGGATCCTTATGAAATTCCATGATGAACCGGATCAATGGCAAATCAACTATAAGGTGATATGCGATTAACATGCATACTGGTATACCCCTGCTTGGGGAACATCTTGTTCTTAGAAAGCTAAATAGAGTCAATTTTGTTTTAGTTAAATAGGAATCAAAAAGCAGTCAGTAAGGAAGCTTGACCACTTGTTTTCAACATTTGATTATTCCAATGTTGCAGTAAAATCATCTTAAGGCTCTGTTTGGCCTGGCAGTGGCGTTCATGAATGAGGTGGTTATGAACCATCATTTATGAACGCCCAGTATCACCTAAGGAGCTTTAAATGTTGTCATGCCAAACATTCATTCAATGATGATGTTTTTTTGTCCAAATCACGGGAGTAAAAACACTGTATCAAATGGAGCTTAAGTGTTAGAAAATTATCACAAGAAATTTTAAGTTGCTTATAGGAGTAGAGAATATGGAATAGTGGAATAACATCATACATTAATAATATAATTCAAAACAATTATAGGACAGTAAAATGGATACATTCAATAGCTCACCACTATGGGTTGAATTTATTTAACTGCTAAACAACAGATTCATTGCTATTATAACTTGATTTGAACATCAGCCTATCATTTCTTTTCAAGTTCAGTTAGTCAGCCAGAATTAATTTATAAACTTAGCAAAGTCGATATAAAAGTTGACTGTGATGAAATGAAAAGTTCTAAAATGACTAAATATTATCATTCGAAACACGAAGGGAAATAATTACAATGACAAAACAAAACCTATTTTGGATCAAAAATCCGAAGACAGAATGTACTAAGTGTCCCCTTCAATGGATTAAGTTCATGATTTGTGTTGGGTTCCTTATGGAGAACAGGAAGGCAGGGAGAAGGGCCCAAATATTGCAATCTTTACCTGAGAGAACTTGCGAACCCAGATTTCAATTAGCACTATGGATTTAGTGTCCATGAATTCGAGACCATAGATATACTCGAAGTTATCCAATAGTCACAACTGAGAAAACAAATAAATAATCCATGAAACTATCAAGAAAAAGAACTATAATTTATAAAAAACAATCTCAAGTCTACTACTTCTTAGATTCCTATTAATTTATATAAGGAGAGGAATATAAACCTTCTTATTAATTTCATTAAGGTAGAAGCCTTTTATCAATATTGATGTTATTAATCACCTCAAAAGCATACTCGAGCTCATGAAGATGAGAGGTGTGGTACTCAAACTGGAATGTGTTATCCATCAACAATGGTAGTTTTAGTGCCTCCTCTTGGTTCAGTTTGTTTATCTTGTTGTACTCGCGAACTCCTGCATGAAAAATCATAATTAAGAGTACATATATGTAATAAATTCTACATATGTGACCCTAATTAACCCAACACCATACATAGAGATAAATCTACAAAATATGCACCATTTTTAGGGTTATAAAGAGGATGGTTATTGCATCTTTTTTTTATGTACAGAAGAAGTTTATCAAATCCTTTGGGGTACATGTTAACAATGATTCGCCTGCAAATATAATATTAAATTTTTTTCATTTGACCAAGGATTTAAGTGGTGGTTTCAATAAATTATTGCATTGTTAGAAGTCGAGAGTTATTCAACACTCACAATACACACACAATGAAGAAGGTATTGTAAAATATTATCTTATTGCTTGTCTACTCCTACACAATAATAAATATCTAACAGTTAAAAAAACTTTAAAATAGTAATTAACTTCACTTCATTCCTCAACCATTTCTTTCATAAATACTCTTTACTGCGTCATTCAATCAAGTTTAATTCTTAATAACATTAAAAATATATGAGTTGTTTAGATCAATAGGATTAGATAATTATGTCACAAAATTAGAATTTCATTGAGCTGCACTATAAAGATAAAATAGACAAACCTGAAATCGACACAAGCCAAGCCATCGTCCATGAACATTCTAAGGATTTATGCTTCCAAACCAGTAGAAATAATAAAACTTAGTTTTAAACTTATAAGAGACATTTTATCATACATATTGAATATATATATCTTAGTTTAAAATACGGAGTTGATGTGCCCAAAGAAAAGAAGGTACACCATACTTGGACGAAGTTGATGAATTTTTAATCGAAAATGGTTAGGATGCCCTAGCATATATTGGGGTGGGCATTGCAGAGGAGAATGAAGATTTGGAGAAGGAAAATAACCAAAGAGAGAAACAAAGGTAAATAGTAATATCAATAGATGGAGAAGCAAAGGGGAAGGCATTGCATACATGGGTGGACTTCAACTTCAGACAGAAGACAATGATATCTAGAAGAGGAGCCTTCACTCTGTGGTATTGCTATTCGATGGACATTTCAATGGAGAAGATGGGAAAATCCTCCTTCACATGGGTAGATTTGATAAACACTCTAACAAAATGCTTGGGAATAAGAGTACCAGTTAGAAATAGGAGATACTAGAGAAATCAATTATTTGGAAACGCTGAGATGTCAATATTCGGGGAAGAGAAAACCTGACCTTAGGAAGTGTTAGGAGTCTGGTGGTATCCGCTTTCCTGGAGTTTGGCATTAATGGAGAAGGCAACAACCGCGTATTTAATCAACCCTCAACTGTACACATCATCAGGCAATCCAACGACCAGTATTCATCATTGATAAGGTCCTAATTTAGAGATATCACCAGCCGTACGATCTACTCAACAACCCAGATCATCTTATATTTTGTACCGTTTTGTTGTCTGTAACAGATAGATTTATCCTTTATATTTACCCCATGAATTGTACCGTTAATGAGTAAGAAAATATATTAAGTTTATTTTCCTGTTCATCTTCCTCCTCTGCCCAACTCTCCCCTCCTTCCCACCACCCAAACTGCTGGGCATTCTTCTCTCTTTACCTCTGCAGACTTCTCAAAATCGGCACACGTCGACCACCTCCAACATCACGCTCGGCGGGATCGCAACATCTGGTGCTCTCGTTGAGATCATTGATCCCGCTTTGCACGATGGGCGATGGACTACACTCCATATCCGACATCAAGGCGGCCCTACTGGCCGAACAGGCCACTCGTTCAACCCAGATGGAGGACATTCACCCGCGACTGATTGAGGAACTGGCCCAACACACGTAGAAGCTACAACAACAATTCACCACCGAATTACAGTCAAATTAAAATATCCTAGCCCGCTAGATCCTGGCCTCTAAGGAGGAGGCGGCCAACCAACTCGCCACCCAGACAACAACACTACAGCAGGACCTTCTACAACAATTCACGAACCTACAGAAATCTTTTGGTAAAGGGCCCAACCTAGACAAAAACCCCGTGGATTGTTGATCTCCGGACAGAGGTCAGCGTGGATTTTCTCCAGAAAAGTTACCCATCTCAATCTTCAAACCACATACTTGGATCACCTCCCATCAACAAAAAAACCTAGGTAGTTTCTGAACGACTCGGTAATTATGAGATTCCTTGCCCCCGTTTTTCCGTTGGTGATCCCATGGATTGGTTGTATGATTTACGCCGATATTTTGAATATAATGGAACTCGCACTCAAGATTATTTATTAATCGCCTCTTTCCATTTAGTCAAGCAAACCTCAAAATGGTATCAATCTACACATAAAGATCACCCGCGTAAACCTTTCCATTATTTGTCGACGCACTTAAAAAAAGATTTGGGCCCTCGCTCTATGTTAAACCAGCCGGCCTACTAACAAAGCTACACCAAACCACCACGGTTCTAAATTACAAAACTGAATTTGAAGAATTAATGACAAAGGTTCCGGGACTACACCCCGAATTCATATCCAATATATGGGTCTCAAGACTTAAAGAGCACATTCGAGGACCTGTCCAAATTGCCCGACCAGTCGAGATTCATGATGCTTATGCCATCGCATGTATGTATGAGGACCAACATAACATAAATTATAAAAACAACACCCCCACGTTTCACAACCATGCCCCCTTCATGAGGGACCACAATCGACCACCAAACAACTTCAAACCCAAGTACCCACCTATTAAACGCCTCACACCAGCCGAACTACAAGCTAGGTGCGATAAGGGACTATGTTATAATTGCGATGAATGGTTTCACACAGGACATAGATGTAAGGGGCGAGGGGCCTTGTTGTACCTAGTTGGCACAAAGGAACCCGAGGACTTGGACGAAATCGATCCTGACGATTGTAACACTCCAAGTCAGTACAACTTGTTAGTCGACCTGAGATCGATGAAGATCGTCGAGCTAAGCCTCACGGCCTGGGACACGGGCGTGTCCAAGGCCGTGTCCTGCTGAGTTAGACGTGGTTCCGTCAGGTCGACGAAAATGCATTCGACGATCCTCGAAGTTGTCGAGTGTGGAACACGACCTGTGACACGGGCGTGTACAAGGCCCTGTTCTTCTCTGGGTACTTGAGTGTGGCGTAGGACGGTCTTGAGTCTGGCGCAAGGCGGTCTTGAGTGGGGGCACACGGCCTGTGACACGAGCGTGTCCCGGGCCGTGTACTATGAGTTCATCGAAATGCACTCGACAAAATGCACTCAATGATCTTTGAGAGGAAAGATATGTTGGGCACACGGCCTGTGATATAGGTGTGTCAAGGTCCGTGTCCTTCTCTGTGTTTGGCTAAGTCTGTGAGGACTGCTGAACACGGGCTAAACACGGGCATGTCTGAAGCTGTGTCCAGCACACAACCTGTGACATGGGCGTGTCACAGGGCTATGTCCTGGTCGGGTCAAGTCGGTTTCTTTTCTTCTTAAGGCATAGGGCCTGTGACATGGGCGTGTCACAGGTCGTGTTCAGCCCAGGAATATGCTTTTCATGGTGATTCATGGCCGTTCATTTCCTTCAATTAGGATCCAACGGTCCAGAACTATCCCTGCTATTTTAAGGCCAGGAGTTAAGGGATAAACTCTCATTAATCAAATCCCTTTCTCTTTCTAAAGAGTTAGAGAGTGGGAGAGCAAGGAAGGGGGAGGAGGAGGAATCCGGCTGCCGGTGGAGCTTTAGATCCCCGAATTGCGAGCTGAGTCCAGCTCTGTGGAGTCAAGGTCGTTGTGGTGCTTTTCATCTGACTAGTTTTCCATGGCTCCAAAGAGATCTTAATGGTTAATGATCTTCCTTCTTATACATGCGAAGTCTTTATTTTGGCATGTACATGGATTTGCCCTACCAAAAGGTGGATTATTGAGGGATTTCCCTTAGGTTGATTCTTGAAATCCCCAACAAGTCTGTATATAGATCCGGAAATGTGTAGTACGGAATTAGCATTCTGTGTGAAGCCCATGTGGACAGGTTGGTCTTGATTGGTGATGTTCCATTTTGCACACCGGAGAAGACTCCGCGTTTAAACGGGTAGTTTGTGGAGTCGGTGGGTGATTGATATTTTATCCACCCTAGCGCGTGTTTCCAATTGATGATGCAAGTATACCTATCATTCGGAGTATAGAATCAAGTGTCGTATTTAAACTCGGGGTTGTCGAGTACTTGTACTCACAAGGGAAACTATTATTTTATCGGAAGGAAAATTTGGTTTTCATTTTTAAACGGAAAAAGAAGCGTTATACTAAAGAAGAGAAATTCAAATATGTGGAAGCTAGCACTTGATCTAGAATCCCCTTGGACTAAAATAAATCTTCTTGAAAAATAAAGTAATGCAAGTTCTTATCTACTCGCTCGACTGTGGAGGTTCCTAAAGCAAAAAAGCGTCTCTGTCGAGCTCATGCTTCTGACTAACCTTAGGTTGATCGATTAAGACCTTTCGGCCAGTCGAAACCCCTAAGCTTGCTTTAGGTTGTGAACCCCTCTATTGGATTTGACTCCAATCCGGAAGATTTATGTCATCCTCTCTCGAGGAGTGCATTTAACTCCTTTTATCTTTGAGTGATCTCCTCGTATACGCAACCTCACGGTCATTTAGGATACGGATCTTAGATCGAAACTCATATCCGCGTAATATGAATTCGATGAAATAAAAATCAAAGATAAATCGTAGCGAGTAAAATTAAGAACAAGACATTTGATAAAAGAAGGAGAAGATTTTATTTTATTCCAAGGTTCATCATGATCAAGTGCTAAAAGGAAGTTAGCTACTCATCATGATTAGGGAATTACAAAATAAAGTAGAGAGAGACATGATGAAAATAAAAGCTAGTAGAATTAAAAGTAACAACAATAGTAATCTATACTAGTAATGGAAATACAGCAAAAGAAAAGAGAAAATTACAAGACTCCAACTCCCAAAATTTGACTCCTGAGAATCTGAAGCTGTCTAAAATTTATAGGGAAAATTTCTGTTTGGTCATAGGCTTGCCCTTTCACACTCTCGCCACAGCACTAGTTTAACTTAAAAACATAAATTAATAGAACTTATTTAGGTTGAAATGTAGGCTTAGGTTTTTTGTTAGGGTGGTCAAAGATAAAAATGATGGCTTATCACACCAAAACCTAGAGAAAGCTTTTACATAAAAATTTGCTATGGCTTTAAGAAGTAGCCAAATTCCTAATTCTTTTGTTTCTTTTCTTATTTTTTTTAACTCTCGCATCATATTGAAATTTTTTCTACCTCTTCATTTTTTTAATGATAATTTTTTTCTTTATTTTGAAGAGAAGAATAAATCAACTTTATTTTTTTTATAAGAAAAGAGTCACCAAAAATAAAAGGCTCCTAATCACTCACAAACCATGTTTGTAAATCTATGTTCAAGCTTGGTCTTAGGTGTGCAATTAGGTTGCTTTTTAGGCTTTGGTAAAATGCTTGGTGGAGCTAAAACAAAAGAAGAGGGAAATAGGCTCAAAATGGCTTAACAAAGATAAAAATTTTAGGTACAGGTACAAAAGCTCAAACTGGCCAAAAGAAGTGCCTAAATCATATTTATGCCAATGAGTCTAACTTATGCAAAGTCTTGAGAATAGTTAGAGGGCAAGTTTTAGACATCGAGAAAGAATACCTCTCTCTTGATTCGCGAAATATTTCTCTAGTAAACTTCTACTTACTCACCTAAAGTATTTTCAAGTTTTACCGGTTTTCAAAATTAAAGTAAAATAAAATATTTCCACGCATTTAGATAAATGAAAATCTAATTATATGCTGAATATTTAAATTTACATAAAATTCTACTTACATGTGCACTTGAATAGAAACACAACATTGCCAACAGTTTCACTCCAAAATTCAAAATTCAATTAGAACATTAAAATCTCTAAACACTATAAACAAGTTGGATTACTAGGAATTTTGCATGTGAACAAATATAGAAATAATGACTTCTGTAATTAAAAATTAAACCCAATTTTTTTTGTTACTTCCTAGACTTCCCGAGGTATACCCTGTGAAGGGCTCTCACCGGTACTAGGAGGTAAGATAAGGTGATATCCCAAACATCCCTTTCTAAGAAATTTAATTTTCGATTTTCTAAATTTTTTTTGGTTTTTGTAATTTTTGAAAAACAAAATTTTAAGAAATTTTTTTTTTGAGTTTTAAAATTTTTTTTTTTTTGGTTTTTGTTTTAATAATTTTTTTTGAAATATTTTTGTATGTTTTGCTTCAGAAATATCCCTCCCCCATACTTAAGCAATACATTGTCCCCAATGTAAAAAATAAAGGAAAGAAAGGAAAAGAGACTTCCCTGGAAATGCAAGCCAACATCAAAAGATACCTATAAAAGAGGAGTAAAGTAAAACATAATATTTTATAGATTTTTTGGATTTTTTTTCATAATAAAACAACTACATGAAAATAAAACAAAGATACAGATACAGAGAGGTGACCCTCTACAAGTCCAAAGAAATGAAAAGGCAGCTACTCCTGGTCAGAAGCGTCCTCGTGCTCCTGATAGAAAGTCCGCATGTTTGCGAGCTCGCGAGTAATATGTGCCATGGAAGAAGCATGGTTTCGCTCGAGCAGGGCAAAGCGCGCATCAAAAGAATCAAAGTGACCGTCAAAATGGGTTTGCATCTGGTCTATGCGAGTATGTAGCAAGCCAAATTGCTGATCCCAATAATTTGGAAGATCGGGCGTCGGAGCAGAGTGCAGCGGTGGTGGCGGAATCTGGGGGGAATGATGAGTACCGCTGGGACCAGCACCATGATCAAGATAAAGATCCCCGCCACCAACTAACGGGGGAATAGCCTCAAACTCACCGTCGCATCGGCGAGCTAAGCTAATAGCCTGAAGGGTCGAGAACTAAAGAGGCTGCGGCATTTGCTTGCAAGTGAGCCACGGAAGAGCAGCCCACACGTCGGTCTGCTTGGCAAGGAAAGTGATGAAATTCTTGCCGTGCACTGCTCCCAGTCTCATATTTTCGGCCTGGTGCCGAAAGAAAATGGCGAGCATGTAACCAAGGTTGAGTGGGACCTGGTAAAACATACTATACAAGTATAGTAAGTCCGCCCGAGTCACCACGCCGTGGCTATTGCAGCGTCCGGAAAGGGTAAAAATGATATGGTTGTGTAGAATGCGCAAAGCGGGGGAGATGAGGTGGCTACCCTTAGAATTCTTTGGGGTGTACGGGGCGACGTCATTACTAATTTCTGACCAAAAAGTGAGGAGGTTGAAGTTGGGAGGGAAATCAATTTTTAGGTCGAGGTAGGTGGGGGAAGTGGAAAAGGCCTCCGAGCAAAAGCCCATGACGACATTGAGTTAGCGGATGGTGAGCTGGTGCATCATCCCGCCCATGCGAAAGATGATGAAATCATCTTGTGCTGCCCAACGAAACTAAAAAGAGGCCAAAAACTCAATGATGGGTTCGAGGAAAGCAGGTTCAGAAATGGAGAAGAGGGGAGCCCATCCCGCGGTGGATAGAAATCCCTGAACTAGCTCCGCCGCTCCGAAGGTGGCAAGGATGGCCCAATCCAAGATGCGGAAAATTCCAAAGGGTTTGGCGCGCAGCCGTTCGCTCCGATCTCGTTGCGTTGCGTTCTCGAAAAGGAGCATGGCCTCCGCCGAGGCAGGATCAGTGGGATGCTCGGAGGAACAAGCCGAGGAATGAGGGTGGTGGCGAGGCATGGTGAGAAAGAGGGAAGAAATTTAGCCACAAGGAGAGGGGAAGAGAAGGTTTGAAGGATGGAAAGTGTGGAGAGAAGAGAAGGGAAAAATTCCTATTTATAGGAGTTTTCGGGTCGGTCACGCCCCCATGGCACGCCCATGACAGGGGGTGTGACAAGCTTGGGTCAAAGCAGAAAGGAATCCGAGGCAGACTGCCTCGGATTCGTAGTTCACGCCCCAGATTCACGCCCGTGACTCTCAGAGTCACGCCCGTGAATCTGGGAGTGTAAGGGGAATCCTATGTAGGCGCGCTGGAATCCGAGGCACCGGCCTCAGATTCTACTGTCATGCCCAAATGTCACGCCCGTGACACTGGGCGTGTTGGTCAAATAAGACCTGCAAAAGGGAATCTGAGGCGCACATTGGTCAACGCCTCGGATACGCTCGACACGTTCATGTCATGCCCTTGACCATGATGGTCACGCCCGTGTCATGCCCGAAAGATGGACGATAAACCCGAGGGAGGAGGAACATCCCGCCGGCTAGGCTAAACACGCCCTGGACACGCCCGTGACCCGAAGGTCACGCCCGTGACAGGAGCATGTACGAGAGAAAAAAAACTAAATTTTTTTTGCTTTGGTTTTATATATATATATATACTAATTTGTTAAATATCCAAATAAACTAGAATAAAATAAAGGTTACCGACTTGAAGAATTACGTAGACTTGACGCTCGCCCCGACCCGATCGTCATGCAGCGATGTCCTCCAAGCCTGTAAAAAAACTTAAAAAGAAAATTAGAAAATAATAAAAAGAAAAGATAACCGTGGGGTGCCTCCCACGAGCGCTTTGTTTATGGTCGTTGAGCTCGACTATAATGATGCGCGCTATGTTATGGGTTTTTCGGAAATATAAACCGACGCATGAACAGGAAGTTTGGGGCTCTCTACTAGAGATAGATATTGTAAATGATCTAACACGTATTCATGTTCTAAAGTAGGAGATTCCTCAAACGACGTTCTTAAAGGGTCACTATCTAAGTCAGGAGTCGCGAACGTAGGTGCGCGTGTGACCAAATGACTATCACTAATTTCATGAGAAATTAGATTTAAAGTTTCAAAATTTTCATCCTAAAAAATAGGTGAATTTGGTTTTTCAGAAAATAAAATGGAGTCTTCTTCAGGAGAAGCCTCTAAATGGTAGCATGAGTCGTCATGTGATAGCGAATGTTTAATAGACGAGTCAATAGTAAAAGTTACTTCTTCATCTCCGACTCTAAGGAGAAGTTTACCGTTACTAACATCGATAATGGCGCGCACAGTGGCAAGAAAAGGGCGACCGAGAATGAGTGGTACCTCGGTGTCCTCCTCGAAGTCAAAGATGACGAAATCTATCGGAAAGATAAATTTGTCAACTTTGACAAGCACATCTTATATGATCCCCATAGGGAGCTTGACAGACCGATCTGCCAATTGAACGCTCATTCTTGTGGGTTTAGGCTCTCCTTATCCCAACTTTTTCATTAAAGAATAAGGCATTAAATTAATAGAGGCGCCTAGATCGGCTAGCGCACGTTTTACCAATAAATCAATAAATTGACATGGAATAGAGAAACTTCCAGGATCGGGTAATTTCTTAGGTAATTTATTGAGTAAAACAGCCGAACACTCTGCGTTCAATTGAACCGTAGAGATATCCTCAAGTTTCTTTTTATTAGACAAAAGATCCTTGAGGTATTTAGCATATTTCGGCATTTGTGTGATGACTTCGAAAAACGGTAAATTAATTTGAATTTTTCTAAACATATCTAAAAATTTACCATGATGTTCATCCACCCGGTCTTTTAGCATTCTAGAAGGATAGGGAAGAGGTGGTTGATAAGCTTTTGGTTTATTATAACTAGAAGGCTTAATCAGAGGAGAAGATGAAGAAATTGTTACGTCCGTATCAACCGGTATTGGAGAAGTTGTTACCTCCTTCCCGCTCCGTAGAGTGATGGCTTTAACTTGCTCCCTTGGGTTGGGCTCCGTATTGCCCAGTAGCACTCCTTGTTGGCGAGGAGAGTATTTTTGCAGTTTGCCCAATTTGGTTCTTTAAATTACGAAGAGATCCGGTGAGAATCCGGATGTTGGCATCATTTGTACTTGTATATTTGGTGAGCAACTCCTCAAAATTGGGAGCTTTTGGAGCTTGTGGTGGAAAATAACCGGGAGGGATGGTGTTAGGTGGGCGAGCCGCGTTCCCCGGATTACTCTAAGAGAAGTTGGGGTGGTTCCTTATACCCGGGTGATAGGTATTACCAAAATTAGTATTACCTGGATTAAAGGGTGGCCGATTCGGATTTCCCATATAATCCACATGCTCGGCCAACGTAGTGGGAGAGTGGAAAGATGTAGGATCCCAGGTAGGTGTAGAAGAGGAAGCAGACATCTCTTCTAATATTTTGTTTAGTATCTCAACCTGGAGAGATAGATTGGAGACCGTATCAATTTCATACATCCCGGCCGATTTATGTGGTTTAGACCGAGGTGTACTCCATTGATAGGTATTCAAAGCCATACCTTCTATAAGCTCTTGGGCGGCCGCAAGTGTTTTGTTATTAAGCATTCCACCGGCGGCGGCATCGATATGTTGCCTAGTTTGAGAATTTAGGCCGTTATAGAAGGTTTGGATTTGTAACCAATCTGGAATTGCATGATGAGGACATCGACGAAGCAATTCCTTAAAACGCTCCCAAGTATCATATAACGTTTCCGAATCAAGTTGGGAGAAATAAGTAATATCATTGCGCAATTTGGCCGTTTTAGCTGGCGGAAAGTATTTCGTAAGAAATCTTTCCGTCATTTGAGCCTATGTTGTGATTGATCCTCTTGGTAGAGAACTCAACCATTGCTTGGCTTTAATGCGCAATGTAAATGGAAATAACCTTAGTCGGATGGCATCATCGGATACACCATTAATTTTAAAAGTATCGCATATTTCTAAGAAATTAGAAATATGCGCGTTTGGATCTTCATCTTGAAGCCCATCAAATTGTACATATTGTTGTACCATTTGGATGATGCTTGACTTCAACTCAAAGTTATTGGGGGAAATAGCGAGGCGAACAATACTAGATTGAGCCTCGTCCATGTTTGGACAGGCATAATAGGACATAGTCCGTTGTTCAACCGCATTTGGCTCACCCATATTGGAAGAAGAAGAAGAAGGAGATCTAGGAGAATGAGAAGTAGAACTAAATGAAGAAGGAGAAGAAGAAGGCGGTGACGGAGAGAGAATTAATGAAGGATTAGGAGTGTCTCCTAAGGATTCCGTATCTTGAAAATTTGGAACTCGAAATCGTAAGCGGTTCCGAAGGGTTCGCTCGATTTCCGGATTCAAATAAAAAAGAGGTGACGGATTCCCTCGGGTCATACACAAAAACAAAACAAAAGATAAAAGTTTTAAGATTTAAAAATTTATAATATAAAATTTCCCGAACTTCCCAAGGGCTACCTAGTGACGGGTTTGTAAGGTACTAGGCGGTATTGCGGGATAAAAACCCGGCACGGCCCTTTCGCAAGAAATTTTAATTATAAAAATTTAACAATAAAACTTTCAAATAAAACAAATTTTTTTAAAACAAAAAGTAAAATGATAAAACTAATAGCTCCTTGCTTTCAAAATATCAACAAAGAAGAGTCCCTGGCAACAGCGCCAAGAACTTGATGGATATTTTCTCCACGCTAGTGCGTGTATCCAATTGATGATGCTAGTATACTTATCGTTCGGAGTATAGAATCATGTGTCGTATTTAAACTCAGGGCTGTCGAGTACTTGTACTCACAAGGGAAACTATTATCTTATCGGAAGGAAGATTTGGTTTTCGTTTTTAAACAGAAAAAGAAGCGTTATACTAAAGAAGAGAAATTAAAATATGAGGAAGCTAGCACTTGATCTAGAATCCCCTTGGACTAAAATAAATCTTCTTGAAAAATAAAGTAATGCAAGTTCTTATCTGTAAGACCCCCCTCCCGGAACACAGAATACGGCACGAGAGGAGTCTTATGCCCAGAACAGCCGCCTTGCGGTAACACTAACACTCGGGTCAGCATGTACCACAAGACGTCTATCCTGCCGGCTTCAACCAATATCAACATATAAATGCCAACCCAACCATAATAATAAAAGAAGTAAACTCACACCAAGCATAAGTCCATAAGTACAGCAAAAGAGAACCTAAACAAGCTTCTACATAATCAGAGTACGTAAATAGAATTGCCCTGAAGGGCTACAACAAAATCTCTCTCACTCACATCTGTAACCGACGGTAGCGACGGTACCATCCCCTCAGGCCCTGTCGTCCTGGCCTGGCTGTCCAGCTGCATAGCCTGCTGCTCCACCTATGGGGTTTCCTCCTAAAAAGGAAGACATAGCAACTATTATTCATAAAGACTAAGTGGCTTCACGTCTGCTCCCCCGGCGACTCCTCGACACCGGGCAGAGAAAGGAACAGGTACAATATATATAAAACAGTAGTACAAGCAGGTGAAGTAAGTATACAAATCAAAGGTAGCAATAAAAGTAGTGTATAAATGAACAAGCTCTTATTCTATAATTCTACCATCTACAGCAGCAAGAGAGTATAATGTTATAACAGTAAGTAACTCAACTTATATGGATGCCCATACAAGCATAGAAGTTGAGGGTAGTTCAGCAATAAGTAACTCATCGTATATGAGTGCCCATACAAATTTATACGATGAGGGTCTTGTGTATGTAATGAAGTGCAATGCTATGTATGCAATGCAATGTCACACCCATGATAAAGCACATGCAATCGCTATGTCGACACAGACTTATAGTTCCCACTATTCGAGCAGGTAGCTAACCTCTCGGGCGTCAACCGTCGTGGCCAAACGGTGACAGTAGAGCGGGCATCTCCACTACTAGGCTTGTCTCCACACTACCTGGCCTAGGTCTCCGTACGCCTCAATGCTAAGAACACAACAGCGGAATTCACATGCGTACTATGGCTCAGCGGGTTCTCTTGGGTAAATGAGCACCAAGATCCTAGCCCCGAACTGGCCTATGCGTGACACGGAAGGAGCCTCGGAAATGAACACGAGGACCAAGCCCAACCGTTCACTTGGCATGGAAGGAGCCTCAGGACGTGAACACCGAGTACCAAGCCCAACCGTCAAAGGTCTTGCTGTCAACTCCCATCGGTGTGACGATTGGCAAGCCCGTAGACCTGCCACACTATCCTTAACCCGGGATTACGACACCACGTGTCGACTCACACCATATGCAATTCCATAATATTGTGGCATGGAAGGATCCTCGGGACGTGAAACCGAGGACCAAGCCCAACCATCCATCAAATGCGGAAGGAGCCTCGGGACATGAACACCGAGGGCCAAGCCCAACCGTCCGACTTTACTCATCTCAATCTCATTCCAACTAGTGACGGTCAACACCGCACTTGTTACTTCCACAATGCTACCCGTAGGGAGACGACACTCTAAGCATTGGATTACTAATTCCCTTTTATCCATTCAACATACATCATGGCCATAGTTAAATCATTTATACATCTATCAATTTATAACTACCCATTTATATCAAGCTCTTTCCTTCAATTAAGCTTGTCCACAACTCGTTATACAAATTCAGATTTATAACCTCAACTTGTCATATCACTATGATGATTATGTCGAAAGAGTTCACCCAAGCCTCGAGTTGGATCGCAACATTAAATTCCACTAAATCGCATTCCACGTTACACAGCCCAGAATTTAGGTGCAGCCTTAATCCGGGCAGCAACTTCGACCAAGGATTCTCGAGGCTACAGAAATCAGACGAGTGCGTGTAACAACTCGTTGGAAAGATAATTTCAATGTCTAGAACTTTCGTGTTTAGACGAAAGCCCAAATTTGATCGCATCACACCATAAATTCACTCGAAGCCTGCTGCGTACAGGATACAGATTTCTTGGATGGAATTTCCCCCAATCGCAGCAGATTCGAACTGACTTTCCTGTGGCTACAGGTATCGCCTGGAAACGTGCAACCACTCGTTGGAAAGATAATTTCAAGGGATAGGACTTTCATGTTGAGTCGAAAACCCAGATCTGGCGAGAACACCCCTGAGATTGGCCACGAAGATCGCTGTGTGTAGAAATAAGATTTCTGCACGCATCTTAAGGTGAGATGAACGGCATCCGTTCATCTTCCTCCTTGCACCAATCTCCCAAAAACTCCTCCAGAAAATCGTCCACCCTTATTCACCCTCATGAAGTTATATTTCTCTACAAATCCCTCTCTCACCTTCACTTTGAACAATGAGGAGGGTGAAGACACCTAAACCTAGATTTACAAATCTAGGCATGGCTTCCCTAGGAAATCATCTCCTCACCATCAAGACTCTATGGAGTCGATATCTCTCCTAGAATATAACTACAGATCTTGTACCAAGGGAGAGGGGAGGAAGCTTAACTCATTTCTAGCGCTACCATCATTCCCGGCCATGGATCAAGTCATCCTTCTTTGCGGCATCTCTTGCTTGGTGCCGTTGTTCTTCACGACAAAGGAAGGAGAGAGAGAGAGAGAGAGAAAGAGAGAGAGAGAAGGCCGCCTCTAGGAGTTCCGATGGCTTCCCTTGGATCGGTCGGTTTTGCGAGGTCCGCGATGACGGCAAGATCGATCGGCAAGGATGGCTAGGGTTCGGCTTTATCCTCTCTTTTAAACCGAAGTATTAGGTTAAATCCTTCTGCCATGTGTCACCCTCTGATTGGACCGCCCAAATTAGGTCATACTTGAAATGACTAGTCCAAGGAATCATCCAGCACGAATCCCGAAGTCCGGTTCGGTCTGCCTGTACAAGCCGGCGAATCTGCCTGGGCGAAGAAACCGCACAAGTCAAATTCGACGGGAATCAAATGTCATTCTCGACGATCGGTGAGAATCTCTGAGCATTCTCGACGAATTCGACGGGTATCTATAATGATACCCGGCGAATTTCACTTAGCCAACTTATCAGAAATCTTGGCGTTGAGTGCAATGAGTATAAGTCAGCGATACTCGACGATCAAAGGGTATCACCGGGCATTCTCGACGATCGGTGAGAATCGCCGGGCATTCTCGACGAATTCATCGGGTATCAACAATGATACTTGGCGAATTTCACTTAGCCAACTTATCAGAAATCCTGGCGTTGAGTGCGTTGAGTATCAGTCAGCGATACTCGATGATCGGTGGGTATCACCGGGCATTCTCGACGATCGGTGAGAATCGCCGGGCATTCTCGACGAATTCGTCCGGTATCAACAATGATACCCGACGAATTTCACTTTGCCAACTTGAGTGCGTTGAGTATCAGTTAGCGATACTCGACGATTGGTGTGTATCACCGAGCATTCTCGACGTTCAGCGAGAATCCCCAGGCATTCTCGACGAATTCGTCGGGTATCAACATTGATACCCGGCGAATTTCCCTTTGGCCATTTCCTTTCGATCCGTTGGGTATCACTCAACCCTACACTCCATTAACCGCACTTGACACCTATTGCTAGTGCACCCCGAGCCCGAGTCAAGTCTCTTGACTCAAAACTCGTGCGAGGGGACTAGCGCGAATTGGGACGTTACAAATCCTATAAACAAAATAAATGATTTCGTCCCCGAAATCAGGCTGAGGTCATGGGGAGTAAAGTACAAAATAATATGCGCTATAAAATGTTACCTTTGGAGAATAGCTCAGGGTAGCGCTTCTGCATCAAGTCCATTGGCTCCCAAGTAAATTCTTCCTTCCCATGATTAGACCATAACACTTTTACCAGAGACACACTTTTGCGGCGCAAGGTTCTTATTTCTTTATCAACGATCCGCACCGGCTCCAGTCGCAAAGATCTGTAAGACGCCACAGTACCATCAGTTGTGGGGATGTATTGTTCGGGCCGCAACAGTGCCTTCCGTAGCGACGATACATAGAACACATCGTGGAGGTTTTCTAGCTCGGGCGGTAGCTCCAGCCGATAGGCCAAAGGGCCAATCCTTTCCACTATGACATAGGGTCCAACAAACCGTGGGCTGAGCTTCTTCACTCCCCGCACCCGTGACACTCCATGCATCGGTCGGATTTTCAGGAACACTTTATCACCCACTTGAAACTCCACCATACGGTGCCTTGCATTATAATACTTCGCCTGCCGACTTTGATCCTCCAGCATGCTATCCCTTATCAGCCTAACCACCGCATCCGTGTCGTCTATATATTCAACACCCAAAGTCTTCGGGTCTTCATCTTGTACCCAAGACAAGGGGGTTCTACACCTTCTTCCATAAAGGGCTTCATGGGGCGCCATGCCAATGCTAGCTTGATGGCTGTTATTGTAGGAGAATTCAACTAAGGGCAAGAGTCTTTCCCACGGCTCTCCCCTATCTATCACACACAACCTCAACAAATCCTCCAATGTTCGGATGGTCCGCTCAGACTGCCCGTCAGTCTGTAGATGAAATGCGGTGCTGAAGGTAAGGCGCGAACCCAAATACGCATGTACCGCCTTCCACTCCTTGGAGGTAAAATAACCATCACGGTTCGAAACTATCGTCTTAGGTACGCCGTGATACCGTACAAACTGCTCCACAAAAAGGCGTACTAAGACATCCACATGAGCCTCCTTCTTCATAGGGATGAACTGGGCAACTTTCGTCAGGCGATCAACGATCACCCACACTGAATCATTTCCTGAGCGGGAGCGAGGTAGTCCATGTACGAAGTCCATGGAAATATCCTTGAACTTCCACTCGGGGATTGGCAACGACTGTAACAGGCCACCGGGACTCCTGCACTCCGCCTTCACTCTTTGGAGGTAAAACGACCATCACGGTCTGAAACTATCGTCTTAGGTACGCCGTGATACCGTACAAACTGCTCCACAAAAAGGCGTACTAAGACATCCACATGAACCTCCTTCTTCATAGGGATGAACCGGGCAACTTTCGTCAGGCGATCAACGATCACCCACACTGAATCATTTCTTGAGCGGGAGCGAGGTAGCCCTTGTATGAAGTCCATGGAAATATCCTCGAACTTCCACTCAGGGATTGGCAACGACTGCAACCGGCCACCGGGAGTCCGTCACTCCGCCTTCACTCTTTGGCAGGCTTCACAATGCGTGACAAAGTACCGGACGTCCTTCTTCATTCCTGGCCAGCACATCGTCTTCCGTAAGCCGGCGTACATCTTTGAAATTCCCGGATGCACGGAATATTGAGAGCAATGTGCTTCTCTCAAGATATCCTCCCGGATTCTACCACCTTTGGGAATGTAGAGCAGGCCACGAAAGTAGACGAGGTCGTCCTTTAGTGTGTACTCGTTAGTAGTCCCGTCTTCGATTAACTTTATTGCTGGGGCCAAAGCCGCATCCAATCCTTGCTCCTCTCGGATCCGGTCCCGGATATCAAAAACTATGCTCATGCTTGACAAGTACTCCGTATATTCCGCCGAAGAAGCCTTAAATATTAAGGTAATGTCCATCTCCTAAATCATCCGTGCCAACTCCATGATCATCAACCGAGACTCTGGGCTCGAGCCGGGTACTTTCCTACTCAACGCATCGGCTACCGAGTTCGCTTTTCTGGGGTGGTAGTTCAAGGTGAACTCATAGTCGCATAGAAACTCTAACCACCGCCGTTGTCTTAAGTTCAATTCCTTCTGGGTATGGACGTACTTCAAGTTTTTATGATCCGAGAAGATTTTGCAGTGGACACCGTATAGATAATGCCTCCATACCTTCAAGGCGAACACCACTGCTCCTAGCTCCAAATCTTGCACCGGATAATTTAATTCATGCTTCTTCAATTGTCTTGAAGCATAAGCAATTACGTGCCCGTGCTGCATCAACACCGCTCCCAACCCCTGATAAGACGTGTCTGTGTAAACTTGGAATCCTTCCTTCCCACATGGAGGGACAAGTATGAGGGCGGAGGTAAGTCTATCCTTCAATTCCTGGAATGCCGCTTCACATTGGAGTGTCCACTCAAATGGCACACCATTCTTTTTCAAAGAAGTAAGGGGGAGGTCAATCTTTGAGAATCCTTTTACGAACTTGCGGTAGTATCCGGCAAGTCCAAGAAAACTCCTCACATCGGCCGCCGACCTCAAGGGTGACCACTCCTTCACGGCACGCACCTTAGCCGGATCCACAACTAGTCCAGCCCCACTAATTACATGACCCAAGAAATCCACTTCCCTAAGCCAGAATTCACACTTGCTAAACTTGGCGAACAAGGCGTGTTCTTTTAACTTTTCCAGAACTAAGGCCAAATGTCCGGCATGTTCTTCCTCCGTCTTCGAGTAGACTAAGATGTCGTCAATGAACACAATGACAAAGACATCTAAGTTGGGCTCAAATACTTTATTCATCAAGCTCATGAAAGCTTATGGGGCATTTGTGAGCCCAAACGACATCACTGTGAACTCATATAAGCCGTACCTTGAGCTGAAAGCTGTTTTCTGAATATCATCCTCTTGTATTCTCAATTGGTAATACCTCGAGCGCAAATCTAGCTTGGAGAACCAATGTCCTCCCACCAGTTGGTCGAACAACTCATCGATCTGAGGTAACGGATAGGTGTTCCGTACCGTCAGTCGGTAGAGTTCCCGATAGTCTATACATAAACGCAGGGTTCCATCTTTCTTCTTAATGAATAGAACAGGGGCTCCCCAAGGTGATGAGCTGGGGCGAACAAACCCTTATTCTACAAACTCCTGCAGTTGAACTCTCAACTCCGCGAGTTCTTTTGGGGCCATCCGATAAGGGGTCCTGGAGACAGGCTTAGCTCCTTATACAAGCTTAATCTGAAAATCCACTTCTCTATGTGGGGGTAACCCTGGCAATTTCTCAGGAAATACCTCAGGGAAATCTCGTGCTACCCGCACATCCTTCACATCTACCTTCATCTCCTTTAGTTCGAAACATATCATGTAGACTTCATCCCCTCTCATATGAGCTTTCAAGGTCTGGATTGAGGATAACAATATTCGTGGTGCGAAATTTATACCTTGGAAGACTATATCAGTATCCTCATGTCTCAAATAGATGTGCTTCCCCGCAAAGTCGATTCTTGCATGGTGTCAATCCAGCCACTCCATGCCCAGAATGAGGTCAAATTCTTGTATTCTCAAAATTGTGGCAGGGGTATCGAAGGTCTTTCCCCCAATGGTTATCTCCAACTCATACTTCGCGGTTGTCGTCATCTCAGATCCGTCTAGGAGGCGTACTCTTCGAGCAATACCAGTGAAATATTGCACTCCGTGTATGTCCTTGATGAAGTCTTCAGACACGAAGGAATGTGAGGCACCGGTGTCAAATAACGTATAAGCCGGTTTCCCGCCGACCATCACGGTGCCTCAGTGTCATTTAATAATACTCAAGCTAGAGCTCTAGTATATCTTAAGTCACTAGAGGATATTAATGGAAGCAAAATGGCTAATTCAAATCGTACCTACAATCATCTCCTGATGATTCTGCTCTTGAGTCATATCCAAGGCATACATCTGATCCCGAGCGGGTCCGAGGTTTCTTCCTCGTGGTCCTCTTCCTCAACCACGCACATGCCCTCTCCCCCGCGGGGCTGCTGGACGAAAAACAAAAGGTGCATCTCCAAACAGTTGCGGGCAGTAGCGTTGAATGTGGCCCGGTTGGTTGCATTCAAAGCACACTCGTTCCTGCCTTCCGCCGTGTTGCTGAAATTGTTGAGGTGGAGGTAATGCTGGCGGTTGCAGAATCGGGCGCTCCTCTCTAAAGTTCTGGGGGAAACTCCCGCCACCCCTCTGATATCCTCTTCCTCTTCTATTATCAAATCTCCTTCTGTTGCTGGGGCCAGCTTCCATCACGCCCTCCGCTTGCCTCTTACCACTTCCCAAGTGGTCCGCTTCCAATCTCTTTGCCATATTGATAATCTCTGCCAGACTAGCGTCCGCTGTAAACAAAAGGGCTTGCCTTAGGGGATCTCTCAAGCCTTTGTAGAATCATTTGGCGTACCCTCTATCATCCAACTCATAGGAGTCAGCGAATCTAGCCAAGTGCTGAAACTCCCGTTGGTACTCTGTCACCGACATGGACCCTTGCTTTAGTTGCAGAAATCTCTCTTCAAGACCATCCCGAGCGGCCGAGGGGATGAAATGCTCTAAAAAGTCTTCAAAGAATTCGCTCTAACTAATGTCCGTGTACACTCTTCCATGAAAAGTGGAGCCCATGAGGGACTTCCACCACCTTTTGGCATGCAGTTCTAAGAGTGTCACCACAAGGGTCACCGCCATATTGTTTGGACATCTTATTCCTGCCAATAATTCTTGTATAGTGTCGAGCCACTCTTCCGTACGCACCGCCGACTCTGTCCCAATATAAGCGGGAGGGGAGAGAGCTCGGAATGTGCTTAACCAACTAGATCCCAGACCCTGTTGTTGTACAGGTTCCTGCTGAGATTGGGACCTAAAGGCATCCAAAATAGCTGTGAGCGTCTACCCCAGCTCTGATTGTTGGAATTGTGTAGGCACGGACGGGGCGGGGGTGCCCCTCACTGGCTCAATATGTACTGGGATCTACACATAGGGTACAAACCTAAGGTTAGGTTTGCTAATCTAAGGTTAAAGATGGACACGCTAAGTGTGAATTACATATGGGCACACCACTGCTTCCACGAAGTCAGTTTGTCCCCAAACTGACTAATCAAACGGGGGTGGCACCATTGTTAAGTGACTTTCTCCTTGGAGGATCCTAGCAAGCTGATACCATTTGTAAGACCCCCCTCCCGGAACACAGAACACGACACGAGAGGGGTCTTATGCCCAGAACAGCCGCCTTGCGGTAACACTAACACTTGGGTCAGCCTGTACCACAAGACGCCTATCCTGCCAGCTTAAACCAATATCAACATATAAATGTCAATCAAACCATAATAATAAAAGAAGTCAACCCACACCAAGCATAAGTCCATAAGTACAGCAAAAGAGAAGCTAAACAAGCTTCTACATAATCAGGGTACGTAAATAGAATTGCCCCGAAGGGCTACAACAAAATCTCTCTCACTCACATCTGTAACCGACGGTAGCGACGGTACCGTCCCCTAAGGCCCTGTCGTCCTGGCCTGGCTGTCCAGCTGCATAGCCTGCTGCTCCACCTACGGGGTTTCCTCCTAAAAAGGAAGATGTAGCAACCGTATGTCATAGAGACTAAGTGGCTTCACATCCTCTCCCCCAGCGACTCCTCGCCACCGGGCAGAGAAAAAAATAGGTACAATATATATAAAATAGTAGCACAAGCAGGTGAAGTAAGTATACAAATCATAGGTAGCAATAAAAGTAGTGTATAAATGAACAAGCTCTTATTCTACAATTCTACCATCTACAGCAGCAAGAGAGTATAATGTTATAACAGTAAGTAACTCAACTTATATTGATGCCCATACAAGCATAGAAGTTGAGGGTCATTAAGCAATAAGTAACTCATCGTATAAGAGTGCCCATACAAACTTATACGATGATGGTCTTGTGTATGTAATGAAGTGCAATGCTATGTATGCAATGCAATGACACACCCATGATCAAGCACATGCAATCGCTATGTCGACACAGACTTATAGTTCCCACTAATCGAGTAGGTAGCTAACCTCTCAGGCGTCAACCGTCGTGGCCAAACGGTGACAGTAGAGCGGGCATCTCCATTACTAGGCTGGTCTCCACACTACCTAGCCTAGGCCTCTGTATGCCTCAATGCTAAGAACACAACAGCGGAGCTCACATGCATACTACGGCTTAGCGGGTTATCTTTGGTAAATGAGCACAAAGATCCTATCCCTGAACTGGCCTATGCGTGACACGGAAGGAGCCTCGGAAATGAACACGAGTACCAGGCCCAACTATTCACTTGGCACGGAAGGAGCCTCGGGACGTGAACACCGAGGACCAAGCCCAACCGTCCAAGGTCTAGCTGTCAACTCCCATCGGTGTGACGATTAGCGAGCCCGTAGACCTGCCACACTATCCTTAACCCGGGATTACGACACCACGTGTCAACTCACACAACATGCAATTCCACAGTATCATGGCATGGAAAGAGCCTCGGGATGTGAACACCGAGGAGCAAGCCCAACCATCCATCAAATGCGGAAGGAGCCTCGGTACATGAACACCGAGGGCCAAGCCCAACCGTCCGACTTTACTCATCTCAATCTCATTCCAACTAGTGACGGTCAACACCGCACTTGTTACTTCCACAATACTACCCATAGGGAGACGACACTCTAAGCATTGGATTACTAATTCCCTTTTATCCATTCAGCATACATCATGGCCATAGTTAAATCATTTATACATCTATTAATTTATAACTACCCATTTATATCAAGCTCTTTCCTTCAATTAAGCTTGTCCACGACTCGTTATACGAATTTAGATTTATAACCTCAACTTGTCATATCACTATGATGATTATGTCGAAAGATTTCACCTAAGCCTCGAGTTGGATCGCAACATTAAATTCCACCAAATCGCATTCCACGTTACACAGCCCGGAATTTAGGTGCAGCCTTAATCCGGGCAGCAACTTCGACCAAGGATTCCTGAGGCTACATAAATCCGATGAGTGCGTGTAACCACTCGTTGGAAAGATAATTTCAAGGGCTACAACCTTTGTGTTTAGTCAAAATCCAAGATTTGATCGCATCACACCAGAAATTCACTCGAAGCCTGCTGCGTACAGGATACAGATTTCCTGGATGGAATTTCCCCCAACCGCAGCAGATTCGAACTGACTTTCCCGTGGCTACAGGTATTGCTTGGAAACGTGCAACCACTCGTTGGAAAGATAATTTGAAGGGCTACGACATTCATGTTAAGTCAAAAACCCAGATCTGGCCAGAACAACCCTGAGATTGGCCACGAAAATCACTGCGTGTAGAAATCAGATTTCTGCACGCATCTTAAGGTGAGATGAACGGCATCCATTCATCTTCATCCTTACACCAATCTCCCAAAAACTCCTCAAGAAAATCGTCCACCCTTATTCACCCTCACGAAGCCATATTTCTCCACGAATCCCTCTCTCACCTTCACATTGAATGATGAGGAGGGTGAAGACACCTAAACCTAGATTTACAAATCTAGACATGGCTTCCCTAGGAAATCATCTCCTCACCATCAAGACTCTATGGAGTCGATATCTCTCCTAGAATATAACTACAGATCTAGCACCAAGGGAGAGGGGAGGAAGCTCACCTCGTTTCCAGCAGTACCATCACTCCCGGCCATGGATCTAGTCATCCTTCTTTGCCGCATCTCTTGCTTGGTGCCGTTGTTCTTCACGGCAAAGGAAGGAGAGAGAGAGAGAGGGAAGGTCGCCTCCAAGAGTTCCGACGGCTTCCCTTGGCTCGGTCGGTTTCGCGAGGTCCGCGATGACAACAAGATCGATCGGCGAGGATGGCTAGGGTTCGGCTTTATCCTCTCTTATAAACCGATGTATTAGGTTAAATCCTTCTGCCCCGTGTCACCCTCTGATTGGACCACCAAAATTAGGTCTTACTTGAAATGACCGGTCCAAGGAATCATCCAGCACGAATCCCGAAGTCCGGTTCGGTCCGCCTGTACAAGCCGGCGAATCTGCCTGGGCGAAGAAAACGTACAAGTCAAATTCGACGGGAATCAATTGTCATTCTCGACGATCGGTGAGAATCGCCAAGCATTCTCGACGAATTCGTCGGGTATCAACAATGATACCCGACAAATTTCACTTAGCCAACTTATCGGAAATCCTGGCATTGAGTGCGTTGAGTATCAGTCAGTGATACTGGACGATCGGTGGGTATCACCGGGCATTCTCGATGATCGGTGAGAATCGCCGGGCATTCTCGACGAATTCGTCGGGTATCAACAATGATACACGACAAATTTCACATAGCCAACTTATCGGAAATCCTGGCGTTGAGTGCGTTGAGTATCAGTCAGTGATACTCGACGATCGGTGGGTATCACCGGGAATTCTCGACAATCGGTGAGAATCGCCGGGCATTCTTGACGAATTCGTCGGGTATCAACAATGATACCCGACGAATTTCACATTGCCAACTTGAGTGCATTTAGTATCAGTCAGCGATACTCGATGATCGGTGGGTATCACCGGGCATTCTCGACGATCGGCGAGAATCCCCAGGCATTCTCGACGAATTCGTCGGGTATCAATAATGATACCCGACGAATTTCCCTTAGGCCATTTCCTTTCGATCGGTTGGGTATCACTCAACCCTACACTCCATTCAACGCACTTGACACCTTTTGCCAGTGCACCCCGAGCCCGAGTCAAGTCTCTTGACTCAGAACTCGTGCGAGGGGCCTAGCGCGAATTGGGACGTTACATTATCTACTCGCTCGACCGTGGAGGTTCCTAAAGTACAAAAGCGTCTCTGTCGGGCTCATGCTTCTGACTAACCTTAGGTTGATCGATTAAGACCTTTTGGCCAGTCGAAACCCCTAAGCTTGCTTTAGGCAGTGAACCCCTCTATTGGATTTGACTCCAATCCGGAAGATTTACGTCGTCCTCTCTCGAGGAGTGCATTCAACTCCTTTTATCGTTGAGTGATCACCTCGTATCTACAACCTCTCGGTCATTTAGGATACGGATCTTAGATCTAAACTCATATCCGCGTAATATGAATTCGATGAAATAAAAATCAAAGATAAATCATAGCGAGTAAAATTAAGAACATGACATTTGATAAAAGAAGGAGAAGATTTTATTTTATTCCAAGGTTCATCATGATCAAGTGCTAAAAGGAAGTTAGCTACTCATAATGATTAGGGAATTACAAAATAAAGTAGAGAGAGACATGATGAAAACAAAAGATAGTAGAATTATAAGTAACAACAATAGTAATCTATAGTAGTAATGGAAATACAACAAAAGAAAATAGAAAATTACAAGACTCCAACTCCCAAAATTCGACTCCTGAGCATCTAAAGCTGTCTGGAATTTATAGGAAAAATTTCTGTTTGGTCATGCCCTAGGTCACGCCCGTGACCTAGGGCGTGTCAGGCTCGGAACCGTCATCTTGAAACCCCAGGAATGTTGGAGGAGAAACCGCCAAAATCTGTGAACTGACGGGTCACGCCCCTAGGTCACGCCCGTGACCTAGGGCGTGTCAAGGCTGTTTATTGAAAACTGCGGGAAGCTGAAAATGGCGGGAGTAAAAGTGGTTTTTAAGGAGGTGTCACGCCCCATAGTCACACCCGTGACTAGGGGCGTGTCAAGTTGGAACGGCTTCTGGCAGAAACGGCTGGAATGAAAGAGTAATTGGCTGGAAACACCCATGACATGCCCTGGGTCACGCCCGTGACCCAGGCGTGTCAATTTAATCCGATGTGGCAAGAGGCTCAACGGTCATTCCCCAGCTAGCACTCCTCGTGTAAGTGTGACATGGGCGTGTAATATATCGACATGGGCATGTCTGGGCCGGTCGACGAAGTTCAGGCGCGGGTCGATGATCTTATACAACAGACTTGATTTTTGCGTGTCACGCCCCTGTGTCACGCCCAGGTAGGGTGTGTCACAGGGCATGTCTAGGCAGAAAACTTAAAATCTCCATTTTGCTCCAAAAAATTTGTATATCAGCCCTGCAAGATTAAAAATAATTTTATTAGAACAAATAAATATAAAACATAGAAACAAGTTAAATATAAACTAAATATTATAAAATTGATATAATATCTAACTATTAATTATAAAATAGCATAATAAAAATAGGAAATAATTAGAGTTATCAGTGGGTTGTGCCTGTGAAGGGCAGTAATAGGAAGTACTGGAGTGGAATTCTAGGAAAATAACCTCGTAAGTAATGTTTTGTATGCTATGTTTTGGTTGAGTTTGGGTGCAGAAAGAGAGCTTCTACTGAACCCGCCAAGTGACCACGAGGAACACTAACATTAGCTCCCCTTTTGGATTGTGAAGCCAGTCCTTGGTGGATAGTGTGGCTATTGTGAGCTGCGAGCTCTTAAAAAGCTTAGTGCTAAATAGGAAAGGTGATGCTTACCCGTGCCTGCATATTGGCCATGAGTACTACGGTATTCGGCGGTGGCATGGCGACTTGAGTAGCGGGTAATGGTGGAGTTGTATCTGCATTATGTCGACTTGATAAGAGAGCGTCAATCAATTGGGATTTCGTCGGTGGCATAATGAGAGTCTTAGGCCTGCGCTCCATTAAGACTAAATGCTAAATACCATTGGGTTTTGGACCTTGAACGGTTGTGGGACCCTTGTTTTCCGGTACACTAAGAATGTGCCCTGAGTGCACGGAGCGCCGGGTCGCGTGGCCGATGTTTGTTATATATTGATTGTGCGTGAGTGCACATTTTGTGATATATCTGCTTGTGAAATGCTATGCCTATAGGGAAGGAATACCACTTCCCCGGGTAAGGGGTAGGGTCGTTATAAATTGGTCAGCTTAATGCTGACAGTTTCCTTGTTTGTCACCATTCTAGTGGGCTATCCTTGTGCATGTGCTGGAGAGCCGAGCGGTAAATAGAGGGATGAAGCCCCTGCTCCTACTGCTGCTACTTGCCCTCGAAGGCTGAGCTAAGAACTTTATTATGTTCATGTGTGGCCGGCCTGCGTGCCGATGTTTGTAATCCACATTTGTGAAACTTAACTGTAAGGCCTTAAGGACAAAATTTTGTATATTTGGTGTACATTCCTTTGGGGTTATATATATAAATGTGGTTGTTTATATATAGTGGACATTCATGGTTGTTGAGTTCCATATTAATCTTAATCTTCCGCTAGCATGCTCTGAGTTAGGATGCGAATATAGTTTGGTATTAACCTGTAACCTCGCCACCTATTTTGTGGCATATAGTGTGGGGCCTCGGCCAGACCTTCTATTATATATTATTGAGCAGATGGGGTCATTACATTTTTGGTATCAACTTGTCTCGATCTTCCTCTTTTGAATTCATGGTCGAATTTTTTGTGGGGTGGCGAGTACGTGTAAGTGAGACCCGCTTTAACATTAATGAACTCAAGAATGTCCACTAAAAATGCAAATACACCTGTTTGAGGAACCTGCGCGTTCCTATTTTGTTGTTATTGCTTGTGCAAGGTCGCTAAAGTGTGTCTTGTTCACCTATAGGTGACTCGTAGTGGTGCTGGGAAGTCTAAGCCCCAGCGTTTTGATGAGAGTGCGACACTAGCTGAGGTGCCTACACCTCCTCCTTCTGCGGAAACTTTATGCTTAGTTACTGAGGCGCTGTTTGCAATGATTCATGCATAGCCTACCGACCAGGGGTAGCTGACATTCGTGCTAGAACGGGTTAGTGTAAGGCCAGAACTTGTTGAGTCTGTTGATCCTCGAGCAGCTGAACGACAGTTGAAGTAGTTTATGAGCTTCAATCCTCTTACGTTTACGGGTGTAGGATCCCCAATGCAGGCGGAGAATTGGTTGTCATGCGTCAAGAGAATATTGACGGCGATAAGGATTGAAGAAGATCAGAAGGTCACCTTGGCCATCTTCTTGTTGGAATGAGAGGCTCGGCTATGGTGGGATGAGATAGAGTTGCACCAATTAGCGGGCAGGCAATTAACCGAAGTGTCGATCGAGGAGTTTTCACGACTATTCTTGGCAAAGTACCTACCAGCAACACAACATATTTTAATGGAAAATGAGTTCAAGCGTCTAATGCAAGGCAAAAGTAGTGTCGATACTTACTTGCATGAGTTTACACGGTTGGGACGCTATGCGGGGTCTATCTTCGTTGATGAACAACGTAAAACCAATCAGTTCTACGAAGGGTTGCGGAATGAGTTGAGATTCCTGCTCTCAAGTTCGGTGAACCAGGGGGTTCAGGCGTTGGTGGATATGGCTTGTGCGTTGGAGAAGGATATGAAGCGGTTGCAATGAAAAAGGGACTTGGTTGTAACAAAGTCCGAGTTCAAAGCGTCACGTTCTGGAAATTCGAACTATCAAAGGAAATAGAGCAAGAGATCCAAGTTTTCTAGACAGGCTCCTTCTACAATTGCGTTGGGGGAAACTTTTAGGCAAGAGTCTCGTACCTGTTATACATGTGGTAGAGTGGGACATCTACCCCGTGACTGTCGGGTTGGTCCGCCAAAGGTGGAAAAGAAGGCAGGAGCGTCATATACTGATAAGGGAAAGGCAGTGGTGGTGTCCTCTACATCCTAGACGCAACCCCGAGTATATAATCTTGGCCAGCAAGAGGCCATAAAAGCAAAGTGACGTCATCACAGGTACGACGTAAGATATTGATTGCTTACTTTTCATATTTCATACCTTGTGTGTAGCTTGTGTATGATGTGTTTGTCTTAGGCTTTGTCCTGATTCGGAACAATCCGACGAGAGCACTATTTGATACGGGTGCTTCACATTCATTTCTGTCTAAGGACTTCGTAGAACGAATCAGAGTACCTAGTCATATGTCGACCGATACTGTGAAGGTGTTGTTACCAAACAGATTTGTGATGTGTGTGGATAGGACATGTTGCGTGGAGGTACAAATAGGAAGTCAGGATTTCTGTTTGAACGCATTTGTGCTACCGATATCGAAATTTGATGTGATCTTTGGTATGGGCTGGCTCTCGGAGCAGCGTGCCTTTATTGATTGCAATTCAAAGTAGATCACACTGGGCCAGAATAATGAGCTTGAGGCTATATTTGCTGGTATGCGAGGAGTGAGCTGGATCTTGATGTCTGCTCTCCAAGTCGTCAATACTATTCGGAAGGGCACGAAGTTATTCTTCATGCTTATTTAGGATGTTGAGCCATATGCCATTATGAATGACGTTCCGGTTGTATCGGAGTTTGCTGATGTGTTTCCTAAAGATCTTCCTGGGTTACCACCTCAGCGTGAGATCAACTTCACTATTGAGCTGGTGCCAGGTGCGAAACCTATGGCCCGCTCACCATATCGATTAGCGTCAAAGGAAATGGCAGAACTGAAAGTTCAATTACAAGAGTTGGTTGAACAGGGATACATATGCCCAAGTATGTCATCTTGGAGCGCACCTGTTCTTTTTGTGAAAAAGAAGGACGGTAGTCTATGGTTGTGTATCGATTATTGCGAATTGAATAAGCTGACAGAGAAAAACAAGTATCTGATTCCAAGGATAGATGACTTGTTCGATGAGCTAGAAGGATCAACCGTCTATTCTAAACTTGACATAAAATCTGGTTATTACCAGTTGAGGATTCAGGAAGATGACATTCCCAAGATAGCGTTTGGAACACGCTACGGTCATTATGAGTTAACTGTAATGCCATTTGGGCTATGTATGCGCCATCGGTGTTCATGGATCTAATGCACCCAATGTTTCGAGAGTACTTGGACTTGTTTGTGATCGTCTTCATTGATGATATCTTGGTGTACTCGCAATCTGAAGCTTACCATGCGAACCATTTACGGATGGTGTTGCACACCCGAGAAATAATCTTTATGCCAAGTTCTCAAAGTATCAGTTTTGGCTTTCGTCAGTGGATTTTCTTGGCAATGTTGTAAGTGGAGAGTGAATTGTGGTGGATCCGTAAAAGATAAGTGCCATACGAGAGTGTCTAGTGTTGTCTTCTGTGGTCGAAGTCAGGAGTTTCCTTGGACTGGCAGGCTACTACAAATGTTTTCAAGAAAACTTCTCACGTATCTCTTTGCCTCTTACCACATTAACGAGAAAGTATCAGAAGTTCGTTTGGATGTCGGAGTGTGCGCGAGCTTTTGAAGAGCTAAAGAATCGTTTGACCACGATGCCTGTTTTGACATCGCCATATGGTACAGACGACTACGAGATTTATAGTGATGCTTCAGGGAGCGGCTTAGGCTGCGTTCTTCTTTAGTTTGGAAAGTTGATCTCTTATGGCTCAAGGAATTTAAAAGTGCATGAGCGAAATTATCCCGTCCATGACTTGGAGTTGGCGGCGGTGATTTTTGCCCTTAAATTGTGGCGTCACTATCTATATGGCATAAAAGTGGATATATTTACGGATCACAAGAGCCTAAAGTAATTATTGGATCAGAAGGATCTCAATATGCGATAACAAAGATGAATGGAGTTCCTCGGGGACTACACCTTTGATATTCACTACACTCCCAGGAAGGGAAACGTGGTCGTAGATGCCTTAAGTCGTAGGACTCCGTCAAGGGCAAATTGTTTGCAGATGCATGATGAGCGTCTGATGTAGGAGTTGGAAGCGTTAAAGATTTCTTGTGTTGACAAGAATTCCACAGCAAATGCATGCTTGAACTGGACGGAAGTATAGTATGACCTTGTGGACAGAATTCGGCGAGCAACAGAACTTGATGAAAGTCTACAATGCTATGCGGATGGGTCAAATGACTAATTCTCCTGGGATGACGGCCTTTGATGGAAAGAAGGTCATTTGTGCATCCCAAGTATGGGTAAGCTAAGAGAAGAATAGATGTATGAGGCCCACTTTACGAAATACTCAATTCACCCAGGGAGCACAAAGATGTACAAAGATATGAAAAAGTTGTTTTGGTGGCCAGGGTTAAAGAAAGACATAGCATATTATGTGGCTAAATGTCAAACATGTACCTTGGTGAAAGCAGAATGCCAGAAGCCTTGAGGTTTCTTGAAGTCATTACCTATTCTGGAATGAAATTATGATGATATTTCGATGGATTTCGTGCATGGTTTGCTGAGATCCCAATGCGATAACGATTCAGTTTGGGTGATCATAGACCGGTTGACTAAAGTGGCTCACTTCCTTCCGAACAAAAGGGACGATACAGTGGAAGTTTTGGCAAAACTTTATGTTGAGCAAATAGTACGATTACACGGTGTTCTCTGTAACATCGTAAGTGACCGTGACGGGCCATTCACTTCGAATGGTTAGAGGCTAATCCATCAATTGTTGGGAAAAAAGTTAACATTCCGTACAACCTTTCATCCCCAAAATAATGTCCAGACTGAGAGGACCAACATAATGATGGAGGACATGATCCGAATGTGCGCCTTGGATTTTGGAAAGAGGTGGGAAGATCATCTGTATATGGTTGAGTTTGCCTACTACAATAGTTACCAAGCTAGCATAAGTATGGAAACGTTTGAAGCTGTATGGTCGGAAATGCCGTACACCATTAGCTTGGGTGGAAATATGCGAATCTAAACTTTATAAGTGTAATGAAATCGAAGAAGATAATTTGACGATACGCTGTATTCAGGAGAGGCTACAGATATCCCAATATTGACAAACAAAGTATTATAATGCCAAACATCGAAATGTTGAGTTTGCGGTTGGCGATTGGGTATATTTGAAAGTCAAGCCCTTCAAAGGCATGTCCAGGATTCGGCACTTGAAAAAGTTAAGTCTGAGATATATTGGTCCATTTGAAGTGGTGGAGCAAATTGGAGAAGCTATCAATCGGCTATCTCTTTCAGCAGAATTGAGTGGATTGCATGCTGTGTTCCACATATTATTGCTTCGAAAAGCTGTAAAAGATCCAACTCAAGTGATTGTGAATGATTGTGTACCAATAAAATTTGGGCTAACGACGAAGGTTAGGCCAATTCGGATCGAGGATAAAGCAGATTAGAATTTGTGGAACAAGATAATCGGGATGAGCAAGGTTCGATGGGACAACTGCGGCCGTGAGGAGCTAACATGAGAGCGGGAGCAGACCATGTGTGCTGAATTTCCTGAACTGTTTGTCTAAACTTGTATAACAGTTTGAGTTTTATGTTATACAAAACATAAAATGTTGTAAACATTTTGATTGCTATTTCCTTAGTACTATATACAAATTTCGGGACGAAATTACTTGTAAGAAGGGGAGGATTGTAACATCCCAAGTCGGTATAACATGTTAGTCGACCTGAGATCGACGAAGATCGTCGAGCTGAGTAACACAGCTTGGGACACGGGCGTGTCCAAGGCCGTGTCCTACTTAGTTCGACGTATTGTCGTCAGGTCGACGAAAATGCATTCGACGATCTTGGGAGATGTCGAGTATGACACACGACCTGTGACACGGGCGTGTCCAAGGCCGTGTCCTACTCTAGGTACTCGAGTGTAGCGTAGGGCGGTCTCGAGTCTAGCGTAGGGAAGTCTTGAGTGGGGCACACGACCTGTGACACAGGCATGTCCAGGGTCGTGTCCTATAAGTTCGACGAAATGCACTCGATGATCCTCGAGAGGCAAGACATGTTGGACATATGGCCTATGACACGGGCGTGTTAAGGGCTATGTCCTTCTATGTGTTTGGCCAGGTCTATGAGGACTGCTGAACACGACGGGTATGTCTGAAGACTTGTCCAGCACACGTCCTGTGACATGGGCATGTCACAGGGCCATGTCCTGGTCGGGTCAAGTCGATTTCTTTGCCGCTTAAGGCATACGTCCTGTGATGCGGGCATGCCACAAGCTGTGTTCAGCCCAGGAATGTGCTTTTCAGGGCGATTCGTGGTCGTTCATTTCCTTCAATTAGGATCCAATGGTCCATAACACTCCCTGCTATTATAAGGTCAGGAGTTGAGGAAAAAACTCTCATTTATCAAAGGCCTTTCTCTTTCTAAAGAGTTAGAGAGTGGGGAGATCAAGGAAGGGGGAGGAGGAGGAATCCGGCCGTCAGTGCAGCTTCAGAGCCCCGAATTGCGAGCTGAGTCCAGCTCCGTGGAGGCAAGGCCGTTGCGGTGCTTTTCATTTGGATAGTTTTCCATGGCTCCAATGAGATCGTCAAGGGTAACGATCTTCCTTCTTGGACATGTGAAGTCCTTATTTTGGCATGTGCATGGATTTCCCACACCAAAAGGTGGATTATTGAGGGATTTCCCTTTGGTTGATTCTTGAAATCCCCAACAAGTCTTGCATATAGATCCGGAAATGTGTAGTATGGAATAGGCTTGATGTGTGAAGCCCATATGGACAGGTTGGTCTGGATTGGTGATGTTCCATTTTGCACACCGGAGAAGACTCTGCGTTTAAACGAGTAGTTTTTGGAGTCAGTGGGTTGTGCCTGTGAAGTGCAGTAACAGGAAGTACTGGAGTGGAATTCCAGGAAAATACCCTCGTAAGTCATGTGTTGTATGCTATGTTTGGGTTGAGTTTAGGTGCAGAAAGAGAGCTTCTGCGAACCCGCCAAGCGACCGGGAGGAATGCTGGCATTAGCACCCCTTTTTGATTATGAAGCCAGTCCTTGGTGGATAGTGTGGCTATTGTGAGCTGCGAGCTCTTAAAAGGCTTAGTGTCGAACAGGAAAGGTGAAGCCGACCCACGCTTGCAGATTGGCCATGAGTACTACGGTATTCGGCGATGGCATGGCGACTTGAGCAACGAGTAACGGTTGAGCTGTACTTGCGTTATGTCGACTTGACAAGAGAGCGTCAAGCAATTATTCTTTCGTCGGTGGCATAATGAGAGTCTTAGTCCTGCGTGCCATAAAGACTAAATTCTCAATACTGTTGGGTTTCGGACCTTGAACGGTGGTGGGACCCTGGTTTTCCGGTACACCAAGAATGTGCCCTGAGTGCATGAAACATCGGGCCGCGTGGCCAACATTTGTGATATATTTATTGTGCATGAGTGCACATCTTGTGATATATCTGCTTGTGAAATGTTATGCCTGCAGGGCAGGAATACCACTGCCCCGGGTAAGGGGTAGGGTCGTTATAAATTGGTCAGCTGAATGTTGACAGTTGCCTTGTTTTCCACCATTCTGGTGGGTTGTCCTTGTGTAGGTGCTGGAGAGCCAAGAGAGAAATAGAGGGCTGAAGCCCCTACTACTGCTGCTTGCCCACGAAGGCCGAGCGAAGAACTTTATTATGTAAATGTGTTGCCTTCCTGCGTGCCGATGTTTGTAATCCACATTTGTGAAACTTAATTGTAAGGCCTTAAGGCCAAACTTTTGTGTATTTGGTGTACATTCCTTTGGGGTTATATATATAAATGTGATTGTTTATATATAGTTGACATTTGTGACTGTTGAGTTCCATATTAATTTTAATCTTCCGCTAGCATGCTCTGAAATAGGATGCGAATATAGTTTTGTATTAACCTGTAACCTCGCCGCCTGTTTTGTGGCATATAGTGTGGGGCCCCAGCCGGACCTTCTATTATATGTTATTGAACGGATGGGGCCGTTACAGTGATCCTCCCCCAGATGATGAATTTCCATCCCCGATGATCAGTCTACAAATGTTGATCGGTGCCCTCCCCAATCACGGGATGCGCATGACTGGCTACATAAACAACAACCCATTATAGTTGTTTATTGATAGTGGTAGCACCCACAATTTTATTTACCCTCGGATAGAACATTTCCTCAAACTTACGATCCTAATGGTTAAGAAGTTTCCAGTGTTTATGGGTAATGGATCCACTGAATCCTGCCAAGGTAAGTGCAAGGACACAACAATGCTCATACAAACCGTTCAGTACACAGTCCACTTGTACGTCCTCGATATCGAAGGCACGGACCTCATATTGGGACAAAGTTGGCTCCGGACACTTGGTCCGGTCATGATGGACTATGATAAGTTCACCTTATCTTATTCCGACACACAAGTACAATTGACTCTGGTTGGTCACCGCAATGCCTCTTCACCAGGTCAAGTAATCATCGCAATTGATGTGAATGATTGCAATCAAACCATACGTAATGTGTCTCTTGCTTGCCAAGGCAAATCCTACAAACTCACCCCCACAAACACTAGGCAGCATTGAAAAACATGTGCCACCACCCTTTAAAAAGTTACTCACCTCATTTACATCCTTGTTTCAAGAGCCTGTCACACTTCCACCCCCACGTGATGTTGACCATAGGATTAATCTAACCAATGATGTGGTAGCACCAAATATGCGCCCGTTCTGATACACATACCACCACAAAAATGAAATTGAGAGATTAGTTTCCGAGATGCTCACCCACGGACACATAAGGCCCAACACCTCCGTATTAAGTTCACCTGTACTCTTAGTTAACAAAAAAGATGGCACGTGGAGGTTCTGTGTCGATTACTGAGCCCTCAATAAAATTACATTAAAAGACAAATTCCCCATTCCCACCATCGATGAACTTTTAGATGAGTTATGCTCCGCTCGTTTCTTTTCAAATATTGACCTCCGCTCAGGTTACCATCAAATTCAGATGGACAAACATGACATCCACAAAACTTCCTTCCGAACCCAACCAAGGGCACTATGAGTTTCTCGTTATGCCTTTTGTGCTAACGAACGCCCCCTCCACATTCCAAGCGCTCATAAACACCATTTTCCAGCCATTCCTACAAAAATTTCTCATGGTATTTTTTGATGACATCCTCATTTATAGTACCACCGAAGAGGAACATCTCGATCATCTCTGAATCACTTTAGAGATACTCGAGCATAACACGTTATTTGTCAAACTCTCTAAATGTTCGTTTCTAACCACCAAAGTCGAATTCCTCGGACATATCATTCACAATGGTAAGGTTACCCCCAACAAAGATAACATCGAGTCTATTAAACATTTTCCCACCCCCTTCAACCAAAAACACATCCGTGCCTTTTTAGGATTGACGGGTTATTACCGAAAATTCATCCGGGACTACGCTAAAATTGCATTGCCATTAACATAAATTTTTTTAAAAAAAATCATTCTGTTGGAACAATACCACCCAAGAAGCCTTTAGACAATTACGAGACAAATTGATTTCCACCCCCATAATCACCTTGCCGGACTTTAAACAACCATTTATATTAGAAACGGATGCTTCAAGAATTGGAATTGGAGCAGTTCTTAAGCAAACCACGGGCACCATCGCATATTATAATAAAAAGCTCTCACCTCTTATGCAAAGAAAATCAACATACATACGTTAATTGTACACCGTTACCGTAGCGGTCGCGAAATGGAACCAATACTTGCTCGCACATCAATTCACCATCCAAACAGATCAAAAGTTTACACCACCTACTCACCCAACAAATTCAGGCCCCAGAGCAGCAAATCTTTTTGTCAAAATTATTGGGATACGATTTCATCATTCAATATCGTGCGGGAAAAACAATCAAGCCACCGATACCCTCTCAAGATTACCGGACATACCCGAGCAACCAGCCCTACTAAGCCTCACAACAATCACCACTCCTATCTCCACCATCTTAGATGGTTTGGACAAAGATTATCCCAATGATCCATTGGCCCACAAATTCCTCCAGGAACCACATGCGCACCCCAACTGGAAAAATCAGGGAGCATATATAACATACAAATCAAGGATCTATATACAAAGCATATCCAGCATTAAGCACAAACTCATATCCGAGGCCCATTCAAGCTTAGTAGGGGGCATTCCGGGATCAAAGGCACATTACATAGGCTAAAGAATCAGTTTTTTGGTATAACATGAAGGAAAAAGTAACTATATTTATCAATAAGTGTGACCTTTGCCAAAAGGCAAAAGCCTTAAATCACCTACCATATGGGCTCCTCCAACCACTACCGACTCCCCAACGGTTATGGGCTGATCTCACCATGGAATTCATCACCCATTTCCTAATTCAAAAGTCTTTACCATCATTCTAGTTGTGTTAGATCGTTAATCAAAGGCCGCACACTTTGCACCCCTCAAACACCCCATGACAGGGCCTATAGTGGCAGCTGAATTTTGGAATTGTGTAGGCAAACTACATGGTATTCCCAAGACCATAATATCAGACAGGGACACAATATTCTTAAGTAATTTTTGAGTCGAACTTTTCCGACTTCAAGGCACGCTTTTAAAATATAGCTCAGCATACCACCCACAAATCGACGGGCTAACAAAATGCGTAAATCGTTGCCTAGGACAATACTTGAGAATGTTTTCGCACGAAATTTCAAAAAAATGGTCACTTTTTCTCAATCTTGCTGAATATCACTATAATACATCGTATAACTCTTCGACCAATATGACCCCTTTTGAGGTCATGTTCGGTCGACCACCTCCTGGTTTGCTTAATTTTTGTGCAGGAAGTACCGGTAACAAAGCCACCGATGAGACATTAAAAAAATGGGACAACTACTTCACGGTCTTAAGGAGAACCTAGCTAAGTCCCAACAATACATGAAAGCACAAGCTGACAAGAAATGGAAGGAACTCAAATTGAGCAAAGGAGATTGGGTATTACTCAAATTACACCCATACTGACAACTCACCCTGAAGCGGCAATAAGGAAAGAAGTTGGTTCTAAAGTATTACGGGCCATATTAGGTAGCAGAGGTCATCAGGGAAATAACATATAAACTGCTCCTCCCACCATCATCCCGAATACACCTAGTGTTCCACGTCTCCTTGCTGAAACCCTATGTTGGGGATTCCAAAATTTAGATCACGGACCTACCAGATCCAAGCTGGGAGAACAGCCCTATGCACAAACCTATGGCGGTCATCAACACTCACAAGATCATGCGGCAAGATCAAGAGGTGACCCAGACACTAATACAATGGCAGGGACTTCCCCCCTCTGATAGCACATGGTAAGATATCATAGAACTACAAGATAACCCCCTATTACACACAACTATAACATAACAATTACAGGGACTGTTACCCGATACTGACAGCCTGTGATGGGGAACAAAATGGAAACACAACATTCGGGCACATCAGAACGAAGGCCTTATCCAACATCACCCCCACTACAAACATCATGGGCTCGAAGGATTAACCGAATGCCCCACCACCACCAAAAATACCTGCTCCAGCTCAACACAAAACCAGAATAACAACAAACTCCACAAACACAAAATGCAGAGGGAAAAACGTTACCTTCCCACCTCAGTTTTCTAGCCGAAATCCCGAGTTACAGCCCGCAAACTCACTTGTTATCCTTCCCCATCATCGCCACTACCATCTCAGAAATTTCGGCTGTCACTAAGGAAAGGGTAACAAAGAATACTCCGCATCTGCACCACCAACCATCGCCGACAATCCCAGAAGCGCCGACGAAGTTTGTTCCACCATCCTCCACCAACGGGAAGAGTACCGGGCAAAACCCTGAGGAAAGCATTCCTGAAGGGGAAGGTCATGTTAGGAGTGTGGTCTCAACTTTCCCAAAGTTTGGCGTCAATGACGAAGGCAACAACCGTGTATTTAATCAGCCCTCAGCAGTACACATCATCAGGCGATCCAACGACCAGGATTCATCATTGACCAAGTCCTAATTCAGAGATATCACGAGCTGTGCGATCTATTAAACATCCCAGGTCATCTTATATTTTGTATCATTTTGTTGTCTGTAATGGATAAATTTATCCTCTATATTTACCCCGTGCACTGTACCGTTAATGAGTAAGAAAATATATTATGTCTTTTCTCCTGTTCATCTTCCTCCTCCGCCTGACTCTCTCCTCCTTCCCACCTCCCCAACTGCTGGGCATTCTTCTCTCTTTCCCTCTGCAGACTTACTCAAATCGGCGCACGTCGACCACCTCCATCATCACGCTCAGCGGGATCACAACAGGACGTAGAAGTGTTACTGAAGATGAACGCCATAGTCCACAAGGTTAAAATTAGAGAAATTAGTTACAAATATCCCATGGTTGCGACGATGGCAATCGGTATCCAGAGGCAGCAGTGTGTGCGACAGGATGGGGAGCGGGAGTAATGCGCAAGAGCCCTAGCCGAAATTGAGGCCTTATCACAGATGGAGTCGGAGGCGAAATTACATGCGAGGAAGATGCCCTAGGAGCGGGAAGGGATGGGATGAAAGGAATGAGATGAGAACAGGAGGAAATAAAATTTAAATTAAATTCCATCCTCTTATTTGGTTGTTAATTTTAGTGATAGGCACATGAAGCGCCAGATTAGTCTCATGTCAACCAAAAATATTTGGGTGCGTATATGTATATATCATGCACATGCAAATATGTTCATACACGTGGAGAAATATAATTGTATTTGAAATTAAAAAAAATACGGCCATATTTTCGTGAAATCCCGGCCGTCGGATCATAAAGTGTGCAGATTCAATTGTATAGCTCACCAAATTAATTGCTATGTATACCTACAAAATTAATTGATAAGTATACGTACCAAAAAAAAAATTCCACGCCCACCCTTAATGTCAACCCTTAATGTCTGCCCTTGACATTAATGAAGCCATTAGAATATTGGGGGTGGCATCGACTTGGATGGTATTACCTCCAATTATGTTTTCATGTGGAAGAAGAATTTTGATGGGCACACAAAATGCTTTCTCATTAGGAGGGAATGAGGGAGCTAACCTAGCCGAAGTTAATTAGCTTAGCTTATATATTTAAGTATATTTTATTATAAAATGATTTTTATTTAAAAATAATAAATTAGTTTTTTTACAAAAGAAATTCTAAAATTTTGATAACTAGTGACTAATTTTTTAGTCACTAAATAAATTATTGAGTGACTAAATTATTTTTGCATGGTTACTAAATAATTTAGAAAATTTATTTTAGTTACAGAACTTATATTTCATCACTAAGGATATGTTTTTAGTGACCAAATATTATTTCGTCACTAAAAACGTGTCTTTAGTGACAAACTACATTTTGTCATTAAAAATGTGTTTTTAGTGACAAAATATATTTCATCGCTAAGTTTTCATCACTAAATGTCGGTTTTTTTGTAGTGATTATACCTTGGAACATTCATATTGATCTACAAGTTGAAGAATGCATGACTACCTGATCGTATGGTATTTCATAGCTAATAATAATTTGCTAAGATCATTGAGCTACAAGCTGAAGAGTGCATGATTGACTACCTGATGTGCCGACTCTAATAGTTGTGTATGGTTGTAGAGACTTCATATCCATGGTGAACACATTCATATTAAATATATTTAATTATTCTTTATATTAAGCTTACGATCGAGATCGGTGCTATCATTAATATAACTTCACTACCATCAAAAACATCATTATTAGAACTTCGATAGAAAATCTTATATTTTGATGAAGTTTTAAAAATAATCGTCACAAAAAACTAAACATATATGTTGACGTTTTTTAATGAAAAGTGTGGTTAATGATTATTTTTTGTATTGCCGACGTTTTTTAAAAAAAATGTCACTAAATATAAAACTAATGAAGACGCTTTCAAAAACGTCACAATAAAACATCATTGTAGAACATATATCTTGTAGTGAATAACGTTTTGGAGAGTCCATTTTTGGAAGAATTTGACGCCAAAAATGCTGAATTTTTGAAGATCTAAAGTTTCCTAAAATGGACTGGAAAATTTTCCTTATATAACTATGGAAAGTGTTGCAACCTCTAGTTGAATTTGGGCTAGGTTCACTGAGTTAGGATATGACCCAACATGTATAGATCTGGGTCGTAGTCGTGTCCTAGAGTCTAGATCAAGTCCTTAGAGTCAACAGTACAAAGGACCAGCCTTAAACACTGCTAAAGACTCAAGACTTAGAGAATTCAAGACTGAGAAAATGGATTTCTACGTTCGTCGATCTCCGGTCGACGAAAGTCGAGCTCAGCTAGACGAACTCAGGGAAAATTCTCTTAGCCCAGCTCGATGAACTCAGTCCCCAGCTCGACGAAGTAATACCTTCTAATTCTAACACTCAGTCGACGAACCAAGAATATCAGCCAGAAGAACTTTGATCTTTGATCGACTAATTCTGATTGGAGTGGTTCAACACCAGAAAATATTCTAAGTCCAGACTACAGACTCAGCTCGACGATCTTAGACTTCATCTCGACGAACTTGATGAACATAAGAAGAAAGTTATCAAGCAGCATTCAGAGTTCAGCGATCTTGGATCTCAGCTCGACGAATAGCTATTCTCAACTCGACGAAAGCTGTTCTCTGGTCGATGAAAACTGTAAGACATATTGTTATTTATTCTTTCTTTTTCGGTCTCCTTATTTTATATTATATGTTGTTAATTCCTTGGATAATCAATGCTCTTATATCTTTTGGATCGAGTCGTTACATGCTGCATTGATTGTAAATATCCTCCATGGAATTAATTGCTTATATCTCGGGACAGACATAGAATAGAATATATGACAACATTCTTGCCGTTTTCATTCTCGAGATTTCGGCTGAGCATTGATTGCAGGATTTTGAATTCGACCAAGAGGCAGTTATCAAGGGGATCATCTCTCAGCCAGAAAGAACAACAACACAGAAACCTTTTAGAATATAGAACTTTTTGAAAAACCACAAGTGCAGTCCATACAGGTATCTGAAGAAAAATCAACTGCTCTCAAAAAGAAGAAGAAAGAACAACAATCACTATCAAGAGTCTTTCTTCTCCTTCTTTGATTTCTGGGATCTCAAGTGACAAAAATATTCAAATCATTCAAAGGATCTCAGAAAGTAGATCTTACAGCAGAAGGCCTACTCACCCTTTACAAAGTTTCCACTCCTGAACCATTCAAGATCTAAGGGGGAGCTTTGACAACATCACAGAATCCACAAAGTCTTCTCATTTTGTTTTGAGAAAAGAAGACTTCAATCAACCTCTCTTCTCCACTTCTATACAGGGTTTTAATTCCCTTCAAAATTATTCTGGTTGCTAGTCTCCTTCCAAAAGACTTGTGTTGGTTTTTGAGCACCTAATAAAAAGCTCATTGGTGGCAGTCACCTGATTAAAACCTGTAGTGGATTCCTACCTAGGGTGGTAGAAGAGTGGATGTACCCAAGTTTGGGGAACCACTATAAAATTCTTGTGTTGTCTGTGTGATTGTGATATAATTGCCTGTGATGTGATATATTTTGTTGTGTAGCTTAGTTATCTTTTCTCTAGTTCACTTGCCGCACTAGTACACTCATACACCTATATCATAGTAAAATATTTAGTTAAAGACTTCTTATTTCTGCAAGAATCAAAAATATTTTAAAAACTCTATTCACCCCCCCCCCCCTCTAGAGTTATTCAGAGCTTACCCTATCTTTCAATTGGTATCAGAGGGTGGTTAATCACATCATACAGGCCCACACCTGGATTAATCAAGATCCTCAGGATAAACTCTGAATAATTCTTACTAGTTTCTCAGTTTAAATTTTACTTTCTGATATCATGGTACAAAACAAGGATTATGCCAGCACAATACCTCCAGTTTGCACCTTGCAAAAGTTTGGAATCTGGAAGGCAAGAATCATACTTTATATGAACACTATTGATGAGGACATTTTTAATTCCATCTTGAAAGGACCACCAGCTCTAGTGGCCTCTACTTAAACCCCAGTAAATCTCAGTGCAGTGCCTCCTCCAGAACAAACTGATGCACATAAGAAATCAAAGATTGCTTATGCCAGAGCTATGAATATACTGGCCCAAACTATGCCATATGACATTTTTCAGAAAGTTACTGAATGCACATCTGCCAAAGCCATTTGGAATTCACTCAACCAAATGGTAGCAGGATCTGCTGATGAGAGGAAGGATAAGAAGATCCAACCGCATATCCCAATATGAGAATTTCAGGAAAGATGAAGCAGAATCTGTGGAAGTAATGTACAATAGGCTGAGCTCCATCATTAGTGAGCTCAAAACACTGGATAAAGAAATTACTCTTATTGAGGTCAATGACAAGATCCTCATGTGCTTCCCTAGTACATGGGACTCTAGAATCTGGCCCATCAGAGAAGCCAGAAGTATGGTTGAAATCTCAACAAAATCTTTGCATGCAAAGCTCAAATCCTATGAGAAATTCATCAAGTCAAGAGAAGCTGCAGTTGAACCAAAGGCTCCAACACCAACTAGGAAGGAACAGAGCTTAACATTCAAAGCTGCAGAGGAATCTCCTAGCTTGCCAGTCAATTAAGAACTCATGAGTCTCTTTGCTAAGAGATTCTATAAAATGGCAAGGAAGGACTTCAGGAGGAAGGCTTAAAGGAATGAAGATATACTCAAGTGTGACAAGACCCCTTCTAAAGAGGTTGTCTATTTTGGGTGCAAGAAACCTGGACAGTTCATCTCAGAATGCCTCGAAGTCAAAAAGGAAGAAAGAAGGAAAGAAAAGGACTCAAGAGGACATCAGCACAACAAGGCCTCCTCCAGCAAGTACAAAAATATGGAGAAGGGCTTTGTAGCTGAAACCTAGAGTGATACTGAAGATGAAACATCCTCCTCCAGTTCTAGTGAAGATGATGAAGAAGAAAAGAAGGCAAGGGAAGTTTGCCTTATGCCAATAGATGCAGGAAGCAGCAGATCAGATTCAGAAGAATCATATGATGAAGAATTCCTCTCTAAAGAGGATCAGGTAATTGCTTCCTATGACTTTCAATCTAAAGAATTTCAATCTGAATTTAAACTCTTGTGTTTAGACCTAATAGGATCTTATAAGGAAATCAAACTTCTCAGGGAAAAACTTTTAGAACAAGACAAAATCATTGCTGAAAGTGAAAAATTAACTGAAGATTTAAGCTTAGCCAATCAACAAATAGTTTTTCTAAAATCTGAATTACGTAAGGCTAAGGAACTAGAAGAATCCCTGAATGGTAGAAGCTTACAACTGTTAGATATAACTAGCACAGTTAATACAAGATCTAACAATAACAAACTAGGATTAGGAGCCTCATCTAGTGAACCAATCCTAATTCAGAAAAATCAATTGTTAAAACCTATTAACTTCATCTCTGAAAATGGTAAGAAAAATACTGAACAGGTATAGAAGGTTAACAAAGTTCTTAAACAGTTAGAACTTAATAAAACCAATCAGAAAATGGAAAATAAACAGCATAACTATGTTCAACATATTTCGTCGAACGCAGAACGACGAAATGGGTATAGTTCGTCGACCTCAGAACGACGAACCATGAATGCAAATAATAATGTAAACTATTCTTCGAACTAGGATCGACGAAATCAGTATGGTTCATCAACCAGAGATCGACGTTTCTGGGGCTCTGAGAATGGATATCTCCATTCTTTGAGCAGAGATCGAAGAACTCAAACCAGATCGTAGAGCTCAGATCGACGAACATACTCAAATTTGTCAAACTCAGTTTATAACCGAGTAACCTAAAAACTAATAAACCCTTTAATCACTTTTGTTAGTGGGTCATACATCCTAGAAGGTATCATCCTTTAGGTTATATGGATCAACCTGAATGTTCATTTATTTCAAGTTTCAGTTATGTTAAACAATAAGGACCCAAGGTAACCTGGGTCAAAAACTGCTAATCCTTTTTGTAGGTAGAAGAGAACCCTGTCACTCAAAACAAGTGGTACTTGGACAGTGGTTTCTCTAAACATATGACAGGTTGCAAGGAATGCCTTATAAACTATAAAGCCAAGATTGGAACTAAAGTAATCTTTGGGGACTCGGGCTTTTGACTAACAGAAGGCTATAGATACTTCAACTGTGGAGCTGTCACATTCAAGAACGTGACCAATGTAAATGGTCTTAAGCATAACCTGATATCAGTAAGCCAATTATGTGATATAGGTTATCAAGTAAGCTTCACTAACTCTTTGTGTCATATTTCTTTAAACAACACAACTGTTGTAACAGGAATTAGACAAGGCAACATCTACTTAGTAAATTTTGAATCAGCTAAATCTGAAATTTGTTTATTCAATTCGGTTAGCATTGAAATTAGCTTATGGCACAAAAGACTAGGACAGGTAAACCATATTAATATAGCCAGGTTATCTAAAGACAATCTTGTTAGAGGTTTACCTTCTGGTCCCTACAAGAAGGAAGGCCTCTGCAGGGCTTGTCAGCTAGGAAAGCAAACTAAATCTAGCTTTAAATCCATTAATAAGAGTGATTCACCTAGAATCTTGTACTTGCTCCATATGGACCTTTTTGGCCCTATTGCAGTACAAAGTCTAGAAGGAAAGTCTTATACATTAGTTATTGTAGATAATTTCTCCACATTAACATGGGTTCTCTTTTTAAGAACTAAGTCTGATACTTTTAAGGTTCTCACAGATTTTCTCAAGAACATACAGATTGAGTATTCTACTCAAGTTGCATTGATCAAAAGTAATCATGGTACTTAGTTTTAATCTCTTCTTATGCTAGAGTTTTGTGAGAAGGAAGGTATCAGACATTGTTTCTCAGCTCCAAGAACTCCTCAATAAAATGGGGTAGTTGAAAGGAAGAATATGACACTCATTGAAGCTGCAGGTACATTGCTTGCAGATGCTTACATGTCTCTTTCCTATTGAGCAGAGGCAATAAGCACAACAAATTATGTCCTGAATAGAAGCGTAATACATAAAATAAAGCTTAAGACTCCCTATGAACTACTCAAAGGGAAGAAATATATAATAACCTATTTTAAAGTATTTGGATGTATATGCTATATTCACAATAATGATAAGAAACTTCTTAAAAAGTTTGAAGCTAAGGCTGCAATGAGAATTTTTCTAGGATATTCCCAAGTCAGCAAGGCATATAGGGTTTTTAATAAATCAACATTAAAAATTGAGGAATCTATGCATGTAACATTTGATGAATCTAATATGTTTTACAAGGAGAAGGACATCTCTACCAACAATAATCTGCAGGTACAAAATTTGTGTGAGAGCTTGGATGATCTAAATCTTACTTCAAAGGATGAATCACATCCCTCTACACAAGCAATATCAGAAGTTGAAAGTGAAGAAGAGACTGTGGAAGCAGTTCAATTTCCTCCAACAGTTTATATAATTCCACAAGAGGAATTAAATCAAATAACTGTTGCTGAACCAACTCCACCTAATGATCTTGTCACACTTAGGGATCACCCTAGATCTCAAGTAATTGGAGACATATCATTAGAGTGTAGACAAGACATAAACTCAACCCTGATGTGATGCTTGCCTGCTTTCTCTCTCAAATTGAACCTCAATCCATATCTGATGTAGAGCAAGATCCAAACTGGATCACTGCAATGCATGAGGAACTCAACCAGTTTGAGAGGTATAGAGTTTGGGACTTAGTTCCAAGGCCCAGGGGCTATCCAGTAATTAGGACTAAGTAGGTATTCAGAAACTAACTTGATGCCCAAGGTGTGATAGTAAGGAACAAGGCAATGCTTGTTACTCAAGGATACAAGCAAGAGGAAGGAATTGATTATGATCAAACCTTTGCTCCAGTTGCCAGACTTGAAGCTATAAGGGTTTTGTTATCTTATGCAGCATTCAAAAAGTTTAAAGTCTACCAAATGGATGTGAAAAGTGCATTCCTAAATTGAGAACTCAAAGAAGAGGTGTATGTTGAACAACCACAGGGTTTTATCTCTCCATCTCATCCCTCTTATGTTTTTAAATTGCATAAGGCTCTTTATGGTTTAAAGTAAGCTCCAATAGCTTGGTATGAGACATAGCCAGCTTTCTTTTAGAGCATTGTTTTTCTAGAGGCATGGTTGATAGAACTCTATTTACAAAACTACATCATGATAAAATTCTCTTAGTGCAAATATATGTAGATGGCATAATTATTGGTTCTACTGATCCCAAACTATGCAAAAGATTTTCTGATTTAATGCACTCAAGGTTGGAGATGAGTAGCATGGGTGAGTTATCATATTTCCTTGGTCTCCAAGTGAAACAAACCCCTGAAGGGATCTTCATCTCTCAGTCTAAATATGCTAAAGAGCTTATTAAAAAGTTTGGGATGAATGATGCCTCTGCCATGAAAACTCCCATGGCTGCCAATGCTGTTGTAGATGCTGATGAATCCGGAAAACTAGTTGATCAGACCATGTATAGGGCCATTATTGGATCCCTACTGTATTTGATAGCAAGCAGACCAGATATTATGTTCTACACATGTCTTTGTGCAAGGTTCCAGGTGAACCCTAAATAATCTCACCTTATTTTCTTGAAAATTATTTTAAGATATATAAAAGGTTGTCCACATCTAGGCCTCTGGTATTCAACAGAATCAGCATTTGTATTAACTGGATTCTCTGATGCTGATTATGCTGGATGCAGAGTAGACAGGAAATGCACCTCTGGAACTTGTCAGTTCCTTGGTGACAGACTTGTATCTTGGTTCTGTAGAAAACAAATATCTGTTTCAATATCCACTGTTGAAGCTGAATATATGGTTGCAGGCAGTTGCTGTTCACAGATTTTGTGGATACAAAACCAACTACTGGATTATGATGTCAACTTAAATAATTCAACTATTCTATGTAATAATACAAGTGATATTTCAATTGCACAAAATCCAGTATTGCATTCTAGAACCAAGCATATAAGCATTAGAAATAATTTCATTAGAGATTGTGTTGACAAACAAAAGATTAAACTTGAATTTATCTCTACTGATTTGCAAAGAGCAGATATATTAACTAAGACATTGGACTCATCCAAGCATCTATTCTTTGTCAATCAGCTTGGTATGATAAATGGTCAGGATTTAATCTAATGCTCTGTCTTTAGTCAAAGAGTTGTCTCTCTTCGTCGACATAAGATCGACAAATTGATAACTGTTCTTGAGAATTTTCGTTGACCTGAGCTCAACAAAATCTCTTTGTGAAGTGATTTTCGTTGACCCGAGATCTCAAACTTACTTGAAAAACCTTTCGTCAACTAGAGATCGACGAAATGTCTTATATCCTTCAGACTGAGTTCGACGAACTGTTTAACCTTAAATTATTTCGTCGACCTCAGAACGAAGATTTTTTTTCCTTTTTCGTGGACCGGAGCTTGTCTGTTCATATTCTGGAAAACCTTATATTTAGGTTTTCTTCGACCTCCGTCCCGCGCTTTAAGTTCCCTTTTCACTTGATAGTCGTTTTCCTTTTTCTGGTGCTTTCATGGCGATTCCCGCTGGCTCTCTCACTGCCATGAAATTTGATGCTGGTTTCGACATAGACTTTGAATCATTCCAGTATTCTGATCCAGTTTTCCTGAACATTCTCCAAATACTAGAAGAACAACAACTGAAGACTCTGCTCTCAACCCGAATCAAGATATCTGCCACAGAAATCAAGAAATGGGTGTATACAACTACTATCGATGAGAACAAGATGACCGACACCATCGCGGGTAATGCTATTTCTCTTACCCCGTATATTATTACTGATATTTTTTGATTGAAAAATGGTGAGGAAAATTTAGAAATTGATTCTGAAGAGTTTGATTTAATGTTGAATACAATGGGGTATTCTGGAGACACCCCAAACAAGCTCCTCAAGAAACTTCTGTCTGTCGAGTATAAATTTCTCGCAGATATAGTTGGGAAAGTGTTGCTCGGGAAGCACACTACGCATGATTATATCACCAGGCATCAGTTCCTGGTCATGTGCGCCGTTGTAAATAAGAAAGCTGTGAACTTGGCACAGCTTCTGTTCGATTTGATCACAAAGAAGAACAACAAGAAAGAGGTATACTTTAGAAGGATCCTAGGGATCTTCCTAAAGGTAAAGGCTGCAGGATCCCTGGTCTCCTCGACCATATCCATCAATGTCTCAAAGAGACTCGCCTATGCTCTTTTTTACAAGTGGGAGAGGACCATCATCAAGCCAACAAAGGCTACCTCCTTCTCCACTAAAACTTCCAAAAGTACAAGGGTTGCACAAGCCTCTCCCCACCCCACTGAAGGGCTCCCTTCTACTCCTCCATCCCATCAACAAGTCCAACCAACCTCACCTTCCACTACCATCCACATCATACCCCAACACAACCAGCCTCCCCAATTCCCTCTTCACCTACACATCTCCAATCTCCCCCTCCTTTACCTCAACCTGACACCTCAATCCCTACACCACCTCTATCCCCTCTAACATCTCACCTTGTTGACATCTCACAAATCAACCTCTCTTCCCTCCCCTCCTTTAACCCGCTCTCCTCTCCCCTAAACACTCTATCGCTACAAAATGACTTTCCCTTAGAAATTCCACCTCCACCTCCACCTCTATCAACCACATCTACTCAGTCAGCTACTGCCCCAATTTCTGCCTCTCCAACTCTGGACCACTCCCTTACCACCACCCTCATCTCTCTTCTCACCCCATTGTTCAAAGCTCTTATAGCAGAGGCTATTTCCCCTCTAGCTGCCTCCATCTCATCTCTTGCTACCCAAATATCTTCCCTTACCACTGCTCCATCTTCAATTGGGGGCCTGACTTCAGCATATGCTAAAACCAGGAAGGGGGAGATACTTGATGAAGAAGTAGCAGTAGTAGAAGTTTTAGCAGTAGCAGGACCAGTAGTACAGATATCAAATACAACAGACATGGATACAGAAGCAGAAGAAGATTTATCAAAATTGATTCATTTTATTGAAACTGACATGGATATTTATGAGTCAGTTATACCAAAAATAAATACTGTGGGTAACATTTTCATTAATCCCACAGTAGACTTGATGTGTTTGTTAAGTTCTTTTGATACAGCTCACAACAGTCTTCCTCCAACTGAGTATACCAAGCCATCATTAGCTATTATTCCATATTCTTCCCCAATAATCCATGGTGTTGTCAAACAACTAAAGGCCAGTTTTGCCATTCCTGCCACTCCATCATCTAGACAGATTACCTCCCCAATTGTATCCTCTCATATGGCCCCAGTCTTTGTAATGGATGATTCTCCAGTACCAGATCTGGATGCATTGATTAGGGCTTATATAGAGGAAGAAAATAAGTTAGCTGCTCAGAGCACAGAAGTAAATAGTTCTCAAGTTCCCTCCCCAGTTCCATCTCATGCAACAAAGAAAACAAGCTCGATGAAGCACTAAGAGAGATTAATGCTATGTATGACAAACCTCAATCTTCTTCTGATGATGATGATGATGATGATGATGATGATGAAGAACCTAAGAAAAGGAATATCTCTAAGAAAAGGAAGGCTCCACCTCCTCCTGCTCCCAAGACTGGTGACCTCAAGAGCCAGTTGCTCAACCTGACAACTGAGCGGATAACCATCCTATTCCCCTGAAATGACCTGTAGACAAGCCGTAGAACACTTGTCGAACTAGCAAGTCGCATTCACTGTCTGCTCAGATTGCCCGGCCTGATCACTGAAACCCCCGAGACTAACCACACAGTCTGCCCGAACAGCCCTCCCAGGCTACCACTTTCACTTCAATAATTTCAACACTCCCCCTTGAAGTGAGAAGTTGAGACCAGCCCTAGCAACCCCCATAACCGGGTAAATGGCCCCTTTGAAAGCAGCTTCGTGAAGATGTCGGCGATGTTTTCCTCGCTCTACACATGTCCAACCAAAAGAGACCCCTCCAACACCTTCTCCCGAGTGAAATGGTGCTCCATCTCAATGTGTTTGGTCCTCGCGTGACAAACTAGATTATGAACCTATTTAAGGGAACTCTTATTGTAACTGCATAGTAGAGTGGGACTGCACACTTCTTTATGGATGTATTCTACTAGTCTCCTAAGCTAGATGGCTTCTTGAGCCACTAAGACCGAAGCCTTGTACTCTGCTTCCATAGTAAATACAGACACTTAATCTTGCTTCTTGTTGCACCAAGAAATCCCTGCTGCTCCACATATGAAGACATAACCGGATGTTAACTTTTGGTCATCTGAATCTCCCCCATAATCAGCATCTGTATATCCGTGCAAGTTGAAGCCTGTGTCTCTCCCATAAAGGAGACACATATCAGAAGTAGACTTCACATACTTCAGAATGCTCCTTGACTCCATCAGATGAGGCTTTCGAGCTACTGTCATATACTCCGACTTACTCGGCCTATAGCACATACAATGTCTGGCCTCGTAATCGTCAAATAGATAAGCATCCCCACCAGAGCACGGAATACTAGAGGATCTGAAAGTATCCTCCCCTTATCTCGTCGAAGCTTGATGCAAACCTCTAGAGGAATAGAGCAACTTTTCCCTTCCCGCATGCTGAATCGCTGAACAATCCGATCCGCAAAACCCTTTTGGGAAACTAGTATGCCTTTATCTCTCTTCTCCACCTCGATTCCAAGGAAGTGGTAGAGCTCACCCAAGTCTTTCATCTCGAATTGAATGGCTAACTCTGCCCTGAGCCTAGCCACCTCCTCTTTGGAGTTCCCTGTAATGATCATATTGTCCACGTACAGTAGCACCAAGACATGAAGCTCGCCCTTTTCTTTATGAATAGGCTCAAGTCTTATTCCGAGGCAGAATATTCGCAGATGTAGAGGTACTCTATGATCTTCCCATAACATGCCCTCGGAGCCTTCTTTAAACTATAAAGGGCCTTCCGGAGTTTGTAGACGTATCCTGGATGATCTTCAGACACGTATCCAAGCGGCTGAACCATGAAGATGTCTTTATCGATTTCCCCATAGAGAAATACATTCTTTATGTCTAGCTGCCATATCTTCCATCCCTAGTAAGCCGGCAAAGCCATCACCACCTGAACTGAAGTAAAATTTGCCACAGGACTGAATGTCTCTTCATAGTCTTCTCCATTCTGCTGAGAAAATCCTCGAGATACAAGGCGAGCCTTGTAACGCTCGATGCTCCCATACGCCTTCTTCTTCAGCTTGTAGACCCACTTGTATGTCACTGGTGTAATATCATCGACCTTGGGCACAAGGTCCCAAGTCACATTATTCCTGAGGGCAGCCATCTCCTCATCTATGGCATCTTCCCGGTCCTTGACAAAAGTAGTGTCTTCAAATCTAGAAGGCTCTTGCTCATCCATAGGGCCTGCGAAGAAATAAGAGACCAATCTCACCATGTTTCCTTCACTATAACGAGCTAGTGATTTGATGGTCCTCTTCGATCTTCGAAGGGTCTGACCCTTACTAACCACCTCAGTTGCTTCACTTGAATCAGCTTCATTCCCAGGCAAACTTGGAGCGACGCTCCCCCTACTTCCTGAACTAGAAGCTTCCTCCCCGGAGCTAGAAACACCTGGAGCTCCTGGTGACACAGGCAGCTCAGCTAGAAGATCCTTAGCAGCCTGCCCCTGCTCGCCATCTAACCTTCATTCCTACAGCTTCACCTAGGAGCCACCTCCATATGACGTCAGCTCGTCGAAGACCACGTATCTCGAAAACACTAACTTCTTCATCACAGGGTCCATACATTTAAACCCTTTCTTCCGCTCATTATAGCCTACAAAGACAAGCTTCTTGGAATTTGCATCCATCTTTGTCCTCAAAGCATCTGGGATGTGAACGTAGCAGGTAGATCCAAACCCCCGAAGGTGTCAAATGTTGGGCTTCTCCTTGAACATCATCTCAAAAGGAGACTTCATGTTGATCGGACTTAGATACATCCGATTAATTACATAAGAAGTACAAGACATTCCTTCTCCCTAGAAGGACCTTGCAATGCCTTTAGCATGAAGCCATCACTTACAGGTTTCCTTCAGATGATGGATCTTCCGCTCTGCTACTTTATTTTTGTGGAGTATGGGCACAAGTGAGCTCCCTTTGAATGTCGGGCTTCCTACATAAGTTTGAGAACTCAGTTGAAATAAATTCACCTCCGTTGCCTATTCTTAACTTCTTGATTCAGAGGCCAAACTGGCCCTCAACCAACTCCTTGAACTTCATAAATAATCGGAAAGCATCTGACTTCTCTATCATAAAGTATACCCAAGTGTACCTTGAGTAGGCATCAATCAGGACCATCATATACCTGCTACCTCCAAGGCTGGCTGTGAGGGTCGGCCCCATCAAATCACCATGGATACAACTCTAATGGTGCTTTAAATCTTGTCAACGACTTGTTAAATGGAAGGCAATGATCCTTTCCATATTGACATCCCATGCAAACATGACCATCGTTGAAGGATGACAACTTAGGCAAGCCTTTCACAAGGCTCTTGAATGTCATGGCTTTAAGCTTGTCCATCCCAATATATCCCAGCCACTCAAGCCAGATAACAGTACTATTGTTGGCTCTCATCCAATCAACATAGAAGCTTGTTGATAACACAAACAAGTCTCTCACCCTTCTCCCAACATGAGCAACATAAGCCTTAATGGCTGACACGTTACGGAGAAACTTCACTTCTGTTGGACCAAACAGAACGTGATAGCCCGTATCTACCGCATTGGTCATAGAGAAGAGGTTCTTCTTCATGCCCTGTACGTGATAGACACTTCTCAATGTGAGTGGACCATTATCACTACCCAAAGAAACTACACCCTCCTTCTCTATTGCATGGACAGCATCATTAGCAGTTATGATAGCTTCGTTACTTGACAATGTCCGTAGAGAGGAGAACTTTGACTCATCCCCGGTAAGGTGGTGACCACACCCTGAGTCCACGATCCAGTCATCTTGGTAGTCGATGGTGGGCAAAGCACGAACACATGTGACCGTCATGAAAGCTCTTCCCCATCCATCTTTCTCAATACTAGACTCATACTCCTCCTTGTCTACAACATGCCCAGGCTGTAGCTTGACCTTGCAGTCTCCCCTGAATTGTTCTGGCTGGTTACATCTATAGCACTTAAGCCACTCCTTCTTCTTCCAATCTCCCTTATGAGCAACACTCTCTTCTTGGTGATATGAAGTAGAAGGTCCCTTACCAACATCAGACTTCTTCTTCTTCTCCCACCTCTTGTTCTTCACTGAAAAGAGTGCCTCACTGCCTCTTTCATAGATAGTGACTCCAACCATCTGCCTTGCCAAGCTCTCCTGCAAAGCCAGCAAGTTCTCCAGCTCCAGCAAGGATGGCTGAGTGGCCCAACCTTGAACTGAAGTGACGAAGGCCAAATATTCCTTTCACAAGCCGCGGATTATGTGCCTCTTCATCTTTGCCTCGGAAATAGGCTCATCAGGGTCCAATTCTAAAATCTTAGCGCAAAGGTTCTTCATTTTCAAGAAGAACGTTAAGATGGGAAGATCACCTTGAGTGGCCTTTGCCAACTCATTCCCAATAAACTGTAGTCGAGCTACATTCTTTCTATTCAACAACTCATCAAGAGAAGTCCAAATATCTACAGCATACCCACATACAATGATGTGGTCAAAGAGCTCTAGTGAAATAGCCTGCTTGAGGGCAAACTCAGCTTTGACATTTGTCTTCCTCCAAGCTTTCACCGCATCAGCACCAGTACCCGTAGCAGCAGTAACCTCTTGCTTTTCGTCTCCTCCAAGGAATTCCCAAAGGTCCTCGCCCAACAGATAAATCTACATACACGAATTCCACTTCATGTAATTAGTCGGTGTAAGGAGTTCGATTCCAAGACCTCTTGCATAACCTCCTTCCATTGCAGACTCTTTGGTTACTTAGACTCTCAGAAGTAGACAAGAAACTGTCGGTTGATCACTACTCCGCCTCTGATCCCTCTGATACCCTGAAAAATTTTTAAAAGCACAAAACGGGACACCAGGCGCAGGAACACTCAACCCCAATGACCCCAAGCAAGACAAAAAATAGCTAGAAGAGCAAGAGTCTTGTACTAATCAAAAATCTCTTTACACAGCAAGTCATACATGGAAAGACATGATTGCCAATGTATTTGATGGAGCAAGAAAATTACAAACTGAAAAAAAAACCTTGTGGCCTCAAGGAGTAACTGTCGCCTCTACTACTAATTGCTAAAGGAGTCCGCTAAAGCCGCCTGGTCGCAAGACCGTAATATGCCACACAGACTACCCATTATTCTAGTATTGCTGAACTTTAGCCGCTGAACTGCAGGCCACCTAACTTTGAGTTCTCCTAGCTGCCATAACACGCGGACTGGTGCCACCGAACTGAACAAGTCGCCTAGAGGCGGGAATCTTATTTTAATAGGGAAGAAGCTGTACAAGATAATGTTAGAACTCCTTATAACTGATTTGGGCTAGGATTACAATTAGAATTTTTATTTTGACCCAACTTGTATAGACTAGGGTCATATTTTCTTTACAGAGTAATTTCAGAAGGTATTCCAGAAGTGCTCAGTTCGACGAACTCTGAGCAAAGGTCGACGAACTATGAACTATGTTCGACTAACTTAGATCTCAAAACTCTGAGCTTAGTTTGACGAACTCTGGGCTCAGTTCGACAAATGCAGAGCTCAGCTCGATGAAAGTTTAATCTCAGTTTATAAAAGATCAGTTTGACAAAACCCAAGCTCAGTTCGACAAACGCAGAGTTCGGCTCGATGAAAGTTAAAGCTCATTTCGTAAAAGATCAGTTTGACGAAAGCCAAGCTCATTTCGATGAAATCCTTGCTGAGTTCGATGAATCCGAAAGTTTCTCTATCAAAAGAAGGCAGAATGATTTCAAATGTTTGGGAACTGAATCTCTGATATTTAATGCTAAATATTCTAACGAATATAGCTATTTAAGGCATCATTAAATATGGATTTATCACAGAGTTTTAAAGCTAATTAATTCCAATGCAGTTATATTTTCAAGGAATTCTTCAGACGTTTTAAGAATCGATTAATTCAAATATTTGAACTATTCCCTGACAAATTATATATACAGAAGATTGTTGCCTCAAATACAAGTACTGACAGATAGAGATGGAGATATTGATACATATATTCTGCTTCAGACTCTTCCAGTGACACATCTTCAATCAGACATCCAAATACAGATCTGTCTGGAATATCTACTAGAGAGAAAAAGCTTACAAGAAGGCCTACAGCCTAAAGAAAAGTCTCCTCCCTTGATAACAATCTCTATTCAAATTAGGGGGAGATTTTTGTAACATCATCCACTAAGTCTTCTCAGAGACTCTTGATAGAGAATACAACATCTAACTTTTTATTTTATTCCTAAACTGTGTACAGGGTTCTAAAGTTAAAACTTGGTTCATAAGTCACCTGATCAAAAGGCTTAGGTTTGGTTTTTGGGTACCTTGTCAAAAGCCCAAAGGGTTACTAGATCTCCCTTAGAAAATAGATCTTCTAGTGGCAGGGCACCTGATCAAAAATCTATAGTAGATTCCTACTAGGGTGGTAGAAGAGTTGATGTACCCAGATTTATTGGGGAACTACTTTAAAATCCTTGTGTCGTCTTTGATTGACACTTTCTTATTTGTATGCTGTGAATTTTATTTTTATATATATAAGTTAGATCTATCCCTTCCACTTTCAGAGAAATTAATTAGTCGCAAACCGTTACCTGCTGAAAACTACTTATTTTTACTCGCAGAGTCCGCACTCAGTCAAAACAAAATTCCAAGCTCTTCTGCACTACCACACAACCTACACAACACAAACCAGTCAAACCTTTTCAAACCACACGGATAGAAAACCCTAACTGCAGCAACTTTCCGCGAGTTGACTTACTGTTCACTCGGAACTATTAGATGTGACAGGGGGTCATATTTATAGGAGTGGAGAGGAGTGTGATCACCGCCTTAGATGATAGGATAACCGCCCTATCCAGAGAAAACACCAAGTGTATCCACAAGGGCTGCGGATACACACCATTCTACTGCGACTTGGCCAAGATCGAGTTAGCCAAGGTAAAATATCAAGGCTAGAAACAAGCCTCTTACAAGCCGCCAAGCCTTGCCAGACAAGGCCACCAAACTATCGGTCTCAATAAGAACCACATCCGTCCGCCCATAGACAGACAAAGCTCCAGACCGTAGAAAACAAGCTCGCAGTTAGGTCGTACAAGACAGACTGTTGTAGAGCTAGGCAGATGATGAAACAAACCCGCGCAGGCCGCACGACCTCCAAACTAAGCCGACTTAGACTTGGGTCCAAATCCAGACCAAGTACACACCACCAGACATCCCTGGTGAGAACACAGCATGAGCGGATACAACACAAGTCCGCATAAGATCGGTGACCTTTAGAGCCAGCTGCCCAACCAGACAACTGAGCAGATAACCATAATATCTTCTTGAAATGACCTGGCAGACAAGCCACGGAACACTGGTTGACCTAGCAAGTCAGGAGCTATGTCCGCTCAGATCGTCCGGTCTGATCATCAAAACCGCCTAGACTAACCGCACAGTCCGCCCGAACAGCTCGCCTAGGTTGCCACTTTCACTTCAACAATTTCAACACTGAGAGTTTGGACACTTGCCTCGAGTACTCTTATCAATGGAATAATTGAACTTATTATTCAATTTATAATGGTGATCGCGCTCTTCAAATTTTCATTTCGAGGAAATTGAGCGCATCAATTTCTGATGAGTATAAAAATATATAATTTTATATACTATTAATCGTAAAAATTTAGAAATAAAACCTAAGTTTTTATGTATAGGAAAACCCGAAATGCCCGTGAAGGGCGTGAAACAATGGACACTCCCGTGACATCATCCAACACGCCCGTGACAATTCGACACGTCCGTGTTAGCCAAATGCCAACAAAATGTTGCGCTGTCGCCACGACCCGTGCCGCCTGATGAATCAGCTGCCTGACACGCCCGTGACGTCATCAGTCACGCCCGTGACCTGCTCAAATTCTATCCGAAGTTCCAACCAGCTCGACACCTATCCCAACACGCTGGCAGTCACGCCCGTGAACCTGTCACGCCCTCCCCGACACTCTCGTGTCAGGGGGCGTGTCACTTGAAATTTTTTTCTATAAATAGGAGGGTATGGCTGAGTAGAAATATTCGAACACCAGCAGCTTCCTTAAGAACTGTTATGACTCCCCAGCTCTCTGATAAGGAACTGGTAGTAGCTTTCAAGTATTCAAAAGTTCTGTAAGTTGTAATATTTTAGCTTTCTTTTTAGCTTTTTAGAAAGTTGTAATAATTTTTCGGACTTTATAAAATAGACTCATTCAAATTCAATTCTGAGTACTTTATTGCTTTATTTTTAGTTTTACTTTCCTTTATTTTTTCATACTATCCCGAATGAAAGGTGAAGTTCTGCTTATTTCCTTGATTAAGATAGTGTGAAACTGCTTTCAAAATTATTTTCAAAAACCTTATTATTTCATACTATCCCGAATGAAGGGCGAGGCGAAAGCCTATGACCAGGATTAAGATACTGTGAAAGCTCTGCAAATTTTTAGATTTTACTACCCTATCCCAATTGAAAGGCAAAGCGAAAGCTTAATTGAGATAGATAGGTAGACATTATTTTCTGTACTTTATACCGCCCCCATCCTAAGAAGAGGCTAAGAACCCTTAGCACTTGGTCAAGATGAGCTCTGGGCTAGATATTATTTTCAACTATTTCAACTCTACTTTCTAGTTATCCTAACTAGGGTTTTCTGTTAATTGATCATATACCAGGTGAAGAGACACTACGTTTACGTTAACCCGTTTTAAACGCAAGCCTCCCCGGTCATACTTTCGAGTCAGTGATGCTACCAAAGGGACCCTCTCATTAAGTTAGGTAATAAAGAAATAAAGTTGTTCTTTAATAGCTGAATTAATATTCTCTCCAAGTAATTCTGAAATCGAGGACTACCTTCTAAGTCCCTATATTAATAAAATCACGTATATATATTTTTCTATCTTTTATTTTTAAATATAAATTCCACTCCGTTCGTTCGATAAAATAATAGTCCGTTCTAAAAAGTAGAATAATTAACACCGATCCCAGGAAAAATATGGCCTTAATATTTTCTACAAAATACTATACTCATATGTGATAAGTACTCTTGCCTTAATCCACAAGATATAAGTAAGTAAAAGAAGAGATAGACTTATATACGTAAAAGATTATATAAAACAAAATCTATCTTCTTTAAAACAAAATTTACTTATCAAGCTTTTTTGGCGCCGTTGTCGGGGACTCGTTTATATGTGTTAATATTTGAAAATAAAAGAACGTTATTAATTTTATCTTTTCTTTTTCTTGTTATTTAAAAACCTTAGTTTTTATAAAAATAAAACAAACATAAAATTCCCTAAATTTAAAACTTTGTTTTTATAAAACCTAATTTTTTATTAACAAGTTTATTAACCACTAACGAATTCTAACAAAAAAACCTAACCTACTATTTTAACGTATTTTATATAAAACGTTTCTAATTATAAAAACTAGTTTATAATAAAAACTTCTTTTTATTATACAACCTGTTTTATAGAAAACCTTTTTTATATAAAAAACCTGTTTTTAGTTATTTTTTGTTTTAAGTCTTTTAGTGTGTTTGTATTTGTGTGTTTAGATATATTTGTTTGTAACTTAGTTTTTTTTACTTAGTTTTTATATATTTGTTTTAATTTTGTATTTATAAAAAGTCTTTTTTAGTGTATGTTCCGCAGAACTCTATCTGATTTAACTCTTGAACTTGATCCTGAAATCGATCACGCCTTTCGCTGGAGCCTCCGTTCTCTGAATCAAGAGCTTGTATTAAATCTGGAAGAGTCCGTAGGCACTGCACACGTTCAAGAAATGGCAGCAGAGCAACAACAAATGCCAGAGGTGGTCCCCCAAAGGACCATGTCTTATTATGTACGACCCAATTTAGATGACACCGGGTCTAGTATCGTTCTTCCACCAATTGCTAATAATAACTTCGAGATTAAATCGAGTATAATCCAAATGATTCAAAATTCTGTTCAATTTGATGGATTGCCAGATGAAGATCCAAACACGCACTTGTCCAACTTCTTAGTAATATGTGACACATTTAATATAAATGGCGTCACTGATGATGACATCCATCTTCGCTTATTTCCTTTTTCACTACAAACGAAAGTCAAACAGTGGCTAGGTTCCTTCCCTAGAGGATCTATTACCACTTGGGCTGAAATGACCGAAAAATTCCTTACAAAGTATTTTCCACCTGCAAAAACCGCACTTCTGCGTGCGGATATTTCTTCCTTTGTGTAAGGCGATTTCGAGTCTCTTTATGAGACTTGGGAACGTTTTAAGGAATATCTACGTCGGTGTCCACACCACGCACTGCCAACTTGGCTTCAGGTACAAATATTCTATAATGGTTTGAATATTCAAACCAGGCAAGCCATTGATGCTGACACTGGGGGCACGATCAATAACAAAACCCCCGAGGCTGCTCAAACCCTCTTTGAGGAAATGGCCATGAACGCGTACCAGTGGAACGTGCCAAGGTCATGCCCTAAACAAGCTGGGATTTATGAGCTCGACACTTCTTCTACTTTTGCACTCCAAGTAGAAAATTTAACTAAATAATTAGCAGGAATATCTGCTTTCTTTGCCACAACTACTTGGAATCTAAATAATAATGTAATTGAAGAAATCGATTATATGGGGAACTCTTATAGACCTTCCTATAATCCTAATATTAACTTAAATATAAATTCTTATAATCCAGGATATATGAACCATCCTAATTTTTCATGGAGCAACCCCAATAATTCTCAACTCCCTCCGATTGTAAATCCAAGTGGATTTACAGCGCAACCCCCACAACCAAAAACACCACCACCACAACTGCACCAATTTAGGCCAACCCCAATAGAAGACATATTTACGAAATATGTCAGTATTAATGAGTCCAATATTTGAAACCTGACCGGATCAATTAAAACTTAGAAACACAAATTGGACAAATATCAAAAATGATACCGGAACGCCAACCTAGTAATTTGCCAGGAAATACGGAACAAAATCCGCGGGATACTGGCCAATCCAGTAACCAACAAAGTTGATAAGTCGTCAAACTACGAAGTGGCAGGGAGCTACCACCACCCGTTAGGGTAGAAAAAGAAGCTAAGGTTAGCCTCCCTACACACCTTCCTGTTACGTCTCTTCCTCCTCAACCCCCGCGAATTTCTTCCCCATATGTTATTTTACCTTATCCATCTAAATTAAAAGATGAGCGAGAAGATGAATAATATAAAATTTTTCTAAAAATGCTAAAACAAATTCAAATTAATATACCTTTCTGCGAGGACATTGCGCAGATGCCTAAATACGCAAAATATTTAAAAGCGTTACTTTCAAATAAAAAGAAACTCGAAGATATTTCGAGAGTTTTCCTTAATGTCGAATGTTCAACTGTTTTATTACATAAATTACCCCCAAAATTAAACGATCCGGGACGATTTTCCATCACATGTCTCTTCGGTAATTTATTAATAAAAGATATGTTAGCAGATTTAGGTGCTAGCATAAATTTAATGCCCTACTCGCTCTTTCAGAAACTAGGATTAGGTAACCCCAGCCCAACTAAAATGAGCATCCAGTTAGCAGATCGTTCTATTAAATATCCAATAGGGAGAGAAGAGGATGTTCTGGTCAAAATAGACAAGTTTATCTTCCCGATAAACTTTGTTATACTTGACATAAAGGAAGACGTCGATGTTCCCATAATTCTCGGTCGTCCTTTTCTCGCAACCTCTTGCGCGATAATAGATGTAAGTAATGGTAGACTTCTCTTACGAGTAGGAGATGACGAGGTTACTATCGATATAGATCCCTCTATGAAAAATTCTTTAATAAATGACGATTCCTGCTATCTTGCGGAAGCCTCTTTTGAGGAAAATGGTTTTCCCAATTCTGATTTACTTTCAATCACTGTAGAAGAATCGGACTTGGCAGACTTACCCCTTTCACAAGAAATGCCTACCGATGATCCTTTAGAACCTTTTATATCCTTAACTTCTACAACTCTAAAAACTCCAACTTCGTATGAAAAACCACAAACCCTCGAGCTTAAAACACTTCCTGCACATTTAAAATACGTTTTCCTTGAAGCCGAATGTAAACTCCCTGTTATCATTTCTGCTGAATTAAACGATAAGAAAACGTCTGAATTAATAGAAGTGTTAAAACAACATTGCCATGCATTAGCATGGCAAATTTCTGATATCCAAGGACTCAACCCATCTTTTTGTACGCATAAAATATTTTTGGAAGATAACCAGCGTAAATCTATCCAGCCCCAATGACGTTTAAATCCTAATATGAAAGATGTCGTAAAAGCTGAAGTAATGAAATTATTAGACGCAGGAATTATCTATCCAATCTCAGATAGCACATGGGTTAGTCCCGTACAAGTCGTCTCTAAGAAGGGCGGTATAATGGTAGTGCCAAACGCTAATAATGAACTAATTCCAACACGTACTGTTACAGGTTGTAGGATATGCATCCACTATCGAAAATTAAATGATGCCACCCGTAAAGATCACTTTCCACTACCGTTTATAGATCAAATATTAGAGAGACTCTCGGGTCACTAATATTATTGTTTTCTCGATGGTTATTCAGGGTATTTACAAATTCCTATAGCCCCTGAAGACCAAGAGAAAACTAAGTTCACTTGCCCCTTTCGTAATTTCGCCTATAGGTGAATGTCGTTTGGACTTTGTAATGCACCAGCTATATTTCAAAGATGTATGCTAGCTATTTTCGGCAAGTTAGTAGAGGACGTTATGGAAGTATTTATGGATGATTTCTCCGTATTTGGAGACTCATTCCATACGTGTTTAAATAACCTCACTCGTGTTCTTCAACGCTGTGAAGACACGAATTTAGTGTTGAACTGGGAGAAATGCCACTTTATGGTCCGCGAAGGTTTAGTTCTCGGTCATAAAATTTCTTCCAAGGGAATCGAGGTCGATAAGGCCAAAATAGAAATAATTGAAAAACTTCCTCCTCCAACAAATGTAAAATCTATTCGAAGTTTCTTAGGCCATGCAGGTTTCTATAGACGGTTCATTCAAATTTTTTCTAAAATAACAAAACCGTTAACTCATTTATTAGAAAAAGAAGCTCCATTTATATTCGATAGTGAATGCTTAGTAGAATTCAATATTATTAAAGACAAACTTATCAACTCTCCTATTTAGTAGCCCCAGACTTGTCCTTTCCTTTGGAGATCATGTGTGACGCGAGTGAATATACGGTAGGAGCTGTCTTAGGACAACGAGTAGACAAATATTTTCATCCTATCTATTATGCAAGTAAAACTCTCACATCCACACAAACCAATTACATGACCACGGAAAAGGAACTACTGGCAATTGTATTTTCATTTGATAAGTTTAGATCTTATATCACGCTATCAAAAGTTGTAGTTTTTACGGATCATTCTGCTTTAAAATATTTACTATCTAATGTAGACGCAAAACCCCATTTATTACTCTTATTACAAGAATTTGATTTAGAGATCCGAGATAAGAAAGGCACAGAGAATTTAGCAGTCGATCATCTTTCTCGACTAGAGAATGCTGTAACAGATAAACTCGTGGAAGCCGACATCGAAGATAAATTCCCTGAAGAAAGTCTCCTCGCTCTTGAAAAGGTAACAAACTCTTCTACTCCTTGGTTCGCAGACTTGGCTAACTATTTAGTAGCCCGTGTCCTTCCAAAAGCTTTTTCAATTCAAGAAAAGAGGAAATTCTTTTCTGACTTGAAAAAAAACTTTTGGGAAGACCCGTATGTATTCCGAGTCTGTGCACACCAAGTAATTAGAAGATGTATTTCAAACGAGGAAGGACTAAAAGTACTACGGCACTGCCACGAAGGACCAACCGGCGGACATTATCAATCCAACTGGACTGCACGTAAAGCCCTTGAAGTAGGATTCTTTTGGCCTACTTTATTCAAGGATGCTCAAAAATTGGTAAGCGTTTGCAACCGCTACTAACGGTCATGTAACATTTCCCGTCTGGACGAAATGCCCCAAAACTTTTACTTAGAATGTGAAATTTTTGATATGTGGGGCATAGATTTTTCATCACCTCCTACATTATAAATTCTAACTCTTGTATCAATGATATATAAATACGATAACATTTAACTCTTTATCCACTGGATGTTTATACCTATTTTATCTTGAAAAAATAAATTGATAGTAAATAGAAAATTTCATAACTTGTAAATATACTCAACTCTATATTTGCTCTGGAATAGCAAAATCTAAGTATGGGGGTATTTGATGAGTATAAAAATATAAAATTTTGTATACTATTAATCATAAAAATTTAGAAATAAAACCTAAGTTTTTATAAATAAAACTAATTATTTTTGTTATATTTCATTTTTTATGTTTTTCTAAGTTTCTTTGAATTTTTGCAATTTTTTCTTAGGTCACGCCCATAGTCATGCCCGTGACCTAGGGCATGACAGCCCTTTTTAATTCCTTTTTGTTTGCTGTTTTGCTGTTTTGGAAAACCCGAAAAAAATGATAGACACGCCCATGATGTCATCCAACACGCCCGTGATAATTCGACACGTCCGTGTTTGCCAGTTTGCCAGCAAAATGCCGCGCTATCGGCACGACCCATGCCGCCTGATGATTCAGCTGCCTGACACGCCCGTGACGTCATCAGTCATGCCCGTGACCTGCTCAAATTCTATCTGAAGTTCCAACCAGCTCGACACCTATCCAAACACGCTGGCAGTCACGTTCGTGAACCTGTCATGCCCTCCCTGACACGCCCATATCAGCGGGTGTGTCACTTGAAAATATTTTCTATAAATAGGAGGGTAGGGCTCAGTAGAATTATTCGAACACCAGCAACTTCCTTAAGAACTGTTAGGACTCCCCAGCTCTCTGACAAGAAACTGGTAGTAGCTTTTAAGTATTCAAAAGTTTTGTAAGTTGTAATATTTTAGCTTTCTTTTCAGCTTTTTAGAATGTTGTAATAATTTTTCGGACTTTATAAAATAGACTCTTTCAAATTCAATTCTGAGTACTTTACTTCTTTATTTTTCGTTTTATTTTCCTTTATTTTTTCTTACTATCCCGAATGAAAGGTGAAGCTCTGCTTATGTGTTGGATTAAGATAGTGTGAAATTGCTTTCAAAATTATTTTCAAAAACCTTATTATTTCATACTATCCCGAATGAAGGGCGAGGCGAAAGCCTATGACCTTGATAAAGATAGTGCGAAAGCTCTGCAAAATTTTAGATTTTACTACCCTATCCCAATTGAAAGGTGAAGCGAAAGCTTAAGTCCTGGATTAAGATAGATAGGTTGATATTATTTTCTGTACTTTATACCGCCCCCATCCTGAGAAGAGGCAAAGAACCCTTAGCACTTGGTCAAGATGAGCTCTGGGCTGGATATTATTTTCAACTATTTCAACTCTACTTTCTAGTTATCCTAACAAGGGTTTTCTGTTAATTGATCATATACCAGGTGAAGAGACACTACATTTACATTAACCCGTTTTAAACGCAAGCCTCCCCGGTCATACTTTCGAGTCAGTGATGCTACCAAAGGGACCCTCTCGTTAAGTAAGGTATTAAAGAAATAAATTTGTTCTTTAATAGCTGAATTAATATTCTCTCAAAGTAATTCTGAAATCGAGGACTACCTTATAAGTCTCTATCTTAATAAAATCACGTATATATGTTTTTTTCTATCTTTTGTTTTTAAATATAAACTCCACTTTGTTCGTTCGATAAAATAATAGCCTGTTCTAAAAAGTAGAATAATTAACACCGATCCCAGGAAAAATACGACCTTGTTATTTTCTACAAAATACTATACTCCTATGCGATAGGTACTTTTGCCTTAATCAACAGGATATAAGTAAGTAAAAGAAGAGATAGACTTATATATACGTAAAAGATTATATAAAACCAAATGTATCTTCTTTAAAACAAAATTTACTTATCAATTTCTAGGCATGACCCTAGGCTCTAGTAAATCAAAAAATCTTCAGTTTTTATCCCAAAGTTCTCAAATTTTAATACAACCTTTAGGGAGCCTAAAAGGAGCCTGAAAATTTTTCCAAAAGTTTTCGAGTAATTTTGGACCTTTAATTTAGCCAAATAAAAATTATTTAGACTTTAAAAATTACCAAAATAACTCCAAAAATTCTCAAAATTTTTGTGGAGGTAGTTCTCATTAAGGGGAACAATTTTCATATACAATACTTTTCCCTGAGAGCCTAGATTTTTTTCCTGAAAATTCGACAAAGTTTTTGTTAAGAGAATGGTCTGCATATAGCCAGATCAAACTGGATCATGTGGCCAGGATTGCGCTGGACGAAATAGCCGAACCTTCCCCAACAACGAATCAGACACATGTAACGCCCCAAATTTCTTGAGGAATGAGATGCTTCTCTGGGGGTTACCGCCCGACAGTAGATAGTTACCGCATGATTATAGCTTCAGGGTTGGCGTTGAGAGTGTCGAGCTCTCGAGAAAATGTCGAGCTCTCGAGAAACACGTTACCGCGCGGCGGAAAGCTGTTACCTCGTGGCGGTAGCCGAGTATTTAAGGGTGCAGACCTCTCAGGAAGCTTTCGCTCGGCATAAAAGATATCGCTGGCAATAGCTGGGTCAATTTATTTTTTATGGTTATCAGGATCATAACGCGCGGTAGTATAAGTTAGCACGCGACGATAGTGCCTGGTGTTGTATCGTAACCAACGCCTCTATCACGCGACGTTAACATCCTATCACGTGGCAGTACTGAAACCGAAACGACATTAGCCACATGTCGGCCTGTCATTGGAGTGTTTTGGGGTTGCGCTCAAAACGAGGCATTGAATTAAGGTACCGCATGGCAATATCTAGTTACCGCGCGGCGGTAGCTTTACTTATATACCTAATTTTGGCCATTTTAACTTCATTTCTTTTGGATTGAGGAGTTGGCCTTATTCTCCTGGAGGAGGAACAACAGCGCCATAGGGTAAATCTCGTCGTCGTTGAAGTTCCGGAGTTTCGATTCGCAAGCCAAGTACGGATCTGTGGAGGCAAGATCGTTGCGATCGCGTTCATCCGTCTAGATCATTGGAATGACACCGAAGAGATCACAAAGGGTAACGATTCTAAACTTAGACATGTGAAATCCTCTTACTTTTTCATAGGAAACCCTCTCCTGCGAGTGTGCGGTGAGCATGAAGCTTTTCCTTCGGGTAGATACTGTATATCCCCGTAGTTTTGCATATAGAGTTCAGAATCGAAGTACAAACGTAGGCATGGTTTGTGAAGCCCATCTGGACAGGTTGGTCTGGATTGGTGATGTTTTCATTATGCTTGTATTGGCCGGAGAATACTCTTTGATGTTAGTTTTTCGGGTTTCAACACGATAGATTGCAGCAGGGAACCTTGCGGACCAACTCCAAGGAGCACCAAGAAAACTCGGTAGAATCACATTTTTACTAGATACCGAGCGGCGGTAGTGCTACCGCAAGAGGTAGCTCCTTAAGAGCTTTGTTTGTGGCATGTGTCGTGGGGACCTGTGTCTTGAGTTATGGGCTGTGAGCTCTAGGAGCCCAGCCAGGTGGCCTGCGAGCCACCCATGTAGCATAACAGGGTTATGTTTTGACTAGAAGAGTGGGAATGGGGATGCCAAACCACATCGCGGTAGTTTTTTCCCAACGATGTGAGAAACAAGAAAGGGCTAAACCTACCCAGTAGCTATGTGGTGCATCCGTGGGCAGTGATTCCTATCGCAGACATAGTTACAGGTCTTAGTCATTGTGCGGGCCGTAAAGACTACCAAATGCTCATGTTTGAAGCCGTCTTATGAACGGTGGTGGGCCCTACCTTTTATTTGGACACCGAGAATGTGCCCTGTGTGTACGGGGTGTGTCATCGTTTGTGCCTATGCCTGTGGTGAAGTGTGCTTAAATTGCACTTTCATTACTATGTTTGGTTTTGCTAATAATTTGCAGGGAAGGAGATCCGCCGCCCCGATTAAGGGGAGGGGTCGTTATATTTTGGTCAGCTTTAGCTGACCGTTGCCTTATTTTGCCACTGTTCAATGGATTGTTCTTATGCAGGAATAGGTGAGCCAAGTGGCAAGTAGCGGGCTAAAGACCTTGATATGGTTCTGGCCCTTCAAGGCCAAAGCGATGTGTTAACTTTTACTATTTTCATGTATGGTCGGCCTACGTGTCGAATTATATAAAATACTTTAATTCAAGTTGAATGTTGCAAGATCTAAAGGCCTAGTCTCTTTGTGTATTTGTTCTTTCATTTCTGCTTTGGGTTATAGTGGACATTCATGTGTTGTGGTGGGTTCTTCTAACTTGCTTAAAAGCTTCCGCTAGAATGCTCTGTGTTAGATTTCAAAATCTTCTCATAGTTTTTTGGTATTAATATATAACTCCACTGACTGTCCATGGAATATGGCATGGGGCCCCGACCGAACCTGCTGTTATATCCCATGTGACGGACGGGGGTGTTACACCACAGATCTGCTATAGGGGGCACTGATGCTGAGGCAGTTGCGACAATCCATGAAATCACCGCTGTCCAATCTCATCACTAAGATCGGATGGCCGTTGCATCTCTCCAGCGATTGAGAGGGTAGCGACCTCTGTTACCGCTGGCCAGTAATTACTAGAGACTGGAGCCTCCCCTGATAAACTTGTTGGGGGGTCTGCGACCTCCTGGGCGATGATTCGGCGGCCTGACACTGCTAGTCATTGCCGAAAATTTAATACCTAGAGCAGGGTGGTGGGTTGTTATGTTCTCAGCCACATCGCCCTACCCTGCCTCTCCAGTGGATGTCCCGCCATGATACCACCCTCGGTCGATGCACTAGGGTTTGAGCCCTCTTATGGTGGTGATCCGACACCTTGGTGCTACCGGCCGCCGCCGCAGAAAATAATACAAAGTTTAGCTCTGTTTTCGAGTGCCGTCGGAGCGGCGATTTTCGACGGCAACTTGGCCTTATGCCATCGGGGAAGGCTATCCCTAGTAGTGTAGCACTTCCCCTGCGCCACCAATGGCGCTGGGCAAGGCTCACCACCCAACCTGGATCTTTTCTTGGGTAGCGCCGGTGGCGCTCTGGCCGCCGGGAGGTACATGCAGGTCGTCAGAAATATGGGGAAGGGGAAGGGGAAGAGGTTCCACCACTGGTGGTGCGGCTCGGGAGTTGCTGGGCTGAGATTCCATGGGAGGTGGTTGTGGAGCTCGGGTGGTGGAAGCTTTTTCGGTGAGTTAGAGCTCAAGGAGAGGTGCTCTGTGCTCAGTTGGGTTTGTGAGGAGGAAGGCATGGCCCTTTATAGGCTGGGAAAGTGTGGCCACCCCTCCCATCCCTAATATGGGTTTATCCAATAGGAGGAGGAGCTCATCCCCTCTCCTCGGCTTGCTCTGGCCAGATGGTACCCTCGGAATGGCCCTTGAGAGCCAGGTGTCAAGCATCAAGGGAAGGGGAAAGAGCTTGATGGGCTTGGCCCTTAAGGAAAAAAGAGTAGGGGTGGACTTTTTCCAAAGGCCCACCTACCATGCCCTTGTTGGTTTGGTGGCCCAAAGAGTGACGGGGAGTGGTAGGGCCTTAACTAACAATGAAAAGGAGGTGTGCACCTCCTTTGGGAAAAATTTCGAAAATGGATTTTTAGGGTGTTTGACCAAAGTAAAACCTACGGTAAGTCCCCCGATACTGGTCAAAGTCAAAGTATGTCCAAGTCATCGAGATTCGGGTCAAAGTTGGGGTGTCGTGTCACAATTTGTGTGCGCACGCTTTTCGATGCACAATAACGCTCGGTTTGACAACATATTGACCACTTGTCCTAGAAATTGACCAGGACAAACTCGGTTGACTTCATATTGACCTTACGAATCCAATACAACTGACTGGGGTCAAATAAGAGTTCGTTTGTTAAATATTCAAAATTTGCGTGTCGTGGCGTTCTAAAACGGTCAAAACGCTCATATTCATCGTTAGACTTGATATTGTAACGCAACGAGCTCCAATGCGTTTGTATCGACTATACGAAGCCAGAGTACCTAACAGAACTCAGATCGGAGTTCTCTAGCTCAATATTCAAAAATCTCGTTATTGCGACGTTCTACGAGGAATGACAATATCCACCATATGACCTAAAAATTCAATGGAACAAGTTCCAACGCACTCGTATTAACTATACAAGGCCATAGGAACTGACAAAACTCAAATCAGGGGTCTCTAGCTCGATATCCCCGTCTAGGGTTACCTCCTATCTTGGTATGGGCCACCTGTAGGGGTTCTGATCACTTTTATTTGACCCATTAGGGTTCGGGTGGCCCAATAAAAGTCGGGATGTTACAATCCAATAAAAATAAAAGGATTTTCGTCCTAAAAAATTTGCTTAAAGTAGGAGAAAAAGTAACAAACCGGGGGAAAGAGCTCTGGGTGCTTTTCTCGGACGAGTACTTCCGGTTCCCCTGTATACTCGTCTTGTCCGCAATTCGACCACAATATCTTGACCATCGGAATGGCCTTGTTGCACAGATTCTTCACTTTATAATCTACTATTCTAACCGATTCAGGCTGGACGGATCTATCTAACAGCAGCTATACTTGCGATGTAGGGAGATGTTGTTCTAGTTACCGGAGGTCTCGCCTCAAGGATGAGACATGAAATACGTCATTGAGATTTCCTAACTCTGGGAGCAGGGCTAATCGATAGGCAATATGGCCAACATGCTTTATTACCTGATAGGGGCCAAAATAGCGGGGGTCTAGTTTCTTTTATTCCTCTACCGGGAGAAACCATGCATGGGCTTAATTTCCAAAAACACCATTTCTCCCACGCAAAACTCCACCGACCGGTGTTGTGCATCATAATATTTGGCTTGGCGGCTCTGTGCTTCCCGTATCCGTTCCTGGATTAGCCGCACCGCTATCATAGTATCATCAATATAAACAACTCCTATGGCTTCCGGGTCCTCATCTTGAGCCCAAGTAAAAAGAGTTCGTCAACGCCTTCCATACGATGCCTTATACAGTGCCATCTTAATGGTGGCTTGATAGCTATTATTATAAGAAAACTCGACTAATAGTAGCAGTTATTTCCATGGCTCACTGTGCTCTACTATGCAAAGTCAGAGTAGATCCTCCATCGTCTGGTTCGTCCTTTCTATCTGTCCATCTCTCTATGGGTGGAAGGTGGTGCTAAAGGCCAATTGGTCCCCAAGTATGCTTGCACCCACCTCCACTCCTTGGATGTGAAACATCCATCATGATCCGACATAATGGACTTCGGGACTCCGTGGAACCATACCAATTGCTCTTTTTAACAATATGGCAAGAACATCAACTCCTTCACCCTGTCGGTTTGGGATGAATCACGTTACCTTTGTAATTCGATCCACGAAAACCCATATTGAGTCGTTTCTAGCATGGGATCGAGGTAAGTAGAGGACAAAATCCATGGAAATATCATCAAATTTCCACTCTAGTATCGGTAGGGGCTGCAGCAGACCTCCTGGGTTTCGACATTCAGCTTTAACCTTTTTACATGTCTGGAATTGGGACACAAAGTTGGTGATGTATCTTTTAATTCTGGGCCAGTAAATGGTCCTGCATAGATCAACATATATCTGACCACACCAGGGTGAATAGAATACCTTGACTGTTATGTTTCTCGAAAGATCTCATCTCGAATTCCTTCGGTAGAGGGAATAAATATACGGTGCTTGAACTGTAGAATGACATCATGTAGATTATACTCCTCCTGAGCTCCATCTTGTATAGATTGGATGATCATGATTGCTTCCGGATAGACATTCTAGACCTGTTGTATTCGATCCTAGATGTCGTACCTGTATCTACATCTAATATAACTGGGACTGGTACTCTTCCGGATCCCCACGAGCAACAAGAGTAATCTCCAAGTATAACAAAGACTGAAACAATTCTTTTGGAATCTGCTCCATCTAGCTCCCGACTATCGAGGGTTGGCAGCTTAATGCATCAACAACTTAATTAACCTTCCTGGGATGGTACTGGAGATCCAAATCATAATCACACAGAAATTCCAACCATCAACGTTGCTGAAGGTTTAAATCCTTTTGAGTAAAGATGTATTTGATACTCTTATGGTCGGAGAAAATCTCGTATCTTACTCCATACAAGTTTTGCCTCCAAATCTTTAGAGCAAAGACAATAACACCTAATTCTAGATCATGGGCTGCATTATTTAACTTGAAATTCTTTGATTTAAGAGTAGCTAAACACCTAGAGGGTGGTGAATAGGTTTTTGTGTCATTTATGACTATCTTCTTGCTTTGGTGAGTTGTGATGAAGTTATTTAGCTTGCTTTCAAGAAACAAAACATCACACGGGTATTTATAGTGGTTCCCCAAGGTATGGGTACATCCACTGTCACTTCCACCTTTCTAACAATATGTTAGTCAAGTCCAACTTCTCCAATATCAACTCAATGAGCTTACAACACAAATCCCTCAGAATCTCTCAGACTCCTCCAAGTCCTACCTTAGTCCCAAGGCCCTACACTTAGAGATATAATCTCCTATAACTCAGTAATCTTCACCAGATCACCTACCTCAGACTTTAACCAAAGTCCTACACTCAGGCTAGGAGGATAGCCCTACACTCAGATCCACCATAGGATCCTATCTCAGAGAATAAATCTCCTACATCTCAGGCACACATGCCCTACCTTAGATCCATAGAATGATCCTACACTCAGCCTTTATAAATCAGGCTGACAACTTAGATCAGTTAAGATCTTATAGAAAAGGTATGTTGTAGATGATGATATGACTCCAGAGAAATGATTTTCTGAGTCTAACTTCCTAGACTGATTGAACTCAGCCCCATCTCCTTCATAACAACAAGATAGTTGATATTCAAGAATGTTCTACTTGTGCTGAGAAGTACCTTGCAGAGCACTGTTTCTTTAAGCCTTTAGAGTAGATTAGTTGAGTGTAGTGGACTTGAAGATGAATGGAAGCTCAGGCTTACTCTGCTCCTTCTTCTAACTCATAGAGTGAACTTTCTTAACTTGTTGTAGAAGATGTGACTTTCAATTGCTAACTGTCTGAACTATTCAGACCAACAGTGAGAGCAAGTTCTTCAAGCTCTGCAACTTTGTCTTCCAGGAAGAAGATGATCTAGAAAAAATCTTTCCATGCAAAAGTCAACAGCTCAAAAGTTATTTTTTTCTTCCTCGGTACTCGCCTTTTATTTCCCGTAAATCCAATGACTGTATGCATAGTATGGACCCCTGGAATGGGCAACTGTAGCACAACTTTTGCATTAAATGGCATACTAAAGGTAAGTGGTGCCTTTTGTCTTCTAGCAAGCAAATCCTGCGACATTTGAATTTTTGCTGACGTCAGCATAAGTCGACACTTCTGGACTTATAAAAATCCAGACAGACTTCTCAAGCATTGAGTGAAGCCTTGTCACTCAACGCAAAAGTACTTAGTAGAATTCTGCATCTCCAAGCATTGAGTGCGTTGAGTGAGCATTCATCATTTAGCGCATTATGTCTTTTATAGTCTTAACTGATTAAGCGTCGAGTGAGCCTTCATCACTCGATGCTTCTGGACTTAGTTGAATTGTCTGTTGAGTAGGCGTTGAGTGAACTGCCTTTACTCAATGCTTCTGGACTTAGACAGATTTTTTGTCTGCACTTTTTGAGGAATTTATTTTTTGAGCTTCTATCATTGTTTCTGCTAAACAGGCATTAAGTGAGTTGAGTTTACTCAATGCTTCTGGACTTGGTGGATTTCTTGCCTGTCTAGTAACCAGTGTTCTTGACTGACGCATTGAGTGAAGCCTTGTCACTCAATGCTTCTATCATTAGTCAGATATCTTATTGAGTTCGTGTTGAGTGACCTGCCTTAATTAAATGCTTCTATGCTTAGCCAGATATCTGGTTGAGTTTGCATTGAGTGAACTGTCTTCACTCAACGCTTCTAGACTTAGCTAGATTTCCAGTCAGCAATATTGAGGCTTGACTATATGTAGTTCTCTCAACGCTTTTGCTCTTCTTGAGTCAAGTGAACTTCCTTCACTCGACTCTTCTGGGCTCAACCTGTCTAATCATGGCATAGTAGACAACCTGCATACACTTAACTTAGGCATGCCTCAAATACAATTATACACTTAGCATTGATGGTGATGCCTCTTCAAATTAAGGGAACTTTGAAGGGCAATATGCCCAAAAATCTCCCACTATTTGAAAAGGCAGAACACACAGCAATGCTAAGATACATTAATACAAAAACATATTAATTAAGGAAATGTAAGCTTGTTCAATGTTTCCCAGTTTAATGCAGTGACTTGACATGTCAATTCATTGCTCTTATTGCTCTCTCATTTCTCTCCTCCCCCTCTCTCATATAAGCTTGTTCAATGTAGTTACTTGACATGTCAAGTCATTTCCCTCCTGATACAACTTTTTTAAAAGTTCCCCTCCCATTTCTGGCTCAATATGTCATGTTAATGTAGTGACTTGACTAGTCAGGTCATTTCTCTCATTGCTCTCCTCCCTCTTTCTGGCTTCTTCAATATGCATCCATCTATTGAGGGTGGAGAGAAAATCATGGGAGAACTTTACTCTTTGGTCTTTTTGACCATCATGCTCAGGAAGAGTTTATTCCTCAGCCAATAGGGTAGATGGAATGACCATCATCCTGAGGAGGAACACTGTATGTCAAGTTTATTCTTTAATAGGCTTTGATACCACTACTATCTATTCATCTAACTTACTAAAGATATACTCTAACAATAAGGTCGATGGACTACATTAAGAATTGAAAATGAGGATATAGACATGTAGATCTATAACTGAAAGACTTAATATACATTGGAGCATTGAGCATTCCAAATTCAATTTGAAAGAATTGAACATAGCATCATCCAATGACGTAGTAAGACATCATAAACATGATTGTAAGTGGGGAAAAATTCAAGATAGATGTCTTCACTTTTTGTATGAAATCTAATTTCTATAAGCTTAGTCCTGCTATGTGAGACATGATTCTCAACAATAGAAATTGTACTGGATTAGTCACACTATAAGGGTGGATGACTTACCTTGATATTATAGGTATCTAGCTGATGTTATATCCACAGAATTTGTGCACAATAACTCCTACTGTCTCTTGAAAGTATTCAATAAAACTACTTGAAAGTAATTGTTAGACTCACTGTATCTTGAGCAGGGAGTTCAGAGTGAATCTCCCCCTCAACCTCAGCATTATCCTGAATATTAGACTAAACTTGCTCCCCCTCAACAGGAGCATCTCTCTTCTCAGTCTATAACTCCTTTGTTATGCTATAGGGATTAATACTACCTGCAACAAAAAATGCATGGGAGCTACTGAAGCTATACTAAGTTCATCATACCCAATTCAAATTTGAAGGTGTTGAACTTGGCTTCATGAAGTGGCTTGGTGAAAATATCAGCCACTTGCTTGTTTGTAGAGACAAACTCAAGACTAATGTCCTCACATTCCACATGCTCTCTAATGAAATGATATCAAATCTCTATATGCGTAGTTCTACTATGAGAAATAGGATTCATAGCAATAAAGATTGCACTAGTAGAATCACAAAACATTAGAGTTCTATTTATCTTGAGATTGTAATCCTGGAGCTGATGCTGAATCCATAGTAGTTGAGCACAACATCTTCCAGCTGATATATACTCTGATTTAGGTGTAGAGATAACAACACTTGTTTGCCTCTTGCTACTCCAAGAGACCAATCTTCCTTCTAAAAACTGATAGGTGCCATAGGTGTTTTTCCTGTCTTCTCTGTAACCTTTAAAGAATACATCTAAATACAAAATCGACCCCTCCATCACCTTCAGAACATCACAAGAATCCAAAATTGTGCCCTAGAGTGTGGCTTTTGGTGGAGGATCAAGGTTGTGAGCAAGCTCAACGACGACAAATTCATCTATGGATACCCGGAGAAATAGTCGGCACCGAGCCCCCACCCAGGTGTGTTTCCTCCCCTCTACTCATTTTCTAGCCTCCAAGATCTTTAGTAGTCAGAATCGAGCTCAATTGAGCCAATTTTGCCACTAAAAATCCATGGAAAAAACCCGTTTGGGCTTCCTCTCGGGTTGGCCGGAAAACCCCTCCACCGGCGATCAATTCGTCGCCAATCGACGGCCTCCACCTCAACAGAGGTGGTAGTGGTGGCGGCGGCTGGCCGGGGAGGTGCTCAGGATACCGAGATCGTGGCTTCAAAGCCTGGGGAGATTGGGGTCGTCAGTAAGAGGAAGGAGACAAAATTAGGGCCATTGATTTCGTTTCCATGATCTGTTATTAGCAGACCAACTCATAATTGAGTTAAACTTACAATAATTTGCATGCCACTTTTGAGGTACTTAGGTGCCATATCATCAAAAGTTGGCTGAGATAACTTTTGTATAACAATGTTTTTACTTTCCATTGGATTTGAGATTAAGTCATTTGGAGCACCACAGCTCCCTGTAGGCCATTTTTCCAAGGACTGGTCATTGTGTAGGACAGATTTTTGAATGTTAATCTCTCTTAGATGATAGCCCCAAATGGGCTGAAATTTTTACCATGCATGCATGTGTCCTAGACCTAGCATGTGCCCGAAAATCAGAATTTTATAAGAACCTTTTTTTATAGTTTTTCATTATTTGATTTATCAATATAATGTGATTCAGGGAGTTTTATAACTCCAAATTACCCCACTTTGGTTGGCATGGCTATAAGTTCATTTAAGGTCTCTTGTAAAAATTTAGGATCATTTGGATCTCTTCATGTTGGTGGATCCAATTTACGAGTTGAAGGTGTGTATGTGTTTTGGGGTGCCTTTAGCAAAAAGGTGGAAATGAGGATTTAAGCCCATTTAGCTCATTGCATGTCAATTAAAATCTGGCTAGGACTTTATGGAAATTAAATACATCATCCATGGTGAATTTAGGATTTTTGGAATAAAAAATCCTAGGGTCTCAATTTATTTTAAATATAGCACATTTTTATGTCAAAATAGGAACTACAGGAAATTTAACTTTGTAAATTTTAGATCTCTAACATAATCCTTAAAATGTCATTTTATATCTCTGGAAAATTTATTTGAATTTTTTGAATTTATTTTGTATGAAGAATAGTATAAATTTAAAATATTCCCTTAGATATTTTTAATCAAAAGGTGAAAAATCCATATCATTGTTTTAATACTCTGGATATCTGTTAATTTTCTTTGAATTTTTAGATGAGTAAATATGATTCTTTCATGAATAATGGCATTTTTGTAATATCATAAATTGTGAATATCTTGAGTCAAATCTCTGTGGATGTTCATGAAAATTAGTTATGAGCACTTCTATAATAGTATTATCATTTATGAATTTTCTTTGAATTATTAGTTGATTATTTTTGGTACATCATTTGGGCAGGGGTAATAAAGTATTGTTAATCATAAATAGAAAACATGGGTTAAAACAATCTTGAAAATTATAAAATTTAGGGTAGGCTATCTTTAGGCCCTTTTAAACCTATAGTAATTTTCTCAAAAATTTTTAATGACCTATTTTGGTACTTACTATGCAATGTTACATATTTAACCTTTTTATCATAAATGAAAATTATAAACTTTCTGGAAAATTATGCAATTCCATTGATTATGTATTTTTTCATTTATTATCACTAATAAATTTATTAGAGTATTTGGAGTTCTGTATATGATGCTTCCTTTGATAATTAATGCAAGCACGAAGCAATTAAATTTTATTGATGGTGAAATTAAATTGTAATATTATGAAATTATGATAATTTCTTATTTTAGTCATGAAGCACCCATGGTGCGAATATTAGCTCAATTGGACAGGATATAGTGAAGATTGCATTTTAGAGGATAAATCTAGTTCAATTTCATTGTGGTCTGCAAATAGTAAAAAATAGGTTTATTGATTAGACCAGTAAGACCCCTTAGAAATTATAAAAACTATTCAGAAGAATATTATAACCATGGTGCATTAGTATTGTAATTTAAAGGCATATAATTAATATATAATATTTGCACCGTACACAGTATATCGGTGGTCTTAAGGGTGAATATCATTCAAGAGAATGTGTTGTTTATGGGTAAATCATGGAAAACGAATATAGGGGTTAATATTAATTAAGTTGGTAATAATGAATAACCATATAGTTCATGTTGAGGTTTCAAGGTAAGTCACCAAGGGGTGACATGTACTATTGAACATGGATACTAAGAGAAGGTGTTAGTTTCGGAGTCCGATGAGAGATCGTCACACCCATATATGTACCATAAGACATTAAGTTTGATTAAGAGTAACAATGAGAGTTGGTTATTAGTAACTAGTAGTCACTAATAAAAGTAATTGTCCTGGAAAAGGGGATTTGGAGTTTAGCCCATTGTATTCTCTAGTATCGCTGCGAGCCCTTCACTGGGTTGTCCTCGGGAAATCAAAAATTAACCCTAAGTCACTATGTACAACTACAAGTTAGACAAGAGTAGTCTAATAGGTTGAAGGAACAATATAGTGATCTTACCCGTATATGGGTTAGAGTGATGAAGGACATGTTAGTCCTTCGAGCTGAAGGCTCGGGAAGTTTTGACATCAGGACGAGTTAGTCCTGCGAGCTAGAGGCTCGAGAGGTTTTATATCAGGATGGGTTGGTCCTGCGAGCTTGAGGCTCGGGTTGAGACAAATTTCATGTACTTAGAAACAAATTAGTGGCGGGTCTTTGGTACTGGGCTAGTTGTCACACCGATGGAAGTACATTGACTCTGGCGAGGTGTGAGGATTTGAGGGGCCAATAGGTTGTTTATAGTACTATTCGAAGGAAAATACCAAAAAATACACACTCGACCATAAAGACTGGTGGGATGTCCAGTAATGAGTTCGCAGGGACTCTAGAGTGCATCTTGGACATGTACTAAGTTGTACGAAGGGTCTAGGGCTGGTAGTGTGTATGCTCGCCTAAGAAGTGGATGTGCCCACTCCACTTCTGCCATAGCCACAATGGTGGTACTAGAGAGTTTAGCTGACTCCAAAAATGGGGGACTAAAGGTTTGTGATCATAGAGTCGTGTGTGTGAGTTGCATTGCACAAATCATCGCATATCATAACATAACATTAATAACTTGCAGACCCTCATCATATAAACTTGTATTGGAACTTTCATATAATGAGTTAAATACCTAGAAATCTTAACCTATAAGTTTGTATAGGAATTCATCTAAGTTAAAGTGCGTTCTATGATGGTAGTTTAGATGCTTTTCTTTTCTTATATACTACACTGCTTTAATTTATTCCCTTATCGCATGTCCTTTACTTATAGAACTACTAGTAACCCTTGTAGATGTACTTATTCGTAGAATACCATGTCACCTATTTCATTTATATATTACTGCTACTATGTACCTTCCTTTTCAATCCTCCCGCCCGGTGCCTAAGAGTCATCGGGGGAGCGGATGCCAAAGCACCTTTGTCTTTTTAACTAACGGTCGGTGGTGACCATATCATTTTTTGTGATCGAAGAGTAGGAGAACCAGTACCCCCAGGTGAACTAGCAACTCAGGGAGGCAGGACATAAGGAGCAGTTGTCGTGCACTACCGTTACTACTCGGTGATAGGTTGATGATTGACTTTTGTAGCCTCCACTTAGTTGTTGAGAGTTTGAGAGAGTGATTGCACTTTTATTTACATTTGGATATGTATCAGGCATGAGCCTTTTTTACTCTCTTTTGTACTCATTGTTGGACTACTTTTCATATATATATATATATATATATATATATATATATATATATATATATATATATATATATATATATATATATATATATAATTTAACGTGATGGTATACTTGCTATGTTATTATAGTTTTACTTTTATTCTCAAATTGGCCTAAAGGTTAAAATTGAAAGTCTTTAGTTTCAAGAATAGCTAACACCTAGAGTGGGTGAATAATTTTTAGGTAATTTTATAGTTTCTCCTTACTTTGGTGTGTTGTGAGTTAGATTAAGTTAGCTTTCAGGATCACACAACAAGCATACAAAATTTTTATAGTGATTCCCCAGATTATGGGTATATCCACTGTCCCTCCCACCTTTCTAACAGCTTGTTAGACAAGGCCACTTCTCCAAACTCGGCTCCAAATATCTTATAACTCAGATCCCTCCTGATCTCTCAGTCTCCTCTAAGACCTACTACAGGCAAAATGCCCTACCACTCAGAGCCAGTAAAGCTCCTACCGTTTAGTGATCCACAGACCACCTACCTCAGACTTATCACTAAGTCCTACAACTCAGTCTAGGAGGATAGCCATATCACTCAGAGAGAATGACTCTCCTACCTCAGGCCAACAGCCCTACCACTCAGATCCAAACCTGGATCCTACCTCAGATTCACCACTTGAATCCTACCTCAGATCTACAGAAGATCATACACTCAACCTTTATATATTAGGCTTACAATCAGATCAAATGATCTTACAAAGAGAGTAATGGTTTGTTGATGATGTTTAGACACCAGAGAAATATTCTCTGTGTCTTCCTTATTTTTTGCTGAGATAACTCAGTCTAGTCTTCTTCACAGCTCCAGAAAGTGTTCTTTAGAAATGTTCACCTTGAGCTTGTGTAGTAGTTATAGCTAGATATTTCCTTTGCTTCTCCTTCTTTCTAAGAGATGTATCTCTATACTTATTGTTGAGGATGAGAATGGCAATAGCTATATTACTAGAACTTTCAGATTAGTAGTTTGAACAACTTCTCTTGGCTCTACAACAATGTTGAGAGGAATAAGATGAAGTTAAGCACTTTCCCAAAAGTTAATGTCTTCTCAGTGATCTGATTCCTTTTTTATCTCGTCGCCCAACGGCTCTTTGAGCCTTAGGCCCACCTAGATTTTGTAGTTGTAATCTTGCTTTTGCATTAAATATCGTACAGGAGGCATGTTACGTCATTTGTCATGTACTGTAGGCTTCCTACAACATTTTGAATTTCTGCTGATGTCAGTACCTGTAGACTTAGTCAATTTCAGACAGTTCATCATAGGCATTGACTGAAGGCATGTAACTCAGCACCAAAATACTTAGCCAAATTTTCTGCAGCACCAGGGTTGAGTGAGTTGACAATACTCAACGAATATAGACTTTAGCTTTCTATCTGATCAGGCGTTGAGTGAAACTTCATCACTCAACGCATTTTGAATTAGCCAATTTCCTCTGAATTGAGGTATTAAGTGAGTTGGCTACACTCAGTACTTTCTGCCTTAGCTTGCTCATCTTGCTGAGGCGTTGAGTGAATAGCCTTCACTCAACGCTTCTGTACTTGGTAGAATTTCTTATTGATCTGGCGTTGAGTGAATAGCCTTCATTCAATGCATCTGGACTTAGATAGAATTTCTGTCTTTAACTTCTGAGGCTTTGACTGCTTGAGCTTGACTCAACATTTCGAGCTCTGGGCATTGAGTGAACTGCCTTCACTCAATGTTTGTGTACTTAACAAAAATTCTACCTTGGAAATAGTTAGGCTTTGACTGTCCATGCTTTACTATATGCTTCTTGTTATCTGGCATTGAGTGAACTGCCTTCACTTAACCCCTATGGACTTAGACAGATTTCTATCTTTCATGCATTCTTCCTTGTGTCCACCTGTCACTGTTACTTATACAATTTGTCTAATTATTTAAATAAGTAATCACTTGTATACAAAGAACTTATGGCAACTATTAAATACGCACATGTGTATACCATTGTCTTGTAGGACTTCTTCATATCAGGGACATTGGGATCAATGGATCCAAAAATCTCCCCCTATTTGAAGAAGCCAAACCCGAAGACAATGATTTACACTAACACATATGCAATAGATATAACAGATACAACATTGCATAACACAGAGGAAACTATTCATTCAATCAAAATTATATTCATTAACATAAGCATTAATTGTTTTTGAGTTATGCACAAAACAAAATAATATTTCCTTCAGTCCTTAAGATAAATAAGAAACACTTTTATGTTTTAGGTTCTCTTATCACAATGTCACTGCTCCTTGGCTTCTTGGCAGCCTCCTCAGCTTTAGCTTCAGTTTTCTTTTTGTCTCTGGAAGTAACTATAAGGATTTGGAATGTACTTTGTTGGATCCACTATATCTGGAAGTAATGTGTCCACCTTCTTGTCTCCTCTAAATTGCCTTATATCATTTTAACTCTTTTCCATCTTTTCCCATTCAAGGGTGATGTAAAGCTTTCCCTTTCAGTTTTATTTTACTTGATCTTATCGCAGGCTGATTGAATGATGGTCCTAGATTATGGACTCCATTGTTCAAAGTCAGGCCTGGCTTCCATCAGTTCTTTGTACCTCTTTTTACTTAATCTGATTCCTTCTTCATCTTCAGCAGCAGATTTGCCCTTGGACCTCATGATTTGTTCAGTAGTGGGGCTGAATGAAGGAATAATAACTTGTGATGGTTCAGCCCCCTATACACCTTCTTTAGTATACAGAGCAACATGTTGAATAGAAGTTTGATCTGCACTTTGATCATAGTATTGTCCATCATACTAATACTGATTATCATGATGAGCCATCTGCTCCTGATTCAGTGCCTGTTGTACTTGTTCAGGAACCATGGGGATGTTGTCATACTGAACTTGATCCAGACCAAAGGATCCTCTTATAACATTTATCAACCATACAACATTCTCTGTATTAGTTCTGATTATCTCCTTCTCTCCCCTTTTTGACTTCTTCAAAAATTTACTTTGTCTGGGAGGAACTGGCCTTAATTAACTGTACATGAAGATGATTTACTACTGCTATAACCTGGTTCTTTACTTGCAGCATGTGATCATCTTGGAGTTTAGTATATGCATCCATATTAGTTGTAAGAATGGTTGTTTGTGTTTCCCATAGTACTGTGTCAGCATTATGAACTACCAGCATGTTCCAGTAGTGATGTTTTGATTTTTTATTACTTAGGTTTGAAGATTGCTTATCTCATCCAACTTGTTTGCAGTATAGTCAATAACAGGCGCTGTTCTCATGAAGAATTTTACAATTTGGGCATTCAGCAGATTCACTTTAAACCTTATAGATTTTATCGTTGTTGACAAATCATTTCTGAGATTCTTTATTGAATCATCAACAAATTTCTCAAGGATTCGTATTTGATCATCCAGTAACCCTTTAAACTGGGATAGAAGGAGGGGTGATATCTCATCATCCCTTGTGGAGGTACCTTGGTCACCTACCAAAGTATCTTTATTCATGATAGCAGGGCTATCTTCAGAATCTTCAATTCTGGTCTCAAAAGAGTGATCTCTCTCATGTACTTCAGGAGCACTAGTGTCTTTCTCATAAGTAGAAAAATCTATTTCATAAACCATTCCTTGAGCAGGGAGTTCATTGTTAAGCTCCCCTCATCCTTTGTAATGTCCTCAGCAAAATTCAGATTTACAGCAGCATCTTCTTCCACATTCTCAGCAGGTAGATTTGTTTCTTGAGGAGTCTGGAATTGCTCCCCTTTAGCAAATACCTCCTCCATAACTTGATCTAGAATATTCTCCCCCTCACTTTGAGAACTGAAGGCATCTTGTTGATCCTCAATCAAAGGTGCATGAGCATCTTCATTTGAAGCTGGTGACTTGGAAGCCTCCACCTCCATCATAACAGATATCTTAGTGACTATATCTTCAGCCACTTATTGAGCAGTTTTAGAATAAGGTATCTCCACAGCAGCTGCTGGTGTAAGACCCCTTTTTTTTCTTTTTAAACCACAGGGTCTTAGGCCCAGAACCGCCGATTTGGGGTAAACCATCACGCCCGGGAAGGTCATCACTACAAAAAGCATATCCTGCCGGCCGTATCAATCACAGAATAGTAGCAAAAGTGTGAGAGTACATGAAATTAGAACTCTATCACATGTCCACAATAATCAAATATATAGTAATAATTCTCCACGAAGGGAGAGTCCACGGCAATAATAATAAAATTACTGGAAATAGGGCTCATGCCTGATACATCAAAGTCCTCACTATAAGTAACTCATCGCGGAAGCAAATCTATAACAACTACAAGTGAACGAGACTCACTGTCCTAGTTGTCTGAACTCCGGTACTTGACTGTCCCGTATCTAAGCATACTGACCTCCGAAGCTGTACCTCCAAGCTGGGCTCCACGATCCCCTAAAATGATTTGGTCCGAAAACCGTTAGTCTAAAAGACTAAGTCCTATCATCCCCCACGCCTCCCTTATGGCTCCTAGGCACTGAGCAGGGAGAAGGAAAGGAAAGGTAATGAAGGTGGAGAATAACAAAGGTAGCAGGTGGCGGCGAAACTAATCTAGCAGTTCTATAAAAACATGTAGCAGTAACAAAAGTATGTAAAACAAATTATGAACTATGTAACCTTAACTTTTATGAATGCCCATACAAACACATAAGCTAAGGGGTCTTCTGTAAGGCTCCTATCGTATAATAAGTCATATACCAATTTATACGATGGGGTATCAGTTTTCAATCAAGCGATATTTATATCCATAGAATAATAACCTTAGCATATAAACACGTTCACACAAACTTAGAAACCAAGGGGTCATTTTTCAGGGGTTATTGTATAAAGAGTCTCACACCAATTTATACAATAGGTGTCAAGGGTTATATGCAATGGTTATGCAATGTCATGCAAGTATGCTATGATGTGAACCATGTAAGTGCAACACACCCACTTGACTTTGTGCACACGGACCTTTAGTTTCCCCTTTCTGGAGCCTAGCCTCCCAGGGTACCTCCGTAGTGGCAAACGGAAGCGATGGGTTGAGCCTCGCCCACCTCTAAACCAGTAATTACACTACCAGTCAGACCTATCGTACGCTTTGATGTTGGTGCACTAAGCGGAGCTCCTGCGTACTCTTTGCCAGCTGGTCCACCGGGCTTAATTTGGTGAAGTGCTAAACCACACTTGCCGAGTCAACATATTGGCGTCGGTGCATTGACCCTCCATCACCGAATACCCACCACCTTAGAATTTATGCACATGCAATCTTAATGTATCAACCACCGAGCCAAATCTCCCTGGACTATCACATACATCATAGCCAACAACCGAGCAAAAGCTCCCCAGACTATCATGTCCGTCACAATTATCTGTCGAGCCAACGGCCCGCTGGGCTAACCTTCCCATCACCAAAAATCACCGAGCCTACTGCCCGTGTGACCCAACCTAACTTTCCAATACACCGGGTATGTGAAAGTGGACCCCTAGTTATACTAGCTATTCTTAAACATTGATTATTCTTATGGATTACGTTAACCTTGAACTGCCCAAGGCATTCCTCGTGAAGGGCTCTCGAGGGCACTAGGAACTACGATGGGTTTAAGCCCAAAGCTCCCTTTCGCAAGACACATATTATTATTGTTTAATAACTTATTCCTGATCCCTTTTTAATATTACTCTGGATCTATCCCAAGTGTGTTTTGACCCTCTCTCTCTCTATAGGAAAGATGATCTTTCGTCGATCCCGAGCACCCCCTAATCCTAGTCAACTCAGCTTTTTTCTCATCACAACTTCCAATGATGAACTCAATCCCATCTTACCCAAACTAGCAAACTATTAACCCCAACCCATATACCAAATTCAAAAGCTATCACATTTTCTGTAGTTTTACTATATGTAGACAAACCTATACTATATGCTGTACATGATAGGAGGTACTCCAAATTTTCATCCACAAGCCTTAAGATATTTAATGGGGGTCTATCATGACATGATTATCCTAACTCCAGAGACTTAAAATTTTCCTAATTAACTTGGTATTTAATTAAATTTTCCCAATGTTGGCCATGGGTAATTTGAACATGAAGTATAATATTTTCTCAAGTAATGGCCACCAAAAAATTATGCACACTAGATAACAGAGGAATAACAGTAAATACCAAATTTCATGATTTTCCGTAAAGGATTTGGCCTCTAATTAATTAATCCAATAATAATCCATTAATTATGGGTAAATAAGAAAGTACTAAAGTTAATCATCTGAAAATTGTAGAAAAGTTATTGAATCTCAAGGATGACCTGAAAGGGCCTTTGACCAAAAATCATATTTTATCAAGCTTACTAAGTACCAAAATAAATTCAAATACTTTAACTTAGAAAACAGCACCTTGTGAAACAACCCCTATAGATGACTTCCAAAAACTCCATAAAAATTCACAGAGCTTTAAAATGTCAATAAAGGTCTTTTTACTAAATTTAATATGTTTCCATTGAGTGGTTTGTTCATAAGAAATTTCTAAGTAGAAGGTGCAACTTGATGAGTTGTGAATGAAGTACCCCATTTAATAATCTAAAATTCATATTAAAAATCTCTATGCCTTATTATAGTCTTAAAACATAGCTTGACTAAATATCATTCAATCCCAAGGTTAGGAAGTCATATAAAAAAATTCTTCAAGACAACTCATGATAGTGCACTTTTCAAAGAACCCACTTGTAAACTCATCCAAACATTATGTAGTATATTTCAGTGGTTAATATGATTAAGAAAATGATCTCTACAAAAATGTCATGCAGTTCCAAAGTCATATTAGCCACTAAACATTCCCTAAGGTGTATAGACCTACAACTTACCCAATGGTTTAAGTGGGGTGCATGTCTCCAAATCCCACCATATCTCTCCCTAGGGATTTTCACCACCCTAGGATCAGATGAACTAAACACTAAGTCCATACAAGGGCTTATCACCCCATGCCCATCACAAATCTCAAAAGTCCAACCTTAGGGGTTTGAACTTTGGTCCTATGGCAAATCTACCCCAATCTACCCCAAATTCCATGTGAGGGTGACTAGTATCATATCAAACCAGTGGCCCAAGTTTCAGCCTCTATTGAGGTGATTTGACCTCTTAAACCCACAAGGAACACTTTGACCTCAATACCCCCCTTTAGGCCAAGGCTAGGGCTTACAAAAATTAAACCCAAATAATCTCCAAATGAGAGGAATTTTATCCAGAGCCTTATGACGACCCCAAGGACCACTCACCAGAATTTGGGAGGGTTTGGAGGTCATTAGGTCCCCTAATTAAAATACCCTAGGATTATTAAATAATTTCAAAAACTATAGAAAACGTATCTCCAAAAATTCCCATTTTTGGACATGATTTAGGTATTGGTAAGGTTGATACACTTTCAAAATTTCAGATCATTTGGACATGTGGTGAAGTCGGGGCACACATTTAAATCTCCGAATAGCCCTAGGTATAGACCCCACCAAATTGAGTTTTGAGGTCTAACCTTAACTCCAAATTGACTCAAATAAATTTTTAAAAAAACTAGATACCCAGACCTACAAACTTCATGTTGACCACTTTCTCTGTACATGCCTTTAAATATTTTTAATAAATAAAAACATTAACAACATTATTTGTGACAAGAATAAGTGAAATGATATTAAATAAATCCTAAGATCTAAGTCACGGCGCACGAATCTTTGCGCAGAGATGGACGACATCTGGTCATCTTCTCCAGTACGCCAATGGCTCTTGGAAATATTTCCAAGTGCTGCCGCCGGCCACCCAGCCATCTCCCTGGCCGGCAATCGGCCCCACCACCTCCGTCGAGGTGGTGGCTATCGCCATGCGGCGGCACAGCAGCCAGAGAGGCCATTTTTGGCGATCCCGACAAGGTAAATTTTCGGAAAAACTAGTATAATATCTTCCCTTGATCGGCTCAATTGAGCCTGATGCTTATCTCTATGTATTCATATGATCTACCCACGGAAAAAGGAGTAAGGGAGGACCTGAATTGCGGTCTGAGAGCGGGGTATGTGCCTCCTTGCAATTTCTGGCTGCCGGTTTGGGCTTTTCTGAAACCTCAACAACAACAGCAAGGAAATTGAGATTGGAATGGGGGAAATGCCTGCTCTTGTCCTGGTGAAGGTTCTTAAAGGAGGAATTGGGAGAGGAGGCTTGTAACTCCCCAATTAATCAAAGCACCATTAATGGCCATAAACCCTAATTTTTTGTTTCAGCCAAATAGAGGGGGCTGAGCCACCCAACTAGCCGGCCACCTTCTAGAAACTTTTCCCCTGCCTCCAAGGAGTAAAGGCCCCATCAAGGTGAGGGGTTATTAAACCTCTATGGCCATGATGGCCATTAAGCCCCCATTTTCTCTCTCCTCCAAAGTGGGGGTAACCTCCTCTCTCTCTCCTAGTCATCACTCTCTGAATTTGGTGGGCCCAAAATGTGTCTCTCCACTCCTTAGGCTAATGGGCCACACCACTTGGGATTAGCCCACTTGAATTAGGCTAGGTTAACCTATGTTGACCACTTTGACCCATGAGTTGACTTTGGTCAACATGACCATTTGGGTTGACCCCAAGGGGTCCTTGGTGACCCCTTGGCTTCCCCTAAGGTCTAGGAAGGGTTGTGTAGGGTTGACTTGGCACCTTGGTGCTCACTTGCCCCTTAGTTAGGACACTTTGACCACTTTAGGGCTAGGGTTGACTTGGGTCAACTTAGCCTCTAAGGTTGATCCCAATGGGTCCTTGGTGACCCACTGAACTCACCCTAGGTCTGGGAATACCTAGGTAGGGTTAGTTTGGCACATTAGGGGAACATTGTCCTTAGTTAGGGCACCTTGCCCAATTTAAGACTAGGATAATCCTAGGTCATTTTGGCCACCCTGGGTTGACTCCAATGGACCCATAGGGCCCTAATGGACCTTCCAATAGGTTGGTGAGGTTGTGGTGGGGTCCTTGAGTCATGGTGAAGCCCATGATCATCCTAAATTAGTGTTTAGAAATCTACTATTTACAGACCATATTGATCTCACCTACATTCCTTGTCCACTTGGTCTTCTTAGGCTTCCTAGAGTTTTTTTCAAGACCTAGTCATGACAAAACCACTTCAAGGTGTCTAGTTGTCAAACGGATGTTACAGTTGGAGCCTCTTCAAATTGAGCCCTACTGACCTGAGTCCTTATTGCAAGGTCATAGGATATGGACACTAGTGCACTCATGTCTTTCCTGATCTCTTCACTAGACTTAGATATATTAGGATCATGAGGCACTTCCTAAGAATTCTCTGATGAAGTTCTTTCTATACTTTCCTCTAGAGCATGTACTGGTGTCTTCTTATTCTTTGTAATAGACTGTTGTTGAGGTTGCAGAACTCTCTCCCACATATCAAGCATCTTAGAATCCATCCTTTTCATATGACGAATCTTATTTCCTAACCTTTTGTTAAGGATCCATGGAGCACTTTTCAGCAGAAATAGAGATAGTATTCTACCCATGTTGGGTTTAGCAATACACTTTAATATTCATTGAAATAGAATTCTTCTCCCAATCAGTTTTCTTAGAGAGAATAATCCTTGCCAGTAACTCAAACAACTTTTTGGAAATCTTGTCTTGTGAGCCGGACTTGCACAACAATGCCTTTCCAATCACATCAATAAGGAACTTACCTTTTAGATTTAATTACTTCCTTAGAGTTGATCCAGAAGTGTGTTTAGATAGTCCACACCACTTCAGTGCTGATTTGATATCAGACTGATCCAGTTCATCTTCCTTATCTTATTCTGAGAACTTCGGCAGTTGTTGTGCCTTGCTTAGTCTTCTAGGGGTTATATTTATCGTGTTTCAGCTAACTAAGGTCTTGATCTTACTGGTTGATGAGTCGACCTTTGCAATAGAGAACAATTCCAGTACTTCTCGCTTCCACAATGAACAGGGCTCTGACAGAACAAATTCTAGGTCAGCAACCTCGAGCAAATGGAGAACAAACTGAACCTCTTCAGGCGCATCTTTAAAGCTATTGCAAACTAGCTCTGACCCTTCGAATAGGAAATCAAAACCTTTCGGCGCTATTGCTCTTGCAAAATGTTGAAAATCTTCCAAGACTTTCGTCGATTCGTCGAAATCGGGCAGTGAAGGGCAAGGAACATTGTATCATTGTCTTATGCACATATCCTTATATTTAGAGTTATTTATATTTTAGAAGAGGAAGATGCACGTACCTTTTCCTGATAAGGAATTGATCAACGGCTGGGATTTCATCCTGACACTTTGCCGCAAATATAGCTTAACTGGGAGTATGCGTTAAGTGAGCTCAATGCACTCAATGCTCTCCACACTTTAGTCTTTTCAACGCACTCAACTCCTGAGTGCATATACTAAGCGCATTTGATGATTTTATACTTAGTAGAATTCATCTCTACTGCCCTGCAGGAAATGGTTCTACCTGCAACAACACCAACAAAATAAAATATAGAGATCTACTGAAGCTTGACTAAATTCAACATGCCCAATTCAAATTTTAAGGTGTTGAATTTGTCTTTATCTAGTGGTTTAGTGAAGATGTCTACAACTTGTTTGTCTATAGGGACAAATTCAAGAAAGATGTCTTCCTTCTCCACATTCTCTCTAATAAAATGGTAGCTAATCTTAATATGCTTAGTCCTGGTGTGTGAGACGGGATTCCTAGAAATGGAGATAGCACTAGAAGAATCACAATACATAGGTGTTTTACTTATCTATATATTGTAATCTTGGAGATGATGCTGGATCCACAATAACTTAGCACAACAACTACCAGCTGATATATACTCTAACTCATTTGTTCAAATTGCAACACAGGTAACCTTTTGCTTCTCCAAGACACAAGTCTTCCTCCAAGGAACCGACAGGTGCCTGATGTGCTTTTCCTGTCTTCTCTATAGCCTGCAAAATCTGCATCTGAATATATAGTTAGTTCAAAATCCCTATTCCTAGGGTACCATAGGCCAAGATCTAGTGTGCTCTTAAGATATCTCAGAATTATTTTAACTGTAGAATAGTGAGACTCCTTAATGCTAGCCTGGTATCTAGCATAAACATATGTAGCATACATGATGTCTGACCTACTTGTAGTAGGATAGAGGAGGGAGCCAACTATGCCTCTATACATGGATTCATCAAAAGGTTTTCCTGCTTTCTCCTTGTTTATTGACATGTTTGACCTCATGGGAGTTTTTAGTATGGAGGCATTCTCTATACCAAATTTCTTGATTAGCTTCCTGGTGAACTTGGACAATGAGATACTCAATCCATCTTCAGTCTACTTTACTTGGAGGCGCAAGAAGTACTTAAGCTCACCAAAAATGTTCATCTCAAATTTCCATTGCATAAGTTTGGAAAACTTCTTGCAAAGGTTATCATCTGTAGACCCAAAAATTATGTCATCTACATAAATTTGGACTAGTATGATCTTGCCATTAGATTCCCTTAGGAATAGAGTCTTGTCTATCTTTCCCCTTGAGAATTTGTTCTCAATGATAAAGCTAGACAGGGTCTCATACCATGCCCTAGGGGATTGCTTCAACCTATACAAAGCTTTCCTAAGCCTATAAACATAATCAGAAGAGTTAGGAACAACAAAATTTGATGGCTTCTCAACATAGACTTCTTCCCTTTAGTCACAATTTAGGAAGGATGACTTCACATTCATCTGGTAGACTATAAATCCCTTGTGGGCAGCATATGCAAGGAATAGTGTTATGGCTTCTAGCCTAGTTACTGGGGCAAAGGTTTGATCAAAATTAATACCTTTTTCTTGTTTATATCCCTTAGCCACCATCCTAGCTTTGTTCTTTATTATATTTCCATTTTCATCAAGCTTATTCTTGTAGATCCACTTGGTTCCAATGACATTATGTCTTTGTGGTATGGGAACCAGCTTCCAGGACTTACATCTCTTGAACTGGTTCAGTTCCTCTTGCATTGCCACAATCCTAAACTGGTCTATGTTGGCCTCATCAAATCTTTTGGGCTGAACTTATGACAGGAAACTTGAATACATAGCTGTGTTGAGAATTCTAATCCTAGTTAAAATTCATTGGTTAGCATCACCAATAATCTGGTGTCTGGGATGATCCCTTAGATGCCTGACAGATGGAGACATTCTCCCATCAACATCTTGAGCTTCAGTGGATTGAGCTTGCTGGTCTTCATCCTCATCATGTGATCTTTGCCCTTCTTCTGGAATGCACACTCCTTCATCTTTATCTTGAGCAGTAGGAGGAGATTTCTTGATGGAAAATTTGTCCATCACCAATTCTATACCTGCAAGACTAGATGATCAGCTTGGTAGCTCATTGCTAATCATAGTAGATTCATCAAACACTACATTTATGGACTCTTCCACACCTTGATTTTTTAAGTTGTAGACCCTATATGCTTTACTATGATTGTTGTACCCAACAAATATCCCATCATAGGATTTGACAGAAAACATAGTTAGGTAAGATTTCCTATTGTTAATCATATAACATTTGCTTCCAAAGATTCTAAAAAAGGTAATGTTTGGTTTTCTGCTCTTCATAATCTCATGTAGATTCTTCCTATGAGCCTTGGTGATGGAAGCTCTATTTAGGACATGACATGCAGTACTTACTACCTCAGCACAGAAATATTCTGGGAGAGATGTGTCACTTAGCAATCTCCTGCCAACTTCAATGAGAGTTCTATTTTTCCTCTCAGCTATCCCATTTTGCTGGGCTGTTTTTGGAGAAAGAAATTATTGATGAATCCATTGCTCTTCATATAATATTATCATGCCTTTAGATTCGAATTTAGTTCCATGGTCACTTATGATTTTGACCACAGTACTGTCTAATTCATTCCAAACTTGTTTGAGAAAGGTTTTGAATATATAAAGGGTTTCAGACTTTTTCTTAAGAAAGAAAACCCAAGCAAACCTAAAGAAGTAATCAACAACCACAAGGGTGTAGACTTTCCTAACTAGACTATGAACATGCATAGGACCAAACAAGTCCATATGCAGGAGGTATAAATACCTCACAGGGTCTTTGGCCCCAATGCATTTGAAGGAAGCTTTGGTTTGTTTTCCCTTTTGGCATGCAGAAAAAATACCCTCCTTAGTGCATTTCGTCTTAGGACCATTTCTTACTAACTCTTCACTGAAGAGCTTACCAATGGTCTTATAGTTCAAATGAGCTAGACTCTTGTGTCATTGCACACAGTATAAGACTTTTTCATTTGCAACAAGACATATAGGGGAGCTTTGACTTAAACATAAAAAGTTTAGATAATAAACATTTCCACTCCTAGTGCCTGTCAAGACGACCTCTTGGTCACTTGACCTCTTAATTTGGCACTTATCCTTGTGGAGTACAATAGAATAGATAAGATCAGAGAGTTGGCTTATGATTATTAGATTGTGCTGCAACCCTGCAACATAAGCTACTCTTGAGATGGTGACTATGTCATTGGTGATCTTACTATAGCCTTTGGTGACTCCTTTTTCTGACCCACCAATGATTACTTTGGGTCCATCCTTCACTGGTATGTATTCCTTTAAGTTTCTCCTTGCTCCAGTCATGTGCCTAGAACATCTAGTATCCAAGTACCATATAGGGGTATATGCACTTGGACTATCCTGCAAATCATAATTTAATTTTCCTTAGGACCCTAATTTTTTATTGGGTCCTTGGTTCTGGTTAGCCTGAAAAAGAAATTGTCTTCCTACAGATTTTCTGACAGAAAGACCAGCACTAGCTCTGGGAATAGTTGGATTGTGCCAGCAATCTAAGGCAAAATGACCCACTTTGTCATAGTACCAACACTCATGTATATTGTATTATCTTTTCTGAGCAGGTCTGGCAAATTGGTTAGTTGTTGACTGTTCAGAAGGAAGAGCAGCTTCCTTATTCTTGTTTCTTCTAGCCACTAAATAACTGAAGGTGAGTTTGCTAGTAAAAGAGCTCAGTTTATCTTGAGTTATAACAACAGTGGTCTTCTTTGTAGAGGACATACTGTTAATGGCCTCAGAGATACCCAAGTAAGGCTTGTTGACAGACTTGCCCTTGGTTTGAGTGTGCTGGGAGATCCTGAGAAAAGGCCACTGCCTTATTCTTGAGTGTGGAGGCTTGTGCACCAAACACAAATAGTCTATGATGGGCCATTTGAATTTCCTCATGTGTGGCCTTAAAGGCACTCAACCACGTGCTATATCTTCCACCATAGTTGTGAACATTTTTGTTCACACTAGTGGATCTAACATTCAACCAATGAACCATAGATGCTTTCTTGGTCATACATGTTTAAAGGTAATAACACTTTCTTAAAAGAGATGGGAGGAATTGATGTCAGGGGCTGAATAGGAGCTTTGCCTTTCGATTTAGAATAGGCAACTCTAGTGTTTTCCTTGAATCCCAACCACTTCTCACCCTTTTGAGAGGAGAAGGAGCCTATCAGGGGCAACATAGTATTGGGTTTTGAATATTTAGCCACCATTCTTTTCTTCCTTAGGAGCTTCTCTTTAAGATCCAAAATAATTGTGTACTTATGATTAATGGCCATAATATTGAGGATTATTATTGTCTTTAGTTTGCTAACTTCCCTTATCTTCTGAACCAACAAGGATGCTATCTCAGCCAGCTGGGAAGCAGGCAGCTGTAGGGAGATAATCTCCTCAACTTATTTCTTGGCCAACTTCTTGCTTCTCTTCAAAGCATCCAGAAGAGAACCATACTTATCAATCAATTGATTGACATCTTCCTCAAATTCTAACCCATCTTCATCACAGGATGAGGATGCATAAGAATTTGGACTAGTCTCATAATCTGAATCAAGAGAGGATCTAGATAGACAGTATACCTTACCTAGACCAGGATGATTTGTGTTGGATTCTTCATCTGATAATGCATAACAGATGTTATCCTATAACAGATTATCCCATAACAGATGTTATCCTATTCATCCTCCTTAGTTTCACTATTTGTATGTGATAGAGGGGCCCTAATGTATATCCTTGCTGCAGGATAGTCTTCTTCTTCATCAGTAATAGCAGCAAATAGCCCAAAATAGGCCTCTTCTTCTTCAGACTCAGAGGATGCTGAGTTAGAATGACTCCAGCTCTTCTCATTCTTTGTAATGAAGGTCTTTTCCTTCTTGCACTTGTGATGGTGGAGCTTCTTCACATAAGAATCTTTTGTCTTGATTGGGTATTCAGCGAATTACATGCCCTGGTTTGTTGCATCAATAGCAAACAATTTTAGAAGAAACTTGTTAACTAGGTTTAGATTCATACCTGTCTAACTTGAAGTGTTTCTTCTCAACCTTATAGTGGTCCTTCTTGCAATGAGAGGAGGAGGAAGGTCTGCTCCTCCACTGCTTCCTCTTCATCATCTTTTGAATCTATCTAGAGAAGGCAACAAACTCTCCATCACACATATCGCTGTCTGATGATCTTGTCTTTTGAGCTGACTGATCCAGCAGGACTCCTTAGAGAAGAGGCTATCCTCTCCTTACTCTTCTTAGAGCTATCTGCTTTTAAGGCCACGGACTTTTCCTTATCCTGGGATTTGCTGATAGTCTCCTCCTCCTTCTTGGCAGATAGATGCATCTCATAGGAGAGCAACTTCCAAAATAGCGTGTGAGGGGGAGTATCAGAAAGTTTTGCCACCTCTCTGATGGCACAGATCTTTGTGTCCCAGTCTCTAGTTATAGATTTGAGGAACTTGTCATTGAGCTTATAATGGCTGGAGACTCTCCAATAGGTACTTAGCTCATTCACAATTCTGAAGAATTTCTTATAGCAATCTGCTATGCTATCCTTATTTTTCTGTCTAAAGGCTTTATACTCTTGGTTGAGCAGGGATTTCCTATCATCCATGTCTTCCTCAGTTCCTTCCATGTAGACAACCAGGGTATCCCACATATCCTTTAATGTCTTGTAATGGACTATATTCTTGAATGTAGAATAATCTATGACACTCACTATTATGTTATGAGCCTTCTTATTTATTGTAGCTAGAATGACCTCATCCTAGGTAATTTAAAAATACTTTTTAGGTATATGTACTGTTGTATATAGAATTGAGATATTCATTGGGATGAAGTGTCCCTCTTGAATAATTGTAAAGATTCTTAGGTTAGATGCTTCCATAAATAACCTGACCCTCACCTTCTAGATCCCAAAGCTTTCTTTTCTACAAATTGGAAGCTTCATGGAACCCAGCTCCTTATGGTTCTCTCTTGAACCTATAAGGATATACTTGTGCTACTCTTATAGATCAACTCAGACTGTTAAGTCCTTTTTGAGGAACCTCCCTCTGATACCACTTGAAATTCTTTAGTTTAAAGAGTAGCTAACACCTATAGTGGGGTGAATAGGTTTTAGGTCTTTTTAGAGTTTCTCCTTACTTTGGTGTGTTGTGAGTTAGTTTAAGTTAGCTTTGAAGATCACACAAAAACCACACAAAAGATTTATAGTGGTTCCCCATATTATGGGTACATCCACTGTCCCTACCACCTTTCTAACAGCTTGTTAGAAAAGGCCACTTCTCCAAACTCCGCTCTAAAAAGCTTACAACTCAGATCCCTTAAGATCTCTAAGTCTTCTACATGACCTACCTCGGGCACAAATCCCTACCACTCAGAGCCAGCAAAGCTCCTACAGCTCAGTGATCCATATACCACCTACCTCAGACTTATCAATAAGTCCTACAACTTAGGCTAGGAGGATAGCCCTACCACTCAGAGAGAATGATTCTCCTACCTCAGGCCAACAACCCTACCACTCAGACCCATACATTGATCCTACCTCAGATTCACCACTTGAATCCTTCCTATGATCTATAGAAGATCCTACACTCAATATTTATATATTAGGCTTACACTCAGATCAAATGATCTTACAGAGAGAGTAATGGTGTGTTGATGATGTTTAGGTACCAGATAAATATTCTCTATGTCTTCCTCCTTCGGTGCTAAGACAACTCGGTCCAGTCTTCTTCACAGCTCTAGAAGGCATTCTTCAAGAATGTTCAGCTTGAGCTTGTGAAGTAGCTGCAACTAGGTCTTGCCTTTGCTGCTCCTTCTTTCTCAAAGATGTCTCTCTGTACTTGCTATTAAGGATGAGAATGACAACAAAGATCTTACTAGAACTTTCAGATTAGTAGTTTAAACAACTTCTCTTGGCCATACAATAATGTTGAGAGGAAGAAGATGAAGTTCAGCACTTTCCCAAAAGTTAATGTCTTCTCAGTGATCTAATTCCTTTTCTATCTCGCCGTCCAATGGCTCTTTGAGCTTTGTGCCCACCTGGATTTGGTTGCTGCAATCTTGCTTTTGCATTAAATGAAGTACAGGAGGCATGTGGCATCGTTTGGCGCATACTATTGGCTTCTTGCAACATTTTAAATTTCTGCTGGCGTCAGCACCTGTGGACTTAGTCAATTTCAGACAATTCATCATAGGCGTTGAGTGAAGGCATGTCCATTCAGTGCCAAAACACTTAGCCAATTTTTTTACAGCACAAGGCGTTGAGTGAGTTGACAATACTCAACGAATATAGAATTTACCTGTCTGACTGATAAGACATTGTGTGAACCTTCATCACTCAACACATTTGGACTTAGTTAATTTCCTCTAAATGGAGGTGTTGAGTGAGTTTTCTACACTCAGCGCTTTCTTCCTTAGCCAACACATCTTGCTGAGGCGTTTAGTGAATAGGCTTCACTCAATGCTTATATACTTGGTAGAACTTCTTGTTGAGCTGGCGTTGAGTGAATGACCTTTACTCAACGCATCTGGACTTATATAGAATTTCTGTATTTAACTTCCGAGGCTTTGACTACTTGAGCTTGACTCAACGCTTCTGTATCTGGGCATTGAGTGAACTATTTTCACTCAACGCATGTGGACTTAACTAAAATTCTGCCTTGGAAATAGTTAGGCTTTGACTGCCCATGCTTTACTCAACACTTCTTGTTATCTGGCGTTGAGTGAACTGCCTTCACTCAATTTTTGTGGACTTAGACAGATTTATGTCTTTCCTGATTCTTCCTTGTGTCCACCTGCCACTGTTACTTAGACAACTTGTCTAATCATTAAAATAAGTAATCACCTGTATACAAAGAACTTATGGCAACCATTAAGTTCACACATGTGTATACCATTATCTTGTAGTTCTTCTTCAAATCAGGTACATTGGGATTAATGGACCCAGCAAAAATGATCGTACTAGACGGTAGGATTGGCGTTGTGTGGTGGTGACTAACTCGGTAGTTGGTGTTACAATAAGATGACGGTTCTAGTCGTAAGACCTGGGTACTCCCAGGTGTGGGGGAGGGGTCTTACATAAAGAACACTCCTTCTCCGACCCAGCTCTTGAGTGACAAGATCTTGGGGTCCTCTTTCACTTATGTGGATACCAGTGGATTCACATATATAATTTCATACAGACTCAGCACCCACTATCAGATAAAGATTTCTGGGTTGGATCTTTGGAGTAGATCATTGGAGCACCTTAGTTGAGTAGAAACTCAATCCCACTCAGGTATAATGCAATTGTTAATTATTCTTATTTCATGATTCTTAGATATTACAAGATTCTATACTCTTTTGGGTTTTTCTTGTAAATTTATTCTATTGAAAACATGTGATGTATTGTTCCACTTGTGTATAGAAACCCAACAATGGTATCAGAGCGAGGCTATAGATCCAGTGCGTGTAAATTATGAAAATTAAAATTGTTTTAAATATCCAGATTTATTTCTAGAACCTCAAATGTTGATGATTTACTTTATAAAATCAGTGGTGTTTTTCGGGAATTTTTCAAGGCTCTACCCCGCACCACGCAAGGGCTCTATGTAACGCCCAAAAACTCAAAAAGGAACAGATGGCATTTTAAGACCAATTTGGTGCCTAAATCGGTTCACACGACCTGTGATACGGGCGTGTCTAGGGCCGTGTCCTGCTCTGTGTTGGCAGGGCAGTGTCGAGTGAGGTACACGGTCTTGGACACGGGCGTGTATGAAGCTGTGTCAGGCACACGACCTATGATGCGTGCGTGTACAGAGCCGTGTCCTTCTCCATGAATTTGATGGCCTGTGTCGACTGATGAACACTGGCTGGAGTACGGGAGTGTCCGCAGCCGTGTCTAGCACACGGCTTGTGATACGGGCGTGTTACATGCACGTGTCCTGGTCGGGACATGACAGTTTCCAGTGTCGCTTGAGGAACATGCCCTGTGACACGGGCATGTCAACGGCTGACACGGGCGTGTCAGCAGTAACATAGGCATGTCTGAAGCCCATGTCCTGCTCTTTGTTCGACGATCGTGGTCAGATCGTGAGATAAGGCCTGTGACACGAGCATGTCACAAGCCGTGTTCGGCCCAGGAAAAGGATTTTCAGGGCAAATCGTGTCCGTTAAATTCCTTCTAATAGGATCCAACGGTCAAGAGATCTCCCTGCTGTTATATGGCCGGGAGTTGAGGGTTAAACCCTCATTTATCTTAGGTCATTCTCTTTCTAAAAGAGTTAGAGAGAGGGGAGAGAAAGTAAGAAGAAGAAGGAGGAATCCAGTCGCCGGTGGAGCTTCGGAGCCCCAAATCGTGAGCCGAGTCCAGATCCGTGGAGGAGAGGCCGTTGCGGTGTTTTTCATCTGTCTAGTTTCTTCTCTTCTCCATGGTGCCAAAGAGAACGACTAGGGTAACAATTCTCTTCGTGGACATGTGAAGTCATCTTCCTTTTTGCATTGGAAACCCGCTCTCGCGAGTGTGCGGAGAGTGTGAGGAATTCCTTCAGGTGGACATGAATAGTTCCCATAGTTCTGCATATAGAGTCTAGAATCAAAGTACGGACATAGGCATGATGTGTGAAGCCTACTCGGACAAGTTGGTCTGGATCAGTGATGTTTCATTATGCATGGATTGCGGGAGAAGACTCCGTGTCGATGGTTGTTTTTCAGATTTTCTACGTGGTAGATTGCAACAGGAAGTCTTGGGGATTAACTCCAAGGTGCACCCAAAAATCTGGGCAGGAAGAAAAGTTCTGCCATTTTGGTGGCTTGGGAGCCAACCTTGTACATATTCAAGCTATGTACTATTGTATGATCGATACATTAGGATTCAGTGAAGCTTGTTCCGCACCGATGACTTGAATTGCTATGGCGAGGTGAGAAACGGGCTGGTGGAACCTTACCCACTCCAAGTGGTTCGGTTAAAGATGGCTTGGAGAGCGAGTCTAGGCTTCGGTTGAAAGGACTTTAATGCTCACGTGTTTGTCGTCCCTAGGGCGGTGGTGGACTGCGAATTAGACTGGGTTCAGACCGGGTTCACGAGTAAGTGTCCTGAGAGCACGGGGTGTGTGTCCGTAAGTGTGTACGCCTGTGGTGAAGTGTGCTTAAGTTGTACTTTCACTATCATGTTTGGATTATACTAATGAAATGCAGGGAAGGAGCACCGCCGCCCCTAATAAGGGGTGGGGTCGTTCTAATTAGGTCAGTTTTAGCTGACCGTTGCTTTTTATTGGAACCCCTAGATGGATTTGGGCTAGGTTCACTGAGTTAAGATATGACACAACATGTATAGATCAGGGTCATGACTATGTCCTAGAGTCTAAATCAAGTCCTTAGAGTCAAATAGTACAAAGGAACAGCCTCAAACACTGCTGAAGACTCAAGACTTAGAGAATTTAAGCTTTGGAAAAAGGAGATCTATGTTCGTCGATCTCCGATCGAAGATCGTCGTGCTCAGCTCGACTAACTCAAAGACAATTCTCTGAGCTGAGCTCGACGAACTCAGATCTCAGCTCGATGAACTCTGGACAAAGTAATACCTTCTAAGTCTAATAATCAGTCGACGAACTAAGAAGATCATCTAGACGAACTCTGTCTGTAGATCGACTAACACTTCAACTCTCAGAGCCAAATATCTCTCAATGCCAGATTTACACTTCAACTCTCAGAGCCAAAGATCTCTCAACGCCATAATTGACTCAGCGTCACAGTTCACTCAAAGCCAAAGCTCACCCAGAGCCCAAGATTACTCAATGCTCTCAACGCCAGATCAATACTTCAACACTCAACATTAGAAAATATTCTAAGTCCAGACTGCAGACTCAGCTCGACGATTTTAGACTTCAGCTCGACGAACTTGATGTAGAGAAGAAGAAAGTTACCAAGCAGCATTCAGAGTTCGACGATTTTGGATCTCAGCTCGACGAACAACTATTTTCAGCTCGACAAACAGCTATTCTCAGCTCGACGAAAACCATTCTCAGTTCGACGAACTCAGAGCACAGAATCTGCCAATTTATGCAGTGTAGTTGTTCGCTGATCCCAGGTCGACGAAAGCTGTTCTCTGGTTGACGAAAACTGTAAGACATATTGTTATTTATTCTTTCTTTTTCTGTCTCCTTATTTTATATTTATTATAGGTTGTTAATTCCTTGGAAAAATCAATTCTATTATATCATTTGAATAGAGCCGTTACTGGCAGCATTGATTGCAAATATCCCCATGGAATTAATTTCTTATATCTCGGGACAAACATAGAATAGAATATATGACAACATTCTTGCTGTTTTTAATCCCGAGATTTCGGCTGAGCATTGATTGCAGGATTTTGAATTCGACCAAGAGGAAGTTGTCAAAGGGATCATCTCTCACCAAAAACAAGAACCACAAGACACACAGAACATCAAATCAACGGTAGTGCATACAGCTCTCTCAAGCTAAAACAACTGCTCTCAAAAGAAAAAGAAAGAACAATTATCACAACAAGAGTCTTTCTTCTCCTTATTTATTTTCTGGAATCTCAAGTGACCAACAAAATTCAAATCAGTCAAAAGATTTCAGAAAATAGATCTTACAGCAGAAGGCCTACTCACCCTTTGCAAAGCTTCCACTCCTGAACCATTCAAGATCTCAGGGGGAGCTTTGACAACATCAAAGAATCCATAAAGTCTTCTCTTTTTGATTTGAGAAAAGAAGACTTCAATCAACCTCTCTTCCCACCTCTGTACAGGGTTTTAATTCCCTTCAAAATTATTCTAGTTTTAAGTCTTCTTCCAAAAGACTTGGGTTGGTTTTTGAGCACCTGATCAAAAGCTCAATGGTGGCAGTCACCTGATCAAAACCTGTAGTGGATTCCTACCTAGGGTGGTAGAAGAGTGGATGTACCCAAGTTTGGGGAACCACTATAAAATTCTTGTGTTATCTGTGTGGCTGTGATTTTCCTGTGTGCTTGTGCTGTGATATATTTTATTGTGTAGCTTAGTTATCTTTTGTCTAGTTCACTTGTTACACTAGTACACTCATACACCTATATCATAGTAACATATTTTGTTAAAGATTTCTTATTTCTGCAAGAATCAAAAAGATTTTAATAACTCTATTCAACCCCCCCCCCCCTCTATAGTTATTCAGAGCTTACCCTATCTTTCAATTGATATCAGAGGAGGATTAATCACATCATACAGGCTCACACCTGGATTAATCAAGATCATCAGGATAAACTTTGAATAAGTCTTACTAGTTTCTCAATTTAAATTTTATTTTCTGATATCATGACACAAAACAAGGATTATGTCAGCACCAGACCTCCAGTTTGCAACTTGCAAAAGTTTGGAATCTGGAAGGAAAGAATCAAACTTTATATGAACTCTATTGATGAGGACATTTCTAATTCCATCTTGACAGGACCACCCGCTCCAGTGGCCTCTACATAAACCCCAGTAAATCTCATTGCAGTGCCTCCTCAAGATCAAACAGATGCACATAAGAAAGCAAAGATTACTGATGCCAGAGCTATGAACATACTGGCCCAAACTATGTCAGATGACTTATTTCAGAAAGTTACTGAATGCACATCTGCCAAATTCATTTGGGATTCCCTCAACCAAATGGTAGCAGGATCTGCAGATGAGAGGAAGGATAGAAGCTCCAACCTCATATCTCAATATGAGAATTTCAGGAAAGATGAAGCAGAATCTGTGGTAGTAATGTACAACAGGCTGAGTTCCATCATCAGTAAGCTTAGAACACTGGACAAGGAAATTACTCTGACTGAGGTCAATGACAAGATCCTTATGTGCTTCCCTAGCACTTGGGACTCTAGAATCTGGCCCATCAGAGAAGCCAGAAGCATGGCTGAAATCTCAACAGAATCCTTGCTTGGAAAGCTCAAATCCTATGAGTAATTGATCAAGTTAAGAGAAGCTGCAATTGAACCAAAAGCTTCAACACCTACTAGAAAGGAACAAAAAATAGCACTCAAAGCTACAGAAGAATCTCCCAACTTGCCAGCCAATGAAGATCTTATGTCTTACTTTGCTAAGAGATTCTATAAAATGGCAAGGAAGGACTTAAGGAGGAATCCTTCAAGGAAAGAAGATAAACCCAGGTATGACAAGATCCCTTCTAAAGAGGTTGTCTATTTTGGGTGCAGGAAACCTAGACACTTCATCTCTGAATGCCCAGAAGTCCAAAAGAAAGACAGAAGGCAAGAAAAGAAATCAAGAAGACATCAGCACAGCAAGGCCTCCTCCAGCAAGTACAAAAAGAAGGAGAAGGGCTTTGTAGCTGAAACCTGGAGTGATACTGAAGTTGAAACATCTTCCTCCAGCTCTAGTGAAGATGATGTAGAAGAAAAGAAGGCAAGGGAAATGTGTCTTATGACAATAGATGCAGGATGCAGCAGATAAGATTAAGAAGAATCAGATGATGAAGAATCCCTCTCTGAAGAGGATCAGGTAATTGCTTCCTATGACTTTCAATCTAAAGAATTTCAATCTGAATTTAAACTCTTGTGTTTAAACCTAATAAGGATCTGAGAAGGAAATCAAACTTCTCAGGGAAAAACTTTTAGAACAAGAAAAAATCATTGCTGAAAGTGAAAAACTAACTGAAGAATTAAGCTTAGCCAATCAACAAATAGTCTTTCTGAAATCTGAATTAAGTAAGGCTAAGGATCTAGAAGAATCCCTGAATGGTAGAAGCTTACAACTATTAGATATAACTAACACAGTTAATATAAGATCTAACAATAACAAACAAGGATTAGGAGCCTCATCTAGTGAACCAATCCTAATTAAGAAAAATAAACTATCAAAACCTATTAACTTCATCTCTGAAATTGGTAAGAAAAATACTGAACAGGTAGAGAAGGTTAACAAAGTTCTTAAACAGTTAGAACTTAATTAAAACAAATTAGAAAAGGAAAAACAAACAATAAACCTATGTTCAGCATATTTCGTCAAACGCAGAACGACGATAATGGGTATGGTTCGTCGACCTCAGAACGACGAACCCTGAACGCAAATTATAATGTAAACTATTCATTGAACTGGGATCGACGAAATTAGTATGGTTCGTCGACTAGAGATCGACGTTTCTGTGGATCTGAGAATTGATTCCTCCATTCTTCGAGCAGAGATCGAAGAACTCAACCCAGATCGTTGAGCTCAGATCGATGAACATACTCAAATTTGTCAAACTCAGTTTATTACCAGAGTAACCTAAAAACTGATAAATCCTTTAATCCCTTTAGTCAGTGGGTCATACCTCCTAGAAGGTATCATCCTTTAGGTTATAAGGACCAACCTGAATGCTCATTTATTTAAAGCTTCAGTTATGTTAAACATAAGGACCCAAGGTAATCTGGGTCAAAAACTGCTAATCCTCCTTGTAGGTAGAAGAGAACCCTGTCACTCAAAATAGTTGTACCTGGACAGTGGTTGCTTTAAACATATGACAGGTTGCAAGGAATTCCTAATAACCTATAAAGCCAAGACTGGACCTAAAGTAATCTTTGGGGACTCATGCTTTGGACTGATAGAAGGCTATGGAGAGTTCAACTGTGGAGCTGTCACATTCAAGAAAGTGACCTATGTAAATGGTCTTAAGCATAACCTGATATCAGTAAGCCAACTATGCGATACAGGTTATCAAGTAAGCTTTACGAACTCTTTATGTCAATTTCTTTAAACAACACAACTGTTTTAACAGGAATTAGACAAGACAACATCTATTTAGTAAATTTTGAATCAGCTAAAACTGAAATTTGCTTATTCAATTCTGTCAGCATTCAAACTAGATTATAGCACAAAAGACAAGGACATGTAAACCATAAAAATATAGTTAGGTTATCTAAAGACAACCTTGTTAGAGGTTTACCTTCTGGTCCCTATAAGAAGGAAGGCCTCTACAGGGTTTGTCAGCTAGGAAAGCAAAGTAAATCTAGTTTTAAATCCATTAATAAGAGTGATTCACCTAGAATTCTATACTTGCTTCATATGGACCTTTTTGGCCCTATTGCAGTACAAAGTCTAGGAGGAAAGTCTTATACATTAATTATTGTAGATGATTTCTCCAGATTCACATGAGTTTTCTTTTTGAGAACTATGTTAGATACTTTTAAGGTTCTCACAGATTTTCTCAAGAACATACAGATTGAGTATTCTACTCAAGTTGCATTGATCAGAATTGATCATGGTACCTTGTTTGAATCTCTTCTTATGCAAGAGTTCTGTGAGAAGGAAGGTATCAGACATTGTTTCTCATCTCCAAGAACTCCTCAATAAAATGGGGTAGTTGAAAGGAAGAATAGAACACTTATTGAAGCTGCAGGTACATTACTTGTAGATGCTTACATGCCCCTATCCTATTGGGCAGAGGCTGTGAGCACAACAAACTATGTCCTGAATAGAAGTCTAATACATAAACTAAAGCTTAAGACTCCCTATGAACTACTCAAAGGGAAGAAACTTATAATAACCTATTTTAAAGTATTTGGATGTATATGCTATATTCACAATAATGACAAGAAACATGTTAGAAAGTTTGAAGCTAATGCTGCAATGAGAATTTTTCTAGGATATTCCCAAGTCAGCAAGACATATATGGTGTTTAATAAATCAACATTAAAAATTGAGGAATCTAGGCATGTAACATTTGATGAATCTAATATGTTTTACAAGGAGAGAGACATCTCTACCAATAATAATCTACAGGTACAAAATTTGTGTAAAAGTTTGGATGACCTAAATCTTACTTCAAAAGATGAATCACATCCCTCTCCACAAGCTAAATAAGAAGTTGAAAGTGAATAAGAGGCTGTGGAAGCAGCTCAATTTTCTCCAATAGTTGATATAATTCCACAAGAGGAATTAAATCAAATAACTGTTGCTGAACCAGCTCCACCTAATGACCTTATCACACTTAGGGATCACCCTAGATCTCAAGTAATTGGAGACATATCATTAGGAGTGCAGACAATACATCAACTCAACCCTGATGTGATGCTTGCCTGCTTTCTCTCTCAAATTGAGCCTCAATCCATATCTGATGCAGAGCAAGATCCAAACTGGATCACTGCAATGCAAGAGGAACTAACCCAGTTTTAGAGGTGTAGAGTTTGGGACAAGGCCCAGGGGCTATCCAGTAATTGGGACTAAGTGGGTATTCAGAAACAATCTTGATGCCCAAGGTGTGATAGTGAGGAACAAGGCAAGGCTTGTTACTCAAGGATACAGGCAAGAGGAAGAAATTTATTTTGATCAAACCTTTGCTCCAGTTTCCAGACTTGAAGCAATAAGGATTTTCTTAGCTTATGAAGCATTCAAAAAGTTTAAAGTCTACCAGATGGATGTGAAAAGTGCATTCCAAAATGGAGAACTCAAAGAAGAGGTGTATGCTGAACAACCCCTAGGTTTTATCTCTTCATCTCATCCCTCTTATGTTTTTAAATTGCATAAGGCTCTCTATGGTTTAAATCAAGCTCCAAGAATTTGGTATGAGACCTTAGCCAGCTTTCTTATAGAGCATGGTTTTTCTAAAGGCATGGTAGATAGAACTCTTTTTACAAAACTACATTATGATAAAATTCTCTTAGTACAAATTTATGTGGATGACATAATTTTTGGTTCCACTGATTCAAATCTGTGCAAAAGATTTTCTGATTTAAGGCACTCAAAGTTTGAGATGAGTAGCATGGGTGAGTTATCATATTTCCTTGGTCTCCAAGTGAAACAAACCCCTGAAGGGATCTTCATCTCTCAGTCTAAATATACTAAAAAGCTTATTAAGAAGTTTGGGATGAATGATGCCTCTGCCATGAAAACCCCCATGGCTGCCAATGCTGTTGTAGATGTTGATGAATCTGGAAAACCAGTTGATCAGACCATGTATAGGGCCATTATTGGATCCCTACTGTATTTTATAGCAAGCAGACAAGACATTATGTTTTCCACATGTCTTTGTGCTAGGTTCCAGGTGAACCCTAAAGAATCTCACCTTATTTTCTTAAAAAAGATTTTAAGATATATAAAAGGTTGTCCAGATATAGGCCTCTGGTATTCAACATAATCAGCATTTGTGTTAACTAGATTCTCTGATGCTGATTATGCTGGATGCAGAGTAGACAGGAAAAGCACCTCTGGAACTTGTTAGTTCCTTGGTGACAAACTTGTATCTTGGTTCTATAGAAAACAAACATTTGTTTCAACATCCACTGCTGAAGCTGAATATATGGCTACAGGCAGTTGCTGTTCACAGATTTTGTGGATACAAAACCAACTACTGGATTATGATGTAAACTTAAATAATTCAACTATTTTATGTAATAATACAAGTGATATTTCAATTGCACAAAATCCAGTATTGCATTCTAGAACCAAGCATATAGACATTAGACATCATTTCATTAGAGATTGTGTTGACAAACAAAAGATTAAACTTGAATTTATCTCTACTGATTTGCAAAGAGTAGATATATTCACTAAGACATTGGACTCATCCAAGCATCTATTTTTTATCAATCAGCTTGGTATGATAAATGGTCAGGATTTAATCTAATGCTCTGTCTTTAGTCATAGAATTGTCTCTATACGTCGACCTAAGATCGACAAACTGATAACTATTCTTGAGATTTTTCGTCGACCTGAGCTCGACGAAATCTCTTAGTGAAGTGATTTTCGTTGACCCGAGATCGACAAACTTACTTCAGAAACTTTTCGTCGACCAGAGATCGATGAAATGTCTTATATCCTTCAGACTGAGTTCGACGAACTGTTTAACCTTAAATTATTTCGTCGACCTCAGAATGAAAAAAAATTTCGTGGACCGAATCTTGTCGGTTCATATTCTGGAAAACCTTATATTTAGGTTTTCTTCGACCTCCGTCCCGCGCTTTCAGTTCCCTTTGCACGTGATCGTTGTTTTCCTTTTACAGGTGCTTTCATGGTGATTCCCGCTGGTTCTTTCACTGCCATGAAATTTGATGCTGGCTTTGACATAGACTTTGAATCATTCCAGTATTCTTATCCAGTTTTCCTGAACATTCTCAAACTACTAGAAGAACAACAACTGAAGACTCTGCTCTCAACCCGAATAAATATATCTGCCACCGAAATCAGAGAATGGGTGTACACAGCTACTGTCAATGAGAACAAGATGACTGGCACCATCGCGGGTAATGAAATTTCTCTCACCCCCGATATTCTTACTGAAATTTTTGTATTGAAAACTGGTGAGGAGGATTTAGAAATTGATTCGGAAGAGTTTGATCTAATGCTGAATACAATGGGGTATTCAGGAGACACCCCAAACAAGCTCCTTAAGAAACTTCTGTCTGCCGAGTATAAATTTCTCGCAGATATAGTTGGGAAAGTGTTGCTCGGGAAGCACACTGCGCATGATTATATCACCAAGCATCAGTTCCTGGTCATGTGCGCCATTGTAAATAAGAAAGCTGTGAACTGGGCACAGATTCTATTCGATTTGATCACAAAGAAGAACAGCAGGAAAGAGGTATGCTTTGGAAGGATCCTAGGGATCTTCTTAAAGGAAAAGGCTGCAGGATCCCTGTTCTCCTCGACCATATCCATCAATGACTCAAAGAGACTCACCTGAGCTCTTTTTGGCAAGTGGGAGAGGACCATCACCGAGCCAACTAAGGCTACCTCCTCCTCCACTAAAACTTCTAAGAGTACAAGGGCTGCACGAGCCTCTCCCCACCCCACTGAACGGCTCACTTCCACCCCTCCATCATCTCCTGCCCCTCTAGTTCCATCCCAACAACAAGTCCCACCAACCCCACCTTCTACTACAATCAACATCCATACTCCAACACCACCAGCATCTCCACTTCCCTCTTCCCCTACACATCTACCATCTCCTCCTCCTTCACCTCAACATGACACTTCGATCCCTACACCACCTCTACCCCCTCTACTATCTCACCTGGTTGATATCCCTCACATCAACCTCTCCTCCCTTCCCTCCTTTAACCTGCTCTCCTCTCCCCTGAACTCCCCATCCCCACATAATGAATTCCCCTTAGAAACTCCACATCCACCTCCATCACCCACATCTACTCCTTCAGCTACTGCTCAAGTTTCTGCCTCTCCAACTCTGGATCCCTCTCTTACCACCACTCTCATCACTCTTCTCACCCCACTACTCAAAACCCTTATAGCAGAGGCCATTTCTCCTCTGGCTTCCTCCATCTCATCTCTTGTTACCCAAATATCTTCCCTCACCACTGCTCAATCTTCAGTTTGGGGCCTGGATTCAGCACATGCTGAAACCAGGCAGGGGGAGATACTTGATGAAGAAGTAGCAGCAGTAGAAGAAGTTTTAGCAGCAGCAGGACCAATTGTACTGATGTTAGATATAGTAGACATGGATACAGAAGCAAAAGAGGATTTATCAGAATTGATTCATTTTATTGAAACTAACACGGACATTGATGAGTCAGTTATACCAAAAATAAATATTGTTGGTGATATTTTCATAAATCCCACAGTAGACTTGATGAGTTTGTTAAGCTCTTTTGATACAGCTAATTACCGTCTCCCTCAAGCTGAGTATACCAAGCCATCATTAGCTATTATTCCATATTCTTCCCCAATAAGCCCTGATGTTGTCAAACAACTAAAGGCCAGTTTTGTCATTCCTGCCACTCCATCATCTACACAGATTGCCTCTCCAATTGCTTCTTATCCTATGGCCCCCAGTCTTTGTAATGGATTATTCTCCAGTACCAGATCTGGATGCATTGATTATTGCTGACATAGAGGAAGAAAACAAGTTAGCTGCTCAGAGCATAGAAGTATACAGTTCTCCAGTTCCCTCCCCAGTTCCATCTCATGCAACAAAGAAAACAAGTTCTGATGAAGCACTAAGAAAGATTGATGCTATGTATGACAAACCTCAATCTTTTGATGATGATGATGATGATGACGAGGAACCCAAGAAAAGGAAAATTTCTAAGAAAAGGAAGGCTCCACCTCCTCCTACTCCCAAACCTGGAAACACCAATGATACTCCCTACTATATCCTACAAAAAATAACCCCATAAAAGGGAATGCTGGCCTGTATATGGCTCTCAAAGAATGAACAAAAGGCCAGGAAGAAAAGTAAGAGGTACTCTCCTCCCCCAGTTCACAAATACAGGAAGGATTCCCCTCCTCATCCTCCACCAGCTGCTGGTGCTTCTGGAATTAGTTCTCAAAAGTCAGATGCACCTTTCAAGCCCTCATTCACCAGAACATATCATAAGCAAGAAAGGTCATTCAGACAGCAATCACATGGATGCAGTCAGCAAAGAAGTACTAGCTGTATGGAACAAATAAAAGAAATAGTGTATCAAAAACAAGAATTCTCTCCTCCTCAACCACAGGATGAACAAAGAAGATACTTTGTATCAAATAAACCCAAAAGAAAATACAGTGAAGCTACACCTCCAAAATCACTGTACACTCAAAGTAGTGAAAGCCAGATTGCAGCAAACTTCCAAGAACAGTCAACACAATTCAGGCCTGTCACCCTGCTACCCTCTCAAGAAGATCAGTCATCTGTCAGTCAGAATGATGATCAAAACTTCAGGATGGCCAGGCTTCAAGAATTGATTGCACCATCACAGATGAAAAAGGCCAGTGAAGAAGGACAGGATCAAACAAAATTCACTACAATGTCTACTTACAGAGAAAAGGAACTTGAAAGACTTCAAATGAGCAAGAAACTGTTTGACCCTACTGATTATATGGCTAGACATCCAGAGGCAATTATTCCCAGAACTTCAACTCAGAAAATGATTGGAGCAGCAGATCTATATATATATAAAAAGAAGCTGCCAATCCTAATAGGGAAATTATATTTACCAAGCCTGATGAAAAGAAAAAGGAAGAAAAATCCAAGAAGTAGAAACAGAAAATCCTGAAGAAGTATTCCTACTTTTGGTATACTTTGTTAAAATTATGATTTCTTTTCCATTACAAAGCTGACTATGTACATATATCTATTGCACTTGTTATTAAATTATCTGCCAGATATATATTGTGTTCCTGCTTTGTATACTTTTTTCTTATATTGAGTCTGTTATAAGTGACCTCACCCAAATAGGGGGAGATTGTTGGAACCCCTAGTTGGATTTGGGATAGATTCACTGAGTTAGGATATGACCCAACATGTATAGATCAGGGTCATGACTATATCCTAGAGTCTAGATCAAGTCCTTAGAGTCAAACAGTATAAAGGACCAGCCTCCAACACTGCTGAAGACTCAAGACTTAGAGAATTCAAGCTTTGGAAAAGAAGATCTATGTTTCGTCAATCTTCGATCGAAGATCGTCGTGCTCAGCTCGACTAACTATGAGACAATTCTCTGAGCTGAGCTCGACAAACTCAGATCTCAGCTCGACGAACTTTAGAAAAGTAATACCTTCTAAGTCTAACACTCAGTCGACGAACTAAGAACATCAGCTAGACGAATTCTGTCCACAGATCGACTAACACTTCAACTCTTAGAGCCAAATATCTCTCAACACCAGATTAACACTTCAAATCTCAGAGCCAAAGATCTCTCAATGCCATAATTGACTTCGCGCCACAGTTCACTCAAAGCCAAAGCTCACCCAGAGCCCAAGATCACTCAACGCTCTAAATGCCAGATCAATACTTCAACACTCAACATCAGAAAATATTCTAAGTCCAGACTACAGACTCAGCTCGATGATCTTAGACTTCAGCTCGACGAACTTGATGTATAGAAGAAGAAAGTTATCAAGCAGCATTCAGAGTTGATGATTTATGATCTCAGCTCGACGAACAGCTATTCTCAGCTCGACAAACAGCTATTCCCATCTCGACGAAAGCCATTCTCAGTTCGACGAACTCAGAGTACAGAATCTGCCAGTTTATGCAGTGTAGTTGTTCGCTGATCCCATGTCGATGAAAGCAGTTCTCTGGTCGACGGAAACTGTAAGACATATTGTTATTTATTCTTTCTTTTTATGTCTCCTTATTTTATATCTATTATAGGTTGTTAATTCGTTGGAAAATCAATGCTATTATATCATTTGAATAGAGCCGTTACTGGCAGCATTGATTGCAAATATCCCCCTTGAAATAAATTGATTATATCTCGGGACAAACATGTAATAGAATATATAACAACATTCTTGCCATTTTCATTCCCGAGATTTCAGCTGAGCATTGATTGTAGGATTTTGAATTCGACCAAGAGGAAGTTATCAAAGGGATCATCTTTCAGCCAAAAAAAGAACAACAAGACACACAGAACATCAAATCAACAGCAATGCATACAGCTCTCTCAAGCAAAATCAACTGCTCTCAAAAGAAAAAGAAAGAACAATAATCACAATCAAGAGTGTTTCTTCTCCTTCTTTGTTTTCTGGAATCTCAAGTGACCAAAAACATTCAAATCAGTCAAAGGATTTCAGAAAATAGATCTTACAGCAGAAGGCCTACTCACCCTTTGCAAAGCTTTCACTCATGAACCATTAAAGATCTCAGGGGGAGCTTTGACAACATCAAAGAATCCACAAATTCTTCTCATTTTGATTTGAGAAACGCAGACTTCAATCAACCTCTCTTTCCACCTCTGTACAGGGTTTTAATTCCCTTCAAAATTATTCTGGTTGCAAGTCTCCTTCCAAGAGACTTGGGTTGGTTTTTGAGCACCTGATCAAAAGCTCATTGGTGGCAGTCACCTGATCAAAACCTGTAGTGAATTCCTACCTAGGGTGTTAGAAGAGTGGATGTACCCATGTTTGGGGAACCACTATAAAATTCTTGTGTTGTCTGTGTGGCTTTGATTTTAATGTGTACTTGTGCTGTGATATATTTTGTTTTGTAGCTTAGTTATATTTCCTCTAGTTCACTTGCTGCACTAGTACACTCATACACCTATATCATAGTGACATATTTTGTTAAAGAGTTCTTATTTCTGTAAGAATCAAAAAGATTTTAATAACTCTATTCACCCCCTCTAGAGTTATTCAGAGCTTACCCTATCTTTCACTTTTATTTTCCACCGCTGTGCTGGAATGTTGTTTGCAGGTGTTGCGGAGCATAGCGACAAGTAGTGGGTTGAAGCCCTTGTTGCTGAGCCGGCCCTTGAAGTCCAAAGCGAATGTTTACTTTTATACTCATGTGTGACTGGCCTGCGTGCTGATGTATGGAAGACATTTATTATTTAAGTAAACACTTGTAAGGCCATAAGGCCAAGTACTATTTGGTGTTTGTTCTGTCATTCCTATGTTGGTTTAGTGCACATTCATGCTGTGGTTTGGGTTCTTTACTCTTCACCTTTTAAAATGCTTCCGCTAAAAGGTGCTCTGTATAGGACGTGTTATCTTGGTTGGATGGTTTCATTCTATAACCCTTCGGTCTATCTGTAGTATATGGAGTCGGGCCCCAGTCAGACCTACTACTATATGTCATGTGATGGATAGGGGTGTTACAATTTGGTATCAGACTACCGGTTTTGATCTTGCTTATTTGAATTCGTGAACGAATTCTTTTAAGGGGTGGTGAGCACATGTATGTGCGTCATCGTTATAACATAAAAAAACCTATGAATGTCCACTTAGGAATGAGAATACACGTGTTCGAGGAACCTACATGTTCCTATAATTTCTTTTTGCAAGTTTTTTTGGTCACTTAATGGTGTTTTGTATGACTATAGGTGACCAGGAGTGGCGCAGGGCCGTCAGAAGGCCCGCTTTCTGAGGAAAGTAGTGCACCCAGTGACGTGCCTGAGATCCCTCCTTTTATTGAAACCATAAGAAGGGTAGTTGAAGCGGTGTTCGCTGTGACTAATGCACAACATGGAAGGAATGTGCAACCCATTGTCCCTGAGGTGGCTTCAACACTGAGTTGTGTTATTGAGCAAATAGCATTTAGAGGATAATTGGGTCAGCAGTTGAACATGCTTTTAGTGTAGGGTACGCACTCAGTTGATGAATATTTGCTGGCATTTCTTATGATGAGGCGCTGCCCAGGGTTTGAATTAGAGAGCGAGCAGTCTATGGTCGATAGATTTTATAACGGCCTGCACGGCGAGTTACGAGTTCTATTGCTGGACCGAAATTATTTGGATTCCGAGCCTTGGTGGAGTCAGCTAGATCGTTGGAAGTAGATTTGGCAAAAGTCAACCAGACGTCAGAGTTCAGGGTACCAAGCCCTCCAAGTTCTGCAAAGTCTGTATACCGAAGGAGGAGGAAAAAGAAGTCTAAAATATCTACTAGTCAGGCTCCATATGATGGTTTCAATTGTGGTAAATTCGGTCACCGTGCCCGAGATTATCATGGTGATGGCCAGAAGACAAAGAAATCTATGACCAGAGCAGTTATAAGACTTATTGCCAGAGAAAGTAGTGGTACTCCAGTGGCAAAGAAGACTGGACCTAGAGTAGCCATTGGGCGAGACCCAAGTTTATGCTATAACTATGGGAAGCCGGGACACTTTGCTCGGGATTGTTGGAGCGGACGTCCGAAGTCCGGAAAGAAACATGGATCAACCTACAAGGAGAAAGACAAGGGGTCAGAGACAACTGCATCGCATTATGCTCCAACCAAGCCTAAAGTGTACAACCTTGTCCAGTAGGAGGCCATGAAGCAGACTGACGTGGTGACAGGTATGGTTTAATTTAGAGCAGTTTAGCTTTAAATACTTGTTGCCCTACACGTGTTAGCCTATGACTGGTTGTGTTAGGCTTTGTTTTGGATTTTCAATTATTCGGCGAGAGCACCGTCCGTTCGATACGGGGGCTTCGCATTCCTTTTTGTCTGAAGGATTTGTATCGTGCATCGGAGTCCCTTCTTCGATGGCAAGGGACAAATTATATGTGTTGTTGCCTAATGGGTGTTCAATGCGCGCGGATAGAGTTTGTTGTGTAAAGATACAGATTGGGAGTCAAGAGTTTGACTTGCAAGCGTCGTTACTGTCGATAGTGGACTTCGACGTGATCTTTGGAATGGACTGTCTCTCAGAGCAGCGGGCATACATTGATTGCAACCGCAAGGAGGTTAAATTGGGAACTGATCGTGAGACGACATTTGCGGGCATGAAGGGGGTTAAGCAAGACGTTGATGTCTGCTCTCCAGGTGGTTAAGGCGGTTCGGAGTGGTGCCAAACCTGTGTCATGCTCTCCGAATCAGTTAGCGCCTAAGGAGATGGCGGAACTGAAAATACAGCTTCAAGAGCTATTGGAGCAAGGTTATGCGTGTCCAAGTTCGTCGCCTTGGAGCGTGTCGGTCCTCTTTGTTAAGAAGAAGGATGGAAGCGTACCTCTATGTATTGATTACTTGGAGTTGAATAAGCTAACGGAGAAGAATAAGTATCAAATCCCAAGGATTGATGATATGTTCGACCAGCTGGTGGGGTCAACTGTGTACTCAAACTTGAACCTAAAATCTGGATACTATCAGCTGCAAGTAAGGGAAAGTGTTATCCCCAAGACGGCTTTCAGCACACGATATGGGCATTAAGAGTTCACCGTCATGCCTTTTTGGGCTAACGAACGCGCCATCCGTGTTTATGGATTTGATGAATAGAACGTTCAGAGAATATTTGGACCAGTTCGTGATAGTCTTTATCGACGATATACTGGTGTACTCGCAGTACGAGGAGGATCATTTCAAGCATCTGCATGTGGTGTTGGAGACATTGAGGAAGAACCAAATGTACACCAAGTTCTCCAAATGCGAGTTTTGGTTCTCCTCGGTAGCGTTCCTTGGTCATAAAGTTAGTAGAGAAGGGATTGCAGTAGATCCGACAAAGGTAGTTGCTATACGGGAGTGGCCTGTGTTGTCTGCTATGGCGGAAGTCCGGAATTTTATGGGGCTTGCCGGCTATTACAGGAGCTTCGTGGAGAACTTCTCATGGATCGCATTGCCCCACACTACTTTGACGAGGAAGGATCAGAAGTTTGTTTGGATGCCTGAGTGCGCACAAGCTTTTGAAGAACTAAAGTGTTGTTTGACCACAATACCAATCTTAAGTACGCATTGTGGTTCTGAAGGCTTTGAGTTTTTCTGTAATACTTCAGGCAATGACTTAGGTTGTGTGCTTCCAAAGCATGGGAGTGCAATAGCGTATGGCTTGCGCCAGCTGAAGGTTTACGAGAGAAATTATCCTGCTCATGAGTTGTAGATTGCGGTCGTGATATTCGCCCTTAAATTTTGGAGGCATTATGTGTACGGTGTGACGGTCGATATCTATACCGATCGTACGAGCCTTAAGTTTATTTTGGATAAAAAGGATTTAATCATGCGACAACGGAGGTAGATGAAGTTCCTGGGGGACTATACCTTCAAGGTACATTACATGCCTGGATAAGGTAATGCAGGAGTAGATGCGTTAAGTCGTAGAGCCCCGCGTAGGTCGTTTGGTTGTAGATGCATGACGAGAGTTTGGTTCGTGCGTTGTAGGCCTTGGAAACCTCATGAGCTGACTCGAAGTTTAGTGCCAAAGCACAATTGTTCTTTACAGAAGTGCAGTGCAAACTCGCTGATAGGATTTAGCGAGCTTTGGTCTTGGATAACGTCGTGAAGCAGATCATGGATGAGACTTTGGATGGGTCCAATTCCCAATTTATTGTTAAAGATGGACTGTTATGGAGGGACAGTCGTCTGTGCGTCCCAAGTGTGGGTAAACTATGGGAGGAATTGAGGTACTAGGCTTATCATGCTAAAGTACTCGAGTCGCCCGGGGAGCACGAGTTTGTGTAAAGCAATGAAAAAGTTGTTCTGGTGGCCAGGACTCAAAAAGGACATAACACTCTATGTTGCAAAGTGTCAAGCATGCACCTTGGTGAAGGAAATGCCAAAAGCCAGGTGGATTTCTAAGGTCCCTGCCTATACCAAAGTGGATGTTTGATGACATCTCTATGGACCCCATGTACGGTTTGCCGAGATCGTGCAAGGGGGAAAACGATGCCATCTGGGTGGTCGTTGATCGTTTAACGAAGGTATCATATTTCATAACCAATAGGAAGGATGATTCCGTGGAAAAACTGGTGAAGCTTTATGTGGATACTGTAGTACATTTGCAGGGTGTTCCCCAGAGCATAGTAAGTGACCGAGACGGTCGGTTCACGTCTAATGATTGGAGGCTTATTCATCAGATGTTGGGCACCAAGTTGAACTTCAGCACTGCTTTTCACCCGCAGACATATGGACAAACTGAAAGGATGAACAGGACAATGGAAGACATGTTTCGTATGTATGCATTAGATTTTGGGAAAAGTTGGGAAGACCATCTTTACATGATTGAGTTTGTATACATTAACAGCTATCAAGCCAGTTTTGAGTTGGCCCCTTTTGAGGCTTTGTATGGGAGGAAATGTCGTACGCCGTTATCTTAGGTAGAAATAGGAGAATCGAAGTTGTACAAGCGAAGGGACGTTGAAGGTGCTACTTCAATGATACGGTTGATCCGAGAACGTCTACTAATTGCTCAAGATAGATAGGCCAAGTACGACAACGCCAAACATCGAAACATGGAGTTTGTTGGGTACACTGGAAATTATGTACAAGATTTGTAGAAGCCTCCCCTTACTCAATGATATACATGAATTTGTATTTGATGGGATGTTTGAGTTTCAGTGTGCAGGTTTAAGAAATGCAGGAAAATTTCTAAGTACAAGTGTCGACACTTGTAAGGAATGGTGTCGACACCTGAAGCAGGAGCTGTGTCGACACCCAGGAATTGTGTCGACACCAGAAGAAAGGCTTGTGTCGACACCCAAGAATTGTTTCGACACCTAAAGAAGGCTTGTGTTGACACACAGGACTTGTGTCGACACACACTCAACGCCATCTATCAACAACAGCTATACTGAGTTTGAAAGGCTTGTGTCGACACACAGGACTTGTGTCGACAAACACTCAACGACGTCTGGACATACACTCAACTCCATCTATGAAAACAGCTATACTGAGTCTGAAAGGCTTGTGTCGACACACACTAAACGATGTCTTTACATACACTCAACGCCATCTGTCAGCATCAGCTATGTCGAGACCAGGAGTAGTTGGGTCGACACACAGGACTTGTGTCGACACATACAATAGAAGCTGTGTCAAGAAGTAGAAGAATGACTGTGTCTACACTTTGAGTGATGTGTCGACATAATCAAAACTTGTGTCGACACTTAGTCTATTTGTGTCGACACATGTGAAGTAGTTTGCTGAGTGTTTCCTGCTGAGATATAAAGTCATTGCAGAATCAACTGTCACGGCTGAAGACTTGATAGCAATCATAAAAAACAAGTCTTACACCTTTGTCAGGACTGTCAGAAGGTTTTTATAAACCGGATCAGCCGGTAATCATTGAGAAACTCTATATAAAGTACTGATCCATGACAACCTTGACAACCAATTAAAGGGGGAACAAACCAACACAGAACCTGAGAGAGAATTCAACAACAAGAAAGGGGGAACCCTTAAGAAGAAAGATCCTGAACAGTCTGCAAGAAAGATTCAGATCTAATTCTGAATCTAAGAAGGGAGCTATCTGAAGATCAACTTCTACATCAAGTCAAGATCAACCTCATTTTGTTCAATCAAGAAGCTTTGAAAAAGCTAAGTCAGGTTGGATCTGAAGTATACAGTTTATTCAAGAACTGATCAAGAAGCTCACACCAATTGAGAGTTCTATCTGGGTAAAATTTCTGTACAACTAAATATTCTTTTTCCTTGTAAGTTCTTTTATAGATCTGAGTTGTAAGCCTGTGTTTATAAAGGCTGAGGTAGGGATGAGAGCCTGAGGTGTAGGACTTGTGAAAGTCTGAGTTGTAAGCCTGGTAATATAGGCTAAGGTAGGGTTGTTGCCTGAGGTAGGGTTCTTGGGAAGAATCTGAGGTAGGACTTGTATAAGTCTGAGCTATAGGAACCTATCAGGTTCTGAGTTCTAAGATCTGTGGATTTGAGTTAGTGGAAGGAAGTTGGGTTGAATCTAGTTCTCTACTAGATAAGCAAAGGGGGAAAGTGGATGTACCCATAACTTGGGGAACAACTATAAATCTATTGTACTGTGCTGTGCTGTGAATGTTATGTTGTGGATTGTATATTCTATGCTGTGATAGATCTAGTTACTTGCCTAAAATTATTAAAGAAAATTAGAACCTATTCACCCCACCCCACCCCCACCCCCACTAGGTGTCTAGGATTTTGAAATCAAGTCTTTCAAGTGGTATTAGAGGGAGGTTGCTCAAAGATAGACCTAATAGTCTGAGTGAATCTCTAAGGAAATTAACAGATAGCAAGAATGGGTTCAAATGAGAATCAGAAGAAATTTGGATCCATGAAACTGCCCATCTGCAGGAAAGAAAGTTTTGGGATATGGAAGGAAAAGGTCAGGTTGTTCATGGAAGCATCTGATCTAAGAATCTACATCATAGTACAAGATGGTCCTTTCATTCCAATGAAGGTATCAGCTCTTGAAGCAAATCTTAAAACCCCAAAGAGCTTTTTCGAAATGACTAAGGATGAGATCATCCTGGCAACATTAGATAAGAGAGCACAAAACATTATTGTGAGTGCTATAGATGATGCCACATTTCAGAACTTGGTACATTGCAAAACCTCTTAGGAGATGTGGGACACCTTGATTGTCTACATGGAGGGAACTGAAGAAGTTAGAGAGAATAGGAAATCTATGTTGAATCAAGAATATGAAAGCTTTAGACAAGCCAAGTCTGATAGCATAGGAGAATGTTATAAGAAGTTATTCAGAATAGTAAATGAGTTGATGACCTATGGAAGACTCTTCAGCACATATGAATTGAATGACAAGTTTCTCGGGTCACTAACCAAGGACTGTGATACAAAGATATGTGCCATCAGAGAGGTTGTCAGGCTTGGTGATACACCTACACCCACATTGTCTGGAAAGCTACTATCTTATGAAATACAGCTCACTTCCCGAAAGGAGGAAGAGAAAAGCAGCAGGTCTGAGTATAAAGATAAGTTAGTAGCCTTCAAGGCTGAAGGCACAAGAAAGGGTTTGAGAAAGTCTCCTTCTCCACCTAAAAGAAGTGCTGAGGTAGAAGCAGAAAATCCTGACATCAGTACATCAGATAGCCACACCTCTGATGAGGAATTTGCTGCCTTTACAAGGCAGTTTCAGAGGTTTATGAAAAAGAAGAAATGGAGAACCAAGCCTTCAATATCTTTTTCCAAGGATGATTATTACAAGAAAAAGAAGACTTCCAAGGATGACAGGTATGCATCAAATCGTAGTAAACAAACTAATTCTAAGATTGTTTGTTCTTGCTGCAACAGGTCTGGACATGTCATAGCTGACTATCCTGATAAGAGGAGGGAGTTTAAGGACAAGAAGAAGCATCAAGAAAAAGGCATGAAGGAGAAATCCTTTGTTGCTTAGAACCAGAAGAGTTGGACAGACTCTTCATCCTCAGAATCTGGAGAAGAAAATGATGCAGAAGCATATGTTGGGCTATTATCTACAGAAGAGGATTCTAGGGAATCGGAATTCTTAAAAATGCTGGACTCCATAAATGGAGTTGAAGACTATTGCTGTAAAGGGCTGATGGCTCTATCAGAACATGATCAGTTCTAGGATCAGCGTGGTAACAGTAAGGCATACAGTTCTGCCTTAGCTTCTGATTACTATACTGGATCAGAATTAGAAGCATCTACATCAAGAGGTGTAGATGGTTTTGAATATGAGGGGGATATACATCAACTCATTGATGAGTATGGTGGTTTGTTGCAAGCTCTGAAGAGGAGCAAGTTCTTTGTCAAGGAGCAGGCCAAGGAAATTGAATCTCTGAAGCAGGCTGCATAAGATTCATCCATGTTGATGGATTTGAAAATAAAGGAGGTTGTCAAACTGAAAAACATAACTGTTATTCAGATGGTCACAATCTTCTTCAAGGAAAATCACATCAAGAATCTGGAGGCAAAACTTAAGAAAGAAAAGGAGTTAGTGGATAAATTCTCTAAGCCAAAGTCCGTCTTGCCCTTAATAGACAATTTCATTTCTCATAAAGGAAAGACAGGTCTAGGCTTTAAGGGAAGAACAAAGGCCACCAATTCTCATAGAAAAGGCACAAAACCCTATATCTTCTTTAGGAAAGTGATGCAACCTACAAACAAGTATGATCATGATATTACTCATGGTCACTGTGAGTATGGAGATCTCATTGGCAAGGGTGTATATGCCAATTGGTCACTCTATAAGCAAACTCATCAGGTTCTTAAGTAATCCTTAGGGTTTGTTGCTCCAGCACCTACACTTAAAAGAACTGCTGGCAAAAAAATTGTGAAGTCTGTACCTAAGAGAAGGTAAAACAGATTTGAGTGTTGGTGTTGTGGAAAGGTTGGCCACTTTTCAATGGATTGTTAGGTCAAAACAAGTGTTAAAAATAAGAACAGCTTACCTATCAGAAAAGCTGCAGGTAAGCATGATAGATTTCAAACTAACAAGAACCTAGGACCCAATAACAATTTGGGTTCTGAGGATAGGTTAATCTTTATTTGATGCAGGTGAATCCAAGTGGCCATTGCCCTATATGGAACTTGGATAGTTGATGTTCCAGGCACATGACTGGAACAAGAAGAATATTGAGGGACTATGCACCGGCAGAGAATGGACCCAAAGTAATCTTTGGTGGATCTGAAAAAGGAATCATCAAAAGATTTGGTGACATTTCTAGTAATTCTATTACTATCACTCAAGTGGCTTTTGTGAAGGGTCTGAAACATAACCTGATTAGCATAAGTCAACTTAATGATCTAGGTTATGACATCTCTTTCCTCAAATGGGAGTGCAAAATAAGGAGGTCAAGTGATCAAGAGATCATTCAGACTGGCACTAGGAAAGAGAATGTATATTGTCTTAATCTTGATTGTGAGTATAACATCTCACCCATTTGTCTAGTTGCAGGTGAGAAAGCATCACAGTGTGTCCAATGGCACAAGAGGCTGGCTCATTTGAACTATAAGTCAATATGATAGCTATTAATATGGGGTTAGTGAGGAATGGTCCTCAGGTCAAGTGCATTAAATAGGGTGTTTATTCATCTTGCCAAAAGGGCAAACAGACTAAGTCCTCTTTCCAAGTACTTGATACCAAAGATTCAATGACATGTTTATTTCTCTTGCATATGGATTTGGTTGGTCCTATGCCAATTCATAGTCTAGGTAGAAAAGTATACACATTAGTTATTGTGGATGACTATTCTAGATTCGCATGGGTTTTCTTCTTGAGGCAGAAATCTAAAACCCCTACTGTCTTCTAGACTTTTGTTAGACAAATTTAGAATGAGTTTCAGTGGTCAAAATCAGATGTGACCATGGAGCTGAATTTCAGTCTGAGTGTATGAAAAAGTTCTGTGAAGAACTTGGGATTCATCAGGAGTTCCCCTCACCTAGAACTCCCCAGCAAAATGGAGTTGCTGGAAGAAAGAATAGGACTCTATTTGAGGCAAATAGAACACTACTTAGTGACACTACTCTCCCTAAGTACTTCTGGGCTGAGGCAGTAAATATTGTATGTCATGTACTCAATAGAGCTTCCATCAATAAGAAATATAAGAAGACTCCCTATGAGATTTTGAAAGGCAGAAAACCAAACATTTCCTACTTCGGAATCTTTGGTAGCAAGTGTTATGTCCTAGTTAATGGTTAGCACTACCAAACTAAGTTTGCTGCCAAATCCCTAGAAGGGATATTTGTTGGGTACATCAATAATAGTAGGGCATACAGAATCTACAACTTGACTTCCCAAGTTGTAGAAGAATCTGTCCATGCAGTATTTGATGAGTCTAAGTTGATTAACAGTGAATTGTCTAGCTCTTCAGGTTGTTCTACAGGTTTAAAGGACAAGCTGGACAAACTGAATATTAATGAAGAAGCACCTACTATGCTGGATGAAGAAAAGGATGCATTCTGTCCAGGGGGAGAACAAGATTCATTGGATGAAGAAGAAATCAATGAAGTGCATCAGGATGAGGAAAATGAAGAAGTCCAAGAGGTTGGCAGATTTCCTCTAGCAAGAAGACACTTGAAGGATCATCCAGCTCACCAAATCATTGGTGATGTAAGTCAAGGTGTTCTTACCAGGAGCAAAAGAATGAACACAGTTTTATGTACAAGTTTTCTATCACAGATAGAACCTAAGAAGCTTGAAGAAGCCATTCTAGTCACAAACTGGATTGATGCTATGTAAGAAGAGCTGAAACAATTCAGAAGATGTAAAGTCTGGGAACTGGTTCCTAAACCAAAGGATCACAATGTTATAGGAACCAAGTGGATCTACAGAAATAAACTTGATGAGAATGGCACCATAATCAAGAACAAGGCCAGGCTGGTAGTAAAAGGCTACAGGCAAGAAGAAGGGATTGACTTTGATCTGAAACCCCTACTGTCTTCCGGTGGCAAGGCTGGAAGAAATAAGGTTGTTCTTGGCCTATGCGGCTTATCAAGGTTTCAAGGTATATCAGATGGATGTAAAGTAAGCATTTCTGAATGGTGACTTAAAAGAGGAAGTCTATGTTGAACAACCCTCGGATTTTGTAGACTCTCACTATCCAAACTATATATATAGGCTTAGGAAAGATCTATATAGTTTGAAACAAGCCCCTAGGGCTTGGTATAAAACCTTGTCTGCTTTTCTTATTGAGAATAAATTCTCTAGAGGAAAGATAGACAAAACACTATTCTTTAGGGAATCTAAAGGCAAGATCATCTTAGTCCAGATATATGTTGATGACATTATCTTTGGATCTACTGAAAACCACCTTTGTAGAGCGTTTGGCAAACTTATACAAGGGAAGTTTGAAATGAGCAGTATGGGAGAGCTGAAGTTCTTCTTGGGACTTCAAGTTAGACAGACTAATGATGGATTGTCCATATTTCAGTCTAAGTTCAGCAAGGAGTTGATTAATAAATTTGGAATGGACTCAGCCTCTACCATGAAAAATCCAATGGGAATAAGTATGCCTATAGGAAAAGATGAGGCAGGGAAACCTGTTAATGAGTCTTTGTATGGAGGGATAATTGTCTCTCTACTCTACTTGACTGCTAGTAGACCTGACATCATGTATGCTATATGTGTCTGTGCTAGGTACCAAGCATACCCAAAGGAATCTCATTACACTACTTTCAAGAGAATTTTGAGATATCTTAAGGGCACACCTAATCTAGGTCTTTGGTACCCTAAGAATAGATATTTCTTACTAACAGGCTTCTCAGATGCAGACTTTGCATGGTGCAAAGAAGATAGGAAGAGTAACATGGGAACTTGTCAATTTCTAGATGGAAGGCTGGTGTCAAGGAGCAGCAAGAAGCAAACAAGTGTAGCTATCTCTAATGCTGAGTCAGAATATATAGCTGCAGGCAGTTGCTATGCACAGTTGATGTGGATAAAGCATCAACTTGAAGACTATGACATCAAGGAAAGTAGAATTCTACTATTTTGTAATTCTACTAGTGCTATTTCTATTTCTAAAAACCCTGTTTCACACAGTAGAACAAAGCATATAAAAATTAAGTTTCATTTCATCAGAGAACATGTGGAGAAGGAAGATATTAGTCTATAATTTGTGAACACAAATAATCAAATTGCTGATATTTTTACAAAACCTCTGGATGAAATTAAATTCAATTATTTTATAATTGAATTAGGTATGTTGAACCTAGAATAGGTCAGCACAAGCTTTCCTAAGTAGAATATATAAGCACAAAATTTCTTAGGAAATTTGGGTAAGTAAGAAAGTTTGTGTCGACACAAGCGAACTGTGTCGACACTCTCAGTATGATGTGTCAACACAAAAACAGTAGTTGTGTCGATACAAGAATTGGTGTCGATACACTCTGTCGAGACTTTACTAGCTCGTTTTGACACTGACACAAGTATGTCGACACATAGATGTGTCAACTAAAAATAAGTTTTGTCGAGATTTAAGTCTTTTATGTCGACACATGTAAAACTATGTCGACTAGTATTATTACTATGTAAGGTGCGTCCTTTGACCTACCATTCACACAAAGACTATAAATAGGGGGAGATAAAATCTGGTTGACTACGCCTTCAGAATTCTCGAGTCTAGACCTTGTGTCGACATAGATATTCACTTCTTTTCTCTTCTTTTTCTCTCTCTCGTCAATGGTGCCACCAGGACGACAAGGTGAATGAATGATACGAGCTGGTTCCCGGGGGATTCGAGACAGCTTCACAGGACATCAAGGGTGTTATTACCCTAATTTCCGAAAATTGATTGGAGTTTTTGGTCTCTAAACCTTCAAGAATTTTGAAGAAGGAAGTGCTTGAATTTTACTCGTCTGTAACTGTGGATTATGAAAGAAAGAAGATGAAAGCCACAATTCAGGATTCAAGAGTGAAACTCACACTTAAGACGATCAGGAAGTTGCTTGAACTTCCCCGGGTTAAAGAAGATGATGGCGTACTTCCATCTATGATAAAGGATGCACTAAATTGGTGTGGATTGAATCCAAATACCTAGGTAGGATCGTCAATTACCAGGAAGGGGATGAATTCCCAAGGTAAGTTTCTTTCAAAAATCATAGGCAAGGTGATTCTCTGCAAGACTCGTGGACATGATAGGATATCTGCCTACATGTTCAACCTAATGACCAGAGTCATATACAATGTAAAAACAGACTGGTCATCAGTAGTGTTTGACAAGATCCAAGAAGGAATTAAGAAGCCAAATCTGGGAAGAATCCTAAACTTATGTTTAGCTTCAACTATCCCAGATATTATGAATCAACTGCCAGGATCCAAGATCCATCATATGAGAAGGATGGACATGAGAATTCTATCTAGATGGGATAGATTCTTAACCAAAGAGGTTTCTACTCCACAGAAATAGGTCAAGAAGGATAGGAAGAAGAAAGCAATTGTTCAGGAAGTAGAATCCTCCAGTTATTCTGAAGAAGAAGTTGTCTTTAGTTCAGATGAAGATCAACAGGAAAAAGAAGCCCAAGCTCAAGTGGAGAGCAGTCAGTAACCAGAGAATCAGATGGCCTCCACTCCAAAGGGAGAGAACACTGAATTAACAATACAAGACACTGAACAATCTGAGCTACCTGCCTAAGGGGGAGGCATTGCTGAAGCTACGCTGGAGAGTGAGTATGTTGCTGATAAAGTGATGGACATTGTATCAGACATAAACAAAGAAGCACTGATCACTGCTGAGAATGAAGGACAAGATGTGCAGATGACAGATACAACTCAAGATGAGCAAGTGAGCATCTCCTGTATAGAGAAGGCCCTGGATAAAGATCTGGATGTCTAGGGAGAACCTTTTTCTTCACAAGCCAATATTGTTCCTCCTGTTCAGATGTAGCAGGAGGTAACTTTAAAGGAACTGTTCCCTGATTTATCTACAACAAGGAATGAGGGGGAGCAGCAAAAAGTAGAAAAGAAACTACCAGGAACTTAGGGGGAGGAGCTACTGGATGCCCCAGTTAATAAAGCAATTTTAGATATAAAAAGCTCATCTCAATCTTCTGATGATGAAGAAGCCTCCATGGCTAAAAAGAGAAAATTAGTTGCAATCAGGAAAAGGAGCACATGATATAAGAAAGCCTTACAAACAGTCACTCAACCGCCTGCTCAAAGCATGAACTTCAGTTCACTATTGGTCCAACTACAAGTCAAGTTGGATGAGCAAAGGTAGTCTTTGGAGAAATATGTGGATGAGTCACGTAAAGAACTGCAGTTCCAGTTGGCTCAAGAAATTAAATCCATCAGATTTGAAATCAATTTGAATAAGAAAGAGATGACAGATTGCTTCCATAAGGGAGGTAATGCTGTGGTATATTTGGATGAGGAACAACAGCTGATAAAGACCTAAGTTGAGCACATTGCAGTCCAGCAAGGATATATTTTAGAAAATCAATTCAGATCAAATGAGAATCTCAAGGACTCACATGTTGAAATTCTCAAAAAATAGGAAGTATTGCTACTGATTTGAAAACTGAAGTATCCAAGCAAATACAAGCAGATCTTGCTGCTGTCCAAACAACCATTGAAGCTTCTCACAAGACTATTTCTGATCACTTGACTAAATTCCAAGCCTACTACAAAGAGGGTATAAGAAAATTTGGTTGAATAAGTAAGGTTCCAAAAGAATGATCTGAGAGATAATATAACTAGAGAAGTCATAAAGGGGGAGAGAATATTAGTCAAAGCCAGCTCTAATCATGCAAAATGGGTATCTAATACCATCAGAGCTACACTTGGATTCCACCCCTATGTGAGGATGATAATACTGCTGAGTCTGGTGTTCAACCTACCTATATTAAAGGGGATCAGGCAGAGGTTGCACGGGTCATTTATCCTCCAGCTGATTTTGACATGGTCCAGTAAGAAGTTAAGTAAATGTATAGCCCTCCATAGGAGGCACAAAATATTATTATTGAAAAGGTAGAAATGTCAGAGGCTGCACAGGAAGCTCAGAGGGAGGCATATCTTTTAAAGAAAAGGTTTAGAGAATAGGCAGAACTGAAGCCTGATTTTGAGAAGTGGAGTCCTACCTCCAGGAACATTATTTTAACTGCCTGGAAAGCTGTGAAGGACAAGACATATGATACAGGCAAATGGTAGTCTGAGCAAGAGTGGAACAGGTATCAGGCAAGGCAAGAGGCTATACTTCAGTATAAGAGGAGTGATAAAGCTGGGAAGTTACCTGCTAATGCTTTGGAGCCTAGCAGGTACTTCCAAAAGCCTTTTCACTATTTTGAAAAGCAAAGGATCAAGGCTGAAGAACTGAAGAAGAAAGACGTGAAAGGAAAGAAAACAGCTGATGATACTGAACCTAATGTGCAGGCTAAGATCAGATCAGGAAAAGGAATTGTAATCAAGGAGCCTAGCCAATCTTAGGATAGATAGGCTAATATGTAGAACAATGCAATCTTTTGATTTTTGTTCTTTAAAGAAACATGTAAACCTAAACAATTTCTAGATTAATGAATGACATCATTTTCAGTATTGAGTTTAGCTATTATTTATGTTTATATGTTACCCTGTAGTGAAATGTATGAACATCTATTTTTCTTTGATTTATTATGTGTGGTGTATATCTTTGACTAAGGGTTATGACTTCTCCAAATAGGGGGAGATTGTTGGGTACACTGGAAACTATGTACCAGATTTTGAGAAGCCTCCCCTTACTCAATGATATACATCAATTTGTATTTGATGGGATGTTTGAGTTTCAGTGCGCAGGTTTAAGAAATGCGGGAAAATTTCTAAGTACAAGTGTCAATACTTGTAAGGAATTGTGTCGACACCTGAAGCAGGAGCAGTGTCGACACCCAGGAATAGTGTTGACACCTGAAGCAGGTGTTGTGTCGACACCCAGGAATTGTGTCGATACCACAAGAAAGGCATGTGTCGACACCCAAGAATTGTGTCGACACCTGAAGAAGGCTTGTGTCGACACACAGGACTTGTGTCCACACACACTCAACGCCATCTATCAACAATAGCTATACTGAGTCTGAAAGGCTTGTGTCGACACACAGGACTTATGTCGATACATACTCAACGACGTCTAGACATACACTCAATGCCATCTATCAACAATCGCTATACTAAGACTGAAAGGATTGTGTCGGCACACAGGACTTGTGCTGACACACACTCAACGACGTCTGGACATAAACTCAATGCCATCTATCAGCATAAGCTATGTTAAGACCAGGAGCAGTTGTGTCGACACACACGACTTGTGTCGATACATAAAACAGAAGCTGTGTCGAGAAGCAGAAGAATTACTGTGTCTATACTTTGATTGTTGTGTCGACATCATCAAAACTTGTGTCGACACTTAGTCTATTTGTGTCGACACATGTGAAGTAGTTTGCTGAGTGTTTCCTGCTGAGATATAAATTCATTGAAGAATCAGCTGTCACGGCTGAAGACTTGACAGCTGTCATAGAAAAAAAGTCTGACACCTTTGTCAGAACTGTCAGAAGGTAGTTATAAATCGGATCAGCCGGTAATTATTGAATACATTGAAAAATATGTACCATATTTGGAGAATCCTCATCTTAATAAATGATATGCATCAATTTATATTTGATAGATGTTTGAGTTACATTGTGCAGGTTAAAAAATTCGAAGAAAATTTTCTAAGTACAAGTGTCGACACTTGTGAAGAAGTTGTGTCGATACCCAAGCTAAGTCGACACTTATGAAGAAGTTGTGTCGACACCCAAGCTAAGTCGACACTTATGAAGAAGTTGTGTCGACACTCAAACTGAGTCGACACCTAAAGAAGTAGATGTGTCAAAACCCAAAATTATGTCAACACATGAGGCATAATTTATGTCGACACCAAATATAGGAGTTGTGTCGACACCAAGGAGCTATGTCGACACTGGAAGCAGTTGTGTCGACACACTAGACTTGTGTCGACACGTCAACTCTCAAAGTGATGTGTCGAGATCAGAAGCAATTGTGTCGACACACAAGACTTGTGTCGACACACACTCAATGCCATCTGGACACACACAGAACTTGTGTCGACACACATTCAACGACATCTGTCTGCATCAGTTATTTAGAGAACATGAAGACTTGTGTCAACACACTGGACTATTGTCGACACATACAACAGAAGAACTGTCGAGTACCAGAAGATTGACTGAGTCGACACATTGAATGCTGTGTCGACATCATGAAGACTTCTGTCGACACTTAGCCTATATATGTCGACACATGTGAAGCAGTTTGTAAAGTAAAATGTGCTGAGTTGGAAAGTCTTTGACGAATCAACTGACTTGACTGATGACTCGATAGCTATCATAACCAATCGGTCATACACCTCTGTAAGAACTGTCAGAAGGTTGTTTCAAATCGGATGAGCCAGTAACCATTGGGAAACTCTATATAAGAGTCAGATTTGTTACAAAAGAAAAAAAACAACACAACATAAGAAGAAGAAGAACAACAACTCTAAAGAATTCTTCAACAAGAACAGGGAAAACCCTTACGAAGGCAGATCCAGAGCTGTCTTCAAGAAAGATTAAGAATTCATTCTGAATTTAAGGAAGAAGCTGACTGAAGATCATCTTCTACATCAAGTGAAGATCCACCTTATTTTGTTCTATAAATAAGCTTTGAAAAGCTAAGTCAGGTTGGTTCAGAAGGGTCAGTTCATTCAAGAACTGATCAAGAAGGCTACACCAATAGATAAATCTAGCTGGTGAATTTTCAGTATCTTTATATCATCCAATTTCTTGTAGGATCTATTGTTAGATCTGAGTTGTAAGCCTGAAATTATAAAGGCTGAGGTAGGGCTAAAAGCCTGAGGTGTAGGAATTATGAAAAGTCTGAGTTGTAAGCCTTGTGATAAAGGCTGAGGTAGGGCTGAGGCCAGAGGAAGGATTCTTGGGAAGAATCTGAGGTAAGACTTGTTTAAGTCTGAGCTGTAGGAACCATTCTGGTTCTGAGTTATAAGATCTACGGATCCGAGCCAGTTGAAGGAAGTTAGGATGAATCCAGTTATCTACTTGATAGGCGAAGGAGGAAAGTGGATGTACCCATACCTTGGGGAATTAATATAAATCTGGTGTATTCTGTGCTGCGAATTGTGGTCTGTTCTTTGAATTATCTGTGCAGATTTTAATCTAGCTGTTTGCCAATAAAAATTGTTTAAAAAGTTTAGAACTTATTCACCCCCCCCCCCCTCTAGGTGTTTAGGTTCTTGAAATCAAGTCTTTCAAGTGGTATCAGAGGGAGGTTCCTCAAAGATTGACCTAACAGTCTGAGTGAATCTCCAAGGCAAATAAAAGATATCAAGAATGGGTTCAAATTAGAATCAAAAGGAGTTTGGATCTATGAAACTGCCAATCTATAGGAAAGAATGTGTTGGAACACCCTATTACTAATTTGGGTAAGGATCACTATGTTTTTCTTAGGAAACCAGGTTGACCTAGATGTATAGTTGAAAAGGTCAACATTAGAATGTGTCTAGGGCTTAGAACTTAGGTTTGAAGCTGCCCCCAGGACCATTCCAAGATTTCAGAAATAGAGCTAAGTCTAAGACTTTTTTCGTCGAGTTCAGTTCGACGAAACGTCGAACTCCGTTCGATGCTCTCTGAGCTCAACTAAGTTAAGTTGCCGAGCTCTGTTCGACGATCTTCGAGCTCAGATCGACGATCTGCCTTCAGTCAGTTTGCTTAGTCGTCGAAATCAATTCGACGATCTTCTAGCTCAGGTCGACGATCCTTCTTCACTTATTCTCCAGGTCGCTGAGCTCAGTTCGACGATCTTCGAGCTCAGTTCGATGTTTTCTGGCTGATGATCATTTCTAGTCTCTGAGCTTAGTTCGACGATCTTCGAGCTCAGATCAACGTTTTTCCTGAGAGATCGACGTTTTTAAGGATTCAAATTCAGTCAGACTTTGGAATGTGTTTCAAATTATCTCAGCATTTATGTCAAGAGATCTGCCAGCCGTTTTCATTTATTCTGGAGCAAGTTTCAAGGAATTATTCAGAGAATGTTTTACTGGACTTTCCTCTAGAAGACAAAATCTTTTATGGAAGGCATTTAATGTCTGGTTAACGGCTATCTTGGACATATAATCTCCAGAGAATTAAAAAATCTTCTTCTCTTCTTTTCTCTAGTAACAAGACACACAGATACACAGACTGATACAGATAAGAAATAAAAAGAAGAAGTGATTCACAGGATTCTCTGATCAACACAAGAAAACTCAAGTGATCAATCCTGAAGAATTAGCTGAATAATTTTGTGTACTCAAAAAGTGATCACAGCTTCATCTCAAGGACTCCAGACAATTCATCTTTCAGCCTCTACTGAAACTATCTTATGCTGGAGATCTGAAGCTTCTGAAGACCTATCACCATGAAGCAAAGCTTCCTCTCCTGAACTAGTCAACATCTCAGGGGAGCTTTGACAATACAAATCCACTTGTGCTTCTCTCTTTGATTGAGACAGAGAAGACAACTTCACCCCATTTTATTTTACCTTTCCCTCTATAAAAGGGTTTTCAAAACTCCCTTCAAAAGTTTTGAGTCTGGTTCTGAGAGCCTTGTCAAAACTCAGTGGTGGCAAGACACCTTATCAAAAAATCTAGTTTGGTTTTTGAGTACCTTATCAAAAGCTCATTGGTGCCAGGACACCTGATCAAACCTTCCTGCAGTGGATTCCTACCAAGGGTGGTAGAAGAGTGGATGTACCCAGGTTTTTGGGGAACCACTATAGCTCCTTGTGTTTTCTGGTTTGCTTGTGTGTTTTCTTTGCTGTGTGCTGTGCTCTTCTTTTTACTGTTCTTTTAATTCTATAGCAAGGCACCTTACACATATATATAAATTAAATCTTAAAAGCTTTGCTAAGTTTAAAATTGTGAATTTACTTTAAATAAACTCTATTCACCCCACCCCCCCCCCCCTCTAGAGTTGAGATAGATTTTACTCTCACTTTCAATTAGTATCAGAGGCAGGTTGGTTGTTCATACAGGCTAACACCTGAACCAAAAGATCCTTGATAAGATCAATCTTTTAAGAGGGTTATTTTCATTATATTTAATTTTATATAAAGACATGGCACAGAACAAAGATTATGCAAGCACCAGGCCTCCAGTGTGCAATCTATCCAAGTTTGCACTTTGGAAAGCAAGGATTAGACTTTACATGAACTCTATTGATAAAGACATATTTAATTCTGTTTTGACAGTGTGCCCAAGTCCACCAACAAGCTCAAGTACAAATGCTATTCCACCTCCTTCCAGAACAGATGCTGAAATAAAGAAGTGGAAGACTGCAGATGCCAAGGCCATGGACATCTTAGCTCAGACAATGTCTGATGAGATATTTCAGAAGGTAGCTGACTGCAACTCAGCCAAAGGAATTTGGGACAAGCTCTCTGAAATTGTCTCAGGATCTGTTGATGAAAGGAAAGACAGGAGATCCCATCTGATAAGCCAATATGAGAATTTCAAAAAGGGAGAAGCTGAATCAGTGGCTGACATGTACAATAGACTAAGTCTGATTGTCAATGAGTTAAAGACTCTGGATAAAGAAATCTCATTGAATGAGCTGAATGACAAAATCTAAATGTGCTTCCCCAACACTTGGGATTTAAGAATCTGGCCAATCAAAGATGCTAGAAGTCTAAATGAGATTACCACTGAAGCTCTCCTAGGAAAACTCAAATCTTATGAGCTGCTCATTAAAAATAGAGAAGAAGAACAAAAGGCTACTTCTCCCGTCACAAGGAAAGAAAAGACCATAGCCTTCAAAGCTGCAGAAGAGGAGCCTGAAGATAAAGCTACAGGAAATGATGAGCTCCTAAGTCTACTGGCCAAAAGATTCTACAAGATGGCCAGAAAAGACTTCAGAAAGAGATCATACAAGGGTCATGATAAACCAAGGTATGATAAATCAAGTAATAATAAAGAAATTATATGTTTTGGTTGCAGGAAACCAGGCCATATTGTACCTGACTGTCCAGAAAATAAGAACAAGGATAAGAAAGATAGAAGAAAAAGAAGAAAGGAGAAAGATTTTAGAAAGAACAGCTCAGACAAACCCTCCTCCAACAAGAACAAACATACAAGGAAGGGATTTGTTGCTGAGACATGGAGTGAAACTGAAGAGGACTCTGAAGCCTCATCCAACTCCAGTGATGATGAGGATGATGCTGATGAAAAGGAATTCTGCATGATGGCTATCAATGCCTCTCAAACAGATTCAGAAGAAGAAGAGTCAGAATCAGATTCAGAAGCTCAACTAGAAGAAGATCAGGTAATCAATTCATTTGATTTCAGTTCTGAGGATTTTAAACATGAGTTTAAAGTACTATGCCTAGATCTGTTGGATTCTGAGAAGGAAATCACTTCTCTCAGAAAACAACTATCTGAGTATAGCACTGTAAAATCAGAGAACCTCAAACTCTCTGAAGAGTTAGAATGCTAGAGAGAGGGGATAGCTTCACTAAAAAGTGAACTATCCAAGGCCAAGCAATTTGAAGAATCCCTTAATGGGAGAAGTATCAAATTAATGGACATCACTAGCACAGTGAACTCAAGATTAAATAGTACACTAGGCTTGGGTGCTTCATCTAGCCAACCCATAGTATTAACAACCCCAATCAAATTTATTTCTGATAAAGGAAAGGGTGTTGTAGAGGTAGCTAGGAAAAATTCAGATCTACCTAAGAAAAAGAAAGTTCAACAGAAAACGTCAAGCAGAGGTCGACGATCGTCGAACAGAGATCGACGATCTCAGACTGAAACGTCGAACTCAGCTCAACGTTTCCTGAACTCTGAACTCCCTCATAGTCGATCTTCAAACGGAGCTCGACGATTTTTCCCAAGATCGTCGAACTCAGCTCGACAATCGTCGAATGCAGTTCAGAGCTTTGAATCTTCCTTCAGAGGTAAATCTCAATCCAATCCTAAGAATGCTTCATCCCAAAACTTTAACCCTATACTGAATGGATAGTACCTCCTAGGAGATACCATCTTGAAGGTTATAAGAGTCAACCTGAGATGTCTTTTATTTCTGAATTTAAAGGTTATCAACCTAGGCCCAAGGTAAACTGGGTCAAAAATATGTAAATTCTTATCTATACAGGTGAAGACCTATCCAACATCAAACCAATTATGGTATCTGGATAGTGGGTGCTCAAAGCACATGATAGGGAATAAGGACAACTTCACATCCTTCAAAGCCAAGCTTGGACCCAAAGTAATTTTTGGTGATTTAAATTTTGGAACTACAAAAGGGTATAGTGCAGTTCAAATTAGAACAGTCACCTTCAAGAAGGTAGCCTATGTTGAAGGACTCAAGCACAACCTGATAAGCATCAGTCAACTGTGTGATGAAGGATATCAAGTGACTTTCAACAAAGAAATATGCAAGATCAAGTCAGAAGACAACACAACTGTGTTGACAGGTAATAGGAGAGGTAACATTTACTTAGTAGACCTTCATTCATCTAAGGTAGATATTTGTCTGTTCAATTCCATATCTAGACCCAATATTCTATGGCATAAAAGACTAGGACATATTAACCTTAGAACCATTGCTAGGCTATCCAAGGACAACCTTGTCAGAGGACTGCCTTCTGGCCCCTACAAGAAGGAAGGACTCTGCAAGGCTTGTCAATTAGGCAAGCAAACTAAAAGTAGCTTTAAATCAATTAACAAGAGTGATTCACCTAGGATTTTGTATTTGTTACACATGGATCTTTTTGGACCCATTGCAGTACAAAGCTTAGGGGGGAAATCCTATACATTAGTGGTTGTAGATGACTTCTCAAGATTCACATGGGTATTCTTTCTGAGGAAGAAGTCTGATAACTTTAAATGTTTGACAGATTTTCTCAAATGCATTCAGACTGAGTTCAACACTCATATTGCCCTGATCAGAAGTGATCATGGGACAGAGTTTGATTCTGTTCTCATGCAAGAGTTCTGTCAAAGTGAAGGGATCAGGCATACTTTCTCAGCTCCTAGAACTCCTCAACAAAATGGGGTAGCTGAAAGGAAAAATAGAACCCTTATTGAATCTGCAACTACATTATTGACAGATGCTCATCTACCTCTATCCTTTTGGGCTGAGGCAGTGAACACCTCCAATTATGTGTTGAATAGAAGTCTAATACATAAACTGAAGGGCAAGACTCCCTATGAATTGCTCAAAGGGAAGAAACCTAAAGTAGACTATTTTAAGGTTTTTGGTTGCACTTGTTACATTCATAATAATGACAAGAAATATCTAGCAAAATTCCAAGCTAAAGCTGATGAAGGAGTGTTTCTGGGATACTCCATGATCAGTAAAGCCTATAGGGTTTATAATAAAACTACTCTAAAATAGAAGAATCTGTCCACATTTCCTTTGATGAAGCTAACATGTCTTTCAAGGAGAAGAATACTTCTACCATAGAACATTTGCAGGTGCACTCTCTAGCTGAAGACTTGGACAGATTACAAGTTACACAAAAGGATGACAGTAGTGAAGATGAAGAAGCTGCTCACCATCAGGAAGGAAATCTTCTTAAAGAACCAGTTGTTGTTCCACAAGAGGAAACAACAACACAGGTTGGTGAACCATCAACACCCCCTGTTGATCTAGTAACAACAAGAGATCATCCAATTTCTCAAGTAATTGGAGACATCTCAGCTGGTGTGCAAACTAGAAATCAGGTCAACCAGAACCTGATGCACACTTGCTTCCTCTCTCAAATTGGACCTCAAACCATTCAAAATGCAGAAAAAGATCCACACTGGATCATTGCAATGCAAGAGGAGTTGCATCAATTTGAAAGAAATAAAGTTTGGGAACTAGTGCCTAAGCCAAAGGATCATCCTATTGTTGGAACCAAATGGGTGTTCAGAAATAAGCTAGATGATCAAGGAATCATTGTAAGGAATAAGGCAAGGCTAGTTGCTCAAGGGTACTCTCAGGAAGAAGGGATAGACTATGACCAGACTTTTGCACTAGTCGCAAGATTAGAAGCCAAAAGAATCTTTCTGGCTTATGCTGCTCACAAGGGATTCAAAGTCTATCAAATGGATGTCAAGAGTGCTTTTCTCAATGGGGAGATCAAAGAAGAAGTCTATGTCAGACAACCTCCAGGTTTTATCTCTCTAACCCATCCTGATTATGTTTTTAAACTACACAAAGCATTATATGGTCTCAAGCAAGCTCCTAGAGCATGGTATGAGACCCTAGCATGTTTTTTGCTGAAAAATGATTTTGTTAGGGGGAGAGTAGACCAAACTCTTTTTATTAGAACTCATAAGTCACACACCCTACTAGTGCAGATTTATGTAGATGATATTATTTTTGGGTCTACTGATTCAAACTTGTGCAGAAGATTCTCTAATCTAATGCATTCAAAATTTGAAATGAGTAGCATGGGTGAGCTATCCTTCTTCTTAGGATTGCAAGTCAAACAACATATTGAAGGCATATTTATTTCTCAAACCAAGTATGCAAAAGAGCTGGTTAAGAAATTTGGTATGTCTGATGCATTATGTATGAAAACACCCATGTCTACCAATGCTGTATTGGATGCTGATGAACATGGGAAACCAGTTGATCAGACAACATATAGAGCAATGATTGGCTCATTACTGTACCTTACAGCTAGCTGGCCTGATATAATGTTTGCTACATGCATTTGTGCTAGATTCCAAGTTAGCCCTAGAGAGTCTCACTTAACTTTAGTAAAGAGGATTCTTAGGTATGTTAAAAGCTGTCCAAATCTAGGACTCTGGTATCCAAAAGATTCAGCATTTGACTTAACTGGATTCTCAGATGCTGATTATGCTGAATGCAGAATAGACAGGAAAAGTACCAGTGGAACTTGTCAGTTCCTTGGTGACAGACTTGTCTCTTGGTTTTGTAAGAAACAAACATCTGTGTCAACTTCAACTGCTGAAGCTGAATATATGGTTGCAGGCAGTTGTTGTTCACAAATCTTGTGGATATAAAACCAACTCCTAGACTATGGTTACAACTTAGAGAAGTCTAAAATATTTTGTGATAACACCAGTGCTATTTCCATAGCACAAAATCCAGTCCTCCATAGTAGGACAAAACACATAGAAATTAGACATCATTTTCTAAGGGATAATGTTAAGAAAAACAAAATTGAACTTGAATACATCCCAACTGATTTGCAAAGGGGAGATATTTTCACCAAGCCTTAGGATGAAAAGAAGCATAACTTCTTCCTCAATCAGTTAGGAATGCTAGATGGAGGCAGTTTAAAATAAACTCCAAGATTTTGTAAATCTAAAAACAGACCAAGACTAGGCTAAAACCTATCTCTTTTTGTGTCTGTAGAATAGGTTTTGTCTCTGAACTGCGCTCGACGTTTCCCCAAAAATCGTCGAACGGAGATCGACGATTTTCCAGAAATCATCGACCGCAGATCGACGTTTCCTGAATCGTCGATCTGAGTTCAGCGCCGCCGTTAGCTCCAGGCTTCCATTCTTTCTGTTCAGCAGTCGTAGAGCGGAGCTCGACGCTCGACAATATCGTCTAACGGAGTTTAACGTTATTGGAGACTCTTCAGATTCCTTTAGTAGCCCAAATCGTCGAGCTAAGTTCGAAGTTTCGTCGAACTGAGCTCAACGATTTTCTGTTTCGCCGTCGAACCCTAATATAAAATCATTTCTTCGGCCTTCGTTCGTCTTTTACGCTTTCATACTCTCTGTAACTTTCTCTCTTTCCCTCCAAATCTTCTACACTTGGTCGTGTTTGTTTCATTGTTGCAGGTACAGATGGCTGGGTCAAGTGCTGCTATTTCAAAGATGAAATTCGATACAGGTTTTGATATTGATATGAATTCGTTCGATGGAAGTGATCAGCAATTCAAGGACATTCTCAACCTCTTCCTAGAACAGCAGCTATCTCAGATCATGACCACCCGAATGAAGATTGCTTCAGAAGAGATAAAAGAATGGTGTTTTACTGCGATAGATGAGAATGAGAATTCTGTCATCGGCTCAATAAAAGGGACTCAGGTACCATCGTCCCCGGCCCTTCTGACTGAAGTTTTCCTCCTAAGTTCTGGAGATGACTCCATTGATTTATCTGGAGAAGAGTATGCCTCTATGCTTGATAGAATGGGTCACACTGCTGTGAACCCTAACAAACTGTTCAAAAAGAATCTGTCTATCGAATACCAATTTCTGGCTGATGTGGTTGGCAAAGTTCTTCTGGCAAAGCACTCAGCCCATGACCCTATATCAAGATATCAATTCTGCTTAATGGGAGCACTGGTTGATAAGAAGCATTTAGACTGGGGATCAATCTTTTTCAGCTTAATCAAGAAGAAACTGAACAAAAACTGTGTAAGCTTTGGAAGAATATTAGGGGTTTACCTGCACTCCAGGTGCCCTGAGCTACTGACCTCTAGTGGGATGTTCATCAATGCATCCAAGAGGCTTACCTTTGCCCTATTCAGCAAATGGGACAGGCAAATCATCAACCCCATTAGGGCTGCTGCAGCACCACTTGCTTCCGGTACCACGACAACACAAGTCACTCCTCCTCAGGTATCTGCCCCAGCCGAAGAATTGACTGCCTCTTCCTCTCCTCCTCCAGCTGTTTCTATCCCAGTCACCACCTCAACCTCTCCTCAAATCTCAGCTTCTTCCCCCATTACCATTTCTTCACCAATGTCAACTCCTCCAGCCACTACCTCAGAAGAATTCCATCCTCTATTCTCTTATCCAACTTTCACCACTCCATCATTTTCTCTTATAGATGACTCCTTTATGGATGATTCTCCTCCCACTCCTCCTGAGCTTCCCTCAACATCCTCCTATCAACAACTTCTTCAAGAAATCCTCTCTCAACCATCCTTCACCCCATCCTTTGACTCTTCCATCTCATCCATCTCCACCTCAATAACTTCTATCTCCACTATTCCTCCTTCAGAGCCATCCATCCCTACACTTCCCACCACCACATCCTCCATCCCATTAGTCCCAGTCACCCTCATTCCAGTACCTTCACCTCCTACCTCTGTTCAAGCCCATCTTGAGCATGTAGATATTTCAAACCTGATAGAAAAGCTTTATGCGTTGCTAGCCCCCAGGCTAACTTCTTTGCTGGAGTCCTCCTTGGCTCCACTCCTATAACATGTTCAGGAGTTGTCTACCAAGTTGTCTTCCTTCCTCTCTTCCCAGGCAATCCCTTCATCTGGGTGCCTTGATTCAATTGTCACTGAACCAAGGCAGGGGGAGATGCCTTATGAAGCAGTGGATATGCCTGAGACTGCTGAAGGTTCCAGTTCTGCTCCTATTTTTGCAGTGGACCTTCAGAGTCTGCTCTCTTTTTTTGATACTGTATATTTCAGCTCTCTGCCAGTTCAACAATCTGAAGACCTCACTAAGGCCATTGTGCCTATCAATTACTGTGATCCCAGCCTGATTGCCCTATATGTCAATTCCTTCAAAGCTATGGATGCTGATATTTTAAGTGTTGTTGTTGCTGTTACAACAAGTCTGCTTTCAGAAGATACTGAAATGGTCTCTGTGATTGAGGATACTGATGCTGCTAAAGAACTTACTACCTACCTAGAAGAATCTGAATCTGTTTCTGCTTCAATTATTTCAACTCCTGCTATCTCTGCTCCTGTTATTTCTGCTGCTACTGCTCCTGCTCTTACCCCTGATCAAGTCAAGCAACAAGAAAAGTATATAAAAAGCATTGATGACTTATATGATATACCTCAAAGTTCAGACAGTGATTAGTTTCAAACTGAATCTGATGATTCCTCTAATACTATTGCTAAGAAAAGGAAGGCCAGAAGCAAGGCCTTGATGAAGGTTCCCCCAGCTCAAGCTAAAGATTCAAATGACATTCCATATTACATTTTGCATGAATGTTCTATCACTGAGCCCTGGATGTAGTACTCCAAAAATCAAATAAAAGCTATGAAGAAAAGAAGGAAGTTAGACAGATATGAAAAGGGATCTTCTCAGTTTCAGCCTCCTCCTCCTCCTCTAGATTCTGGGTCAGGCTCAGCTTCTCAAGCCCCAGCTTCCAAGCAAAGTTCCTCCCAGTCTTCTCAGAGATACCATCCTAGGGGGCAATACCAAAGGGGATATCAGTCCAAAAGGGGTCAGTATATAGGAAGTCAAAGAGAGCATAGATTTCAAGCTAGGGAAGGACAGAGGCTCACACTCTACTCAAGGTCCTTTCACTTACAAGCTCAGAGAAAAAGTTAAGACCAGAACTCCTACTGCTTCAGAAACTGTTAACAGATATGAGCCTGCAGTGCCATTTAAAGACCCAGAGAACAATCCATTATCATGGACTACAAGGATGAATGAATTGGTTGCACTAGATCAATTGAAGAAAGCAAGAGAGCAAGGAAAAAATACCTCCAATATTACTACTCTGTCAGAACAAAGAAAAGCTGAATTGGAAAGGTATTCTTCAAGTAAATTCTTTGACCCAGTGGGCTACCTGAAGCTGCATCCTGAGGATGTGGTTCCAAGGCCAAGAGCTCAAACCTCCTTAGGTGCAGATGATGACAGAAGGTCAAAGAAGGAAGCCCTTAATCCTAATAGAGAAATTATATTTAAGAAAGGAAATGAAAAGAAGTAACATGTGTAAGCAGACAGTATAATCTCTCTGAACATTTGCTGAAATTCCTCTTGATTGCTGCTATGATTTCTTGCTCGGTTATTTTGTTTGTTGCTCTCCTATATGTTATTGTAACTTTTATTTCTGAAATATGTAAATAGTAATCCTAACCCAAATAGGGAAAGATTGTTGGAACACCCTATTACTAATTTGGGTAAGGATCACTATGTTTTTCTTAGGAAACCAGGTTGACCTAGATGTATAGTTGAAAAGGTCAACATTAGAATGTGTCTAGGGCTTAGAACTTAGGTTTGAAGCCGCCCGCAGGACCATTCCAAGATTTCAGAAATAGAGCTAAGTCTAAGACTTTTTTCGTCGAGTTCAGTTCGAAGAAACGTCGAACTCCGTTCGACGCTCTCTGAGCTCAACTAAGTTAAGTCGTCGAGCTCTGTTCGACGAACTTCGATCTCAGATCGACGATCTGCCTTCAGTCAGTTTGCTTAGTCGTCGAACTCAATTCGACGATCTTCTAGCTCAGGTCGACGATCCATCTTCACTTATTCTCCAGGTCGCTGAGCTCAGTTCGACGATCTTCGAGCTCAGTTCGACGTTTTCTATCTGATGATCATTTCCAGTCTCTGAGCTTAGTTCGACGATCTTCGAGCTCAGATCGACGTTTTTCCTGAGAGATCGACTTTTTTAAGGATTCAAATTCAGTCATACTTTGGAATGTGTTTCAAATTATCTCAGCATTTATGTCAAGAGATCTGCCAGCGTTTTCATTTATTCTGGAGCAAGTTTCAAGGAATTATTCAGAGAATGTTTTACTGGACTTTCCTCTAGAAGACAAAATCTTTTATGGAAGGCATTTAATGTCTGGTTAACGGCTATCTTGGACATAGAATCTCCAGAGAATTAAAAAATCTTCTTCTCTTATTTTCTCTAGTAACAAGACACACAGATACACAGACTGATACAGATAAGAAAGAAAAATAAGAAGTGATTCACAGGATTCTCTGATCAACACAAGAAAACTCAAGTGATCAATCCTGAAGAATTAGCTGAATAATTTTGTGTACTCAAAAAGTGATCACAGCTTCATCCCAAGGACTCCAGACAATTCATCTTTCAGCCTCTGCTGAAACTATCTTATGCTGGAGAACTGAAGCTTCTGAAGACCTATCACCCTGAAGCAAAGCTTCCTCTCCTGAACTAGTCAACATCTCAGGGGGAGCTTTGACAATGCAAATCCACTTGTGCTTCTCTCTTTGATTGAGACAGAGAAGACAACTTCACCCCTTTTTCTTTTCCCTTTCCCTCTGTAAGAGGGTTTTCAAAACTCCCTTCAAAAGTTTTGAGTCTGGTTCTGAGAGCCTTGTCAAAACTCAGTGGTGGCAAGACACCTTATCAAAAAATCTAGTTTGGTTTTTGAGTACCTTATCAAAAGCTCATTGGTGCCAGGACACCTGATTAACCCTTCCTGCAGTAGATTCCTACCAAGGGTGGTAGAAGAGTGGATGTACCCAGGTTTTTGGGGAACCACTATAGCTCCTTGTGTTTTCTGGTTTGCTTGTGTGTTTTCTTTGCTGTGTGTTGTGCCCTTCTTATTACTATTCTTTTAATTCTATAGCAAGGAACCTTACACCTATATATAAATTAAATCTTAAAGCTTTGCTAAGTTTAAAATTGTGAATTTACTTTAAATAAACTCTATTCACCCCCCCCCCTCTAGATTTGAGATAGATCTTACTCTCACTTTCAGAATGCTTTGGTATATGGAAGGAAAGGGTCATGTTATTTATGGAAGCATCTAATCAAAGAATCTATATCACAGTATAGGAAAGCCCCTTCATTCCTATGAAGGTATCAGTCCTTGATGAAAATATTAAAACTCCTAAGAGTTATTCTGAAATGACCAAGGATTAGATAATCTTGGCAATACTAGACAAAAGAGCACAGAACATTATTGTAAGTGCTATAGATGATGACACATTTCAGAATCTGGTGCACTATAAAACCTCTAAGGAAATGTGGGACACATTGATTGTCTATATGGAGGGCACATAATAAGTCAGAGAGGACAGGAAGTCTATGCTAAATCAGGAATATGAGAGCTTTAGGCAGACCAAAACTGACAGCATAGCTGAGTGCTAAAAGAAGTTCTTCAGAATAGTGAATGAGTTGATGACCTATGGAAGAGTCTTTAGCACATATGAACTGAATGACAAGTTTCTTAGGTCCTTAACAAAGGATTTGGACACTAAGATATGTTCCATCAGAGAAGTGGGCAGGCTGGCTGATACACCTCCACCCACACTTTTTGGAAAGCTGCTATCCTATGAAATGCAGCTTACTACCAGAAAAGAGGAGGAGAAGGGCAGCAGATCTGAGTACAAGGAAAAGTCAATAGCCTTCAAGGCTGAAGGCACAAGAAAGGGTAGGAGAAAATCTCCTTCTCTACCCAATAGGAGTGTTGTGGCAGAAGAAGGAAATCCTGACAACAATATATCAGATAGACACTCTTCTGATGAGGATTTTGCAGCCTTCACAAGGCAGTTCCAAAGATTCATAAAGAAAAAAAAGTGGAGAACCAGACCTTCTACATCCTTTTCCAAGGATGAGTACTACAAGAAAAAGAAGACTCCCAAGGAGGACAGGTATGCTTCTAAACCTAGTAAACAATCTAATTCTAAGATTGTGTGATATTATTGTAACAGGCAAGGACATGTCATAGCTTACTGTCCTGATAAAAGGAAGGAGTCAAAAGACAAGAAGAAAAAGCAAGTAAAAGTCAAGAAGGAAAAATCCCTTGTTGCCCAGAAGCAGAAGAGCTGGACCGATTCTTCATCATCTGAATCAGGAGAAGAAGAAGATGCTGAAGCATATGTTGGGCTATTCTCAACTGAAGAGGATTTTAAGGAGTTAGAATTCCTACAAATGCTAGACTCCATAAATGGAGTGGAAGAATATTGCTGCAGAGGGCTGATGGCCCTATCAGAAAATGATCAATGCTAGGATCAGGCTGGTCCTAGTAAGGTATACATTTCTCCCTTACATTCTGATTATTTTACTGGATTAGAATCAGTAGCATCACCTTCAAGAGAAGGGGATGGTTCAGATTCTGAGGGGGATGTACATCAACTCATTAATGACTATGGTGGGTTGTTGCATGCTCTGAAGAAGAGCAACTTTCTTGTCAATGAGCAGACCAAGGAGATTGAGTCACTTAAGCTGGCTGCAGCAAATTCAATAAAGCTATTGGATCTAAAATTTAATAAGGTTGCCAAACTGAAAAACATTATTGTTATTTAGATGGGCACAATCTCTTTCAAGGAGAATCATATAGAGAAACTAGAGGCAAAACTTCAGCAAGAAAGAGAGCTAGTGGCTAAATTCTTCAAGCCAAAATCTGTCTTACCCTTAATAGACAATTTCATTTCACAAAAAGGGAATACTGTTCTAGGTTTTAAGGGAAAAACTAGGGCCACCAATTCACATAGAAAAGGTAAGGCCCCAGTTCAGCCTCTAGCTTCAAAACCCCTTATCTTCTTTAGGAAGGTGATCAATCCTACAAACAGGTATGATCATGACACTACTCAAGGTCACTATGAGTATGGAAATCTCATTGGCATGGGTGAAAATGCCAATAGGCCACTCTATAGGCATGCCCATCATGTACAAGATAAATTCTTGAAGTTTGTTGCTCCAACACCAACACTTAACAAGACTGCTGGCAACAAAGTAGCAAAGTCTGTACCTAAGAGAAAGTATAATAGATTTGAGTGTTGGTGTTGTGGCAAGGTGGGCCACTTTGCCATGGATTGCTGGTTTAACACAAGTGTTAAAATCAAAAGTAGTTTTTCTGTTAGAACAACTGCAGGATTACAAACTAACAAGGACCTAGGACCCAATAGCAAATTGGGTTCTAAGGGTAAGTGATTCTTTATTTGATGCAGGTGAATCCAAGTGACCATACCCCTATATGTTACTTGGATAATGGTTGTTCCAGACACATGACTGGAACAAGAAGAATGTTGAGGGACTATGTACCCATAGAGAATTGACCCAAAATAATCTTTGGTGGATCAAAAAAAGGAATCATCAAAGGATTTGGTAATATCTCTAGTGATTCAATTACTATCACTAAAGTGGCTTATGTGAAGGTCTAAAACTTAACCTGATTAGCATAAGTTAACTTAGTGATCTAGGTTATGCCATCTCTTTTTTCAAAGGGGAGTGCCAAATAAGAAGGTCAAGTGATCAAGAGATCATTTTGACTTGCACTAGGAAAGAAAATGTGTATTGTCTTAACCTAGATTGTAAGTTTTACAACTCACCCATTTGTCTAGTAGCAGGAGAAAAATCATCTCTATGTGTCAAATTGCACAAGAGGCTTGCTCATCTTAACTATAAGTCTATAGGATAGCTATTCAGTATGGGATTTGTGAGGAATGGTCCACAAGTCAAGTGCATTTAAAAGGGTGTGTGTTCAGCTTGCCAAAAGGGCAAGCAGACTAAATCATCTTTCCAGACACTTGATATCAAAGATTCAATGAGATGTTTATATCTCTTTCATATGGACTTATTTTGTCCTGTGCCAGTTCACAGTCTTGATAAGAAAGTATACACACTAGTTATTGTGGATGACTATTCTAAATATACATGGGTTTTCTTCTTGAGGAAGAAATCTGAAACCCCAACTGTTTTTCATACTTTTGTTAGATAAATTCAGAATGAATATAACAATTTAGTGGTCAAAATCAGAAGTTACCATGGAACTAAATTTTAGTCTGAATGTATGACAAAATTCAGTGAAGAACTTAGGATTCATCAGGAATTCTCTTCACCTAGAACTCCTCAGCAAAATGGTGTTACTGAAAGAAAAAATAGGACTCTAATTGAGGCCAGTAGAACACTACTAAATGACACTACTTTCCGTGAATACTTATGGGCTAAGGCAGTAAATACTGCATGTCATGTGCTCAATAGAGCCTCCATCAATAAGAAACACAATATGACTCCCTGCTAGATTTTGAAAGGAAGAAAACCAAACATATCTTACTTTAGAATCTTTGGCAGGAGGTGTTTTGTTCTAGTTAATGGTAAGCACTACCAAACAAAGTTTGCTGCCAAATCTCTAGAAGGGATAATTGTTGGGTACAGCAACCAAGTAGGCATACAGAATCTACAACTAGACTACCCAAGTTGTAGAAGAATCTATTCATGTTGTATTTGATGAGTCAAAGTTTATTAACAGTGAATTGTCTAGTTCTTCAATTAGTTCTACAGATCTAATAGACATGCTAGACAAGATGACAATCAATGAAGGAGTTCCTGCCAGGCTGGATGAAGAAAAATATGCCAGCTACCTAGGTGGAGAATAAGTCCCATTGGATGAAGAAGACAATGTGAGGCATCAAGTTAAGGAAACTGAAGAAAGCCATAATGCTGATAGATTTCCTCCAGCAAGAAGACACTTGAAGGATCATCCAGCTCACCAAATCATTGGTGATGCAAGTCAAGGGGTTCTAACTAGGAGAAAGAGCATGAACACAGTTCTATGTTCTAGCTTCCTATCTCAAATATAACCCAGGAAGATTGAAGAAGCAATGCAAGACTCCAACTGGATTGATGCTATGCGAGAAGAGATAAGTCAGTTCAGAAGAAGTAAAGTCTGGGAACTAGTGCCTAAACCTAAGGATCACAACATAATATGAACTAAGTGAATCTACAGGAACAAGCTTGATAAGAATGGCACCATAGTCAAGAAAAAGGCCAGACTGGTAGCTAAAGGCTACAGGCAAGAAGAAGGTATTGACTGTGATCAAACCTTTTCTCCAATGGCAAGGCTGGAGGCTATAAGGCTGTTTTTAGCCTATGCAGCCTATCAAGCGTTCAAGCTATACCAGATGGATGTGACATCAGCATTTCTTAATGGGGATTTAAAAAAGGAAGTCTATGTTGAACAACCCTCAGGTTTTGTAGATTCTCATTTTCTTGATTATGTATATAGGCTTAGGAAAGCTCTATATGGTTTGAAACAAGCTCTAAGGGTTTGGTATAAGACCTTGTCTACTTTCCTTATTGAGAATAAATTCTCTAGAGGAAAAATAGACAAAAATCTATTCTATAGGAAATCTAAAGGAAAGATAATACTAGTCCAGATATATGTGGATGACATTATCTTTGGTTCTACTAAAAACAACCTTTGTAGAAAGTTTACCAAACTTATGCAAGGGAAGTTTGAGATGAGCAGTATGGGTGAGCTGAAGTTCTTCTTGGGACTTCATGTTAGACAGACTGATAGTGGTTTGTCCATATCTCAGTCTAAGTTCACCAAGGAGTTGATTAAGAAGTTTGGTAAGGACTCAGCTTCTACCATGAAAACTCCAATGGGAATAAGTATGCTTATAGGCAAAGATGAGGAAGGGAAACCTATTGATGAGTCTTTGTATAGAGGGATAATTGGCTCCTACATTACTTGACTGCTAGTAGACCTGACATCATGTATGCAACATGTGTCTGTGCTAGGTACCAAGCTTGCCCAAAGGAATCTCATTATACTACAGTTAAGAGAATATTTAGATATCTTAAGGGCACACCTAATCTAGGCCTTTGGTACCCTAAGAATAGAGATTCATTCTAACTGGTTTCTCAGATGCAGACTTTGCTGGATGCAAAGAAAACAGGAAGAGTACTATAGAAACTTATCAATTCCTTGGTGGGAGGCTGGTGTCATGGAGAAGTAAGAAGCAAACCAATGTAGCTATATCAACAGCTGAATCAGAATATATAGCTGCAGGTAGCTGTTGTGCACAATTGATGTGGATAAAACATTAACATGAAGGCTATGACATCCAGGTAAGTAGAATTCCACTGTTTTGTGATTCTACAAGTGTTATTTCTATTGCTAAGAATCCTGTATCACACAGTAGGACCAAGCATATTGAAATTAAGTTTTATTTCATCAGAGAACATGTAGAGAAGAAAAATATTAGCCTAGAGTTTGTGAAAATAGATAATCAAATAGCTGATATTTTTACAAAACCTATGGATGAAACTAAATTCAATTATTTTAAAATTGAATTAGGTATGTTGAACCTAGAATAGGTTAGCACAAGATTCCTTAAGTATCATATGTAAGCTCCAAATTTCTCTGGAAATTTGTCTAAGTACAAAGTTTGGGTCGACACAAGAAAGTTGTGTCGACACACTCAGTATGTTGTGTCGACACAGAAAAAGGATGTGTCGACACAGAAATAGTATCCATGTACACAGAAGAACTGGTGTTGACACAACTCTGTCAAGATATAAATGGTCTGTGTCGACACAGACACAAGTGTGTCGACACTGACATAAGTATGTCGACACATAGATGTGTCTACTTAATATAAGTATTGTTGACTCAAACATTAGTATGTCGACACATAGTCGTGTCGACTTAACCTAAGTATTGTTGAGACCTAGGTCATTTCTAACGATACGTATGCTGATTTGTCGACTAAGGCCCGTCTTTTGACCTGCCCTTGACACTAATACTATAAATAGGTGAAACCAAAATCTGGTCGACGACGCTTTCAGAATTCTTGGCTCTGCACCTTCTATTGACAAAGACCTACTCTTCTTTTCTCTCTCATATATCTCATCAATGGCACCTCATCAAGATGACAAAGTCAATGAAGGTTATGAGCTAGTTCATGAAGGGTTCACGATAGCTTCAGAAGAATTCAAGATGTAATTGCCCTAATTTTTTAGAATGGTTTAAGGTACTTGCTCTCTGAACCAACCAAGATTTGGAAGAAAGAAGTTTTGAAATTCTATTCAACAGCAAGCGTGGATACAGAAGGGAAGAAGATCAAAGCAACAGTTCAAGATTCCCAAATGAAACTTACATTGAAGACAATTAGGAAATCTCTTCAGCTTCCTTTGGTTAAGGATACCGATGGAATAACTCCATCCCTTACTACAGAAGCATTAAGTTGGTGCGGGATGAGCCCTAATATCAAGGTTGGATCATCCATAACTCGGAAAGGGATGAATTCCCAAGGGAAGTTCTTATCTGAATTAGTTGGGAAGGTGATACTATGTAAGACTGGTGGACATGATCGAATTTCAGTCCACATGTTCAATCTGATGACACGGATCATATTCAAAGTAAAAACTGACTAGGCAGTAGTAGTGTTTGACAAGATCTAAGAAGGTGTTAAGAAACCAAAGCTGGGAAGGATCCTATATTTATGTTTATCTTCAGTAATACCAGATGTTTTGAAACAAGTGGTTGGATCCAAAATCAATCACATGAGGAGAATGGATGTGAGAATTCTGTCAAGGTGGGATAGGGTTCTGACCAAGGAAGTCACTACTCCTCAGAAACAAACTAAGAAAGATAAAAAACAGAAGAAAACTGTTCAACAAGCAGAATCCTCTAGTGATTCTGAAGAGGAAGTAGTCTTCAGCTTAGATAAAGACCAACAACCAATAGAAGCCCAAGATCAATTGGTGGGCAGTGAGCCCCAAGAACAACAGATAGGTTCCACTCCAGGGGGAGAAAATACTGAACAAACTGAGATGCCTTCCTGAGGGGGAGGCATTGCTGAAGCTGCCCTTGAGAGTTAATTTGCTGCAGATACTGTCATGAACATTATATCTGAAATCAATAATACAACATAAGAAAATGTTGAGATAGAAGCTCAAGATGAGCCAGTAAGTATCTCCTCAATAATTTTGTGGTATCTAGTGGTATTCTCCTCAACAATGTTCCGGGAGAAACTTTTATTTTAAAACCTAATCTTGTTCCTCCTGTACAGATCAAAGAAAATTTTTTTCCATGATCCAGCAGGAGTTCATTATGGAGGAGCTATTCCATGATCCACCTGCAGTAAGGACTGGGTGGGGGGAGGAACAAATCAAAGAAAAAGATTTACCAAGGACTGAGGGGGAGCTGTATCAGCATGCCCCAACTGATAAGTACACAGTTGATATACAAAGTACATCTGAAACTTCTGATGATGAAGAAGCCTCAATGGTAAAGAAAAGAAAAATATTTGCCTTAAGGAAAAATAGTTCTGGTTACAAAAAGGCCTTGCAAACAGGCACAGCACCACCTGCTCCACGCATGGACTTCAGTTCTCTACTGTTCCAAATGCAAATTAAGTTGGATAAGCAAAGAAAATCTCTGGAGAAATATGTGGATTAAACTCACAAGGAGTTGCAATTCCAATTGGCTTAGGATATCAAGTATATTAGATTTTAAGTTAATCAAAATAAAATGGAAATGATAGATTGCTTCCATAAAGGAGGTAATGTTATGGTATTCCTGGCCAAACAACAAAAGGATCTGAAAATATAAGTGGAAGATATTGTAGTAAAGCAGGGTTATGTACTAGAGAATCAACTAAGAATGAATGAAAATCTTAAAGATTCAAACCACGCTATCCTTACAAAAATTGTTGATCTAACAACTGCTGTCAAAGCTGAAGTCTCAAAGCAGATCAAGCAAGATATAACTACTGTTCAGGCCATATTTCAAGCCTCACAAGAGAATATATCTGATTTCTTGACAAAATTCAGAGAGTATTATAAATAAGGAACTGGCAATGTTATTAATCAAGTCAGATTTCAAAAAGATGATCTGAGGGATCATATTGATAGAGAAGTCATAAAGGGGGAGAGAGTAGTAGTCAAAGCCTGCTCTGATCATGCTAAATGGATATCAAATAGCATCAGAGCAACTCTTGGATATCCTCCCCTATGTGATGATGACAATGTAGCTGAGTCTAGAATACAACCTGCTCATACTTAAGGAGATCAGCCTGAAGTTGCTCAAGTGATTTACCCCCCAGTAGATTTTGAAATTATTCAAGAGGAAGTTCAAAAAATGTATAGTCCTCCACTAAAGGCACATAATTTTATTCTTGAGAAAGTAGAAATGTCAGAAGCTTCCATAGAAGCTCAGAAGGAAGGTGAGCTATCCAAGAAGAGTTTTAGAGAACAGGCTGAGTTGAAGCTAGACTTTGAGCAATGGAGTCCTACTTCCAGAAACATTATACTGACTGACTGGAAAGCGGTGACCGATAAAACCCATGATAGGGGTAAATGGTATTCAGAGCAGGAATGGAATAAGTATCAGGCTGGGCAGGAAGCCATTCTTCAACACAGAAGAAGTGTTAATGCTGGTAAGCTACCTGCTAATGCTCAGGAGCCAAGCAAGTACTTCCCAAAGCCATTTCACTATTTTGAAAGACAGAGAATAAAGGCTGAAGAACAAAAGAAAAAAGCTCTAAAAGGAAAGAAGCCTGCTTATGATACTGAACCTCCTTTGCAGGCTAAGATCAAGTCTTGAAAAGGCATTGTAATTAAGGATCTTAGTCAATAATAGGATAGCTAGGCTTATGTAAAAGAATAATGTAATATTTTGTTTTTTGTTCTAAAAGAAAATCTTGTAAACATATCATTTTTCTGAATTAAATGAAATCAGTTTTAGTATTAATTTTTGTTATTTACAATGATTATATGTTAACCTGCTGTGAAATTGATGTACATCTATTTCTATTATGTTTTATTATGAGAGATGTATATCTTTGACTAAGGATAATGACTTCTCCAAATAGGGGGAGATTGTTGGGTACATTGAAAAATATGTACCATATTTGGAGAAGCCTCATCTTAGTCAATGATATGTAACAATTTGTATTTGATAGATGTTTGAGTTATATTGTACAGGTTCAAGAATTTGAAGAAAATTTTCTAAGTACAAGTGTCGACACTTGTGAAGAAGTTGTGTCGACACCCAAGCTAAGTCGAAACTTATGAAGAAGTTGTGTCGACACCCAAGCTAAGTCGGCACTTATGAAGAAGTTGTGTCGACACTCAAACTGAGTCGACACCTAAAGAATCAGCTGTGTCGACACCCAGAATTGTGTCGACACCTGAGGCAGAATTTGTGTCGACACCTAATACAGGAGCTGTGTCGACACCAAGGAGCTATGTCGACACTGGAAGCAATTGTGTCGACACACTGGACTTATGTCGACACATAACCTCTCAAAGTGTTGTGTCGAGATCAGAAGCAATTTTTTCAACACACAGGACCTGTATCGACAAGCACTCAACACCATTTGGACACACACAAGACTTGTGTTGACAAACACTCAATGTCATCTGTCTGCAGCATTTATGTCGAGAACATGAAGACTTGTGTCGACACACTAGACTTGTGTCGACACATACAACAGAAGAAGTGCCGAGTATCAGAAGAATGACTGAGTTGACACATTGAATGCTGTGTCGACATCATGAAGACTTGTGTTGACACTTATCCTATATGTGTCGACACATGTGAAGTAGTTTGTAAAGTTGAATGTGCTGAGTTAGAAAGTCTTTGACGAATCAAATAACTTGACTGATGACTCGACAGCTGTCATAACCAACCGGTATGACAACTCTGTCAGAATTGTCAAAAGGCTGTTACAAACTAGATCAGCCGGTAACCATTGGGAAACTCTATATAAGAGTCAGATCGGTGATAAAATAAAAAAACAACACAACATAAGAAGAAGAAGAAGAACAACACTAGAGAATTCTTTAACAAGAACAGGGAAAACCCTTACGAAGGCAGATCCAGAGCTGTCTGCAAGAAAGATTCAGAATTCATTCTGAATTTAAGGAAGAAGCTGACTGAAGATCATCTTCTACATCAAGTGAAAATCCACCTTATTTTTTTCTATCAAGAATCTTTGAAAATCTAAGTCAGGTTCGATCAGAAGGGTCAGTTCATTCAAGAACTGATCAAGAAGGCTACACCAATAGAGAAATCTAGCTGGTGAATTTTCAGTATCTTTATATCATTCAATATCTCGTAGGATCTATTGTTAGATCTGAGTTGTAATCCTTAAATTATAAAGGCTGAGGTAGGGGTTAGAGCCTGAGGTGTAGGACTTGTGAAAAGTCTGAGTTGTAAGCTTAGTGATAAAGGCTGAGGTAGGGCTGAGGCCTAAGGTAGGATTCTATGGAAGAATCTGAGGTAGGACTTATTTAAGTCTGAGTTGTAGGAACCATTCTGGTTTTGAGTTATAAGCTTTGTAGATCCGAGCCAGTGGAAGGAAGTTAGGCTGAATCCAGTTATCTACTGGATAGGCGAAGAGGGAAAGTGGATGTACCCATAACTTGGGGAACCACTACAAATCTGGTGTATTTTGTCCTGTGAATTGTGGTCTGTGCTTTGAATTATCTGTGTAGAATTTTATCTAACGGTTTGTCAATAAAAATTGTTTAAAAAGTTTTAAACCTATAACCCCCCCCCCTCTAGGTGTTTAGGCTCTTGAAATCAAGTCTTTCAGTAATCATTGAGAAACTCTATATAAAGGACTGATCCATGAAAACCAAAACAAGCAATTAAAGGGGGAACAAACCAACACAGAACTCGAGAGAGAATTCAACAACAAGAAAGGGGGAACCCTTAAGAAGGCAGATCTTGAACAGTCTGCAAGAAAGATTCAGATCTAATTATGTCGACACTTAACGCCATCTTTAATACAAATTAATGTATATCATTGAGTGTGTGTCGACACAAGTCCTGTGTGTCTACACAAGCCTTTCGGACTCAGTATAGCTGTTGTTGATAGATGGCGTTGAGTGTGTGTCGACACAATTCCTGTGTGTTGACACAAGCCTTTCAGACTCAGTATAGTTGTTGTTCATAGATGGCATTGAGTGTGTGTCGACACAAGTCATGTGTGTTGACACAAGCCTTCTTCAGGTGTCGACACAATTCTTGGGTGTCAACACAGCTCCTGCTTCAGGTGTCGACACAATTCCTGGGTGTCAACACAGCTCCTGCTTCAGGTGTCGACACAATTCCCGGGTGTCGACACAGCTCCTGCTTCAGGTATCGACACAATTCCAAGGTGTCGACATAGCTCCTGCTTTAGGTGTCGACACAATTCCTGGGTGTCGACACTACTCCTGCTTCTGGTGTCGACACAATTCCTTACAAGTGTCAACACTTGTACTTAGAAATTTTCCTGCATTTCTTAAACCTGCACACTGAAACTCAAACATCCCATCAAATGCAAATTGATGTATATCATTGAGTAAGGGGAGGCTTCTCCAAATCTGGTACATAGTTTCTAGTGTACCCAACAATCTCCCCTATTTGGAGAAGTCATAACCCTTAGTCAAATATATACACCACACATAATAATTCAAAAAAAAATAGTTGTTCATACATTTCACTGCAGGGTAACATATAAACATAGATAATAGCTAAACTTAATACTGAAAATGATGTCATTCATTAATCAGAAAATTGTTTAGGTTTACATGTTTCTTTAAAGAACAAAAATCAAAAGATTACATTGTTCTACATATTAGCCTATCTATCCTAAGATTGACTAGGCACCTTAATTACTATTCCTTTTCCAGATCTGATCTTAGCCTGCACATTAGGTTCAGTATCATCTGCTGGTTTCTTTCCTTTTAGGTCTTTCTTCTTCAGTTCTTCAGCCTTTATCCTTTGCCTTTCAAAATAGTGCAAAAAATTTTTTGAAGTACTTGCTAGGCTCCAAAGCATTAGTAGGTACTTCCCAGCTTTAGCACTCCTCCTATACTAAAGTATAACCTCATGCCTTGCCTGATACTTGTTCAACTCTTGCTTAGAGTACCATTTGCCTCTATCATATGTCTTGTCCTTCACAACTTTCTAGGCAATTAAAATAATATTCCTGGAGGTAGGACTCCACTGCTCCAAATCAGGCTTCAGTTCTTCCTATTCTCTAAACCTTTTCTTGGAAAGTTGTGCCTCCCTCTGAGCTTTCGGTGCAGCCTCTGACATTTCTACCTTTTCAATAATAATATGTTGTGCCTCCTGTGGAGGGCTATACATTTGCTGAACTTCTTGCTGGACTATGTTAAAATCAGCTGGAGGATAAATGACCTATGCAACCTCTGGCTAATCCCCTTCAATGTAGGCAGGTTTAACACCAGACTCAGCTATATTATCATAATCATATAGGGGTTGAAATCCAAGTGTAGCTCTGATTGTATTAGATACCCATTTTACATGATCAGAGGTGGCTTTGACTAATATTCTCTCCCCCTTTATGACTTATCTAGATATATGATCTCTCAAATCATTCTTCTAAAACCTTAAATGATCAGCCAGATATTCTGTACCTTCTCTGTAGTAGGCTTGGAATTTAGTCAGGTGATAAGAAATAGTTTTTTGAGAAGCTTCAATGGCTGTTTGGACAATAGATAGATCTTCTTGTATTTGCTTGGATACTTAAGTTTTCAAATCAGTAGGAACACTTCCCTGTTTCTTGAGAATTTCATCATGTGAATCCTTGAGATTTTCATTTGATATGAATTGATTTTCTAAAATATATCCTTGCTTGATTGCAATATCCTAAACTTCAGTCATTATCAGCTGTTGTTGCTTAGCCAAATATACTACAGCATTACCTCCCTTATGGAAGAAATCTGTCATCTCTTTCTTATTCAAATTGACTTCAAATCTGATGGATTTAATTTCTTGACCAAGCTGGAACTGCAGTTCTTTATGTGACTCATCCACATATTTCTCCAGAGACTTCCTTTGCTCATCCAACTTGACTTGCAGTTGAACTAGTAGTGAACTGAAGTCCATGCTTTGAGAAGGTGGTGGAGTGACTGTTTGTATGGCTTTCTTATAGCATGTGCTCCTTTTCCTAATTGCAATTAATTTTCTCTTTTTATCCATGGAGGCTTCTTCATCATCAGAAGATTGAGATGTGCTTTCTATATCTACAGTTGCTTTATTAACTGGGGCATCCAGTAGCTCCTCCCCCTCAGTTCCTGGTAGTCATTTTCTACTTTTTGATGCTCCCCCTCAGTCCTTGATGTAGATAAATTAGGGAACAGTTCCTCCAAAGTTATCTCCTGCTACATCTGAACAGGAGGAACAATGTTGGATTGTGAAGCAAAAGGTTCTCCCTGGACATCCATATCTTTATCCAGGGCCTTCTCTATACAGGAGATTCTCATCTTGAGTTATATCTGTCATCTGCACATCTGGTGCTTAATTCTCAGAAGTGATCAATACTTCTTTGTTTATGTCTGATACAATGTCCATCACTGTATCAGCAACATACTAACTCTCCAGAGTAGCCTCAGCAATGCCTTCCTCTTGGGCATGTAGCTCAGATTATTTAGTGTCTTATACTATTAATTCAGTGTTCTCTCCCCCTAGAGTTGAGGCCATGTGATGCTCTGGTTGCTGACAGCTCTCCACTTGAGCTTGGGCTTCTTTTTTCCCGTTGGTCTTCATATGAACTGAAGGCTACTTCTTCTTCAGTATAACTGGAGGATTCTGCTTCCTGAACAATTGCTTTCTTCTTCCTATCCTTCTTGACCTGTTTCTATGGAGTAGAAACCTCTTTGGTCAAGAATCTATCCCATCTGGATAGAATTCTAATGTCCATCCTTCTCATATGATTGATCTTGGATCCTGGTAGTTGATTCATAATATCTGGGATAGTTGAAGCAAAACACAAGCTTAGGATTCTACCCAGATTTGGATTCTTAATTCCTTCTTGGATCTTGTGAAACACTACTGATGACCAGTCTGTTTTTACATTGTATATGACTCTGGTCATTAGGTTGAACATGTAGGCAGATATCCTATTATGTCCACCAGTCTTACAGAGAATCACCTTGCCTATGATTTCTGAAAGAAACTTACCTTGGGAATTCATCCCCTTCCTTGTAATTGACGATCCTACCTTGGTATTTGGATTCAATCCACACCAATTTATTGCATCCTTTATAATAGATGGAACAATGTCATCATCTTCTTTAACCCGGGGAAGTTGAAGCGACTTCTTGATCGTCTTAAGTTTGAGTTTCACTCTTGAATCCTGAACTGTGGCTTTCATATTCTTTCCTTCATAATCCACAGTTGTCGATGAGTAAAATTCAAGCACTTACTTCTTCCAAATTCTTGAAGGTTCAGAGACAAAAAACTCCAAGCCATTTTCGGAAATTAGGGTAATCACACCCTTGATCTCCTGTAAAGCTGCCTCGAATACCCCGCGAACAAGCTCGTATCCTTCATTCACCTTGTCGTCCTGGTGTGGCGCCATTGACGAGAGAGAGAGAGAAAGAAGAGAAAAGAAGTGAATATCTATGTCGACACAAGGTCTAGAGTCGAGAATTTTGAAGGCATAGTCGACCAGATTTAGTCTTCTTCTATTATAGAGTACTGGTAAAGGGTAGGTCAAAAGACACGCCTTACTTAGTAATAATACTAGTCGACATAGTTTTACATGTGTCGACATAAAATACTTAGATCTTGACAAAACTTATTTTTAGTCGACACGTCTATGTGTTGACATACTTGTGTCAGTGTCGGGACGGGCTAGTCAAGTCTCGACAGAGTGTGTCGACACCAATTCTTGTGTCGACGCAAATACTGTTTCTTTGTTGACACATCATACTGAGAGTGTCGACACAATTTGCTTGTGTCGACACAAACTTTCTTACTTAGCCAAATTTCCTGAGACATTTTGTGCTTATATATTCTACTTTTGAAAGCTTGTGCTAACCTATTCTAGGATCAACATACCTAATTCAATTTTAAAATAAATGAATATAATTTCATCAAGAGGTTTTGTAAAAATATCAGCAATTTGATTATTTGTGTTCACAAATTCTAGACTAATATCTTCCTTCTCCACATCTTCTTTGATGAAATGAAACTAAATTTCTATATGCTTAGTTCTACTGTGTGAAACAGGATTTTTAGCAATAGAAATAGCACTAGTAGAATCAAAAAATAGTGGAATTCTACTTACCTTGATGTCATAGTCTTCACGTTGATTCTTTATCGACATAACCTGTGCACAGCAGCTGCCTGCAGCTATATATTCTGACTCAGCAATTGAGATAGCTACACTTGTTTGCTTCTTGCTGCTCCATGACACCAGCCTTCCACCTAGGAATCTATAAGTTCCTGTGATAATCTTCCTATCTTCTTTGCACCCTGAGGGTTGTTCAACATAGACTTCCTCTTTTAAGTCACCATTCAGAAATGCTGACTTTACATCCATCTGATATACCTTGAAACCTTCATAGGCAGCATAGGCCAAGAATAACCTTATAGCTTCCAGCCTTGCCACTGGTGCAAAGGTTTGATCAAAGTCAATCCCTTCTTCTTGCCTGTAGCCATTTGCTACCAGGCTTGCCTTGTTCTTGATTATGGTGCCATTCTCATCAAGTTTATTTCTATAGATCCACTTGGTTCCTATAACATTGTGATCCTTTGGTTTAGGAACCAGTTCTCAGACTTTACATCTTTTGAATTGATTCAACTCTTCCTGCATGATATCAATCTAGTTTGTGTCTAGCATGGCTTCTTCAAACTTCTTAGGTTCTATCTGTGATAGAAAACTTGTACATAGAACTGATTTCATGCTTTTCCTCCTTGTTAGAACACCTTGACTTGCATCACCAATGATTTGGTGAGCTGGATGATCCTTCAAGTGTCTTATTGCTGGATGAAATCTGTCAACCTCTTGTCCTTCTTCATTTTCCTCATCCTGATACACTTCACTGTTTTCTTCTTCATTTAGTGAATCTTGTTCTCCCCTTGGACAATATGCATCCTTTTCTTCATCCAGCCTAGCAGGTGCATCTTCATTAATAGTCAGCTTGTCCAGCCTGTACTTTAAACCTGTAGAACTACCTGAAGAGCTAGACAATTCATTATTAATCAACCTAGACTCATCAAATACTACATGGACAAATTCTTCTACAACTTGGGTAGTCAAGTTGTAGATTCTGTATGCCCTATTATTATTGTTATACCCAACAAATATCCCTTCTAGGGATTTTGCAGCAAACTTAGTTTGGTAGTGCTTACCATTAACTAGGACATAACACTTGCTACAAAAGTTCTTGAAGTTGAAAATGTTTGGTTTTCTGCCTTTCAAAATCTCATAGGGAGTCTTCTTATGTTTCTTATTGATGGAAGCTCTATTGAGTACATGACATGCAGAATTTTCTGCCTCAGCCCAGAAGAACTAAGGAAGAGTAGTATCACTAAATAGTGTTCTACTTGCCTCAATTAGAGTCCTATTCTTTCTTTCAGCAACTCCATTTTGCTGAGGAGTTCTAGATGAGGAGAACTCCTGATGAATCCCAAGTTCTTCACAGAACTTTGTCATACACTCAGACTGAAATTCAGTTTCATGGTCACTTCTGATTTTGACCACTGAAATATTAAAATCATTCTGAATTTGTCTAACAAAAGTCTGGAAGATAGTAGGGGTTTCAGATTTCTGCCTCAAGAAGAAAACCCATGTGAATCTAGAATAGTCATCCACAATAACTAATGTGTATACTTTCCTACCTAGACTATGAACTGGCATAGGAACAAACAAATCCATAAGCAAGAGATATATACATCTCATTGAATCTTTGGTATCAAGTACTTGGAAAGAGGACTTAGTCTGTTTGTCCTTTTGGCAAGCTGAACAAACACCCTATTTAATGCACTTGACTTGAGAACCATTCCTTACTAACCCCATACTAAATAGCTATCCTATTGACTTATAGTTCAGATGAGCCAGCCTCTTGTGTCATTGGACACACTGTGATGCTTTCTCACCTACAACTAGACAAATGGGTGAGATGTTATACTCATAATCAAGGTTAAGACAATATACATTCCCTTTCCTAGTGCCATTCAGAATGTCACTTGACCTCCTTATTTGGCACTCCCCTTTTAGGAAAGAGCTGTCATAACCTAGATCACTAAGTTTAATTATGCTAATCAGGTTATGTTTCAGTCCCTTCACATAAGCCACTTGAGTGATAGTAATAGAATTACTAGAAATGTTACCAAATCCTTTGATGATTCCTTTTTCAGATCCACCAAAGATTACTTTGGGTCCATTCTCTGTGGGTGCATAGTCCCTCAACATTCTTCTTGTTCCAGTCATGTGCATAGAAAATCCACTATCCAAGTACTATATAGGGGTATGGCCATTTGGATTCACCTGCATCAAATAAAGATTTACCTATCCTCAGAACCCAAATTATTATTGGGTCCTAGGTTCTTGTTAGCTTGAAATCTATCATGCTTACCTGCAGTTTTTCTGACAGGTAAGTTGTTCTTGTTTTTAACACTTGTGTTGAACCAACAATCCATGGCAAAGTGGCCCACCTTTCCACAACACCAAAACTCAAATCTATTGTACCTTCTCTTTGGTACAGACTTCACAACTTTGTTATCAGCAGTCCTTTTAAGTGTAGGTGCTGGAGAAGCAAACCCCATGGATTCCTTAAGAACTTGATGAGTTTGCTTATATAGTGGCCTATTGGAATATATACCCTTGCCAATGAGATCTCCATACTCTTAGTGACAATGAGTAATATCATGATCATACCTATTTGTAGGTTGCATCACTTTCCTAAAGAAGATAGGGGGTTTTGTGGCTTGTGGCTGAACTGGGGCTTTGTCTTTTCTATGAGAATTGGTGGCCCTTTTTTTTCTCTTAAAGCCTAGATCTGTCTTTCCTTTATGAGAAATGAAATTGTCTATTAAGGGCAAGACAAACTTTGGCTTAGAGAATTTAGCCACTAACTCCTTTTCTTTCTGAATTTTTGCCTCCAAATTCTTGATGTGATTTTCCTTGAAGGAGATTTTGCCCATCTAAATAACAGTTATGTTTTTAAGTTTGGCAACCTCCTTCAGTTTCTAATCCATCAACATGGCTGAATCTGATGCAGTCTGCTTCAGAGATTCAATTTCCTTGGCATGCTCCTTGACAAGGAACTTGCTCCTCTTCAGAGCTTGCAACAAACCACCATACTCATCAATGAGTTGATGTATATCCCCCTCAGATTCAGAACCATCCACACCTCTTGATGCAGATGCTTCTGATTCTGATCCATTATAGTAATTAGAAGCTAAGGGAGAACTGTATACCTTACTTGGACCAGGCTGATCCCTGCACTGATCATCTTCTGATATAGCCATCAGCCCTTTATAGCAATAGTCTTCAACTCTATTTATGGAGTCCAGCATTTGTAAGAATTCTGATTCCCTAGAATCCTCTTCTATAGAGACCAACCCAACATATGCTTCTACATCATTTTCTTCTCCATATTCTGAGGATGAACAGTCTGTCCAACTCTTCTGCTTCTGAGTAACAAAGGATTTCTCCTTCATGCCTTTTACTTGATGCTTCTTCTTGTCCTTAGACTCCTTCCTCTTGTCAGGATAGTCAGCTATGACATGTCCAGACCTATTGCAGCAATAACAAACAATCTTTGAATTAGTTTGTTTACTAGGATTTGAGGTATACCTGTCCTCCTTGGAAGTCTTCTATTTCTTATAATAATCATCCTTGGAAAATGATGTTGAAGGCTTGGTTCTCCATTTCTTCTTTTTCATAAACCTCTGAAACTGTCTTGTAAAGGCAGCAAAGTCCTCATCAGAGGTTTGGCTATCTGATTTACTGATGTCAGGATTTTCTGCTTCTGCCTCAGCACTTCTTCTAGGTGGAGAAGGAGACTTTCTCCTACCCTTTCTTGTGCCTTCAGCCTTGAAGGATACTGACTTATCTTTATACTCAGACCTGCAGCTTTTCTCTTCCTCCTTTCTTGTAGTGAGCTAAATTTCATAAGATAGCAGCTTTCCAAACAATGTGGGTGGAGGTGTATTAGCAAGCCTGTCCACCTCTCTAATGGCACATATCTTTGTATACAAGTCCTTCGTTTGTGACCTGAGAAACTTATCATTCAATTCATATGTATTGAAGACTCTTCCATAGGTCATCAACTCATTTACTATTCTGAAGAACTTATTGTAATATTCTGCTATGTTGTCAGACTTGTCTTGTCTAAAGCTTTCATATTCTTGATTCAGCATAGATTTTCTATCCTCTCTAACTTCTTCAGTTCCCTCCATATAGACAATCAAGGTGTCCCACATCTCCTTAGAGGTTTTGCAATGTACCAAGTTCTGAAATGTGGCATCATCTATAACACTCACAATAATGTTTTGTGCTCTCTTTTCTAATATTGACAGGATGATCTCATCCTTAGTCATTTCAGAAAATATCTTTGGGGTTTCAGATTTGCATCAAGGGCTGATACCTTCATTGGAATGAAAAGACCTTCTTGTACTATGATGTAGATTCTTGGATCAGATGCTTCCATGAATAACCTGACCCTTTTCTTCTATATCCCAAAACTTTCTTTCCTGCAGATGGGCAGTTTCATGGATAAAAATTCCTTCTGATTTTCATTTGAACCCATTCTTTCTATCAGTTAATTGCCTTGGAGATTCACTCAGACTGATAGGTCTATCTTTGAGCAACCTCCATCTAATACCACTTGAAAGACTTGATTTCAAGAGCCTAGACACCTAGAGGGGGGGGGGGGGTGAATAGGTTCTAATTTTATTTAATAATTTTAGACAAGTAACTAGATCTATCACAGCATAGAATATAAAATCCACAGCATAACATTCACAACACAGCACAGTACACCAGATTTATAGTGGTTCCCCATGTTATGGGTATATCTACTTTCCTCCTTCGCCTATCTAGTAGTGAACTGGATTCAGCCTAATTTCCTTCCACTAACTCAGATCCACAGATCTTATAACTCAGAATCTGATAGGTTCCTACAGCTCAGACTTATACAAGTCCTACCTCAGATTCTTCTCTAGAACCCAACCTCAGGCAACAACCCTACCTCAGCTTATATTACTAGGCTTACAACTCAGACATTCACAAGTCCTACACCTCAGGCTCTCTGCCTTACCTCAGCATTTATAAATGATAGTTTTAACTTCAAGACAACCTAAACACCTAGAGGGGGGGGGGGGGGGTGAATAGGTTCTTATCCTTGTTTTAACTTAAGGCAGAATTTAACTTCAGTTCTTTAATATAAATCAGATATCTCTACAGCTAACACAGCACATACAATCACAGAAACTACAATAACTCAAATCACATATTGCACACTGATTTATAGTGATTCCCCCAAGGTCTTGGTACATCCACTTTCCCCCTTCACCTATCTAGCAGTGTGCTAGATTCGGCCTAACTTCTTCCTTCTTCTCAGATCCACAGATCTTACAGCTCAGAACCCTGAAAGGTTCCTACAACTCAGAACCCTATAAGGTTCCTACAACTCAGGCTAACAGCCCTACCTCAGCCTTGCCACAAGGCCTACAACTCAGAGAACCAATTCTCCTACACTCAGGCTCAATCAGCCTTACCTCAGCCTTGCCACAAGGCCTACAACTCAGAGATCAAAATCTCCTACACTCAGCCTTTATAACATAGGCTTACAACTCAGATCTTTGAAAAGATCCTACATAATTTGATAAGTAATTTGATGGTCTCTTACCCTTGTTGAGAGAGAAAGGATAAGAGAATTCTTAATCAGCTTCTTGATGAAACTGAAGACTGAAATCAACCTATTCTTAGCTTTCTTCAAATCTTCTTAAATCTGAACTTAGTAGGGTTGATCTCCTGTGAAGTTGACTGACTGGCAGATTCCTTCTTGGATTCCAGATATGGATCTGGATCTTCTTAGTAGATTAGTTTAGGATCTACTTCTTAAGAGACTTGTGATTGTCTCCTTCTTGACCTCAAAATAGCTGGAGCTCTCTCTTCCCAAATCTTCTGAAGTTTCTTCTTAATTCTGGAATGAATTCTCCTTAGACAAAATCTGAGTGGATGAATACTACAGAATGTCTTCTTAGATCTTCTCACGAAGATCTTCTTCTGTGACTTGCACTTTCTTGATTAGAGATCAATCTAACAATAGTTGTGTTAGTTGTGTGTCAATTCATCATCTTTCTTCTTCTGAATCCATCTATATATAGACTTCATCCATGGTAACCGGCTGATCCGATTTCTAACTAACTTTTGACAAGTCTGAAAGCTTTAGTAAACCTGTTGTAACTCACAGCTGTGAAGTCCTCAAACAGTCTTGAGCCCTTGTCTCTATCAGCAAAGCGTCGAGACTGATTGCCTTAAAGTGTCGAGAAAATCTTTCAATATGTGTCGACACAAGTGACTTAAGTGTCAAAACAGACTTTAGTGATGTCGACATAGCTACCTTGATGTTGACACAGCTTATTGACACTGCATCTTGAGAATGTGTCGACACTGATTATTTGTGTTGACACAATCACTTCTTCACTCTACAGCAATCAACTATGTTGAAACTCTGTTGTGTGTCGACACAAGTCCTGTGTGTCGACACAGTTGTTGTAGACTAAGAATTCTATGTGTCGACACTGCCTCTAGGTGTCGACACAGTTGATGTCGACTCTTCTTCTGTGTGTCGACACAGTCTCCTGGTGTCGACACAGTTGATGTCGACTATCTATTCTTTGTGTCGACACAGTCTCCTGGTATCGACACAGTTGATGTCGACTATATATTCTGTGTGTCGATACAGTCTCCCGGTGTAGACACAGTTGATGTCGACTATGCTTCTGTGTGTCGATACAGCCTTTTCCAAGTGTCGACACAAACTTGCTGAAGTGTCGACACAACTTCCTCTAGTGTCGACACATGGACTTAGAAACTTTTTTCTGCATTTAAGCCAATACTTATCCTACAAATATAAACTCAAAATAACATCAAATACACCTTGATGTATACCATTGAGCTAAGTGAGGCTTCTCCAAATCAGGTACACATTTTCTAATGTACCCAACAATCTCCCCCTATTTGGAGAAGTCATAACCCTTTTGTCAATGATATACACCACTTATGATAAATAAACATGATGATGTGTACAAGCATTATTTAACAGGGTAACTTATAAACAAAACAAATATCAAAATCACATCACAGAATAAGGATGCAAACTAAATGAACATGGAACATGGTTTTGTTTATTATATCAAAAAGTCTCTTAACACTGATTACATAGATTTCTTTAAAACTAAGAATTATATAGTTCTAGAAACATCTAGTAAAACTAAACTAAGACTGGGCTGGCTCCTTGAAGACTATTCTTTTTCCTAATTTAATCTGAGCTTGCACAGATGGTTCTGTATCTTCAATGAGCTTCTTGCCTTTCAAATCAGCCTTATTTTGTGCTTCAGCCTTAATCCTTTGCCTTTCAAAGTAATAAAAAGGCTTAGGGAAATACTTGCTAGGCTCCTGTGCATCAGGAGGTAGCTTCCCACTCATAGCCTTTCTTCTATATTGAACTATGGCCTCCTTCCTTGCCTCATTCTTCTGCAAGTCCTTCTCATTATACCATTTACCCCTTTCATGAACTTGGTCTTTGACAGCTTTCCAGGCAGTTAATATGATATTTCTAGATGTGGGGCTTCATTGCTCAAAATCAGGTTTTAACTCTGCCTGCTCTCTGAATCTCTTTTTTGATAATTGAGCATCTTACTGGCTTTCAGACCAGCTTCTGGCATATCTACCTTTTCAATAATAACATTAGTAACTGGTTGAGGAGGGCTGTATATAGACTTAACTTGTTGATGTATCATCTCAAGATCTGCAAGGGGGTAAATAACTTGGGCAACCTCAGGTTGATCACCTTCAAGTTGAGCTGGTTGCACACCTGACTCAGCCATATTATCATCATCAAATAAGGGTGGATATCCTAGAGTGGCTCTAATGCTGTTGGTTACCCATTTGACCTGATCAGAGCCTGTATATACTAACACCCTCTCCCCCTTTTTGACATCTCTGGCCACATGTTCTCTCAAATCATCTTTCTGAAATCTGATTTGGCCATCCAGGTAATTGATACCATCTTTAAAGAATGGCTTTAACTTTTGAAGCCGATCAGAAATTGTTTGTTGTGAAGTAGTAATAGCTGTCTTAAAGGAATCCAATACTTCCTGTAGCTTCTTATCAAATTCTTCTTTCTCCTTATTTCTTGCCTCAGTCATTGCAAGAACTGTTTTCCTTACTTCAGTGACTATCTCATTGTGAGATTCAGTCAGATTGTCATTCATTCTTATTTGATTTTCAAGGACATAGCCTTGTTTGACAGCAATATCATCCACTTGTTTCTTGATTTCAGCTTGTTGCTTTGCTAGAAAGACTACAGCATGACCCCCTTGTGGAAGCAATCTGTCATTTCTTTCTTATTCTAGTTTACCTCAAATCTGGTGGATTTTATTTCTTGGGCTAGATAAAATTGAAGAGCCTTATGGATTTCATCCACATATTTTTCAAGAGCCAATCTCTGCTCATCAAATTTCACTTGTAAATTAACCAAGTATTTGCTGTAATCAATCTTAAGGGCTAGTTATGAAGTAGTTGCTTGCAATGCCTTCTTATAGTTCTGGCTTCTCCTCTTAAAAACCATCAGTTTTCTTTTCTTTAGATTTCTATCTCCTCATCCCCAGAATCAGAGGAACTGTCAATATTTACTCTTTCTTTGGGACTAAGAGGCATTTTCTTTTCACTCCTAAGCTCCACCTTCTTAAGGTTAACTTGCTCCCCCTCAACTGCTGCTCCCTCTATGTCAAGAAATAACTCTTCCAGAGTGAACTCTTGTTGATTGTGAATCGGTGATACAGCTGTCTCAGGAGCATCAGTAACTACAAATGTATCCTCCATGATCACATCTAGTGCTGAACCGTTAACATGAGGTGACAGAAGAATAGATTATGAATCTAGTTCACCTGCCAAGTGAATTCTCTCTTCCCCTTAAACTTGGGCAGTAACATACTCCCCCTGCACTTGTGCAGTAACTGTCTCTTCCTGAACTTGGGCAGTTTCAGCCAGGTCCTGGACCTATTCCCTAACTTGCTCACCCTGTACTTGTGCATTCAATGTGTCTTCCTTCACATGATCAAGATCAGTACTGTCATGGACTGGTGATTTAGCTGCAGTATCTTGGGTATCCAAATTAGGAATGTCCTTTGTGAGGACCCTATCCCATCTAGATATTATTCTGATGTCCATCCTTCTCATGTGATTTATTTTAGACCCTGGAAGCTGATTCATTACCTCTTGAATTGCTCCAGCCAGGTAGAGACTTATTAATCAAGCCAAATTAGGCTTTTTGATTCCTTCCTTTATCTTTTCAAACAAAACCGCAGACCAATTGGTGTTAATCTTCTAGATGATCCTGGTCATCAGATTGAACATAACAGCAGAGATCCTATCATGGCCTTCTGGTTTACACAAAATCACCTTCTCGACCACTTATGATAGAAATTTGCCTTGTTGATTCATTCCTTTTCAGTTTATGGCTGCTCCAATATTGATGGTTGGATCCAATCCACACCACTGGAGAGCCTCCCTTGTCTTTGAGGCTGGGACCTCTTCTTCATCCAGGATTCTTGGAAGGTGGAGAATCTTTCTTAAACTCTTTAGAGTAAGTTTGACTTTATTACCATGAATTGTCGATTTAATCTTTAGTCCAGTAGAGTCCACTATTGCAGCAGCATAGAATTCACATACTTCTTTCTTCTAGATCTTTGTAGGTTCAGAAACAAGAAACTCTAACCCAGAATCAGTAACTAGGGTAATGAACCCTTTAATCTCTGTCGCCGCATCATCAAAAGCATTACGTACCAGCTCGTAGCCTTCGTTAATGTTGTCTTCAATCTTTGGCACCATTGGAATGGAGAGAAATCTTGAATTGAGAGAAGAGAGTTTGTCGACACAAGGGTTTAGTCTCGAAAATCCGGTGAGCGTGTCGACAGAATATGTTCTCGACCTATTTATTTCTTTTTAAATAAAGAAGGTCAAAAGGCGACAAAAACTGTCTAAATGTGTCAACACTGTTGGAAAGTGTTGACACATTCTTCAATTGTCTCGACCACGGCGCTGACTACTATGTGTCGACACCAATTGATGATATGTCAACACAGGACATACTTAGTAATTCATCAGATATTCTGTGTCGACTCTTATTGCAAGTGTCGACACAATTTCTGGAGGTGTCGACACCATTAATCTGGTTGTGTCGACACTACTTTTCTGGATGTGTCGACACTTTGTCCCTTAGGTGTCAACACAATGATACTGTATCGACACAATTTCCCTAAATTGTCGATACAACTCCTCTGTGTTGACACATTATTACTGAATGAGTCGACACAATTTTTCTTAGCCACTTATGTTAATCAAACATATGGTCAACATTCCTAATTCAATTTTAAATCTATTGAATTTAGTTTCATCTAGAGCCTTAGTAAATACATATGCAATTTGATAATCTGTCTTAACAAATTCTAGTGAGATGTCCTCTTTCTCTACATGTTCACTAAGAAAATGGTATCTTATTTCTATATGATTGGTCCTACTATGTGAAACAGGATTATTAGCAATAGAAATAGCACTAGTAGAATCACAAAATAAAGGTGTTCTACTTACCTGAATACCATAGTCTTCTAGCTGGTGTTGAATCCACAACAGCTGTGCACAGCAACTTCCTGCTGCCACATATTCAGACTCAGCTATGGAAATTGCCACACTAGTCTGCTTCTTACTGCTCCATGACACTAATCTTCCTCCTAGAAATTGACAGGTGTTTGTAGTGCTTTTCCTATCTTCTTTACAACCTGCAAAGTCTGTATCTGAATATCCTGTTAGTAGAAAATCTCCATTCCTAGGGTACCAAAGGCGTAGATTAGGTGTGCCCTTTAGATATCTAAAAATTCTCTTTACTGCAGTGTAATGAGATTCTTTAGGGCATGCTTGGTATCTAGCACAGACACATGTTGCATACATAATGTCTGGTCTACTAGCAGTGAGATATAGTAGAGAGCCAATTATTCCTCTATACAAAGATTCATCTACAGGTTTACCTGCATTATCTTTGCATATAGGCATACTTGTTCCCATAGGAGTTCTCATGGTGGAGGATGATTCCATACCATACTTCTTAATTAACTCCTTGGTGAACTTAGTTTGCGATATGGACAAGCCATCACCAGTCTGTCTTACTTGGAGTCCCAAGAAGAACTTAAGTTCCCCCATACTGCTCATTTCAAACTTCCCTTGCATAAGTTTAGCAAACTTCTTGCAAAGGTTGTTTTCTGTAGACCCAAATATTATGTCATCTACATAAATTTGGACTAAGATTATCTTACCTTTGGATTCCCTTAGGAATAGAGTTTTGTCTATTTTCCCTCTTGAGAATTTGTTCTCAATAAGGAAAGTAGACAGGGTTTCATACCAAGCCCTTGGGGCTTGCTTTAACCAATACAAAGATTTCCTAAGTCTATAAACATAATCTGGTTTAAGAGAATCTACAAAACCTGTAGGCTTCTCTACATAGACTTCTTCTTTTAGATTTCCATTCAGGAATGCTGATTTTACATCCATTTGGAATACCTTGAATCCTTGATGTGCTGCATAGGCAAGGAACATCCTGATTGCTTCCAGTCTTACTACTGGGGCAAAGGTTTGATCAAAGTCAATACCCTCTTCCTGCCTGTACCCTTTTGCAATAAGTCTTTCTTTGTTCTTCACAATAATTTCACTCTCATCCAATTTGTTCCTAAAGATCCACTTTGTTCCAATGATATTGTGGTCTTTTGGTTAAGGAACTAACTCCCAGACCTTACACCTTCTGAACTGATTTAGCTCTTCTTGCATGGTATTAATCTAGTGTGGGTCTATGATAGCTTCTTCAAACTTCTTTGGCTCTAATTTAGATAGAAAGCTTGAATACAGGACTGTGTTTAAATTCCTGCTTCTGGTTTGCAGTACATATCTTGGATCACCAATTATCTAATTTACTGGATGATCTTTTAAGTGTCTAACTGCTGGAGGTAGTCTCTCTTCAGGCTGAATACCTCCTGTTTCTTCAATGTGGTTCACCTCTTGGTTTTCTTCAGCTTCTAGAGAGTCTTGTACTCCCCCTGTACAGTAGCCACCATTTTCTATTTGTAGATCTGCAGTTGAATCTTCTGCAATGGAAAGCTTGTCCATTCTCTCATTTATACCTGTTGGACTGTATGAACTACAAGACAACTCACTGTTGATCAATCTAGTTTCATCAAATACAATATGTACAGATTCTTCTACAACCTGTGTAATCAAGTTGTAGACCCTATAAGCCTTCCTATTGTTGTTGTACCCAACAAATATCCCATCTTGGGATTTGGCAGCAAACTTAGTTAGATAAGACTTGCCATTATTAAGGATATAGCACTTGCAACCAAAGATCCTAAAATAGGATAAATTTTGTTTTCTACCTTTCATAATCTCATAGGGAGTCTTTTTGTGGCACTTAGTGATAGAAGCACTGTTGAGCACATGACATGCAGTGTTTACTTCCTCAGCCCAGAAATATTCTGGGAGAGAAGTGTCACTCAATAGTGTCCTACCAGACTCAATCAATGTTCTATTCTTCCTTTCAGCAATACCATTTTGCTGTGGTGTTCTTGGTGAGGAGAATTCTTGGAAAATCCCAAATTCTTCACACAGTCTTGTCATACTTTCAGATTGAAATTCAGTGTCACGGTACAATACAACAAAATACACCTATTGTAAGGACTGAAATATAGTTAAAACACAGTTTGTTACTAATAGCTATATTTAGTAACGATTTTTTTCTGTTGTTACCAAAAATTACTTTGTGTAACGAATATTTTATATTTTGTTACAATAAAAATTAATTTGTTACTATAAATGTAAGTATTTGTAACAACATTAATGTTACGTTATAAATAGTAATTTTTTCTCACAATATGTTTGGCCATTTTTAGTCCCACATCGCCAGTTAAAACATCAATTTTGGGTTTATATTGCCCATTCCACAATGAATTTTTGAAATATGATAGGCTCGCGGGCTCGTGGGCGGGCTCGCGGGCAGGCGCGGCGGGCTGCGGGCGGCGGGCGGCGGCGGCGGGCGGCGACGGCGGGCGGCGGGCGGCGGCGGCGGGCGCCGGCGGCGGGCGGCGGCGGGCGGCGGCGGCGGGCGGTGGCGGCGGCGGGCGGTGGCGGCGACGGGCGGTCGGCGGCGGGCGGTAGCCGGTCGGCGGCCGGCCGGCGAAATATTTTTTACTATTGTAACTAATTTATTGTAACGTCACGCATACATTCGTTACAAGAAGTATTAGCGTCGAGCTATAGAGGACGACCGTTACATAAAGTTTTTTTCGTTACCAAAGAGTTTTTGTAACGATTTTTGGTACTTATTGTAACGATTTAAGTCCTTACTATAAGTACAATTTGTTGTAGTGGTAACTTCTGATTTTGACCACTATACTATCTAGTTCATTCTGAATTTGTTTGACAAAACTATGTAAAACACTTGAGGTTTCTGATTTATGTCTCAGAAAGAACACCCAGGAATATCTAGAATAGTCATCTACCACCACAAAAGTATAGACCTTCCTACCTAGACTATGAACTGGCATAGGACCAAAAAGATCCATATGTAAGAGGAATAGACACCTCACTGAATCCTTGTTTTCAAGGCTATGAAAGGAGGATTTTGTCTGCTTGGCCTTTTGACAAGCTGAACATATCCCTTCCTTTATACACTTAACTTGAGGACCATTCCTCACTAACTCTTTGCTAAAGAGTTGGCCAATTGTTTTGTAGTTAAGATGGGCCAGCCTCTTATGCCATTTAGCACAATGAGAGGCTCTCTCATCAGCTACAAGACAAATAGGAGAACCTTTGTTCTCACACTCAAAATTGAGACAGTACACATTCCTCTTTCTATATTCTGTCAAAATGAATTTTTGATCACTTGACCTCTTGATATGACATCCATTATTAACAAATGAAATGTCATATCCTAAATCTCTCAGCTGACTTATGCTTATAAGGTTGTGTTTCAAACCCTTCACATAGGCCACTTGAGTGATAGTAATCTGGTTTCTAGAAATGTTACCAAATCCTTTGATGATGCCTTTTTCAGAGCCACCAAAGATTACTTTAGGCCCATTTAAGATAGGGAAGTACTCCTTCAGCAATCCCTTTGTTCCAGTCATGTTCCTGGAACATCCACTGTCCAAGTACCATATAGGGGTATGGTTACTTGGACTCACCTACAATAAAGAATTACCTTCCCTTAGAACCCAAGTAAGTCTTGGGTCCTTGGTTCAAGTTAGCTTCATACTTACCAACTCTACCTGCTGTTCTTCTAACGGGCAGACTGTTATTCTTCCTGACATTAGTGTTGTGCTACAGCACCAGCATTCATACTTGTTATATCTATTTTTAGATACATCAACTCTTTTGTATTTTGCTGGTACTACTGCAGCTATACCCACTGTTTTCTTAAAAATATGGGGTTTATGAACATGGGCTGCCTTATTGACATAACCACCCTTGTCATTCAGAACTTCAGTCTTACTATGACCTTGAGTATTCTCAAAGTTATACTTGTTAGAAGGCACATGCACCTTTCTAAAAACTACAGGGACATTAAAATTCAGTGGCTGTACTGAGTCTTTTCCTTTTCTCTTGAATTGGACAGCCCTGGTGTTACCCTTAAAGCCTATTCCAGCCTTACCCTTTTGAGCGACAAACTCATCTATTAAAGGTAAAACTGATTTTGGCTTGGAATAACTAGCCACCTAATCTTTCTCCTATTGAAGTTTGACTTCCAGACTTTTAATTAGATTATTTTTGTATGTGATTGTGCCCATCTGAATAATAGTTATAGTTTTCAGTTTGGCAATCTCATTCAATTTTTGATCTAACTCTTTCTCTAAGTCAGATGCAGCCATCTTAAGATCTGCAATATCCTTAGCCTGAGTTTTGGACAGGTTCTTGCTTTTCTTTAGTGCTCTCAACAAGTCCACATATATCTATCAGCTGATGAATATCTCCTTTAGATTCAGACCCATCCACATCACTTGATGCAGATGTAGCTGACTCTGTACCAGTGCTACAATCAGAATTTCTAGAAATACATTGTACCTTACTAGGACCAGGCTGATCCTGGCACTTATCTTCTCTTGATACAGCCATCAGTCCCATGCACTGATGGTCTTCTTGTTCATAGATGGAGTCCAGCAATTGCATAAACTCATCTTCTTAATTAGCTGCATAAAGACTAATATATACCTCAGCTTCATATTCAAACTCTGAAGTTGATTGGTCTGTCAAGCTTTTCTCCTTCTTAGCAACAAAGGATTTCGCCTTCTTGCTCTTTTGCTGAGTCTTCCTTTTATCAGCAGACTCCATTCTTTTGTCTGGACACTCAGCTACAACATGTCCAGGCTTATTACAGCAGTAGCAAACAATCTTTGATGTTTTAGATTTGCTAGGCTTAGACCTGCTCCTATCCTTCCTTGATGAATTTCTCTTTTGATAATAGTCATCAACTGGCTGTGATGTTGAGAGCTTAAATTTCCACTGCATCTTCTTCAAGAATCTCTGAAACTGCCTTGTAAAGGCAGCAAAATCTTCATCTGAATCACTGCTATCTTAATTTTGGTTGTCTGAATTATCTGAGGTAATTTCAGCAACTTCCCTAGGAGGTGATGGAGACATCCTCCTATTCTTTCTAGTGGCTTCAACCTTGAAGGCCACAGACTTTTCTTTATGCTCCCCTTTAGAATTTCTTTCTTTCTCTTTTCTAGTCATTAGTTGCATTTCATAAGACAGTAACTTTCCAAATAAAGTTGGAGGAGAAATATCTGCAAGTTTGGCCACTTCCCTAATTGCACAAATCTTGGTGTCCAAATCCTTTGTCAAGGATCTTTGGAATTTATCATTCATTTCATATGTACTGAAGACTCTTCCATAAGACATCAGTTCATTTACAATTCTATAGAACTTCTTTTAGCACTCAGATATGCTGTCTGACTTCCCTTGTCTGAAGCTTTCATATTCCTGATTTAGCATGGACTTTCTATCTTGTCTAACTTCTTCAGAACCCTCCATGTAGACAATCAAAGTGTCCCACATTTCCTTGGAGGTCTTGCAGTGAATCAAATTCTAAAAAGTTCAATCATCTATGACACTTACTATGATGTTCCGAGCTCTTTTATCCATAGTTGCCAGGATTATCTCATCCTTAGTCATCTAAGAAAAATCTTTAGGAGTTCTTTGATTTGCATCTAGAACAGACACATTCATTGGAATATAAGGACCTTCTTTTACTGTAATATAGATCCTTGGGTCAGAAGCCTCCATAAACAATCTGACTCTCTCTTTCCATATACCAAATATCTCCTTCCTGCAGATGGGTAATTTCATAGAACCTAGTTCCTTGTGATTTTATGTAGAACCCATTTTCTTGTTTCTTGATTCTGGCTTAGGGATCTAACTCAGACTGTTAAGTCCTTCTTTGAGTAACCTCCCTCTGATACCACTTGATAGTTTTAACTTCAAGACAACCTACACACTTAGAGGGGGGTGAATAGGTTCTTATCCTTGTTTTAACTTAAGGCAGAATTTAACTTCAGTTCTTTAATATAAATCAGATATCTCTACAGCTAACACAGCACATACAATCACAGAAACTACAATAACTCAAATCACAGATTGCACACCTATTTATAGTGGTTCCCCAAGGTCTGGGTACATCCACTTTCCTCCTTCACCTATCTAGCACTGTGCTAGATTCAGCCTAACTTCTGCCTTCTTCTCAGATCCACAGATCTTACAGCTCAGAACCCTGAAAGGTTCCTACAACTCATAACCCTATAAGGTTCCTAAAACTCAGGCTAACATTCCTACCTCAGCCTTGCCACAAGGCCTACAACTCAGAGAACCAATTCTCCTATACTCAGGCTCAATCAGCCTTACCTCAGCCTTGCCACAAGGCCAACAACTCAGAGATCAAAATCTCCTACACTAAGCCTTTATAACATAGGCTTACAACTCAGATCTTTGAAAAGATCCTACAGAATTTGATAAGTAATTTGATGGTCTCTTGCCCTTGTTGAGAGAGAAAGGATAAGAGAATTCTTGATCAGCTTCTTGATGAAACTGAAGACTGAAATCAACCTGTTCTTAGCTTTTTTCAAAACTTCTTGAATCTGAACTTAGTAGGGTTGATCTCCTTTGAAGTTGACTAACTGGAAACTTCCTTTTTGGATTCCAGATATAGATCTGGATCTTCTTAGTAGATTAGTTCAGGACCTACTTCTTAAGAGACTTGTGATTGTCTCCTTCTTGACCTCAAAATAGCTGGAGCTCTCTCTCCCCAAATCTTCTGAAGTTTCTTCTGAATTCTGGAATGAATTCTCCTTAGACAAAATCTGAGTAGATGAACACTACAGAATGTCTTCTTAGATCTTCTCACGAACATCTTCTTCTATGATTTGCACTTTTTTGATCAGAGATCAATATCACAATAGTTGTGTTAGTTGTGTGTCAATTCATCATCTTTCTTCTTCGAAATCCATGTATATATAGACTTCATCCATGGTAACCGGCTGATCCGGTTTCTAACTAACTTCTGACAAGTCTGACAGCTTTAGTAAACCTGTTGTAACTCACAACTATCAAGTCCTCAAACAGTTCTTGAGCCTTTGTCTCTGTCAGCAAAGCGTCGAGACTGACTGTCTTAAAGTGTCGAGACAATATGTCAATATGTGTCGACACAAGTGACTTAAGTGTCGACACAGACTTTGGTGATGTCGGCATAGCTGCCTTGATGTCGACACAGCTTCTTAACACTACATCTTGAGAATGTGTCGAAACTGATTATTTGTGTCGACACAATCACTTCTTCACTCTAAATCAATCAACTATGTTGAAACTCCGTTGTGTGTCGACACAAGTCCTGTGTGTCGACACAGTTGTTGTAGACTAAGAATTCTATGTGTCGACACTGTCTCCAGGTGTCGACATAGTTGATGTCGACTCTGCTTCTGTGTGTCGACACAGTCTCCTGGTGTCGACACAGTTGATGTCGACTATCTATTCTGTGTGTCGACACAGTCTCTCGGTGTCGACACAGATGATGTCGACTATATATTCTGTGTGTCAACACAGTCTCCCGGTGTCGATACAGTTGATGTCGACTATGCTTCTGTGTGTCAATACAGCCTTTTCCAAGTGTCGACACAAACTTGTTGAAGTGTCGACACAGCTTCCTCTGGTGTCGACACATGGACTTAGAACTTTTTTATGCATTTTAGCCAATACTTATCCTGCACATATAAACTCAAAATAACATCAAATATACCTTGATGTATATCATTGAGCTAAGTGAGGCTTCTCCAAATCAGGTACACATTTTCCAATGTACCCAACAATAAATGCAGACTTACAACTCAGATCTATAAAAGAACTTATAAGGAAAAAAGAATATTTAGTTGTACATAAATTTCACCCAAATAGAACTCTTAATTGGTGTGAGCTTCTTGATCAGTTCTTGAATAAACTGTATACTTCAGATCCAACCTGACTTAACTTTTTCAAAGCTTCTTGATTGAACAAAATGAGGTTGATCTTTACTTGATGTAGAAGTTTATCTTCAGACAGCTCCCTTTTTAGATTCAGAATTAGATCTGAATCTTTCTTGCAGACTGTTCAGGATCTGCCTTCTTAAGGGTTCCCACTTTCTTGTTGTTGTATTCTCTCTCGGGTTCTGTGTTTATTTGTTCCCCCTTTAATTACTTGTCTTAGTAGTCATGGATCAGTCTTTTATATAGAGTTTCTCAATGATTACCGACTGATTTATTTTGTAGCAACCTTCTGACAGTTCTGACAAAGGTGTCAGACTTGTTGTTTATGATAGTTGTCAAGTCTTCAGTCGTGACAGTTGATTCTATAATTACTTTATATCTCAGCAGGAAATACTCAGTAAACTACTTCACATGTGTCAACACAAATAAACTAAGTATCGGCATAAGTCTTGATGATGTCGACACAACACTCAATTTGTCGACACAGTTATTCTTCTGCTTCTCGACACAACTTCTGTTGTATGTGTCGACACAAGTCTTGTGTGTCGACACAACTGCTCCTGGTCTCGACATAGCTGTTGCTGACAAATGGCATTGAGTGTCTGTCCAGACATCATTGAGTGTGGGTCCATATGTCATTGAGTGTGTGTCGACACAAGTCATGTGTGTCGACACATGCCTTTCCGAGTTAGTATAGCTGTTGTTGATAGATGGCGTTGAGTGTGTGTCGACACAAGTCCTGTGTGTCGACACAAGACTTTCAGACTCAGTATAGTTGTGGTTGATAGATGACGTTGAGTTTGTGTGTCACATTAGAACTATGTGTCGACACAAGCCTTCTTAAGGTGTCGACACAATTCTTGGGTGTCGACACAGCTCCTGCTTCAGGTGTCAAAACAATTCCTAGGTGTCGACACATCTCCTGCTTCAGGTGTCGACAAAATTCCTAGGTGTCGACACAGCTCCTTCTTCAGGTGTCGAAATTATTCCTGGGTATCGACACAGTTCCTTCTTTAGGTGTCTACACAATTCCTTATAAGTGTCGACACTTGTACTTAGAAATTTTCCTGCATTTCTTAAACTTGCACACTGAAACTCAAACATCCCATCAAATACAAATTGATGTATATCATTGAGTAACGGGAGGCTTCTCCAAAACTGGTACATAGTTTCCAGTGTACCCAACAATTTGGGTAAAGTTGATGTACCCATAACTTGGGGAACCACTATAAATATGGTGTACTATGTTATACTAGAGTGAATTGATGAAGCGGCTTATCGACTGAAGTTATCATTAGAATTGAGTGGTCTACACGATGTATTCCATATATCGATGTTGCGGAAGGCAGTGCAAGAGCCTTCACAAGTGAATGCGGTCGATCAGGTACCTGTTGATAATGGGTTGACGACGAAGGTCAAGCCAGTTTGTAGTGAGGACTTTGAAGTCAAGCGACTTCGTAACAAAGACATTAGGATGGTCAAAGTTCGTTGGGAGAACTAAGGTCGGGAGAAGCTTTTGTGGGAGCGAGAGCAGACCATGCTTGAAGAGTATCTCGAGTTATTCTGCTCATGTACCATTTAATTTTGTGTACCTTTCCATTCTTTAATTTCGGGACGAAATTCATTTAAGGGGGGGGGGGGAATTGTGACGCCCCAAAACTCAAAAAGGAATGGATAGCGTTTTAAGACCAATTTAGTGCCTGAATAGGTTCACACGGCCTGTGATATGGGCATATCCAGGGCCTTGTCCCGCTCTGTGTTGGCAGGTCAGTGTAGAGAGAGGTTCATGATCTAGGACACGGGCATGTCTGAAGCCGTATCAGGCACACGGCCTATGACACGGGCATGTCAAGAGCCGTGTCCTTCTCTGTGATTTGCCGGGTTATGTCAACTGATGAACACGGGCTGGGGCACAGGCGTGTCCGTAGCCATTTCTAGCACACGTCCTGTGACACGGGCGTGTTATGTGGTCGTGTCCTGGTCGCGACGCGATGGTTTCCTATGTCACTTGAGGAACACACTCTGTGGCATGGGTGTGTTAGAGGCTGACACGGCCGTGTCAGTAGTAACATGGGCGTGTCTGAGCCCGTGTCCTACTCCGTGTTCGATGATCGTGGTCAGATCGTGAGTCACGGCCGGTGATACGGGCATGTCACAATCCGTGTTCGTCCCAGGAAAATGATTTTCAGTGCGAATTATGGTCGTTCATTTCCTTCTAATAGGATCTAACGGTCCATAGATCTCCCTGCTGTTAAATGGTCGGGAGTTGAGGGTTAAACCCTCATTTCTCTTAGGTCATTCTCTTTCTAAAAGAGTTAGAGAGAGGGGAGAGCAAGGACGAAGAAGGAGGAATCCGGCCACTAGTGGAGCTTCGGAGCCCCAAATCATGAGCCGAGTCCAGATCCGTGGAGGCGAGCCCATTGCGGTGCTTTTCATCAATCTAGTTTCTTCTCTTCTCCATGGGGGCCAAAGGGAACGGATAGGGTAACGATTCTCTTCTTGGACATGTGAAGTCCTCTTCCTTTTTCCATAGGAAACCCGCTCTCGCGAGGGTGCAGAGACTGTGAGGTATTCCTTCGGGTGGACATGAATAGTCCCCGTAGATTTGCATATAGAGTCCATAATCGAGGTACGGACATAGGCATGGTGTGTGAAGCCTACCTGGACAAGTTGGTCTTGATCAGTGATGTTTCATTATGCATGGATTGCCGGAGAAGACTCCGTGCCGATGGTTGTTTTTCGGGATTTCTACGTAGTAGATTGCAATAGGGAGTCTTGGGGATTAACTCCAAGGTGCACCCAGAAATCTGGACAGAAGCGAAGTTCTGCTATTTTGGTGGCCTGGGAGCCAGCCTTGTACATAGCTGGGCTATGTACTATTGTATGATCGATACATTGGGATTCGGTGAAGCTTGTCTCGCGCTGATGACTTGAATTGTTGTGGCGAGGTGAGCAACGGGTTGGTGGAACCTTACCCACTCCAAGTGGTTTGATTAGAGATGGCATGGAGAGCGAGTCTAAGCTTCAACTAAAAGGACTTTAATGCTCATGTGGTTGCCTTCTTGGGGGAAGTGATGGACCGCGGAATGGACCGGGTTCGAACCGGGTTCACCGAGTAAGTGCCCTGAGAGCACGGGGTGTGTGGCCGTAAGTGTCTACGCATGTGGTGAAGTGTGCTTAAGTTGTACTTTCACTATCATGTTTGGATTATACTAATGAAATGTAGGGAAGGAGCACCGCCTCCCCGAATAAGGTGTAGGATCGTTATAATTTGGTCACTTTTAGCTGATCGTTGCTTTTGTTTACCACCGCTGTGGTGGAATGTTGTTTGCAGGTGCTGCGGAGCCTAGTGGCAAGTAGCGGGCTGAAGCCCTTGTTGTTGAGCCGGCCCTTGAAGGCCAAAGCGAATGTTTTATTTTATACTCATGTGTGATCGGCATGTGTGCCGATGTATGGAAGACATTTATGGTTTAAGTAAACACTTGTAAGGACATAAGGCCAAGTACTATTTGGTGTATTTGTTATGTCATTCCTATGTTGGTTTAGTGGACATTCATGCTGTGGTTTGGGTTCTTTACTCTTCAACTTTTAAAATGCTTCCGCTAGAATGTGCTCTGTATAAGACGTGTTATCTTGGTTGGATGGTTTCATTCTGTAACCCTTCGGTCTGTCTGTAGTATATAGCGTCAGGTCTTAGCCGGACCTACAACTATATGTCATGTGACGGATAGGGGTGTTACACTCGACCAATTGACCTGCTCACTGATCGGTCAGTGAGACCACCACCAGGGGCGCTGCCCCTTGGAACCCCACCAGGTGATTTGCTGTGATTTCCATGTTTTAGAATTGCTTTTTCCCTAGCAGTAATCATCCCTCTATGTGGTTTGTGAAACCAAATTTTGTCTTGAATATTTAATTCGACTTTGAATGATGATCTTATCTACTGCAATAAGGAATATTGCTTTTGCTTTTGTCCAATACATGTAAATCTAAAGATTTAGAAATGTTTTAAATGTTCAGGTTTAGCCCTTTTTATATCAAGCGTTGATGGGTTTTTTGTGCACATTTGGGATGTATCTGGAATATGAATGGTGTATTATTGTTTTGTTTATGTACATATTGATTAAATATTATTTGTTGAAGTTGGTGACCGGGCGGTCTGGCAGTCTGTCTTGGCGGGTTGAAGACCGGGCGGTCTGGCGATTTCCCTTCAGCAGGTTGGTTGATGTGCTATTGCTGTCTGGTAGCCGAGTGGTCTAGCCGTTTGTCTCAGCTGGCTTGGAGACCGGGCAGTCTAGCGGTCTCCCCTGGCGGTCTCTCTGTCTCTTTGGTAGTAGCCATGCAGTTAGCCCTTCTGTCTAACCATGCGGCTTGTGCGGTTTGTGTCTGTACAGTCCGCTTGTGTCATGTAAATTTTTAGTCCCACATCTCTTATTTGTATTCTCTCTTCTCTCCTCCATTCTATATAAGGGAGGCCATACCTTTGTAATAGACACCTTTTTCGGATAATAAAGTTTCAGTTTAAACCACTTTCGACTTGTTTTAGTTCAATTCTAACATGGTATCAGAGGACTCGATTTTCTCCGCCTGATTCTGTGCGCCCTCTCTGACCGCGTGACCTGTCCGCGCGACTTGCTTCTTCTTCTCGCGACCTGTTCTCGCGACTTGTTTCTTCCAGTCTGTGCCCTATTCGCACGACTTCTTTTTCTCCTTGTCGTTTCTCCTTCTTCTCGCCGCGACCTGTGCTTAGTCGCCCCGGCTTGTTGCCGCGACCTGTTTGCCTTGTTCGCTGTATTTGCCTCCCAGCAGACTTCTCTCTGTTCGCGTGGTGTCTCTTTCTTCTGTTCGCGCGGGCTGTTTTCTAGCCACTCGACTTCTTTCCCTCTGCTTGTTTCTGTGGCTTAATCGTGGCTTTTCTGGCCGCTATTTTCTATCATCGTGACCATTGCAGATCTCTTTCTTCTAACCACTGCGATTTCTCTCTGTTCGCGCATGTTCTTCCTTGTTTTGGCGGCCTCTCTGCCCTTTTTCCTTAGCCACTCTCTCTCTCTTAGTCCCCGCGACCTGTCTTTAAGTCGCATCGGCCTGATCTCCTCTGTGCGGCTCTTCCTTTAGCCGCTCCTGCTTGTTAGTTGCCGCGACCTCTGATTTAGTCGCGCGACTTGTGCTTCCCTCTTCTTCCCCTTTGCCTTGCTCTGCACCTTGGTCGTGGCCCTTCTTGCCACTGGTGTGCTTTCACCGTGATCGCTACAGTTTTTTGGTTCCTCCCTTCATGGCTTTCATATACTCCTCAAATCTGTTCACCTCGGTGGTCACGTCTTCTGGTAGTGCCCACGTTGTTACTCAAGGAAAATGGCTGATCGACACCGGTGCTACTAGTCATATGATTGGCAATCTCATGTGTTTCTCTCTCCTAAAAACACATGATCGGTTGCCCCCGGTTATTCTCGCTGACGGCTCTTCATCATCAGTCCATGGGATGGGGATAGTTCATGTCACTCCGTCTCTTCGCTTGGCGGATACTCTCTACGTGCCCAAGTTATCGTGCAACATATTATTTGTTACCTCTCTGTGCAAGCAATTACAATGTTCCGTCACATTTACTTCTACTTCTTGCTCTTTTTCAGGATCCGGACTCCCAACGGACGATTGCTACTGGGACTGAGAGTGGCAGCCTATACTTCTTGGACAACATTTCCGCTTTCTCCACCTTCTCCTCCACCTCCACAGATCTTGTCCAATGGCATCTCCGCCTTGGTCATGCTCCTCCATGTCTTCTTCGTCAACTTCTGCCCCAACTTCCTCCACAAAGTCCTCCGCTCAACTATTGTAACACCCCAGAAACTCAAAAGAGGGACGGGTGACGTTTTAAGCCAAGTCTGTGTTTTGGAGCAGGTGTCACGGGCATGTCACGGGCATGACACAGGCATGTCACGGGCGTGTTCGGCCACGGGTCATGTGGTCGACGTTTTGACGATCGACGATCGTCGAGTTGAGGCACACGGCCTGGGACACGGGCGTGTCCCAGGGAGTGTCACACTAGGGAGTGTTCTGATTCATGCACACGGGCCATGACACGGTCACAGACACGGGCGTGTCACATGTGACACGGGCGTGTCGGGTGCCGTGTCGCAAGCCGTGTCCTCCTCGGGAAGCAAGTGTTAGCAGTTGCACACGGGGCGTGACACGGGTCGTGACACGGCCGTGTCGCATGCGACATGGGCGTGTCGGAGGCCGTGTCGAATGCCGTGTGCTGGTTATCGCGTCGGTCGAGATGGCGAATGGGCGACACGGCCCTAGACACGGGCGTGTCGCAGGCCGTGTTCGGCCCAGATTTTGTAAAATTGGGCTGAATCGCAGCCGTTCGATTTTCTTGATTTGGGATCCGACGGTTCAGGGCTGTTGTTGGCATGTTATATCCGGGAATAGGGTTTAGAAGCCCTCATTTCACTTGGGCTTTATCTCTCTAAGATCTAGAGAGAAGGGAGAGCTAGGAGGAGGAAGAAGACCAAATATCCGGTCACCGGCGGAGCTTCAGAGCTCCAAATCACGATCTGAGTCCGGATCCGCGAAGGCGAGGCCGATACGGTGCTTTCTTTCCGACTAGATCGTCATGGCGCCGAGGAAAAACGCAAGGGTAACTAATCTCTTCTTGAGCATTTGAAGCTCTTCTTCCTTTGCATGGGAAAACCCCTCTCCTGTGAGTGTGCGGCGAGATTGTGGTATTCCTTGGGGTAGATATGTAAAGTCCCCCTTGTTAGAGTCCGGAATCACTAGCAATGTGTTATATAAGGTTATATCTCCTCCTCTTAAACTCATATCAAAAGATCATACAGTCTCAGTTTCTGTTAAGAAACCTACACTCACACCAACAAGTCCTACCTGAGATATTTACCCAATCTCCTACCTCAGGACCCTCAAGAAGCCAACCTCAGCCTTTATAACACAGGCTTACACCTCAGTGATCCCACATAAATCACCTACCTTAGGTCCCTCAAGAACCCTACCTCAACCTTTATAAATTAGGCTTACAACTCAGAGAATTAATCTCCTACCCACTTAGATCTAAAATAAGTCTTACAAAATAAAGAGGTAAAATTAGAAAAGTAATCTTTAGAAAACAACAATTATGTAATCTTACTTATCTGATAATTCAGATTCTTCAATTCAGCAGCAAAGAATTAATTCTTGATAAATAGACTGGCTGAAAAGATACTTCTCTGGATCTACAATCTTCTTGTTGATGATCGACTTGATTTCCTTGAAGAATTTATAGAACAAATCCACCTTAATCCACTGATGAACTTGTTGAAAGGATCAATAGATTTTCATGAAGACCTTCGTCTTCTTTATTCTTCTTAGGGTTGTCTTCCTCCCCTGACTTAGAAGAAATTTGAATGAGAATTGATTTGTTGAATTTTTGATTGTGTTGATTGCTTCATTTTGTGTAGACAACCCCTCTATTTATAGCCTTCACGGGTTATTGGCTTCTGATTGATGACGTCATCATTACGCAATTATACTTTAAGTTCTCCTTCAAACAGTTTTTGTTGAGATATCACATTACTGTAGCTGATGTGACATTTTTTACTTGTCTTAACACTTCTATTTTGACTCTGCACATCTTCAGAAACATAAGTGTCGAGATGTCCAAAGTGTCTCGACACTATATTACATAAGTGGTCTTAGAAGGTGTCGAGACATCTTAGCAGTCTCAACACAATTTTATTTAGAAGAATTTTAAGTCTAAACTTGAAGGTGTCGAGACAGTTGACTTGTCTCGACACAACTGTTGTCTTTGTCGACATCTTTAAATCTACATTGTGTCGAGACCGTTGAATTGTCTCGACACAACTGCCTGTCAGGTGCTGAAACTTGCTTTATTCTTCACTGTGTCGAGACAATTGAATTGTCTCGCCACTTCAGCCTGCCCAGCGTCGATACTTATTTTAATTCCTCACTATGTCGAGACAGTTGAATTGTCTCGACACTTCAGCCTGCCCGGTATCGATGCTTGTTTTAATTTTTCAGTGTGTCGAGATAGTTGTATTGTCTCGACACTACTGTCTGCTGAGTGTCGACACTTTAAGTCTGTACTTCAATCCTACATTATGTCGAGATAATTGTATTATCTCAACACAATTGTCTTAAGGTGTCTTCAAAGTGTCAAGATAACTGATTTGTCTCGACACTACTCTTTTAAAGGTGTCGACGTAGTAGAAGTGTGTCAATACTTTTATAGTTAGACATTTATCTCCATTGCATTTTGCTAGGTGTTGACTGTGCTGACTTCACTCAGTACTTTGCTGACTTCACTCGACGTTTTTTTACTTAGGAAATTTTCTTCACTTTTCAGTCAGCTTCTTTGAGTCCACCTGTCAATATGACTTGAACCACCTGTCCAATCTATATGAAATAGGAAACCTACATACATGAACTGAAACATTTATCAAATACATACTTGTGTATATTATTGAGTTGAAAGGGCTTCTTCAAATCAAGTACATTGTGTCCAATAGACCCAACAATCTCCCCCTATTTTTAGAATTCATAACCCCAATTCAATGATATACACCACAATACCAAAATATAACAATTAAGATGTAATTAAGTGCAACCAAACTTTTCATTCAAAATTGTTAAAAGATTACACTTTTCAGTTTATTTTTGTTACAATGTTCTTAAAACAAAATCACATAATTCCTAGAAATAAAAATATTCTAAGATTGTTCTGGCACTTTTATGATAATGTCTTCTCCTAATTATATTTCAGCTTTGACTTCAGGAACTTTGTCATCAGCCACTTTCTTGCCCTTGACATATTTAGCTTTAGAGATTTCTTCTTGCTTGAGCCTTTGCCTTTCAAGATAATGATAGGCTTGGGAAAGTACTTGTTGTGTTCAATAGAATCTGCTGGGATCTTCCCTACCTTTAGATCATTTCTGAATCTGTGGATGTTTTCCTGCTGCTTTGTATAATTGACCCATTCCGGTTCTGAATACCATTTTCCCCTATCAGCTGTATTATTATTGACTGCTTTCCATGCAGTGAGTATAATAGATCTAGAAGTTGGACTCCACTGCTCAAAATCTGGCATAGCTTTAGCCTATTCTCTGAATCTTTTCTTAGATATTTCATCTTCTTTCTCTTTGAGCAATGCAGAAGTAGTCATCTCCACCTTCTCACAAACTACATTCTGAATTTGTGGTGGAGGGTTGTACATGGATTATACTGTAGTCTGAATGGCTTCAAACTGAGCTGGTTGGCAGCTAGACTCAGTAGTTTGATCTTCATCGTATTATATGGGAGAATGGCCTAGAGGTTCTCTGATACTATTTGAGGTCTAAATAGCATGCTCAGAGCTTGCCTTTATCATTACTCTCTCCCTCTTTATGACTTCTCTTTCTATATGATCTCTTAAGTCATTTTTATGAAATCTGACCTGACCTTCAAGATGGTTAATCCCTGAGGACAAGTGATTCTTTGCCTTGAGCAAGTGGTTATCCATTTCTTTGTAAGAAGCCTTAATATCTTGAATCATAGAGGCTGAGTGAGTAGATAGATGAGTTTGAATGTCTTTGGAGGAAGAGGTTATCTTGGTCTCCAGAGCAGTAGTTTGCTTAACTATCTCCTCCAATGTATCATCATGCATCACTATCATTTTCTCATTCATTCTAGTCTGATTTTCCATGACATATCCTTGTTTAACAACTATTTCATCTTCAATTTTCTTTAACTCCTCTTGCTATTTAGCAATATAAACTAAAACATTAGCTCCTCTTTGAAAGAAATCATTCATATCTTTCTTCAACAGATTAACCTCAAATCTAATTGATTTGATTTCTTAAGCCAACTGAAACTGCAACTTATTGTTGCTTTCATCCACATACTTTTCCACTTGATTTCTCTGTTGATCTAGCATTATCTGTAGTTGAACTAGAAGTGTGCTTGATTCTATTACAGGAGTAGGTGTAGTTCCAGACTGAATTGTCTTCTTATAATTGTTGCTCCTCTTTTTGACTTCAGACAATTTTCTTTTGTTAATCTTAGAGGTTTCTTCCTCCTCAGATTCTGAAGAACTAACTACTTCAACAGATGTATGGTCTTTAGCTTTTTTAGTATTTGTTCTCAAATATGTTAACTCCCCCTCAACTCTTGCACCTTTTTCACCAAGATCTATTTCATCGTGAACTAAATCCTCTGGAAGTTCAGTCATCTCCCCCTAGATATCTATATCTTTATGTTGGAACCCCTGATTTGGATTTGGGCTAGGTTAACTACTTAGGATATTTGACCCACCTTGTATAACCAGGTCATTGGTGTTCGTCCTAGGGTTTAGGCCAGTGCTTTAGATTCAGATTTCATGGACCAGCCTGCAGTGGACTACAGGAGAATTGGTCTTAGAAGAATTTCAGAGTTAAGAATATAAGTTCAACATTTGTCAAACTCAGCTCAACGATAGTCGTGCTCTGCTCGAAGAACTCAGAGTTCCTTCTCTTGGTTTGAGCTCGATGAAATTCGAGCTCAAGTCGACAAACTCTGCTCAAGATAGATTTCCCAGTTCGATGAACTTGGAGCTCAGGGAATGTCAGCTATTCTTGGGAACTTGGATCGCTGAGCTCAGGTCGACGAAAGAAATTTCTCAGCTCGACGAACTTGGAGTTCAAGTTGACGAAATTTGCCCAGAGGTCGATGAAATCTGTTCAAAGCATAAATGTATAGTTTTCCTTATCTGTCCCTCTCTTCATTCTATCCCGAGTCAATAATTCTCTGAGTAATTAATGCTTAAATTCTCTAAGAATATAGCCATTCAAGGTTGCATTAATTATGGTTTTCATCAGAGTAATTACTTGACTTATTCTCGGGATAGTTGGGGAAATACAATTAAAGTCAAATATTCCAGTCGTTCTCCTTCCCAGATTTCCAGCAGTAATTAATGGACTCATTTAAAATTCTGAAGGAAAATTGCAGGCAGTATATATCAGCGAATTTCTTTTCTTCTCAGATATAGCACACAGACAAAAGGGAGCCGACTAACAGAAATACATTGAGATTCTTACCTTCACTCTGAAAAGAAATTCTATTTGCCCTTGCACATTCAAGAAGACTGAAGAAGAACATCATCTACAAAATCAAGAGTCTTCTTCAACTTCTGATCCAGGAATCTTTAGAGACAATTATTCAACATCTGTCTACAAGTTACGGGACATCTTCAAGATAAGGATGCAGTCCTATACCCTGTGCAAAGCTCCTGTCTTCCTGAACTTCTCTACATCTCAGGGGGGAGCTTTGACAACAAAGATCCACTTTTGTCTTCTCTATTGTTTAGAGAAAAAGAGAAGACATCATCAAATTTTCTTACACTGTAAAAAGGGTTTCACAACTCCCTTTAAAAGTCTGACTAGTTCATAAGTCTCCCTCCATAAGACTTGGGTTGGTTGTTTGGGCACCAGATCAAAAGCATAAAGGGTTGTGAGATCTCCCTGTAAAAAGATCTTGTGGTGGATGTCACCTGAGTAAAGCCTGCTAGTGTATTCCTACCAGGGTGGTAGAAGAGTGGATGTACCCAGTTTGGGGAACCACTATAAAATCTCTTGTGTTGTCTGATTGCCCTTTTTCTTTTTGTACTGGGTTGTGATAGTCTTGCTTTATTCTCTTTACATAATATTTGTTATCACATATTTTACTACTAAATCATATAAATCTGTAAAAAGTTTTAAAGCTATATTCACCCCCTTCTAGAGCAAATTAGATCGATCCTCTTGTCCTTCAATTGGTATCAGAGGATTATCAATTGCATATGTTGACTTTCAATTGGTATCAGAGGATTATCAATTGCCTAAGTTGACTTTCAATTGGAATCAGAGGGTAGGCTATTTGGTTGTACAAGGTAACACTTGAACCAACAGATCCTTTTAGCTAAGATCTAAATTTCTCTAGCACATCTTATACCATGGCACAAAACAAGGACTATGCAAGCACTAGACCTCCAGTTTACAACTTGAACAAGTTTGCTATCTTGAAGGCAAGAATTAAATTATATATTAACTCCATTAATGAAGATATTTTTAATTCTATCTTGACAGGTACACTAGCTCTAGTGGCTATATCTACTACAACTTCCAGCACTCATGCTGTTCCACCACCTGAGTGGACAGATGCATAAAAGTAGGCCAAGATAGCTGATGCTAAGGCCATGAACATTCTGGCTCAAACAATGTCAGATGTCATTTTCCATAAAGTGGCAGAGTGCACCTCAGCTAAAGCCATCTGGGATTCCCTAAATCAGATGGTTGTTGGATCTGCAGATGAGAGAAAAGAAAGGAGATCAAATCTCATCTCCCAATATATGAATTTTAAGAAAGAAGAGTCAGAGTCAGTGAGTGATATATACAATAGACTCAGCTCAATAATCAATGAGCTGAAAACTCTGAACAAGGACATAACCCTCACTAAGGTTAATGATAAAATTTTCATGTGCTTCCCCAGCTCATGGGATTCCAGAATCTGGCCAATCAAAGAGGCCAGAAGTATGGATGAGATTTCCATTAAATCCCTAATAACAAAGCTCAAATTTTTTGAGTAGTTAATGAAGACTAGATAAGATGCTGAGCAGAAGACTCCCTCATCAGCTAGAAAGGAGCAAAACATAGCATTCAAAGCATCTGAAGAAACAGAAGCTCCATCGGCTAGTGAAGAACTTTTGAGTCTCCTAGCCAAGAGATTCTACAAAATGGCCAAAAAGGATTTCAGAAGAAAGTCATCTAGACAAGATGACAAGCAAAGGTATGATAAAACCCCAACTAAAGAAATTATCTGCTTTGGTTGTAGGAAGCCAGGACACTTCATATCAGAGTGTCCAGAGAATCAAAAGAAGGAGAGAAGAATAGAAAAGGAGCCCAGGAAGCAGCACTATAGCAAGCCCTCCTCCATCAAGCATAAGAGGAAGGAGAAAGGCTTTGTTGCTGAAACCTGGAGTGAAACTGAAGATGAATCTTCATCTTCTAGCTCCAGTAAATATGAAGAAGAGACTAAAGTAAAGGAGGTTTGCTTGATGGATATTGATGCTTCTGGCAGCCTCTCAGAAGCTAAGCTGTCAAACAGTGAAGAACCTCAATCTGAAGAAGATCAGGTACTGGACTCTTTTGATTTCAATTTAGATGGTTTTAGAAATGAATTTAAATCATTATATGTTGATTTAATAAACTCTGAGAAGAAAATCAAACTCCTTAGAGAAAAACTAACTGAACAAGATAATTTCCTTTCTGAAATCATTAAATTGAAAGATGATTAACTTTAGCTAATGAACTAATCATCTCTCTAAAAACTGAATTAGCTTAGGCAAGGCAACTTGAAGAATCTCTAAATGGGAGAAGCATCAAGTTGATGAACATCACAAGCTTAGTAAATTCCATACTTAATGGCAAGCTGGGTTTAGGTGCTTCATCAAGCCAACCCTCATTAATTAAGAAAAACATACTATCAACTCCAATCAAATTTGTTTCTGAAAAAGGCAAAGAAAAGGTAGATGATCATAGTACTAAGCAAATAGAATTAAAACAAAAAAATAAGAAAAAGATAAATAACAAGAAAAATCCTAACTATAACAATGTTCAGCAGATTTCGTCGAACTCAGATCGACGAATGTGTACAGTTCGTCGAATTCAAGACAACGAACTCTGAACGCAGATTTTTATTATAATTATTCTTGAAACTGCGATCGATGAAACCAGCATGGTTCTTCGAGCCGAGAACGACGATATTGGGGCACAGAGAAGTAATATTTTCATTCTCTGAGCGGAGTTCGACGAACTCATCCCCATTTGTCGACCTCAGATCGACGAAATCACCAGAATTCGTCGAACCCAGTTCAAGATAACAGAAATTTTAATTCTTTCAGAACCTTTAATCAACCTAGGAAATATCTCAATCCATTCACCCAGTGGATAATACCACCAAGAAGATATCACCCCCTTCGGTATAAAAATCAACCCGAATGTTCCTTTATTTCATGTTTTAAGTATGAAAAGCAACAAGTACCCATAGTAATTTGGGTCAAGAACATCTAATCTGTTCTTATGCAGGTGAACTCCTATCCTACCATAGAGGAATAGTGGTACTTGTATAATGGATGCTCAAAGACCATGACTGGCAGCAAGGAAAATCTAACCAACTATAAGTCCAAGCTAGGTCCAAAAGTATCTTTGGTGACTCCAACTATGGCTAGACTAAAGGCTATGGGAAGGTAAATATTGGAGCTATCACCTTCTAAAAGGTGGCTTATGTAAGTGGACTGAAGCACAACCTAATCTCCATAAGTCAATTATGTGATGAAGGGTTTCAGGTATCATTTAATAACTCTTCCTGCATTATCACTTCTGTAGAAAATAAAGTAGTTTTAACTAGAACTAGAACATGAAATATTTACATAATTAATTTTAAGACTACTAGGTCTGAGATATGCCTATTCAATAAGGTATGTAATAATAATGAACTATGGCATAAGAGATTAGGACATGTTAACTTAAAGAACATTGCTAAATTATCTAGGGACAACCTTATATGAAGATTGCCTTCTTACCCCTACAAGAAGGAAACACTGTGTAGGGCTTGTAAATTAGGCAAGCAAACTAAAAACAGTTTTAAAGCCATTAATAAGAGTGATTCACCTAAGATTCTGTATTTGCTCCACATGGATCTTTTTGGACCCATTTCTTTACAGAGCCTAGCTAGGAGGGAAATCTTATACCTTAGTGATTATAGATGACTTCTCAATATTAACTGGGTGTTCTTCTTGAGGAATAAGTTTGATAACTTTAAAGTTCATACAGACTTTCTTAAGAGCATAAGGATTGAGTATTCTACTCCAGTTGCATTGATCAGAAGTGATCATGGTACTGAGTTTGAGTCTCTTCCCATGCAAGAATTCTGTGAGATGGAAGGTATCATGCATTGTTTCTCTGCTCCTAGAACTCCTCAACAAAATAGGGTAGCAGAAATAAAAACAGGACCCTGATTGAAGCTGCAGGCACATTACTTGCAGATGCTTACTTGCCACTTTCCTTTTGGGCAGAGGTTGTAAGCACAACAAATTATGTACTGAATAAGAGTCTAATACATAAGCTTAAGGGCAAGACTCCCTATGAATTACTTAAAGGGAATCAACCTAAAATAGATTACTTTAAAATTTTCGGTTGTTTATGCTGCATTCAAAACAATTACAAGAAATATCTTAGAATGTTTGAAGCCAAGGCTGCAATGGGAATTTTTTTAGGATACTCCCAAGTCAGTAAAACATATAGGGTATATAATAAATCTACGATGAAAATGGAAGAGACTTTGCGTATATCATTTGATGAAACTAACATGTGTAACAAGGAGTAGAATCCTTCTACAAGTGAAACTTTACAGGTACCACACTTGTGTGTGAAAATTGATGAGTTGACCCTCACAAATAAGACTGTTGCACATCCCTCTCCACATATAAATGAAGACAGTGAAGATGAATCCACTGAAGTTGACATTGAACTAACAACAACTCCAATATTTCCATAACAGGAATTAATTCCCCAAGCTGTTGCTAAACCAACTCCACCTACTGAGTTTGTCACACTTAGAGATCATCCTGTATCTTAGGTGATTGGAGAAATGTCAGTAGGTGTGCAGACCAGGTATCAACTCAACCAAGACTTGATGCATGCCTGCTTCATATCTCAAATTGAGCCACAATCCATTAAAGATGCTGAGCAAAATCCATACTTGATTATTACAATGCAAGAGGAGCTCAACCAGTTTGAGAGATGCAAAGTTTGGGATTTAGTTCCAAGACCCAAAGATTACTAAGTCATTTGAACTAAATGGGTATTCAGAAATAAACTAGATGCCCAGGGAGATATTGTCAGGAACAAGGCAAGACTAGTTGCTCAAAGCTATAGATAAGAGGAAGGCATTAACTATGACCAGACTTTTGCACATGTTGCAAGGCTGGAAGCAATCAGAATCTTACTTACTTATGCTTCCTAGAAGAAGTTCAAAGTATATCAAATGGATGTCAAGAGTGAATTCTTAAATGGTGAACTTAAAGAAGAGGTTTTTGTAGAGCAACCACCAAGTTATATTTCTCCAACCCATCTTTCTTATGTCTTTAAATTGCATAAGGCTCTCTATTGTCTAAAGAAAACTCCAAGAGCTTGGTATAAAACCTTACCTAGCTTTCTTCTAGAGCATAAATTCTCTAGGGGCATAGTAGATATGACATTGTTCACTAGACATCATAAGGATCAAATCTTATTAGTACAAATTTATGTAGATGACATTTTTTTTGCTCGACTGATTCAAAACTATGCAAGAGGTTCTCTGACCTAATGCATTCCAAATTTGAAATGAGTAGCATGGGTGAGCTCTCTTACTTTCTTGGCCTCCATGTGAAGAAACTGCCTGATGTCATCTTCATATCCCAGTCAAAGTATGCTAAGGAGCTAATCAAAAAGTTTGGGATGTCAGATGCCTCAGCAAAGAAAACATCTATGGATTCTAATTATGTGATTGACTCTGATGAACATGGCAAGCTGTTGATCAGAAATTATATAGGGGCATTGTTGGATCCTTGTTATATCTCACAGCAAGTAGGCCAGACAGAATGTTTGTTACATGTCTTTGTGCTTGGTTCCAGGTGAACCCTAAAGAATACCACCTTACTTTTCTAAAAAGGATTTTAAGATATATAAAGTAGGGTTGTCCTAGTTGAGGACTCTGATATCCAACTGAGTCAGAGTTTGAGTTGACTGGATACTAAGATGCTGACTTTACTGGATGTAGATTGGACAGAAAAAGAACCTCAGGGACATGCCAAGTCCTTGGTGCTAGACTAGTGTCCTGGTTATGCAACAATCATACATCTGTATCTACTTCAACTGCATAAGCTGAATACATAGCGGCTGGTAGTTGTTGTTCACAGATACTGTGGATTCAAAACCAACTCCTAGATTATGGTTTCAACTTAAATAATTCAACCATATTATGTGATAATTCAAGTGCAATTTCCATTACACAGAATCTAGTACATCATAGTAGAACTAAGCATATAAAAATAAGGCATCATTTCATTAGAGATTGTGTGGATAAAAATAAAATTATGCTTGTCTACATCTACACTGATTTGTAAAGAGCAGACTTCTTCACCAAATCCTTGGATGAGAGCAACCATCTATTCTTTATGAATCAGCTAGGTATGATAAATGGAGAGGCTTTAATTTAATTTCTGTCTGTGGTCGAAGAATTTATCAAATTTTGTCGAACGGAGATCGACGAGCTGAGAAATCTTCTTGAGAGTTTTTATTGACCTGCGATCGACGATATCTCTGTATGAAGTCATTTTCGTCGACCTGAGATCGATGAACTTGCTTCAGAAAATATTTCGTAAACCTAAGATCGACGAAATATTTTCCCTTCTCTTCAAACTGAGATCGACGAACTTTCATCATTCGTCGACCTGAGATCGAAGACTTTTTATTTTCACAGGACGGGGCTCGCCGCTTCATATTCTAAAAACCTTATAATAGGGTTTTTCTTCAAGCTAAATCCCGCACCTTCAGAACTCTCTTGCACTTGATCTTTCTTATTTTTGCAGGAAACCATGGTGATTTCAGCGATCTCACTGTCCGGGATGAAATATGACATAAGGTTTGATATCGACTTCGACTCCTTCGGTCATTCAGACAAGATCTTCAAGGATATTCTAAAACTATTTGAAGATCAACAGTTGAAAAAGTTTATAACAACCAGAATCAAACTACCAGCGACTGAGATCAAAGAATGGGTATATTCTTCAACTTCTTCTGATGTTGAGAAGATGACAGGAACAATTTCAGGAACTCAGGTCTCTCTAACTCCTGTCGTCTTATCTGTGATTTTCGGTTTTGTGAATCGGGAAGAAGATATTGAAATAGATAGCTCTTAATTTGATGAGATGTTGCTGAAAATGGGTCACTCTGAAGGAAACCCAAACAAGTTATTGAAGAAGAATTTATCAGCTGAATATAATTCTCTGGTGATGTAGTGGGCAAAGTACTACTAGGCAAGCACATTGCTCATGACTACATCACGAGGCACTAGTTTCTGGTTATGAGTGTCTTGGTGAATAAGAAAAAGGTTAACTGGGGTCTAGTTTTATTTGTCTTAATCAGGAAGAAGAACTCCAAGAAGGAAGTTTGTTTTGCAAGGATACTTGGAATTTTTTTATAGGAGAAGGGAAATGATTTACTAGTCTCTCAGACAGTTTTCATTAATGCTTCTAAAAGGTTAACCTCTGCCCTCTGTAGCAGATGGTAGTGGACTATTATCAAGATATCCAAGGCTTCCTCCTCCTCAAGACCTTTTGAGAGCACAAGGGCTGTTCCAGCCACTCCCCACCCTATTGAAGAATCCTCTATCCTTCCCCTTCCACCTCCTTCAACAACACTTCTTACAACAACAACTCCTTCACCTCCTCGTCACCACCTCCTCAATCTCCTCCACCACCTCATCTTACTGACATACATCCTCATACATTCATTTCATCCCCATCCTTTGAATTGCTAACCTCCATACCATCTACACAAAATTCTCCTCAACATGACATCTCAACTGCTATTCTATCTCCTCCTGCATCACCTTCTCAGGATGACATCATGCAAGATGTTATTTCATCTGATATCATTCCTCCATTTCCTCCATATATATCTACTCAGATACCACCTGAGTCTATATATTTGGATATTCCCTCCATCTCCATCAATCCATCTGTATCCACTCAGACTCCTCCTGAGTTATGGATATGGATTCTCCTTCCATTACCACCCTCCTGGAGCACATCACTCCAGTCATCAGGCGACTTATTGCAGAGGCAATCGGGCCTCTTGTTGCCTCCATCTCATCTCTTGCTGCCCTCATTGATACCTTCTCTATCCCTCCTTCTTCTATCAGGGGCCTGGTTCCAGTTCCCACTGAAACCAGGCAGGGGGAGACGCTCTATGAAGAAGCAGCTCCAGCAGCAGCATTTCCAGCAATTGAATATGAAGCTCCAGTAGCAGCAAAGTGAATCCATAAATTGTGCCAGAGATCATAACTCTTGGTGATTGTGTGATCAATCCCACAGTTGATTTATTTTGTTTATTGAATTCTTTCAATTCAGCATTCTTTAATTATCTTCCAGACTTGATCCAAGATGAATATAAAGCCTTAGTTTGCTATACTCCACCATTAGCCCTAAGGTTATAAAGCTACTTAAGGCCAAGTTTACAGTTATTGAGCCAGTCACAGAATCAGATCCCAAAGCTTTCTCTCCACCAACTTATAAGATGGATGAAAGTCCTATACCATCCTTGGATGATGTCATGCTTGCAGATATGGAAGAAGACATTCAGATCGTGACTGAAAGTTCTACAGAGGAAGCCATTCTAGAACAGCCTCAAACTGAGAAATAGATTTCCAAAGAAATTCTAAAAGCAATTGATGATTTATATGATAACCCTATTGGATCATCAGATGATGATGATGATGACTCTGATGATTCTGATGAATCAAAATCTAAGAAAAAGATGTCTATGAAGAGAAAGGCAATTCCTAAGGCTGTTCCTACATCAAACCTCAATGCAGATACTCCTTACTATATTCTGAACAACATAACTCCATATAAAGGTATGCCCAACTGGATGTGGCAATCAAAGAATGAGCAAAAAGAAAGGAAGAAGAGCAGAAAGTACTCTCCTCCTCCTCCTTCTAAAAGGAACTGGAGAGGTCCTCTTCCACCCCTCCTCCAGCAGTAGGTGCTTCAGGAAATTTATCACAAAGATCTACCTCATACACCCAAACATACCAAAGGCAAGACAGATCTTCAAGATCTTATTCTCAAGGAAGCAGTCAGCATCAGCATCAACATCATAAATCTTCAAGAAGCAGTTTTCATTTTTCTCCAAAACCAGCAAGTCCTCCAACAGCTCCAATTAAACCTAAAAAAGTGAATAGTCCTGAAAGGCCTTTGTCTCCTGCTTATGATCCAGAGATGGATCCAAATTCTAGAATGGCCAGATTAAATGAATTAATTGCTCTATCTCAGATTAGAAAAGCAAAGGAAGAAGGTAAAGACTCCTCTAAATTCTCAACTATGTCATCCTACAGAAAGAAGGAACTTGATAAGTACCAACTGGGCAAACGTTTCAATACTGGCACTTATTGAACCTGCACCCTGAAGTAGTGGTCCCCAGAGCTATATCTAAAAAAAATGGTGACTCAGATATGAAGATGACTCTAAGAGAAGCAGCTGATCCAAACAGGAATATAATTTTTGCAAAATATTCTGCTCCTCCCCAGTCTAATTTATAAACTCTTAATTTTGTTTACTGTTTAGATTTGAACAATATACATGTACCATAACTATATATATCTGCCAATGATTTTCAAATTCTGACAGATATTTTATTGATGTGATTTTATGTTTTCTTTATTTTGTTGTAGTGACCTCACCCAAATAGGGGGAGATTTTTGGAACCGCTGATTTGGATTTGGGCTAGGTTAACTACTTAGGATGTTTGACCCACCTTGTATAGCCGGGTCATTATTATTCGTCCTAGGGTTTAGGCAAGTCCTTTAGATTCAAATTTCATGGACCAACCTACAGTTGACTTCAGGAGAATCGGTCTTAGAAGAATTTCAGAGTTGAGAATATAAGTTCGACGTTCTTCGAACTCAGCTCAATGATAGTCATGCTCTACTCGAAGAACTCAGAGTTCCTTCTCTGAGTTTGAGCTCGACAAAATTCGAGCTCAGGTCGACGAACTATGCTCAAGACAGATTTCCCAGTTCGACGAACTTGGAGCTCAGAGAATGTCAGCTATTCTTTGGGACTTGGATCGCTAAGCTCAGGTCGATGAAGGAGATTTCTCAGCTCGACAAACTTGGAATTTAGATCGACGAAATCTACCATGAGGTCGACGAAATCTGTTTAGAGCCTAAATATTAAGTTTTCCTTATCTGTCCCTCTCTTCATTCCATCATGAGTCAATAATTCTCTGAGTAATTAATGCTTAAATTCTCTAAGAATATAGCTGTTTAAGGCAACATTAATTATGGTTTTCATCAGAGTAATTACTTGACTTATTCTCGGGATAGTTGGGGAAATACAATTAAAGTCAGATATTCCAGTCGTTCTCCTTCCCAGATTTCCAGCAGTAATTAATGGACTCATTTCAAATTCTGAAGGAAAATTGCAGGCAGCATATATAAAGCGAATTTCTTTTCTTCTCAGATATAGCACATAAAATAGAGGGAGCCGACTAACAGAGATACACTAAGATTCTGACCTTCACTCTGAAAAGAAATTCTGTTTGCCCATGCACATTCAAGAAATCTTCAAGATAAGGCTGCAGACCTATACCCTGTGCAAAGCTCTAGTCTTCCTGAACTTCTTTACATCTCAGGGGGAGATTTGACAACAAAGATCCACTTTTGTCTTTTCTATTGTTTAGAGAAAAAGAGAAGACATCATCAAATTTTCTTACACTATAAAAAGGGTTTCACAACTCCCTTCAAAAGTCTGACTGGTTCACAAGTCTCCCTACAAAAGACTTGGGTTTGTTGTTTGGGCACCTGATCAAAAGCCTAAAGGGTTCTCCCTGTAAATAGATCTTGTGGTGGCAGTCACCTGAGCAAAACCTACTAGTGGATTCCTACCAGGGTGGTAGAAGAGTGGATTGACCCAGTTTGGGGAACCATTATAAAATCTCGTGTGTTGTCTAGTTGCCCTTTTTCTTTTTGTACTGTGCTTTGATAGTCTAGCTTTATTCTCTTTACATAATATTTGATATCACCTATTTTACTGCTAAATCATATAAATCTGTAAAATGTTTTTAAAGCTCTATTCACCCCCCTCTAGAGCTAATTAGATCTATCCCCTTATCCTTTGATTGGTATCAGAGGATTATCAATTGCCTAAGATGACTTTAACTTTATTCAGAAGGATTTCTTCCTCTATCTCCTTAGAGACTACCTCATCATTCTCTTTATCAAACATTTCCTATTCAGGAACCTCTACTTGCTCCAAAACATTGTCCAGATTTTACTACTTCCATTACTATTGTATTTACAGTATCCATATCCATATATGGCCGAACTTTGAGGTTCTCCCCCTCACTTGGATCCCTATCTGGGATTGTCTCCCCATACATCTGATCATCAGTAGCAAGAGAGATCCTTGGAGATTTTACAGGTATTGTATCATCCTATTTCTCATAGCTGGAACTTCCTTGTTCTTCAGATTCACTGGAAGAATCTTCTTCCACAACCACTGCCTTCTTCTTTTTATCCTTTTCCTTATCCACTATAGGTGTTTCCTTGGATAGTAATCTATCCCACCTTACCAGTATCCTCATGTCCATTCTCCTCATGTGATTGATCTTAAATCTAATCTTGAGGTTGAGGCTGTCAGGAATGGCATGAACCAAGTAGAGGCTTATAATTCTACCCATATTGGGCTTCTTGATGCTCTCTACAATCTTGTCAAAGACTATTTTGCTCCAATTAGTCCTGACTTTGAATATAATTCTAGTCATCAGCTCAAACATAAATGCAGAGATCCTGTCATGTGCTCCTGTCTTGCATAGCAGCACCTTTCCTACTATCTTAGATAGGAATTTGCCCTGGGTATTCATACCCTTCCTGATCAGGGCGCTTCCAATCTTTATGGTTGGAGCCAATCCACACCACTCCAAAGATTCTGCAGTCTTGGCAGAATCAAGGTAAACGTCCTGAACACTTCTTGGCAAGCCTTTTTGTAGTGATTTTGACCTTTGCTTCATTCAATTTAGACTTAATCTTTTCTGAGTTTGAATCCAGATAAGCATTAGAGAAGAATTCTAAAACTTCATGTTTCTAGATGTTTGACGGTTCTGAAAGCAAAAATTCCAATCCTACTTCAGTTATTAGGGTTATTACACTCGTAATTTCTTCAGCCGCCGAGTCAAATCCATTACAAACAAGTTCATACCCTTCAATGATATTATCATCATTCTTGGGATCCATGAGAGAGGTGAGAAATGGTTGACAAGTGTCAACTGATCTGGGTTATTTGTCTCGACACTCAGGAATCAACAATTCAAGAAAGCGTGGTCGACTTTTACTCTCACACCCTATTTTATAGGCTAATCTTTCCTGAAGACAAAAGGGCGCGCTGTATTTAGACATTTCCAAATTTTTAGGTAAATACCTAGTGTCAACACAGGGAAAAATTGTTTGTCGAGATGTGTCGACACAAGTTGACATAAGGATAATGTCTCTCGACATATACCTTTGTGTCTCGACACCCTTGATGTCTTGACACTTACTTTGGTGTCTCGACACATTGTAGTATGTTGTGTCGACACAATTTCTGGTGTCTCGACTCATTACAGTATACAGTGTCGACACATTTTCTGTTATCTCTACACTTTCTTTGATGTGTCGACACATTCTCTGGTGTCTCGACACAACTTTTGACTTAGTCAAAATTTTGTTTTCTAAACTATAGATACTTGACATTTTTGAACTTTATTCTTGATATTTAGGTAAGTAAACTTGATTACTACCTAATATATTTTATTCTTACTTTTATTAGTTTTATTTATATATATATGCATTTTTATTCGAGATTCAACATGCCAAGTTCAAACTTAAATAAATTAAATTTTGCTTCATCTAGGGGCTTAATGAAAATACTAGCAATTTGCTTATTTGTAGGAACAAATTGTAGTTTGATATCTCCATTTTTTACATGCTCTCTAATAAAGTGATATCAAATTTCAATATTCTTAGTTCTACTATGTGACATAGGATTGTTTGAAATTGAAATGACACTAGTAGAATCACAATATAGTGGAATTTTACTTAGTTTAATGTTGTAATCTTGTAATTAGTGTTGAATCTAAAGCAATTGTGCACTGCAATTTCCAACTAAAATGTACTCAGATTCAGCTGTGGATATTGCTACACTTGTTTGCTTTTTGCTACTCCATGACACCAGCCTTCTTCCATGGAATTGACATGAACCTGATGTGCTTTTCCTATCTTATTTACATCCTGCATAATCTATATCTGAAAAGTCTGTCAGTTCATAATCACTATTCCTGGGATACCATAGGACAAGATTAGGTGTGACCTTTAGATATCTAGATATTCTTTTAACTGTTCTATAGTGAGATTCTTTAGGGCAAGCATGATACCTAGAATAGACACAAGTAGCATACATTATGTCTGTTCTACTGGTTATTAGATAGAGCATTGATCTAACTATGCCCCTATACAAGGTATTATCAACTGGCTTGCCAACACCATCCTTATCTAAAGACATACTGGACCCCATGGAAGTTCTCATGGAAGTGGTTGTTTCCATGACATACTTCTTGATTATCTCCATGATGAACTTAGACTAACAAATAAAAAGTCCATCTATCGTTTGCTTAACTTGGAGACCCAAGAAAAACTTGAGTTCACCCATTCTACTCATCTCAAACTTACCGTGCATAAGTTTGACAAACTTAGTGCAAAGAGACTCATCAGTAGAACCAAATATAATGTCATTTAAATATATTTGTAATAAAATGGTCTTGCCTTTGACTTCCCTTAGAAATAGTGTTTTATCTATTTCCCTCTTGAGAATTTGTTCTCTAGAAGGAATTTAGATAGAGTCTCATACCAAGCCCTTGTGGCTTGTTTTAATTCATAGAGAGCTCTTAATAAAAGATAAATATGATTATTTTTAGTAGAGTCAGCAAAACCTGAGGGTTGTTCAACATAGATCCTTTCATTGAGGTACCATTAAGGAAGGCTGACTTCACATCCATTTGGTAAACTTTAAATCTTTTTTAGGCTACATATGACAGGAAGAGTCTAATAGCCTCCAATTTAGCCACTGGTGCAAAGGTTTGATCAAACTCTATACCTTATTCTTGTCTATATCACTTTGCAACCAGTCTAGCCTTGTTTCTGACTATAACACCATTCTCATCCAATTTGTTCATGTAGATCCACTTAGTTCTTATGATGTTACAGTCAACTGGTCTTAGAACTAGCTTCTAGACTTTACATCTCTTGAACTGGTTCATTTCTTCCTGCATAGAACCTATCCAAAATGGGTCCATATTGGCTTCTTACAATTTATTTTGTTCTGTTTGAGACAGAAAACTTTAGTATATCACAGTATTGTGATGTATTCTTCTTGTGGTCACACCTTGAGCTGAATCTCCAATGATCAATTCACTTGGATGATCCCTTAGATATCTGACAGCTACTGGTAATGTGACCTCTTCTCTTTGAACAGCTTCATCTTATTGTTGAGTTTCTTCTTCTGGTTGTTCCTGTGCAATCTCTTCCTCAACAATATTGACTCCATCTTGTATACCTTGGCTTGCTGGAACTAAGTCCTCTATTGACAACTCCTTTAGCTTCAAGTATTCTCCTATTGTTCTTGATGTACCTGACTTATCATTGTAACACATAGAACTTTCATCAAATACAACATGAACAGACTCCTCCACAACTTGATCCCTCAAGTTATAGACCCTATAGGCCTTAATGTGGTTATTATAACCAACAAATATGCCTTCATAGGAATTCTCAGCAAACTTAGTTATGTATGTTTTCTCATTATTTAAGACAAAACATCTACATCCAAAGATTCTGAAATAGGCCAAGTTTGGTTTTCTACCCTTCATTAGTTTATAAGGAGTCTTATTCAAACTTTTGTTGATTAAAGGTCTATTAAGAACATGACATGCTGTGTTAATAGCTTTAGCCCAGAAATATTTTGGGAGAGAAGAATCTCTCAACATGGTTCTTCTAGCTTTAATGAGAGCTCTGTTCTTTCTCATAATAATCCAATTTTGCTAGGGTGTTCTTGGAGTGGAAAACTCTTGCTGAATCCCAAATTCTTCATAAAACTTTATCATGCATTCAGATTGAAACTCAATTCCATAATCACTTCTAATTCTAACCACAGAACTATTCAATTCATTCTGTATTTGTTTGACAAATGTCTTGAAGACATCAGGAGTTTCCGACTTTTTCCTTAAAAAGACAATCCAAGTAAATCTAGAATAATCATAAATAATCACAAAAGTGTAGACTTTCTTTCCTAGACTATGAACTTGCATAGGACCAAATAAGTCCATATACAAGAGGTATAAACACCTCATAGAGTATTTGGTTTCAATACTTTTGAATGAAGCTTTGGTCTGCTTGCCTTTTTGGCATGCAGAGCAAATGCTCTCCTTAGAGCATTTAATGTTAGGACCATTCCTAACTAGCTCTTTATTTAAAAGCTTTCCTATGGCCTTATAGTTCAAATGAGCTAGTCTCTTGTGTCATTTGACACAGTGTGAGGCTTTCTCATTTGCAACTAGACAATGGGTGAGTCTTACTTTAAAGAAAGAAAATTCAAATAATACACATTCCTACACCTACTGCCTGTCAAGATTACCTCTTAGTCACTTGACTTCTTTTTGAGGCACTCATCCATGTGAAATTAAATGTCATACCCAAGATCACAAAGTTGTCTTATGCTTATAAGGTTGTATTGCAACCCTTCCACATAAGCTACTTTAGTGAAAGTGACTAAGCCTTTGAGATCTTACAATAACCTCATGTAATCCCTTTATCAGCTTCACCAAAGATAACCTTTAGTCCATTTTTCACTGGAATAAATTTCCTCAAGTTGCTCCTTATTCCAGTCATGTGTTTGGAACATCCATTATCCAAGAACCATAAAGGCATATCTTTGGTGCTTGGACATACCTACAAAATAAGAATTTATTTATTCTTAGGAACCCAAATTGTCATGGGTCCTTGGTGCTTATTAGTTGGGGCTCTATTGAGACCACCTGAAAATTTCTTTGCTGGGAACATCTTCTGCCCATGAGACACAATTTGATTGAACCAACATGTTCAGGGCAAAGTGTCCAATTTTTCCATAACACCAGCACTCACATATATTATACCTCCTCTTTGGAGGAATAGAAGGAACTTTATGCTGACATTCCATAGGATAGGAATCAGCAAACTTAGAAGTTGTATTTTTACTGGGAGCATAATAATAGTTTTGCCTCTTAGTCACAACAGTCCTTCTTGGAGCAAGCACATTAGGAATAGCTTTCCTATTCACATATGAGTTTTGTCCAACTATTCTAGACTTTTGGATTTCATTTCCCTTAGTCTGGAACACCGGTTATGGAATGACTAGACCTTTTTGTCCTGTCAGCCTTTTTCTTCTTCTTCTCTTAGGTTTAACATAACAAAGTCCACTTCCAGGTGTTCCTGAGGAGGTATCTATAATGGGGAGCATAATTTTTGGTTTAGAAAACTGCTGAACAATTCTTTTCTCATTTAGGAGTTTGAGTTCTAACTCCTGAATAGTTGCATCCTTTTGTTTTTTTAACATGATTTGATCATCAATGATCTTAGTTAGCTTAGCTAACTTTGAAGTTTGAAGACCAATCTTCTTAGTAGCCATCTCATGATGCTACTTAAGACATTTTTTGAGATGCAATCTCAATGGCTTGTTCTTTAACAAGGTTTTTGCTCTTTACAAGAGCCTCTAGCAGTTTTTCAAATTTAACTATAAGCTTATGTAGTTCAGTCTCAGAGTTGGATTTATGTGACTCATAATTTGAGTTACATGAGTCTGACTCATCCCCAGTCTCATAAATAGAAGTTTTAGAACAAATTAAGTTGTCATAGATAACCTGAGTATCCTGGCAGTCAAGAATTTTTGTATCAAGATCATCAGAGAGTGCCATCAAGTTAACCTCCATATCATCTTTAGAATCACCATAGTGTTATGAAATTGTGGAGTTATTGCCCTTTTATATGGCCTCTCTGATGAATTCCTCTTCATAAGAGAACAGTCCAATGTGTGCATGTTCTTCTTTTGATTGAGTTGAATCAGTATCACTATTAGATAGATTCTTTGGCTTGTTTGCCATCAGACCCTTTTCTGATTTCTTTGTCATTATAGTACTTCTTCTCCTTGAACTTCATATTCTCCTTTCTTTTTACTAGACAATCAGCTATGCCATGTCCAGGCCTGTAACAGCAATAACAAATAATGTCAGTCTTAATTTTTTATTTTGGTTTGTATCATACCTAACCAAATATTTATTTCTTGTTTTTCTTTATTGGAACTTGGCTTAGAAGATTTCTTCTTATTCCATTGCTTCCTTCTTCTCATCATCTTCTTGATTTGCCTGGTGAACATTGCCAATTCTCCATCTGACAATTCTTCCTATGAAGAACTAGTCCTAGTGCTAACTATATCTTCATCCCTTCTTGGTGATGATGGAATTTCTCTTCTAGTCTTCTTTGATGTGTCAGCTTTGAAAACCACAGATCTAGTCTGATTTGAACTTTTGGTAGATTCATCTTCATCTTTTCTAAAATTTAACTGAAGCTCGTGTGACAACCGCTTCCCATACAAGTCTTGAGGTAACATGTTTCTCATATTCCCCATCTCTCTTACTGCACAAATCTTTATGTCTTATTCTTTATTTAGGGATCTTAGAAACTTGTAATTCAGCTCATAGTTTGAAAATTCTCTGCCATTATTCATTAAGTCATTGACTATTCTAAAGAACTTTTCATAACATAGTTCTATAGAATCAGTCTTCCCTTATCTGAATGCCTCATACTGCTTGTTGAGTAGAGACTTTCTGTCATCTATGACTTCTTATGTGCCTTCCATATAGACTATAAGAGTGTTTCACATCTCCTTGGATGTTTTACAATGCACTAAGTTTTGAAAGGTTGAATTATCTATTGCACTGACAATTATATTATGTGCTCTTTTTCCATGGTCGCAAGAACCACCTCATCCTTTTTCATTTCAGATAGTTTCATAGGCGTTTGCGCATTGGCTTCTAAGATAGATACCATCATGGAAATATATGGTCCTTCTTGTACAATGACAAAGAGTCTTGGATCTTACGCCACCATAAACAATCTCACTATTTGCTTCCAAATAGCAAAGTTATCCTTTGTACATATAGGTAGCTTCATCTAATTGAGTTCTTTGTGAGATTCAGAAGCCATTAGATATGATATTTTTCAACCACCCTTAGGATCTTTTTCTGACTGCTAGGTCTTTCTTTGAATAACCTCCCTCTGATACCACTTGAAAGATAATGATATGGGTAGTTAATCACCTAGAGGGGGGTGAATAGGTGTCTTTTAAAATTCTTTGTCACTTATAGCAAATACTTGTACTAATATTATATGTTCAGCTGATATTTGAAAAAGTACAATGCACAAACAATCCACTGATCATAGCATAAGCAATCATAGAACACAGCATAATTAATCCACAGTACACAAAAATTTTATAGTGGTTCTCCTATCTAGGGTACAACCACTTTCCCCCTTCTTCCTCACTAGCAATATGCTAGATAAGGTTATATCTCCTCCTCTTAAACTCAGATCAAAAGATCTTATAGTCTCAGTTTCTGTTAAGAAATCTACACTCAGACCAACATGTCCTACCTCAGAGATTTACCCAATCTCCTACATCAGGTCCCTAAAAAACCCTACCTTAGCCTAAATAACACATGCTTACACCTCAGTGATCCCACACAAATCACCTACCTCAGGTCCCTCAAGAACACTACCTCAACCTTTATAAATTAGGCTTACAACTCAAAAAATTAATCTCCTACCCACTCAGATCTAAAATAGATCTTACAAAATAAAGAGGTAAAATGAGAAAAGTAAACAGCAATTTTTTAATCTGACTTATCTAATAATTCAGATTCTTCAATTCAGCACCAAAGAATTAATTCTTGATAAAAAGACTAGCTGAAAAGATACTTCTCTTAATCTACAATCTTCTTGTTTATGATCGGCTTGATTTCCTTGAAGAATTTGTAGAGAAGATCCACATTATTCCACTGATCAACTTGTTGAAAGGATCATTAGATTTTCTTGAAGTCCTTAGTCTTCTTTCTTCTTCTTGAGGTTGTCATCCTCCACTGACTTTGAAGAAATTTGAATGAGAATTAATTTCTTTAATATTTTATTGTGTTGATTGCTTCATTATATGTAGAAGACCCCTATATTTATAGCCTTTACGGGTTGTTAGCTTCTGATTGATGACATCATCATTACGCCATCATACTTCAAGTTCTCCTTCAAATAGTTTCTGATGAGATATCACGTTACTGTAGATGATGTGATATTTCTGACTTGTCTTGACACTTCTGTGTTGACTCTGCATATCTTCAGAAACATAAGTGTCGAGATGTCCAAAGTGTCTCGACACTATATTACTTAAGTGTTCTTAAAAGGTGTCGTGACGTCATAGAAGTATCGACACAATTTTACTTAGAAGAATTTTTCAGTCTAAACTTGAAGGTGTCGAGACAATTGACTTGTCTCGACAAAATATTATTTGTGTCGACATCTTTAAATCTGCACTATGTCAAGACAGTTTAATTATCTTACACCACTTCCTGCCGGTTGTCGACACTTGCTTTATTCTTCACTGTGTTGAGATAGTTAAATTATATCAAAACTTTACCCTACCCAGTGTCGGTACTTGTTTTAATTCTTCACTGTGTCGAGACAGTTTAATTGTCTCGACACTTCAGCCCACCCGGTGTCGACACTTGTTTTAATTCTTCACTGTGTACAGACAGTTGAATTATCTCGACACTACTATCTGCTAAGTGTCGACACTTTAAGTCTGTGCTTCAGCTCTACATTGTGTCGAGATAGTTGTATTGTCTCGACACAATTATATTAAGGTGTCAAGATATCTGACTTGTCTCGACACTACTGACTTGATCTTCAAAGTGTTGAGATAACTTACTTGTCTTGACACTGCTCTTGCAAAGGTGTCGACATAATTGAAGTTTGTCGACACTTTTGTACTTAGCCATTTTTCTCCATTGCAATTTGCTAGGTGTTGACTGTGCTGACTTCACTCAACACTTTGCTGACCTCACTCGACACTTTTTGCACTTAGGCAATTTTCTTCACTTTCCAGTCAGCTTCCTTGAGTCCACCTGTCAATATGACTTTAACCGTCTGTCCAATCAATATGAAATAGGCAACCTGCATACATGAACTGAAACATACATCAAATATATACTTGTGTATATCATTGAGTTGAAAGAGCTTCTTCTAATCAGGTACGTTGTGTCCGATGTACCCAACAGACCGGTTCCAAGAGGAGGTCCACCAGGTCCAAGAGATACCAGGACATACTTTGATGATGGCCATCACCCTGGGGTTGCGGCAGGTATTTTTTAGGATAGAGCTGAAGAGGGTGTCGCTTCTCTCCTTCGAGGAGCTGATGGAGAGGGTAGTAAGGGAAGTCGACGGGAGGCATCGAACCGCGAGTTTGCAAGGAAGTTGGCCAGGTGTGTAAGACCCCCCCCCCCTCCTGGAACACAAAACATGATACGAGAGGGTTCTTATTCCCAGAATATCTGCCTCGTGGTAGAACTAGCAATCGGGCTAGCCGGCACCACAAGACGCCTATCCTGTCAGCTTTAAATAATATTATACATTGCCAAACCAACCAAAATATAACATAGAAGTCAAATCCACACCAAGCATATAGTCCATAATATAACAAAAGTAGAGAAGCTACAACAAGCTTCTAATATCAAAGTATGTCAACAGTAGTTTGCCCAAAAAGGGCTACATCAAAAACCTCTCACACTCACATCTGTTACTGACGGTAGCGACGGTACTGTCCCCTCAAGCCCTATCGTCCTGGCCTGATTGTTCGGCTATAAAACCTGCTGCTCCACCTACGGGGTTTCCTCCTAAAAAGGAAGACGTAGCAACCGTTAGTCATAAAGACTAAGTGGCTTCACATCCGCTCCCCCGGCGACTCCTCAGCACCAGGCGGAGAAAGGAACAGGGTACAATATATATGAAACATAGGTACAAGCAGGTGGTATATCACTATGTATATAAAGCAGTGTAATAAATTAGCAACAACTTATTCTAGGAATTCTATCATCTACAGCTGCATTAGAGTATAATATTATAACAGAAAGTAACTCAACTTATATGAATGCCCATATAAACATATAGGTTGAGGATCGTTCAGCAGTAAGTAACTCATCGTATAGGAGTGCCCATACAAAGTTATACGATTAGGATCTTGTGTATGTAATGGAGTGTAATGACATGTATGCAATGCATTGACTCACCCAAGATCACGCACATGCAATCGCTATGTCGACACAGACTTGCAATTCCCACTTTTCGAGCAAGTAGCTAACCTCTCAGGCGTCATCCGTCGTGGCCAGACAGTGACAGTAGAGTGGGCATCTCCATTACTAGGCTGATCTCAACACTACCTGGCCTAGGCCTTTATACGCCTCAATGCTAAGAACACAATAGCGGAGCTCACATGAATACTACGGCTCAGTGGGTGTCTCGGGTAGATGTGCACCGAGATCCTAGCCCCGAACTGGCCTAGGGTGTGATACGGAAGGAGCCTCAAAAATGAGCATGAGGACCAAGCCCAACCATTCACTTGGCACGGAAGGAGCCTTAGGACATGAACACCGAGGACCAAGCCCAACCACCCAACTTCTAGCTGTCAACTCCCATCCGTGTGACGATTGGCGAGCCCGTAGACCTGCCACACTATCCTTAACCCGGGATTACGATACCACATGTTGACTCACACCACATGCATTATATCCACATCGTGATATGGAAGGAGCCTCGGAAACAAGCACGAGGACCAAACCCAACCAACCACTTGGCACGGAAAGAGCCTCAGGACATAAACACCGAGGACCAAGCCCAACCGTTCATTTATGATTCTTCCCAACATTACCAACCAGTGCGATCAGATATCCGCACTAACCCTTTTAACAATCCGGTGCCCAAGGCACGTTAGGGGTTTACAACAAACACAGGTGGCGAACCACCACATACAATGGACCATTTTAGACTCCCTTACATGACAAGCCTCAAGACCATGATTTCGTTAATGCTATGGTCACATAACTTTAACATCACTAAGATCATCAGTCTGTATACACATGAGTTAACCATTTATTTAATACCTCACATGTTTATACAACCATCACCGAACAATTACCCAAGCTCTAGTAAATCTTTTTATTAAACGACTAATTACCCTCCGTTCATTAACCCCCACCAAGTCATTTCGTTCTACCACATACCATTTCACCATTTATTTACGTGGTGGGGTCTATCTAGTAATTTCATCATGCGTTGAATTATCACAATTAGTAATATTATGATTCTCCTACCACTTAACGTTGGATTGTTACAAAACCTCTTCCGAGTCCAAACCCAACTTTACACTTACCCAGGAATTTCAGGTGCAGAACACCTACTGGGCAGCAACTTCGACCGGATATTCCCATGGCTACAAGAATCTTGTAAGTGCGTGTAACCCCTCGATGGAAATGTATTTCCATGGGATACAACTTTTATGTTCAGTCTGCGACCCAGATCAGACTGTATCATACATGAAATTGGCTCCAAATCCTGCTGCGTACAGGATATAATTTTTGCATCCTTGGTCTGACAGCCCTCTACTTCGATAAGACATTCCCGTGGCTACAAACTTTACCTGAAGGCGTGTAACCACTCGTTGTAAAGGTAATCCCAAATTCTATGAATTTCGTGTTTAGTTGGAAGCCCAGATCTGAACATATCTTGCTTGAAGATAGCCAAGAAGGTCATTGCGTGTAGAACACAGATTTCTGCACGCATCTTGAGGCGAAATGAATGGCATCGGTTCATCTTCCTCCTCAAGCTGATTCTCCCATATCATAACCAGAAGATACTCCGCCCTTATTCACCCTCTTTAGGCCACTCCTCTTCACAAAACCACCCTCATCATCACTTTGATGGAAGGGGAGGTTGAAGATGACTAACCATTAGAACACAAGTTCTAGCATGGCTCTCCTAGAAACCTTCACCTCACACATCAAGACTCATTTGAGTCGATATCTCGCCTGAGAATAACTATAGATCTAACACCAAGGAAGAGGGGAGGATACTCACCTCATTTCTAGAGGTTCCACCATTTCTGGCCATGGATCTTGTCATTCTCCTCGTTGGCATCCCTTTTTCCTTGGCAGTGGTGGCGATTCCTCACGGAGTTTGGTTGGCTCCAGCAAGTTCTCCTTCCTCCAGAAGTTTCTCCAAAAAATGTAGCTTGGAAGAGGATCAAAAACGGATAGGGTTTCATTTCCCCTTTTTATTCAGAAGTAACATGGGTAGGGACACGGTTGTGTCCTTACCCGTGTTCTGCTCTAGAGAAACGTCCTAAACGGTTTGACTATCGTTTCGTGCTCGTACACGGGTATTGACATGACTGTGTCTGCAACCATGTCCAGCTGACACAGCCATTGTTCTAGCCGTGTCGATACCCGTGTCCTGATCGGGACACATCTCGTAGACCTTGCTTCGACGCACACGGGTAGGGACACGCCCGTGTATCTACCCGTGTCCTTCTCTGGACAAACCACTCAACGTCATGCCACTCAAAGCCATGGCACTCAAAACCATGTCACACATGTAGGGACACGCCCGTGTCTCTACCGGTGTCCTCCTCGGGACAGTCCACTCAATGCCATGCCACTAAAATCCATGGTACTCAAAGCCACGGCACATGAGTAGAGACACGCCCGTGTCTCTACCCGTGTCCTTCTCGGGACAAACCACTCAATGCCATGCCACTCAAAGCCACGGCACACGGGTAGGGACACGCCCATGTCTCTACCCGTGTCCTTCTAGGGACAAACCACTCAACTCCATGCCACTCAAAGCAATGGCACGCAAAGCCACGACACACAGGTAGGGACAGGCCTGTGTCTCTACCCGTGTCCTATACAGGCCCAACATTGTTTTTCCCAACGTGTGCGCGCCTGATCTCCTGCACTCTCTGAGCCCAAATCAGCTCTCCTGAATCAAAAGGGCGCACTAGGGGCCTAGCGTGAATCGAGACGTTACAAATCCTATAAACAAAATAAAAGATTTCGTCCTCGAAATCAAGTTAAGGCTACGGGGATAGAAAAGCATAAAATAGACATGTCATGACATAAAATAAAATATGCTTTTAAAGGTTACCTTGATGGAATAGCTCCGGGTAGCACTTTTGCATCAAGTCTACTGGCTCCCACGTACACTCCTCTTCCCATGATTGGACCACAGCACTTTCACTAGAGGAACACTTTTGCGGCGCAAGGTCCTCGTTTCGCTGTCCACTATCCGCACAGGCTCCAGTCGCACCGACCTATCAGTCGCAACTATTCCGTCAGTGGTTGAGATATATTGTTCGGGCCGCAACAACACATTTCGGATGCCAACGGGCCAATCCTTTCCAATATGATGTAGGGCCCAACATACCTTGGGCTGAGCTTCTTTGCACCACGTACCCGAGATACTCCATGCATCGGCCTGATCTTTAAAAATACCTTGTCGCCCACTTGAAATTCCACCATCTGGTGCTTTGCATCATAGTATATTGCTTGGCGACTTTGAGCCTCAAGCATGCGGTCCCGTATTAGTCTCACAGCCGCATTAGTATCATCTATGCATTTAACTCCCAAAGCCTTTGGATCTTCATCCTGCACCCAAGTAAAGGGTGTTCTACACCTTCTTCCGTAAAGGGCTTCATGGGGCGTTGTCCCGATGCAAGCTTGATTGCTTTTGTTGTATGAGAATTCTACCAAGGGTAGGAGCCTTTCCCACGGCTCTCCTCTATCCAACACACATAACCTCTATAAGTATTCCAATGTCCGGATAGTCCTTTCAGATTGCCCGTCGGTCTGAGGGTGAAACGTTGTGCTGAAGGTAAGGCGCAAACCCAAATATGCATGCACATCCTTCCATTCCCTAGAGGTAAACCGACCATCCCGGTCAAAACAAATGTCTTTGGCACGCCATGATACTGTCCGAATTGTTCCACAAAAAGGCGTACCAAAACATCCACGTGTGCTTCTTTCTTCATAGGTATGAACTGGGCTACCTTCGTCAAGCGATCAGTGATTACCCATATTGAATCATTCCCTGAGCGGGAGCGATGCAAACCGTGGACGATGTCCATGGAGACATCCTCGAACTTCCACTTGGGGATGGGCAATGACTGCAACAATCCACCGGGGCTCCTGCATTCTGCCTTCACTCTTTGACAGGCCTCACAATGCGTAAAAAAATACCTGACGTCTTTCTTCATCCCCGACCAACACATGGTCTTCCGCAAGTCGGCGTACATCTTAGCAATCCTAGGGTGCACAAAATACTTAGAGCTGTGTGCCTCTATCAAGATATCTTCCCGAATTTTACCACCCTTGGTAATGTAAAGCCGGCCACGAAAATGAACAAGGCCATCCTTTAGAGAGTACTCATTTGTTGTCCAATCTTCAATTGACTTTATTATCGGGGCCAGAGCCTCATCACTTTCTTGCTCCGTTCGGATCCGGTCTCAAACGTCGCACACTATGCTCATCGTGGTCAAGTACTCTGTATACCCGTTTGGTTGATCCTTATACACCAAAGTGATCTCCATCTCCTCAAGCATTCGAGCTAACTCCATATGCATCAACCGGGACTCAGGGCTTATTTCCGGTACCTTCCTGCTCAAAGCATCGGCTACGGAATTTACTTTTCCGGGGTGGTATTTCTGGGGGTATTCATAATCGCACAAAAACTCCAACCACCGTCGTTATCTTAGATTCAATTCCTTCTGGGTATGGACGTACTTTAAGTTCTTATGATCCGAGAAGATTTCGCAGTGTACGCCATATAGGTAGTGCCTCCAAATCTTCAAGGCGAACACTACTGCTCCCAGCTTCAAATCATGTACTGGATAGTTGATTTCATGCTTCTTCAGTTGTCTTAAAGCATAGGCGATCACATGCCGGTGCTGCATCAATACCACTCCCATTCCTTGATATGATGGGTCCGTGTAAACTTGAAATCCTTCCTTCCCGGATGGAAGGGCTAAAATGAGTGCGGATGTTAGTCTGTCCTTTAGTTCTTGGAACGCAGCTTCACATTGGGGTGTCCACTCATACGGCACACATTTCTTTTTAGGGAAGTAAGAGGAAGAGCAATCTTTGAGAATCCCTTTACGAACTTGTGGTAGTACCCGGCAAGTCCAAGGAAGCTCCGCACGTCGGCCACTGACTTCAAAGGTGACCACTCCTTTACAGCACGCACTTTCGTCGGATCCACAGCTAGACCAGCCCCACTGATCACATGACCCAATAAGGAAACCTACTTAAGCCAGAATTCACACTAGTTGAACTTGGTGAACAGGGCGTGCTCTTTTAACTTCTTTAGTACTAAGGCAAGATGCCCGACATGTTCTTCCTCTGTCTTGGAGTAGACCAAGATATCGTCGATGAAAATAATTATGAAAACCTTTAGATAGGGCTCGAATACTTTGTTCATCAAGCTCATGAAAGCTGATGGGGCATTTGTGAGCCCAAACGGCATCATTGTGAACTCATACAAGCCGTACCTTGAGCTGAAAGCCGTTTTCTGAATATTATCCTCTTGTATTCTCAATTGATAATACCTCGAGCAAAAATCTAGCTTGGAAAACCAATGCGCTCCCACCAGTTGATCGAACAACTTATCGATCTGAGGTAACGTATAGGTGTTCCGTACCGTCAGTCGGTTGAGCTCCCGATAGTCTATGCATAATCGCAGGGTTCCATCTTTCTTCTTAACGAACAGAACAGGGGCTCCCCAAGGTGATGAGTTACAGCAAACAAACCCTGATTCTACCACCTCTTGCAGCTGAACTCTAAACTCAGCGAGTTCCTTCGGGGCGATTCGGTAAGGAGTCCTGGAGACGGACTTGGAACCCGGTACTAACTTGATTTGAAAATCTACTTCTCTGTGTGGGGGTAATCCTAGCAATTTCTCCGGAAATACTTCGGGGAAATCGCACACCACCCGCAAATCCTTGATATCCAACGCCAACTTCTTCTGCTCGAAATAAATCATGAAAACTTAATCCCCCTTTATGTGTGCTTTTTAAGCCTGGACTGAAGATAACATCATACGGGGCGCGAAGTTAATACCTTGAAAGATGACCTCTGAATCTCCATGTCTCCAAGTGATCCTCTTCTGCGCGCAGTCAATCTTCGCATAGTGCTGATCCAGCCATACCAAGCCCAAAATGAGGTCGAACTCTGGCATTTCCAAGACTGTGGCAGGGGTGTCAAAGAGCTTTCCTTCGAGGAGAACCTCAAACTCGCACTTCGCGGTTGTCGTCATCTCCGATCCGTCTGGAAGGCGCATCCTTCGAGCAATACCAGTGAAGTATTGAACTCCATCTATATCTTTGATGAAGTCTTCAGACACAAAAGAATGTGAGGCACCGGTGTCGAATAACGTATAGGTCAGTTTCCCGCCGACCATTACGGTAACTAAGTGTCAATAATAATTCTTAAGCTAGACGTCTAGTATATCTTAAGCAACTTGAGGGTATTAATGAAAATAAAATGACTAACTGTAATCATACCTGCATTCACCTCTTGAGGGTTCCGCTCTTGAGTCATGTCCAACGCATACATCTGATCCCGAGCGGGCCCGGGGTTTCCTCTTCGTGGTCCTCGTCCTCGACCACGCATGTGCCCCCCTCCCTCGAGGAGCTGCTGGAGGGAAAGAGAGAGGCGCATTTCCAAATAGTTGCGGTCAGTAGCGTCGAATGTGGCCCGGTTGGTTGCATTCGAAGCACACTCGCTCCTACCGCCCACCGGGTTGTTGAAATTGTTGAGGGGGAGGCAATGCTGGCGGTTGAGGAACTGGGCCCGCTCGGGAAACGTCCGCTACCTCTTTAATATCCTCTTCTTCCTCTATTATCAAATCTCCTTCTATTGCAAGGGTCGGCTTCCATCACGCCTTTAGCTGGCCTCTTACCACTTCCCAAGTGGTCTGCTTCAAACCTCTTCTCCATGTCAATAATCTCAGCTAGACTGGAGTCCGCTATAAACAAAAGGGCTTGACTCAGGAGGTCTCTCAAGCCTTTGTAGAATCGTTTTGTGTATCCTCTATCATTAAACTCATAAGAGTCAGCAAATCTATCCAAGTGCTAAAATGCTCGTTGGTATTCTGTCACCGACTTGGACACTTGCTTCAGTTGCAAAAATCTCTCTTCAAGATTATCCCGAGCGGCTGAGGGGATGAAATGCTCTAAAAAGGCTTCAGAGAATTCTATCCAACTGATATCCGTGTACACCCGTCCTTGAAAAGCCCATGAGGGACTTCCACCAACTTTTGGCATGCATCTCAAAGAGTGTCAATACAAGGGTCACCGTCATGTTGTATGGGCACCTTATTCCTGCCAACTGTTCTTGTACAGTGTCGAACAATTCTTCTATACGCACTGTCGACTCCGTTCCAAGGTAAGCAGGAGGGGAGAGAGCTCGGAAAGTGCTTAACTAAGTGGATCCCGGACCCTGCTGTTGTACAAGGGCTTGCTGGGATTTGGACCTGAAGGCGTCCAGTATAGCTGTGAGCGTCTGCCCCAACTCAGATTGTTGGAATTGTGTAGGTACGGACGGGGTGGGGGTGCCCCTCACGGGCTCAACATGTACTGGGATCTACACGTATGGAACAAATTTAAGATTAGGTCGGGTAATCTAAGTTCAAAGATGGACAAATTTAGTGAGAATTACATATGGGCACACCACTGCTTCTGATAAGTCAGTTTGTCACAAACCTGACTAATCGAACGGGGGTAGCACAATTGTTAAATGACTTCTTAAGTTTCAGGATCGTAGCAAGATGATATCATTTGTAAGACCCCCCTCCCGGAACACAAAACATGGCACAAGAGGGGTCTTATGCCTAGAACAGCCGCCTCGCGGTAGCACTAGCACTCGGGCTAGCCTGTACCACAAGATGCCTATCCAACCGTCTATAACCAATATCATACATTGCCAACCAAACCAAAATATAACATAGAAGTCAAATCCACACCAAGCATATAGTCCATTATATAACAATAGTAGAGAAGATAAAACAAGATTCTAATATTAGAGTATGCAAACAGTAGTTTGCCCAAAAAGGGCTACATCAAAAACCTCTCACACTCACATCTATAACTGACGGAAGCGACGGTACCGTCCCCTCAAACCCTTTCGTCCTAGCTTGGCTGTCTGGCTGTATAACCTGCTGCTCAACCTACGGGGTTTCCTCCTAAAAAGGAAGACGTAGCAACTGTTAGTCATAAAGACTAAGTGGCTTCACATCCGCTCCCCTGGCGACTCCTCGGCACCGAGCGGAGAAAGGAACAAGGTACAATATATATGAAACATAGGTACAAGAAGGTGGTATATCACTATATATATAAAGCAGTGTAATAAATGAGCAACAACTTATTCTAGCAATTCAATCATCTACAGAACCATGAGAGTATAATATTATAACAGAAAATAACATAACTTATATGAATGCTCATACAAACATATAAGTTGAGGATCGTTCAGTAGTAAGTAACTCATCGTATAGGAGTTCCCATAAAAACTTATACGATGAGGATCTTGTGTATGCAATGGAGTGTAATGACATGTATGCAATGCAATGACTAACCCATGATCACGCACATGCAATCGCTATGTCGACACAGACTTGCAGTTCCCACTTTTGGAGCAGGTAGCTAACCTCTCAGGCGTCATCCATTGTGGCCAGACGGTGACAGTAGAGCGGGCATGTCCACTACTAGGCTGGTCTCCACACTACCTGGCCTAGGCCTTTATACACCTCAACTCTAAGAACACAACAGCAGAGCTCAGATGCATACTACGGCTCAGCGGGTGTCTCGGGTAGATGTGCACCGAGATCCTAGCCCCGAACTGGCCTAGGGTGTGATAAAGAAAGATCCTCGGAAATGAGCACAAGGACCAAGCCCAACAGTTCACTTGGCATGGAAGGAGCCTCGGGACGTGAACACCGAGGACCAAGCCCAACCGCCCAAGGTCTAGCTCTCAACTCCCATCAGTGTGACGAATGGCGAACACGTATACCTGCCACACTATCCTTAACCCGGGATTATGACACCGGATGTCGACTTACACCACATGCATTATATCCACATCGTGATACAGAAGTAGCCTCGGAAACAAGAACGAGGACCAAGCCCAACCGACCACTTGGCATGAAAGTAGCCTCGGGACAGAACACCGAGGACCAAGCCCAACCATCCATTTATGATTCTTCCCAACATTACCAACCAGTGCGATCAAATATGTTTGAACCCTTAAGTAATTTAAGCTAGGTTCTCTTCTTAGGTTGTGACCCATGTTGTATAGAAGGGTCAAGTTTTATGTGTTTCTAGAGTCTAGGTCATGCCCTTAGAGTCAACAGTTCAAAAGACCAGCCTCCAACACTTCCAAAGACTCAAGACTTAGAGAATTCAAGTTTTTGAAACAGGAGATCTACGTTCGTCGATCTCTGGTTGACGATAGTCGTGCTCAGCTCGACTAACTCAGAGATAAAATTCTTTGAGCTGAGCTCGACGAACTCTATTCTCAGGTCGACTAACACTTCAACTCTCAGCGCCATAATTAACTCAAAGCAAAAGCTTACTCAGCGCCAAAGATCACTCAGTGCCATAATTGACTCAGCGCCATAATTCACTCGCTTACTCAGAGCCAAAGATCACTCAACGCTCTCATACCAATAACTAAACGCTCTCAAACGAATCAACACCAGATGTGCTATTATCTCAACGCCGTCAGTTTGACCAAGTTCTAAGGTCGACTAATTTCACATTCTCAGGTCGACGAACTTAGAGCATAGTATCCGTCAGTTTATGCAGTGAAGTTGTTCGCAGATGACATGTCGACGAAAGCTGATCACAGGTCGACGAAAGCTGATCACAGGTCGACGAAAGCTGATCTCAGGTCGACGAAAGATGTTCTCTGGTCGACGAAAACTGTAAGACATATTGTTATTTATTCTTTCCCTTTCTGTCTCCTTATTTTATATCTATTATAAGACGTTAATTCCCTGGATAATCAATGCACTTATATACTTTGAATCGAGCCATTACTGACAGCATTGATTGCAAATATCCTCTATGGAATTAATTGCTTATATCTCGGGACGGATATAAAATAGAATATATGATAGCATACTTGTTGTTTTCATTTCCCAAATTTTGGATAAGCATTTATTGTAGGTTTTTAAATTCGATCTTGAGGCAGTAATCAATCTGATCATCTCTATGCCAGAAAGAAGTCAATACAGAAACTCTTTGAGATCGACAAGAAGTGGAGTGCATACAGTTCTCAAAAAAAATCAACTGCTATCAAAAGAAGTAGAAAGAACAACAATCACAATTAAGAGTCCTTCTTCACCTTCTTTGTTTTCTGGGATTACAATTGACAATTATATTCAAATCAGTCAAAGTATCTCTGGAGAGTTGATTTTATCGCAGAAGGCCTACTCACCCTTAACAAAGCTTCCACTCCTGAACCATTCAAGATTTTTGGGGGAGCTTTGACAACACCACAGAATCCACATAGTCTTCTCATTTTGACTTGAGAAAAGAAGACTTCCATCAACCTTTTTTCCCACCTCTGTACAGGGTTTTAATTCCCTTCAAAATTATTCTGGTTGCAAGTCTCCTACCAAAAGACTTGGGTTGGTTTTTGAGCACCTGATCAAAAGCTCATTGGTGGCAGTCACCTGATTAAAACCTGTAGTGGATCCTACCTTGGCCGGTATAAGAGTGGATGTACCCAAGTTTAAGGAACCACTATAAAAATTCTTGTGTTGTCTGTGTGGTTGTGATCTTCCTGTGTGCTTGTGCTGTGATATGTTTTGTTGTGTAGCTTAGTTATCTTTTTTTTTCTAGTTCATCTACTGCACTTGTACACTCATACACCTATATCATAGTAACATATTTTATTAAAGACTTCTTATTTCAGCATAAATCAAAAAGATTTTAAAAACTCTATTCACCCCCCCCCCCTCTAGAGTTTGTTAGAGCTTACCCTATCTTTCAATTGGTATCAGAGGAAGGTTAATCACATCATACAGGCTTACACCTGGATTAATCAAGATCCTTAGGATAAACTCTGAATAAGTCTTATTAGTTTCTCTGATTATATTTTATTTTTTGATATCATGGCACAAAACAAGGATTATGCCAGCACCTGACCTCTAATCTGCAATGTGCAAAAGTTTGGGATTTGGAAGGCAAGAATCAAGCTTTATGTAAGACCCCCTTTTTTTTTCTTTTAAAACCCGGGGTCTTAGGCCCAGAGTCGCCGCTTTGCGGTGACACCTTCACGTCCTGAAGGGTCATCACCACAAGGCGCCGATTCTACCATCCAATTCGATCACAGAAAGGTAGCACAATAATTGAAGTAAGAGCAATGCAGTCCACAATAATTAATCACATGTCTATAAACTCCACGAAGGGAGTGTCCATAGAAAACATCAGAGTACAATGATACTAGAAATATAAGGGCTCATGCCCGGTACATCAAGTCCTCACTACAAAATCACTCAATGCGGAAGCAAAACTAAAACTCTACTGAAGGTCAGGACTCACAGTCCCTGCAGTCTGGACTCCAGTGCTAGACTGCCCCATCTCCAAGCGTACCGGTCTTTGGGGGCACTCCTCCATGTTGGGCTCCACGATCCCCTAAATGATGCGGTTCGAAAACCATTAGTCATAAAGACTAAGCCCTATCATCCCCTACCCCATCCCCCATGGCTCCTAAGTACCGAGCAGAGAGGAAGAAAGGGAAGGACATGAAGGTGGAGATTTAATCAAGATACAAATGGCAGCGGAACTAATCTAGTAATTCTATAATAATATGACAGAAACAGAAAGTAAGAAAGGTAACCTTAACTTATGTGCGAAAGCGCATAAGCCAAGGGATCTTCTGCAAGGCTCCCATCGTATAGAGTGTCCCATACCACTTATACATTGGGGTGTCGGTTATCAAACAACAGCATGTATATATATTGAAATTAACCTTCGATTTATAAACTTGCCCACGCAAGCTTATAGACCAAGGGGTCGTTTTGCAGGTCCTAATGTATAAGCGTCCCATACCACTTATACTTTAGGTGTCAGGGTTAAATGAATCGATTATGCTATGATATGCTAGTGGGTATGATGAAACATGCAAGTGTAACTCACACACCCGACTCTGTGCACACATACCTTTAGTTCCCCCTTTCGGAGTCGTTACCTCCCAGGATACCTCCGTAGTGGCAGACGGAAGCGGTGGGTTGGGCCTCGCCCACCTCTAAACCAGTAAAGCACTACCGGTCAGACCTATCGTACGCCTCAATGCTTGGTGCACTAAGCGGACGCCTGCGTACTCTTGCCGGCTGGCGCACCGGACTTCTGTTGGCAAGTGCTAACCACACCTGCCGAGTCAGCGTATTGGCATCGGTGCATCGACCCTCCAATACCGAAGACCCACCACCTTAATTTCCATTCCTTTTTATGCACATGCAAGTTTAATCGTAAACACACAAAAGCCGAGCCGAAGCTCCCCGGACCAAAACATCCGTCTGCAAACCAACCGAGCCGAAGCTCCCCGGACCATCCCGTCCGTCTCATAACCAACCGAGCCGAAGCTCTCATCAATCTTCCTGTGACAACAGAGTTGTGAAAGGTACAGCCCTAGTTACTATGTTACTCTTGTCGGTTTGTTATTACAGTTTACGTTAGCCTAGGACTGCCCCCGGTATTCCCCGTGAAGGGCTCTCAAGGGGCACTAGGAACCAAGACGGCGGCATTACGGCCCGAAGTTCCCTTTCGCAAGGCACTTATTGTTATTGGTTGATCCCCTTTACCCATTCCCTTCTCACATTACGATAGACTATCCTAGGGTGATTTTAAACCTTCCACTCTTCGGGGAAGACAATCTTTCGTCGAACCCGAGCACCTCTTAACTCTAGCTATAACCACTTCTCACCACTCTTCATATCATCCTACTGTGATATCATTCACAATTGTCCACCCAGACAAAATGATTAACTCCAATGACTTTCTCGGATCATGTCCTATTTCAATTAACAAATTTGTTATGTGCAGTCCAACCTAGACTATATGTCGAACCGGTTAGGCAACGATCCCAAACACATCCGAACGCCCTAAATTATTTACTGGAGACTTATCATGATATAAATGACCTAAATCCAGAAAATGGTAATTTTGCTAATTTATTTGGCATTTAATTAATTTGCTCGAAAATCCCAAGGGCTACCAGTTTGAATATGAACTACCCTATGTTCTCATGCAAGATGTCCAGCAAATTTATGATAAATAGTAGGTTATCTCAATAGGTTAAATCCAAAGTATCATAATTTTTCTATCATCAAAAGGGCACTAAAACTATTTTAGCAATAATCTCTATCTTTTGTTATTTATGAATCAAGTACAGAAAATATCCATCCAAAAATTGTAAATTAATTATAATAAGCAGATAAGACATTCAAAATAACATTGGCCAGGTTTCATAATTTTCCAACAAGTATATCATCCATAATTAATTTTTAAACCATAAAACCCCTTTCTAACATCTGTGAATGAAGTACTAGAATTACTTAACTAAAAATCATACAAAAATTCTGGGGCAACTATTCTGACCTAAAACATTTACCTCGAAGATTTCATGAGGTTTTGATGAACAGAAATTTCTAAACTACTAAAACATCATTTAAGGCCATAGCAAGCTTTACAAATGAGGTGCTAGCAATAATCAACATAAAATTCCAGAAAAATTGCTATAAGTTCTACCTGATCCAAAACTCACTCTACCCGAATTTCACAGCTTTTAAGTAAGGTTTAATGACTGGTTTTACCTATTTGATATTTTACCCTAAAACTAAGGCTAGGGTTTTAAGGTATCTACTTGTCTCCAAATTCTCCAAAATTCCAACCAGACGATTCTTATCAAGCTTTTGTCAACTCTAAAGAGTTTCAAGGCAAAACAAGAGCAATTTCCCCCCATGTCCTTCACAACCCTCAAAACCCTTCATTTAGGGTTTGAGCTTGGAAACTAGGGTAAGTCAACCCTAAAATTCACCATTTTTCTCCAAGCAGGTTATAACACCCTTCTAAGTCAGAGGTCAGAAAATCAGCCTCTGTTGAGGTGATTTGACCTTTCCAAACTCTTAGTGCACTTTTTACTAAAAGATGTCTCACTAATGCCTAGTTAAGGGTAGAAGATTTCCTACCCAAGACTCCTCCAATCTAGTTGGAATTTTGTACAGATCTTGGTTTTATAGCCAGGGACCACTCACCAAAATTTGGGAGGGTTTGGAGGTAATTTAACCACTTAAATAAATTTCTCTAACTTAATTAAATTGAAACAAAAACTTTACGCAAAGTATCTCCAAAAATTCCCATTTTTGGTCTGCCTCTAGGCATAGCGAAGGTTAACCCCCTGCCCAAATGTCAGGTCATTTGGACAAGGGATAAAGAGTGGGCATCCATTTTAATTTCTGCCCAACTCTTGGTATAGCCCCCACTAAAACGGGTTCTGCGGTCAAACCGCTTACCCAAACGAGTTGAAATTAATTTTAAATTAAACTAGACTCAAAGGGCTACAACTTTCGTGACTGGTCATTTTTCCTAAAACGGCCTCTAAGTGCCTCATTTTGCAGCCTCAAAATATACTCAGATAATATATATTTCCATTATGTATTATATACATAATTTATATATTATAAAATTGATTTTACTGTTCATCTTCTACATGAACCGAAAACAGAACTTAGAAAACCATTTTTCCTGTAACATTTCCGTGATCCGTCGCTGGCCGTCCGGTCACTTCCCTGGCCAGCCACCACCACCACCACCTCCGTCGAGGCGATGGCTAGCGGCCGGCGGTGGTTTGGCCGCCGGAGGTGGCGGTTTCCGGCGAACTCAAAAATACATTTTCATGGTTTTCCATGAAAACGAGAGATAGGTCCAGCTCCGTTGAGCACGAACTTCCTTTCGAAGAATCCTAAGATCTACCATGAAAGAAGAAGCAGAGGAGGACCTTGTTCGCGGTTTGAAGGCGAGATGAACGACGGGGTGCCATGGCGCGGTGGTGGCGTTGCTGAACTTCTCCTGCAGCAAGGTACAAAGATCTGAGTCCGTTTGGTCAAGAGTGTAACCTTCTCATCTTGCTCTAAGGGGTCTTTTATAAGTCAGTAAGTGGGGAGGTGAAAGGGTAAAGCCTTAATGGTCATGAAGGCTCCTCTTAATAACCTTTCGGTTACAGTGAAGGGATAAGAAACGGTGGAAGATAAAAAGGTATGTCCAGTTGGCGGTTTCCTATTGGACCACATCTCCTTATTTTATTAAGAAATTACAGTAGGAAACGGCCCATAATTACTCTTGGTGTAACTTCCCACACCAGCATTTATTACCACGCGTGTTAGAATAATTTCGGGCCTGAACCGTCGTTTCGGTCAATGTCACGGGCGTGACACATAGGTCACGGGCGTGACAGGCCCGGGTGGCCAATTCTAGGGTCGACGATCGTCGAACTGAGATCGACGGTCGTCGAAGGGTGGTCACGCCCTAGGTCACGGGCGTGACACCTTGGTCACGGGCGTGACATGCCCGAATGGCAAATTCTGAGGTCAACGACCGTCGAACTGAGATCGACGGTCGTCGAAGGGTGGTCACGCCCTAGGTCACGGGCGTGACACCTTGGTCACGGGCATGACAGGGTCATGAGGCAAATTACGCACTCGGCGATCGTCGCGCTGAGATCAACGATCACCGAAGGGGGGTCACGCCCTTGGTCACGGGCGTGACACCTGGGTCACGGGCGTGACATGCCCGAATGGCAAATTCTGAGGTCGACGACCGTCGAACTGAGATCGACGGTTGTCGAAGGGTTGTCACGCCCTAGGTCACGGGCGTGATAGGGCCGGGCTTGAAAATTCTGCGCCCGACGATCGTCTCCCTAAGATCGACGATCGTCGAAGGAGTCACGCCCTAGGTCACGGGCGTGACGGGTCGGTCACGTGCGTGACCAACCCGTGACCCGAAATCTCGGTCGATTTATTTCAATTTTTGGGCTTCCTAGGGTTCTATCACGAGCAACCGACTCCTAGGGGTCTAGCCGGAAATGGGATGTTACAAATCCCAATAAACAAAACAAAAATTTCGTCCCCGAAATTGAGGTTGAGCCTACGGGGATTTCTATCGGAATAAATTAAACTTGTAACATCCCATACGATTTTTTCCTATTGGGTTCAAGCGACTACTTATTTGATAAACGAAGGCAATCTCCCCAATAAACAAAAGATTAGCCCCTACTTTCCCACGCATGCCTAGGTTCTCAATTTTCCTTATCTAATCTTACCGGTTTTGTACAAGAAGGTAATTTATAGTATACCAAGAGGTGGTGAGGTATACCTGACTGAACAACTCCGGGTATTTTTACCTCATCAGGTCCTGCGGTTCCCAGGTGTGCTCCTCCTGACCGTGGTTTCTCCACAGAACCTTGACTAAGGGGATCTTCTTGCGACGCAAGATCCGTACTCCTTTGTCGTCGATCCGGACCGGCTCCAAGTGAACAGATCGGTCTGAAGCTACCGGCCCTTCGGTGGTCAAAATCTGCTGCTCCGGGCGTAGTAGAGCCCTTCTCAGCGAAGAAATGTGGAAGACGTCGTGTAGAGCTGCCATCATTGGTGGCAACTCTAGCCTGTAGGCTAGGGGTCCGATCCGCTCCAGGATCCGGTAAGGGCCCATATACCTAGGGCTGAGCTTCTTCCTCCGACCGCGCACCCGTGAGACTCCGTACATGGGCCGGATCTTCAAGAACACTCGATCCCCTCCCCGAAACTCCACCTGACGATGTCGGGCGTCATAGTATTTAGCCTGTCTGCTCTGCACCTCCAACATCCTATCTCTGATCAGTCTCACCTGAGCCTCGGTGTCTTCAACAAAATCCGGTCCCAACACCTTCGGATCCTCGTCTTGAACCCAAGAAAGCGGGGTCCTACATTTTATTCCATACAAGGCTTCATAAGGCGCCATCCTGATGCTGGACTGGTAGCTATTATTATAGGAGAACTCGACCAACGGTAACAACTTCTCCCACGGCTCCCCTCGGTCCAGTATACACAGTCGTAGTAAATCCTCCAAGGTCTGGTTGGTGCGCTTTGTCTGCCCGTCCGTCTGAGGGTGGAAGGTCGTGCTAAAAGTCAATCGGGTACCCAAATATGCCTGTACTGACCGCCACTCCCTGGATGTAAACCGTCCATCGCGGTCCGACACTATCGTCCGGGGCACGCCATGATATCGGACATACTGCTCCACGAACTTCCGTACCAGCACTCCCACCGAGTCATCTTTCTTGATTGGTATAAAGCGGGCCACCTTCGTCAACCGATCAATAATCACCCAGATCGAGTCGTTCCCCGTCCGAGACCGGGGAAGACCATGTATAAAATCCATAGCTATATCGTCGAACTTCCACTCCGGCACCAGGAGTGGCTGCAACAATCCTGCGGGGTTCCTGCACTCCGCCTTCACCAACTGACACGCCTCGCAATAGGTCACGAAGTACGTAATGTCCTTCTTCATGCCCGGCCAAAACATCATCTTCTTCAGATCAGCAGTCATCTTTGTGTTCCCCGGGTGCACAGAGTACCGGCTGTAATGCGCCTCCGTCATAATATCCTCTCGGATCTGGCCTCCTGCAGGTATATATACTCTGCCTCTGAAATGTAGCAGACCATCTCTTAGGGAATAATCTCCTGTCGAACCCTCCTCCAAGGCTCGGAACATCGGCTCTACCCACGCATCTGTCCTCTGTCCGTCCCGAATGTGATCCCGAATATCGTCTATGGCCACCATCGATGTCAAATACTCCCTATACAGCTCTGGATCATCCTCGGACACTAGGGATATCTGCATATCTCTGAATGACCGGACTAGCTCCATGGACATAACATGGGGCCCAGCTTCGGAAGTGGCAGCTCGCCGGCTCAACGCGTCGGCCACCACGTTTGCCTTCCCTGGATGGTAGTGCATCTCATACTGATAGTCTGCTAAAAACTCCACCCAGCGCCTCTGCCTGATATTCAGCTCCTTCTGAGTGTCCATGTATTTCAGGTTCTTGTGGTCGGAGTAGATGTCGCAGTGGACTCCATAAAGATAATGGCGCCAGACCTTCAGAGCAAAAACGACCGCTCACATCTCAAGGTCGTGCACTGGGTAGTTCTTCTCATGGGTCTTCAACTAGCGGGAGGCATATGCTATGACGTGTCCGTTATGCATCAGCACTGCTCCCATCCCCTTGTATGATGCGTCGGTATACACCTGGAATCCTTCCTTTCCAGATGGAAGGGCCAGAATAGGGGCTTAGATGAGTCGGTCCTTCAGTTCCTGGAAAGCCGCCTGGCACTGCGGGGTCCAAACGAAAGGTGCCTCCTTCTTCGTCAAAGATGTGAGGGGGAGGGCAATCTGAGAGAACCCCTCCACGAACTTCCGGTAGTAACCGGCAAGTCCCAAGAAACTTCGTACATCGGTGGCTGTCTTCAACTGCGGCCAATCTCGAACTGCCTGAATCTTTGCCGGATCCACCGCCAACCCGGCTCTGCTGATAATGTGGCCTAGGAAAGCCACCTCCTTCAACCAAAACTGACACTTGCTGAATTTCGCATAAAAGCGATGCTCCCGCAACCTTTCCAAAGTCAGTGCCAGATGCCGAGTGTGCTCCTCCTCCGTCCTAGAGTAGATCAGGATGTCGTCTATGAATACTATGACGAACACATCCAAGTAGGCCTCGAAAACCCAGTTCATGAGACTCATTAACGCCGACGGAGCATTCGTGAGCCCGAAGGGCATCACGGTGAACTCATACAGGCCATATCTGCTACTGAATGCCGTCTTCGGGATATCCTCCTCCTGGATCCATAGCTGGTAGTATCCTGACCTCAAGTCCAGCTTCGAGAAATAATGGGCTCCCTCTAGCTGGTCGAACAATTCGTCTATCCGTGTGAGTGGGTAGGTATTCCGGACGGTCAGCCTGTTTAGTGCTCGATAATCGATACACAGGCGAAGTGTCCCATCCTTCTTCTTCACGAATAGGACCGGGGCTCCCCATGGCGAGGAACTCGGTCTAACAAATCCTGCCTCAACCAATTCCTGCAACTGAGTCCGAAACTCTGCCAACTCCTTTGGGGCCATCCGATAAGGGGCCCTAGATGCCGGCTTGGCCCCCGGCATAAGCTGTATCTGGAAGTCCTGCTCTCGGTGTGGAGGTAGTCCTGGCAGTTTCTCTGGAAATATGTCAGCGAAATCTCGCACCACCGGAATGTCTGTCACTGACTCCTTAACTTCCGCCATCTCAAAAAGAATCTGATAGACCTCCTCTCCCTGCAGATGGGCCTTAACGGTCTGTACCGAAGATAAGAGTATACGAGAGGCAGGTCTTATACCTTCGATGACAATGAAAGAGTCCCCTTGTCTCACAGTGATCCTCTTTGCCTGGCAGTCAATCTGGGCATGGTTCCAATGCAGCCATACCATACCCAGGATCAAGTCGTAGTCTGTCAGCCTCAAAATTGTCGCTGGAGCCTCGAATGCCTTTCCACCAATTTCTGCCTCCATATTACAGTGATCCGTGGTAAGGAGCTCAGATCCATCCGGTAGTCGCAACCTCCTCCTCGAGCCTGTGAATCGCTCCACGCCTTCCAATCCTTCTACGAACGTCTCTGACACAAAGGAGTGAGTAGCTCCAGTATCGAACAGCGTGCCGGCCGGCTTGCCACTGATGAAGACTATACCTGGGGTGATTAGATGTCTTAGGGTTCTATAGTGAGTTTTACTTTCCTTGCTTATCAATCTAGTGCGATTCAAAGTTCTAACCATTGAAAGGGAAATTCTATGAAAATAAAGAGGCATTGCAGCGTACCTGCTATGACCTGCTCCGGATTCCGAGGCTGCGCAAGGTCCAAGGCATATACCTGCTCCCTTTCCTGTCTACGATCTCCCCCCTGGTATCCACGACCGCGGCCGCGTCCTCGGCCTCCGTAATGCTGAGCTGGTGGGCCGCCCTGTGGTGCTGGAGGTGGTGCCCCCCTCATGGGGCAGTTCCTCCGAATGTGCCCAATCTGATGACACAGGAAGCACTCTGGTGGGGGATACGCCATTCCCCCGGGTCTCGGCATCTCCTGCATCCGAAGAGGTTGAGGGGCCAATATCACCTGTTCCCTCGGCTCCTGCCTCACGTCCTGGCAAGGCTGGTCCTCTGTCCTCCTCTCCTCTGGTAAAGCACCTCACCGCTGGTCATTTCTACCTCTCCGTCCCTAATCCTCTACTGGCCGCTTCCGGCCCCAGGTGGCGTGCCAATCTGCCTCAATCCTTTTTGCCATCTCCAAAATTCGGGAGATGGGCCCGTCAGATACAAACAACAAAGCCTCCCTCAAGTCCTCCCGCAGGCCCTTATAGAACCTCGTGATATACCTTGCTTCGTCCAGCTGGTAGGAATCTGCGTATCGAGCCAGATGGTCGAACTCTCAATGGTACTCCACCACGGTCCGGGTGCCCTGCTTCAGCTGTAAGAACCGCTCCTCCAAATCATCCCTGGCCGACTGCGGAACGAAATGCTCCAGCAGTGCGGCCCTTAACTCCTCCCAGGTAACCTCCGCAACCTCCCTATCGGCAAATGTTGTGTCCAACAGCGTCTTCCACCACCTCTTTGCATGGGACTCCAGGCAAGAGACAACCAGAGCCACCCTCTCCTCCCACGGACACCGTATCCCGGTCAGCATCTCGTACATGATATCCAGCCACTCTTCTGTCCAAACTGCCGACTCTGTCCCCAAGTAGGATGGGGGAGACAGTACCCGGAAGATGCTTAGCCAGTTGGCCCCCGGATTTGGCTGTGGGGCCGGAACCTGCTGAGCCCTGAAGGCCTCCAGGATGGCAGTCAGAGTCTGTCCCATGTCTGACTGAAGGAAAGGAGTGGGGACCGGTGGAGGTGGTGCAACACTCTGAACCTGCTGAACTTCGCCTTGTGGCGTAGGCTGTGCTGGAGGCTGCGTAACAAAAACCCATAATGAAAAAATGTTCAATCTTAAATAAAAGTGGACAATTTATATGTGATCCCCATTTGGGCACACCACTGCTTCCGCTGCTTAGTTTGTCTCCAAACTAAACTCACGCGGGGGTGACCCAGGGTTTGTGGACTGCTACTTTCTTCTGATCGATGTCATCACCACAAAAACTACGTATAGCGAAGCATATACCTGCTCTCTTCCCTGTCTACGGTCCCCCTCCTGCTATCCGGAGCAGGTCATAGCAGGTACGCCGCAAAGCTTCTTTATTTTCATAGAATTTCCCTTTAAGTTGTTAAAACTCAGAACCGCACTAGATAGATTAACAAAGAAAGAAAATTCTTTATAGAACCCTAAGATATCTAATCACCCCAGGTATAGTCTTCATCAGCGGCAAGCCTGCCCGCACGCTGTTCGATACTGGAGCTACTCACTCCTTTGTGTCGGAGACGTTCGTAGAAGGACTGGAAGGCTTGGAGCGATTCACAGGCTCGAGGATGAGGGTGCGACTACCGGATGGATCTGAGCTCCTTACCACGGATCACTGTAATATGGAGGCAGAAATTGGCGGAAAGGCGTTCGAGGCTCCAGCGACGATTTTGAAGCTGACGGACTACGACCTGATCCTGGGCATGGTATGGCTGCACTGGAACCATGCCCAGATTGACTGCCAGGCGAAGAGGATCACCGTGAGACACGGGGACTCTTTCATTGTCATCGAAGGTATAAGACCTGCCTCTCGTATACTCTTATCTTCGGTACAAGCCGTTAAGGCCCATCTGCAGGGAGAGGAGGTCTATCAGGTTCTATTTGAGCTGGCGGAAGTTAAGGAGTCGGTGACAGATATCCCGGTGGTGCGAGATTTCGCTGACATCTTTCCAGAGAAACTGCCAGGACTACCTCCACACTGAGAGCAGGACTTTCAGATACAGCTTGTGCCGGGGGCCAAGCCGGCATCTAGGGCCCCTTATCGGATGGCCCCGAAGAAGTTGGCAGAGTTTCGGACTCAGTTGCAGGAATTGGTTGAGGCAGGATTTGTTAGACCGAGTTCCTCGCCATGGGGAGCCCCGGTCCTATTCATGAAGAAGAAGGATGGGACACTTCGCCTGTGTATCGATTATCGAGCACTAAACAAGCTGACCGTCCGGAATACCTACCCACTCCCACGGATAGACGAATTGTTCGACCAGCTGGAGGGAGCCCACTATTTCTCGAAGCTGGACTTGAGGTCAGGATACTACCAGCTACGGATCTAGGAGGAGGACATCCCGAAGACGGCCTTCAGCAGCAGATATGGCCTGTATGAGTTCACCGTGATTCCCTTCGGGCTCATGAATGCTCCGTCGGCGTTCATGAGTCTCATGAACCGGGTTTTCGAGTCCTACTTGGATGTGTTCGTCATTGTATTCGTAGACGACATCCTGATCTACTCTAGGACGGAGGAGGAGCACACTCGGCATCTGGCACTGACTTTGGAAAGGTTGCGGGAGCATCGCCTTTATGCAAAATTCAGCAAGTGTCAGTTTTGGTTGAAGGAGGTGGCCTTCTTAGTCCACATTATCAGCGGAGCCGGGTTGGCAGTGAATCCGGCAAAGATTCAGGCAGTTCGAGATTGGCCGCAGTTGAATACAGCCACCGATGTACGAAGTTTCTTGGGACTTGTCGGTTACTACCGGAAGTTCGTGGACGGGTTCTCTCAGATTGCCCTCCCCCTCACATCTTTGGCGAAGAAGGAGGCACCTTTCGTTTGGACCCCGCAGTGCCAGGCGGCTTTCCAGGAACTGAAGGACCGACTCATCTCAACCCCTATTCTGGCCCTTCCATCTGGAAAGGAAGGATTCCAGGTGTATACCGACGCATCATACCAGGGGATGGGAGTAGTGCTGATGCAGAACGGACACGTCATAGTATATGCCTCCCTCCAGTTAAAGACCCATGAGAAGAACTACCCAGTGCACGACCTTGAGATGGGAGCGGTCGTTTTTGCTCTGAAGGTCTGGCGCCATTATCTTTATGGAGTCCACTGCGACATCTACTCCGACCACAAGAACCTGAAATACGTGGACACACAGAAGGAGCTGAATATCAGGAAAAGGCGCTGGGTGGAGTTCTTAGCAGATTATCAGTATGAGATGCACTACCATCCAGGGAAGGCAAACGTGGTGGCCGACGCGTTGAGCCGGCGAGCTGCCACTTCCGAAGCTGGGCCCCAGGTTATGTCCGTGGAGCTAGTCCGGTCATTCAGAGATATGCAGATATCCCTAGTGTCCGAGGATGATCCAGAGTTGTATAGGGAGTATCTGACATCGATGGTGGCCATAGACGATATTCAGGATCGCATTCGGGACGTACAGAGGACAGATGCGTGGGAAGAGCCGATGTTCCGAGCCTTGGAGGAGGGTTCGACAGGAGATTTTTCCCTGAGAGATGGATTGCTACATTTCAGAGGCAGAGTATATATACCCGCAGGAGGCCAGATCCGAGAGGATATTATGACAGAGGCGCATTGTAGCCGGTACTCTGTACACCCGGGGATCACAAAGATGACCGCTGATCTGAAGAAGACGATGTTTGTGTCGGGCATGAAGAAGGACATTACGTACTTCGTGACCCATTGCGAGGCGTGTCAGTTGGTGAAGGCAGAGTGCAGGAACCCCGCAGGATTGTTGCAGCCACTCCCGGTGCCGGAGTGGAAGTTTGACGATATAGCTATGGATTTTATACATGGTCTTCCCCGGTCTCGGACGGGGAATGACTCGATCTGGGTGATTGTTGATCGGTTGACGAAGGTGGCCCGCTTTATACCGATCAGGAAGGATGACTCGGTGGGAGTGCTGGTACGGAAGTTCGTGGAGCAGTATATCCGATATCATGGCGTGCCCCAGACGATAGTATCGGACCGCGATGGATGGTTTACATCCAGGGAGTGGCGGTCGGTGCAGGCATACCTGGGCACTCGATTGACTTTTAGCACGGCCTTCCACCCTCAGACGGACGGGCAGACAAAGCGCACCAACAGGACGTTGGAGGATCTACTACGATTGTGTATACTGGACCGAGGGGAGCCGTGGGAGAAGATATTGCCGTTGGTCGAGTTCTCCTATAACAATAGCTACCAGTCTAGCATCAGGATGGCGCCTTATGAAGCCTTGTATGGAAGAAAATGTAGGACCCGCTTTCTTGGGTTCAAGACGAGGATCCGAAGGTGTTGGGATCGGATTTTGTTGAAGACACCGAGCCTCAGGTGAGACTGATCAGAGATAGGATGTTGGAGGCGCAGAGCAGACAGGCTAAATACTATGACGCCCGGCAACGTCAGGTGGAGTTTCGGGTAGGGGATCGAGTGTTCTTGAAGATCCGGCTCGTGCACGGAGTCTCACGGGTGCGCGGTCGGAGGAAGAAGCTCAGCCCTAGGTATATGGGCACTTACCGGATCCTGGAGCGGATCGGACCCCTAGCCTACAGGCTAGAGTTGCCACCAGAGCTGGCAGCTCTGTACGACGTCTTCCATATTTCTTCGCTGAGAAGGGCTCTACTACGCCCGGAGCAGCAGATTTTGACTACCGAAGGGCTGGTAGCTTCAGACCGATCAGTTCACTTGGAGCCGGTCCGGATCGACGACAAAGGAGTACGGATCTTGCGCCGCAAGAAGATCCCCTTAGTGAAGGTTCTGTGGAGAAACCACGGTCAGGAGGAGCACACATGGGAACCGCAAGACCTGATGAGGCAAAAATACCCGGAGTTGTTCAGTCAGGTATATCTCACCACCTCTTGGTATACTATAAATTACCTTCTTGTACAAAACCGGTAAGATTAGATATGGAAATTTGAGAACCTAGGCATGCGCGGGAAAGTAGGGGCTAATCTTTTGTTTATTGGGGAAATTGTCTTCGTTTATCAAACAAGTAGTCTCTTGAACCCAATGGAAAAATCGTATGGGATGTTACAAGTTTAATTTATTTTGATAGAAATCCCCGTAGGCTCAACCTCAATTTCGGGGACAAAATTTTTGTTTTATTTATTGGGATTTGTAACATCCCATTTCCGGCTAGACCCCTAGGAGTCGGTTGGTCGTGACAGAACCCTCGGAAGCCCAAAAACTGAAATAAATCGACCAAGATTTCGGGTCACGGGTTGGTCACACCCGTGACCAACCCGTCACTCCCGTGACCTAGGGCGTGACTCCTTTGACGATCGTCAATCTCAGGGAGACGATCGTCGGGCGCAGAATTTTCAACCCGGCTCTGTCACGCCCGTAACCAAGGTGTCACGCCCGTGACCTAGGGCGTGACCACCCTTCGACGACCGTCGATCTCAGTTCGACGGTCGTCGACCTCAGAATTTGCCACTCGGGCATGTCATGCCCGTGACCCAGGTGTCACGCCCGTGACCAAGGGCGTGACCCCCCCTTCGGTGATCGTTGATCTCAGCGCGACGATCGCCGAGCGCGGAATTTGTCTCATGACCCTGTCACGCCCGTGACCAATGTGTCACGCCCGTGACTTAGGGCGTGACCACCCTTCGATGACCGTCGATCTCAGTTCGACGGTCGTCGACCTCAGAATTTGCCATTCGGGCATGTCACGCCCGTGACCAAGGTGTCACGCCCGTGACCTAGGGCGTGACCACCCTTCGACGACCGTCGATCTCAATTCGACGATCGTCGACCCCAGAATTGGCCACCCGGGCCTGTCACGCCCGTGACCTATGTGTCACGCCCGTGACATTGACCGAAATGACGGTTCAGGCCCGAAATTATTCTAACACGCGTGGTAATAAATACTGGTGTGGGAAGTTACACCAGGAGTAATTATGGGCCGTTTCCTACTGTAATTTCTTAATAAAATAAGGAGATGTGGTCCAATAGGAAACCGCCAACTGGACATACCTTTTTATCTTCCACCGTTTCTTATCCCTTCACCGTAACCGAAATGTTATTAAGAGGAGCCTTCATGACCATTAAGGCTTTACCCTTTCACCTCCCCACTTGCTGACTTATAAAAGCCCACTTGGAGCAAGAGGAGAAGTTTACACGCTCAATCAAACAAATCCAGACGTTTGCTCTTGTTGTAGGAGAAGTTCAGCAATGCCACCACCGCGCCATGGCATCCCGTCGTTCATCTCGCCTCCAAACCGCGAACAAGGTCCTCCTCTGCTTCTTCTTTCATGGTAGATCTTAGGATTCTTAGAAAGGAATTTCGTGCTCAACGGAGCCGGACCTATCTCTCGTTTTCATGGAATACCATGAAAATGTATTTTTGAGTTCGCCGGAAACCGCCACCTCCGGCGGCCAAACCACCGCCGACCGCTAGCCATCGCCTCGACGGAGGTGGTGGTGGTGGTGGCTGGCCAGGGAAGTGACCGGACGGCCGGCGACGGATCACGGAAATGTTACAGGAAAAATGGTTTTCTGAGTTCTGTTTTCGGTTCATGTAGAAGATGAACGGTAAAATCAATTTTATAATATATAAATTATGTATATAATACATAATGGAAAGATATATTATCTGAGTATATTTTGAGGCTGCAAAATGAGGTACTTAGAGGCCGTTTTAGGAAAAATGACCAGTCACGAAAGTTGTATCCCTTTGAGTCTAGTTTAATTTAAAATTGATTTCAACTCGTTTGGATAAGCGGTTTGACCGCAAAACCCGTTTTAGTGGGGGCTGTACAAAGGGTTGGGCAGAAATTAAAATGGATGCCCACTCTTCGTCCCTTGTCCAAATGACCTGACATTTGGGCAGGGGGTTAACCTTTGCTATACCTAGAGGCAGACCAAAAATGGGAATTTTTGGAGATACTTTGCCTAAAGTTTTTGTTTCAATTTAATTAAGTTAGAGAAATTTATTTAAGTGGTCAAATGACCTCCAAACCCTCCCAAATTTTGGTGAGTGGTCCCTAGCTATAAAACCAAGATCTGTACAAAATTCCAACTAGATTGGAGGAGTCTTGGGTAGGAAATCTTCTACCCTTAACTAGGCATTAGCGAGACATCTTTTAGTAAAAAGTGCACTAAGAGTTTGGAAAGGTCAAATCACCTCAACAGAGGCTGATTTTCTGACCTCTGACTTAGAAGGGTGTTATAACCTGCTTGGAGAAAAATGGTGAAGTTTAGGGTTAATTTACCCTAGTTTCCAAGCTCAAACCCTAAATGAAGGGTTTTGAGGATTGTGAAGGATATGGGGGCAATTGCTCTTGTATTGCCTTGAAACTCTTTAGAGTTGACAAAAGCTTGATAAGAATCGTCTGGTTGGAATCTTGGAGAATTTGGAGACAAGTTGATACCTTAAAACCCTAACCTTAGTTTTAGGGTAAAATATCAAATAAGTAAAACCAGTCACTAAACCTTACTTAAAAGATGTGAAATTCGGGTAGAGTAAGTTTTGGATCAGGTAGAACTTATAGCAATTTTTCAGGAATTTTATGTTGATTATTGCTAGCACTTCATTTGTAAAGCTTGCTGGCCTTAAAAGATGTTTTAATTGTTTAGTAATTTCTGCTCATCGAAACCTTATGAAATCTTCGAGGTAAATGTTTTAGGTCAGAATAGTTTCCTCTGAGTTTTTGTATGATTATTAGTTGAGTACTTCTAGAACTTCATTCACAGATGTTAGAAAAGGGTTTTATGGTTTAAAAATTAATTATGGATGATATACTTGTTGGAAAATTATGAAACCTGGCCAATGTTATTTTGAATGTCTTATCTGCTTAGTATAATTAATTTACAATTTTTGGATGGATATTTTCTGTACTTGATTCATAAATAACAAAAGATAGAGATTATTTCTAAAATGGTTTTAGTGCCCTTTTGATGATAGAAAAATTATGATACTTTGGATTTAACCTGTTGAGACAACCTACTATTTATCATTAATTTGTTGGACATCTTGCATGAGAACTTAGGGTAGTTCATGTTCAAACCGGTAGCCCTTGGGATTTTCGAGGAAATTAATTAAATGCCAAATAAATTAGGAAAATTACCATTTTCTGGATTTAGGTCATTTATATCATGATAAGTCTCCAGTAAATAATTTAGGGCGTTTGGATGTGTTTGGGATCGTTGCCTAACCGGTTCGACATATAGTCTAGGTTGGACTGCACATAGCAAATTTGTGAATTGAAATAGGACATGATCCGAGAAAGTCATTGGAGTTAATCATTTTGTCTGGGTGGACAATTGTGAATGATATCACAGTAGGATGATATGAAGAGTGGTGAGAAGTGGTGATAGCTAGAGTTAAGAGGTGCTCGGGTTCGACGAAAGATCGTCTTCTCCGAAGAGTGGAAGGTTTAAAATCACCCTAGGATAGTCTATCGTAATGTGAGAAGGGAATGGGTAAGGGGATCAACCAATAACAATAAGTGCCTTGCGAAAGGGAACTTCGGGCCGTAATGCCGCCGTCTTGGTTCCTAGTGCCCCTTGAGAGCCCTTCACAGGGAATACCGGGGGCAGTCCTGGGCTAACGTAAACTGTAATAACAAACCGACAAGAGTAATATAGTAACTAGGGCTGCACCTTTCACAACTCTGTTGGCACAGGAAGATTGATGGGAGCTTCGGCTCGGTTGGTTAAGAGACGGACAGGATGGTCCGGGGAGCATCAGCTCGGTTGGTTTGGAGACGGACGTTTTGGTCCGGGGAGCTTCAGCTCGGCTTTTGTGTGTTTACGATTAAACTTGCATGTGCATAAAAAGGAATGGAAATTAAGGTGGTGGGTCTTCGGTATTGGAGGGTCGATGCACCGACGCCAATACGCTGACTCGGCAGGTGTGGTTAGCACTTGCCAACAGAAGTCCGATGCGCCAGCCGGCAAGAGTACGCAGGCGTCCGCTTAGTGCACCAAGCATTGAGGCGTACGATAGGTCTGACCGGTAGTGCTTTACTGGTTTAGAGGTGGGCGAGGCCCAACCCACCGCTTTCGTCTGCCACTACGGAGGTATCCTGGGAGGTAACGGCTCCGAAAGGGGGAACTAAAGGTCTGTGTGCACAGAGTCGGGTGTGTGAGTTGCACTTGCATGTTTCATCATACCCACTAGCATGTCATAGCATAATCGATTCATTTAACCCTGACACCTAAAGTATAAGTGGTATGGGACGCTTATACATTAGGACCTGCAAAACGACCCCTTGGTCTATAAGCTTGTGTGGGCATGTTTATAAATCAAAGGTTAATTTCAATATATATACATGCTATTGTTTGATAACCGACACCCCAACGTATAAGTGGTATGGGACACTCTATACGATGGGAGCCTTGCAAAAGATCCCTTGGCTTATGCGCTTTCGCACATAAGTTAAGGTTACCTTTCTTACTTTTTGTTTCTGTCATATTATTATAGAATTACTAGATTAGTTCAGCTGCCATTTGTATCTTGATTAAATCTCCACCTTCATGTCCTTCCCTTTCTTCCTTTCTGCTCGGTACTAAGGAGCCATGGGGGAAGGGGTAGGGGATGATAGGGCTTAGTCTTTATGACTAATGGTTTTCGAACCGCATCATTTAGGGGATCGTGGAGCCCAGCATGGAGGAGCGCCCCCAGAGACCGGTACGCTTGGAGATGGGGCAGTCTAGCACTGGAGTCCAGACTGCAGGGACCGTGAGTCCTGACCTTCAGTAGAGTTTTAGTTTTGCTTCCGCATTGAGTGATTTTGTAGTGAAGACTTGATGTACTGGGCATGAGCCCTTATATTTCTAGTATCATTGTACTCTGATGTATTTTGGGGACACTCCCTTCGTGGAGTTTATATACATGTGATTTATTATTGTGGACTGCATTGCTCTTACTTCAATTATTGTGCTACCTTTCTATGATCGAATTGGCCGACAGAATCGGCGCCTTGTGGTGATGACCCTTCAGAACGTGAAGGTGTCACCGCAAAGCGGCGACTCTGGGCCTAAGACCCCGGGTTTTAAAAGAAAAAAAAGGGGGGTCTTACAAAAACTAAGGTTAGGGTTTTAAGGTTCTACTTGGAGAATTTGGAGAAGGGACGAAGAGTGGTCATTTGGACAAGGGACGAAGAGTGGGCATCCATTTTAATTTCTGCCCAACTCTTGATGATCAGAGTGGCGCAGCGGAAGCGTGGTGGGCCCATAACCCACAGGTCCTAGGATCGAAACCTGGCTCTGATACCACTTGTAAGACCCCCTTTTTTTCTTTTAAAACCCGGGGTCTTAGGCCCAGAGTCGCCGCTTTGCAGTGACACCTTCACGTCCTAAAGGGTCATCACCACAAGGCGCCGATTCTGCTTGCCAATTCGATCACAGAAAGGTAGCACAATAATTGAAGTAAGAGCAATGCAGTCCACAATAATAAATCACATGTATATAAACTCCACGAAGGGAGTGTCCACAGAAAATATCAGAGTACAATGATACTAGAAATATAAGGGCTCATGCCCGGTACATCAAGTCCTCACTACAAAATCACACAACGCGGAAGAAAAACTAAAACTCTACTGAAGGTCAGGACTCACGGTCCCTGCAGTCTGGACTCCAGTGCTAGACTGCCCCATCTCCAAGCGTACCGGCCTCCTGAGCTGCTCCTCCATGCTGGGATCCGCGATCCCCTAATATGATATGGTTCGAAAACCGTTAGTCATAAAGACTAAGCCCTATCATCCCCTACCCCTTCCCCCATGGCTCCTAAGTACCGAGCGGAGAGGAAGAAAGGGAAGGACATGAAGGTGGAGATTTAATCAAGATACAAATGGCAGCGGAACTAATCTAGCAATTCTATACTAATAGGACAGAATCAGAAGGTAAGAAAGGTAACCTTAACTTATGTGCGAAAGCGCATAAGCCAAGGGGTCTTCTGTAAGGCTCCCATCGTATAGAGTGTCCCATACCACTTATACGTTGGGGTGTCGGTTATCAAACAACAACATGTATATATATATTGAAATTAACCTTTGATTTATAAACTTGCCCACACAAGCTTATAGACCAAGGGGTCGTTTTGCAGGTCCTAACGTATAAGCGTCCCATACCACTTATACTTTAGGTGTCAGGGTTAAATGAATCGATTATGCTATGACATGCAAGTGGGTATGATGAAACATTCAAGTGCAACTCACACACCCGACTCTGTGCACATAGACCTTTAGTTCCCCCTTTTGGAGCCATTACCTCCTAGGATACCTCCGTAGTGGCAGACAGAAGCGGTGGGTTGGGCCTCTCCCACCTCTAAACCAGTAAAGCACTACCGGTCAGACCTATCGTATGCCTCAATGCTTGGTGCACTAAGCGGACGCCTGCGTACTCTTGCCGGCTGGCGCACCGAACTTCTGTTGGCAAAGGGCAAACCACACTTTCCGAGTCAGCGTATTGGCGTCGGTGCATCGACCCTCCAATACCGAAGACACACCACCTTAATTTTCATTCCTTATTATGCACATGCAAGTTTAATCGTAAACACACAAAAGCCGACCCGAAGCTCCCCGGACCAAAACGTCCATCTCCAAACCAACCGAGCCGAAGCTCCCCGGACCATCCCGTCCGTCTCTTAACCAACCGAGCCGAAGCTCTCATCAATCCTCTTGTGCCAACAGTGTTGTGAAAGGTGCAGCCCTAGTTACTATGTTACTCTTGTCGGTTTGTTATTACAGTTTACGTTAGCCCAGGACTGCCCCCGGTATTCCCCGTGAAGGGCTCTCAAGGGGCACTAGGAACCAAGACGGCGGCATTACGGACCGAAGTTCCCTTTCGCAAGGCACTTATTGTTATTGGTTGATCCACTTTACCCATTCCCTTCTCACATTACGATAGACTATCCTAGGGTGATTTTAAACCTTCCACTCTTCGGGGAAGACGATATTTCGTCGAACCCGAGCACCTCTTAACTCTAGCTATCACCACTTCTCACCACTCTTCATATCATCCTACTGTGATATCATTCACAATTGTCCACCCAGACAAAATGATTAACTCCAATGACTTTCTCGGATCATGTCCTATTTCAATTCACAAATTTGCTATGTGCAGTCCAACCTAGACTATATGTCGAACCGGTTAGGCAACAATCCCAAACACATCCAAACGCCCTAAATTATTTACTGGAGACTTATCATGATATAAATGACCTAAATCCAGAAAATGGTAATTTTGCTAATTTATTTGGCATTTAATTAATTTCCTCGAAAATCCCAAGAGCTACCAGTTTGAACATGAACTACCCTAAGTTCTCATGCAAGATGTCCATCAAATTTATGATAAATAGTAGGTTATCTCAATAGGTTAAAGCCAAAGTATCAGAATTTTTCTATCATCAAAAGGGCACTAAAACTATTTTAGAAATAATCTCTATCTTTTGTTATTTATGAATCAAGTACAGAAAATATCCATCCAAAAATTGTAAATTAATTATACTAAGCAGATAAGACATTCAATATTACATTGGCCAGGTTTCAAAATTTTCCAACAAGTATATCATCCATAATTAATTTTTAAACCATAAAACCCTTTTTTAACATCTGTGAATAAAGTACTAGAATTACTCAACTAAAAATCATACAAAAATTCAGGGGCAACTATTCTGACCTAAAACATTTACCTCGAAGATTTCATGAGGTTTTGATGAACAGAAATTTCTAAACTATTAAAACATCATTTAAGCCCATAGCAAGCTTTACAAATGAGGTGCTAGCAATAATCAACATAAAATTCCAGAAAAATTGCTATAAGTTCTACCTGATCCAAGACTCACTCTACCCGAATTTCACAGCTTTTAAGTAAGGTTTAATGACTGGTTTTACCTATTTGATATTTTACCCTAAAACTAAGGTTAGGGTTTTAAGGTATCTACTTGTCTCCAAATTCTCCAAGATTCCAACCAGACGATTCTTATCAAGCTTTTGTCAACTCTAAAGAGTTTCAAGGCAATACAAGAGCAATTGCCTCCATGTCCTTCACAACCCTCAAAACCCTTCATTTAGGGTTTGAGCTTGGAAACTAGGGTAAGTCAACCCTAAACTTCACCATTTTTCTCCAAGCAGGTTATAACACCCTTCTAAGTCAGAGGTCAGAAAATCAGCCTCTGTTGAGGTGATTTGACCTTTCCAAACTCTTAGTGCACTTTTTACTAAAAGATGTCTCGCTAATGCCTAGTTAAGGGTAGAAGATTTCCTACACAAGACTCCTCCAATCTAGTTGAAATTTTGTACAGATCTTGGATTTATAGCCAGGGACCACTCACCAAAATTTGGGAGGGTTTGGAGGTCATTTGACCACTTAAATAAATTTCTCTAACTTAATTAAATTGAAACAAAAACTTTAGGCAAAGTATCTCCAAAAATTCCCATTTTTGGCCTGCCTCTAGGTATAGCGAAGGTTAACCCCCTGCCCAAATGTCAGGTCATTTGGACATGGGACGAAGAGTGGGCATCCATTTTAATTTCTGCCCAACTCTTGGTACAGCCCCCACTAAAATGGGTTCTGCGGTCAAACCGCTTACCCAAACGAGTTGAAATAAATTTTATATTAAACTAGACTCAAAGGGCTACAACTTTTGTGACTGGTCATTTTTCCTAAAACGGCCTCTAAGTGCCTCATTTTGCAGCCTCAAAATATACTCAGATAATATATCTTTCCATTACGTATTATATACATAATTTATATATTTTAAAATTGATTTTACTGTTCATCTTCTACATGAACCGAAAACAGAACTCAGAAAACGATTTTTCCTGTAACATTTCTGTGATCCGTCGCCAGCCATCCGGTCACCTCCCTGGCCAGCCATCACCACCACCACCTCCGTCGAGGCGATGGCTAGCGGTCGGCGGTGGTTTGGCCGCCGGAGGTGGCGGTTTCCGGCGAACTCAAAAATACATTTTCATGGTTTTCCATGAAAACGAGAGATAGGTCCGGCTCCGTTGAGCACGAACTTCCTTTCTAAGAATCCTAAGATCTACCATGAAAGAAGAAGCAGAGGAGGACCTTGTTCGCGGTTTGGAGGCGAGATGAACGACGGGATGCCATGGCGCGGTGGTGGCGTTGCTGAACTTCTCCTACAGCAAGGTAGCAAACGATCTGAGATTTGTTTGGTCATTGAGCGTGTAACCTTCTCCTCTTGCTCCAAGTGGGTCTTTTATAAGTCAGCAAGTGGGGAGGTGAAAGGGTAAAGCCTTAATGGTCATGAAGGCTCCTCTTAATAACCGTTCGGTTACAGTGAAGGGATAAGAAACGGTGGAAGATAAAAAGTTATGTCCAGTTGGCGGTTTCCTATTGGACCACATCTCCTTATTTTATTAAGAAATTACAGTAGGAAACGGCCCATAATTACTCCTAATGTCGTTTCGGTAAATATCACGGGCGTGACACATAGGTCGCGGGAGTGACAGGCCCGGGTGGCCAATTCTGGGGTCGACGATCGTCGAACTGAGATCGACGGTCGTCGAAGGGTGGTCACGCCCTAGGTCACGGGCGTGACACCTTGGTCACGGGCGTGACATGCCCGAATGGCAAATTCTGAGGTTGACGACCGTCGAACTGAGATCGACGGTCGTCGAAGGGTGGTCACGCCCTAGGTCACGGGTCTGACACCTTAGTCACGGGCATGACAGGGTCATGAGGCAAATTCCGCGCTCGACGATCGTCGCGCTGAGATCAACGATCACCGAAGGGGGTCACGCCCTTGGTCACAGGCGTGACACCTGGGTCACGGGCGTGACATGCCCGAATGGCAAATTCTGAGGTCGACGACCGTCGAACTGAGATCGACGGTCGTCGAAGGGTGGTCACGCCATAGGTCACGGGCGTGACAGGGCCAGGTTGAAAATTCTGCGCCCGACGATCGTCTCCCTGAGATCGACGATCGTCGAAGGAGTCACGCCCTAGGTCACGGGCGTGACGGGTCGGTCACGGGCGTGACCTACCCGTGACCCGAAATCTCGGTCGATTTATTTCAATTTTTGGGCTTCCTAGGGTTCTGTCACGACCAACTGACTCCTAGGGGTCTAGCCGGAAATGGGATGTTACACTTTATATGAACTCTATTGATGAGGAAGTCTTTAATTCCATCTTGACAGGACCACCAGCTCCAGTGCCCTCTACTTCAACTCCAGTAAATCTCAGTGCAGTGCCTCCTCCAGATCAAGTTGATGCACATAAGAAAGCAAAGATTGTTGTTGCCAGAGCTATGAACATATGTTGATCATTTTCACAAAGCCTAACCTTGATGCGGAAGTCATTCTATGTTTTATCATAACTATGTAGATGGGCATAAGCTAGATTGAATTATCTTTCAGGCAAGTGCACCTATCAATCATAGTATAAGAGAAGCTTACATCTCGTATCGTATTCCACAGGGTCCTTTCAACTACTTGTACTCACTCTCACTCTGTTATCATACCTACATTTAAAATTTTGTTCTAACATAGATTAATCCTAACTATGACTACTTGGATAAAAAATTATATTGGAGAGTTACAAAAATAATTTCAAGCCGAAAGTTAAAGGCGTTCAATGAACATCATCATGTTATGTAATCATGCCATAACAAAACTATCAAATTCATTGTATTGTAAAGGGTTAAACTAATTATCAAATTCTCTCTCGAGCAATTTGAAATTTAAATCTAAGTTAAGTAAATCTTCTCTCGAACAATTTATAATACTCAAATTTGCATTGAATGAAATACCCTATCTACTACATAGATTCATGGAACTTTATCTCTAAAATACCATAATTCCATCATTTCGTATTCTAATTTTCCAAAAAACATATCTCTCGATCATGAATTTTAGATTACAAAGAGAAATAACACATAAATATGAAGATTTAACCATCATCCAAAGAATCCAATTTCTCAATCTAGACATTTGGAATTCATGTAAAAGCAAATAATCATTCATAATAAGGATAATTCTCAATGGTTGCAAACCCATATACGAACAAAATACCATGAAATTGATTAAAACAAGAAGATACATGATTACTAATTTGTTCAAACACATTGTTCATGAAAATTAAAAGATAAATAAAGTTGGATTACCAAGAGAGATACAAGATTAAATGAGATAAATTGAAGAATAAATGCATACGAATATCTCTTTCAAGCCTTCCTTCTCTTGGGTGCTCCACTTTCGTTCTCCAGAAAATCTCCAAATAAAATTGATCCAAAAGTCCAAAATAAAATTTTTCTCCAGGTTTTTATAGTCTCATAACAAACATGGTCGAACACGGGTTCTGACACGGCCGTGTTGCAGGCCGTGTCGGCAGTTCTAAGGCAGTTCCACACGAGCAGACGTGTTTGGTCATGGGCTGTGTTGGATGACACGGGTACTGACACGGCCATATTGGAGAACACAGCCGTGTTGTTCTTCATGTTCTTCGGACACGGGTAAGCCGGATTTAATTCTTCAATTTGTCCCGAGAAGGACACGGTCTGGACACACGGGCGTGTTCAGACCCGTGTGAACAAATAGTTCCAGCTAGGATAGAACACGGGTAGGCACACGAGCGTGTTCCTACCCGTGTTCGACCAATTCTTCTGCTTTGATCAGCCCTCCTGGTCCCGTCAACTCCCCTGTTTGCTCCAAGACTTTTAGTTCCACTGATTAGTCGTACCTGCATTAGAAAAATGACGTAGTAAGTGGGGAGTTCAATACATAAAATAGTAAAAACTCTAACCTGTGCTCTACTATTCATGACAATCCCAATTCTCAACTATTTTGCGCAATTACTTGAGTAAAGAGGTAGAAAACAGTGGACATGATTACAATTATGATAGTCAGAATCTATCATAATTGTACTCATCAAATACCCCCAGACTTGAGTGTTTGCTTGTCCCTAAGCAAACTAATTCAAACAATTGAGTTACCAATACATAATTCTTCTTCCGCACACTGATTGTTTTGAATTCAAATAGATATTTGATTCTGTAATTGTATAGGAAATAGTATAGCAGACTTTTCTAAATATAACTTTATCTTAAAAATTCCTCCAATACATATCTTAACTATTTTTCGCTCTTTCTTAGAATTAGGATTATAGTTATCCATTACTATTGTAAGGAGAAAAGAATAATCTTAATAACATATGCATTAGTCTTTCAAAACTTAAACATACCTCTATTGATAATCATACACTTTCCTTTACACACCCTCTCCATAGCACTAATGAGAATTAGTAAAGTTGGATCCTTAGGACTTGTATGGTGGTGTAACCTTTTTGGCTTAGGATAGGTAATTATAGGTGGGGTAAGCAACTAAATAAAATAACTCGATGGTTTTTTTTTCTTTGCACACCTAGATCACAATTGAGCCCTTGGTATGGTCAATACCTTAACAAACATTGATATTCTACGAGCACCCCCAGACTTTGCACGTATTATACTTCCCATATATTTTTTTCTTTGTTTCTTAACCAAAGATCCATAGTAGGGATCATTCCGAATGGGTGCAAAGTCACACTCACTCAGGCCACATATCACTATGTTTTTGTTTTTAGGGACTTCATAGTAGGGATCATTCCGAATGGGTGCAAGTGTACACGCACTCAGGCCACATATCATTATGAAAATTCATTTCATGACGAACTCAATGATAGGTGCTACTAGGTGAGGATTTGCCTTGGTGATAGGCCACATATCACTATGTTTTTGTTTTTAGGGACTTCATAGTAGGGATCATTCTGAATGGGTGCAAGTGTACACGCACTCAGGCCACATATCACTATGAAAATTCATTTCATGATGAACTCAATGATAGGTGCTACTAGGTGAGGATTTGCCTTGGTGAAATTTGGAGTTGGAATATCACAAAAATATAGGGATAAGGTCCAAATTGGGTGAGCAAGGGTATAATGTTTAAGGTTTTGGGATGTGAACGGCTCAAGCTATCCAAAAGGAGGCCTAAGTCATTTACACCTTTACTAATTAACATGTGCAAAAGGTTTGAGGATCGTTGGTTAGTTCTAGACACCAATAGAGAAAAGTTTTGTTATTTTATTTTGATCTCCTAATACACAATTATCAAAATATTGCATTCATCGACTCACTTTAGTATAGATAAATATATTTTCTAAAATAGAGTGATTATTAGTTAATAATTTAAAGGACAATCTTTTTAAACCATATTATATGGAGAAAAGTAGGCTAATGAATTTCTATACGTAGTTACTAATCAACAAATTTGAACACGAATTCGGTTTAATCAGCGTGCGAAAGTAAATTAGATATTTATATTCCCAATGAGTGAAGTACGGAAAGCTTAAAGAAAAGTAATAGAATGCTGTGATAGAGAAAGAGAGTACTATGATAGAGATAATATCAGTAACTGTAATCATGCACCCCACTGTCAACACCAATACCCCCAGACTTGTGTTGCAATGTCCTCATTGCAAAAAAAATTAAAAACAAATTGAGGTTATTATTGCACCAGGATAGAGAGAACTGATGATCATGAATATAAAGGAGCACAGAACACAATAATGAGCAAAAAAAATACAATACTTCAAGATATACGGTACATGCTAATACAAGATCATGATAATAACAATTAAAAGGATACAACGCTACAAAGCCAAATAGACAGGGATATAAAATCAAAAATACATAGGCGTATCATCCTGGTCAGCCGGATCATCCTGAGTGAGAGATCGATGAGGAGCTGCTCGTGGTGGGCTAGTAATCCCTAAGTGTTGCCGGATCTGATATATGACGTCCTCAGTCCACTGCTGCGTCTCCTCGATACGCTGAAGGCGCGGCGATAGCTGAGTGTCATAGAAGCGCTGGATCTCCTGTGCATATCGAGACTGCCGCGGAGGCTGGGCAGAAGAGGACTCCCCCTGAGTATACGTGGAGCGGGGTGGTGGAATGAGAGGCTCATCGAGGTCTGGATCTACCTCCTCGTCGTCATCGTGGACATGACGTCCACGACTCGCAATGGTGTATGTAATCCCACCCCGGCCTTAACGTGCGGAAACGAGGCGGATGGATCGAAGACTTGCCATGGTGATGGGCATAGTCCTTGCTACCACCATCATCGGGGGAAGAGGCAAGAATATGCCCATATTCCTTGCCAAGCGCGTAATGTAAGGGGCTACACAAATGGACCCGACGCGGGAGTTCTCCGCCTGATGAAGAATGAAGTGAGCAAGCACATAACCTAAGTGGATGGGGTAACAGATTGTCATGCTTTGCAGATAAAGGATGTCCTGTCGGCTAACTACGCCGGAGCTTTCGCCCCGGCCGCTCAGAGTATGGCTAAAGAGATGATGAACGTAATGTACGGCGGGGGAAACCAGCTTTGAGGCCTTAGACCTCTTGGCTTCATAGGGCTCGGTGTCAAAAGAGAGACGGCGCCAAATATCGCCCGCCTGGTCGCGACTGGGGAGACTAAAATTCAGATCGGAGTAGGCGTCACTAAAGAGGAATGCCTCATCGTACACTCCTAAATGTTGTGTAAATTGGATGAGAGATAGCGTGTAGAAGGTGCCTCCTACCCGAAAGGAGATATTCCCCTCAGTTGGTCTTCCATTATCGGTCATGGAGGGTCGAAGGTTTAAATAGAAGGTGGACAAAAACTCGAGGGTGAGTTCGCGGAAACCTAACTCTTCTATTGCAAAAAAACCTTGCCACCCTATTACAGAAATTAATTCCTTAACATTGGCAGTAAGACCGATAGCTTCCAAGACGTCCCAATCGATCATTCGTATGTCCTGAAACTTCTTGGCTTGCAGGCGGTTATAGCGGTTAGTATGCACTGCATCCGTGAAAACTAAGGGCTGAACGACGTCGCATCTTTCAGTAGACAGCGCTTGAAGTTCCGGTCTACGTCGGCGACTGCCTTGGCTACGTGAAGATGACATGATCTGAAAATAAAGGAACAAAATATTCTAAAGCGAATGAAGATGAAAAAAAATCCAATAAATAAGAAGAGATCTTATGGATAAAAACCCAGGAATTATACCGATGATGTAAATAGCGAAACGACGAGGCGATTGCACGAAATTGGGGGAGCTCCGGCTGTACTGGTTGCAGGAATGAAAAGGGGAGAAGATGGAACTGATGGAATGAATTCCAAAAAATTTGCACCTATAAAAAGAAGTCGAACACGGGTGTACACACGGCCGTGTGTGCACCCGTGTTAGGGAATCGACGTGGGCGGGAAACACGGTCTCCAAGGATACGTGTGGTCATTTCGCGGGAACTGCTCATGTCAGTTGGACACGGTCAACAATACGGCCGTGTCCACAACCCGTGTGGTCAATCTGACAGGTGGTTGGATCTGACACGGTCCACAACACGGGTGTGTGTGGACCCGTGTCCTTCTCTGTATGAAATCGCTTTAATTGGCCTTATCGACACGGGTAAGCACATGGTTGGGTTAATAGCCATGTACATTAAAACACGGACACAAACACGATTGTGTGGAGACCCGTGTTATGCTCTAGCGTAACATTGAAATTGCGATGAATGACACGGCAACGCATACGGGCGTGTATTTGCCCGTGTGGTGCTCTGTAAATTTCTGCCTTTCCTGGTTTAAATAGGGTGCACGGCTGGGTGACTGTACGTGTGCTCGACACGGCCAAGCACACGGCCGTGTGCTTGGCCGTGTACTCTTCTTAAATAATGATTTCTCCTAAGTACTTTATTTTATTTTAATTTATTTTTCGGGGTAGAAATTTAAATAAAATTTTCATTAAAATTTTTATAAACTATTTAGACAAGTTACTATTGAATTATATATATAGTTTCTTAGTCTAGATGAAGGCAGGATTCTAGGCGAGCAGAAGCTTGGGGAAGTGCATTATAATAAAGTTTTAACCGGTGCCCGTTGACTTTAAAATCTCCTTTTTCAGGGTGAGTTAGTTCGACGGTGCCATCGGGGAAAACTTTTTTAACTTGGAAGGGTCCGGACCACTTAGACCTAAGCTTCCCTGGGAATAGACGCAGCCTAGAATTAAAAAGGAGAACCTGGTCACCCTCGTTGAATGTTTTGGTTTTTCGGAGGTGACGGTCATGAAATAATTTGGTTCTCTCCTTATAAATTCTAGAGTTCTCATATGCCATATTTCTCCATTCGTCTAGTTCGTTAAGTTGAAGTTTGCGTTTTTCCCCTATAGAATTAGTATCAAAATTTAGAGATCGTATTGCCCAATATGACTTGTGCTCTAATTCTATAGGTAAGTGACAGGATTTACCATAGACTAATCTAAAGGGGGTGGTTCCTATAAGTGTTTTAAATGCGGTCCTATAAGCCCATAAACAATCGTTTAGTTTCCTAGACCATTGTTTTCTATTCCCTTCTATAGATTTTTCTAGGATACGTTTAAGTTCTCTATTGGATACCTCAACTTGACCACTAGTCTGTGGATGATATGGTGTAGCTGTCCTATGTACGACTCCATATTTCTGCAATACCTTATCTAGCTGTAGATTGCAAAAGTGAGAACCCCTATCGCTAATAAGTGTACGTGGTGTGCCAAATCTCGCAAATAGAGATTTCAGGAATTGAATTACTACTCTACTATCATTAGTAGGTAAAGCTTGCACCTCAACCCACTTTGATACGTAATCTACGGCTACCAAGATAAATTTATTCCCGAATGAAACTAGAAATGGACCCATAAAATCTATCCCCCACACATCAAATACTTCACATTCAAGAATAAAGTTTTGCGGCATTTCATGTAATTTAGAAATATTACCTGTTTTCTGACAAGAATCACATGAAAGCACATACCTTTGGGCATCCCTGAATAGAAGGGGCCAATAAAAACCCGAATCAAGAACCTTTTTCGCAGAGCGATTTGCTCCATAGTGACCACCAGTAGGACCTGAATGACACTGCTCCAGGATTTTCCACCCTTCCTCGGCTGATACACACCTTCGGATCACAGAATCTGCACATATCCGAAAAAGAAAAGGGTCCTCCCAAAAGTAATATTTCAAGTCGGAGAAAAATTTCTTTTTCTGCTGATATGAAAAATCTTGTGGGAGGACCTTAGCCACAAGATAGTTTGCATAATCTGCAAACCATGGATAATCATTGTTTACTTTCGAAGATAAGGCAAATAACGATTCCTCAGGGAATGCATCAGAAATTTCAGATTCTTCTAACATTGCTCGTAATGGATTTTCTAAACGTGAAAGATGGTCTGCCGCTAAGTTTTCTGCTCCTCGTTTATCCCTAATTTCCAAATCAAATTCTTGCAATAGAAGAACCCAATGGATTAAACGAGGCTTTGCGTCCGCTTTGGCTAGCAAATATTTAAGTGCAGAGTGATCCGTGTAAACTACTACCTTGGACAATGTTAAATAGGATCTAAATTTATCAAAGGCAAAAACTACTGCTAGAAGTTCTTTTTCAGTAGTAGTATAATTCTCTTGTGCATTATTAAGTGTTTTACTAGCATAAAATATAGGATGAAAATGTTTGTTTCGGCGTTGTCCTAGAACAGCCCCTACCGCAAAACTGCTAGCATCACACATGATTTCAAAAGGCTGAGTAAAATCAGACGCTATCATAATAGGAGAATTAATTAATCTCTCTTTTAAGAACTCAAAAGCATGTAGACACTCTTGATTAAAGAGAAAAGGTGTGCCCTTTTCTAAAAGTCTCGTAAGTGGTTTAGCAATTTTGGAAAAGTCTTTAATGAACCGGCGGTAAAATCCGGCGTGGCCTAAAAAACTTCTCACTGCCTTAACGGATGTGGGTGGTGGTCACTTTTCTATTGTCTCTATCTTCACTCTATCTACTTGAATTGCATGATTGGAGATTTTATGACCAAGTACTAACCCTTCTTGTACCATAAAATGGAACTTCTCCCAGCTAAGTACTAAGTTTGTTTCCTCACACCTCCTCAAAACTTTTTCTAAATTATTCAAACATAAATCAAAGGAATCTCCAAAGACGGAGAAGTCATCCATAAACACTTCCATGATATCTTCAACATACTCATTGAAGATGGCCAACATGCATCGTTGGAAAGTAGCGGGGGCATTACATAGACCGAAAGGCATACGCCTATAGGCAAAGGTGCCGAATGGGCACGTGAACGTTGTTTTCTCTTGGTCTTATGGGGCTATTGGGATTTGGAAATACCCAGAAAGTCCATCTAGAAAACAATAATACGCATGCCCTGACAAGCGTTCTAATATTTGGTCGATAAAGGGTAAAGGGAAGTGGTCCTTCCTAGTGGCATCATTTAGCTTCCTATAGTCTATACAGACACGCCAACCTGTTATTGTTCGCGTTAGAATTAATTCATTTTTATCGTTTGCTACCACAGTTAAACCACCCTTCTTAGGAACGACTTGGACAGGACTAACCCATGAACTATCGGAGATAGGGTATATCATACCAGCATCTAACAATTTAACAATTTCAGCCTTAACTACCTCTTTCATATTAGGATTAAGCCTACGTTGCGGTTGAATAGATGACTTATAGTTTTCTTCCAAAAGGATTTTATGAGTGCAAAAACTAGGATTAATACCATTTATATCAGATATTTGCCAGGCTATTGCACCTTTACATTTTTTCAACACAGTTAATAATTTGGTTTTTTCAATCTCAGAAAGATGAGAAGAAATGATAATTGGGTAAGACGAATTAGTTCCTAAGAATGCATACTCAAGATGATCCGGTAAATTTTTTAATTCAACTACAGGTGGATTCTTAGTATTATTCTTAAGAACTTCATGTTTTCCTTCTGTAAGTAAGTTATATTCAGTATTTCCATTCATCGAAACTGAGCTATCTAGAAAAAATAAATGATCAACAATGTCTTCACTAGTTTCATCTTCTAGAAAGCAATTAGTAATGCAAATTTCAAAAGGGTCTTTATAATAAAAATTAGAATCAATAGAAGTCATTAAATCATCAACACCATGAGAAAAGTAGCAACAATCATCACTATCCAAAGATTGTTTCATAGTATTGCCAATTTGGAAAGTTACTTCATCCTCCCCTACTCTCAAAACTAATTTACCATCAAAAACATCAATAAGAGCTCTAGAAGTGGCTAGAAATAGACGACCAAGTATAAGTGGTACTTCTATATTTTCGTCCATATCTAAAATAACAAAATCGGCAGGAAATATAAATTTGTCTACCTTAACTAATACATCCTCCACTATACCTCTTGGGTACTTAACCGACCTATCTGCCAACTGGATGCTCATCCTAGTCAGGCTAAGTTCCCCTAGGCCTAGTTTCAAATATAATTTATAAGGCCTCAAATTTATACTAGCTCCTAAATCAGCTAAAGCTTTATTAACTTGCAAATCACCGATTAAACATGGAATTGAAAAAGAACCGGGATCCTTAAGTTTTTGTGGTAATTTATTTTGTAAAATAGCAGAGCATTCTTCACTAAGTGTAACTAAAGATAATTCTTCTATTTTCCTTTTATTAAAAATTAAATCCTTCAAAAAAGTTGCATACTTGGGCATTTGAATAATATCAGAAAAAGGTAAATTAACATGCAATTGTTTAATCATAAATAAAAATTTACCATATTGCGCATCCATGCGCTCCTTATTTATCTTTGCTGGATATGGTACGGCTGGTTGATATTCCATTGGTGTCACGTTCGGTGCTTCTCCACTGGACTCCTCTTGAGGTGCATCCTGTGCAAGCCTTGGGTCTTGTAATTCCTTCCCGCTCCACAACTGAATTGCTCTTGCATGCTCCTTTGGATTTATCTCAGTATTTCCTGGAAGTGTCCCTTGTTGTCTCTCTGATACCTTCCTTACCAACTGCCCAATCTGATTCTCCAAATTTCGAATAGAACCCTCTTGATTACGGAAGGCAACATCGGTAGTTTGCATGAACTTTGCAAGGACATCTTCCAATGTTGGTTTCCTTGGCTCCAATTGTTGTTGTTGTTGTCCAAACATGGGTTGTTTGCCTTGGTTGCCTTGCCCTCCCCAAGAGAAATTGGGGTGGTTCCTCCATCCTTGATTGTATGTAAAACTATATGGGTTGTTTGCAGGATTGAAAGGTGGTCTGGGATTATTACCCATGTAGTCTACATGTTCTTGCACTTGAGGTTCACCACTAGGTATTCCAACAAGGGAAGGGTCCCATTGTTGAGGTACCATGGGGGGCGTGGCTAAAGAAAGGTTGTCCATCTTTTGATGGAGCTTCTCCACTTGAATTGCTAAGGCTGTTACGGCATCCACTTCATACATTCCGGTAGGCTTAGTAGACTTTGGCCGCACGGTAGTCCATTGGTAGCTATTCATTGCCATTTCTTCTATCAACTGCTGGGCGGCCTCAGGTGTCTTATTGTTCAAGGTGCCTCCACTAGCCGCATCAATCATCTGTCTGGTGGCTGGATTTAGACCATTGTAGAAGGTCTGAATCTGAAGCCAAGAAGGTAAGGCATGATGGGGGCATCTCCTTAATAATTCTTTGAATCGTTCCCAAGTATCGTACAATGATTCAGCCTCCAATTGAACATACGTAGAGATGTCGTTTGTTAACTTTGCGGTCTTTGCCGGTGGAAAATACTTCATCAAAAACTTCTCAACCATCATGTCCCAAGTAGTAATGGAACCTCGAGGTAACGAATTGAGACACTGCTTTGCCTTATGCCTTAATGAGAATGGGAACAATCTCAATCTAATGGCATCGTTAGAGACACCATTAATCTTGAAAGTATCACATATCTCTAGGAATCCGGCTAAGTGTGTATTGGGGTCCTCGTCTTGTAAGCCATCATATTGAACATATTGTTGCACCATTTGTATCACGCTCGGCTTCAGTTCGAAATAATTGGTTGGAATGGGAGGTCGAACAATGCTTGACCCAGTTCCTTGGAGATTAGGTCTAGCAAAGTCAGACATGGTTTGCTCATTTTGGTTTGCCATGATATCTAAATCCTAAGGATGGTGTTCTCCTTGATTCACTGTTTCTTCTTCTAACAGTTCGTTTACAATATCTGTGGTGTTAATACCCACGTCTCTTTGATTGGTGTTATGAATAAGTCATTCTGGATCAGATTGAAATGGTTCGAGCCTAGAATTTCTTGCCCTGGTCATAGACTAACAGACTACAAAACAGAGATTAAATAATATAATTATACTATAAACTATATTACATATATTTATTAGTAAACAAAAATGGTAGATTAATAGAGTTAAAGCTTTCAAAATATTAAAAAGGATTCCCTGGCAACGACGCCAAAAACTTGTTGATCATTTTCACAAAGCCTAACCTTGATGCGGAGTCATTCTATGTTTTATCATAACTATGTAGATGGGCATAAGCTAGATTGAATTATCTTTCAGGCAAGTGCACCTATCAATCATAGTATAAGAGAAGCTTACATCTCGTATCGTATTCCACAGGGTCCTTTCAACTACTTGTACTCACTCTCACTCTGTTATCATACTTACATTTAAAATTTTGTTCTAACATAGATTAATCCTAACTATGACTACTTGGATAAAAAATTATATTGGAGAGTTACAAAAATAATTTCAAGCCGAAAGTTAAAGGCGTTCAATGAACATCATCATTTTATGTAATCATGCCATAACAAAACTATCAAATTCATTGTATTGTAAAGGGTTAAACTAATTATCAAATTCTCTCTCGAGCAATTTGAAATTTAAATCTAAGTTAAGTAAATCTTCTCTCGAACAATTTACAATACTCAAATTTGCATTGAATGAAATACCCTATCTACTACATAGATTCATGGAACTTTATCTCTAAAATACCATAATTCCATCATTTCGTATTCTAATTTTCCAAGAAACATATCTCTCGATCATGAATTTTAGATTACAAAGAGAAATAACACATAAATATGAAGATTTAACCATCATCCAAAGAATCCAATTTCTCAATCTAGACATTTGGAATTCATGTAAAAGCAAATAATCATTCATAACAAGGATAATTCTCAATGGTTGCAAACCAACCCATATACGAACAAAATACCATGAAATTGATTAAAACAAGAAGATACATGATTACTAATTTGTTCAAACACATTGTTCATGAAAATTAAAAGATAAATAAAGTTGGATTACCAAGAGAGATACAAGATTAAATGAGATAAATTGAAGAATAAATGCATACGAATATCTCTTTCAAGCCTTCCTTCTCTTGGGTGCTCCACTTTCGTTCTCCAGAAAATCTCCAAATAAAATTGATCCAAAAGTCCAGAATAAAATTTTTCTCCAAGTTTTTATAGTCTCATAGCAAACATGGTCGAACACGGGTACTGACACGGCCGTGTTGGAGAACACGGCCGTGTTGTTCTTCATGTTCTTCGGACACAGGTAAGCCGGATTTAATTCTTCAATTTGTCCCGAGAAGGACACGGTCTGGACACACGGGCGTGTTCAGACCCGTGTGAACAAATAGTTCCAGCTAGGATAGAACACGGGTAGGCACACGGGCGTGTTCCTACCCGTGTTCGACCAATTCTTCTGCTTTGATCAGCCCTCCTGGTCCCATCAACTCCCATGTTTGCTCCAAGACTTTTAGTTCCACTGATTAGTCGTCCCTGCATTAGAAAAATGACATAGTAAGTGGGGAGTTCAATACATAAAATAGTTAAAACTCTAACCTATGCTCTACTATTCATGGCAATCCCAATTCTCAACTATTTTACGCAATTACTTGAGTAAAGAGGTAGAAAACAGTGGACATGATTACAATTATGATAGTCAGAATCTATCATAATTGTACTCATCAACATACTGGCCCAAACTATGTCAGATGATATATTTCAGAAAGTTGCTGAATGTACATATGTTAAAGCCATTTGGGATTCCCTCAACCAAATGGTAACAAGCTCTGCTGATGAGAGGAAGGATAGAAGATCCAACCACATATCTCAATATGAGAATTTTAGGAAAGATGAAGCAGAATCTGTGGAAAGAATGTACAACAGGCTAAGCTCCATCATCAGTGAGCTCAGAACATTGGACAAGGAGATTACTCTGACTGAGGTAAATGAAAAGATCCTCATATGCTTCCCTAGCACATGGGACACCAGAATTTGGCCCATCAAAGAAGCCAGAAGAATGGCTAAAATTTCAACAGAATCTTTGCCTTGAAAGCTCAAATGTATGAGCAATTGATCAAGTCAAGAGAAGCTACAGTTGAACCAGAGGCTTCAACACCTACCAGGAAGGAATAGAATTTAGCATTCAAAGCTGTAGAAGAATCTCCCAGCTTGCCAGCCAATGAAGATCTTATGAGTCTCTTTGTTAAGAGATTCTATAAAATGGCAAGGAAGGACTTCAGGAGGAAGTCTTCAAGGAATGAATATAAACCCAGGTATGACAAGACCCCTTCTAAAGAGGTTGTATGTTTTGGGTGTAGGAAACCTGGACACTTCATCTCAGAATGTCCAGAAGTCCAAAAGAAGGACAAAAGGCAAGAGAAGGATTCAAGAAGACATCAGCATAGCAAGGCCTCTTCCAGCAAGTACAAAAAGAAGGAGAAGGGTTTTGTAGCTGAAACCTGGAGTGATACTAAAGCTGAATCATCCTCCTTCAACTCCAGTGAAGATGATGAAGAAGAGAAGAAGGCAAGGGAAGTTTGCCTTATGGTAATAGATGCTGGAAGCAGCAGATCAGATTCAGAAGAGTCAGATGATGAAGAATTCCTCTCTGAAGAGGATCAGGTAATTGCTTCCTATGACTTTCAATCTAAAGAATTTCAATCTGAATTTAAACTCTTGTGTTTAGAACTAATAGGATCTGAAAAAGGAAATCAAACTTCTCAGGGAAAAAATTTTAGAACAAGACAAAATCATTGCTGAAAATGATAAGTTAACTGAAGAATTAAGCTTAGCTAATCAACAAATAGTTTTTCTAAAATCTGAATTAAGTAAGGCTAAGGAACTAGAAGAATCCTTGAATGGTAGAAGTTTATAACGATTAGACATAACTAGCACAGTTAATACAAGATCTAACAATAACAAACTAGGATTAGGAGCCTCATCTAGTGAACCAATCCAAATTAAGAAAAATCAACTATCAAAACCTATTAACTTCATCTCTGAAAATGGTAAGAAAAATACTGAACAGGTAGAGAAGGTTAATAAAGTTCTTAAATAGTTAGAACTTAATAAAACAAATAAGAAAAGAAAAACAAACAACAAACCTATGTTCAGCATATTTCGTCGAATGCAGAACGACGAAATGGGTATGGTTCGTCGACCTCAGAATGACAAACCCTGAACGCAAATTATAAAGTAAACAATTCATCGAACTAGGATCGACGAAATCAGTATGGTTCGTCGATAAGAGATTGACATTTCTGGGGATCTTAGAATGGATACCTCCATTCTTCGAGCAGAGATCGAAGAACTCAACCCAGATCGTCGAGCTCAGATCGACGAACACACTCAAATTTGTCAAACTCAGTTCATAACCAGAGTAACCTAAAAACTAATAAATCCTTTAATCCCTTTAGTCAGTGGATCATACCTCCTAGAAGGTATCATCCTTTAGGTTATAAGGATCGACCAGAATGTTCATTTATTTCAAGTTTCAGTTATGTTAAACAAGAAGGACCCAAGGTAACCTGGGTCAAAAACTACTATTCTTCTTCTTAGCAGGTAGAAGACAACCCTGTCACTCAAAACAGATGGTACTTGGACAGTGGTTGCTCTAAACATATTACAGGTTAGAAGAAATGCCTAACCAAATATAAAGCCAAGACTGGAACTAAAGTAATCTTTGGGGACTCAGGCTTTGGACTGATAGAAGGCTATGGAGATTTCAACTATGGAGCTATCACATTCAAGAAGGTAACCTATGTAAATGGTCTTAAGCATAATCTGATATTAGTAAGACAACTATGTGATACAGGTTATCAAGTAAGCTTCACTAACTCTTTATGTCTTATTTCTTTAAACAACACAACTGTTTTAACAGGAATTAGACAAGGCAACATTTACTTAGTAAATTTTGAATCAGCTAAATCTGAAATTTGTTTATTCAATTCTGTTAGCATTCAAACTAGCTTATGGAACAAAAGACTAGGACTTGTAAACCATAAGAATATAGCTAGGTTATTTAAGGACAATCTTGTTAGAGGTTTACCTTCTAGCCCCTACAAGAAGGAAGGCCTCTGTAGGGCTTGTCAATTAGGCAAGCAAACTAAATCTAGCTTCAAATTCATTAATAAGAGTGATTCACCTAGAATCTTATACTTGCTCAATATGGACCTTTTTGGCCCTATTGCAGTACAAAGACTAGGAGGAAAGTCTTATACATTAGTTATTGTAGATGACTTCTCCAGGTTCACATTGGTCTTCTTTTTGAGAACTAAGTCATATACTTTAAAGGTTCTCACAGATTTTCTCAAGAACATACAGATTGAGTACTCTACTCAAGTTGCATTGATCAGAAGTGATCATGACACTGAGTTTGAATCTCTTCTTATTCTAGAGTTCTGTGAGAAGGAAGGTATCAGACATTGTTTCTCAGCTCCTAGAAGTCCTCAACAAAATGGGGTATTTGAAAGGAAGAATAGGACACTCATTGAAGCTGCAGGTACATTGCTTGCAGATGCTTACATGTCTCTTTCATATTGGGCAGAGGCAGTAAAAATAGCAAATTATGTCTTGAATAGAAGCCTAATACATAAACTAAAGCTTAAGACTCCATATGAACTACTCAAAGGGAAGAAACCTATAATAACCTATTTTAAAGTATTTGGATGTATATGCTATATTCACAATAATGACAAGAAACATCTTAGAAAGTTTGAAGCTAAGCCTACAATGGGAATTTTTTTAGGATATTCCCAAGTAAGTAAGAAATATAGGGTGTTTAATAAATCAACATTAAAAATTGAGGAATTTATGCATGTGACATTTGATGAATCTAATATGTTTTACAAGGAGAGAGACATCTCTACCAACAATAATCTGCAGGTACCAAATTTATGTGAGAGCTTGGATGATCTAAACATTACCTCAAAGGTTGAATCACATCTCTCTCCACAATTTATATCAGAAGCTGAAAGTGAAGAAGAGACACTGGAAGCAGTTCAATTTCCTCCAACAATTAATACAATTCCACAAGATGAATTAAATCAAATAATTGATGCTGAACCAACTCCACCTAATGATCTTGTCACACTTAGGTATCGCCCTAGATCCCAAGTGATTGGAGACATATCAGTGGGAGTGCAGACAAGGCATCAACTCAACCCTGATGTGATGCTTTCCTGCTTTCTCTCTCAAATTGAGCCTCAATCCATAGCTGATGCAAAGTAAGATCCAAACTGGATCACAGCAATGCAAGAGGAACTCAACCAGTTTGAGAGGTGTAAAGTTTGGGACTTAGTCCCAAGGCCTAGGGGCTATCCAGTAATTGGGACTAAGTGGGTATTCAGAAACAAAATTGATGCCCAAGGTGTGATAGTGAGGAACAAGGCAAGGCTTGTTGCTCAGGGATACAAGCAAGAGGAAGGGATTGATTATGATGAAACATTTGTTCCAGTTGCCAGACTTAAAGCTATAAGGATTTTCTTTGCTTATGCAGCTTTCAAAAAGTTTAAAGTCTACCAGATGGATGTGAAAAGTGCATTCTTAAATGGAGAACTCAAAGAAGAGGTGTATGTTGAACAACCTCCATGTTTTATCTCTCCATCTCATCCATCTTATATTTTTAAATTGCATAAGGCTCTCTATGGTTTAAAGCAATCTCCAAGAGCTTGGTATGAGACCTTAGACAGCTTTCTTTTAGAGCATAGTTTTTCAAGAGGGATGGTAGATAGGACCCTTTTTACAAAGTTGCATCATGATAAAATTCTCTTAGTACAAATATATGTGGATGACATAATTTTTGGTTCTACTGATCCCAATCTGTGCAAAACATTTTCTGATTTAATGCACTCAAGGTTTGAGATGAGTAGCACGGGTGAGTTATCATATTTCCTTGGTCTCCAAGTGAAACAAACCCCTAATGGGATCTTCATCTCTCAGTCTAAATATGCTAAAGAGCTTATTAAGGAGTTTGGGATGAATGATGCCTCAGCCATGAAAACTCCCATGGCTGTCAATACTGTTATAGATGCTGATGAATCTAGAAAACCAGTTGATCAGACCGGGTATAGGGCCATTATTGGATCCCTACTGTATTTAACAGCAAGCAGACCAGATATTATGTTTGTCACATGCCTTTGTGCTAGGTTCCAGGTGAATCCTCAATAATCTCACCTTATTTTCTTAAAAAAGATTTTAAGATATATAAAAGGTTGTCCAGATCTAGGTCTCTGGTATTTAACAAAATCAGCATTTGTGTTAACTGGATTTTCTGATGCTGATTATGCTGGATGCGGAGTAGACAGGAAAAGCACCTCTGGAACTTGTCAGTTCCTTGGTGACAGACTTGTATCTTGGTTCTGTAGAAAGCAAACATCTGTTTCAACATCCACTGCTGAAGCTGAATATATGGCAGCAAGCAGTTGCTGTTCACATATCTTGTGGATATAAAACAAGCTATTGGATTATGGTGTCAACTTAAATAATTCAACTATCCTATGTGATAATACAAGTGCTATTTCAATTGCACAAAATCCAGTATTTCATTCTAGAACCAAACATATAGACATTAGACATCACTTCATTAGAGATTGTGTTGACAAACCAATGATTAAACTTGAATTTCTCTCTACTGATTTGCAAAGAGCAGATATATTCAGTAGCAGAACCAGCTGAACAAGACATGGACACAACAGTAGAAGAAGAAACAATAGCAGAACAAACAGCAGTTGTACCAGCAGACGGAACAGAAGCTGCTATGGAATCAGATGGCTTAAATTCTCTTGAATCAGACATGGAGACAATTGTTTATTGTACAGATATCATAGTGTCAAATACTCAAAGAGGTTATTCTGCCAGAAATTTTGCCTGGAAGGGACTATATTATCAATCCCAAAGCAAATCTAGCAGCTTTGCTAAAAATATTTGGATCCTATATTTCTTTTACCTTTCCCATTCTATCATCAAGAGCAATAGTGTGCTACACTTCTCCTGTCAGCTCAGAGGTGTTAGACATTGTAAAGAAAAATTTGACAGCTACTCCAGAAATATTGTCTGCTCAGAGATCTAGCATCCTATATCATGGATGATAGCCCTCTCCCAAATCTGGATGACATTATGGCTCAAGATATTGCCATAGAAACTAAAGCAGCTCAAGCGGAAATTGTCCTCACTCTAGTCAGTAAAGAAATCCCCAAGGATATAATAAGCCAGATTGATGATATGTATGACAATCGCCAATCTTCTGATGATGATGATGATGATGACTCTGATGAGGATCCAAAGAGGAAGAAAATTTACAAGAAAAGAAAAGCTCCTCCTCCTCCTGTTCCAAAACTCAACCCAAAAAATGACACTCCTTACTATATTCTGCACAATATAACTCCATATAAGGGTATGCCAGCATTGATGTGGCTATCCAAAAATGAACATAAGGCAAGGAAGAAAAGAAGCAGATACTCTCCTCCCCGACCTAATAGATACAGAAAGGATCCTCCTCCTCCTCCTCCAGCTACAGGTGCTTCAGGAACCACCTCTCAAAGCTCAGATGCTCTTCCCAAGCCTACATTCACCAAAACCTATCAGAGATAAGGAAGACCTTCTCAATCTTCTTGAGAAAGTCAGCACTAACACAGACATCAGCTTTCCTATTAAAGTTCATCCAGTGATAAGCAATTTGCCCCTAAGCCAAAATTATCTCCTCCTTCATCTCCTGGCAAATCAAATAGCCCTGAAAGACCTCTAATTCCAGCCTATGATCCTGAGACTAGCCCAACTACCAAAATGGCTAGATTCCAAGAATCTGTGGCTCTCTCTCAGATAAGGCAATCCAAAGAAAAGGGTCAGGATCCTTCTCAATTTTCAACAATGTAAAGCTACAGGAAAAAGGAATTTGAAAGATATCAAGTTGGAAAGTTGTTTGATGCTGAAAAATACATGCATCTACATCCTGAAGCTGTTGTTCCTAGAACTACTTCTCAAAAGACACTTGGTGATGTAGATATGACTATGATAGTGAAGCAAGCACAAGATCCTAATAGAGTAAATATATTTGCTAAATCTTCTGATTCTCCCAAGGATATTTAGATAATTTATTTTTAGTCTCTATTTTTATTGTGAACAATTTGGGTGCAAAGCTTTATAAAGGTACTGATAGCTTATTTACTCTATCAGCTATCTCAGTTTTATGCTACGTCTACTTCATTTTGTCTTGTAGTTTTTTTTCTCTGTTTCTATTTGGAGTAACCTCACCCAAATAGGGGGAGATTGTTGGAACCCCTAAGTAATTTGGGCTAGGTTCTCTTCTTAGGTTGTGACCCATGTTGTATAGAAGGGTCAAGTTTTATGTATTTCTAGAGTCTAGGTCATGTCCTTAGAGTCAATAGTACAAAGGACCAGCCTCCAATACTGCCAAAGACTCAAGACTTAGAGAATTCAAGTTTTAGAAACAGGAGATCTACGTTCGTCGATCTCCAAATGACGATAGTCGTGCTCAGCTTGACTAACTCAGAGATAAAATTCTCTGAGCTGAGCTCGACGAACTCTATTCTCAGGTCGACTAACACTTCAACTCTGAGCGCCATAATTCACTCAAAGCCAAAGCTTACTCAGTGCCAAAGATCACTCAGCACCATAATTGACTCAGCGCCATAATTCACTCAAAGCCAAAGCTTACCCAGAGCCAAAGATCACTCAACGCTCTCAACGCTATCAATGCCTCAACACTCTCAAACGACTCAACACCAGATGTGTTATTATCTCAACGTCGTCAGTTTGACCAAGTTCTAAGGTCGACTAATTTCACATTCTCAGGTCGACGAACTTAGAGCACAGTATCTGTCAGTTTATCCAGTGTAGTTGTTCGCAGATCACAGGTCGATGAAAGCTGATCACAGGTCGATGAAAGCTGATCTCAGGTCGACGAAAGATGTTATTTGGTCGACGAAAACTGTAAGACATATTGTTATTTATTCTTTCCCTTTCTGTCTCCTTATTTTATATCTATTATAAGCCATTAATTCCCTGGATAATCAATGCACTTATATCCTTTCAATCTAGCCATTACTGGCAGCATTGATTTCAAATATCCTCCATGGAATTAATTACTTATATATCGGGACAGACATAGAATAGAATATATGACAGCATACTTGCCATTTTCATTTCCCAGATTTTGGCTAAGTATTTATTGTAGGTTTTTGAATTCAACCTTGAGGCAGTTATCAATCTGATCATCTCTCTGCCAGAAAAAAGTCAATATAGAAACTCTTTGAGATCGACAAGAAGTGCAGTGCATACAGTTCTAAAAAAAAATCAACTGCTCTCAAAAGAAGAAGAAGGAACAACAATCACAATCAAGAGTCCTTTTTCACCTTCTTTGTTTTCAGGGATTACAAGTGACAAGTATATTCAAATCAGTCAAAGGATCTCTAGAGAGTTGATTATATCACAGAAGGCCTACTCACCCTTAGAAAATCTTCCACTCCTGAACCATTCAAGATTTCAGGGGGAGCTTTGACAACACCATAAAATCCACATAGTCTTCTCATTTTGACTTGAGAAAAGAAGACTTCCATCTACCTCTTTTCCCCACCTCTGTACAGGGTTTTAATTCCCTTCAAAATTATTCTGGTTGCAAGTCTCCTTCCAAAAGACTTGGGTTGGTTTTTGAGCACCTGATCAAAAGCTCATTGGTGGCAGTCACCTAATCAAAACATGTAGTGGATTCCTACCTAGGGTGGTAGAAGAGTGGTTGTACCCAAGTTTGGGGAACCACTATAAAAATTCTTGTGTTGTCTGTGTGGCTGTGATCTTCCTGTGTGCTTGTGCTGTGATATGTTTTGTTGTGTAGCTTAGTTATCTTTTTTTTTCTAGTTCATCTGTTGCACTTGTACACTCATACACCTATATCATAGTAATATATTTTATTAAAGACTTCTTATTTTAGCATAAATCAAAAAAATTTTAAAAACTCTATTCACCCCCCCCCCCTCTAGAGTTTGTCAGAGCTTACCCTATCTTTCAAAATATTTGCACTATCCCTTTTTTCAATCCGGTGCCCAAGGCACCTCAGTGGCTTACAACAAACACATGTGGCGAGCCACCACATACAATGGACCATTTTAGACTCCCTTACATGACAAGCCTCAAGACCATGATTTTGTCAATATTATGATCACATAACTTTAACATCACCAAGATCAACCATTTATATACACATGAGTTAACCATCTATTTAACACCTCACATGTTCATACAACCATCACCGAACAATTACCTAAGCTATAGTAAATCTTATTATTAAACGACTAATTACACTTCGTTCATTACCCCCCACCAAGTCGTTTTCGTTCAATCACATACCATTTCACCATTTGTTTGTGTGGGTTCAATCCAGTAATTTCATCATACGTTGAATTATCATAATTAGGCATATTATGACTTGACTACCACTTAACGTCGGATTGTTACAAAACCTCTTCCGAGTCCAAACCCAACTTTATACTTACCCAGGAATTTCAGGTGCAGAACACCTGCTGGGCAGCAACTTTGACAAGAGATTCCTGCGGCTATAGGAATCCCGTGAGTGAGTGTAACCCCTCGATGGAATGGTCTTTCCATGGGTTACAACTTTAATGTTTAGTCTGCAATCCAGATCAGAGTGTATCATACAAGAAATTGGCTCCAAAGCCTGCTGCGTAGAGGATACAATTTCTGCACGCTTGGTCTGATAGACCTCTACTTCGATCAGACATTCCTGTGGCTATAGACATCACCTGAAGGCATGTAACCACTCGTTGGAAAGGTAATCCCAAGGGCTACGACTTTTGTGTTTAGTCGGAAGCTCAAATCTTACCATATCTTGCCTGAAGATAGCCAAGAAGGTCGTTGCGTGCAGAACATAGATTTCTGCACGCATCTTGAGGCGAAATGAATGGCATCGGTTCATCTTCCTCCTCTAGCTGATTCTCTCATATCATAACCAAAAGATCCTCCACCCTTATTCACCCTCTTAAGACCACTCCTCTTCACGAAACCACCCCCATCATCACTTTAAAAGAAGGGGAGGTTGAAGATGACTAACCATTAGAACACAAGTTCTAGCATGGCCCTCCTAGAAACCTTCACCTCACACATCAAGACTCATTTGAGTCGATATCTCTCCTAAGAATAACTATGGATCTAGCACCAAGGGAGAGGGGAGGAAGCTCACCTCATTTCCAGCGGTTCCACCATTTCCGGCAATGGATCTTGTCATTCTCCTCGTCGGCATCCCTTTTTCCTTGGCATCGGTGGCGATTCCTCACGGAGTTTGGTTGGCTCCAGCAAGTTCTCCTTCCTCCAGAAGTATCTCCAAAAAATGTAGCTTGGAAGAGGATGAAAAATGGCTAGGGTTTCATTTCACCTTTTTATTCAGAAGTGACACGGGTGGGACACGGCTGTGTCCTTACCTGTGTTCTGCTCTAGAGAAACGTCATCAACGGTATGACTGCTATTTCGTGCTCATACACGGGTACTGACTCGCCTGTGTCTGCACCCATATCAAGGTGACATGGTCGTGGTTCTGGCCATGTCGATACCCGTGTCCTGCTCAGGACACGTCTCGTCGACCTTGCTTCGAGGCACACGGGTAGGGACACGCCCGTGTCTCTGCCCGTATCTCTACCCGTGTCCTTATCTAGACAAACCACTCAACTTCATGCCACTCAAAGCCATGGAACTCAATGTCATTGCATATGGGTAGGGACACGCCCGTGTCTCTACCCGTGGCCTCCTCGGGACAGTCCACTCAACGTCGTGCCACTCAAAGCCATGACACTCAAAGCCACGACACATGGGTAGGGACACGCACGTATCTCTACCTGTGTCCTTCTCGGGAAAAACCACTCAACGCTATGCCACTCAAATCCATGGCACTTAAAGCCATGGCACACGGGTAGGGACATGCCTGTGTCTTTACCCGTGTCCTTCTCGGGACAAACCACTCAACGCCATGCCACTCAAAGCCATGGCACCCAAAGCCACGTCACACGAATAGGGACACGCCCATGTCTCTACCTGTGTCCTACACAGGCCCAACTTCATTTTTCCCCACGCGTGCACGCCTGATCGCCTGCACTCTCTGAGCTCAAATAAGCTCTCCTGACTCAAAAGCGCGCACCAGGGGCCTAGCGCGAATCGCGATATTACAAGGTGGGCCATGGAGGAGGAGCCAAGGAATGGCAAGGTCCAGGAGGTGCGGAGGCCCGAGTCCAGGAAGAGGGAGCAGCAACAGCAGCCGAGGTGGGGACGTTAGGGGCCGAACATTTGGCTCTGTTGGAGGCAGCAGGAGTGGCAAGACTAGGGCAAGCAGAGACCTTTCCATGGAGGAGACAACCTCTAGGGGGGCCAGGGTCAGTTAAGCTCCCCAGGCTGGAGGCAGGGCCAAAGACCTCCTCTCCCCATGCAACATCAGGCTATGACAATAGCCTTAGGAAGGAGGAGAAGAGTCTGTCAGAGGAGGATGCAAGGAGGAAGGGAGGATCTGCCCTATTGTGACTTCCATCAAGAGGAGGGGCATGCCATGACCACGTGTCCAGAGTTCCTCGAGATGAGGTGAAATAGGGAGCAGCAGCAAAAACCCCACCAGGAAGTGCGGATTGAGGAAGTACTACCCGGGGCAGAGGAGCACAAGTGCGAGGATGGTCTGATGTTTGAGGTCGCGGAGGGATTGGGGTGATCAATGAGGGGGAGTTGAAGCCGCCTGTAAGGCAAGTCTTTATACTATGTATTGCCGGAGCATTGCCTCGACGTCTCTAGCTCCACCCCTAGAGGAGAAGATCACCTTCTCAAGAAAGGATATGCCAGATCTTGAGGATCCATTTTGCGACGTGGTAGTCATCCAGGCAACGGTCGAAAATTTCACTGTCTCCCAGATCCTCATTGATAACGGGAGCTCGGTCAACGTCATCTTCAAGAAGACATTCTACGTGATGAAGGTGGATGCTAGGAGGGTGTTGGATCAGATGGGCCTCTGTTCGGATTTTTCAAGGAGAGGAAATAAGTGGAAGGAGGAGTGGGACTTCATGTCACTCTATGGGGGCAGTCCCGAAATTATAGGTTTGTCATTATGGACGCTCTCAGCAGTTACAACGCCATCTTCAGACGGCCCCTCATCAACGCCTTTCGCTGCATGGCCTCCTCCTTACATCTCTGCTTTACGTTCAATGTCGAGGGCATCCAGTTCGGGGTTTGGGGAGACCCCAAGGTAGAGAGGGAATGTTATGTGACCGCGGTCAACTCCATCTCTTGTCAAAGAGAAGCTGAGGAGATGGAGAGGAGGATGGAGGTAGAATCTAGGCAGGAAGCTGGAGAGGGAGCTGAGGAGATGGAGGTATAAGAGGAAGATATCAGCGCTTAGGCAGAGGTAGCGAAGGAAGTGCTGGAGGAGCGGGCCGAGGTGATGGCCACGGAGGAAGCTTAGGAAGAAGTTCTGGCCCAAAGAGAGGGGGTCGAAGGTGAGTGGGGAGATTAGTCCCGAATGGAAGCATCAGAAGAGGTGGTGGAGATGGAGGTTCTCACCCAAGAAGGCAAGGTGGAGAAGGTACAGATCAGTGTGGGGCTGAGTCCAGAGGACCAGGGAAGAATGTTGGAGTGCATCCAAAAGGACGTGGACATCTTTGCATGGAGCATGGCAGATATGTCGGGGATCGATGCAGATGTCTCCTTTCACCGCCTCAACCTGGATCCTGAGGCTCACCCCAACCTTCAAAAGAAGAGGTCTACCGCGAACAAGCTGGCTGAGCCCATCAGGGAGGAGGTGGGTATTCTCCTCAAGACCGGATTCCTTTTAGAGATCATGTATCCAGTCTGGGTCTCCAATGTTGTAATGGTTAAAAAGGGGGACAGCTACTGGAGGATGTGTGTAGATTTTTTTCTCCTGAATAAATCATGTCCTAAAGATTGTTACCCCTTGCCTCGGATCGGCGTTGTTGAATCCAGAGACCTGACTTCACCTAGAGTTCGGATCTAGAGTTGCAGCTCACACCTACTCTTCCCAAATTCCTTCCTGGACTAGAGTCTCGAAGACTAAAAATAGACCGAGGGCTTCATCTCGGAGGTCCCGCCTCTTACCCGGAAGAACTAGAAATTCTTCCCCTCCCTAGCTAGTGTTGAGCTAGGTGCCTTAGTGGAAGAAGAAGAAAAAGGGGTCAACAACCTTCTTCCAGGCACCTTGTCGGTCTATTTATAGGCCCCTGAATTTGATCTACCAATAACCAAACTGAACCGACCTAAAATTACCAAAATACCCTGGGTTGCGTCTGCCAATAGCCAAACTCCCCTGTTTTGAAGGGTTATATACAGACCACCAAGGGAAAAAGAGTAAAATCACATGGGCTAAAATGGTAAAAACCGCCTTCCAACTGGACCGGTTCTTGACAAATCGTCGAACTGGCGCTAGGCCCATGGTCGAACCGGTGCTTGACTTGAAAGATGTCTCGCAGGCGAGAGCTGCTCCCCCTTCTGCCTCCTCCGGCCTCGCGAGTAACCCATCTTGCCGACTCCTCTCTCACCTTGTGAGTGGCCCGCTCCCTGGGTCCCTCTCGCCTAGCAATTGGCCCGCTCTATGGGTTTCTCTCTCCTTGCGAGTGGCCCGCTCTATGGGTCCCTCTTGCCTTGCGAATGTCCCTCTCCATGAGTCCTTCTCGCCTTACGAGTGGCCCGCTCCCTGGGTCCCTCTCGCCTAACAAGTAGCCCTATCCATGAGTCCCTCTCGCCTACTCCTCTCTTTTCCTTGAGCCTTCTGCTCCCGCGGGTGCGAGTTTGTACACAATCCCCTCTCTTTTTGAGGTTGCCTCAAGCTCGGAAAGAAATTCCAACCAAGGCACGCGTCATTAAAGTTAATATATGAGGGAATCTTTGGCGGGCCCTCTACCGGAGCCTATAAATATATGATACCTACCCTGTGTAGAGAGTGCCCCCTCTCTCACCTCTTCCTTCCCCCGCTCCATCGTAGTCATGTCTCATAGCCAGAGTTTCTGCGAACGTCTCACGATGGTGCGCAAACAAAACAAGGCAAACATGGCCTCTCTAGGCAGGACTACGATGGAGATTGATTGCGCTCTCCTGTCCTCTTAGATCGATGATGGGATCGAGATTGATGAGACCGACCCTCAGGCAATTATAAACGAGATCGACCAGCAACTCTGTCTCGCGCATCGTGGTCTTGACGTCATTCGCGCCTTTCACATTTCTAGCCGGCCCCCTTATGCGGGGTCTGGAGGGCGTTGGAAATGGCACAAGAACTGAAAACCTTCCACCTTGTCTCGCATGTTTAATATTCTCGCTCCTTTAATTTCATTCATAATTCCGTAATATGTATTATTCTTCCATCTCGCTTATAATTGAGGCCCTGCGACGCGATGCCCGCCTCATGCGGAATGGAACAGTTAATAATCATTACTTATCCTGTTAATTTCACTGCTAAGTAATTTCCATATGGCTAGACTCAATTTATTTTTTTTCTTTTTATTTTTACTATATTTTGTTTTTGTTTTTTGCGCTGTCTTGCTGGGAAAGCCCGCGCTGGGCCACGTAATTCGAGGCTAAGAGAGAGAATGTGAAACGCCGGCCGACTCTCCAACTTCCTCTATGCTTTTCCCACCCATTTTCTCAACTTACCATATCCACTATAAATATCCCCACCCCTAGACCGGAATGACACCCACGCTCTTACCCCTGCCGCATCCCAGATCTTGCTCTTTTTCTTCCTCCATCTCGCTTCATGCTCTCGCCTTTTCTTCTTCTCGCTTCTTGCTCTCGTCTTTTCTTCTTATCGCTTCTTGCTCTCGCCATTTCTTCTTCTTGCTTCTTGCCTTTACCATTTCGTTGATAATGGGAAAGAAGAAGGCTGAAGAGGGTGAGGGCGCAGCCGGTGCAGCAGAAGATTCACTGACCACGACTTCCCCCCCCCGAAAGGATCTCTAAATAGGATTATAACCTCTTCGCCTACGAGTTCTTGGTGGAGGGATTCGAATCGCGGCCCCGAAAGGTCGGCGAGGCGATCAACACCTTTTACCCCGGCAAGCTCGCCTTCCCCGTCTCGCACTTTGAGGCGGGGCTTAGACTTCCCCTCTAGCCGGAGGTTAAATAGGTCCTGAAATATTTTGGAGCAGTCCCCGCGCAACTAAATCTGAACGCCATCTCGGTTTTTGTTGCTTTCGCCAGCTACATGCGCCGGGAGCGCATAAAATTCAGCTTGACAATCTTCCGCAAGATGTTCATCTACCATGCCAACCACGATGGCATCTCCTACTTCACCGGGCAAGGCCTCAAGGTATGCAAGATGCCTAACAAAAATCATAATTGGCTTACCCGCTTCTTCTTCATCCACAGGAATCTGGGGGGCGTCCAACTCACGCCTGTGTCTCCTGCCGAGATGTTCTACATATCTCCCCAGGTTGGCAGCACTGATAAGCTCCTTTATGACTTCTTTGTTGGAAAGAACTTCAAAGTCCATTTCCTAAGACGGGGTCTGGACTCGCTCCTTCCTATGCTCCCTGGAGAAGGTACGATCGCACTCTTTGGTGTCACGCCTGTTAGTCCATCTCGCCTTCTAACCGTTAAGTTGTTTGTTTAGGGGAGAGGAATGTCCCAGTCTGCCCCCCTTACAAGAGCAGCACGAAGCCGCCCAAGGTTCTTGCCCTCGCCAGCATGGCGGTCGAGGCGGCGAAAGAATCCCTTGCTCCGACCCTCAAGAAGAGACCCGCAGATGACGCCGCTCCCTCTCGTTCCAGCCCCAAGAAAAGGATTAAGAAAGTTGTGACGTTCCCTAAAGGGAAAAAAGAGAAGGCCTAGAAAGAGAAAAAGGAGATGTCAGGATCCTTGAGCCCCATCTCCGTAGGAGAATCTCAATCTCCTCGATCGCCTCCTCGATAGGCCGTCTCGCCTACCCGCGAGACGGCACTACTCGACTAGCCTGCCAGCACTTTGATTCAACCGACCAGATCTCCATCTCGCGAAGCTGCTTCCTCTAGTCGCCCAGCCCCTCCTCTCATCAAAATTTCAATATGGGCCCCATGGTTCAAGATGTCGTTGGAGACCCAGTTCTACTATGGGAGAAGGACGCGAACCGGGTATCGGTCTCCACCCTCCTTCCTTCATGGAAGGAGCAGAACCAACCCACTAGCCATGCCTTCTCCTTAGGCTACGGCCTTTATGGAGGTCCAGAGGCAGATTCCGTCGAAAAGGAATCCTCGTGAGACCTTGTACTAAAGACCTCTAATGCCCAGTTGCGCGCTCTGGATCTTACGCACCACATCTTGCACTGCCGGGTTTTCAATAATAAAAAATGGAGGACTCTGAGGCGGGCCTGGCGTCAGAGCGCGAGATGTCACGGGATATCAAAAGGAGGCTAGCTATTACTGAAACCCTTCTCGCAAAGGCCTAGGGTGTTGTGGTAAGCCTTAACCTTACCCTTGGTCAGTTTCTCTCGCGTGCGTTCCTTGCTAACTGATAAGCATCTCGCGGGATGCTGAGACGGCGGAGCGAATGTGCTAGCGCATAGCGGCCCTGGAGGATGAGAACAATGATTTGAAGGCCCAGAACGTCCACTTTCGGGACAGCGCTCTGTCGTCCTCTCGCCCAGCACACCTCCAGGCTCCTCCTCCTCCTTATTCCTATGAAGAGGTCGAAGAGCTTTGCCGAGACACCAAAATTAAGACGGTCGAGCTCGTTCTTAAAATGATGAAGGAGCTGGGGGTCGTCAAAGAAGACTTTGAAACTGTCACCGCTCGCGATCTCGTGCCAGACCTCTACGTCAAGGAGGGTGATTACTCATCTTCCAGCGAGGAAGAGTGAAGAAATGCCGGCGAGATCTGGGGCTCCTCCTCTCCTCCCTTTGTTTCTCTGTAATGTTTACTTAGTATTTTTTGTGATCAGACTTGAAATCATATTCTTTCATAAGAGAGAACCCTCTCTCCTTTTTTTGTAATGAATAATTATATGACTAATTGTATAAACTTTTTGCCATGTCCTCTCTCTTTTCCTTTCTTTTTATTTTACTTTGCTTTATTTAATTTACTGCGAGATGACCCGCTAATTTTCTTACGCTTGCGAGATGGGGCTACTCCTCGTCTGCCTGCCTCGCTTAAGAGTTGGCTTTGTTCAAAGTGCGAGTCATTAGACTTCCCCGCCACTTTTGTGCACAAGACCAACTAACTTCCCCCTCACGTCTCGCTTCAAGGCTCCTCCAGCGCGAGTTGCCTCCAGTGATCAATCTGGTCCCTTATTTGGTAGGGCCTTCCCTCCCTCACGAGTGCCCACTCTCCATGGGCGAGACCTTCACCCGGGGCACCAGCTGGGAATGCCTCTTCACTTGCAGTACTCCAACCTTTTCCTCCCACATTTCTCTATTTTCTGTGAACTTTCCACGTTTGCTGACAAGTATAGATGTTTATTTATGAGATCTCACCGCTTACTCCGCCACCGAGCTTGCCCACAACCCTGTCAGCTTGATGAGAGCCTGGCCAGCAGGTCTTCTCGGGGTCTTGCTATTCATCTTGTCGCTGAGTGAGCCTACGGACCTACCAGCGTGGTGAGAGCCTGGTCAGCAGGTCTTCTCGGGGTCTTGCCATTCATCCTGCCACCGAGTGAGCCAACATTCCTGCCAGCTTGATGAGAGCCTGGTCAGCGGGTCTTATCGGGGCCTTGCCATTCATCCTGCCACTGAGTGAGCCTACAGTCCTGCTAGCTTGATAAGAGCCTAGTCAGCGGGTCTTCTCGGGGCCTTGGCTTCATCCTGCCACCGAGTGAGCCTACAGTCCTGCCAGCTTGATAAGAGTCTGGTCATAGGGCCTTCCCGGGGCCTCGCCATTCATCCTGCCACCAAATGAGCCTACAGTCCTGCCAGCTTGATGAGAGCCTGGTCAGCCGGTCTTCTCAGGGCCTTGCCATTCATCCTGCCACCTAGTGAGCCTACAGTCCTGCCAGCTTGATGAGAGCCTGGTCAGCGGGTATTCTCGGGGCCTTGCCATTCATCCAACCGCCGAGTGAGCCTACAGTCCTGCCAGCTTGATGAGAGCCTAGTCAGCGGGTCTTCTCGGGGCTTTTCCATTCATCCTGCCACCAAGTGATCCTATAGTCCTCCCAGCTTGATGAGAGCCTAGTCAGCGGGTCTTCTCGGTGCCTTGCCATTCATCCGTTTCAATCTCATTTCATGGAAGGAAATACCTAGAATTTCATTATATCAGGTAATCATAACAAATTTACAAGTATTGGAAAAGATAAAATGTCAAGGGTAGAATCTCTTCAGTTCATCGCCGCTTCGAGAACGATCGAGGGGTACCCCATCCACATTTTGGAGGTGGTACCTTCCTGACTTCAGGACCTCCCTCACTACAAAGGGGCCCTCCCAGTTGGGGTTAAGCTTTCCCACTGAGGCTCCTCTGCCCACTGCATCCACTTCCTTGAGGACCAAGTCACCCTTCTGGAACTGTCTAATCCTGATATATTTGTCAAAATATTTGGCCATTCGGCGCTTGACTTCCTCTTGCCGAATTGATGCCAATTACTTGAGCTCCTATACCAGATCAAGAGAGAGCTTTTTCTCTTCCTTGTTATCTTCTTGCCATCTTTCGTCTCCTTTCTTTGCAGCAGCCACCCTGGGAGATTCAACCTCGAACTCTATAGGTATAACGGCCTCCGATCCATGGGAGAGTTTGAATGGAGTCTCTCCCGTGGCTATGTTTGGCATAGTACTCAAAGCCTAAAGAACGGAAGGGAGCTTATCTACCCAACTTCCCCTTAAGTTCTCCACCTTCTTTTTCAAAAGATTCACGATAACCTTGTTTGCCGCTTCCACCTGCCCGTTGCTTCGAGGATGATGAACCGAGGCGAAGCGGAGGTCTATGCCCAGCTGGACACAGAAGTCTACGAATTCTTTGCTAGCAAACTGTGGTCCATTATTCGTGACTATGGCCAACGGTAGCCCATGCCGACAGATGATCTCTCTCTATATGAAACTTCTGACCACCTGTGACATCACCTTAGCCAATGCCTTTACCTCTAGACACTTTGAAAAGTAATCCACCATGACTAGAAGGAACTTCCTCTGGCCACTAGCTTGGGGGAACGTGCCCACCAAATCTAGCCCCCATATTGCAAAGGTTCAGGGAGCCGTGATTGTGCGTAATCTTTGGGCAGGGAGGAGTTGAAGAGGGTGAACTCCTAGCACTTTCTACATCTCTTTGCAAATTCTTCAGCATCCTTCCTTAGAGTAGGCCAGAAGTAGCCTTGCCTAAACACCTTTCCTTCAAAGGTCCGACTTCCTGAGTGGCTCCCACATTCTCCTGAATGGATTTCTTATAGAACTCTCGAGATCTCCCTCTCAGATACACACCGAGCGAACAGACTAGATAGCACCTTTCGGTATAATGTCCCCTCCTTCAGCAGGTAGTATACTGATTTATACCTGATCCGTTTCTTATCGAGGTCTCTCTCGAGAAGATGTCCCGAGGTCAAAAAGGTGATGAAGGGGTCCATCCAATACCCTTGATGGTCAACTTCCATCAATTCTCCATCTTCTATGGAGTGCCTAAAGATCTCCATCACGGTTCCTCCAGCTCGAGGGTCATGCTTGGCGAGCAAGTCAGCCTGAGCACTTTCTTCTCTTGGGACGTGTTGAATGGAAAAGCTGCGGAACTGCCTGATGACACCTTTCACCTTCATTAGATACAATTGGAGGGTAGGCTCCATTGCTTTAAACTCTCCATTGATTTGTACTGCTACCACCATAGAGTCCGTAGAGAATTTGATGTCTCGTATACCTAGCTCCCTAGCTAGCTTGATCCCTGCGATGATCGCCTCATACTCTACCTAGTTGTTAGTGATGGTGAAGTGGATCTTCAGGGCTTGCTCAATTCTAGTTCCCTCAGGACATACTCAGATCATCCCTCATCCAAAAGAACGTTTTCCAGAGGCTCCATCTACTAGCATCTCCCAGGCCGCTAAAAGAGGTGTCTCGCCTTCTCCGACCTCAACCACATAGTCTGGCAGAAAAACTGCAACTGCTTGTGCCTTGATAGCTACTCGAGGAGTAAAAGTGATATCGAACTCACTGAGCTCTATCAACCACTTTTCCAACCTCCTAGAGTGATCCACCCTTTCTAGGATGCGGCGGAGAGGATGATCTGTCCGAACCTGGATTAAGTGAGCCTGAAAGTATATCCTGAGCTTCCTGGCCGAGATGATGAGTGTGAAAGACAACTTTTCCAGTATGGGGTATCCGAGCCCTGCTTTCTTTAGGACCCTGCTTAATTAGTAGATTGGGAATTGCCTCTTTCCTTCTTCTCGGACAAGGACCGAACTCACTGCTCCGGTCCCCACTCTCAGGTACAAGAACAAACCCTCCCCTTCTCTTGGCCCTTGGAGTAGCGGCATTTTGGTGAGCTGTTGCTTCAGGGCTTGAAAGGCTTCTTCGCACACGGGGGTCCATTCAAACTTCTTGCCTCCTCTCAGTGCTCAAAAGAAGGGCGATCACTTCTCTCCAGCCTGGGAGAGGAACCTACTCAACCCGGCCAGCTTGCCGGCGAGACGTTGAACATCTTTAGCGCCTCTCGGAGATTCCAATTCCAGGATCGACTTCACTTTGTCTGGATTGGGCTCCACTCCTGAGGGGGTGAGGAAATGTCCTGGGAACTTTCCTCTATTGGCCCTGAAGACGTATTTTAGAGTGTTGAGCCTCATCTTGTATTTTCTTATGGTCCAAAAGTTTCTTCCACATCCAAGATGTGGGACCCGAGATCTCGGATCTTTACATCAGGTCATCAACATAAACCTCGAGATTTCACCCCTTCTGCTCTCGGAAGATCCGGTCCATTATACTTTGATAAGTTGCCCCCGTGGTCTTCAATCCGAAGGGCATCATGTTGTAGCTTAAGCACCCATCCTCCGTGACAAATGCAATATCCTTGACATCCTGGGGGTGCATATGTATCTGATGGTACCCTGAAAAGGCATCTAGAAAACTCATTAGTGAAAAACCGACAGATAAATCAACCAGCGTGTCGATTCGAGGTAGAGAATAACAATCTTTAGGGCTTTCTTTATTCAAAAGATAAAATTCCACACACATTCTCCATTTTCCCTCCCCCTTTTTTACCATTACAATGTTACTCACCCACCCCGGGTACTTGCTTGCGGATATGAATCCCGCCTTGAGCAGCTTCTCCACCTCTTCCCTTATGGGCTCGGCCATCTTAGAAGCGATGGCTCTCTTCTTCTGTTGTATTGGGCGAGCCTTGGGGTCAAGATTGAGACGATGGCATGCTATGTTTGTGTCAACCCCTTGCATGTCAGCTGCACTCCAAGCGAAGATGTCGATATTCCTCTGCACACACTTCTTGATCTCTTCCTGGTCCCCGGGGCAGAGCTCCCCACTGATTATTATCTTCTCTTTCCTCCCTTCCTTGGTGAGAATTTCCATCTCCAGCACCTCGACCGCCGTCTTGTGCCTTGAGGGCTCCTCCTCTCCCTCCTGTTCCCTCAGCATCTCCTCGTGGTCCCTGTCCTCCCGCTCTACGGCTTTGCGTTTCGCGACGGACATAGCAACCTCCATCACAAATCTCTCCACCTCTTCACTAGTTGGGACCCCTCCTAACAATGAACCTCCCTGCTCTTCTAGTCGAGCTTCCATCCTGGATGGCTCTCCTACTTCCCTTACCTTTCTTTTCCCTTTCCTCCCTCCTTCCTTTCCTCCGGTCCCTTCTACCTCCCTCTCTCCCTCCTTCTCTCCTGTCATTTCCGGCTCCACCGCAATGCCTCTCTCCACTCCTACTTCTTCCTCCTTCTCCTCCACCTCCATCTCTCCCTCCTTCTCTCCTGTCGTTTCTAGCTCCACCGCAATGCCTCCCTCCACTCCTACTTCTTCCTCCTTCTCCTCTACCTCCATCTCTCTCTCCTTCTCCCATTACTCCATCCTCTTCTCTAGTTCCTCGGCATCATCTTGCCAAGAGATGGTATTCACCATCGTCACGTAGCACTCTCTGGTTGCTTTTGGATCTCCTCATAATCAGATTTGAATTCCTCTAGCGTTGAGCTTCAGGCATTGATGGAAATATGACGGGATGCACCTGAAGGCACTGATCAAAGGGTGCCCAAAATGGCATTGTAACTGCTGGGAGCTTCCACTATCACGAAGCGGCAGTTCCTAGACATCCCTCCCAGAGTTACCTAAAGTCCCACTCCACTCCCCCTCGACTTCCTTCCTTTCTCTCGAAAACCCGAACAATGGCCCATCTGCTGCCAATACCCTTCGGGCCTCCACCCTCATCTCATTGAATGCCTTCTTGAAGATTACATTCACCGAACTCCCATTATCGACTAGGATCTGTGACACCATAAAATTTTCGATGGCGGTCTGGATCACCAGCGCATCGTAAAACGGGTCCTCGTGGTCTGGCAAGTCCTTCCGAGAGAAGGTGAATTTCTCATCTGAGGAAGGGGCTTGTGACGTCGAGGCAATGCTCCGGCGATACATGGTATGAAGGCTCGCCTCAATCCCTACTCCCCCATGGATCACTCTGATCCCTCCTTGGTCTCCCACATTAGCTCGTTCCACACACCGGTCCTCCTCCCCGATCCCGACCATCTCCACTTTCCGTGCTGGTAGGTGATGCTCCCCTGCTCCTCAAACCCTCTTCATCTCTAGAAACTCTTGGCAGGTAGCTGTAGCGTGACCCTCCTCCTCATGGAATCCATAATACGGTAAGGCTACCTCCCCCTCCCATCTCCCCTCCTCGTGGTTCCTCCTCCTTCCTGATCTAACTCCTGCTCTCCCCCGCTCTCTTCCTTTTCCTCTCCCTCGGCCAATGTCCATATCTTTCTCAGGCGGGGGTAGGGGTGGTCTAGGACCATATCCCCACACCAGCTGGTTGAATCTTCCTGGTCCTCCTTGGTAGCTCCTTCCCCCTTGGGGAAAACCTCTTCCTTGCCCTTGAACGGGACCTCCTAGCTGCCTCCAACCCAGCTCCTGGTATGTCGAAGCCCTCAGTTATTCCCTCCTTCTTCCTTATTTCTTCCTTGCTCCTCCTGCTTCTCTCGACTCCACCTCCATCAGTCTTGCTAACTTTCTAGCAAATGCTGGGTTTGTTGTCTCCATCGTTATCTCCTTCGCGGCTTTCTCCATAAATCCCTCAAATGACAAGAATGCTTTTCGGGTTAAACTGATCTTAAAGAAGCCCTCTCTCAACCCAAACGGTGAAGGACATCTGAAGAAAAAATGCTGGTACCTCCTGAATGTCCAAGATTTCTTCCTGGAAGCGGTCCACGTACTGGGCCAAGTACTCATCTTCCTTCTGCCGGATTAGAAAAATTGACTCCGGGTTCCTCTTCCTTTTCTTCGAGTTCTAGAAGCGCAACTGGAAGATCCTACTCAAGTCCTCTAAACTGTATATCGATCTCATCGGGAGTTGATAAAACCAGTCCCTTGCTTTGTCTTTCAATGTGATGGCAAAAAGACGGCACTTGAATGCGTCCATCATCGGCCTGATGGAGACCGCATCTTCGAACCATTGCAAGTGCTGGAGGGGGTCTTCTTTCCCCACAAAGTAATTCATCTCAGGCTCCCTGAACCCCTCCAGGACTGGAGCCGAAAGTATCAACTCGCAGAAAGGTGATCCTCTCTCTACGAGTCTCACCGCCCCCCACTCGTACGACGACATCTCCTGGCGAGACGGCACTCGCCGGGCTAGGGAATAACTCTGAACTGCTATGTCTCGCCCCCCTCCCTCTACCACCTTCTCATGCTCGAGTCGCCCCCCTGGCGCATCCTCTATAACCCTTGCTGAGACGAGCCCGTCCTGAGGCATGATACCGGATGTCTGCGGTAGGGGGTCAAGCAATCGCTTGCCGTGAGATCTCCTGCAGCATGTCCATGATGCCTCTGATTGACGTCATAAATTCCTCTCTCCCTACAAATCCTCCCGGGTTCTGGGACCCGCCCTCATCTCCTTCGCCAAGATCTCCAGCCATGAAATGGTTCAAGATTCTTCTGTGTAGTCTCCGATCCATGCTCACCACACCAAAAATGTTGAAGCTAGAGACCTGACTTCACCTAGAGTTCGGATCTAGAGTTGCAGCTCACACCTACTCTTCCTGAATTCCTTCATGGATGAGAGTCTCGAAGACTAGAAATAGACTGAGGGATTCTGCTCGGAGGTCCCACCTTTTACGCGGAAGAACTAGAAATTCTTCCCCTCCCTAGCCAGTGCTGAGCTAGGTGCCTTAGTGGAAGAAGAAGAAGAAGGGGTCAACAACCTTCTTCCAGGCAGCTTGTCGGTCTATTTATAGGCCCCAAAATTTGACCTGCCAATAACCAAATTTAACCGACCTGAAATTACCAAAATACCCTGGGTTGGGTCTGCCAATAGCCAAACTTCGTTATTCTGAAGGGTTATATGCAGACCACCAAGGGAAAAAGAGTAAAATCACCTGGTGCTAAAAAAGTAAAAACTTCCTTCCAACTGGACCAATGCTCGACCAATCATCGAACCAGCACTAGGCCTATTGTCGAACCGGCGCTCGACGAGAATGACGTCTCATGGGCGAGAGCTCCTCCCCCATCTGCCTCCTCCGGCCTCGCGAGTAACCTGTCTCTCGGACTCCTCTCTCGCCTTGCGAGTGGCCCGCTCCCTGGGTCCTTCTCGCCTAGAAAGTTGCTTGCTCTATGGGTCCCTCTCTCCTTGCGAGTGGCTCGCTCCATGGGTTCCTCTCTCCTTCTGTGTGGCCCTCTCCATGAGTCCCTCTCGCCTTGCGAGTGGCCCGCTCCCTAGGTCCCTCTCCCCTAGCGAGTGGCCCTCTCCATGAGTCCCTCTTGCCTACTCCTTTCTTTTCCTTGAGCCTTCTGCTCTCGCGGGTCCGAGGTTGTACATGCGTGCTTGTTGACTCAGCAGTCAGTTTTTTGTAATGATTTTTCTAGATGCTTTCACAGGTTATCATTAGATCAGGATGCACCCACACGATATAAAAGATGTCTCCTTCATAACCGAGGACGGGTGCTTCTGCTACAAGATGATGCATTTTGTGCTTAAAAAGGTAGGGCAACGTACCAAAGGATGATGGATCGGGTTTTACGGGGGAAAAAGGGGAGGAACCTGGAGGTGTACGTAGATAATCTCAAGATCAATATTTGGGATATTTATTCTCACCTCAAGGACCTGGAAGATACCTTCGGCACCCTACGGAAATACAAAATGAGGCTGAACCCCTTGAAGTGCATCTTTGGGGCAAGCAAGGGTAAGTTCCTAGGCCATCTCCTTACTCCCGCAGGTGTAAAGCCTAACCCTGACAAGGTGAGGGAGATCATTGAGCTAGGATCACCTTGGAATGCCATAGATGTCCAGCGGCTAACGGGGAAGTTGGCAGGGTTAAGCAGGTTCCTCTCTCGAGGAGGAGAAAAGTGCTCCCCCTTATTCAAGGTGCTGAGAGGAAATCAAAAGTTTGAATGGTCTAAGGAATGCGAGGAGGAATTCTAAGACTTGAAGAGGTAGCTGACCCGGGCCCCTCTACTCAAGGGACAGAATGAGGGGGAAGAACTGTCCCTTTACCTTGGGGTCAGGTCTGAGGCCCTGAGCTCTGTCCTAGTCCGAGAAGAGGGGAAGAAGTAACTGTCGATCTACTATGTGAGGGACGTCTTGAGGAAGGCAGAGCTCCAGTATCTGATTCTGTAGAAGCTGGCCTTTTCTTTGGTCATCTCCGCTCGAAGACTCCGGCCCTACTTCCAAGCACACTCCATCCGAGTTGTTACTGATCATCCCCTTCACAACATCTTTGAGGGGATGGAGCATTCAGGAAGGCTAGCAAAGTGGTCGGTGGAGCTGAGTGAATTTTATATATCTTTTGTTCCCCTCCTCTCGATCAAGACCCAAGCAATGGCCGACTTTTTGGCTGATTATGTGGTTGAAGTGGCGGAGTCCTAGCTCACTCACCCAGTACCTTGGAGGGTGAAGGTGGAAGGCGCATCGTGGAGGTATTCCTTGGGGGTGGTAGTGATCTTGGAGAGTCCGCAAGGTATAAAGATCGAGCAAATGGTGGTTGTTCACTTCCCCATTACCAATAACAAGGCCGAGTACGAAGTAGTGATCGTAGGGCTTTGACTGGCCAGGTAGCTAGGTGTGTAGGATGTGGAGGTGCTCGTGGATTCCATGGTGGTGGCCTCCCATATCAATGGAAAGTTTTAGGTCGGGGAACCTACTCTCCAGTTGTACTTAGCAAAAGTAAAGGGAGTTATCGGCATTGTTGGGTATTATATCCACAATTACCTGGATTTGAGGAAGCCACCTGTCAAGCTAAGATGAATTCACAATGTATTTGATGATATATCTTTAAGTTGTGCTTGCAGTTACTCCACTCTAAGTACACACCAATATCAGGGTGCAGTAGGTCAATATACACGGGTCTGCGCAACGTAATCCCTCGTTGAGCAGATCAGTGTGTTGGCTTACGTGTACTCTCTCTATTGGAGTGTACTTATTTTCAAGTACAGGGCTGAGACAGATCAAGAGCAGACAAGTAGCAAGGATGGGTCATAGCAACTCATGGGAAGAAAGACGAGAAATCGTCTAATTAGATTCGACGAGAATCACTAAGTGATTCTCGCCGAATCGACGAGAATCACTAATGATTCTCACCGATTCGTCAAGAATCACTCACCGATTCTCACCGACTGCATCCGACTGACTCAACGCTTTCAACGCCTTCAAGGATTCTGCTAAGTCAGAATCGGCGAGAATCACCTGGCTGATTCAATGCCTTGAAAGAATCTGCCAAGTCAGAATCGTCGAGAATGACTCTGCATTCCTGACGATTCGTCGAGAATGGATGATGATTCTCGCCGATTCACTCCGGATGGCTTGCTTTTCAGCTAGAAATCCTCTTAGTAGAATTCGACGGGAATCATTAGTGATTCTCGTCGATTCGTCGAGAATCACCAATGATTCCCGCCGAATTTGCCTTAGGCGATTTTCGTAGGCGCGCTGGACCGGACCAAATGTACAGGCACTGTTTTGAACCGGATTTAGGGCTACTTTTGGTGGGGCCCAAAACGGTCATAAAGGATGACCTACAGTATATATATTCGTATATTTTGAACAGTAAACAGAAGCGAACACCAAGAAAAGGATCGGCCGCCTCGCGTGACCTAATCAATCGCGGTATTTCTTCCGCCGCCGTCGCAGCTCGTGAAGGTGGTCGCCGCCACTGATCGTGGATTCTTTCTGATCTCCCGGTGACAGAAGCTTAGCCAAGCAATGCGTATCACGTGTCTATCTTGAGATCCTTTGTCTCTTGATTTGTTGAACGGGAATACCTTCCCCTTCCGAATCGATTGAGATGATCGATCGAAGTAAGACCGTTGGTAGACCTTGCTAGCTTTGTTACGAAGGTTGGATCTCGAAAGAATCGCCTCCGCAATCTTTGCCGCCGCCGATCTCGAGGAGATCCTTTCCAAGTGAGAGCTAAGGTCGTGGACTCTTCGTCTTCTTCAAGAACGCATCATCGAACGAAGAGGGACACCTAGCGCTCCAAAAGTAGTTTGTATTTTATACATTCTAATTTTTCTTTTGTTGTAAAGGAACGTTGGTTCCTCATTGTAAGGGTTGGGTGCAACCCATGGTGGAGGAGTGGTGACTCCTTCGATGTGAAGGGTTCCTTCCATTAGTGTGAGGATTGGATTTCAATCCGGTTGGTGAAGTGACCTAGTCGTCCCTGGTTGGGAGATAGGTCGAAGGGGGAAAGTGGACGTACCCAAGTCGGGGAACCACTATAACTGCCTGTGTATTTCTGTGCTTTGTTTGTTTTCTTTTATTGTGCAGGTAAAATTTTAATTCCGCAAAAAGACTGAACATCACCTATCCTCCCTTAGGTGAAGTTAGTTGGCACTAGTGTGACTTTCAGGCATGTTCCAAACATTCTCCATTCGATACGTGCCATGAGAGGACAACGAGCAGGTGGATCAGATGGACAAGCATGGACCCCGAGTGGGAGGTACCACTTGTTCCACCCTTCCATCAAAGAGGGAAAGCTGATGGAGATGGACCAATGCCCCTCATGGATTGATACTTTTTCGACCTTCCTATTTATGGGGGATTTCCCGAAGGGTGCGGATAAAAAGTGATTCAAGAACAAGTCGGCATTCTACCTAATGCACGATGGGAAGTTGTATAGAAAGACCCTCTCAAGGATACTAGAACATTGCATGGCGGAGAGAGAAGTCCACAGGATTTAGAAGAAGTCCATTCTGGAGAGTGCGGGATACACTCAGGAAGTAGGACATTGGAAGGGAGGATTATAAGGCAAGGGTACTTTTGGCTGACCCTGGGTCAGGATACTGCCGAGTTTTCCAAGAAGTCCAAGAAGTGTCAGCTATTCGCCCTGCTCTAACTACTACCAACTCAGAGACTAAGGAGCATCACCGCGCCCTAGGCCTTTACGATCTAGGGAATGGATCTTGTGGGACCCTTCCCCCTGTCCAGTGGGCAGAGGAGGTTCCTGCTAGTAATGATTGACTATTTTTCTAAGTGTTTGGAGGTAAAGGCGATAGCCAAGGTGACCTCCCAGGTAATCAGAAACTTTATGTTGGGGGAGATCATCTATCGGCATGGATTGCCTCAGGCAATTGTCACGGACAATGGGCTGCAGTTTGGTAGTGCAAGTTCATCAGTTTCTACAGTCAACTTGGGAATTACCTTCTATTCACATCAGTCCACCACCCCAGGATCAACGGACAGGTGGAAGCAGCGAACAAAATCATTATGAACATGCTAAAAAAAAGGTTGAGAACCTGAAGGGGAGTTAGGTAGAACAACTTCCTTTAGTCCTATATGCCCTGAGAACCACTCCCAACACAGCCACCGGGGAGACCCCCCTTCAAACTCTCCCGCGATTGCAAAGCTGTACTCCCAATCGAGTTCGAGGTCTGAACACCGCGGGTGATGGGGGCAGAGGAAGGAAGAGAGGAATGGAGAGCCAAGAATGAGCACGAGCTGCGACTCTCCTTAGATCTAGTGGAGTAACTCCATTATATGGATTTTGTTAGGCAGTAAGAGATCAAGCGGAGAATGGTTAAGTACTTTGACAAGAACGTATGAATCAAACAGTTTGTGAAAGGGGACTTGGTCCCGAAAAAGGTCGATGCCGCTCGAAGATCAGCGACCATGGGAAAACTCAACCCCAACTGGGAGGGTCCATATATTGTAAAATAAGCATTGAGGTCAGAAGGTTATCGCCTCCAGAATGTGGAGGGCGAGACCCTAAGTTACACCTAGAGCGGTGTGACGTGAAGCATTTCTATCCTTGAGCCATGTAAATGATATCCTTTTTTTAAAAAAGCTTCCTGATACTCAAATTTTCTTCGGCCATGATCCATACGAACAGATTAAGAGTTCACTTAGTAGACCCCGAGCAGATCTCGCTGCTAGGCTCTCACCTAGCTGGCAGGACTAGATGTCACTCAAGAGAGTCTACCCGAACCTCGAGAAGATCCCGCTGCCAGGAACTCATCTAGCTAGTATCATTGGATGTCACTCGAGAGAGTCTACCCGGACCCCGAGCAAAACCCACTGCCAGGCTCTCACCTAGCTGGCAGGGATGGATATCACTCGAGAGAGTCTACCCGGACCCCGAGTAGATCTCGTTGTCAGGCTCCCATCTAGCTAGTAGGGCTAGATGTTACTCGAGAGAGTCTACCAAGACCCCAAGAAGATCGCGCTGCTAGGCTCCCATCCAGCTGGCAGGGCTGGATTTCACTCGAGAGAGTCTACCCAGACCCCAAGCAGATCCCGTTGTCAGGCTATCACCTAGCTGGCAGGGCTGGATATCACTCGAGAGAGTCTACCCGGACCCCGAGCAGATCTGCTGTCACGCTCACATCTAGCTGGCAGAGCTAAATATCACTCTAGAGAGTCTACCCGGAACCGAAGCAGATCCTGCTGTCAGGCTCTCACCTAGCTGGCAGGGCTGAATGTCACTCGAGAGAGTCTACCCGTATCCCGAGCAGATCCTACTGTCAGGCTCTCACCTGGCTGGTAGGCCTGGATGTCACTCGAGAGACTCTACCCGGACCCCGAGCATATCCCGCTACTAGGCTCTCACTTAGCTGGCAGGGCTGGATGTCACTCGAGAGAGTCTGATCATACCCATAGAAAATCCCACTAGCAGGCTCTCACCTAGCTGATAGGGCTTGATGACACTGAAGAGAGTCTACCCAGACCCCAAGAAGATTTCGTTGCAAGGCTCTCATCTAGCTGCCAGGGATGGATATCACTCGAAAGAGTCTACCCAAGTCTCGAGCTGCTCCCACTGTCAGGCTTTTATCTAGTTGGTAGGGCAGGGGCCCTCTGCAGACATTGTTCTTGCTCTGGAGCCAAGTCCCAACCTTCTCCCACTGTCAAGCTTTCACCTAGCTAGCACTGCAGGGGCCCTCAGTGGATATGGTGAAATGCCTCTAGAACCAAATCCCGAGCTACTCCGGACAGTCAACATGAGGCATTTGAAGTTAGGTAAAAGATCACCTAGAAAATAAAAAATTAGATCCAGCAATCTCCAGGCAGGCAGGTGATGGCGAGCCGAGATCTCGGCAATTTCTCAGGGGAAGCATCACCTAAGGCAATGCCAAACGTGACGAGCCGAGATCTTGGCATCTATGAGGAAAGGCAAGCTGAGACTATCCTCAGCAAGTACACCCCACCACATCGAGATTTTACTTGGGGAATTGTGTTCTAGAACCAATCTCTAAAAGGAAAGAAACCTTGAGGCGAGCTGGGTGGTCACATGTCCAACTTGGTGAGTGGTCTAGTCCCTAATACCAAGGGGTGACGAGATCTTAACGCCTCCGCACGAGAATGTATCCTAGCCCAATGAGTACAGTCCAGCAGCAAGCTTATCCTATCAAGATCGCTTAGTGAGGGGAAGGCACGCGCATGCGAGTACAGTACATTAAACAAACATAAGGGAAGAAAATACAAAAGAATGAGAAAAAATTGGTTGTTTTCATTAATATATTACATTACAAAATCACTCTCCTCGGCGAGGTCACAAAGGGGGGGGGGAATAATTACATGTAAAATAAATTAAAAGAGAAATATGCGAGCTAGCTCTCTACCTCCCCTCTAGAGTGGCCATCATCGAAGCCAGGAACATCCTTGAAGAGCGAGCTGAAGCTATCCTCCTTCTCTCCAGTAGGGGAAGCGAGGGGGGAACAGATCCGGCACCAGGTCCCGCGCGGTCATCTCCTCGCAACCTGCCATCAACACCTATATGTCTCATATAACCTGCAGGGTGTGGTCAACAGTGCTGATAGAGTTAGCCCGCAATTTCTCGACAATCTCCGCCTTGCTGAACACCTTTGGCCTCTTAGCTGGGACACTCGGCTCACAAACAGTGGGGGGAAGGAAGATATTCATCAGGCAAGTCAACTCGCCCTGGATCCCCTTGTTCTGCTCCTCCAACTTCTTGTTTTTCTCATCCAGATCATCAGTGCGAGCGCGCATCTTATTCGCAGTCTCGGCTTCCTACAAGGCAAGAAAAGGTAAGAGAAGTTGTGAAAGTACAAAGTAAATGAAAAGGAGGTTAGTTGATACTTACCAACCCGCTGGCATTTTTACTGAGGATGTCCTCGACAATCCCCAGCCGCCTCGCCAGGTTAAGGTCATCATCCTTGGCGATATCTCGCTCCTCCTCGACCTTCGCCAAGTTATGGTTGAGGTGGAAGCTACGCCGAGATGACATGTGCTCGAGCTCCATGGCGTACATCTGGGCTCACGAGCTCTCATGGGTGAGCCGCTGGAGGCTCATATAATTATAAGCCTCGGCATCCTAGTGGCCATATAGCCCTAACCCGAGGTCATAGGTGTGCCTGCTGGGAGAGTGGCGCTCGGACCAGGAGGGGAGGAGGGATGAGATGGAGACTCGGTGAGTGTGCTAATCCCATTGGACCATCGGCTCGTCGAGCTAGTCCTTCGCCTTCAAGCCTAGGTCGAAGTTTCGATGGTCTTTTGGCAGGCCCGACTTGCGGACTGGGAATTCCTCGGAAGCTGTTGAAGTTGTAGGATCACCGCCGCCTTGATCCTTCTCTGGCGAGTTGAGGATGATCTGCTTCTCCGTGGAGATCACCACCGCATTTTTCATCTTCTTCTGCAGTGGGGGGTGGAGAGGAAAGCTTGAGCTCGTGGGGTCGGGTTGCCTCTTGCTGGAGGGAGGCCTAGCCGACTCCGACTCCATTCGGTAGGCCACCACAGCTTCCCGCTCGCGTATGAGTGGGTCGGGGAAGAGTCACGAGTCCACGAAGGGCGGGTTCTCGGGAATAAGTCGCTCCCCTACAGGAAAAAACTTAGTTACCAAAAAATCATTTGATATTGGCAAGTTCATCAAAATAAAAGGAAGGAAAATTATACGATGAATCGGAAGGAGCGAGCATAGGCCCCTACGGAGGAAGGCGACCTTGAAATCCTTGTTGAGGAAAAATTTGTGCAGATCAGCATCATTGCCCGTCACAGTGGGCGGCTGGTATACCTCCTCGCTGTGTTGCTGAGGCAAGAAGAAAACATTGAAGAAATCCCCTTTGACAAATACAAACTTGGAGAATAAATTATTGTTCTTATTTATCGTCTCGGGAACCTTGAGGGGCGAGCCAGCAAGGCTGACAACACCGTCGTTGGTCGTGCGGTATATGAACACTTTGTAGAAGACCGTGAGGTTGAATTCTATTCGCTCTCGGCGGAGGAAATAGGCAAATGCCATCATTATGACATTCGCATTCGGGTTCAGCTACGCAGGAACTGCCCCGTAGTACTTCAAGATTTGGCATATCTCCGGTAAGAGGGGAAGGCGCAACCCCACCTTCAAAGTGCAAGATGGGGAAGGCGATCTCATCGGCGAAGAAAGTGTTGATCTCCTCGCACCTCTTGGGTTGGTGCGCGGTGAATCCCGATGGGATGTAGTTGGCAATGAAGTCTGCGAGCTCCAACTCGGTAGTATTCCCTTCATAAAATATATACTCGACAAACTATCACGCGCACTTTGATCATCCATCAGTATCACATCGAGTCTTGCCCATCTTTCCTAAAGTCTCGGCACGAGTGTAGTTAGCAAGAAGGGAAAGTACAGGGGGTATAATTCTGCAGTAAAGGTGATGGTATGAGGGTAGGTGAGGGGGCTTATTTATAGAAAACAAATTAATTGCTGAGCCAATCAGTCAGTCAGGCTCACCATCCCCAACTCACCAAACCCTGCGACCTATTTTACCCTAACTTGAGCCGAGTCCATATCATAACGTAGTTCACAAATCGCAAGCATTAGAAAATTAAATCTAGAAAAATAGTTAAGTTATTAAAGGCAAAGGTCAAAGAATCAGTTCAATAGAAATATTATTATAATAGGTGAGCTGGGAGAATTGGGGGGAGAGTGCTGGTAGGCTCAGCTAGGGAGCCATTTCCATCTACCACGGCCTCGCGTCTCCATCCCCAGAGGTCCTCACGGGTTGTTGAACTCCCTGATCAACTCCAAATCTTATTGTATTAGCCCCATGTTCTCATTTATTCTCTCCATACGCAGTGTAGGAGAAGTCATGCCACTGGCTGAGTAGCGCCCCACCTAGTCAGCCAGCAGCACATAGTCTCGCTCCAGTGCCTGCAGCCTCTGCTCACCGAGAGTGTTCTCCTCCTAGATCCAGCGCAGTGAGAGTCCCTGCTTCATGAGGACTCCCACAGTTTGCCTCCTCAGCTCGGAAGGGTCTAGTGAGGCGTCCAAGAAATCCTCGATCGCATTGGGCGATAGAGGTGGCGAGTGGTGAGCTGGCTTGGAAGATTCTTCGGCTTTGGATTAGTTAAGAAGGCTTGTGAGAACAACGAAATTCAGATGAGGAGCTGAGGTTTATAGAATTGATAGACACTAGACTAACTTCGCGAGATGGTCCCGCCGAGGTGGGGGTGCCGAGAAGAACTTGGTTGACCCTAAAATGGGCGAGAAATGGAAGGCTGAAGGGCCTTTCTGCGACACATATCTTAAGAGCTTGGGGAGATCAGAAAGAATTTTGGGATGGGGATGTCCCTGGCACCTCCCCTTGCGAGTAAAGGATCAGGGGTAGGAACCCGAGGCAGCTCGCGGGATGGAGACTTTATCAGTAGAGGACCCAACCCAGTGATGCCGAAGGGGGGTGATGGATCTCTCGCGCGGCCTTCAGGAGAAAATTGGGGGCGCGTGTCATTGCGAGGTGTGTCTACTCGTGACACAGTAGTTTCAGTACCGTTGTGGTGAGTGTGTGTTGGCTAGAAGGCCAATGATCTCTTTTCCCATTGATTTTATGAATGGCTTAGAGGAGGAAGCGATGCCATGATCTGGGGTGGAGGACAGGTCATGGTAGACAGAATCGACAGATCTCGAGGCATTTTTGGCCTTCTTGGCAGGCTCGTGTTTTGGCAGATTGTGCGGTAAAGAGCTGGGTGACAGGGAGGTCAGCTCGACAGCACGATCAGCATTTAGATCCTGGGCGTGGCTAAACCTCTCTTGGAGCTCCTGGAGGAGAGGCATCTCTACAGAATTAGAGTAAGCGGAATGGCAAAGATCACCCAGGTAGGGGCATATATTTATAGTAGCTTGTGTACCCCACCAAAAGATTCCCTTCCGCTCTTTCAACGCTCATCAAATACCTAGGGTTGGATGTTCCTTTTCGACCTTCGCGGAAGCTCGCAAAGATCGGGGAATGTGTACAACCCCGTATTTGATGAGTGAGTTCCCCTTTAGGATCCATGCTTTGTAAGATCTTCAGAAGCTGAACCCGCAGCGAGCCCCTCCAAATGTTCTTCGAGCCGACCACGAGAGTGAAGATTTTGTTGTCGAGTGAGGCGAGTTCACTCGACGCTTTAGCTCGCCTGGAATTAAGTGAGGTGAGTGCACTCAGCGCATTCAACTCGCCTAGCGTTGAGTTAGGATAGTGCACTCAGCGTCTTAAGGTCCTTAGCATTGAGTGAGGCAAGTGCACTCAACTCCTTCAGTTCCTTGGCATTGAGTGAGTTGAGTGCACTCAGCGCCTTCAGCTCGCATGGCATTGAGTGAGGATAGTGTACTCAGGGCCTTTAGCTTTCCTGGTATCTAGTGAGGCTAGTGTACTTAGCGCCTTCAGCTTGCCTAGCATTGAGTGAGGCCAGTGCACTCAGCACCTTCAGCTCCTTGGCATTGAGTGAGGAGAGTGCACTTAGTGCCTTCAGCTCTCCAGGCATTGAGTGAGGCCAGTGCACTCAATTACTTCAGTTCCTTGGTGTTGTGTGAGGCCAGTGCACTCAGCTCCTTTTGCCTTTGGCATTGAGTGAGTCAAGTGGGATCGGCGTGAGCCGGAGTGGCCATGATAGGCAGTACAAGTCCCATGCGAGTCGGAAGGGAGGCTAGAGCTTATCAGCCTCGCTGACTCGCCTAAGCAGGGAGGGTGGAAGAGGAGTGAGTGGAGCAAGTGGGCTCGTACTCACCCCTTGCTCCCGGCAGTAGAAGGCGAGTGGAGCAGGTCAAGCTCGCACTCGTCTAAGGACTTGGGGAGGCGGCGAGTACCAGCCCCATCGAGCACTCGCCACCCCATGCGAGTGGAGGTTTTCAAGGGCCACTCGCCTAGTTATGTATGTTGTATTTTTACCATTCCACCCTCGTTGTCCTGCATATAGACATTCAGAACAGTGGAGTTACATTGTTGGTAGGCCAACCTGGACTGCATATATCCGTTCCAAATAGCGGAGGTACATTGTTGGCAGACCAAATTCAAAAACTATAAATAGACCCAAGGGGGTACCTCCGAAAACAAGCTTTCATGCATTCCAACTCTCTTTCTCTTTAATCTTCGAGTGCTTTCTGAGGTTCCCTTAGCTAAACACAGGTTAAGGAGGGGAAGCGCTCTAAGATCTTTCGGGTGTGTGGTGGGAACTCCGTGCTAGAGCCTTGTGTAAGTTTCCGATTATAAGTCTTTGGACATTCAAGCTTGATAGGGATAAGTAAGTGTGCGGTCACCCCTTCCCCAAGGGTTCGAACTCCACAGAAGCCGGTTTTCGATTTCAACAGCGGCGTGACGGTGGCTCGTCAAAGTCGTGTTGCAGCGCAAAAAATGTTGACTTGGAGGGAAACGTTCCAAGTACATGTAGGTGGTGCACGGTCGTGACCTGGGGAGTGTAAGCTTGATTTTTCTTGAACTTGGATCGAGCGAATCTGCATCGGGATTTGGGTACATGCCAAAAGTACACGCCCGTGTAGGGGTACATGGTCGTGATCTAGGGGCGTATAAGGTGAACTTTTCTGGATAAGGACTTCGTACCGTGGATTTATTCTAATTGGGTTACACGCCCATGTTGGGGGTACACGGTCGTGACCTGGGGGCGTGTAAAGTGGAAAATGAACAAAAAGTGTCACAATCCTGAAAAATAGAAAATAAACAAAGTTAGAATTATTTTTATAAAAGAAACTGATCATAGGCTAAAAATTCATACAGTATATAATTTTAAACAAGAAAATTCATGGATTTACCCAAGTAATTTAGACTAAAATAAGTATTATCAAATTCTCTCATACTTATGCTTTGCTTGTCCCCAAGCAAAGATATAAAAACTAGCCAACATAAAATAACTAATAAAAAGTCTTATTTATGTTACAATGAGTACCCTGCGAAATTTTGAGTAGGAAGAAAATGAAAGATAAACCTAAAGCTTTTACTTAATTATGAAGTAACACTTTAAAATCTTTACTAACAAAAATCAATCATCCAAAATTTTAGCCAAAAGTCTTTAATAAAACAAAGTAATGTAACGAAGGAATAGTGCATTGAGTTATTACTATACCCTAAGAGACAAATTGTAATCATATCAATCTAAAATCAAGAATCTAAATTTTCACCCAACAACTTAGTTAATCTAATCTTTTTCTCTACATAACTAAAAATGAACCTTGGAGCATGAATCCAAAGGACTTTATTAGGACCGAGACATGGCTTAGGTATATGATTTGGAATGGTATTTGATAGTTTTAACATCAAGACAACCTAAACACCTAGAGGGGGTGAATAGGTTCTTTTCCTTGTTTTAACTTAAGGCAAAAATTAACTTCAGTTCTTTAATATAAATCAGATATCTCTATAGTTAACACAGCATATGCAATCATAGAATCTAAAATAACACAAGCATCACAGATTGCAAAGAGATTTATAGTGGTTTCCCAAGGTCTGGGTACATCGACTTTCCCCCTTCACCTATCTAGTAGTGTGCTAGATTCGGCCAAACTTCTTCCTTCTTCTCAGATCCACAGATCTTACAGCTCAGAACCCTGAAAGGTTCCTACAACTCAGAACCCTATAAGGTTCCTACAACTCAGGCTCACAGCCCTACCTCAGCCTTGCCATAAGGCATACAACTCAGAGAACTAATTCTCCTACACTCAGGCTCAATCAGCCTTACCTCAGCCCTGCCACAAGGCCTACAACTCAGAGATCAAAATCTCCTACACTCAGCCTTTATAACATAGGCTTACAACTCAGATCTTTGAAAAGATCCTACAGAATTTGATAAGTAATTTGATGGTCTCTTACCCTTGTTGAGAGAGAAAGGATAAGAGGATTCTTGATCAGCTTCTTGATGAAACTGAAGAATGAAATAAACATGTGCTTAGCTTTCTTCAAAGCTTCTTGAATCTAAACATAGTTGGGTTGATCTCCTTTGAAGTTGACTAACTGCCAGCTTCCTTCTTGGATTCCAGATATGGATCTGGATCTTCTTAGTAGATTAGTTCTGGATCTACTTCTTAAGAGACTTGTGATTGTCTCCTTCTTGACCTCAAAATAGCTGGAGCTCTCTCTCCCCAAATTTTCTGAAGTTTCTTCTGAATTCTGGAACGAATTCTCCTTAGACAAAATCTGAGTGGATGAACACTACAGAATGTCTTCTTAGATCTTCTCACGAAGATCTTCTTCTATGACTTGCACTTTCTTGATCAGAGATCAATCTCACAATAGTTGTGTTAGTTGTGTGTATGATCCTTCTATTGTGTGTCTTTCTTCTTCTGAATCCATCTATATATAGACTTTATCCATGGTAACCGGCTGATCCGGTTCATAACTAACTTCTTACAAGTCTGACAGCTTCAGTAAACCTGTTGTAACTCACAGCTGTCAAGTCCACAAACAGTTCTTGAGCCTTTGTCTCTGTCAGCAAAGCATCGAGACAAACTGTCTTAAAGTGTCGAAACAATCTATCAATATATGTCGACATAAGTGACTTAAGTGTTGACATGGACTTTGGAGATGTCGACATTGCTGCCTTGATGTCGACACATCTTCTTGACACTGCATCTTGAGAATGTATCGACATTGATTATGTGTGTCGACACAATCACTTCTTCACTCTACTGCAATCAACTATGTTGAAACTCTGCTGTGTGTTGACACAAGTCCTGTGTGTCGACATAGTTATTGTAGACTAAGAATTCTGTGTGTCGACACTGCCTCCAGGTGTCGACACAGTTGATGTCGACTCTGCTTTTGTGTGTCGACACTGCCTCCCGGTTTCGACACAGTTGATGTCGACTAACTCTTTATGTGTGTCGACAAAGTCTTCCGGTGTCGACACAGTTGATGTCGACTATGCTTCTGTGTATCGACACAGCCTTTTCCAAGTGTCGACACAAACTTGCTGAAGTGTCGACACAGCTTCCTCTGGTGTCGACACATGGACTTAGAAACTTTTTCCTACATTTTAGCCAATACTTAACCTGCACATATAGACTCAAAATAACATCAAATACACCTTGATGTATATCATTGAGCTAAGTGAGGCTTCTCTAAATCAGGTACACATTTTCCAATGTACCCAACAATCTCCCCATATTTGTAGAAGTCATAACCCTTTTGTCAATGATATACACCACTTATGATAAATAAACATGATGATGTGTATAAGCATTTTTAACAGGGTAACTTATAAACAAAACAAACATCAAAATCACATCACAGAATAAGGATGCAAACTAAATGAACATGGAACATGGTTTTGTTTATTATCTCAAAAATTTTCTTAACACTGATTACATAGATTTCTTTAAAACTAAGAATTACATAGTTCTAGAAACATCTAGTAAAACTAAACTAAGGCTGGGCTGGCTCCTTGATGACTATTCCTTTTCCTGATTTAATCTTAGCCTGCATAGAAGGTTCTGTATCTTCAATGAGCTTCTTGCCTTTCAAATCAGCTTTCTTTTGTGCTTTAGCATTTATCCTTTGCCTTTCAAAGTAATGAAAAGGCTTAGGAAAAAACTTGCTAGGCTCCTGTGCATCAGGAGGTAGCTTCCCAATCTTGGCCTTCCTTCTGTACTGAACTATGGCCTCCTGCCTTGCCTCATACTTCTTCCAGTCCTGCTCATTATACCATTTACCCCTTTCATGAACTTGGTCTTTGACAGCTTTCCAGGCAGTTAATATGATATTTCTTGATGTGGGGCTCCATTGCTCAAAATCAGGTTTTAACTCTGCCTGCTCTCTAAATCTTTTCTTTGATAATTGAGCATCTTGCTGAGCTTTCAAACCAGCTTCTAGCATATCTATATTTTCAATAATAACATTAGTAACTGGTTGAGGAGGGTTGTACATAGACTGAACTTGTTGATGTATCATCTCAAGATCTGCAGGGGGGCTAAATAACTTGGGCAACCTCAGGTTGATCACATTCAAGTTGAGCTGGTTGCACACCTGACTCAGCCACTTTATCATCATCACATAAGGGTGGATATCCCAGAGTGGCTTTAATGCTGTTGGTTACCCATTTGGAATGATCAGAGACAGCATATACTATCACCCTCTCCCCCTTTATGACTTCTCTGGCAACATGTTCTCTCAAATCATCTTTTTGAAATCTGATTTGCCCATCCAGGTAATTGACACCATCCTTAAAAATGGCTTTAACTTTTTAAGCTGATCAGAAATTGTTTTCTTAGAAGTTATAATAGCCGTCTTAAAGGAATCCAAGGCTTCCTGTAGCTTCTTATCAAGTTCTTCTTTCTCCTTATTTCTTGCCTCAGTCATTGCAATAACTGTTTTCCTTACTTCAGTGACTATCTCATTGTGAGATTCAGTCAGATTGTCATTCATTCTTATTTGATTTTAGAGGACATAGCCTTGTTTGACAGCAATATCATCCACTTGTTTCTTGATTTCAGCTTGTTGCTTTGCTAGATAGACTACAACATTGCCCCCCTTGTGGAAGCAATCTGTCATTTCTTTCTTATTCTGGTTAACCTCAAATCTGATTGACTTTATGTCTTGGGCTAGATCAAATTGAAGAGCCTTATGTCTTTCATCCACATATTTTTCAAGAGCCAATCTCTGCTCATCAAACTTCACTTATAAATCAACCAACAATTTGTTGTAATCAATCTCAGGGGCTGGTTGTGATGTAGTTGCTTGCAAAGCCTTCTTATAGGTCTGGCTTCTCCTCTTAAAAACCATTAGTTTTCTTTTCTTAACACTTGCTATCTCCTCATCCTCTGAATCAGACGAACTGGCAATATCAACTCTTTCTTTAGGACTAGGAGGCAGCTTCTTTTCAGTCCCATGTTGCACTTCCTCAATATTAGCCTTCTCCCCCTCAACTGCTGCTCCCTCTATGTCTGGAAACAACTCTTCCATAGTGAACGCTTGTTGGTTATGAACTGGTGAGAGTTCTTTTTCAGCAACATCAGCAAGTCCAGAAGTATCAAGATCAGTTTGTAGAACTATTTCTTCTGATAAGTTGATTTTGTCTTCCTCCTGCACCTGTGCAGACTGTGGCTCCCCCTGCAACTATACAGTAACTGTCTCCTCAAGGACTTGGGCATTTTAAGTAAGGTCCTGGACCTGTTCCCTAACTTGCTCCCCCTGCACTTGTGCATTCATTGTGTCCTCTTGCACATGATCATGATAAGTAATTTCATTGATTGGTGATTTTACTACAGTCTCCACATCAGGAATGTCCTTTGAGAGGACCCTATCCCATCTGGATATTATCCTGATATCCAACCTTCTCATATGATTTATCTTTGTTCCTGGAAGCTGATTCATTACCTCTGGAATTGTTCCAGCCAGGTATAAGCTCATTAATCTAGCCAAATTAGGCTTTTTGATTCTTTCTTTTATCTTCTCAAACATAACTGTAGACCAGTCTGTATTAATCTTATAGATTATCCTTGTCATCAGACTGAACATAAAGGCAGATAGCCTATCATGTCCTCCTAGTTTACACAAAATCACCATCCCTACTTCTTCAGATAGAAATTTGCCTTGTTGATTCATCCCTTTTTTGTTGATTGCTGCTCTAATCTTCATGGCTGGATCCCATCCACACCACTGAAGTGCCTCTCTTGTCTTTGAGGCTGGGACCTCTTCTTCATCCTTAATTCTTGGTAGGTGAAGAATCATTCTTAAACTCTTCAGAGTAAGTTTGACTTTATTACCATGAATTGTCGATTTAATCTTTAGTCCAGTGGAATCCACTGTTGCAACTGCATAGAATTCAAATACTTCTTTCTTCCAGATCTTTGTAGGTTCAGAAACAAGAAACTCTAACCCAGACTCAGTAACTAGGGTAATGACCCCTTTTATCTCTGTCGCCGCATCATCAAAAGCATTGCGCACCAGCTCATAGCCTTCGTTAATGTTATCTTCAATCTTTGGCGCCATTGGAAAGGAGAGAAATCTTGAATTGAGAGAAGAGAGTTTGTCGACACAAGTGTTTCGACAGAATACTTTCTCGACCTATTTATACCTTTTTAAACAAAGAAGGTCAAAAGGCGGGCAAAAACTGTCTAAATGTGTCGACACTGTTGGAAAGTGTCAACACAAGACATACTTAGTAGACAATCAGAAATTCTGTGTCGACTCTTATTGCAAGTGTCGACACAATTTCTGGAGGTGTCGACACCATTACTCTGGTTGTATCGATACTACTGATCTAGATGTGTCGACACTTTGTCCCTTAGGTGTCGACACTACGATACTGTGTCGACACAATTTCCCTGAATTGTCTACACAACTCCTCTGTGTCGACACATTATTACTGAATGAGTCGACATAATTTTACTTAGCCAAATATGTTTATCTAACATATGTTCAACATTCCTAATTAAATTTTAAATTTATTGAATTTAGTTTCATCTAGAGGCTTAGTGAATACATCTGCAATTTGATAATCTGTCTTAACAAATTCTAGTGAGATGTCCTCTTTCTCTACATGTTCTCTAAGAAAATGGTATCTTATTTCTATATGCTTGGTCCTACTATGTGAAACAGGATTATTAGCAATAGAAATAGCACTAGTAGAATCACAAAATAAAGGTGTTCTACTTACCTGAATACCATAGTCTTCTAGCTGGTGTTGAATCCACAACAGCTGTGCACAGCAACTTCCTGCTGCCACATCTTCAGACTCAGTTGTGGATATTGCCACACTAGTCTGCTTCTTACTGCTCCAAGATATCAATCTTCCTCCTAGAAATTGACAGGTGCTTGTAGTACTTTTCCTATCTTCTTTACAACCTGCAAAGTCTGCATCTGAATAGCCTGTTAGTAGAAAATCTCCATTCCTTGGATACCAATGGCCTAGATTAGGTGTGCCCTTTAAATATCTCAAAATTCTCTTTACAGCAGTATAATGAGATTCTTTTGGGCATGATTGGTACCTAGCACAGACACATGTTACATACATAATGTCTGGTCTACTAGCAGTGAGATATAGTAGAGAGCCAATTATTCCTCTATACAAAGACTCATCTACAGGCTTACCTGCATCATCTTTGCATAAAGACATACTTGTTCCCATAGGAGTTCTCATGGTGGAGGATGATTCCATACCATACTTCTTAATTAACTCCTTGGTGAACTTAGTCTGGGATATGGACAAGCCATCACCAGTCTGTCTTACTTGGAGTCCCAAGAAGAACTTAAGTTCCCCCATACTGCTCATTTCAAACTTTCCCTTGCATAAGTTTAGCAAATTTCTTGCAAAGGTTGTTTTCTGTAGACCCAAATATTATGTCATCTACATAAATCTGGACTAAGATTATCTTACCTTTGGATTCCCTTAGGAATAGAGTTTTGTCTATTTTCCCTCTTGAGAATTTGTTCTCAATAAGGAAAGTAGACAGGGTTTCATACCAAGCCCTTGGGGCTTGCTTTAACCAATACAAAGCTTTCCTAAGTCTATAAACATAATCTGGTTTAAGAGAATCTACAAAACCTGTAGGCTTCTCTACATAGACTTCTTCTTTTAGATTTCCATTCAGGAATGCTGATTTTACATCCATTTGGAATACTTTGAATCCTTGATATGCTGCATTGGTAAGAAATATTCTGATTGCTTCCAGTATTTCTACTGGGGCAAAGGTTTGATCAAAGTCAATACCCTTTCCTGTCTGTATCTTTTTGTAACAAGTCTTGCTTTGTTCTTCACAATGATTCCATTCTCATCCATTTTGTTCCTAAAGATCCACTTTGTTCCAATGATGTTGTGGTCTTTTGGTTTAGGAACTAACTCCCAGACCTTGCACCTTCTAAACTGATTCAGCTCCTCTTGCATGGCATCAATCAAATGTGGGTCTAGAATTGCTTCTTCATATTTCTTTGGCTCCAGTTGAGGTAGGAAGCTTGAGCAAAGCACTGTGTTCAAGTTCTTGCTTCTGGTTTGCACTCCATGTCTTAGATCACCAATTATCTGATTTGCTGGATGATCCTTTAAGTGTCTAACTGCTGGAGGTAGTCTCTCTTTAGGCTGAATACCTTCTGTTTCTTCAATGTGTTCCACCTCTTGATTTTCTTCAGCTTCTAGAGAATCTTGTACACCCCCTGGACAGCATCCCCCATTTTCCATTTATTGATCTGCAGTTGAATCTTCTGTAATGGAAAGCTTGTCCATTCTCTCATTTATACCTGTTGGACTGCATGAACTACAAGGCAACTCACTGATGATCAATCTAGTTTCATCAAATATAATATGTACAGATTCTTCTACAACTTGAGTAATCAATTTGTAGACTCTATAAGCCTTACTATTGTTGTTGTACCAAACAAATTTCCCATCTTAGGATTTGGCAGCAAACTTAGTAAAATAAAACTTGTCATTGTTAAGGATATAGCACTTGCAACCAAAGATCCTAAAATAGGATAGATTTTGTTTTATACCTTTCATAATCTCATAGGGAGTCTTCTTGTAGCACTTAGTGATAGAAGCCCTATTGAGCACATGACATGCAGTGTTTACTGCCTCAGCCCAGAAATATTCTAGGAGAGAAGTGTCACTCAATAGTGTTCTACCAGCCTCAATCAATGTTCTATTCTTCCTTTCTGCAATACCATTTTGCTGTGGTGTTCTAGGTGAGGAGAACTCTTGAAAAATCTCAAATTCTCACACAGTCTTGTCATACTTTCAGACTAAAATTCAGTGTCATGGTCACTTCTGATTTTGACCACTGTACTATCCAGTTCATTCTGAATTTGTTTGATAAAACTATGTAAAACACTTGGGGTTTCTGATTTATGTCTCAGAAAGAACACCCAGGAATATCTAGAATAGTCATCTACCACCACAAAAGTATAGACCTTCCTTCCTAGACTATAAACTGGCATAGGACCAAAAAGATCCATATGTAAGAGGTATAGACACCTCACTGAATCCTTGTTTCCAAGGCTATGAAAGGAGGATTTTGTCTGCTTGCCTTTTTGACAAACTGAGCATATCCCATCCTTTATACACTTAACTTGAGGACCAATCCTCACTAACTCTTTGCTAAAAAGTTGGCCAATTATTTTGTAGTTAAGATGGGTCAGCCTCTTGTGCCATATGACATAATGAGAGGCTCTCTCATCAGCAACAAGACAAATAGGAGAACCTTTGTTCTCACACTCAAAATTGAGACAGTACACATTCCTCTTTCTATATCCTGTCAAAATGATCTTTTAATCACTTGACCTCTTGATATGACATCCATTCTTAACAAATGAAATGTCATATCCTAAATCACTCAGCTAACTTATGCTTATAAGGTTGTGTTTCAAACCCTTCACATAGGCCACTTGAGTGATAGTAATCTGGTTACTAGAAATGTTACCAAATCCTTTGATAATTCCTTTCTCAGAGCCACCAAAGATTACTTTAGGCCCATTTAAGATAGGCAAGTACTCCTTCAGCAATCCCTTTGTTCCAGTCATGTGCCTGGAACATCAACTGTCCAAGTACCATGTAGGGGTATGGTGACTTGGACTCACCTACAACAAAGAATTACTTTCGCTTAGAACCCAAGTAAGTCTTAGTTCCTTTGTTCAGGTTAGCTTCATGCTTACCAAATCTACCTGCAGCTCTTCTAACAGGTAGACTGTTGTTCTTCCTGACACTAGTGTTGTGCCAGCAATCTATGGCATATTGACCTATCTTTCCACAACACCAACATTCATACTTGTTATATCTATTTTTAGATACATCAACTCTTTTGTATTATGCTGGTACTACTGCAGCTACACCCACTGTTTTCTTAAACACATGGGGTTTATGAACATGGGTTGCCTTATTGACATAACCACCCTTGTCATTTAGAACTTCAGTCTTACTATGACCTTGAGTATTCTCAAAGTCATACTTGTTAGAAGGCTCATGCACCATTATAAAAACTACAGGGACTTTAAAATTCAGTGGCTGGACTGAGGCTTTTCCTTTTCTCTTGAATTGGACAGCCCTGGTGTTACCCTTAAAGCTTATTCCAGCCTTACCCTTTTAAGCCACAAACTCATCTATTAAGGGTAAAACTGATTTTGGATTGGAATAACTAGCCACCAAATCTTTCTCCTTTTGAAGTCTGACTTCCAGACTTTTAATTAGATCATTTTTGTATGTGATTGTGCCCATCTGAATAACATTTATAGTTTTCAGCTTGTCAATCTCATTCAATTTTTGATCCAACTCTTTCTCTAAACCAAATACAGCCACCTAAGATCTGTAATTTCCTTAGCCTGAGTTTTGGCCAGGTTCTTGCTTTTCTTTAGTGCTTGCAACAAGTCCCCATATTCATCTATCAACTGATGAATATCTCCTTTAGATTCAGACCCATCCACATCACTTGATGCAGATGAAGCTGACTCTGTACCAGTGCTACAATCAGAATTTCTAGAAATACATTGTACCTTACTAGGAACAGGCTGATCCTGGCATTTGTCTTCTTCTGATACAACCATCAGTCCAATACACTGATCGTCTTCTTGTTCATAGATGGAGTCCAGCAATTGCATAAACTCATCTTCTTCATTAGCTACATAAAGACCAATGTATGCCTCAGCTTCAGATTCAGACTCTGAAGTTGATTGGTCTGTTAAGCTCTTCTCCTTCTTAGCAACAAAGGATTTCTCCTTCTTGCTCTTTTGTTGATTCTTTTTTTTATCAGCAGACTCCTTTCTTTTGTCAGAACATTTAGCCACAACATGTCCAGGCTTATTACAGCAATAACAAACTATCTTTGTTGTTGTAGATTTGTTAGGCTTAGACCTGGTCCTGTCCTTCCTTGATGACTTTATCTTTTGATAATAGTATTCAACTGGCTGTGATGTTGAGGGCCTAGATTTCCACTGCTTCTTCTTCAAGAATCTCTGAAACTGCCTTGTAAAGGCAGCAAAATCTGCATCTGAATCACTGCTATCTGAATTTTTGTTGTCTGAATTATCAAAGGTAATTTCAGCAACTTCCCTAAGAGGTGATGGAGACATCCTCCTATTCTTTCTAGTGGCTTCAACCTTGAAGGCCATAGACTTTTCTCTATGCTCCCCTTTAGCATTTTTTTCTTCCTCTTTTCTAGTCATTAGTTGCATTTCATAAGACAGCAACTTTCCAAATAAAGTTGGAGGAGAAATATCTGCAAGTTTGGCCAATTCTCTAATGGCACAAATCTTGGTGTACCAATCCTTTGTCAAGGATCTTAGGAATTTATCATTCATTTCATATGCACATAAGACTCTTCCATAAGACATCAGCTCATTTACAATTCTGTAGAACTTCTTATAGCACTCAGATATGCTATCTGACTTCCCTTGTCTGAAGCTTTCATATTCCTGATTTAGCATAGACTTTCTATCTTGTCTAACTTCTTCAGAACCCTCCATGTAGACTATCAAAGTGCCCCACATTTCCTTGGAGGTCTTGCAGTGAATCAAATTCTGAAAGGTTGAATCATCTATGACACTTACTATGATATTCTGAGCTCTTTTATCCATAGTTGCCAGTATAATCTCATCCTTAGTCATCTCAGAAAAATCCTTGGGAGTTCTCTGGTATGCATCTAGAACAGATACCTTCATTGGAACATAAGGACCTTCTTTTACTGTAATATAGATCCTTGGGTCAGAAGCCTCCATAAACAACCTAAACCTTTCTTTTCATATTCCAAATATCTCCTTCTTGCAGATTGGTAATTTCATAGAACCTAGTTCCTTATGATTTTCTTCATAACCCATTTTCTTGTTTCTTGATTCTGCCTTAGGGATCAAACTCAGACTGTTAAGTCCTTCTTTGAGTAACCTGGCTCTGATACCACTTGATAGTTTTAACTTCAAGACAACCTAAACACCTAGAGGGGGGTGAATAGGTTCTTTTCCTTGTTTTAACTTAAGGCAAAATTTAACTTCAGTTTTTTAATATAAATTAGATATCTCTACAGTTAACACAGCACATGCAATCACAGAATCTAAAATAACACAAGCATCACAGATTGCACAGAGATTTATAGTGGTTCCCCAAGGTTTGGGTACATCCACTTTCCCCCTTCACCTATCTAGCAGTATGCTAAATTCGGCCTTACTTCTTCCTTCTTCTCAGATCCACAAATCTTACAGCTCAGAACCCTGAAAGGTTCCTATAACTTAGAACCCTATAAGGTTCCTACAACTCAGGCTCACAACCCTACCTCAGCCTTGCCATAAGGCCTACAACTCAGAGAACCAATTCTCCTACACTCAGGCTCAATCTGCCTTACCTCATCCTTGCCATAAGGCCTATAACTCAGAGATCAAAATCTCCTACACTCAGCCTTTATAACATAGGCTTACAACTCAGATCTTTGAAAAGATCCTAAAGAATTTGATAAGTAATTTGATGGTCTCTTACCCTTATTGAGAGAGAAAGATAAGAGGATTCTTGATCAGCTTCTTGATGAAACTGAAGGCTGAAATCAACCTGTGTTTAGCTTTCTTCAAAGCTTCTTGAATCTGAACTTAATATGGTTGATCTCCTTTGAAGTTGACTAACTGCTAGCTTCCTTATTAGATTCCAGATATGGATCTGGATTTTCTTAGTAGATTAGTTCTTGATCTAATTCTTAAGAGACTTGTGATTGTCTCCTTCTTGACCTCAAAATAGCTGAAGCTCTCTCTCCCCAAATCTTCTGAAGTTTTTCTGAATTCTTGAACGAATTATCCTTAGAAAAAATCTTAGTGGATGAACACTACAGAATGTCTTCTTAGATTTTCTCATGAAGATCTTCTTCTGTGACTTGCACTTTCTTGATCAGAGATCAATCTCACAATAGTTGTGTTAGTTATGTGTATGATCTTTCTATTGTGTGTCTTTCTTCTTCTGAATCCATCTATATATAGACTTCATCCATGGTAACCGGCTGATCCAGTTCATAACTAACTTCTGACAAGTCTGACAGCTTCAGTAAACCTGTTGTAACTCACAGCTGTCAAGTCACAAACAGTTCTTGATCCTTTGTCTCTGTCTGCAAAGCATCGAGACTGACTGTCTTAAAGTGTCGAGACAATCTGTCAATATGTGTCGACACAAGTGACTTAAGTGTCGACACAGACTTTGGTTATGTCGACATAGCTGCCTTGATGTCGAGACATCTTCTTGACACTACATCTTGAGAATTTATCGACACTGATTATGTGTGTCGACACAATTCCTTCTTCACTCTACAACAATCAACTATGTTGAAACTCTGCTGTGTGTCGACACAAGTCCTGTGTGTCGACACAGTTGTTGTAGACTAAGAATTCTGTGTGTCGACACTGCCTCGAGGTGTCGACAAAGTTGATGTCGACTATGCTTTTGTGTGTCGACACTGCCTCCAAGTGTCGACACAGTTGATGTCGACTAACTATTTCTGTATGTCGACACAGTCTCCCGGTGTCGACACAGTTGATGTTGACTATACTTCTGTGTGTCGACACAGCCTTTTCCAAGTGTCGACACAAACTTGCTGATGTGTCAACGCAGCTTCCTCTGGTGTCGACACATGGACTTAGAAACTTTTTCCTTCATTTTAGCCAATACTTAACCTGCACATATAGACTCAAAATAACATCAAATACACCTTGATGTATATCATTGAGCTAAGTGAGGCTTCTCCAAATCAGGTACACATTTTACAATGTACCCAACAGTATTCAAAGATAAAATCGGGGAAAAACAATCACATTAAACAAAAGCTTGAGTTTTATAGAAATTTCAACCATGAGATAAAGTATAAGCAATTTTCCTTTTTTTTTGATATTACATTATTTTTCTTCAAGCAAAAGGCCATAAATATTTTTTCTTTTGTAATTGGCCAAACACAACCTTTTTAAAAATAAAAACACACGTTTCTTGAATAATTTGATTTTGAGCTTACCATTTTTGAAGTTCTCCAAATATCTCACAACCATATCACAATCATGAAATTTAAATAAAACTCAAAAGATTAGTGTAATAAAAATAGGTTGGAAAAATTGGTTTTGGTGCGATGATAACTCGAGGTAGCAAGTAAAACATGGAAAAAGGCCCAAAAGGGGTTAACTAAGTATTTATTTAAAAGGTTGGCATGAAGGCTCAAAATAATTTAAAAATGGACAAAATCATTTTTATGCTCCTAAATTCATTTAAAGCATAAGTTTTGAAAAAATTCGAATAAAATAATCCCTAGATAGTAAAATAAAGACTAATGAAATTATCATGAATATAATGATAATAAGCATCTAGGATAATTCACATCTACTACACTAATCCAAAGTTAACATTACAAAATTTTTAAACACCAAAAGGAAATAGTGGATGAAGAATTTTTAAGAAAGTAAAGAAAATAAAAAAAAGAAAATCATAAAGAAGTGTAAGATTTAGAAATTTTTTCAAATTGATATGCCATCTAGAATTAGAAACACAGCATGGCCAATAATTTACTCGTACAACATAATGAAGAAGAAGGATTAGGAAAAATTAAAACTAGCTAAGTTTATATAAAAGATTTTGAGAATAACAAAACATAAAGCAAGAGGTACTATTGATTCTACAATAATTTGTCTAAACTATAATTATATAAGAAACTCATTTTTTTTTAATTTTGTTTGTTTTTTTTGGAATTTTTGAAATATTAGTAGAAGGAAAACCAAAACCTAAATAACTAATATATATATATATATAATATTTTTTAAGTTTTTTTTAAAACAAAGAGGAAATATTTTAGTGATTTTCAAAGTTTTATAATTTTTTGAGATTTTCTAAAATAAGGAAAGACTTAAATGAAGAAAGACTCCCCCATACTTAAAATTAAACATTATCCCCAATGTTTAAAGCTAAATATGAAGAGGAAGAAAATAAAATACTGGAGGCGGTTAAGATGGCTTCCCTGCTAGCAAAGATGGGGAAGACTGCAACAGAAATCCTGCAAAAAATTATTAATAAAACAAAAAATTACAATAAGGATTACTATGGGGTGACTCCCACAAGCGCTTTGTTTAAGTTCGCGAGCTTGACCCATATAGTGGCAAAAGATTATAAATTGGGGAGTGTTAGTGCCTCGATTTTCCCTTCCACCGGATCACCTGCAAGGTAGAGTTTTAAACGATGACTGTTGACTTTAAACGAGCATTTTTTTGGGTGGGAGATAAGAACGGTCCATATGACCAAACCTCTTTGACTTCAAAGGGGACGGACCATCAAGACTTTAGTTACCCAGAAAAAGTAAGAGGCGGGATTTATATAAAAGGACAAGATCGTCGGGCGCAAATGTTTTCGGACTTTTGATTTTTCGATCGTGATAGAACTTAGAACGTCCTTATAAAATTTATTACTCTCATAAGCATTCACAAGCCATTCGTTGAGTTCATTTAGTTGAAATTTCCTACTTTCGGAGGCTAAGTTCGAATCGAGATTTAAAAATTTCAGAGCCCAAAAAGTACGGTGCTCTAACTCTACCAGTAGATGGCATGTTTTGTCACAGACTAATCGATATGGTGTACAGCCAATGGCGGTCTTGTATGTCATACGATATGCCCATAATGCGTCGTCGAGTTTAACAGACCAATATTTCCTATTTATTGACACATTTTTTTTCTAATATGCGCTTAATCTCTCGATTCACTACTTTAACTTGGTCGCTTGTTTGGGGGTGATAGGCGGTGGCGAGCTTGTGCATGACTCCGTACTTAGATAATATTTTTGTGAACTGAGCATTGCAAAAGTGTTTACCCCTATCGTTCACTATTGCACGAAGCGTGCCGAAGTGAGAAAATAATTTTTTAAGAAAGTTAAGGATGACTCTCTCATCACTAGTGGGGAGAGCTTGCACTTCTGCCCACCTTGATACATAGTTAACCGCCACTAAACTATAGCGATTGTTTGAAGGAGGTAAAGAACCTACAAAATCAATAACCAATAAATCAAAGATCTCGCACTCTAAAAATAGGTATTAAATCATCTCATCATGATGAGAGATGTTATCTGACTGCTGATAGCTATCGCAATAGCTCGCAAAAGTGAGAGCATCTTTGAAGAGAGTGCGAAAACAAAAGCCCGCCTCTAACACCTTCCTTGTGGTCTGGTTGGCCTAATAATGTCCTCTGGTCAGCCCCTTGTGGCAGTGTCGCAAGATTTGCTCACCCTTCTTTCTTAAGACGCATCTTCGCACTACTTGATCCACACAGATGTAAAAGAGAAAAGGGTCCTCCAAAAAGTAGTTTTTCAAATCAGAAAAGAATTTCTTCTTTTGTTGGGTTGAAAAATCTTTCGGAAGGACACACGAAATTAGATAGTTGGCGTAATCTACGAACTAAGGGGTGGGAGATTATTTTATCTTATTAATATCTAAAAGGTGCTCCTCAGGAAATCTATCATCTATGTCGGATTCTACAAGTACTTTTGCGGCTGGGCTTTCTAATCGAGAGAGGTGGTCGGCCGCCAAATTTTCGGCCCCTTTCTTATCCTAGATCTCTAAGTCGAACTCTTACAGGAGGAGAATCCATCGAAGCAAGCGGGGCTTGGCGTTGATTTTTTCTAGAAGATATTTAAGAGCGGAGTGGTCGGTAAAGATGATGACTTTTGATAGCGTTACGTAGGATCTAAACTTATTGAAAGAAAAAAAATGGCTAGTAGTTCCTTTTTCATTGTAGTTTAATTGGCTTGTGCGGCTGTGAGCGTGCTAGCATAGTAGATAGGTTGAAAATATTTGTTAATGTGTTGTCCTAATACGACTCCTACAACAATATTGCTCGCATCACACATGATTTTTAAAGGAAGGTACCAATCCGACACCACTAAAATAGGACAATTAACAAGTTTTTCTTTAATAAAATTAAACGCCTCTACACACTCGCTATCAAAAATGAAAGATATTCCTTTTCCAAGAGGTGGGTTAGCGGTTTTGTTTTATAGAAAAGGTTTGGATGAACCGTCGATAAAAACCCATATGGCCTAAGAAACCCCTGACAGATTTTACGTTTGTTGGCTGGGGATGTTTTTCAATAATTTCAACTTTGGCCTTATCGACCTCCATCCCCTTGGCAGGAATCTTATGGCCGAGAACCAAACCCTCTTGGACCATAAAGTTACATTTTTCCCAGTTTAACACTAAATCTGTTTCTTTGCATTGCTGAAGGACTCAATCTAGATTTTTCAAGCAATTTTGAAATGAGCTTTCGAACATGAAAAAGTCATCCATGAAGACTTCCATAATATCTTCTACAAGCTCGCCAAAGATTGTCAGCATACATCTTTGGAATGTAGCCAGCGCATTACAGAGGCCAAACGACATTCTTCAATATCCAAAGGTGGCATAGGAGCAAGTAAAAGTCATTTTCTCCTGGTCTTCGAGGGAGATAGGGATTTGAAAAAAAAACCCGAAAGACCGTCCAAAAAACAATAGAATGGATGACCTGAAAGACGCTAAAAGATTTTATCAATGAACGGTAGCGGGAAGTGGTCTTTTTAGGTTGCTTCATTTAACTTTCAGTAGTTGATGCACACCTGCCGACCCATAACAGTACGGGTTAGGATTAGTTCGTTATTTTTGTGTTCGCCATAACCTCTATACCGCCCTTCTTGGGCACGACTTGTACGGGGCTCACCCACATACTATCCGAGATTGGGTAGATAATTCCTGTATCTGAAAGTTTTATTACTTCAGCCTTAACGACATCCCTCATGTTCGAGTTAAGTCGTCATTGAGGCTGGATAGTTCTGCAGGAGTTATCCTCGAGAAATATTTTATGTGTGCAGAAAGAGGGGTTTACGCCTTTAATATTTTAAATCTACCATGCAATTACATGATGATGTTTGTTTAAAACTTCCACTAATTAAGTCTCTGAATCGCTTAGGGTAGAAGAGATAATGATAGGAAGTTTTAAATTTCATTCGATAAAGACATATTTTAAGCGACCGGTGAGTTGTTTTAGTTCAAGGACTTGTGGTTCTTCGTAGGATGTTTTAATTTTTAAATCTTTTGAATCGAAGGGTTCGAAAGGCGAATTGGTCAGCATTTCTTCAAGATAAAATAAATTTTCCAAATCTGAATCGTCTAACGTTGAGGAAAGGAATTCAGAAAGAGAATAACAATCTTCTTCAAATGAGGATTCCAAATTAAAGCCGGAATCATCGTTTTATAAAGAGTTCCGCATTGAGGGATTAATATGAAAAGTAACTTCATCATCTCCAACCCGAAGAAGGAGTCGACCGTTACTTACGTCAATTAATGCACGAGAGGTTGCGAGGAAGGCGTGACTGAGTATAATTGGAACCTCGGCATCCTCCTCGATATCAAGGATGACAAAGTCTACCGGGAAGATAAAATTGTCAATCTTGACCAGAACGTCCTCCACTAACCCAATCAGAAATTTTATTTAGTGATCCCCTAGTTGGATGCTCATTTCCGTTAGGCTTGGAACACCCAGATCTAATGTTTTGAATAGAGAGAAGGGCATCAAATTGATGATGGCGCCTAGGTCTGCTAGGGAGTGCTTTATTAACAAATTGCCAAAGAGGCATGGGATGGAGAACCATCCCAGGTCATTTAATTTTGGCGGCAATTTGTTAAGGAGAACTGCCGAGCATTCTGCTGCATTGAGGGAAACATGCGAAATATTCTTGAGTTTCCACTGAGACTTACAACACTGGCTCTCAGCCCACCCACTCAGTAATCACCTGATCACCAGCCACAGGCACAAATGCCCAACAATACAGGCTGAGAAAAATAGCCCTACCACACACAGATCCAAAACTAGATCCTACCACTCAGATCTATACCAGATCCTACACTCAACCTTTATAACTTAGACTTACAATACATATCTCACTAGATCTAACTCTCATCCTTTATAAACTAGGCTTACAACACAGATCTTGAACAGATCCTACATGAATTTGAATTGTAATATTGATTTGAATCAATAGAAAATAATCTATGAGTCAATTTCTTCCTGAGCTGAGTGAATCTCAGTCCTATCTTCTTCATAGCAACAAGGTTGATGTCCGTCAAGAATCTTGCTGCTTGTGCTGGAAGTATTCTTAGAACCTTGATTCTGATTCTGCTGATGAAGGAGTGAGAAGAAAGATCTTCTATCAGCTAACTTGTTTTGTTGATCATAGAATGTTCTACCTCTTCTTCACAGATCCAGAGATTGATCTTCGATTTTGGTTCGACTTGGATCTTGAAGCAACTTCAGCTAGCGCTTGCCTTGACTGGTTCTTCTTCCTCAGAGAAATCCTCTGATTCTTGCTGTTACAGATGTTGATATCAGCAGCTAACTCAAAGACCCTTCAAATTTGTTGAATTGAAGCTTTTGTCTAAACAATAATGGCGAGATAAGAAGACGAAGTCCCGCTCCTTTTTCTCGAAATGAATTGATTGCTCAAAACCTTATTTTGATCCAGATTTCATCATCTATTTATAATCCTGTCATCCAGCAAGATGATTGACACACGTCATTGCTTTAATGGCTGATTATATCCTTAGTTTTACATAATGAGACTTACGATGATGTTAGAGATGAGTTACATCTCTTCCTTATCATTTTAAATTTTGTTGACTTTGTTGACTTTTGCTGACATCAGCCATTCTGGACTTAGAAAATTTCAGACAACTGCACAGGCGTTGACTGAACAAGCTTTACTCAATGAATCTGGACTTAGAAAATTTCTTGCTCTGCTAGGCAGTTAGTGAGTAAGCTCCACTCAACACTTTTTAACTTAGTCAACTTCTCAGCTTGTCCAGGCATTGAGAGCGTTGAGTGAACTGGCTTCACTCAATGATTCTAGACTTAGAATAATTCCGCTATGCATAAAGGCATTGAGTGTGTTGACTACACTCAATGATTCTGGAATTAGAATAATTTTGCTCTGCATAAAGGCGTTGAGTGTGTTGACTATACTCAACGATTCTAGACTTAGAAAATCTTTCAGCTCTTTCTGCAACTATGGCATTGAGAGCATTGAGTGTATAAGCTTCACTCAACAATTCTGGACTTAGAATAATTCTACACTGCATGAAGGTGTTGAGTGTGTTGACTACACTCAATGATTTCTTCTTTTGGCGTTCAGTTAGCTGACTTCACTCAACGCTATTGTGCTTGTACAAAATTTTTTGTCTTTCTTTTAAGGCTTTGACTGAATCAGCATGGCATTGAGTGAACTGTATTCACTCAATACTTTTGGACTTATTCGAATTTCTTTGTCAGATTTGCTTTGGCTTTATCAGAACTAGCATAGCGTTCAGTGATCAAGCTTCACTCAACGCTTCAGGACTTAACCAATTATCTGTCTCTTTCTTCTATAGCTTTGACATAAACAACATGACTCAACGCTTTTGGTTATATGGCATTGAGTGAGTTGACTTCACTCAATGCTTGTGGACTTAGCCACTTTTCTTCCTTGCCAACACTAAAAGCTTTGATTGGTCGCCTTCTCTCAGTGTTATTAGTTGTATGGTGTTGAGTGAACTGGCTTCACTCAACTCATATAGACTTAGTCATTTTTCTTCACTGTCACTGGCTTCTGGTTCATCTGGCGTTTAAGTGAGATAACTTCACTCAATGCTTGTGGACTTAGAGGTAATTTTCTTTCTTTCTAGTCAGCTTCTTTGAGTCTACCTATCAATATCACTTAGACAACTTGTCCAATCAATATGATATAGACTAACCTGCATGCATGAACTTAAACATACATCAAATACAAGTATGTATATACCATTGAATTGTTTGACTTCTTACAAATCTGGGACATTAGGATCAATGGACCCAATAATATCCCCCTATATGAAGAAGTCAAAACACAACTTGAAAAATTCTTTATCAATGATATACACCAACATTTGCAGCAACAATGTACACCAATATATTAACACAAGAGAGTTATGGGTTACCACATTTCCCATTTTTCTGTTAGTATGGTGATCATCACCTACTCCCCCTATATTGCTGTAAGATTCACATTTACACCTTTTATAAGAACACTACCTGCTCCCCCTATTTTGCTGCATAGACACCTAGTCACCTTGCCTAGTCACCTTAGTCATATTCTCTCCGTTTTTGACTTATTCAGACAGAGGGAGAGGCTTGTAATCTGTGACTATCTTCTCCCTTTTCTGAAGATAGATAATCAACTACTAGCTCCCCTCAATAAGAGAATATTTTACCAAGACTTTGGACATTCCATCCTTGATACCATTTTTTGGTCTTCACAGCCTGCAAGATTATATAGTTCCTGCAACAAAACAACATGAAGAGCGACTAAAGCTACACCAAGTTCAACATACCCAACTTAAACTTGAAGGTGTTGAACTTTGCTTCATCTAATGGCTTGGTGAAGATATCAGCCGCTTTCTTGTCTGTTGGTATAAACTCAAGACTAATATCCTCACATTCCACATGCTCTCTTATAAAGTGATATCTAATCTCAATGTGCTTAGTTCTTCTATGTGAGACAGGATCCCTAGCTATAGAGATTGCACTAGTAGAGTCACAAAATAAAGAACTTCTACTTAACTGAATGTTATAATCCTGAAGTTGGTGTTATATCCACAGTAACTGTGCACAGCAGCTCCCTGCAGCTATGTATTCTGACTCCACAGTAGAAATAGAAACACTTGTTTTCTTCTTGCTACTCCATGACACTAGATTTTTTCTTAGAAACTGACAGGAGCCTGATGTAATTTTCTTGTCTTCTTTGCAGCCTGCAAAGTCTGCATATGAAAAGCATATTAGTTCAAAATCTCTATTCTTAGGGTACCAATGGCCAAGATCTGGTGTGTCCTTCAGATATCACAAAATTCTCTTAGCAGCAGAGTAATGAGATTCTTTAGGGCATGCCTGATATCTACCATTGACACATATATCATACATAATGTATGGCCTACTAACAGTCAGGTATAGAAGAGAACCAATTATCTCTCTATACAAAGTTTGATCAACAGGTTTACCTGCCTCATCCTTGTCTAAAGACATGTTTGACCCCATGAGAGTTTTTATAGTGGAGGCATTCTCCATCCCAAATTTCTTAATCAATTATCTGGTAAACATAAACTGAGATATAGATAATCCATTGTCAGTTTGTCTTACTTGGTGACCTAGGAAGAACTTAAGTTCACCCATACTGCTAATCTCAAACTTTCCTTGCATAAGTTTGGCAAACTTTCTGCAAAGGTTATCATTAGTAGATCCAAAGATAATGTCATCAACATATATCTGGACTAGGATTATCTTGCCTTCGGATTTCCTTTGAAATAGGGACTTGTCTATCTTCCCCCATGAGAATTTGTTCTCAATGAGGAAGCTAGATAGGGTCTCATACCATGCTCTAGGGGCTTGCTTCAACTCATATAGAGCTTTCTTAGGTCTATAAATAAAATTAGGATGGTTAGGAACAACAAAACCTTGAGTTTGTTCAACATAGACTTCTTCCTTCAAGTCTCCATTAAGTAAATTTGACTTTTCATCCAACTAGTAGACTCTGAATCCTTGGTATGCAGCATATGCAAGAAAAAGTCTAATGGCTTGTTGTCTTGTTATAGGGGCAAAGGTTTGATCAAAGTTAATACCTTCTTCCTATCTATACACCTGAGCTACCAGTCTAACTTTGTTCTTGGTTATAATTTCATTTTCATCAAATTTAATCCTATAGATTCACTTGGTTCCAATGACATTATGTCCTTGTGGTTTGGGAACCAGCTTGTAGACCCTACACCTCTTAAACTAGTTTAGTTCTTCTTGCATAGCTACAATCCAAAACTGATCCATCTTTGCCTCTTCAAACATTTATGGGCTCTACTTGTGACAGGAAACTGGAGTACATTGATCTACTAAGACATTTGCTCCTTATCACTACACCTTGACTTGCATCACCAATAATTTGGTGGCCTGGATGATCCTTCAAATGCCTGACTGTTGGAGGAAGTCTTCCTTCAGCATTTTGTGCTCCAAAGTCTCCATCTTGTTGAACATAATCCACTTCCTGTATGACTTCTGCTTCCTCTAGATTCCACACACTTTCATATTTGTCTTAGACTATAGGTTCAGCTTCCTTAACAGTCAGCTTGTCCATGATCACTTTTATTCCTGCAGGACTAGAAAGGGACCTTGACAGCTCATTGTTAATCATGTTTGATTCATCAAACGCTACATTATCTTAGTCCTCTACAACTTAACTTGTCAAGTTATAGATCCTATAGGCCTTACTATGATTGTTGTACCCAACAAAGATCCCTTCATAGGACTTGGCAGCAAACTTAGTTATATAGGATTTCCGATTATTAAGCACAAAGCATTTGCTCCCAAAAATTTTGAGATATGCAAGGTTTGGTTTTCTGCCCTTATATATCTCATAAGAAGTCCTTTTATGGCTCTTGGTGATAGAAGCTCTGTATAGGATATGACAAGATGTGTTTACTGCCTCATCCAAAAAATATTCTGGGAGAGATGTGTCATTCAATAAAATCCTTCTAGATTTTATGAGAGTCCTATTCTTTCTTTCAATAATTAGATTTTGTTGGGGTGTTCTGGAGAGGAAAACTCTTGTTGAATCCCATGTTCTTCACAAAAATTTCTCATGCATTCAAATTTAAACTCAGTTTCATGATCACTTCTGATTCTGACCACAAGACTGTTCAATTCATTCTATATTTGTTTGACAAATGTCTTCAAGACATCAGGAGTTTCAGACTTTTTCCTTAAAAAGAAAACCTAAGTAAATCTGGAAAAGTCATCAACAACCACAAAGGTGCAGACTTTCGTACCTAAACTCTTAACTGGCATAGTACCAAACAAGTTAATATGCAGGAGGTATAAACACCTCATAGAGTCTTTGGTTTCAATGCTTTTGAAGGAATCTTTGGTCTGCTTGCCTTTTTGGCATGCAGAGTAAATGCTCTCTTTAGTACATTTTATGTTAGGATCATTCCTAACTAGCTCTTTACTGAAGAGCTTTCCTATGGTCTTATAGTTCAAATGATCTAGCCTCTTGTGTCATTTGACACAGTGTGGGGCTTTCTCATTTGCAACTAGGCATATGGGAGATTTTGAATTTACATAAAGAAAATTTAAACATTATACATTCCCACTCCTAGTTCCTATCAAGATGACCTCCTAGTCACTTGACTTCTTTATGTGGAACTCATCCTTGTGGAATGAAATGTCATAGTCAATATCACAAAATTGTCTTATGTTTATAAGGTTGTGTTGCAACCCTTCCACATAGGCTACTTTTGTGAAAGGACTAAGCCATTTGAGATCTTACCATAACCTCTGGTAATCCCTTTTTCTGATCCACCAAACATCACCTTTGGTCTATCCTTCACTAGAATGAACTCCCTCAAATTACTCTTTGTTCCAATCATGTGCCTAGAACAACCACTGTCCAAGTACGATATAGGGGTATGGAAACTTTGACTAACCTGCAAAACATATTTATTTTACCTTAGGACCACATAATTTATTGTCCTAGGTGCATGTTAGTATCAAAATGAACATATCCATCAACAGTTTTTCTGACTGGTAGACTGACTTTAGCTCTAGACACACTAGGGTTATGCCAGCAGTCAATGGCATAATGGCCTATCATGCCACAACACTAGCACTCATGAAGGTTATAGCTTCTTTTCTGAGCTGGTCTAGTGAATGTAACAGCAGCAACCTTTCTAGAAGGAACAACAGTAGTCTTCTTCAGATTTCTTTCAGTAATTATCTGGCTGAAGGAAAGTCTTTCAATAGATTTATTTAGCTTTTTGTAAGTACCATATGCAGTAGTTTTCTTTGCAGAAAAGATGCTCCCAATAGCATCATAAACACCCAAATCAGGCTTGCTATAAGACTGACCTTTAGTCTGAGTCTTTGCTGATTGAGTCTAATGTTTGGCCACTGCCCAATTATTTAGAGTTGGAGCTAGAACACCAAAAGCAAATGGTCTAGGGTAGGCCATTTGTATTTCTTCATGAGCAGCCTTGAAGGCACTCATCCCCATTCCTCTCCTCCTTACATTAGAAGATACATTAGTATCCTTCCAGGAAGAATTCTCATTCTTCTAGTTACCAAACATAGAATCCTTGTCATACCTATTAGTAGGGAGTATTACCCTTTTAAAAGGAATGGGTTGCTTAGCTGAAGCTTTTCCCTTTCGTTTGAAAGAGGCAGCTTTGGTGTTTCCCTTGAATCTAACTCCTCTCTTATTTCTCTGAGAGGTGAAGGATTTAATAATGGGCAACACTGAATTGGGCTTAGAAAAACATGCCACAATTCTCTTCTATCTTTGGAGCTTTTCTTCTAAATCCTTAATAAGGATATTCTTATGCTTTATGGTGTCTATCTGTATAAGAGTAATAGTCTTCAACTGACTAACTTCCCTAATTTTCTATTCCAGCAAGATAGTTGTCTCAGAGTGTTGGGAAGCAGCAAGTTATAGAGATGCAATCTCTTGAGCCTACTTTTTAGACAGCTGCTTACTCCTCTTGAATGCTTCCAGAAGTTCAACATATTTATCAATCACTTGACTGATGTCATCCTCAGATTCATAATCATATTCATCCTTAGATGAAGATGCTTCTGAACTTGGACCAGTATTATAGCTTGACTTAGATGAAGAGATGAATAGAGAGTGTACCTTAGATGGACCAGGCTAATCCTGGCAGGATTCTTCATCAGATCTTGCCATCAGCCCAATGTAGGCTTCCTCATCTTCATCTGGCTCAGAAGAGGATGAATCAGTCCAGCTTTTCTCCTTTTTAGCAATGAAAGTTCTCTCCTTCTTTCCCTTCTTATGATGATGATTTTTCTCATCATCCTCCTTCTTCTTCATAGGACATTCAGTCACAACATGTCCTGGCTTGCTGCAGCAAAAACAGATAATTTTATTAGAAATCTATTTACTATGTTTTGAGTCATATATGCCTTCCTTGGAAGGTTTTTCTTGGTTTTTTAGAAGTCCTCCTTGTGTTGAAAGGAAGAAGAAGGTCTTCTCCTCCACCAATTCTTCTTAATCAGCTTCAAAAACTGCCTTGAAAAGGTAGCAAACTCCTCATCAAACATATTTCAGTCTGATGTACCTTATTCTGAACTATCTGACTCAGTGGGCCTTCTTGGGGGAGAAGGATTCTTCTCTTTGCTCCTCTTGGAGCTATCAGCCTTAAAGGCCACAGAGTTTTCTCTGGCCTGAGATTTTCTTGATTTCTCTTCTTCCTTCCTTGCAGTCAGCTATAATTCATAAGACAGCAGCTTCCCAAACAAAGTGGATGGTGGAGTATCTACAAGCTTTGCCACTTCTCTAATTGCACATATCTTAGTGTCCTAGTCTATAGTAAGAGACCTAAGAAACTTATCATTTAGCTCATAGTTATTAAACACTTGGACATAGGTCCTTGGTTCATTTACAGTTCTGAAAAACCTTTCATAGCAGCTAGTTATGGTCTCCTCCTTGATCTGCCTGAAAGCCTCATACTCTTGATTGAGCATAGACTTTGTTGGAACCCTTGTTTGGATTTGGGCTAGGTCTACTATTAGGATGTTGACCTACTTGTATAGCCAGGGTCAAGGTCTAGGTCTAAGTTAGTCTCATTAGGTCAGACTTCACAAGACCAGCTTTGGATTTCTTTCAAGAACTAAGACATAGAAGAATTCTGTGATATATATATATATCATTTCGACTTTTGTCGAACTCAGCTCGACGATCGTTGATCTCCCTTCGACGATCTCAGAGTTTATTCTCTTAACTGAGCTCGATGATCTAAGTGCTCTGGTCGACGATTTATTACATCTTCACAGTATTCTCAGTTCGAAGATAGTTTAACTCAGCTCGATGATCTCCTAGTTCTGATCAACGATTTTATCCTGTGTTCGACTACTTGTCTTCAGCATTAGTATTGAATATTTAAAACTTATTCTCTTGATTCTATTTATGGCAAATAATCTCTTGTAGTTAATGCTAATATTCTCAAGGCTTATAGCTGTTCCATTGCAGCATTAACTATGGTATTCACAGAGTTATTGTTTTGTCTTATTTACCAAGATAGCTAAGGAGATAATTAAATGCCAGCAATTCTAGACGTTCTCTCCTCGATCTCTGTAGAAAATTAAGTATTATTTTTTGAAATTAAAAGCAACAGTATTATTTTATCCTTCAAGGACATAGAGATAGATACAAACTAATTATTCAGTTAGAGAAAAACCTACAGAGAGAGCTTCTCATTCTATAGTTTAAAATTTCTCTTTCATATTTCTTTCAATCTTCAGAACTCTTACTATTGTTAGGAAACAGAATAAGAACACCAAAAACCTCATCTTGAGTCTTCTTCAGTTTTCATCTTCAGAAATATACAGAGACAGCAATCAATATCAATCTACAGATTCTGAAGATCATAACTCAAGTCCATTGAAGACCTACTCCTTGGACAAAGCTTCCATCTTCCTGAACCTACTCAACATCTCAGGGGGAGCTTTGGCAATACAAGAATCCACTAAGTCTTCTCATTTGCTTTGAGAAAGATAAGACTGTCATTAACTTTTTTTCCTTTTACCTTTTATGTACAGGGTTATTACTCCCTTCAAAAGTGAACTCCTTGGTAATAGGGCACCTGATCAAAAATCTATTGGTTATTAGGCACCTTATCAAAAGCCAGAAGGGTCTCTAGATCTACCTGAAGAAGATCATGTGGTGATAGGGCACCTGATCAAAAACCTAAGTGGATCCCTACCAGGGTTGTAGAAGAGTGGATGTACCCAGATTTAGGGACCACTAAAATTTTCTTGTGTCATCTGGTTGCTCATCTTTCTTTATTTTCTGATGTGTTGTGTTTGCTTGTGTTTTATTTTTCTCTTACTTATAAATAACACTTATCTTTATTCCTCTATCAAAATTAATTAAAAGATTTTAATACTCTATTCACCCCCCCCCCCCCCCCCCCCCCCCCCTCTAGAGTAAATCAGATCTATCCCCTCATTTTAAATTGGTATCAAAGGGTCGTTTCTCTTGGTTTTACAGGCTAACACATGAACCTAAAGATCTTTGATATATCTTCTCCTCTCTTTCTTTTTCCATGGCACAGAATAAAAATTATGCAAGCACTAGACCTCCAGTCTGCAACTTGAATAAGTTTGCTATCTGGAAGGCAAGAATCAAACTATATATGAATTCTATTGATGAGGATATTTTCAACTCCATTTTGACAGGTCCACCAGCTCCAATGGAAACTACCTCAATAACATCAATAAGCTTGAATGTTGTTCCTCCTCCAGACAATACTGATGCACAAAAAAAAGTCAAAGATTGCTGATGCAAGGGCCATGCACATTCTGGCCCAAACTATGTCAGATGAAATCTTCCAGAAAGTTGTTGAATGCACTTCAGTTAAGTCCATCTGGGATTCCTTAAACCAGATAGTTGCTGGATCTAGAGATGAAAGAAAAGATAGGAGAGCTCATCTTATCTCTCAGTATGAAAACTTCAAGAAAGCTGAAACTGAGCCAGTAGCTGAGATGTATAATAGACTCATCATAATTGTAAATGAGCTGAAAACCTTGGACATGGACATCTCACTAACTGAGATTAATGACAAGATTCTCATGTGTTTTTCCAGCTCATGGGATTCTAGAATCTGGCCAATCAAAGAAGGCAAGAGTCTAAATGATATTTCCACTGAATCTCTATTGGGAAAGCTCAAGTCCTATGAGCAGCTTCTAAATACAAGAGAGTCAGATAAATAGAAGACTCCTACACCAGCTAGCAAGGAACAAAGCATAGCCTTCAAAGCTTCTGAAGAATCAGAAGAAATACCCTCAAATGAAGAACTGATGAGTCTGTTTTCCAAAAGATTCTTCAAAATGGGTAGAAAAGAGTTCAGGAGGAAGTCATCGAGGAATAAAGACAAGCCAAGGTATGATAACACTCCAACTAAAGAAATTATATGCTTTGTTTGCAGGAAGCCTGGACATATTCTACCAGAGTGTTCAGATAAACAACACAAAGAAGGAGAAAGGAAAAGGAATCCAGGAAACACTTCAGCAAGCCATCCTCTAGCAAGCACAAGAGGAAATAAAAGGGCTTTGTAGCTGACATCTGGAGTGAGACAGAAGAAGAATCCTTTTACTCTAGCTATAGTGAGGATGAAGAAGAAACCAAGGCCAGAGAATTATATCTAATGGCCATCAATGCTTCAAGCCCTGAATCAGAAGCCGAAGATTCAGGAGAAGACTCAGACTATGATCAGGTAATATCATCCTTTGATTTTAATTCTGAAGATTTTAAAATAAAATTTAAATCACTGTGCAATGATCTTATAAAATCGGAGAAGGAAATCAAAATTCTCAGAGAGAGACAACCTGACTATGAAAACTTACTCTCTTAAAACATAAGAATGAAAGATGAATTAACTGAGTATAATAAACAAATCATCTTCCTGAAAACTGAACTAGGCAAAGCTAAATAACTTGAAGAAACATTGAATGGAAGAAGGCTACAGATGGTTAAAATCAATAATACACTAAATGCTAGAATTAATAATAGTAAACTAGGTTTAGGTGCATCAACCAGTGAACCACCAATCATCCAGAAAAACATCTTATCTCAACCTGTAAATTTTATTTCAGAGAAGGGCAAGAAGAATACAGAACAGGTAGAGAAAGTTAATAATGTATTAAAATAAATTGAACTAAAGAAGAAGTTACAAGGTCAGAATAATAATTCTAAACAGAAGTCGTCGAACAAAAATCGACGATCGCAGTATTTTTTGTCGAACGTCGATCGACGATCTCTGAACCAAGAGTTTGGGTTTAATTACTCAGCAAAGGGAGATCCACAATACCATCAAACTTCGTCGAGCAGAGATCGACGATCGTGGAACACAGATAGTAGCCAGTATTATTCTGTGAACCGAGATCGACGAGATCAATACTGGTTGTCGAACGCAGATCAACGATCTCAATATAAATCGTCGAACCCAGATCAGTTTTACCAAAATTATAACTGCAACAAAAATCTTAATAATAACCAGAAACAAAAATCTGTTAATCCATTTTCACATTGGGTAATTCCACCTAGAAAATTTCACCCCTTAGGTTATAAATGCAACCTGAATGCTCTTTTATTTCTAGTTTCATTTATGAAAAGAAACAAGGACCCAAGGTTACCTGGGTCCAGAACATATGAACTATTTACTTGCAGGTGAAGAACTAACCTACCACACATGATAAGTGGTATTTGGATAGTGGGTGCTCAAAGCACATGACAGGAAGCAAGGACAAGCTAACTAACTATAATTCCAAGCTAGGACCAAAGGTAATCTTTGGTGATTGCAGCTTTGGTCAGACAAAAGGATATGGAGATTTCAGTATTGGAGCTGTTACATTCAACAAGGTAGCTTATGTGAATGGTTTGAAATATAACATGATATCCATAAGTCAATTATGTGATGCAGGTTATCAGGTATCCTTTACTGAATCTCAATGCACTATTTCTTTAAATAGCAAAATTGTTTTAACAGGATTTAGATAAGGTAACATTTATCTAGTTAACTTTAATTCTACTAGCTCAGAAATTTGTCTTTTCAATCAGGTCAGTAATAATAATACTCTTTGGCATAAAAGACTAGGTCATGTAAACCTTAGAAATATTGCTAAGTTATCCAAAGACAACCTTATTAGAGGGTTACGTTCTTGCCCCTACAAGAAGGAAAGCCTTTGTAGAGCTTGTTAAGTAGGCAAGCAAACTAAAAATAGTTTTAAAGCAGTTAATAAGAGTGATTCACCTAGGATTCTGTACTTGCTCTATTTGGATCTTTTTGGACCCATTGCAGTATAGGGCTTAGGAGGGAAGTTTTATACTTTGGTTATTGTAGATGACTTCTCAAGGTTCACTTGGGTTTTCTTCTTGAGACACAAGTCTAATAACTTCAAAGTTCTTACAGATTTTCTTAAAGGCATAAGGATTGAGTATTCTACTCCAGTTGTTTTGATCATAAGTGATCATGGTACATAGTTTGAATCTCTTCCCATGCAAAGATTCTATGAGATGGAAGGCATCAGGCATTGTTTCTCTGCTCCTAGAACTCCTCAATAAAATGGGGTAGTTGAAAGGAAATATAGAACACTCATTGTAGCTACAGGCACATTACTTGTTGATGCTTTCATGCCACTCTCCTATTGGGTAGAGGATGTGAGCACAGCAAATAATGTCTTGAATAAAAGTTTGATACACAAACTTAAGGGCAAGACTCCCTATGAACTACTCAAAGGAAAGAAACCTAAAATAGATTATTTTAGAATATTTGGTTGCATTTGTTATATTCACAACAACAATAAGAAACATCTTAGAAAGTTTGAAGCAAAAGCTGCAGTGAGAATTTTTCTAGGATATTCCCAAGTCAGCAAGACATATAGGGTTTTAACAAATCAACTTTGAAAATAGAAGAGTCAGTTCACATTTCTTTTGATGAAGCTAACATGTTTTACAAGGAGAAGGAAGCTTCTGCCAGTAACTTTTTGCAGGTACCTCAACTTTGTGAAAAATTGGATGATCTCAATCTTACTCAAAAGTTTACATCTCATTCCTCCTCACAAGTTGATGAAGAAAGTGAAGAAGAACATTTGGAAGTGGCTAAACTTCCTCCAACAACTAATAAAATTCCACAAGAGGAATTATTTCCCCAAGCTATTGTTGAACCAACTTCACCAACTGAATTTGTCATACTTAAAGATCACCCTACATCTCAAGTGATTGGAGACATATCGTCGGGGTACAGACAAGGCATCAACTCAACCAAGACTTGATGCATGCCTACTTCAGATCTCAAATTGAGCCCCAATCCAATAAAGATGTTGAGCAAGATCCACACTGGATTATTGCAATGCAAGAGGAGCTCAACCAATTTGATAGATGCAAAGTTAAGAATTTAGTTCCAAGAACCAAAAACAATCCAGTCATTGGAACAAAATGGGTCTTCAGGAACAAGTTAGATGTGCAAGGAACTATTATCAGAAACAAGGCAAGGCTAGTTGCTCAAGGATATAGGCAAGAGGAAGGAATTGACTATGATCAAACATTTGCTCCTGCTGCAAGGCTGGAAGCAATCAGAATCTTTCTTGCTTATGCTGCTTATAAAAATTTTAAAGTGTACCAGATGGATGTCAAAAGTGCATTTCTAAATAGAGAACTTAAAGAAGAAGTGTATGTTGAACAACCACCAGGTTTTATCTCTTCAACTCATCCCTCTTATGTATTTAGATTGCATAAAGCTCTCTATGGTCTAAAGCAATCTCCAAGAGCTTGGTATGAAATCTTAGCTAGTTTTTTTTAGAGCATAAATTTTTTAGAGGAATAGTAGGTAGGACTTTATTTATTAGACATCATCAAGATAAAATCTTGTTAGTACAAATTTATGTAGATATTATTTTTGTTTCTACTGATCCAAAACTATGCAAAAGGTTTTTTGACCTTATGCATTCAAAGTTTGAGATGAGCAGCATGGGTGAACTTTCATATTTCCTTGGTCTCCAAGTGAAGCAATCAACTGAGGGTATCTTCATCTCCCAATCTAAATATGCTAAGGAGGTTGTTAAAAGATTTGGGATGTGTGATGCCTCAGCATTGAAGACACCTATGACAGCAAATGGTTTGATAGATTCTGATGAGCATGGAAAATCTGTTGATCAGAAAATTTATAGGGCCATTGTCGGGTCTCTACTATATCTTACAGCAAGTAGACCAGACATCATGTTCTCTACATGTCTTTATGCTAGGTTCCAGGTGAACCCTGAAGAATCTCATTATATTTTGCTAAAAAGAATTTTAAGAAATATAAAGGGTTGCCCTGATCTAGGACTTTGGTATTCAGTAGAGTCAGAGTTTCAGTTAACTGGATACTCGGATGCTAACTATGCTAGATTCAGAGTAGACAGGAACAGCACATAAGGAACATGCCAGTTCCTTGGTGATAGGCTTGTGTCTTGGTTTTGTAAGAAGTAAACATCAGTGTCCACTTCAACTATAGAGGCTGAATACATTGCAGCTGGCAATTGTTGTTCACAAATTTTATGGATGCAAAACCAACTATTGGATTATGGATACAACTTAAATAATTCAACTATATTTTGCGATAGTACTAGTACTATATCCATAGCACAAAATCCAGTACATCATAGTAGGACCAAGCATATAGAAATAAGGCATAATTTCATTAGAGAGTATGCAGACAAAAAATAAATTAATCTTAACTTTATCTCCACTGATTTTCAAAGAGCAGATATCTTCACCAAGCCTTTGAATGAAAAGAAACATCTATTCTTCGTAAATCAGCTTGGAATGATAAATGGAATGGATTAATTTAATTTTTTTCTAAGAGAGAAGATTTGTTCACAAATCGTTGAACGGAGATCGACGATCTGCGAACTCCTCTTGAGCTCTATTGTCGACCTGAGATTGGCGACAGCTCTGTGTGAATTTAAAATCGTCGACCGGAGATCGATGACTTTACTTCAAAAAATACATCGTCGACCTGAGATCGACGATCTGTTTTACCTCTTCTTTCAGAGGTCGACGATAGTATTTGTCTATAAATTTGTCGTCGACCTAAGATCAATGTTCTCTTTTTTTTCATAGGACAGAGCTCGTCTTTTTTGCATTCCAAAAACCTATATTAAGGTTTTCTCTTTGAGCTCTATCCCGTGCTTTCCAAATTCCCTTGCACTTGATCTCTCTCACTTTTGGAGAAATCTATGGCGATTCCAGCGGCGATCCTGTTAGTGATGAAGTTCGATGCTGGATTCGACATCGACTTCGACTCTTTCAGTCATTGCGATCAGATATTCACGGACATGATGAAGCTTTGTGAAGATCAAGGCCTGAGGAAGATCATGAATACAAGGATCAAATTGCCAGCAATAGAAATAAAAGAATGGGTTTATTCGTCAACAACTCCTAATGACTCATCTATGGTTGGAACCATCTCAATTAAACAGGTTATTCTTTCCCCAGTTATTATTTTGAAATGTTTGAATTAGTTAATGGAGAAAACACTCTAGAACGGGATAGTTCTGAGTACAGTAGCATGCTGGTTAGGATGTGTCATCCAGAGGGATTACCATCAAAGTTGCTTTAGAAAAAATTGTCTGTATAATACAAGTTATTAGTAGACATAGTGGGGAAGGTTCTGATGGGCAAGCACTCTGCCCATGATAATATTAACAGACAGCAGCTCTCAATCATGTCTCTTTTGGTTTGTAATAAGTCCATCAATTGGGCTGAGTTGTTCTATAATTTGATAAAAAGGAAGAACTCCAAGAAGGAAGTTTGCTTTGGGAGGATTCTGGGAATTTTCCTCCATCTAAGGCTTCTGAATTAATGGTCTCTCAGACCATATTTATTAATTCCAGTAAGAGGTTGGACTCCTCCTTGTTTGGTAAATGGGCAAGAACTATACCAAAGCCATCTCAGGCCTCCACCTCTTCTAGAACAGCTGAGGACACTAGGGCAGTCACAACCTCTCCTCACCCTAATGAAGCTTTCCCTGCTCCTCCTCCTCCAGCCAACCCTCCTACTGTCCATCAACCATCCACCTCAATTCCAACACCTCCATCATCTCCAGCACTTCATACTACTCCTCCACTTTCTCCTACTCCATCACTTCTTATTACAACTCCATCCATCAACATCTTAACCCAACCAACTTCAATCTTTTCACTCCTCCTCAATCCCCTATCACTCCTCAATCCCCAATGAAATCTCATATTTCCCCTGAACATCATTCACATCAAAATTCCCCTATTCACCTTGATTTAACACTAATTCCTACTCCACCAAATTCTCTATTATAGGATGAAATCATGATAGATTTCACTCCTCTCATCTCACTCATCTGTATCAACTCAAACCCCTCCTGAGTTCATGCAAATGGACTCTCCTTCCATCTCCACTCTCTTGGAGCTTATCACTCCAACCCTCAAATCCTTGATAGTAGAGGCAATCTCACCTCTGGCTGCTTCTATTTCATCCATTGCTGCCCTTCTTGCTGCCTCCTCTAGCCCTTCTTCATCCAGGGGCCTGGCTCCAGTATTTACTGAAACTAAGCAGGGGGAGATTTCCTATGAAGCTATTCTAGGTACATCAGCAGTAGCAGTTTCAGTTTCGGCATTGACCCTTCCAGCAACAATAGCAGAGATAGAGTTTGTTGATACTGTGATACCAGATGCAGATCTCATAGAATTTTCTGACAATGATTCTGAGACAGTTGATTTAGTTTCTTCTTTGGATATTCTTTCTTAAGACAGCAGTATTTCTCCAGTAATTGAATTGAAGTCAATTCTAGATTATTTTGATCTCTTATGTAAAAACATTCTTTTATTTGTTTCTCCCAAGTACTACTCAGATATCATTTGTTGTAAAGCTTCAGTTAGTAAAAAAACTATTCAGGCCATTCAAGAAAGCTTTGTTACTAACATAGTTGTGGAACCTGTTGGCCCAACTTATGTTATGTATGTTAGTCCTATACCAAATCTAGATGATTTAATTGCACAGGATATTACACTAGAGATTGACCAAATGCAAAAAGAACTTGAGATAGATGACTTTCTTCTGACTGATAAAGACATAGATGATTCACAGATGCTTTCAGAGATTGTCATCCCTTCTCAAGATGTTCTACCTCCTCCTCAAGCAGACAAGCAAATTTCTCAGAAAACAATAGAAGCAATAGATACTTTATATGACAATCCTCTAGGTTCTTTTGATGATTATGAGGAGGAGGATTAAGATCATTCTGGTGATTCCTGCTCAAAGAAGAAGAAAGTATCAAAGAAGTGAAAAGCACCTCCCAAGGCTGCTCCTTTACCTAATCCTTCAAATGATACACTGTGTTATATTCTGAATAATATCAAACCTTACCCAGGTATGCCTCAATGGATGAAGCTGTCTAGAAATCAAGCTAAAACACATAAGAAGAAGAAGAAGTCTGGATCCTCTCCTGTGAAGAAATTCAGGAAAGATCCACCTCCTCCTCCTCCTTTTGCAGGAGCCTCAGGGAATGTGTCTCAATGATCAAATATCTCTCAGCCATCAAGATCAGTAGCCTGTCAACCTCAGAAGCCAGTACCCTCTTAACCCCAGAAGCCAGCCTCTTCTTAGTCTCAGAGTCCTGCCTACTCTCATAAGCCTAAAGGCAAGTTTAGTGAAGCTCCACCTCCTAAATCACTTTACTCTAGACAGAAGCAGTAGAATCCTATTGCAAAAAATTTCCAAGTCCAGTCTATTCAATTAAGAAATCTCTCTCAGCAGTTACCTCAGGATGCTCAAGGACTAAATCCAGAGAGACCTCCCTCTCCTCCTGCTGATCCAGATCTTGATCCTAACTTAAGGATGGCTAGACTTAATGAACTGATTGGAATATCTCGTATGAGTAAAACCAGAAAAGAAGGTCAAGACCCCTCACAGTTTTCTACCATGTCTTCTTATAGAGAAAAAGAACTTGAAATGTTGCAGGTCAGTAAGAAGGTTTTCAATTCAGCAGAGTATATGACTCTTCATCCTGAAGCAGTTGTACTAAGAGCTACTTCTCATAAAACTCTTGGTGAGCAAGATCTGAAGATGTCAAAAAGGGAAGCAGAAGACCCTTCTAGGAAGATTGCTTTTGCTAAATCTTCCTCTGCTCCTCCTTCTGCAAATCCTTAAGTTATTTATTTTCTGCACTTTATTGTTTTATTGTTTTACCTGAACTATATGTGCATTATATTGTTATACTATATCTGTTGATAATTTACATTCTATCATATATCTATGGCATTGTATTTTCAGTTTTATTCTATGTTGAGTGACCTCACCCAAATAGGGGGAGATTGTTAGAACCCTTATTTGGAATTGGGCTAGGTATACTCTTAGGATGTTGACCCACCTGTATAGCCAGGGTCAAGCTTTAGGTCTAAGTTAGTCTCATTAGGTCAGACTTCACAAGACTAGCTTTGGATTTCTTTCAAGAACTCAGACTAAGAAGAATTCTGTGATATATATATATATATATATCAGTTCGACTTTCGTCGAACTCAGCTCGACGATCATTGATCTCCCATCGATGATCTCATAGTTTATTCTCTGAACTGAGTTCGACGATCTAAGAGCTCAGGTCGACAATTTCTTACCTCGTCATAGTTTTCTCAGTTTGAAGATGATTGAACTCAGCTCGATGATCTCCTAGCTCAGATCAACGATTATATCCTGTGTTCGACTACGTGTCTGCAACATTAGTCTTGAAGATTTAAATCTTATTCTCTTGATTCTATTTATGACAAATAATCTCTGGTAGTTAATGCTAATATTCTCAAGGCTTATAGTCGTTCCATTACAGCATTAACTATGGTATTCACTGAGTTATTATTTTGTCTTATTTATCAAGACAGTTAAGGAGATAATTAAATGCTAGTATTTCTAGTCGTTCTCCCCTCGATCTCTGCAGAAAATTAAGTATTGTTTTTTGAAATTCAAAGCAGCATTATTATTCGATTCTTCAAGGATGTAGAGATAGACACAGACTGATTATTCAGTTAGAGAAAAACCTACAGAGAGAGCTTCTCATTCTACAGTTTAAAATTTTTCTCTCAGATTTCTTTCAATCTTCAGAACTCTTATTGCTCTCAGGAAATAGAATAAGAAAACCAAAAACCTCATCTTGAATCTTCTTCAGTTTTCATCTTCAGAAATCAATAGAGAAAGCAATCAATATCAATCTACAAACTCTAAAGATCATAACTCCAGTCCATTGAAGACTTACTCCCTAGACAAAGCTTCCATCTTCTTGAACCTACTCAACATCTCAGGGGGAGCTTTGGCAATACAATAATCCAGTAAGTCTTCTCATTTGCATTGAGAAAGAGAAGACTGCCATCAACTTTTTACTTTTACCTATTCTATATAGGGTTATTACTCCCTTCAAAAGTGAACTCCTTGGTGATAGGGCACCTGATCAAAAACCTATTAGTTTTTAGGCACCTGATCAAAAGCCTGAAGGGTCTCTAGATCTACCTGAAGAAGATCTTGTGGTGATAGGGCACCTGATCAAAAACTTAAGTGGATTCCTACCAGGGTGGTAGAAGAGTGGATGTACCCAGATTTGGGAAACCACTATAATTTTCTAGTGTCATCTGGTTGCCCATCTTTCTTTATTTTCTGTTGTGCTGTGTTTGCTTATGATTTATTTTTCTCTTACTTATAAGTAACATTTATCTAAATTCCTCTATCAAAATTATTTAAAAGATTTTAATACTCTATTCACACCCCCCTCCCCTCTAGAGTAAATCAGATCTATCCCCTCACTTTCAGACTTCCTATAATCTCTAACTTCTTTAGTACCTTCCATGTATATTACTAGAGTGTCCCATATTTCCTTTAAGGTTTTGCAGTGCACTATGTTTTGAAAGGTAGAGTCATCTATGGCACTAACTATAATGTTCTATACTCTTTTATCCATTGCAGTCAAGATGATTTCATCTGTAGTCATTTCTACATAACTCTTCGGTACCTTGATATTTGTATCAAGAACCTACACCTTTAGGGGAATGAATGGTCCTTTTTGTTCTGCATCATAAATCCTAGGGACTGATGCTTCCATAAACAATCTGACCCTTTCTTTCTAGATTCCAAAATTTTCCTTCCTGCATTGAGGAAGTTTCATAGAACCTAGTTCCTTGTGATTTTCTCCTGAACCCATTCTTATCTTTTCTCTACTACCCTTTGGGATCTACTCAGACTGTTAAGCCTTTCTTGAGTAACCTCCCTCTGATACCACTTGAAAGTCTTTGAATACATGGGTAGCTAATCACCTAAAGGGGGGTAAATAGGTTTCTTATAGCTTTTTAGTTACTTTTAACCTTTATCAGATTATGCTATGTATTATGATATGATTGCTGATGCTTTCAAGAATATCACCTAGATGACACAGTAGCTTTATAGTGGTTCCTTAGTGTATGGGTGCATCCACTATCCCTCCCACATTTCTAATAGAATGTTAGACAAGGCACTTCTCCAACAACATGGCTCCTCATATTTTACAATACGATCCCATGGGATCACTCAATCTCCATTGTGACTTACAACACAGGATCTCAGCCCACCCACTCAGTAATCACCTGATCACCTATCACGGGCAGAAATTCCAAACAACACTGGCTAAGAAAAACATCCCTACCATACATAGATCCAAAACTGGATCCTGCCACTCAGATCTATACCAGATCCTACACTCAGCCTTTATAACTTATGCTTGCAATACAGATCTCACTAGATCTAACTCTCAGCCTTTATAAACTAGGCTTATAATACAGATCTTGAACAGATCCTGCAGAATTTTATTTTTAATATTGATTTGACTCAATAGAAAATAATCTGTGAGTCAATTTCTTCCTGAATTGAGTGAATCTAAGCCTTATCTTTTTCACAGCAACAAGGTTGATGTTCTTCAAGAATCTGCTGCTTGTGCTTGAAGTATTCTCAGAACCTTGATTCTGATTCTGCCAATGAAGGAGAGAGAAGAAAGATCTTCTATAAGCTAACCTGTTTTGTAGATCACAGAATTCTCTACCTCTTCCTCACAGATCAAAAGATTGATCTTCAATTTTTGCTCGGCTTGGATCTTGAAGCAACTTTAGCTAGGGCTTGCCTTGACTGATTTTTCTTCCTCAGAGAAATCCTCTAATTTTGTTGTTGCAGATGTTGATTACAGAAGCTAACTCAGAGACCCATTTGATTTGTTGAATTGAAGCTTTTGTCTCTGCAATAATTGCGGGAGAAAAATACAAAGTCCCGCTCCTCTTTCTCGAAATGAATTGATCACTCATAAACTTATTTCAATCAAGATTTAATCTTCTATTTTTAATCTCTTCATCTAGTGAGATGATTAACACGTGTCATTGCTTTAACGGCTGATTATAGCCTTATTTTCACAAAATGAGACTGACGACGATGTTAGTGATGAGTTATAGCTCTTCCGTAATCATTTTAAATTTTGTAGACTTTGCTGATGTCAGCCATTCTATACTTAGAAAATTTCAGACAACTACCCAAGCATTGAGTGCGTTGAGTGAACAAGCTTTACTCAACAAATCTGGAATTTGATAATTTCCTGCTCTGCTAGGCGTTGAGTGAGTAAGCTGCACTCAACGCTTTTTAACTTAGTCAACTTCTCAACTTATCCAGGTGTTGAAAGTGTTGAGTGAACTGGCTTTACTCAATAATTCTGGATTTAGAATAATTCTACTTTGAATAAAGGCATTGAGTGTGTTGACTACACTCAACGATTCTGTACTTAAAATAATCCTGCTCTACATAAAGGCATTGAGTGTGTTGACTACACTCAACGATTCTGTACTTAGAATAATTTTCAGCTCTTTCTACAACTATGACGTTGAGAGCGTTAAGTGTATAAGCTTCACTCAACGATTCTGGACTTATAATAATTCTGCTCTGCATGAAGGCGTTGAGTGTGTTTCCTACACTCAACAATTTCTCCTTTTGGCATTGAGTGAGCTGACTTCACTCAATGCTATTGTACTTAAACAGAATTTTCTTTCTTTCTTTCAAGGCTTTGACTGAATCAGCATGGCGTTGAGTGAACTGGATTAACTCAATGCTTTGTACTTAATCGAATTTCTTTGTCAGATTTTCTTTGTCTTTGATAGAACTAGCATGGCATTGAGTGATCAAGCTTCACTCAATGCTTCCGGACTTAACCAATTATTTGTCTCTTTCTTCTATGGCTTTGACAGAAACAGCATGACTCAACGCTTTTAGCTATATGGCATTGAGTTAGTTGACTTCACTCAACGCCTGTGGACTTAGCCACTTTTCTACCTTGCCAACACTCAATGCTTTGACTGACATCCTTCTCTCAGCGCTATTAGTTGTATGGCATTGAGTGAACTGGCTTCACTCAATCCCTGTGGACTTAGTAATTTTTCTTCTTTGTCACTGGCTTTTGTTTTATCTGGCATTTAGTGAGCTTACTTCACTCAACGCCTGTGGACTCAGGTAATTTTCTTCCTTTCCAGTCAGCTTCTTTGAGTCCACCTGTCAATTTCACTTGGACCACCTATCCAATCAATATGACATAGACTAACCTGCATGCATGAACTTAAACATACATTAAATATAACTATGTGTATACCATTGACTTGTTTGACTTCTTATAAATCTGGGACATTGGGATCAATGGACCCAACAACATACTTGGCGAAGACTTCTTCAAGCACAGAGGGCTTCTACGAGTGAAACGGGAAACCAGGTGGATTTAAATTAAGGGAGGAGCTAGATAAAAAAAAATTTTGATTTTGAGGGTGTTGAGCATTCCCTTGGTTGCTCCATGAGAAATTTAGATGGTTCATATATCCCGCATTGTAGGTGTTATTATACGGACAATTATTCTGGTTATAGGAAGACTGAGGCGCGTTTCCCATTGAAAGTCTTTGTTTTCAAGGATAGCTAAAACACCTAGAGTGGGTGAATAGGTTTCTTAGTCCTTAGTGACTATCTTTTATTTTCCTTGAGTTGGATGCTTTATTAGTTGGTTCAATTCTTCTTTCAAAACATGCAACCTGCACAAAGAAAATAACACAGAAAAGCACACACAGTTTTATAGTGGTTCCCCAAATAAGGGTACATCCACTTTCCCTCCCACCTATCCAACTATCTTGTTAGACTAGTAACTTCTACAAAACTCTACTCCAGAGAGATTACACCTCAGATCCCTCAGGATCTCTCAATCTCCTCCAAGACTTACAACTCAGCCATAAGGGCCTACAACTCAGCGATCAGCCAATCTCATACCGCAGGATAAAGGCCCTACACTCAGGCTGGGAGGACGGCCCTACCTTAAATCCACTATGGATCCTACTTCAGAGCAAACTTGCTCCTACCACTCAGATCCAAGAGGATCCTACAAGATGGAAATGGGTTGGTGAGTCTTGATTGGACACAAGAGAAATTTCTCTATGACAATCAACCTTGATTGAGATAGACTCAGCCCAACTTTGACTCCAGGAATATATTTCCTGAGTCTACCTTTACTTGAACTGAGATACACTCAGTCCTTACTTCTTCTTCACAGCACCATAGATTTTTCTTGCTAGAACTGTGAAGTGACTGCAGGAAAACTTGCTGCTACCAAAGTTGAAGGATTCTCAGCTCAACTACATCACAGCAACAAGGATACAGATCTTTCTTTGACTTGTGCTGGAAGTAACTTGCACAATAACTATTCTACTTCTTCTCTCTTTCCTAGGCTGAAGATTCAGCCCTAACTTCTTATCCACAGCCTCCTGTAGATGTTCTTCAGAGTTATATAACTGGATCTGTGAAAACTTGTAGGTGTAGATAGAAAATGGCACCACCTAACTTTCTTTTTCCACTTCAGAGATCTGCTCTGATCTTGTTATAGTCGATGATGAAGACATACGGCTAACTTGTTTTGCTCTTAGTCTTCCTGATTATAGCTTCATGTACTTCAGTCACAGCAATAATGGTGGTGAGGAAGAATGACTCCAACAACTCCTTTTTCCATAAAAAAGGTTCTCCTTTTATTGATTGCAACCCACGGCTCTTTCAGTAGTGAGCCCCACACCATTGATGGTCCGCTACAACCATGCTTTAACACAAACTGTCGTACAGTAGCTCTGCGGTGCCTTTTGTCATGTACTGTTATTTTGCCGCTAATAATTTGAATAAGGTTGACTTGTTGACTTGTTGATGTCACCATCTATGGACTTAGCCAAAAATCAAGCATCAAAAACATAGACGTTGAGTTAGCATGCCTCACTCAGTGCCAAAAGCACTTAGATAGAATTCTGTCTATCTAGGAATTGATAGCATTGAGTGAGCACGCCTCACTCAATGCCAAAACACTTAGCCAATCGTTCTACCGTTAGGCGTTGACAGTGTTGAGTGATCAATCCTCACTCAATAATTTTTTCCTTAGCATATTCCTCAGCCACTTCTGCATGCTTAGCGTTGAGAGCGTTGAGTGATAAAGCCTCACTCAACGCTTTTTTTCCTTAGCCAATTTTCTCGATTTGTAGCATCTTAAGAGTTAAGAGCATTGAGTGAGCATGCCTCACTCAATGCTTTTAGCCTTTGACATGTTTCCTGCTATTTGTCATTGAGTGAGTAAGCTCCACTCAACGCCAAACCACTTAACACATTTCTGTTATCTAACGTTGAGTGAGTGAGCTACACTCAATGCATTTGGACTTAGCCAAATTTTTGTCTAAAAAGGAACACTCCCTTTGAGAATTAGTCAATGTATTATCACATGGCATTGAGTGAGCTTGCTCACTCAACGCTTGTGGACTTGGTAAATATTCAAAGTTTTCCTTTGGCCTTGACTGACTGAGCTATACTTAATGATTATGAAGCTATGGCGTTGAGTGAGTGAGCTACACTCAATGCTTGTGGACTTAGACACTTTTCTGCTCATTTCTACTTAGGCTATTATTGCATTAGCCTGTCTCACAGCTTTTTGTTTTATGGCTTTGAGTGAGTTGAATTCACTCAACGCCTGTGGACTTAGCCACTTTTCTAGTCTGCCATTACTTTGTCTTTGACTCTATAGGCTCCACTCAGTGCTATAAGTCATCTAGCGTTGAGTGAGTAGCCTTCACTCAACGCCTGTGGACTTAGATAGATTTATGTCTATCAACACCTTAGGTAAGAGTTTACCTAGCTTAGACACTTAGGCCATCTGTCCTATCAATGTTATAGGACAACTTGCAATCACTAAACTTGAGCACAAGTTAGATCACCACATATGTATACATTATATGCTAGGCCTTCTTCAAATTTAGGACATTGGGATCAATGGACCAAACAATCTCTCCCAATTTGAAGAAGTCAAAACCTATACCAATATATACACTAACATACTTAAGCAACATATACAGAAAGAATTAACATAGCATGAATCAAAAAAATCATAATCATAACAAATGATATTTAATTTAATATATAAGGAATTATAATGTTTGTGCATGAAACAAAATGTCACATTCCTCAACCCTATAAGCAGAACCTGAAGCTTTTCAAGTTTTAGGTTCTCTTATCACAATTCCACTACCCTTTGATTTCTTTGCATGTTTGTCTTCTGCTCTAGCTATCTTCTTTCCCTTCTTGTCTGCTTCATCAACTGCCTTTTCCTTAGTTGCTTTTTCCCTTTCAGCTTCAGCTTTCTTGTCACTCTATCTCTGAAAGTAGTTGTAGGGCTTTGGAAAGTACTTGGAGGGCTCAACTTCATCAGGAGACAGAAGGTTTGCATTTTTGTTTTTCCAGTACAGCCTCCTTAAGGTGTTCCTCTTGTACATCTTGTTCCGTTCCACAGTGATGTATAGTTTGTATTTATCTGTCTTCTTGGACTTTACATGATCCCAGGCAATTAGAATGAGAACTGGATTCTGGGCTCCATACTTCAAAGTCAGGTCTCTTCTCCATTTCCTCTCTATATCTTTTCTTCCTCAGCTTGTTCTCTTCTTCAGTTTCAGTATTTGTAGTCATTTCTTTGGATAGCAATGTCTGGTCCACAGTGGGGTTGAAGGAAGGAATCTCAGCAGTACAAGATTGTTCTCCCCACTGGGCACCAGCACTATCATCTTCTTCTATGTACTGAACATACTCTTGATTATCCTGTACCTGAACAGCAACAAACATTCTATGCAGGGCATCTTATATATGATCAAGCATCATTGGGATGTTATTATACTGAATTTTCTCCATTCCCAATGACATTGGTTGCTCAGACCATGTTCTCAGTATTTGTTCTTATTACCTCAATCTCCCCCTTTTTGACTTATTCAACTATTTTAATGGTATGGGAGGTACAGGCCTTGCTTCTTTAAGTTTCTAAATAATTAACTCCTACAGTAACCTGATTCTTTACTTCCAACATGTGATCATCAAGCTACTTTGTACATGCATCTACCTTGGTAAAGATTTCTGTCTTCAAAGTATTCCTCAGATTATTATCAGCATTATGAAAGGCCTGCGTGTTCTGATTTTTAATATTTTGATTTTCTATGACGGTGACAAATTATTGGCTTGCTATATCCAGCTTGTCCATGGTGTAATCCACAGTTGGAGAAGCCCTTTGAAGAACTTGATAGTTTCAGCTTTCAGTAAGTTTACTTCAAAGCTTATAGATTTGATCTCAGTTGCTAGATCATTTTTGATTTCCTTTAATGCACCATCCACAAATGTTTTTAGGGTTCTCCTTTATTCATCTAGAAGTTCCTTCAGTTTAGCTAGGAATATTGGTGGCAGCTGATCTATTCTGGTAGATGTGCCTTCATCTTGATTTTCCTGTATTGGCATGTTTCCTATTTCTTATGCAGAGTTACTCTTGGAAAGGTCATTTTTTATATGTGCTGAGGAGTGTGTTTTCTCATGATTAGATTCCTCTTTCTCAGATTCAGAGGAGACTAGATCATGCACTTCATGAGCAGGGAGTTTAGATGGAATCTCCCACTCAGCATTTGTCATGTCTTCTTTTGCATGCAGGTCAGCAGCTACTGTAGTAGTATCATCCTTAATTATCTTTTTAGTGTTCTCAAGTTGAATACCTTCAGGAGGTACCTAAAGTTGATCCCCCACCACTAATTCTTCCTGCATTATCTCTTCTACCAGTTTCTCCCCCTCACTCTAAGGCCTGGAATCACCAGCATCGTCAGACATAGGCAGATGTCCATCTTTATCTTCAAGTCTAGAAGCATCTTCCTCCATCCTTGCAGAGATCTTCTCAACAACTTCCTCTGTCACTACTTCAGCCATCTCAGCAGTCGGCACAACATCCCCAGGGACAGTATCTGTCTTAGATCTGCTAACAAGGCTTTGTGGGGTAGGTTCTGAAGAAGTAGATACCTGAATGTCCATATCCTTCCTAGACTTTTTTGTAGAGGATGACAATTCTAGATCATGTGGTTCTTCCTCATTAGAAAAACTACTAGTGGAGCAGGGCTCTGGAACAGCTATCTTCTTTCGTTTCTTTTCTACAGCTGATGGTCCATGTGGTTGAAGTACCATGTCCCACCTCTCAAGTATTTTGATGTCCATTCTTTGCATGTGTTGTATTCATGCCCCAAGCTTCATGTTCAGGATTTATGGGACTGTCTGTCGCAAAAATTGGGATAGAATTCTCCCTAAGTTTTGTTTAGCAATGCATTCCACTATCCTTTCAAACATTATTCTGCCTCAGTCGGTCCTTTTAGAAAGAATGACCCTTGTCATTAACTCAAACATCTTCTTTGATATTTTTTCATGGGAGTCTAGTTTGCATATCAAAGCCTTCCCGATAATATCTACGAGAAACTTTCCCCTTAGGTTTAGTTCCTTTCAGTAGATGGAGCCTGTAGCGTTCTTAGACAATTCGCACCATTTTACTGCAGACTTTATATCATCTTGCATCAGTTCTTCTTCCTCATCAGTTTCAATGAACCTAGGCAACTGCAGTGCCTTGCTAAATCTCTGTCGAGTGATTTTGATGTTCTTTCCACTCACCATAGTCTTTAGTTTGCCTCTAGATACATCTACTTTGGCATTGGAGAATAATTCTATGGCTTTTCACTTCCATAGTAAACAGGGCTCCATAAAGATGAACCCTAGGTCAGATACATGGAGAAGATGAAGAGCCTGTTACACTTCCTCTGGCATATTTATGAATCCATTTCGAACTACTTCTGACCCTTCGAAGAGGAAATCTAGTCCCTTGGGCGCTATTTCGCTTACGAATTTCTGATACCTAGCGAGAACGACTTTCCGTTGGTTTGGTGAATACGGGCAGGAGAGGGAAAGGAATAGTGCTTTTGCTATATGCACAAGCTCTACTATTTATAGTTATATCTTAAGAGAAGGCAGAAAGTAACTTACCCATTTGAAGATATGATCAACGGCTGGGGTAACTTCTGCAACTTAGCCGCAGACCGACTAATCGATAGATTTTGTTGAGTAATCTTATTCTCCTAAACCTTTGACTTCTTGGTCTTAATTTATTGATTATTTCTTTAGCAATTGAATTGCCTTTGACTTATTTAGTAAAACTAAATTTTCCTAATCATTAGGGATTAAGATGACCTGTATTGAACATTATATTGTGTCCTATTGGGGTGCAATTAGACATAAACTCAACATCCCTATGTCATGTTTGAGGATGTTGATCATCGTTGAATTTTGTGGCATAGTGACCATGATAGCCACAAACTATTTAATTAGACAAGTATTTAGATAATTGTCTTACAGCTCAAACTTTAAGTTTAACTATCTTAACTATAAAAATGCATAGCTTTTGTAATTAAGAGAACATTTAGTAGTGTAACACCCCAAAATCCCAAATTTCAAAAGTTTGGAATTCAGGCTTAGACACGGCCTGGGACACGGGCGTGTCCCAGGGCATGTCCCAGGGTGTGTCCTGCTCGGGCTTCTCGAGAAGGCGTTAAGTGAGGCACACGGCCTGGGACATGGGCGTGTCCCAAGCAGTGTCCTTCTCGGTGTGCACTAAATGCCATGCTATCTGAAAGTGAAGGGATAGATACTACTCTAGAGGGGGGTGAATAGAGTTATCAAATTTTGCACAGACAAAACTTAATATTCTACCCAACTCCCTTGGAGTAAAGTGCGGAATGAAAAGATTATAGATATTGATTTAAACCTTAAAGCCTAACACAAGTGAAGTGTACAAACACAAGCTAACTGTAATTACAGTTAAGCTTGGAAAAACCTAATCAGCAACTAGCAACCTAGTTATATCTAATCACAGCCACAATGCAGGAATTAAACAAAGGAATCCAGACGACACAAGGAAATTTATAGTGGTTCCCCAAACAACTTGGGTACGTCCACTCTTCTACCCACACGGTAGGAATCCACTCAGGTTTTTGATCAGGTGCCCTGCCACCAACAGAATCTGATTCAGGTAGATTCAGAAACCCTTTAGACTTTTGATCAGGTGTCTAAAAACCAAGCACAGGTTTTTGATCAGGTGCCCTGCCACCAAGGGATACTTTTGAAGGGAGTAATAACCCTGTACAGGAGGGGGAAGAAGGTTAAGATGTCTTCTCTATTTTACAATAGATTAGAGAAGCACAAAAGCTTGCACTGAGCTAGAATGCTCTAAAGAATCAAGGCTCCCCCTGGCTCAAGAATGTCCAGGTGAAGTCTTGCTTCAGTGCAGAGAAACTCTTCAGAAAGTTCTGAAGGAAAGAGCTACAGGAAGAAAGTAAATAATAAAATCAAAGTTCTTCAAGCAGCTATCTTCTTCTTCTTCTTCAAAGGAACTCTGAGTTGAACTTCCTGAAAGCAGGAGAACTCAGGTGAAGAAGAGATGAAGATCTTAACACTTCTCAGTTAGATGGAGATTTCTGAGAGCAGGAAGCTTGAGCTTGATGAAGGCTTGAGAATATGTGTGTAACACTCGCTTCGATCCTTCTTCAAAGGGTCCTTTAAATATTATCAGCAAGCAACGGCTCTCTTCCATTTGAATTATTTGTCTTCTTCTTAGCCTTGAGACCTGGGCTGTAAATATCAAGAAGACAGAAATATCTCTGCAGCAAAACATTCTATAAAGGGAATAAATCACTTTCTAAGAAGCTGCAGGCTTAAATCAGATAACAGAAGGACTAAATAAAGTCACATCAGAAACAAACTCTTTATAGCAAAAGAAGACTTTTCAGTCTAACGGCTATAAAGGGCTGACAATCGATAAAGTAAATTAAAATGACAGCTAATGAGACAAACAACTTTATCTTAAAAAGATTTGAACTCAGGCAAAAAGAATAGAGCAAATAATGCCTGGAAATATTATCATACAGCTTAAAATACTGTGCTAGAAAATGTATTAATTAATTAAATATAATAAATAAATACAAAATACAAAGGCAGACAGAAAACGTCGAACGACCTTCGAAGATCGTCGAACGACGCACGGAGATCGTCGAACTATCGGGCAGATAGTCGAACGATACAGATAGTCGAGCTATCAAACAGATAGTCAAGCTACCGCAGCAGATAGTCGACCTATCAGGACAGATAGTCGAACTATCAGATAGTCGATCTATCTAGGACAGATAGTCGAGCTATCAAGCGCACAGAGATAGTTGACCTATCAAGCAGATAGTCGACCTACCTCAGAAAACAGATAGTCGATCTATCAAAAGATAGTCGAACTATCAAAACAAACTAGATAGTCGAACTATCAGCAAATAGTCGAACTATCAGCGCAGAATAGATAGTCGAGCTATCAATAGATAGTCGAACTATCAGCGCAGAACAGATAGTCGTGCTATCAACAGATAGTCGAACTATCAGCGCAGAACAGATAGTCGAGCTATCAACAGATAGTCGAACTATCAGCGCAGAACAGATAGTCGAGCTATCAACAGATAGTCGAACTATCAGCGCAGAACAGATAGTCGAGCTATCAACAGACAGTCGAACTATCAGCGCAGAACAGATAGTCGAGCTATCAACAGATAGTCGAACTATCAGCGCAGAACAGATAGTCGAGCTATCAACAGATAGTCGAACTATCAGCGTCGACCAACTGATAGACGATCGTCGATCAGCCGATAGACGATAGTCGAACGGCGTTCGACTATAGTCGAACGAAAAACCTACTTAACCAAATTTTCAATTTGGAAAAGCGAGGACCCTACAGCTAGACTCCTAACCATTGACCATAGATATTTCTTGGGTCAAGGGCACAAAGGAGAGGACTAAACTCAAATCAAACTAGGGTACCAACAATTTTCCCCTATTTGAGTTAAGTCTCTCAAAAACTAAAACAGCTAGCAATAAAACACTAAAAAATAAATTCAGCAAATAGTTAACAATAAACTGGCAGATAATCAATCAGATAAACAAATAATCAAATATCTCACAGCAGTTTAATTAAACTATTAAGAATCTTTAGAGTCTGGTAAAGGATCAGAAGAACTAGAGACAAAAGAAATTTTTCTTAGAGGGTCATCTGATTCTTTCTTTGACATCTTCAGGTCCTGAGCACCAATGATCTTCAGCTCTGTAGCTCTGGGGACAACAGCTTCAGGATGTTTTTCCATGTATTTTGCTGGATCAAAAATCTCAGGATTGACTTGGAATTTTTCAAATTCTTTCTTTCTGTAGGTTGACATGGTAGTAAAACCAGTCGTATCTTTACCTTCGGCTCTTGCTTTTCTTATTTGGGCTGCTCCTACAAGTTCTTGAAAGCGAGCCATCCTAAAGTTAGGATCGATCTCAGGATTTTCATATACGGGCTCTGGAGAAGCAGCATCAGCTATTATATCTAGATAAGACATTAGAGTATACTTAGCAGAGAGGTTCTTGCTAGATATCTTAAAACAAAATAAACTATTTACCTTTTGATACAGTTTCCTCAGTCTGAACTGGAGAAGGAGGTGGGGAAAAAGTTGGTCTTTGGGCCACAACCTCCTTCATTTGTCTTTGAGAACCATAAGATGATTTGCCTTGAGAACTTTGATGACCTTGTCTTGGTTGGGGCTGAGCAGACGCAGATTTTGCAGAAGAGGCACCCGGATTGGCTGAAAGGTTCCCAGAGGCGCCTGCACCAGGAGGTGGAGGAGGACCTCTGGGAGTCCATCTTGAGACAGGACTATCATACCTCTTGGTTCTTTTTCTCTCTTTTTGCTGATTCTTCGAAAACCTCATCCAATGCTGAAAATCTTTGGATTTGGGGTCAATGCCCTTCAAAATGTAATATGGAATATCATTATCCTTATTTGGAGGTGGAGGAGGAGCAGCTTTTCTTTTCTTTGCAGCAGATTTCTTTTTCTTTGACTTTTCAGACATATCAGAATCATCATCATCAGAATGGGATGATGGAGGGTTCTCATACGGATCATAGGCTTCTGAGACAGCCTTTTCTTTAAGCTTTGAAGCAGATTTCTCCCTTTCCTCTTCCATGTCATCCAGAGCCAGAAGGGAGTCTAAATCTAAACCTGGAGAGTCATCCCAGATGGATGACTTTTCAAATTGCAAATCTTTCTCTTTCTCTTTTAAAGATTGAACTCTTAAATTCCATGCTGCTCTTGCTTGAGCTTCTTCCAAACTCAGAACAGAAGAGTCAACTTTGACTTCCTCTTTCTCAGACTCATCTTCTTTATTATCTAAGAAGGATTCCAACTCAGGGTCTACTTGAGTAGCAGGAATACTTGGGTCAGCCTCAGAAACTACTGCTATGATTTGAGCAGTTAAATCTTCTTTAATAATATCTGTAAAATTATGAATACATATCTGCTAAATAAGCTTGAATCATTCCTTCAAGGTATTCACAAACTATCAAATTAATCGACTCATCAACAAAACGAATGAAAGAGTTACCTTCATATTTAACCATTTCCCATGATTCATTCAGATAAGAAGTTATGATTCCTTCCAGGAATCTAGCAATCATAGGAGTGGAAAGATCTTCTAGGCAAACCTTAACTGCAATCTCAGATAGCAGGATTCCATCTGCTATTTCCTTCTCAGACAAAACTGGAACTAAAACTTTCTCAGCAGGAGCTGTTTCTTCCTGGGCTGGAGCTATTTCTTCCTCAGCTGGATCTATCTCTTTCTCAGCTGTCATGACAACATCTGGAACTATTTCTTCCTGAGCAGACATTACTGAATCTTTTAAAGCTGGAGGAGAGGCAGGAAGATCTAAGGCATCTTCATTGAACATCTCCCCCTGCCTGATTTCAGTAGATACTGAAACCAGGCCCCTAGAGGAAGATGGCTCAGCAGATTTAGTAAAGGATTTGATGGAGGCAGACAAAAGATCAATGGAGACTGTAAGGGGAGCGATTGCCTCGTCAATCATGGTTTTGATTGACGGGGTAATCAGCTCCACAATGCGGGAGATAAGCTCTGGAGAGATTTCAAAAGATGAAGGATGAGAGGTGGATGGAGCTGCAGCAGATATGGTAGTGGTGCTGGGATGAGGAATGGTGTGGACAGGGGATCGAGCAGGAGATGGAGCAGGAGAGTTTATTGGGGAATGAATTGGAGAATGAATTGGAGATTCAGGAGGAGTAAGAATTCTCTCTGATCCTAACAAATCAAAGCTAGGAGCAGATATCCTAGCCAGATGAGCAGGTAGAGGAGAGGCTGGAGGAGACAGAGGAACAACCGTAGTTGTTTCAGGAGCAGCAGAGGAAGAAGGTCATACCTCAGCAGAAGTTGAGGTACTTCAACTAAGGCAGACGGCAAAACAGAGGAGGAGGAAGGAAGAGCTGAGCCAGCTTCAACAGGTTGAGGAGCGACTGTTACAGTCCTTGTGCCCTCAGATGTTGCTAGAGCAGATTTCACAAATGTCCTCTTCCACTTAGAGAATAAGTGGAGATCCATCTTCTTGCTGGCGTTGATTGTAGTTGCAGTGGAACTCAGCAGCTGGGGATATTTCTCTTTAAGGAAAATACCGATAACCCTTCCTAGGGTGACTTCCTTCTTGCCAGACTTCTTCCTGATTAAATCAAACAAAACAGCTGCCCAATCTATCCTTTTTCGATTAACAATTGCACACATGAGTGCGAATTGCTGCCTTGTTATATTGTCGTGGGCAGAGTGCTTACCCAGGAGCACTTTTCCGACTACCTCAGCGAGGAACTTGATCTTGAAGGGGATGTTTACCTTGAGCAGCTTGGTGGGAATGCCCTCAGCATGTCCCAGCTCAACCAGCATTCGTCCAAATTCCTGAGCGTCTTGCTCATAATCCTCTTCACCAATAACTAAACCAAAAACATCAGATAAGATGGCCGGAGTCAGGATAACTTCTTCTCCGCCTATGGTACCAGTCATCGATTCGTCTGTGGAAGACGACGTGAAAGCCCATTCTTTTATTTCTGGAATGTTGATCTTAATCCTTTCAGACATCAGCTTCTCCAAACCTTGATCCCTGCAGAGCTGGAGAACTTCCACGATTCCGGCATCGCAACTGCTGAAAGCTTCGAAATCCACACTGAATCCGGCATCAAACTTTACTACGGCTAGAACAGCTGGGGAAATCGCCATGGATTCGCCGGAGAAAGCACGAGAAAGCTGGAGAGAGAACGAGAAAGACGAAGCGCCAGAAAATCGCAAGCGGGAAAGCAGAATGCGAAAGGGCACGCTCCGTCGACGATAAGATACAAGATCTTTTAACCTAGGTCGACTATCGGCTTTACATTGGACCGGATATAGTCGATCTATTAAAAAGATACTTGACCCGATAGTCGAACGGCCGTTCGACGATCGGCTCAGAAGCAGAGTAGTCGAACCATCGTTCGGCTATTTCTGGCTTCACACGCAACAAGCTGTCGTCGTTCAGAGATCGACGATGAGCTCAACCTATTCGACGATGGTCGAACGTCGATCGACGATCCTCAAACAGATAAGCTACCATTAACCAGAGGTCGACGATAGGCTCAATCCGTTCGACGATCTTCGATCATCGTTCGACGATCTTCAAGCAGATTTCAACAAAGGCAGATATAGTCACACTTAGTCTCGTCCATTAATCATGCCTAGTTGAACTAAAAAGAACAGATGCTTCTGTTCATCTAAAGGCTTGGTGAATATATCACCTCTCTGAAACTCAGTGGATATGAACTCAAGACAGATCTTGTTCTTTTCCACACAATCTCTCAGGAAATGGTGCCTAATCTCAATGTGCTTGGTTCTAGAGTGGTGCACTGGATTTTGTGCAATAGAAATAGCACTGGTACTATCACACATGATCTTGGTGTTCTTGTGTGAGTAACCATAATCCACAAGCTGGTTTTGAATCCACAGGATCTGTGAACAACAACTGGCAGCTGCTATATATTCAGCCTCTGCAGTTGAAGTTGAGACAGAAGCCTGCTTCTTACAGAACCAAGAGACCAATCTCTCTCCCAGGAACTGGCAAGTTCCTGAGGTGCTCTTCCTGTCAACTCTGCAACCAGCATAGTCAGAATCAGAATATCCAATTAATTCAAACTCTGACTCAGCTGGGTACCAAAGTCCTAGATTTGGACATCCTTTCAGGTATCTCAGGATTCTCTTTAGAAGAATCAGATGAGATTCCTTGGGGTTGACCTGGAATCTAGCACAAAGGCATGTAGCAAACATTATATCTGGCCTACTTGCAGTTAGATATAATAGGGAACCAACAATGGCCCTATAATTCTTTTGATCAACTGGCTTGCCGTGATCATCAGAATCAATAACTACATTAGTAGTCATGGGTGTAGGCATTGCTGAAGCATCAGCCATCCCAAATTTCTTTACCAATTCCTTGGCATATTTGGATTGGGAGATGAAGATACCATCAGCATCTTGCTTAACTTGGAGACCAAGAAAGTAAGACAGCACACCCATACTACTCATCTTAAACTTAGAATGCATCAAGTTGGAAAACTTTTTGCACAGTTTGGGATCAGTGGAGCCAAAATAATATCATCTACATACACCTGAACTAACAGGATTGTGTCCTTGTGATGCTTGACGAAAAGGGTTCTATCAACTACTCCCTTAGTGAAGTTGTGCTCTAACAGGAAACTAGCTAAAGTCTCATACCAGGCCCTAGGAGCTTGCTTTAGTCCATAAAGAGCTTTCTGCAACTTAAAAACATGAGAAGGCTGAGTTGAAGAAACAAACCCTGGTGGTTGTTCAACAAACACCTCTTCCTTAAGCTCACCATTTAGGAATGCACTTTTGACATCCATTTGGAACACCTTAAACTTCATGAAGGCTGCATAGGCCAAGAAGATCCTTATTGCTTCTAGCCTTGCAACAGGAGCAAAGGTTTGGTCATAGTCTATACCTTCCTCCTGTCTGTAGCCCTGAGCTACAAGCCTAGCTTTATTCCTTACTATTATTCCATTTGCATCTAACTTGTTTCTATACACCCACTTGGTGCCTATGATCAGTTGGCCTTTAGGTCTTGGAACCAAAGTCCAAACTTTACATCTCTCAAATTGATTGAGCTCCTCTTGCATTGCAATGATCCAGTGGGGATCTAGCTCTGCATCTTTAAAGGTGAGTGGCTCAACCTGTGAGAGGAAACAAGCATGCATCACATCCTGTCTTAATTGGTGTCTTGTTTGCACACCAGCTGATATGTCTCCATTCACTTGAGATGTGGGGTGATCTCTAAGTGTGACAATATCAGCAGGTGGGATGTGATCTTCAGCAACAGTTGGGATTAATTCCTCAGGAGGAATTTGATCTACTGTTGGTGGTACAACAACAGCTTCAATAGCTTCAGCAATGTCTTCATCACTGTCTGATTCAGTGATCTGAAGAGTTGATAGTTGAAGGATTTCTTGAGGGCATCAGGTACCTGCAAAGAACTGGAGGAAGGAGAATTTTCCTTCTCCTTGTAAAACATCTTAGACTCATCAAAAGTCACATGCACAGATTCTTCTATCTTACAGGTTGATTTGTTATAAACCCTATAAGCTTTGCTTACTTGGGAATATCCAAGCATAATTCCCATTGAAGATCTTGCTTCAAATTTTCTAATATATTCTTTATTATTATTATGAATATACACAATACAGCCAAAAACTCTAAAGTAATTAATTTTTGGTTTCTTTCCTTTAAGCAACTCATAAGGAGTTTTACACTTAAGTTTGTGTATCAAACTTCTATTCAAGACATAGTTAGCTGTACTAACAGCTTCTGCCCAATAGGATAGAGGCATGTTAGCATCTGCCAACAATGTACTAGCAGCTTCAATTAGTGTTCTATTCTTCCTTTCAACTACCCCATTTTGTTGGGGAGTTCTAGGAGCTGAGAAGCTATGTTTGATACCTTCTCTCTCACAGAATTCTTGCATGAGAAGAGAATCAAACTCAGTACCATGATCACTTCTGATCAAGGCCACATGAGTAGAGTACTCAGTCTGCACACAAAGTAGAAATTCTGTAAGGGCTTTGAAGTTATCAGACTTAGTTCTCAAAAAGAAAACCCAACTGAACCTAGAGAAGTCATCTACAATTACTAAAGTGTAATACTTCTCCTCCTAAACTCTGTACATTTATTGGGCCAAAAAGGTCCAAATGTAATAAATACAGGATTCTAGGAGAATCACTTTTATTTACAGATTTAAATGAATTCTTGGTTTGCTTGCCTAGCTGACAAGCCTTGCATAGGCTCTCCTTCTTGTAGGGGCAAGAAGGTAGACCTCTAACAAGGTTGTGCTTAGATAACCTAGATATATTTTTAAGGTTTACATGACTAAGCCTTTTATGCCAAAGGGAATTATTATTAAGGGTTACTTCATTAAACAGGCAGATTTCAGAGTGAGATGAATTAAAATCTACTAAATAGATATTACCTATTCTAATGCCTATTAAAACAATATTATTATTCAAAGTAATATTGCAAGATGAGTTGGAAAATGAAACCTGGTAGCCAGCATCACATAGCTGGCTGACTGAAATCAGGTTATGCTTCAGTCCATTGACATAAGCAACTCTCTTGAATGTAACTGCTCCAATTGTGATCTTGCCATAGCCTTCTGTCTGACCACAGCTGGAGTCTCCAAAGATAACCTTTGGGCCGTGCTTAGCTTTGAATTTTGACAGTAGATCTTTATTTCCTGTCATATGCTTAGAGCATCCACTATCCAAATACCACTTATTTTGAGTGATTGGATAGGCCTTCACCTGCAAAACAACTATTTAGACAGAGTGGACCCAGGTAACCTTGGGTCCCTTGTTTTTCACATAAGAAAAACTGGAAATATATGAGAATGCAGGCTGAGGATGATAACCTAGTGGGTGAGATCTCCTAGGTGGGATTCTCCATGCAGATGATGGGTCAACAAACCTAGGGTTTCTATTTTCATTTAGGTTTCTATGATACTGATTATGATTTTGAAAATCATGTTGAAATCGTCGATCGACGTTCGACGATGGGCGCTCAGATCGTCGAGCTTCGTTCGACCATGGAGCATCCGATCGTCGAGCGGCGTTCGACGCTCTTTGCATTTCTTTAAAAAACTTCTTTCTCTTTTCTCTCTTAGCTTTATTTAGGGTTTTATTTACAAGGTTTACTTGCTCAGTGTTCTTCTTTCCACTAGCTGAAATGAAGTTCACTGGAGTTGAAAGGTTATTTTTACGGAGGACTGGGGGTTCACTGGGAGAAGCTCCTAAGCCTAATTTATCATTACCTGACCTAGTGTTAGTCATGCTGGTAATTTCTAACATCTTAAGGCTTCTACCATTAAGGGATTCTTCTAATCTCTTAGACTTAGCTAATTCTATTTTAAGAAATTTAATTTCTTCACTACAAGTAGTGAGATCTTCCTTTAACCTAATGTTTTCAGAGGCTATTGATTCTGAGTCAGCTAACCTATTTCTAAGTTCTTTTATTTCTTTTTCTGAACTAATTAAATCTAAACACAAAGATTTAAATTCTAACTTAAACTCTTCTGAAGTAAAATCATAAGATGAAAGTACCTCATCTTCAGTAGGCATCTCTTCATCAGAATCAGAACTCTCTGCAGCAGAGTGGTTGCTGCAGGCATCTATTGCCATTAGGCAAACTTCTTTTGCCTTCTTCTCTTCCTCATCTTCACTGGAGCTTGATGAGGATGATTCTTCATCAGAATCACTCCAGGTTTCAGCAATGAAACCTCTCTCCTTCTTTTTGTTTTTGTAGGAGGATGGCTTGGAGTGCTTCCTGTGTTGTTCTTTGTCTTTTCTCTTTTCCTTGTTCTTCTCCTCTGGACACTCTGGCAAAATGTGACCAGGCTTCCTGCAACCATAGCAAATAATTTCTTTAGCAGGAGATCGATCATACCTTGGTTTGTCTTCATATCGTGAAGACTTCTTTCTGAACTCCTTTCTCCCCATCTTGAGAAACCTCTTGGCAAACAGTGCCATAAGTTCCTCATTGGATTGGCTGCCTTCAGAAACATCTGCAGCCTTAAGAGCTAGAGATTGCTCTTTTCTTGTTGGAGTGGGGTCTTGGCTTCAGCTTCTGCTTCTCTGGTCTTCAGCACTTGCTCAAAAGACTTGAGCTTGCCGAGGAGAGCTTCAGTTGAGATCTCATTAGTGCTTCTGGCTTCCTTGATGGGCCAGATTCTTAGATCCCATGTGCTAGGGAAGCACATAAGAATCTTATCATTGACCTCTGTCAATGATATGTCCTTGTCCAGGGTCCTCAGCTCATTGATGATTGAGCTGAGCCTGGTGTACATAGCTTCAACTGATTCAGCATCAGTTTTCTTGAAGTTCTCATACTGTGAGATAAGGTTGGACCTTCTGTCCTTCCTTTCATCAGCTGAACCAGCTACAATCTGGTTCAGTGTGTCCCACATGGCCTTTGCTGAGGAGCAGTCAGCCACCTTCTGGAACACCTCATCAGACATTGTCTGAGCTAGTATGTTCATTGCCTTGGCATCAGCAATTTTGGCCTTCTTGTATTCATCATTATAATCTGGAGGAGGCACTGCACTCATATCAGATGATGAGGCAGTGGCAGCAGCAGGTGCTCTTGGGGGACCTGACAAAATAGAAGCAAAGATGCTTTCATCAATAGAGTTCATATATAATTTAATCCTTGCCTTCCAGATGCCAAACTTTGCTAAGTTGCATGCTGGAGGTCTGGTGCTAGAATAATCCTTAGACTGGGCCATGATAGTGAATATCTATAAGCTCTTGGTATCTATCAGGATCTTGTGACTTAGGTGTTAGCCTATACAGTCAGTTAACCTCCCTCTGATACCAATTGAAAGTGAAGGGATAGATACTACTCTAGAGGGGGGGTGAATAGAGTTATCAAATTTTGCACAGACAAAACTTAATATTCTACCCAACTCCCTTGGAGTGAAGTGCGGAATGAAAAGATTATAGATATTGATTTAAACCTTAAAGCCTAACACAAGTGAAGTGTACAAACACAAGCTAACTGTAATTACAATTAAGCTTGGAAAAACCTAATCAGCAACTAGCAACCTAGTTATATCTAATCACAGCCACAATGCAGGAATTAAACAAAGGAATCCAGACGACACAAGGAAATTTATAGTGGTTCCCCAAACAACTTGGGTACGTCCACTCTTCTACCCACACGGTAGGAATCCACTCAGGTTTTTGATCAGGTGCCCTGCCACCAACAGAATCTGATTCAGGTAGATTCAGAAACCCTTTAGACTTTTGATCAGGTGTCTAAAAACCAAGCACAGGTTTTTGATCAGGTGCCCTGCCACCAAGGGATACTTTTGAAGGGAGTAATAACCCTGTACAGGAGGGGGAAGAAGGTTAAGATGTCTTCTCTATTTTACAATAGATTAGAGAAGCACAAAAGCTTGCACTGAGCTAGAATGCTCTAAAGAATCAAGGCTCCCCCTGGCTCAAGAATGTCCAGGTGAAGTCTTGCTTCAGTGCAGAGAAACTCTTCAGAAAGTTCTGAAGGAAAGAGCTACAGGAAGAAAGTAAATAATAAAATCAAAGTTCTTCAAGCAGCTATCTTCTTCTTCTTCTTCTTCAAAGGAACTCTGAGTTGAACTTCCTGAAAGCAGGAGAACTCAGGTGAAGAAGAGATGAAGATCTTAACACTTCTCAGTTAGATGGAGATTTCTGAGAGCAGGAAGCTTGAGCTTGATGAAGGCTTGAGAATATGTGTGTAACACTCGCTTCGATCCTTCTTCAAAGGGTCCTTTAAATATTATCAGCAAGCAACGGCTCTCTTCCATTTGAATTATTTGTCTTCTTCTAAGCCTTGAGACCTGGGCTGTAAATATCAAGAAGACAGAAATATCTCTGCAGCAAAACATTCTATAAAGGGAATAAATCACTTTCTAAGAAGCTGCAGGCTTAAATCAGATAACAGAAGGACTAAATAAAGTCACATCTGAAACAAACTCTTTATAGCAAAAGAAGACTTTTCAGTCTAACGGCTATAAAGGGCTGACAATCGATAAAGTAAATTAAAATGACAGCTAATGAGACAAACAACTTTATCTTAAAAAGATTTGAACTCAGGCAAAAAGAATAGAGCAAATAATGCCTGGAAATATTATCATACAGCTTAAAATACTGTGCCAGAAAATGTATTAATTAATTAAATATAATAAATAAATACAAAATACAAAGGCAGACAGAAAACGTTGAACGACCTTCGAAGATCGTCGAACGACGCACGGAGATCGTCGAACTATCGGGCAGATAGTCGAACGATCCAGATAGTCGAGCTATCAAACAGATAGTCGAGCTACCGCAGCAGATAGTCGACCTATCAGGACAGATAGTCGAACTATCAGATAGTCGATCTATCTAGGACAGATAGTCGAGCTATCAAGCGCACAGAGATAGTCGACCTATCAAGCAGATAGTCGACCTACCTCAGAAAACAGATAGTCGATCTATCAAAAGATAGTCGAACTATCAAAACAAACTAGATAGTCGAACTATCAGCAAATAGTCGAACTATCAGCGCAGAACAGATAGTCGAGCTATCAACAGATAGTCGAACTATCAGCGCAGAACAGATAGTCGAGCTATCAACAGATAGTCGAACTATCAGCGCAGAACAGATAGTCGAGCTATCAACAGATAGTCGAACTATCAGCGCAGAACAGATAGTCGAGCTATCAACAGATAGTCGAACTATCAGCGCAGAACAGATAGTCGAGCTATCAACAGACAGTCGAACTATCAGCGCACAACAGATAGTCGAGCTATCAACAGATAGTCGAACTATCAGCGCAGAACAGATAGTCGAGCTATCAACAGATAGTCGAACTATCAGCGTCGACCAACTGATAGACGATCGTCGATCAGCCGATAGACGATAGTCGAACGGCGTTCGACTATAGTCGAACGAAAAACCTACTTAACCAAATTCTCAATTTGGAAAAGCGAGGACCCTACAGCTAGACTCCTAACCATTGACCATAGATATTTCTTGGGTCAAGGGCACAAAGGAGAGGACTAAACTCAAATCCAACTAGGGTACCAACACTATCAACACTCAATGCCATGAGCTCGACAATCACTGAGTGAAGCACACGCCCAGCCACACGGGCATGTCAGAGGGCGTGTCCCTCTTGGTTTGTGGCCAAGGTTATGCGGCCTGTCGAACACGGGCTAGACACGGGTGTGTTTGAAGCCGTGTCAGGACACACAGCCTATGACATGGGCGTGCCACAGGGCCGTGTCCTTTTCTGGATGAGTCGGTTCGTGTTCCGATTACAGTACACGGCCTGTGACATGGGCGTGTCACAGGCTGTGTCAGCCGCAAAATTAGACTTTTCAGCCAATTTGTGGTCGTTCATTTCCCTCATCCTTAATCCAATGGCCCCAGGTATTCCTAGCTGGGTTTATCTCCGGGATTGAGTGAAGATATCATTCTTCACTTAGCCATTATCTCTCTGAAGAGTTTAGTGAAAGAGGAGAGCTAGGAGGAAGAGAAGAAGATCTGATCACCGTGGGAGCGTTAGAGTTCTGTTTAGAGATCTGAGGCCAGATCTGTGGAGGCAAGATTGCAACGTCCTTTCCACCGGCTAATATTTCTATGGCTCCCAAGAGATCGTCAAGGGTAACGATCATCCTTCTTGGACATATGAAGTCCTCCTTTATGCATGAGCATGAGATCCTCCACCAAATGGTGGAAGAGTAAGTGATCCACGTGGGTTGATAGTTGTTATCCCCAATTGAGTCTACATTTAGACCCAGAAATGTATAGTACGGGATAGGCATACTGTGTGAAGCCCATCTGGACAGTTTGGTCTGGATTGGTGATGTTGCATATTGGGCACCGAAGAAGACTCCGCGTATAAACGTGTAGTTTGTAGAGTCAATGGGTTGTGCCTATGAAGGGAAGTACCAGGAAGTACAAGAATGAGGAATTCTAGGAAAACACCCTTGTAATGCTTGTGTTGAAAAGAGCAGTTTTTTGGCACTCCATGAATTGCAGGGTTTGGGTTGAGTTTAGGTGCAGATAGAGAGTTTTGCTGAACCCGCCAAGTGACCGTGAAGGACGCAGGCATTAACTCCCCTTTTGGATTGTGAAGCCAGTCCTTGGTGGACATTATGGCTATTGTGAACTTAGAGCTCTTAAAAGGCTTCTTGCCGAACAGGAAAGGTGAAGCCGACCCGCGCCTTTAATTATAGCCGCAAGTACATTGTGCTTGGTGATGGCAAGGCGATTTGAGCAACGGGGGGTGGTGGATCTGTACCTGCGTTATGTTGGCTGTACAAGAGAGTGACAAGGCATTGGGCTTTCGTCAGCAGCATAAGGAGAGTCTTAGGTCTGCGCGCCATCAAGACTAAATGCTCAATGGTGTTGATCTCGGTTTGCTGGTGTACCCAAAAGTGTGCCTGAGAGCACAGATCGTCGGGCCAGGTGGCTGATAGTTGTAATAGATTGCTTGTGCATGAGAGCACAATATATATGATATTTTTCTATGCATTTCTATGCCTGCAGGGAAGGAATGCCACTGCCTAAGTAAAGGGGTAGGATTGTTATAAATTAGTTAGCTGAATGCTAACTGTTGCCTTGTTTACCACCTTCTGGGTAGGCTGTCCCTGTGTAGGTGCTAGTGAGCTGAGTGGGAAGTGAAAGGGTTGAATTCCCTGTGGATGTTACTGCTAGCCCTTCAAGGCTATTTTCTCTTGTATTTTGTTCATGTGTGGCCGGCCTACACGCCGATGTATGTAATCCACACTTTGAAAAGAGGAACTGTAAGGCCTTAAGGCCAGCTTGTGTGTATTTGTTGTACACTCTTTCATGAGCTGATATATAAATGTGGTTTATATATTTATAGTGGACATTCCTGGTATGAGTTAATCATTATTGTTAAAATCTTTCGCTAGCGTGCTCTGAGTTAGGATACGATAGTGTAGTGGTATTAACCTGTGACCCCGTCGTCTGTTTGTGGCATATAGAGTGGGGCCCCGGCCGTACCTTCTATTATATGTTGTTTAACGGGTGGAGTCATTACATTTTTTTATCAGCTTGTCTCGATCTTCCTCTTTCGAATTCATGGTCGAATTCTTTTGTGGTGTGGCGAGCACGTGTCTGTGCGAACCTCTTTAACACTAATGAACTCTTGAATGTCCACTAAGTAATGCAAATACACTTGTTTTAGGGACCTGCGCATTCCTATCTTGTTGTTATTGCTTGCGTGTGGTCACTAATGTGTGTCTTGTCCACCTATAGGTGAGTCGTAGTTGTGTTGGGCAGTCTGAGCCCCAGCGATCTGATGAGAGTACGACACCAGCTAAGGTGCCTACACCTCCTCCTTTTGCGGAAACTGTCAGCTTAGTTGTTGATGCCCTCTTTGCAATGTTTCAAGCACAGCCTGTTGGGCAAGCACAGCCAGCAGCAGTGCTAGAACGGGTTGCTATATGGCCAAAACCTGTTGCGGTTGTGGACCCTCGAGTAGCTGAACGGCAGTTAAAACACTTCATGAGTTTCAATCCACCTATGTTCACGAACGAGGGATCCCCAACGCAGGCTGAGGATTGGTTATCGCGCGTCAAGCATATATTGACGGCGATCAGGACGGAGGAAAATAAGAAGGTCACCTTGGCTACCTTCATATTAGAAGGTGAGGCTCGGTTATGGTGGGATGAGCTTGAGTTACACCATTTAGCGGGCAGGCAGTTGACTCAAGTGTCGATGGAGGAATTCTCTCGAATGTTCTTGGCAAAGCATTTGCCAGCGGCACAACGCATTGCTATGGAGAACGAGTTCCAACGGTTAACGCAAGGAGAGAGTAGCGTTGATACGTACTTGCATGAGTTTACCAGATTGGGACGATATGTGGTGTCGATCTTCGCGGATGAACAACAGAAAACAAATTGGTTATATGATGGTTTGCGGGACGAGTTGATGTTCCTGCTCTCCAGTTCGGTGACCAAAGGGTTCCAAGCCTTGGTTGATACTGCACGTGCACTGGACAAAGATATTAAGCGGGTGCAAGGTAAAATGGACTTGGTTGTAATAAAGTCAGTGCTCAAAGCACCCCTCCCTGGAAAATCATACTACTAGAAGAAGTGGGGCAAGAGGTCCAATCCTTCTGGGCAAACTTCTACGACAATGGCGTCGAGAGCAACTTCAAGGCAAGAGCCTCGTACCTGCTTTACCTGTGGAAAAGTGGGGCATATAGCCCGTGATTGTAGGGTTGCTTAGCCAAAGGGGGAAAAGAAGATGAGTGCGTCTTATGCTGAGAAGGGCAAAGCAGTGGTAGAGTCCTCTACATCCAAGGCGCAACCCAGAGTTTATAATCTTGGCCAGCAGGAGGCTATAAAGCAGAGTGATGTCGTCACAGGTACGATTTAAGATATTGCTTTCTTTGGTTTTATTGCAAAAATTGTTTGTAGCTTGTGCATGATGTGTGTGCTACAGGCTTTGTCCTGATTCGGAACAACCCGGCGAGAGCCCTATTTTATACGGGTGCTTCGCATTCTTTTCTATCTAAATACTTTGTGTCATGAATTAGAGTACCAAGTCGTGGGACGACAGATCGGGTGAAGGTATTATTGCTGAATGGTTGTGTGATGATTATGGATAGAGCTTGCGATGTTGAAGTTCAAATAGGAATTCGGGATTTCAGTTTGAGTGCATCTGTGCTACTGATATCGGAGTTTGATGTGATCTTTGGCATGGACTAGCTCTTAGAGTAGCATGCCTGTATTGATTGCAATTCAAAGGAGATCACATTGGGCCAGAATACTGAGCTTGAGACTTAGTTCGCTGGTATGCGAGGAGTGAGCGGGACCTTGATGTCTGCACTCCAAGTCGTCAATGTTGTTCGAAAGGGCGCGGAGTTATTCTTCACGCTTATTCAGGCTGTTGAGCCAAATGCCAGTGTGCATGAGGTTTCAATTGTATCGGAGTTTGCCGATGTATTTCCTAAGGATCTTCCTGGGTTACCACCCTAGCGGGAGATTGACTTCTCTATCGAATTGGTGCCAGGTGCGAAACCTGCGGCCCGATCGTCATATTGTGTCGTGCCAAAAGAAATGGCGGGGTTAAAGGTCCAACTGCAAGAGTTGTTGGAACAGGGATACATATGCTAAAGTATGTCACCTTGGAGCGCACCTGTTCTGTTTGTGAAATAGAAGGACGGTAGTTTACGGTTATGTATTGACTATCGTGAATTGAATAAAATGACGGAGAAAAACAAGTATCTGATTCCACGGATAGACGACTTGTTCGATCAGCTAGTGGGGTCAACCGTCTATTTGAATTTGGATTTGAAATCGGGATATTACCAATTGCGGATTCGGGAAGGTGACATTCTCAAGACAGAGTTTGGAACACACTAAAGTCATTATGAGTTAACGGTAATGTCGTTTGGGCTATGTAATGCGCCTTTGGTATTCATGGATCTAATGCACTGAATGTTCCGAGAGTACTTGGATCTAATGCCAAGTTCTCAAAGTGTGATTTTTGGCTATCGTCAGTGGCTTTTCTGGGCCACGTGGTAAGTGGAGAGGGCATAGCAGTGGATCTGTCAAAGATAAGCGTCATACAGGAGTGGTCGGTGTTGTCCTCAGTGGCTGAAGTTAGAAGTTTCCTTGGTTTGGCAGGGTACTACAGGCGGCTTGTCGAAAACTTCTCACTAATTGCTTTGGCTCTTACCACCTTGACGAGAAAGGATCAGAAGTTCATTTGGACGTCGGATTGCGCGCGAGTGTTTGAAGAGTCCTTTGACCATGGCGCCTGTGTTGACATCGCCATGTGATATAGACGGCTATGAGATCTATAGTGATGCATCAGGGAGCGGCTTAGGCTGCATTCTTCTACAGTTTGGTAAAGTGATTGCTTATGGTTCATGCCAGTTAAATGTGCATGAGCAGAATTATCAAGTCCACGACTTGGAGTTGGCGACGGTGATCTTTGCACTAAAATTGTGGCGGCACTATCTATATGGCATAAAAGTGGATATCTATACAGATCATAAGATTCTAAAGTATCTGTTGGACCAGAAAGAGCAGAATATGCGACAACGAAGGTGGATGGAGTTCCTTGGGGACTACACCTTTGATATTCACTATACTCCCGGGAAGGGAAATGTGGTCGTTGACGCCTTGATTCACAGGACTCCGATGCGGGCAAGTTGGTTGCAGATGTATGATGAGCGTCTGATCCAGGAGTTGGAAGCATTAGAGATTTCTTGTGTTGACAAGAATTCCATAGATATACATGCTTGAACTGGACGGAGGTACAGTACGACCTTACAGACAGAGTTCGGTGGGCAACTGTAACGCCACCGATTTTTCTGCGATTATTTAATTCTCGTTTGGCATTACGTTGACGTGTTTTCGTGGCTCGTGCCATTTTTAGAGTGTGGTCTTAACTCCTTAGAACTGGGTGCCCTATTTTGTAGCCGGTTGGCAAGATCTCCCTAGCAAGCCGAGTCGTTTTGGGTGACCCAGTGTGGCCTCTCGGGGGATGCTTGTGTTTTGGCTTCGGGAGGGTATAACTCGAGTTTTGTTCGTCGAAAGTTAGTTTCGACTTCGCCGTTGTGTTCGTAGCATGGATATTTAGCTACGGTGCGAATTTCGTCGAATTCCGAGATAGTTTGGTTTTCGCGTCGTTTTTGGTGTGCCATTAGTAAAGCCTATTAGAGAACTCTCTTAATTTAATAAGGGAGCCGGCGGTTAGGATTCGGTTTTGCTGAACCGATGCGTTTAAAGCTTATAAAAAGGCTTAATTAAGAAGTGGCGGGCAACTCTCTTCTTTCTTCCCAAGACCGAAACCGTCGCCTGCTCCTGTTCGCGGAAAACAGTGGAAACCGCCGGACATGCTTCTCCTTCGGACGGCGATTCCGGGAGTGTTCGTGGACGGATTTCGATTCCGAAAGTGACGTTGTCTTGCTCTCGCTCAGATCTACGTTTCGACGGTAAGAGATTTGTTTTTCGTGGAGTTTTAGGAGACTTATATTTTCGGTTTCTTGTGGTTTTCCGCCATTAATGTGCGGGTTTGCTTGTTAGGTGCTTCTCCTTCTAGTGCAGAACGAAGAGGAGGGAAAGCCGACCAAGCTTCGCCGGAAATCGAGGCAAGTGGTATTCTTGCCCTTGCCATTGTTGTTCTTTTGAATTTTGGAATGTTTCCCGGTTAGCCCTAGGGTAGAAACCAAACATATTCTCCTTTATCTTGTTAATTTTAGGGCTTAGATTCTCCTATGAGCCCCCTCCTTGGGCTGTTTGCTCAACCCGATGGTTTCTTTGACCATTTAGACTCCAGATTTGTAGTTCTAGTTTGGTGCTTTTGCGGGTGGAGCCGAGAGAGAGAGTGAGGGAGTGTGGTAGGGCTCTGCTTAGAACCAGTCTTGGTAGACTCTCGGGTTTTGGTGTCGAGTGTGGTGCACACACTCAAAGCCAAAAGCTGCCCGGACTTGGCGTTGAGTGTGGTGGACACACTCAAAGCCATAGTTCAGTTTGTTCTTTGCGGCTGAGTGGTGGGGTGATTGAGTGAAAATTTTCGTCTAAGTCAAAATCGACGAGAATCATCCTTGATTCCCGCTGATTTCGACGTGATTCCCACCGATCGGCGAGAATCATCCTTGATTCCCGCCGATTCGGCGAGAATCATCCTTGATTCCCGCCAATTCGGCGAGAATCATCCTTGATTCCTGCCGATTCGGCGAGAATCATCCTGGATTCCCGCCAATCGTCGAGAATCATCCTGCATTCCCGCCGATTCGGCGAGAATCATCCTGCATTCCCGCCGATTCGGCGAGAATCAGTCGGCATTCCCGCCGACCTCCTCTTGTTGGCGTTGGCTTAGGGTTTTCCTGCGGGAATGAACTTTGGCGTAGAGTGAGTTGACCTCACTCAACGCCAAAGCTGCTTTGGCGTTGGGGGAGGTGGACTCACTCAACGCCACTGTTAGGTTTTGTGGTTTTGCTGAAGGTGTTGAGGGAGTAGACCTCACTCAACGCCATAGCTGTTTTGGCGTTAAGTGAGGTTAGCTCACTCAACGTCGCGGCCTCTTTTGCGGAAGGCATTGAGGGAGTGGACCTCACTCAATGCCATGGCTATTCTGGCGCTGAGTGAGGCTAACTCACTCAACGCAAAGGTCTGGTTAAGCGTTGAGTGGGTCCCACTCGACGCCAAGCCGTGTTGAGTGATTTCAACACTGTTTCACTTACATGGAATTTCGTTCCTGAGTGAATTCCCTGATTATATTTGTAATTTCCTTGTCGGCCATATTTCTCTTTCCTAATGGCCAAATCGTGGGTCGTGGTTAGTAGTGGTGGGTTGAAGCTCTTCATGGGGGAGGTGTTGTGCAATTTAGCCAAGACCACCCTTATTATTCTATCTTGCTCCAGGTACGGGCTTGGCAAGGGGGTGGAAGGTCCCTTGTGTTTTCACATGTAGACCCTTGAGCTTGTTGGCATGGAAATGGTGGTTGAGGGACTGAGTTTGCCTCCAACCTGAATCCATGCTGTTTGTTTTTACTACTACCATCTCCCACAACTTAGGGTGTTAGAAGTTTTTCCTTGGTAGATTGCAGCACTTTGGGCTCTTGGTAGCCTAGTAGACCCTGCAGGATGTAGTTTCTGGGCAGGGCTGGTGTTGTTTCCTTGCACGTAGTGCATTTCTTATTGTCTTGCCTTGGGCAGTTATGACTTTTACTGTTGTGTGTTTTCCTCTTTTATTTATTCCCTGGTTGACACTTCCTTGCAGTTTTTTTTCCTTGTTTTGCTTGCTGAGGTATTCTTTCTTCTTTTAAAATGCCTCAGGTTCTGAGCAGTAGCCGGTTTGGTGGCTAGGTTGCGGTGGTGTTGTTGTTGGTCTCTTGGACTTTGGAGATCCTGTTGCTTTGTTAGTGAGGTAGTTTTTCTGTACTTTTCTTACACACATACATATTTCCCAGTTGGTTCGTGTCAGGTTGTTGGCGCCCACTGGTAGTTTTTACCTTTGTACTAGATATATTACTTTTGTTGCTACCATTTTCTGGAGATAGTCTACTTGCTCTGGGGAGGATTTATGCTAGGTTGCTAGTTATTTTAAAACTACATTTATTATTATTGTAAATATATTGCATGATCAGCATGATTTATAAAAGTAAATCACTATTTTCCAAGCAGCGTATAAAGATCGTTTTCCTATATATAATATAAATTAAATGTAGAGTCTTGCATAGCATAAGTGGTCCTCTTAGGGCTCTTATGTTCTTCTTAGGATGTCAAACTTGAATAAAATATTTTTCCGCAGCGCTTAAGTATAGTTTTTAACTGTGGACTAGGTGATCCACCGAGCCGAGGGATACGGCCTCTAAAGTATAACTGATTTTCTAATCATTAAACTCATAAATTTCTTTCATAAAGAGTAGTAGTTGGTTTTGCCTGAGCGTCAGCAGTTATCCCCTACTTGACGTGGCATCATGACGCGCGTTTTCTCTTACTTTGATAATTCTTTAATTCGGAGAAAATGCGGGTTGTGACAGTTGGTATCATAGGGAGGTTGCTTGACAAGTTAGTCGGGCAACCTTCCATTGATTGCTTTAGTAGTTCAGCATCATATCATTCACACACCAATATGTTATCAGCACGTCTTGGCAAAAGCACGAACACTACACTCATAGCATAACATAAAGTATACGGGGCATATTATGTAATATGGGTGCATAATATGTGTTCGTATATGGATCCACCATAAGGGCAACATGTGAGGGTTATGTAGTATGGGATGCATAACCTCACCACATGGCTGCGACTAGCACGTTTTCTTTTCTTCGTTGCATGCGAATGTTATGTAGTATGGGATGCATAACATTTTCATGCGTACGCCGCTCATAACATGCATTAGGGCCTTTTTAGAATGCATAGCACAAACATGCATATCATAACATTGCATAAGCACAACGTGCCAAGCTAAAGACTAGCAAGATTACATATGTACACACATAAGTTTTCGAGTCAAAAATAATATAAAATCATGCATTCCCGATCTAGGCACAAGAATTAGTATGATGGTGGTTAACCATCATAGGTTAGGGCATAACATCAACTTTTGTAAAAAGATAAACTCCCAGAGCAAGTTTAGCATCTTTAAGTTCATATCTATATATGTATTGTCTGAACTAATAGTTGGGTCTAGCTGTTGTACTAGGATCTAACTAGTGTTGTTATGACTTTAGAATGGCAAGACGTCCTTCAACTAGATCAACTCCCCTGTCTGAGGGTGAGTCATTGGGAGCGCATAATGATGCGGTAATCGAAAGCCTGCGACAGAGTAGCGATTCCTTGAGCAGGCAGTTGGTGGAGGTGCGAGCCCAAATCCAGTCTTTGGTAGCAGTTGTGGAAGGTCAGACTCAGGGAGTGCAAGGCCCTATAGGGGGGATTGTTGTTCCTCCCCCTCCTGCACCCTTAAGACCTCCAGTAGTGGTGCCAGCAGAGATGGCCTTCATCTCGCAGTTTCAGAGGCTGAGCCCTCCCACTTATGACGGGAAGGCAGATTTCATGGTGATAGACGACTGGCTGATCTCCATGGAGGAGATGTTCTTGTACTCAGGGATTGCAGACGATCAAAGGGTGATGATAGCCGCCTACCATCTTAAAGGATTGGCTAAGAGTTGGTGGCTGAGAGAGAAGGAGAGCTTTGTAGCTGGATGCTCTTGGGAGGTGTTCAAGGAGATGCTATTGAGGAAGTTCTTACCCTCGGTCGAGCGTGACCGCCTCATGAACGACTTCCTCCATCTGAAGCAAAGGCAGCTCACGGTGGGTGAGTATGAGATAGAGTTCAGCAAGCTGAGCCGTTTTGCCCCAAATTGATCAGCATTGAGGCTGATCGAGTTAAGCGATTTCTCGATGGTTTGAGGAGTGAGGTGCAGCAGCTGACCAGTGCTTATGGGTCAGAGACTTATGTAGGAGTAGTGGAGGCTGCTCTGAAGGTGGAGGCTATTAAGACCACGAAGAGTAGAGGACAGCAAAGTAGGAAGGATAAGAGGAAGTCTGTGGAGGAAAAGAAACCCCAGGTAACCGGTACGGTTACTTGGAAGAAGAGCAAAGTGGTGTGCAGTTTCTGTGGTCGGTCAGGCCACCCTGTCGAGAGATGTTTCAAGAGGGCAGCAGCTCAGAGGAAGGAGAAGGTTCATGCGATTCAAGGGTGCTCCTAGGAGAGATGTCTCCTGTTCTGTTTGCAAGCGACCCGGGCATGATGTTGCCCAGTGCTGGTCCAAGGATAAGGTCTGTTTTTATTGTGGGCAGAAGGGACACATCAAGTCTAGGTGTCCTCAGGTCCAGCCTTCTCTTCATGCAGTTCCTCTTCAGGCATTACCTCCGCCCCAGCATGTGGACAAGGGAAAGGGAAAGCTGAACGTGATCTCTTCCGAGGAGGTTGAAGCTTCGACTCAGGTCATCTCAGGTTAGTTGCCTTCCAGCCTGAATGTTTTATTCTTGTCTTACTAGAATGTTTGTAGTATTGTTGTGGTAGTTCCTTAGTTATATATGTTCCTATAGGGAAGTTTAAGGTGAGGAACCGCTGGGCGCGGGTTCTGTTTGACACCGGCACTACCCACTCATTCGTGGCTAGAGCCTTTGTAGAGCGACATTGGTTGACTTTAGATCGAGTTCGGGATACCTTTCGTGTCAAGTTCCCCTCTAGTGAATCTGTGTTGTCAGATTTGGGCATGTTAGATTGCCATGTTTTGTTGGGGGACTTCCTTGCGAAGGCAGACCTGAAGATGATTGATCTGGAGGACTTCGATGTTATTTTGGGCATGGACTGGCTGTCTAGGTATGATGCAGTCATTCAGTGCAAAGGGAAGCGCTTGGACTTCATCAGGGACGACGGTCAGCCCGGAAGCGTGTATGCAGATCTTAGCCAGGATTCTTCTATCATCTCTGCGGTATGTATTCAGAAGCTTTTTCTTTCGGACTGTTTTGCTTGTTTGGTCTCGGTGGTTGGGACCGCTGTTAGTGTACCGCGCTTAGAGGAGATTCCAGTTGTTCGTGATTTCGCCGATGTTTTTCCTGATGACCTTCCTGGTCTTCCTCCCGAGCGGGATGTTGAGTTTGTGATCGATTTGGAGCCGGGTACGCGTCCTATTGCTAAGGCGCCGTACTGAATGGCCCCTCAAGTGCTAGAGGAGTTGCGAGTCCAGTCTGATGAGTTGTTGGCGAAAGGGTTTATCAGGCAGAGTTCGTCGCCTTGGGGTGCTCCTGTTCTATTTGTGAAGAAGAAAGATGGGTCAATGCGGCTTTGCATCGACTATAGGGAGTTGAACAAAGTCACAATTAAGAACAGGTACCCTCTGCCGAGGATCGATGATTTATTTGACCAGTTGTGCGGTAGCACGGTCTTCTCCAAGATTGACCTTCGTTCAGGCTATCATCAGCTTAGGATCCGTGAGTCAGATATTCTACGGACTACATTTAGATCGAGGCACAGACATTTTGAGTTCTTAGTGATGTCGTTTGGATTGACCAACGCTCCATCAGCGTTCATGGATATGATGAACCGGGTGTTCAAGGATTTCCTAGATAAGTTCGTGGTGGTATTCATCGATGACGTGTTGGTTTATTCTCGCAGTGCTGAGGAGCTTGAGAAGCATCTGCGCTTGGTTCTATCGGAGTTGAGGAACCATAAGTTATTCGCAAAATAAAGCAAGTGCGAATTTTGGTTGCCTCAGGTCTCATTTCTGGGCCACGTGGTGAATGAGGATGGGATCTCGGTTGACCCGGAAAAGATCGCAGCAGTGATTGGTTGGAGTAGGCCGGGCACGCCCAAGGAGATCAAGAGCTTTCTAGGATTGGCCGGCTACTACAGGAGGTTTGTGGAGGGTTTCTCTACCCTAGCTGAACCTTTGACTAAGCTGACTCAGAAGAACGTGGCTTTTGTTTGGAGCGAGAAGTGCGAAGAAGCCTTCCTGGAGTTAAAGAGGAGATTGTACACTGCTCCCGTTCTGACCCTGCCTACCGAGGGCGTGGATTATGATGTATGCGTGGATGCTTCGCATGTGGGTCTGGGATGCGTATTAATGCAGGTGGGTAAGGTGATTGCCTATGGGTCAAGGCAACTGAAGACTCATGAGAAGAATTATCCTACTCATGACCTCGAGTTCGCAGCGGTTATTTATGCGTTGAAGCTGTGGAGACACCTACTTTATGGGGCTCAATGCAAGATCTTCACCGACCATAAGAGCATGAAGTACGTGTTCACACAGAAGGAGATAAATCTGCGCCAGCGTCGGTGGCTAGAGTATGTGGCCGATTATGATGTAGAGATCCAGTATCATCCAGGCAAGGCCAATGTGGTGGCCGACGCCTTGAGCCGAAAGACGGGAAAGATCTTTAATCTCATCGTCGATCGTTTAGTGGAGGAGTTCCTCCTTATGGATATATCAGTGAGATGATGTGGCTTGCAGAGTAGTTTGTTAGTGGCAGAGCCATCTTGGATTTCTTTGACCAGACTTCACCAGAAGGATGACCCGGATCTTCTACACTTGTACTCCAGGACTGAGAGAGGAGAGTTGCCGGATTATTCCATCGATGATGCGGGAACTTTGAAGTACCACGACAGATTTTGCGTCCCCACGGTTGGGGACATTCGGGGTATGGTTTGCAGATAGGCTCATGGATCCAGCGTTGCCTACCATCTAGGATCTACAAAGATTTATCGGGACTTAAAGCAAATTGCCTGGTGGTATGGCATGAAAGGAGATATAGCCCGATTTGTTGCGGAGTGCCACACTTGCAAGCGGGTGAAGGCCGATCATGGAAGACCTGGTGGCAAGTTGACTCTGTTAGAGATCCCGACTTGGAAGTGGGAAAGTATATCTATGGATTTCATCACGGGTTTACCGCGATCCCCGAGGGGATTTGATTCCATTTGGGTCATAGTGGATAGACTGACGAAGTGTGCTCACTTCATGCCATATAGATTGATTATCCGATGAAGAAGATAGCGGAGTTGTACTTGAATGAAGTCATCCGACTGCACGGTGTGCCGGTTAGCATCATTTCTGATCAAGACTCCCGATTTACTTCTCGTTTTTGGCAGAGTCTGCAGGAGGGTTTGGGTACAGATCTGAGGTATTCTACTGCGTACCACCCACAGACTAATGGTCAGACGGAGCGGGTGAATCAGATAGTTGAGGATATGATCTGATGCTACATTTTAGACCACGGTGGAGCGTGGGATGAGCAGCTGCGACTTATGGAATTTGCATACAACAATAGTTATCAGGAGAGCTTGCAGATGGCTCCGTTCGAAGCCTTGTATGAGAGGCACTGCAAAACTCCATTGTTTTGGGCTGAGGCTAGTGAGAGGCCATTGTTGGGTCCTGATGTGCTCGAGGAAATGGAAGTCGCAGTGAAGCTTGTTCGAGAGAAGCTTCGTGTAGCTCAGGAGAGGTACGAGAAGAACGCCAATCGGCATAGGTCTGCCTTGGAGTTTTCTGTAGGGGACCTTGTATTTCTTAAAGTTTCCCAAATGGTTGGTGTAAAGATGTTTGGTAAGAATCGGAAATTGGACCCGACGTATGTGGGCCCGTTTAAGATTTTGGAACGGATTGACGTGTCAGCTTACAGGTTGGAATTTCCAGCAAACTTCCCAGGTGTTCATAATGTTTTCCATGTTAGTCAATTGCGGAAGTGTGTGCGCAGCAGTGGGCAAGTTTTGGACGTTGTGCCCCAGTTGGAACCCAACCTCTCATTTGTTGAAGTGCCGGTTCGTATTTTGGATACTCAGGAACGGGTGCTGCGAAAGAAGTCTATTCCGATGGTGAACGTTCTTTGGAAGAATCAGGATTTGGAGAGCGCGACTTGGGAGCTAGAGTCGACTATGAGGGAGGCTCACCCTCAGCTGTTTCCCTGATTAGTTTTGTCTGTTTTTCTTCTTGTAATGTTTGGATTATTACTTTCCTTCTATAGTAGAAGTTTTGTGCGTAAAGTTTCGGGACGAAACTTTCTTTTAGGGGGAGTGACTGTAATGCCCCCGATTTTTCTGTGATTATTTAATTCTCGTTTGGCGTTACGTTGACGTGTTTTCATGGCTCGTGCCATTTGTGGAGTGTGGTCTTAACTCCTTAGAACTTGGTGCCCTATTTTGTAGCCGATTGGCAAGATCTCCCTAACAAGCCGAGTCGTTTTGGGTGACCCGGTGTGGCCTCTCGGGGGATGCTTGTGTTTTGGCTTCGGGAGGGTATAACTCGAGTTCTGTTCGTCAAAAGATAGTTTCGACTTCTCCGTTGTGTTCGTAGCATGGATATTTAGCAACGGTGCGAATTTCGTCGAATTCCGAGATAGTTTGGTTTTCGCGTCGTTTTTGGTGTGCCATTAGTAAAGCCTATTAGAGAATTCTCTTAATTTAATAAGGGAGCCGGCGGTTAGGATTCGGTTTTGCTGAACCGATGCGTTTAAAGCTTATAAAAAGGCTTTATTAAGAAGTGGCGGGCCACTCTCTTCTTTCTTCCCAAGACCGAAACCGTCGCCTGCTCCTGTTCGCGGAAAACAGAGGAAACTGCCAGACCTGCTTCTCCTTCGGACGGCGATTCTGAAAGTGGCGTTGTCTTTCTCTCGCTCAGATCTACGTTTCGACGGTAAGAGGTTTGTTTTTCGTGGAGTTTTAGGAGACTTGGATTTTCGGTTTCTTGTGGTTTTCTGCCATTAATGTGTGGGTTTGCTTGTTAGGTGCTTCTCCTTCTAGTGCAGAACGAAGAGGAGGGAAAGCCGACCAAGCTTCGCTAGAAATCGAGGCAAGTGGTATTCTTTCCCTTGCCATTGTTGTTCTTTTGAATTTTGGAATGTTTCCCGGTTAGCCCTAGGGTAGAAACCAAACATAATCTCCTTTATCTTGCTAATTTTAGGGCTTAGATTCTCCTATGAGCCCCCTACTTGGGCTGTTTGCTCAACCCGATGGTTGTTTTGACCATTTAGACTCCAGATTTGTAGTTCTAGTTGGGTGCTTTTGCGGGTGGAGCCGAGAGAGAGAGTGAGGGAGGTTGTTGTTGTAGGGCTCTTGTTAGAACCAGTCTTGGTAGACTCTCGGGTTTTGGTGTCGAGTGTGGTGCACACACTCAAAGCCAAAAGCCGCTCGGACTTGGCGTTGAGTGTGGTGGACACACTCAGAGCTATAGTTCGTTTTGTTCTTTGCGGCTGAGTGGTGGGGTGATTGAGTGAAAATTTTCGTCTAAGTCAAAATCGACGAGAATCATCCTTGATTCCCGCCGATTTCGACGTGATTCCCACCGATCGGCGAGAATCATCCTTGATTCCCGCCGATCGTCGAGAATCATCCTGCATTCCCGCCGATTCGGGGAGAATCATCCTGCATTCCCGCCAATTTGGCGAGAATCAGTCGGCATTCCTGCCGACCTCCTCTTGTTGGCATTTGCGTAGGGTTTTCCTGCGGGAATGAACTTTGGCATAGAGTGAGTTTACCTCACTCAATGCCAAAGCTGCTTTGGCATTGAGGGAGGTGGACTCACTCAACGCCACTGTTAGGTTTTGTGGTTTTGCTGAAGGCGTTGAGGGAGTGGACCTCACTCAACGCCATAGCTGTTTTGGCGTTGAGTGAGGTTAGCTCACTCAACGTCGCTGCCTCTTTTGCGGATGGCATTGAGGGAGTGGACCTCACTCAACGCCATGGCTATTCTGGCGCTGAGTGAGGCTAACTCACTCAACGCCAAGGTCTGGTTAAGCGTTGAGTGGGTCCCACTCGACGCCAAGCCGTGTTGAGTGATTTCAACACTGTTTCCCTTACCTCGATTTTCGTTCCCGAGTGAATTCCCTGATTATATTTGTAATTTCCTTGTCGGCCATGTTTCTCTTTCCTAATGGCTGAATCGTGGGTCGTGGTTAGTAGTGGTGGGTTGAAGCTCTTCATGGGGGAGGTGTTGTGCAATTTAGCCAAGGCCACCCTTATTCTTCTATCTTGCTCCAGGTATGGGCTGGGCAAGGGGGTGGAAGGTCCCTTGTGTTTTCACATGTAGACCCTTGAGCTTGTTGGCTTGGAAATGGTGGTTAAGGAACTGAGTTTGCCTCCAACCCAGATCCATGCTGTTTGTTTTTGCTACTACCATCTCCCACAACTTAGGGTGTTAGAAGTTTCTTCCTTGGTAGATTGCAGCACTTTGGGCTCTTGGTAGCCTAGTAGACCCTGCAGGATGTAGTTTCTGGGCAGGGTTGGTGCTGTTTTCTTGCACGTAGTGCATTTCTTATTGTCATGCCTTGGGCAGTTGTGAATTTTACTACTGTGTGTTTTCCTCTTTTATTTATTCCCTGGTTGACACTTCCTTGCAGTTTTTTTTCCTTGTTTTGCTTGCTGAGGTATTCTTTCTTCTTTTAAAATGCCTCAGGTTCTGAGCAGTAGCCGGTTTGGCGGCTAGGTTGTGGTGGTGTTGTTGTTGGTCTCTTGGACTTTGGAGATCCTGTTGCTTTGTTAGTGAGGTAGTTTTTCTGTACTTTTCTTACAGACATACATATTTGCCAGTGAGTTCGTGTCAGGTTGTTGGCGCCCACTGGTAGTTTTTACCTTTGTACTAGATATATTACTTTTGCTGTTACCATTTTCTGGAGATAGTCTACTTGCTCTGGGGAGGATTTATGCTAGGTTGCTAGTTATTTTAAAACTACATTTATTATTATTATAAATATATTGCATGATCAGCATGATTTATAAAAGTAAATAACTATTTTCCAAGTAGCGTATAAAGATCGTTTTCCTATATATAATATAAATTAAATGTAGAGTCTTGCATAGCATAAGTGGTCCTCTTAGGGCTCTTATGCTCTTCTTAGGATGTCAAACCTGAATAAAATATTTTTCCGCAGCGCTTAAGTATAGTTTTTAACTGTGGACTAGGTAATCCACCGAGCCGAGGGATACGGCTTCTAAAGTATAACTGATTTTCTAATCACTAAACTCATAAAGTTCTTTCATAAAGAGTAGTAGTTGGTTTTGCCTGAGCGTCAGCAGTTATCCCCTGCTTGATGTGGCATCATGACGCGCATTTTCTCATACTCTGATAATTCTTTAATTCGGAGAAAATGCGGGTTGTGACAGCAATTGAGCTTGATGAAAGTCTCTAATACTATGCAAAGGTTGGGTAAGATGGCCAATTCTCCTGGGATGATGGCTTGTTATGCAAAGATGGCCGATTGTGTGTCCCAAGTGCGGGTAAATTGAGAGAAGAGTTGATGTACGAAGCTCACTTTACAAAGTACTCAATTCACCCTATGAGCACAAAAATATATAAGGATATGAAGAAGTTGTTCTGGTGGTCAGGCTTAAAGAGAGACATAGCTCTTTATGTGGCTAAATGTCAAACTTATACTTTGGTGAAAGCATAATGTCAGAAGCCTGGCGGTTTCCTGAAGTCGTTACTGATTCCGGAGTGCAAGTTTGATGATATCTCAATGGATTTTGTGCATGGGTTCTTGAGATCTCAACGCGGGAATGTTTCAATCTTGGTGATTGTAGACCGGTTGACAAAAATGGCTCACTTCCTACTGAATAAGAGGGACGATTCAGTGGAAACCTTGGCAAAGATATATGTGGAGAAGATTTTCCGGTTGCACGGTGTTCCCCGGAGCATCGTCAGTGATCGTGATGGGCGATTTACGTCAAATTATTGGAGGCTAATCCATCAGTTGTTGGGCACCAAATTAGCATTCAGTACGGCCTTTCATCCCCCAAACGGATGGCCAAACTGAGCGGACCAAAAGGACAATGGAAGATATGCTCCGAATGTGCGCCCTTGACTTTGGTAAGAGATGGGAAGATTATCTCTATATGGTGGGTTTGCCTGCAATAATAGCAACCAAGCGAGCATCGGTATGGCTCCATATGAAGCTTTGTACGGTCAGAAATGACGTACACCGCTAGCTTGGGCGGAAGCAGGCGAATCAAAGGTATATCCGCGTAAGGATATTGAAGAAGATACTTGGACGATACGCTCTATTCGAGAGAGGATACTGATAGTCTAGGATCGTCAAGCAAAGTACTATAATGCCAAGCACCAGAACGTGGAGTTTGCGGTGGGCGATTGGGTATATCTGAAGATCAAACCATTCAAAGGAGTGTCCAGGATTCAGAGGTTAAAAAAGCTAAGTCTGAGATATCTCTGCCCGTTTGAAGTGGTGGAGCGAGTTGGGGAAGCTGCCTATCGACTAGCTCTTTAGGTAGAGCGGAGTGGCTTCCATGATGTGTTTCACATCTCAGTGCTTCAAAAAGCCATCAAGGATCAAGCTCAAGTGGTGGAGAATGATAGTGTACCGGTCGAGTATGGGCTAACGACGAAGGTTAGGCCCATTCGGATCGAAGATAGAGCTGAGAAACAGTTGCGGAACAAGACAATCAGGATGGTCAAAGTCCGGTGGGACAATTGTGACTGTGAAGACCTAACATGGGAGCGAGAGAAGATAATGCGCGCGGAGTTTCCCGAGTTGTTTGTTTAAACTGTATAATCGTGCGTCTTTTGTTTATTGTACATTTTGTTATATATCATATTTCTTTACTGCTGGGTTTCCTTGTTGTGCCCAAATTTCGGGATGAATTTTTTGTTAAGGAGGGGAGGGTTGTAACACCCCTAAATCCCAAATTTCCAAAGTTTGGAATTTAGGCTTAGATACGGCCTGGGACACGGGCGTGTCCCTGGGCGTGTCCTGCTCGGGCTTCTCGAGAAGGCGTTGAGTGAGGCACACGTCCTGGGACACGGGCGTGTCCCAAGCCGTATCCTTCTTGGTGTGCACTCAATGCCATGCTCTCGACACTCAACGCCTTCGACAATCATTGAATGAAGCACACCCCAGCCACCCAGGCGTGTCAGAGGGCGTGTCCCTCTAGGGTTGTGGCCAAGGTTATGCGGTCTGTCGAACACGGGCTAGACACGGGCATGTCTGAAGCCGTGTCAGGACACACGGCCTATGACACGGGTATATCACAGGGCCATGTCCTTTTCTCGATAAGTCTGTTCGTGTTCCGCTTACAGTACACGGCCTGTGACACGGGCGTGTCACAGGCCATGTCAGCCGCAAAATTAGACTTTTCAGCCAATTTGTGGTCGTTCATTTCCCTCATCCTTAATACAATGGCCCCAGGTATTCCCAGCTGGGTTTATCTCCGGGATTGAGTGAAGATATCATTCTTCACTTAGTTATTATCTCTCTCAAGAGTTTAGTCAAAGAGGAGAGTTAGGAGGAGGAAGAGAAGAAGATCCGGCCACCGCGAGAGCGTTAGAGTTCTATTTAGAGATCTGAGGCCAGATCTGTGGAGGCAAGATCGTTGCGGTCCTTTCCACTGGCTAAGATTTCTATGGCTCCCAAGAGATCGTCAAGGGTAACGATCTTCCTTCTTGGACATGTGAAGTCCTCCTTTATGCATGAGCATGGGATCCTCCACCAAAAGGTGGAAGAGTAAGTGATTCCCATGGGTTGATAGTTGTTATCCCCAATTGAGTCTTCATTTAGACCCGGAAATGTATAGTATGGGATAGGCATGCTGTGTGAAGCCCATTTGGACAGGTTAATCTCGATTGGTGATGTTGCATATTACGCACCGGAGAAGACTCTGCATATAAACGTGAAGTTTGTGGAGTCAATTGGCTGTGCCTGTGAAGGGAAGTAGCAGGAAGTACTGGAATGAGGAATTCCAGGAAAACACCCTTGTAATGCTTGTGTTGAAAAGACTAGTTTTCTGGCACTGAATGAATTGCTGGGTTTGGGTTGAGTTTGGGTGCAGATAGAGAGTTCTGTTGAACTCGCCAAACGACCGCGAAGGACGCCAGCATTGACTCCCCTTTTGGATTGTGAAGCCAGTCCTTGGCGGACATTATGGCTATTGTGAGTTGCGAGCTCTTAAAAGTCTTCTTGCCGAACAGGAAAGGTGAAGATGGCCCGCATCTTTAATTATAGCCGCAAGTACGATGTGCTTGGTGATGGCATGATGATTTGAGCAACGGGGGTGGTGGATCTGTACTTGCGTTATGTTGGCTGTACAAGAGAGTGCCAAGGCATTGGGCTTTTGTCAGCAGCATAATGAGAGTCTTAGGCCTATGCGCCATCAAGACTAAGTGCTCAATGGTGTTGATCCTTGTTCGCCGGTGTACACAAAAGTGTGCCAGAGAGCACAGATCGTCGGGCGGGTGATTGACCGTTGCCTTGTTTACCATCTTCTTGGTGGGCTATCCCTGTGCAGGTGCTGGTGAGCTGAGTGGGAAGTGAAAGGGTTGAAGTCCCTGCGGATGCTGCTGCTACTGCTAGCCCTTGAAGGCTGCTTTCTCTTGTATTTTGTTCATGTGTGGCCGGCCTACGCGCCGATGTATGTAATCCACACTTTGAAAAGAGGAACTGTAAGGACTTAAGGCCAGCTTGTGTGTATTTGTTGTACACTCTTTCATGAGCTGATATATAAATTTGGTTTATATATTTATAGTGGACATTCCTGATATGAGTTCATCGTTGTTGTTAAAATCTTCCGCTAGCATGCTCTGAGTTAGGATACGATGGTGTAGTGGTATTAACCTGTGACCTCGTCGTCTATTTGTGGCATATAGTGTGGGGCCCCGGCCAGACCTTCTATTATATGTTGTTTAACGGGTGGAGTCATTACAAGTAGAGTCATAAACTGGATGAATTCTACTTACCGCTGTCTATTGGACTCTGAGCTGATGCTGGATTCACAGCCTCTGAGCACACAAGCTTCCATGCTCCTGAACTTTAGCCATCTATATGCATCTGGCTTTCTTTTGAAAGCTCCCCCTCAATAATAGCACATATGTTAGGCATCTTGTGCATGCTAGTCAGTTCATCCAATCCTTGTACCAAGACTTAGGTCTGGTACAACACTGTCCAAGGACCATAAATGGGTATGGACACTTGAACTGTCCTGCTAAATAGAATTTACCTTACCTTAGGAACCCAAGCTGACTTGGGTCCTAGGTTCCTGTTAGCATAAGAATGCATATGTCTACCTATAAAAGTCCTGTCAGGAAGACACTACCTTGCCTTTGGTACACTGGGGTTGTGCCAACAATCTACGGAAAAGTGGCTCACTTTTCCACAGCACCAACATTCATGGATGATGTATCTACTTTTCTGAACACACCATAAAGTGCGCAAGCCACTTCTAGCAGCTTGTTCAGTGGGGAGAACTGTGGCTTTCTTCTTGTATCTTTCAGCAAGAGCTTGACCAAAAGTGAATCTACTAGTAGAGGAACTTAGCATACACTGAACATCATTAGCAACAACCTTCTTTGTAGATGGCATGTTCTTCATGAATTCAGGGACAGCCAAGGTAGCCACACTGACTGGCTTACCTTTGGTTTGAGTTCTTTCTAGAAGAACTTTAGAATAGGCCATAGCTATATCCTTGAATGAGGGGTCTAGGGCACCAAATACAAAAGGTCCAGGTTGGGCCTTTTGGGATTCTACATGGGGAGCCTTCTGTGGACTCAATCACATGACCTCTCTTCTTCCATTGTAAGGTACATTGGTAATCTTACAAGAAATATTCCCACACCTCCAGTGACCACACTTACATTCTTGGTCATACCTATTGGATGGGATAATTACCTTATAAGAGGTTGATTGAGGCCTGACAAGAGCTTGGCATCTCCTCTGAGATTGGATAACTTTAAAAATAACCTCAGATTCAGATTTTTTCTTGATAACATCTATCTTAGAAAAATTTGCCACAACCCTCTTCTCCCTTTCAAGTTTCTCTTCAAGATCCTTGATTATAGAGTCTGAGCAGGATTCATATCCATACTCTGAGGATGAGCTAGATGGGGAATATACCTCATTTTGTCCAGGCTAATCCTGGCAGGATTCTTTTTCTGGTGTAGCTATCAACTCGTAGCCTCTGCATTCTCCTTCCTCAGCTTCATCTACCTCTGAGTCACTATCTGAATGTGTCAGAGGGGCCCTAATCTTTGCTCTAGTATCTGTATGTACTTTGTCTTCTACAAGAGCTGTCAACAGTCTAGTGTTGTTCATGTCTTTTCTGCAGACTTGGAGCTCCATTGATCTACACACCTTATGGTTCACTTTTGAATACATAAGTTTAAACCTTTTTAGTTATCATTTGAGGTCTACTAAGACTGTTAGGTCTTTTTTGAGTAACCTCCCTATGATACCACTTAAAAGTCTTTGTTTTAAAGGATAGCTAAATCACCTAGAGGGGGGTGAATAGGTTTCTTAGTCCTTAGTGACTATCGTTTGTTTTTCTTAAGTTGGATGCTTTATTAGTTGGTTAAACTCTGCTTTCAAGACATGCAACCTGCATAAAGAAAACAACACATAAAAACACATAGTTTTATAGAGGTTCCCCTAACAAGGGTACATCCACTTTCCCTCCCACCTATCCAACAATCTTGTTGGACTAGGCACTTCTCCAAAACTCTGCTTTAGTGAGCTTACACCTCAGATCCCTCAGGATATCTCAGTCTCATCCATGACTTATAACTCGGCCACAAGGGCCTACAACTCAGTGATCAGCTGATCACCTACCTCAGGCCAAAGGCCCTACACTCAAGCTGGGAGGCATCCACTAAGGATCCTACCTCAGAGCAAACTTGCTCCTACCACTCAGATCCAAGAGGATCCTACAAGATGGAAATGGGTTGGTGAATCTTGATTAGACATAAGAGAAATTTCTGAGTGCTAATTGATATAAAAATTACGTGGAGAAAGGGATTATGCGTGGAGAAGAAAAAGTTAAGGAGAGAGAAGGTGAAAGTGTTGTTGTGAGATGTTCTCCGATTCTTTATTCGAGGAAGGCAAGTGTACCTTATCACATATAGTATAGGATATTAAGTTCAATATCAAGGTCGTATTACCCGGGGCGATTTGATTACTTCTACTTCAAGGAGTTACTATTATCTTATTAAATAAAAGTTCTTTTGGGGATTGCTTACTAAATTAGAGAAGAGAGAAAATTACTTGCAAATAAAAGAAAGGATAAACGATGATTTAAGCGGAAGTACTCGATCTTGAATTTCTTTGGCAAAATTAATCAAGAACGCAATCATAAACTTTAACTTAGTAAAATAAAGATACCTTGACCGTGGGAGTTCCCGAAGCTTGAACACTGAAAGTGAGAACAAGATCTATCTCAACTCTAGAGGGGGGTGAATAGAGTTTATTTAAAGTAAATTCACAATTTTAAACTAGCAAAACTTTTAAGATTTAACTTATATATAGGTGTAAGGTGCCTGCTATAGAATTAACAAGACAGTAAAAAGAATAGCACAGCACACAGCAAAGAAAACACACAAGCAAACCAGAAAACACAAGGAGCTATAGTGGTTCCCCAAAAACCTGGGTGCATCCACTCTTCTACCACCCTTGTTAGGAATCCACTGCAGGAAGGGTTGATCAGGTGTCCTGGCACCAATGAGCTTTTGATAAGGTGCTCAAAAACCAAACTAGATTTTTTGATAAGGTGTCTTGCCACAACTGAGTTTTGACAAGGCTCTCAGAACTAGATTCAAAACTTTTGAAGGGAGTTTTGAAAACCCTTTTACAGAGGGAAAGGGAAAAGAAAAAAGAGTGAAGTTGTCTTCTCTGTCTCAATCAAAGAGAGAAACATAAGTGGATTTGTGTTGTCAAAGCTCCCCCTGAGATGTTGACTAGTTCAGGAGTGGAAGCTTTGCTTCAGGGTGATAGGTCTTTAGAAGCTACAGATCTCCAGCAGAAGATGGTTTCAGCAGATGCTGAAAGATGAGTTGTCTGGAGTCCTTGAGATGAAGCTAAGATCACTTTTTCAGTATGCCAAAATGTTCAACTAATTCTCCAGGGTTGATTACTTGAGTTTTCTTGTATTGATCAGACTGTCCTGAGAATCACTTGTTCTTTTTCTTTCTTATCTGTGTATATCACTATCTCTGCCTCTGTCTATGTTTGTGTATCTAAATCTATGTATTAGAGAAAAGAAGAGAAGCAGTTTTTATTCTCTAAAGATTCTATGTCCAAGATAGCCGTTAACAGACATTAAATGTCTTCCATAAAATTTTGTCTTCTAGAGGAAAGTCCAATAAAACATTCTCCAAAAGAATTCCTTGAAACTTGCTCCAGAATAAATGAAAACGGCTGGCAGACCTCTTGACATAAATGCTGAGAGAATTTGAAAAACATTCCAAAGTCTGACTGAATTTGAATCCTCAAAAACGTTGATCTCTCAAGAAAAACGTCGATCTGAGCTAGAAGATCGTTGAGCTGAGCTCAGAGAATGAAAATGATCATCAGACAGAAAACGTCGAACTGAGCTCGAAGATCGTCGAACTGAGCTCAGCGACCTGAAGAAATAAGTGAAGAAAGATCGTCGAATTGAGTTCGACGACTGAGCAAACTGACTGAAGGAAGATCGTCGATCTGAGCTCGAAGATCGTCGACCGGAGTTTGACGATTTAACATAGTTGAGCTCAGAGATCGTCGAACGGAGTTTGACTTTTCGTCGAACTGAGCTCGACGAAAATTGTCTTAGACTTGGCTCTATTTCCTTGATCTTGGAATGGTCCTGGGGGCAGCTTCAAACCTAAGTTCTAAGCCCTAGACTCATTCTAATGTTGACCTTTCCAACTATACATCTAGGTCAAACTGGTTTCCTAAGAAAAACATAGTGATCCTTACCCAAATTAGTAATAGGGTGTTCCAACAATCTCCCCCTATTTGGGTTAGGATTACTATTTACATATTTCAAAAATAAAAACTACAATCAACATATAGAAGAGCAACAAACTAAAACAAAATAGCAGAGCAAGCAATCATAGTAGCAATCAAATGGAATTTCAGCAAATGTTCAGAGAGATTGTGCTGTCTGCTTACAAAAATTACTTCTTTTCACTTCCTTTCTTAAATATAATTTCTCTGTTAGGATTAAGGGCTTCCTTCTTTAACCTTCTATCATCATCTGCACCTAAGGAGGTTTGAGCTCTTGGCCTGGGAACCACAGCCTCAGGATGCAACTTCATGTAGTCCAATGGGTCAAAGAATTTTCTTGAAGAATACCTTTCCAGTTCAGCTTTTCTTTGATCTGATAGAGTAGTAATATTAGAGGTGTCTTTCCCTTGTTCTCTGGCTTTCTTCAACTGATCTAAGGCAGCCAGTTCTTTCATCCTTGCAGTCCATGACAATGGATTGTTCTCTGGATCTTCAAAAGGCACTGCAGGCTCATATCTATTGACAGTTTCTAAAGCAATAGGAGTTCTAGTCTCAACTTTTTCTCTGAGTTTATAAGGGAAAGGATCTTGAGCAGAGACCATGTGTCTTTGTCCTTCCCTTGCATGAAATCTATGTTCTCTTTGACTTCCTCTATACTGTCCCCTTCTGGACTGATAACCCCTTTGGTATTGTCACCTAGGATGGTATCTTTGAGAGGACTGGGAGGAAATTTGCTTAGAAGCTGGGGTTTGAGAAGCTGAGCCTCCACCTGACCCTGAATCTGGAGGAGGAGGAGGAGGAGGCTGAAATTGAGAAGATCCCTTTTCATATTTATCCAACTTCCTTCTTTTCTTCATAGCTTTTAATTGATTTTTGGAATACTGCATCCAGGGCTCAGAGATGGGACATTCATGCAGAATATAGTATGGAATGTCATTTGAATCTTTAGCTTGAGCAGGAGGAACCTTCATCATGGCCTTGCTTCTGGCCTTCCTTTTCTTGGCAATAGTATTAGAAGAGTCATCAGATTCAGTGTGAAACTGATCACTGTCTGAACTTTGAGGTCTATCATATAAGTCATCAATACTCATTATATACTTTTCTTGTTGTTTTACTTGATCAGGGGGTCAGAGCAGGAGCAGTAGCAGCAGCAGGAGGAATTGGAGAAGCAGTAGGGGCAGAAGTAACAGAGGCAGCAGGTTCAGATCCTTCCAGATATGTAGCAAGTTCTTTAGCAGCAGTATCCTCAACTATAGAAATCATGTCAATATCTTCTGATACAATTGTAGAAACAGCAGCAGCCGCAGAACTGAAAGCATCAACATCCACAGCCTTGAAAGAATTGACATATGAGGCAATTAGGCTGGGATCACATACAGAGATAGGCACAATGGCCTTAGTGAGGTCTTCAGCTTGATGCACTGGCAAAGAACTGAAATAAACAGAATCAAATATAGAAAGCAGACTCTGAAGGTCCACTGTAAAAACAGGAGCAGGTCTTGAACCTTCAGCAGCCTCAGGCACATCCAATGCTTCATAAGGCATCTCCCTGTAACACCCTAAAATGTTGTAGGAGCGATGGGGATCGTATTTGGCCTAGTCAGATTTTTGGTGCAGGTGACACGGGCCCCGACACGGGCGTGTCGGAGGCCGTGTCGGGCGTGTCGAGCTCGAGCCGTGTCGTCGACTAGTTCAGGTCGACGATGGTCGTGTGGTGGAACACGGCCTAGGACACGGGCGTGTCCTAGGCCGTGTCACACCTGGGCTGCGCGGTTGGGTACACGGGTAATGACACGGGCACGAACACGGGCGTGTCTAGTTTGACACGGGCGTGTCCAATGCCGTGTCACGAAGCCGTGTCCTTCTCTGACTGCGAAGTGTTGATAAATAGCACACGGGGGGCGTGACACGGGTCCCGACACGGGCGTGTCGCAGGCGACACGGGCGTGTCGGAGGCCGTGTCGCATGCCGTGTGCTGGTTTTCAGATCGGGTCGAGACGGCGAATGAACTACACGGCCAGACACACGGCCGTGTGTCAACCCGTGTTCGGCCCAGGTTTTATTATTTCAGGCCCGATCAAGGCCGTTCGTTTCCTTGGCTTGAGATCCGACAGCTGGGGGCTGTTGCTGGGATGTTTTATCCAGGAATAGGGTTAGAAACCCTCATTCTCTTTAGTTGGTTCTCTCTCTAAGTCTAGAGAGAAGGGAGAGCTTGGAGGAGGAAGAAGGAGGTCAACTCCGGCCGCCGGTGGAGCTTCGGAGCTCCGATTCTCGATCCGAGTCCGGATCCGCGAAGGCGAGGCCGATACGGTGCTTTCCATCCAAGTGGATCGTCATGGCGCCGAGGAAAAGCGAAAGGGTAACGATTCTCTTCTTGAGCATGTGAAGCTCTTCTTCCTTTGCATGGGAAAACCCCTCTCCCGCGAGTGTGCGGCGAGATCGTGGTATTCCTTGGGGTAGATATGTAAAGTCCCCCTTGTTAGAGTTTGGAATCGTAGTACGAACATAGGCATGTTGTGTGAAGCCTACCCGGACGTGTGTTCCGGATCGGTGATGTTTTGTTATGCATATTTTAGCCGGAGAAGACTCCGAGCGTTGTGGTTATTTTCGGGTTGCTATGCGGTAGAATGCATCAGGGAATCTTGGGGATTAACCCCGAGGTGCACCCGGAAATCTGGGCGGAAACGAAGTTCTGCCATCTCGGTGGCCTGGGTGCCAGCCGGGAACATAGCGGGGCTATGTATCATGTTTGATTGCGGTAGGGAGCCTTGGGGATGAAACCCGAGGTGCACCCGGAAATCTTGGACGGAAATGTAGTTCCGTCATATCGGTGGCCTGGGAGCCAACCGGGTACTTAGCGGGGCTAAGTACCGTGTTTGATCGTTATTTGGGACTGGGGAAAGCTTAGTTCGCGCCAAAGGGCCAAATGGCAGTGGCGGAGTGAGCAACGGACTAGTAGCCCTCTACCCGCTCCACCTGCTCGGTTAAAGCGACCTAAATTTTACGTGGGACTTACTGAGATTTGGAGATCGAGTCTAGGCTGCGGCTGAGAAGACTAAATGCTCACAAAGATTGCCATCCTGGGGGTGGTGGTGGAGTCGAGGACCGGACGGGGTTCGGACTGGCTTCGCCGAGTAAGTGCCCTGAGAGCACGGGGTGTACGGCCGTGAGAGCGTGCACCTATGTTGAGATGCTTGTTTGGCTGTGTTGCGTGTTTTGCTAACAAGTGCAGGGAAGAAGCTTTGCCGCCCCGGTTTGGGGGCGGAATCGTTATAATTTGGTCAGCATTGCTGACCGTTGCCTTTGTTTACCACCGTGCGGTGGGTTGTTGCTTGCAGGTGCTGCGGAGCTGAGAGGTAATTAGCGGGCTAAAACCCAAGTTGCTGTGCTGGCCCTCGAAGGCCTTGTTTTGAGTGTTTTACCTCTTGTACTCATGTGTGGCCGGCCTGCGTGCCGAGGTTTGGAAGACACTTGTATTTAAGCAACTCTTGTAAAGCCTTAAGGCTATTTCTTCCGTTTTGTGTATAATACATTCCTATGGGTTTGAGTAGTGGACATTCATGCTTGGCAGGGTTCTTTATTCTTTGCAACTCTAATAAATTGCTTCTGCTAGGTGTTGTGTAGGACGTTGTGATTGGTTGAATGGTTTCAACGCGTAACCAACCGGTCTGTCCGTAGTATATGGCGTCGGGCCCCGGCCGGACCTACTGCTATATGCTATGCGACGGATAGGGGTGTTACAAATTAGTATCAGACTACTGGTTTCGGTCAAGCTTAAATGAATTCGTGGACGAATTCACTTTAAGGGGTGGTGAGCACATGTATGTGCGTCATCGTTATAACATGAAAAGAACCCATGAATGTCCACTTAGGAATGAAAATACACATGTTTTGGGGAACCTGCGTGTTCCTATAATTGCTTTTTGCAATTTTGTTCGGTCCCTTATTGGTGTTTTGTACGATTGTAGGTGTCCGAGTGTGGCGCGTGGCCGTCTGAATGCACACTTTCTGGGAAAAGTACTGCACCCAGCGACGTGCCGGAGACCCCTACGTCTTTGGAAACCATAAGAAGGGTGGTTGAAGCGGTGTTCGCTGTGACCAACGCACATCATGGGAGTAATGTGCAACCATTTGTCCCTGAGGTGGCCCCAACATCGGGTGGTATGTTGGAGCAAAGGGCATTTGGGGGTCAAGTAGAGCAGCAGAGGAGCCTAACTGTGGCGCAGGGAGCACATTCGGTGGATGCATATTTGCAGACGTTCCTTATGGTAAGGCGCTACCCAGGCTTTGAATGGGAAAGCGAGCAATCTATAGTGGATAGATTTTATAACGGTCTGCGCAGCGAGTTGCGTATCCTACTGCTAGGACCAAAGTTATTGGGATTCCGAGCTTTGGTGGAATCGGCCAGAGCTTTGGAAGTGGAGTTGGGGAAAACTCACCAAGTACCAGTGGATAGGGTACCAAACCCTACAGATCCTATACGGACTGCCTATCGAAAGACGCCGAGAAAAGAGACTGGGTCATCTAATACCCTCAATTGTTATTCTTGTGTCAAGAAAGGGCACCTCGCCAGAGAGTGTTGGGAGGGTGCTCATAAGACAAGGAAAGTTTTGGCAGGAGCAGTCGAAGATGCTATGACAAAGGATTCGGTGGTCATGTTGACAACCTCAAAATCCGGGTACCGTAGGTGGTACAAGAAGGCTAGGAGGTCGGGTCTAGTCCCTTCCTCTAGCGCATCCGGAACGACTACAACCCAAACCCCGGATGCATGCTTTGTTTGTGAAAAGTCGGGGCACTATGCCCGAGATTGTTGGAATGGACGCTCAATTTCCAAAAAGAAGCCGGGGGCTATATCTGAGGAGAAGGGAAAGGCGGTGGCGTCCGTCGCACCGCTGTTTACTCCGGTCCAACTGGGAATGGACAGCCTTCGCCAGCAGGAGGCCATGTGGCCGATCGTCGGGAAGACAGGTATGGTTTAATTGAGCAATTTAGCTTCTTATACCTGTTACCCTTTCTGCGTTTTAGCTTAGGACTGGAGGTTCTAGGCTTTGTTTGGATTTTTGGCAATCCGGCGAGAGCATTGTCTGATGCGGAAGCTTCGCGCTCCTTTTGTCCAAAAGATTTATATCGTACATTGAAGTACCTTCTTCGATGGCAAAAGGACAAAGTGGAGGCGTTGTGGCGTAATGGATGTTCATGCGCGCGGAGAGAGATTCTGTGTAGCAAGGTTACAGTTAAGGGGTCAGGGATTCGACGTGCGAGCGTCGTTGCTGCCACCATGGGAGGCTTTGAAGCCTAAGCCTACATTGAGTAGTAGCTCGAGGGTATCCGAATATCCCGATGTGTTTCCCTGATGGGCCCCTGGAGCCCTCCGTGGCGAGCGATCGATTTCACGAGTGAGTTGGCGCCAGGTGCTAAACCTGGGTCACGCTCTCCATATCGGTTAACGCCTAATGAGTTGGCAGAATTGAAAGTTCAACTGGAAGAGTTTCTGGAGTCAGGTCATGTGTGTCCAAGTTTGTCGTCTTGGAGCACACCGGTCCTTTTGGTGTTGAAGAAGGACGGGAGTTTGCGGCTCTAAATGATTTTTGGAGAACTGAACAAGTTGATAAAGGAGAGCAAGTACCCGATCCCAAAGGTTGACGATCTGTTTGATCAGTTGGGTGGGTCATCGGGGTACTTAAAGTTGGATCTTAAGTCCGGTTATTATCGGCTGAGAATCAGGGAAAGTGATATCCCAAAGACAGCGTTCAACACAAGATATGGGCATTTCGAGTTTTCAGTCAAGCAGTTCGGGCTGACTAATGCGCCATCGGTGTTCATGAAGCTGATGATCAGAACGTTCAGGGAGTACTTAGACCGTGTTATGGTCGTCTTTATTGACGACGTTTTGGTGTACTCGCAGTGCGAAGAAGATCGCTTCAATAACCTGCGTTTGGTTTTGGAGACGCTTAGGAGGAACGAGCTATACGCAAAGTTCCCCAAAGGCGAGTTTTGTTTATCTCCAGTGGCGTTCCTTGGTCACGTAGTTGTGGGGAAGGTTTTGCGGTGGATCCGTCGTAGATTGTTGCAATACGAGAGTGGCCTGTGTTGTCTTCGGTAGCGGAAGTCCGGAGTTTGCTGGGGTTTGCCGGCTATTACGGGCACTTCGTGGAGAACTTCTCGCGGATAGCGATACCTCTCACGACTTTGACAAGGAAAGATCAGAGTTTTGTGTGGGCGCATGAGGGTGCGCAAGCTTTTGATCAGCTGAAGAGTCGGTTGGCCACGTCGCCAGTGCTTAGTTCGCCGTGTGGGACCGAGGGATTCGAGGTTCTTAGTGACGCTTCGGGTAGTGGTTTGGGCTGCGTGCTGTTGCAGCATGGGAACTTGATAGCCTATGGTTCGCGTCAGCTAAAAGTGCATGAAAGGAATTAGTCGGTCCGCGACTGGGAGTTGGCGGCCGTGATATTTGCGCTTAAGCTGTGGAGGCGCTACTCGTATGACGTTAGGTCGATATTCATACCAACCTCAAGAGCCTGAAATACCTGTTGGATTAATAGGAGCTGAACTTGAGTCAGCGGTGATGAATGGAGTCCCTGGGGGACTATACGTTCAAGATTCATCATGCACCTAGCAAGAGCAATGCAGTTGCGGATGCGTTGAGTCGCAGGGCTCCCGCCCAAGCTAAGTGGTTGTCGGTGTATGATGAGAGGCTAGTTTGGGAATTGGAAGCGTTAGAGATCTGCTGTGGTGACAAGAGGACTAGCGCCAGAGCATTATTGAACTGGTCGGAAGTCCAGTATGACCTGGCTGATCGTATTTGGCAGGTTATGGTTTGTGTAGCTACATGAAGGAAATCATGGATGCGGCTTGATGGGTCAAAGTCCCAAATCGACGGTTGTAGGTGGGCTACCAAGGAAAGACAATCGTCTGTGCGGCCCAAGCATGGGTAATCTATGGGTAGAGTTGTGATACATTACCAAGTACTCAACTCGCTTAGGAGGCACGTAGTTGTGTCGTTATCTGGAGAAGTGCTCTGGTGGGAAGAACTCTAGAAGGGCGTGGCAGTGTCAGAATGCCAGCCTTACGCCTTAGTGAAGGCAGAGTGCCAAGTGCCGGGGAATTCTCGAATCCTTGCCTAGTTCAGAATAGAAGTTCGACTGGACTGTGTGCATGGTATGCCGAAGTCGCAGTGGGGTAACGACGCCGTTTGGGTGTTCGTAGTTGCGTTGACCTTAGAGTCGCACTTCATTCCGCATAGGAAGGATAATTCGGTGGAGTAACTGGCAAATGTTTTTAATAACATCGTGAGCAATTAAGGTGGGCGCTCTACGTCCAATGATTGAGGTGGCTGCAGAAAGTGCTGGAGACTATGTTGTAGTTTAATCCAGTCTTGCATCCACGGACGGATGAGCAGACCGTGTGAGTCAACAAGATGTTGGAGGACGTGCTTCGCATGTGTGTTCTAGACTTTGTAAAGCTTTGGGAGGACCACATGTATTTGGTGGAGTTCGCGTACAACAATAACTACCAAGCGAGTATACAAATGGCGCACTTCGAGGCCCTGTATGGTAGGAAGTGTCGCACGCCGTTGTCATGGCTTGAAACGGGTGAGGCAAGGTTGTACAAAAAGCAGGAGGTGGAGAGTGCTACCTCGTTGGTGCGGATCATTCGGGAGCGCTTGTTGATCGCTCAGGACCGGCAGGCGAAGTACTACAATGCCAAGCACCGGAACGTGGAGTTCGCGGTAGGCGATTGGGTATATTTGAAAGTGAAGCCGTTCAAGGGGGTTTCGCGGGTAAGACGCTTGAAGAAGCTGAGCCCAAGATACCTTGGACCTTTTGAGGTTCTGGAGCGAGTCGGCGAAGCGGCTTACCATTTGAGGCTATCGGAGGAGTTAGGTGGATTACATGATGTGTTCCACATTTCTGTGTTGCGGAAGGTGGTGCAAGAGCCTTCGCAGGTGATCGCGGCTAATCAAGTGCCGGGGGACGAAGGATTGACGACTAGGGTCAAGCCCATTCGTATTGAAGATGTGGAGGTCGAGAAGCTTCGTAACAAGGAAATCCTGATGGTTAAGGTCCGTTGGGTCATTGCGGGCATGAGGAGCTCTCTTGGGAATGGGGGCAGACTATGCTGGAGGAGTACCTGGAATTGTTCCGCTCAGGTACTGTGTTACGTTAAGTCCTGTTTTCCTTTATTAATTTCGTGGACGAAATTCTTTAAGGGGGGTAGAATTGTAACACCCCAAAATGTTGTAGGAGCGACGGGGATCGTATTTGGCCAAGTCAGATTTTTGGTGCAGGTGCCACGGGCCCCGACACGGGCGTGTCGGAGGCCGTGTCGGGCGTGTCGAGCTCGAGCCGTGTCGTCGACTAGTTCAGGTCGACGATGGTCGTGTGGTGTAACACGGCCTAGGACACGGGCGTGTCCCAGGCCGTGTCACACCTGGGCTGCGCGGTTGGGTACACGGGTAATGACACGGGCACAAACACGGGCGTGTCTAGTTTGACACGGGCGTGTCCAATGCCGTGTCACGAAGCCGTGTCCTTCTCTGACTGCGAAGTGTTGATAAATGGCACACGGGGGGCGTGACACGGGTCCCGACACGGGCGTGTTGCAGGCGACACGGGCGTGTCGGAGGCCGTGTCGCATGCCGTGTGCTGGTTTTCAGATCGGGTCGAGACGGCGAATGAACTACACGGCCAGATACACGACCGTGTGTCAACCCGTGTTCGGCCCAGGTTTTGTTATTTCAGGCCCGATCATGGCCGTTCGTTTCCTTGGCTTGAGATCCGACGGCTGGGGGCTGTTGCTGGGATGTTTTATCCGGGAATAGGGTTAGAAACCCTCATTCTCTTTGGTTGGTTCTCTCTCTAAGTCTAGAGAGAAGGGAGAGCTTGGAGGAGGAAGAAGGAGGTCAACTCCGGCCGCCGGTGGAGCTTTGGAGCTCCGATTCTCGATCCGAGTCCGGATCCGCGAAGGCGAGGCCGATACGGTGCTTTCCATCCGAGTGGATCGTCATGGCGCCGAGGAAAAGCGAAAGGGTAACGATTCTCTTCTTGAGCATGTGAAGCTCTTCTTCCTTTGCATGGGAAAACCCCTCTCCCGCGAGTGTGCGGCGAGATCGTGGTATTCCTTGGGGTAGATATATAAAGTCCCCCTTGTTAGAGTCCGGAATCGTAGTACGGACATAGGCATGTTGTGTGAAGCCTACCCGGACGTGTGTTCCGGATCGGTGATGTTTTGTTATGCATATTTTAGCCGGAGAAGACTCCGAGCGTTGTGGTTGTTTTCGGGTTGCTATGCGGTAGAATGCATCAGGGAATCTTGGGGATTAACCCCGAGGTGCACCCGGAAATCTGGGCGGAAACGAAGTTCTGCCATCTCAGTGGCCTGGGTGCCAGCCGGGAACATAGCGGGGCTATGTATCATGTTTGATTGCGGCAGGGAGCCTTGGGGATGAAACCCGAGGTGCACCCGGAAATCTTGGATGGAAATGTAGTTCCGTCATATCGGTGGCCTGGGAGCCAACCGGGTACTTAGCGGGGCTAAGTACCGTGTTTGATCGTTATTTGGGACTGGGGAAAGCTTAGTCCGCGCCAAAGGGCCAAATGGCAATGGCGGAGTGAGCAACGGACTAGTAGCCCTCAACCCGCTCCACCTGCTCGGTTAAAGCGACCTAAAGTTTACGTGGGACTTACTGAGATTTGGAGATCGAGTCTAGGCTGCGGCTGAGAAGACTAAATGCTCACAAAGATTGCCATCCTGGGGGTGGTGGTGGAGTCGAGGACCGGACGGGGTTCGAACTGGCTTCGCCGAGTAAGTGCCCTGAGAGCACGGGATGTACGGCCGTGAGAGCGTGCACCTATGTTGAGATGCTTGTTTGGCTGTGTTGCGTGTTTTGCTAACAAGTGCAGGGAAGAAGCTTTGCCGCCCCGGTTTGGGGGCGGAATCATTATAATTTGGTCAGCATTGCTGACCGTTGCCTTTGTTTACCACCGTGCGGTGGGTTGTTGCTTGCAGGTGCTGCGGAGATGAGAGGTAATTAGCGGGCTAAAACCCAAGTTGCTGTGCTGGCCCTCGAAGGCCTTGTTTTGAGTGTTTTACCTCTTGTACTCATGTGTGGCCGGCCTGCGTGCCGAGGTTTGGAAGACACTTGTATTTAAGCAACTCTTGTAAAGCCTTAAGGCTATTTCTTCCGTTTTGTGTATTATACATTCCTATGGGTTTGAGTAGTGGACATTCATGCTTGGCAGGGTTCTTTATTCTTTGCAACTCTAATAAATTGCTTCTGCTAGGTGTTGTGTAGGACGTTGTGATTGGTTGAATGGTTTCAACGCGTAACCAACCGGTCTGTCCGTAGTATATGGCGTCGGGCCCCGGCCGGACCTACTGCTATATGCTATGCGACGGATAAGGGTGTTACACTCCCCCTGCCCGGGTTCAGTGGAAACTGAATCAAGGCACCCAGATGAAGGGATTGCTTGGGAGGAGAGGAAGGAAGAAAACTTGGTAGACAGCTCCTGAACATGTTTCAGGAGTGGAGCCAAGGAGGTCTCCAGCAGTGAGGTTAGCCTGGGGGCTAGCAACACATAGAGCTTGTCTGCCAGGGCTGAAAGATCTACATGCTCAAGATTGGCTTGAGCAGAGGTAGGAGTTGAAGAGACTGGAATGAGGGTGGCTGGAGCTGATGTAATGGAGAGTGTGGAGATAGGAGGTGTAGGGATGGATGGCTCTGAAGGAGGAATAGTGGAGATAGATGTTACTAAGGTGGAGATGGATGAGATGGAAGAGGTAAAGGATGGGGTGAAGGATGGTTGAGAAAGTATGTCTTGAAGAAGTTGTTGGTAAGAGGATGTAGAGGGAAGCTCAGGAGGAGTGGGAGGAGAATCATCCATGAAGGAGTCATCTATAAGAGAAAATGATGGAGTGTTGAAAGATGGATAAGAGAACAAAGGGTGGAATTGTTCTGAGGTAGACGCTGGAGGAGGTGAAATTGGTGAAGAGATTGTAATAGGGGATGAGATGATAGAGGTTTGAGATTGGTGAAGAAGTTGAGGTGGTGACTGGGATAGAAATAGCTGGAGGAGGAGAAGAAGAAACAAGCAATTCTTCTGTTGGGGCAGATACCTGAGGAGGAGTGACTGATATAGTCCTGGTGTCTGAAGCAAGTAGTGCTGCAGCAGCCCGGCTGGGGTTGATGATCTGCCTGTCCCATCTGCTAAAGAGGGCACAGGTAAGCCTCTTGGATGCATTGATGTACATCCCACTAGAGGTCAGCAGTTCAGGGCACCTGGAGTGCAGGTAAACCCCTAATATCCTCCCATAGCTTACACAGCTTTTGTTCAGCTTCTTCTTGATCAGATTGAAAAAGATGGATCCCCAATCTAAATGTTTCTTGTCAACCAATGCTCCCATTAAACAGAATTGGTATCTTGATATTGTATCATGGGCTGAGTGCTTTGCCAGAAGCACTTTTCCAACCACATCAGCCAGAAATTGGAATTCAATAGAAAGGTTCTTTTTCAGCAGTTTGTTAGGGTTCACAGCAGTGTGACCCATTCTATCCAGCATAGAATCATACTCTTCTCCAGACAAATCTATGGAGTCATCTCCATTACTAAGGAGGAAAACCTCTGTTAGGAGGGCTGCGGACAACGGTACCTGAGTCCCTTTGATTGAGCCGATTACAGAATTCTCATTCTCATTCATGGCGGTAAAACACCATTCCTTTATCTCTTCTGCTGCAATCTTCATTCTGGTGGACATGATCTGGAACAGTTGCTGTTCTCGAAAAAGGTTTAGAATATCCTTGAATCTCTGATCACTTCCATCGAAAGAATTCATATCAATGTCGAAACCTGTATCAAATTTCATTTTTGAAATAGCAGCACTTGACACAGCCATCTGTACCTGCAAAGATGAAACAAACATGACCAAGTGTAGAAGGTTTGGAGGGAAAGAGTTGCAGAGAGTATGAAAGCGTAAACGACGAGCGGAGGCCGAAAAAATGATTTTATATTAGGGTTCGACGCAAAAAAGGAAGGATCTTCGATCTCCGTTCAACGATCAGGACTCCTGATGGAAGCTGAAAGGGCTTCAATATCGTAGATCTCAGTTCGACGATCTAGGGAGAACGTCGAGCTCAGGTCGACGATCGAAGGCCTGAAAGAGATAGTGTACAACTATCTGACACGCTCTAAACTCAGGTCGACGTTTTTGGGAAAACGTCGATCTCTGTTCGACGCTTTCTGCGAAAACGTCGAGCTCCGTTCGACGCTTTCTGGGGAAAACGTCGAGCGTAGTTCAGAGTCAGAAAACTATCCTACAGACACAAAAAAAGAGAGGGTTTTTAGCCTAGTCTTGGTCTATTTTTAGATTTACAAAATCTTGGAGTTTATTTTAAACAGCCTCCATCTAGCATTCCTAACTGATTGAGGAAGAAGTTATGCTTCTTTTCATCCAAAGGCTTGGTGAAAATATCTCACCTTTGCAAATCAGTTGGGATGTATTCAAGTTCAATTTTGTTTTTCTCAACATTATCCCATAGAAAATGATGCCTAATTTCTGTGTTTTGTCCTACTATGGAGGACTAGATTTTGTGCAATGGAAATAGCACTGGTGTTATCACAAAATATTTTAGACTTCTCTAAGTTGTAACCATAGTCTAGGAGTTGGTTTTGTATCCACAATATTTGTGAACAATAACTGCCTGCAGCCATATATTCAGCTTCAACAGTTGAGGTTGACACAGATGTTTGTTTATTACAATACCATGAGACAAGTCTATCACCAAGAAACTGACAAGTTCCACTGGTGCTTTTCCTGTCTATTCTGCATCCAGCATAATCAGCATCTGAAAATCCAATTAAGTCAAATGCTGAATCTTTTGGATACCAGAGTCCTAGATTTGGACAGCTTTTAACATACCTAAGAATCCTCTTTACTAAAGTTAAGTGTGACTCTCTAGGGCTGACTTGGAATCTAGCACATATACATGTAGCAAACATTATGTCAGGCCTACTGGCTGTAAGGTACAATAGAGAGCCAATCATTGCTCTATATGTTGTCTGATCAACTGGTTTCCCATGTTCATCAGCATCCAATACAGCATTGGTAGGCATGGGTGTTTTCATACATGATGCATCAGACATCCCAAATTTCTTAACCAATTCTTTTGCATACTTGGTTTGAGAAATAAACATGCCTTCAGCATGTTGTTTGACTTGCAATCCTAAGAAGAAGGATAGCTCACCCATGCTACTCATTTCAAATTTAGAGTGCATAAGCTTGGAAAAGTTTTTGCATAAATTTGAATTAGTAGACCCAAATATAATATCATCTACATAAATTTGTACTAGTAGGGTATGGGACTTATGGGTTCTAACAAAAAGAGTTTGGTCTACTCTCCCCCTAACAAAATCATTCTTCATCAGAAAGCATGCTAGAGTCTCATACCATGCTCTAGGAGCTTGCTTGAGACCATATAATGCTTTGTGTAGTTTAAAAACATAATCTGGATGAGTTAGAGAGATAAAACCTAGAGGTTGTCTGACATAGACTTCTTTTTTGATCTCCCCATTGATAAAAGCACTCTTCACATCCATTTGATAGACTTTGAATCCCTTGTGAGCAGCATAAGCCAGGAAGATTCTTATGGCCTCTAACCTTGTAACAGGTGCAAAGGTCTGGTCATAGTCTATCCCCTCTTCTTAAGAATATCCTTGAGCAACTAGCCTTGCCTTGTTCCTTACAATAATTCCTTGATCATCCAGCTTATTTCTGAACACCCATTTTGTTCCAACAATTGAATGATCATTTTGGCTTAGGCACTAGTTCCCAAACTTTGTTTCTTTCAAATTGATGCAACTCCTCTTGCATTGCAATGATCCAGTGTGGATCTTGCTCTGCATCTTGAATGGTTTGAGGTTCAATTTGAGAGAGAAAGCAAGTATGCATCAGTTTTGATTGACCTGATTTCTGGTTTGCACACCAGCTGAGATGTCTCCAATCACTTGGGAGATTGGATGATCTCTTGGTGTTACTAGATCAATAGGGGGTGTTGATTGTTCACCAACCTGTGTTGTTGTTTCCTCTTGTGGGACAACAACTAGCTCTTCAAGAAGATTTTCTTCCAGATGTGGAGCAGCTTCTTCATCTTCACTACTTTCATCCTTTTGAGTGACTTGTAATCTGTCCAATTCTTCAGCTAGAGAATGCACCTGCAAATGTTCTATGGTAGAAGTATTCTTCTCCTTGAAAGACATATTAGTTTCATCAAAGGAAATGTGGACAGATTCTTCTATTTTTAGAGTAGTTTTATTATAAACCCTATAAGCTTTACTGATCATGGAGTATCCCAGAAACACTCCTTCATCAGCTTTTGCTTGAAATTTTGCTAAATATTTCTTTTCATTATTGTGAATATAACAAGTGCAACCAAAAACTATAAAATAGTCTACTTTAGGTTTCTTCCCTTTGAGTAATTCATAGGGAGTCTTGCCCTTCAGTTTATGTATTAGACTTCTATTCAACACATAATTGGAGGTGTTCACTGCCTCAGCCCAAAAGGATAGAGGTAGGTGAGCATCTGTCAATAATGTAGTTGCAGATTCAATAAGGGTTCTATTTTTCCTTTCAGCTACCCCATTTTGTTGAGGAGTTCTAGGAGCAGAGAAAGTATGCCTGATCCCTTCACTTTGGCAGAACTCTTGCATGAGAAGAGAATCAAACTCTGTCCCATGATCACTTCTGATCAGGGAAATGTGAGTGTTGAACTCAATCTGAATGCATTTGAGAAACTCTGTCAAACACTTAAAGTTATCAGACTTCTTCCTCAGAAAGAATACCCATGTGAATCGTGAGAAGTCATCTACAATCACTTAAGTATAGGATTTCCCTCCTAAGCTTTATACTGCAATGGGTCCAAAGAGATCCATGTGTAACAGATACAAAATCCTAGGTGAATCACTCTTGTTAATTGATTTAAAGCTATTTTTAGTTTGCTTGCCTAATTGACAAGCCTTGTAGAGTCCTTCCTTCTTGTAGGGGCCAGAAGGCAGTCCTCTGACAAGGTTGTCCTTGGATAGCCTAGCAATGGTTCTAAGGTTAACATGTCCTATTCTCTTATGCCATAGAATATTAGGTTTAGATATGGAATTAAACAGGCAAATATCTACCTTAGATGAATGAAAGTCTACTAAGTAAATATTACCTTTCCTGTTACCTGTGAACACAGTTGTGTTGTCTTCTGACTTGATCTTGCATATTTCTTTGTGGAAAGTCACTTGATATCCTTCATCACACAGCTGACTAATACTTATCAGGTTGTGCTTAAGTCCTTCAACATAGGCTACTTTTTTGAAGGTGACTGTCACAATTTGGACTGCACCATATCCTTTTGTAGTTCCAAATTTTGAATCACCAAAAATTACTTTGGGTCCAAGCTTGGCTTTAAAGGATGTGAAGTTGTCCTTATTCCCTGTCATGTGCTTTGAGCACCCACTATCCAGATACCATAGCTAGTTTGATATTGGATAGGTCTTCACCTGCACATAAACAGCTTATATGTTTTTGACCCAGTTTACCTTGGGCCTAGGTTGATATCCCTTAAATTCAGAAATAAAAGACATCCCAGGTTGATTCTTATAACCTTCAGGATGGTATCTCCTAGGAGGTATTATCCATTCAATATAAGGATTAAAGAATTGGGATGAGGCACTTCTAGGATTGAATTGAGATTTGCCTCTGAAAGAAGGTTCAAAGCTCTGAACTCCGTTCGACGATCGTCGATCTGGGTTCGACGATCTTGGGTAAAATCGTCGAGCTTCGTTCGAAGATCGACTGTGAGGGAGTTCAGAGTTCAGGAATTGTTGAGCTGAGTTCGACGTTTCATCCTAAGATCGTCGATCTCTGTTCGACGATCGTCGACCTCTGCTCGACGTTTTCTGTTGAACTTTGCTTTTCTTAGGTAGATCTGAATTCATCCTAGCTACCTCTATAACACCCTTCCCTTTATCAGAAATAAATTTTATTGGGGTTGTTAATACTATGGGTTGGCTAGATGAAGCCCCCAAGCCCAGTGTACTGTTTAATCTTGAGTTCACTGTGCTTGTGATGTCCATTAATTTGATACTTCTCACATTGAGGGATTCTTCAAATTGCTTGGCCTTGGATTGTTCACTCTTCAGTGAAGCTATCTCCTCTCTATAGCATTCTAACTCTACCGAGAGTTTGAGGTTCTCTGATTTTAAAGTGCTATACTCAGATAGTTGTTTTCTGAGGGAAGTGATTTCCTTCTCAAACTCCAACAGATCTAGGCCTAGTACTTTAAACTCATGTTTAAAGTCCTCAGAACTGAAATCAAATGAATTGATTACCTGATCTTCTTCTAGTTGAGCTTCTGAATCTGATTCTGACTCTTCTGCTTCTGAATCTGTTTGAGAGGCATTGATAGCCACCATGCAAAATTCCTTTTCATCAGCATCATCCTCATCATCACTGGAGCTGGATGAGGCTTCAGAGTCCTCTTCAGTTTCACTCCATGTCTCAGCAACAAATCCCTTCCTTGCATGTTTGTTCTTGCTGGAGGAGGGTTTGTCTGAGCTGTTCTTTCTGATGTCTTTCCCCTTTCTTCTTTCTCTTCTATCTTTCTTGTCCTTGTTCTTGTTTTCTGGACAGTTAGGCACAATATTGCATGGTTTCCTGCAACCAAAACATATAATTTCTTTATTGTTATTTGATTTATCATACCTTGGCTTATCATGTCCCTTGTATGATCTTTTTCTGAAGTCTTTTCTGGCCATCTTGTAGAATCTTTTGGCCAGTAGACTTAGGAGCTCATCATTTCCCGTAGCTTTATCTTCAGGCTCCTCTTCTGTAGCTTTGAAGGCTATGGTCTTCTCTTTCCTTGTGACTGGAGAAGTAGCCTTTTGTTCTTCTTCTCTATTTTTAATGAGCAGCTCATAAGATTTGAGATTGCCCAGGAGAGCTTCAGTGGTAATCTCATTTAGACTTATGGCATCTTTGATTGGCCAGATTCTTGAATCCCAAGTGCTGGGGAAGCACATTAGGATTTTGTCATTCAGCTCAGTCAATGAGACTTCTTTATCCAGAGTCTAACTCATTGACAATCAGACTTAGTCTATTGTACATGTCAGCCACTGATTCAGCTTCTCCCTTTTTGAAATTCTCATATTGGCTTATAAGATGGGATCTCCTGTCTTTCCTTTCATCAGCAGATCCTGAGACAATTTCGGAGAGCTTTTCCCAAATTCCTTTGGCTGAGTTGTATTCAGCTACCTTCTGAAATATCTCATCAGACATTGTCTGAGCTAAGATGTTCATGGCCTTGGCATCTGCAGTCTTCCACTTCTTTATTTCAGCATCTGTTCCTGAAGGAGGTGGAACAGCATTTGTACTTGAGCTTGCTGGTGGACTTAGGCACACTGTCAAAACAGAATTAAATATGTCTTCATCAATAGAGTTCATGTAAAGTCTAATCCTTGCTTTCCAAAGTGCAAACTTGGATAGATTGCACACTGGAGGCCTGGTGCTTGCATAATCTTTGTTCTGTGCCATGTCTTTATATAAAATTAAATATAATGAAAATAACCCTCTTAAAAGATTGATCTTATCAAGGATCTTTTGGTTCAGGTGTTAGCCTGTATGAACAACCAACCTGCCTCTGATACCAATTGAAAGTGAGAACAAGATCTATCTCAACTCTAGAGGGGGGGTGAAAGGAGTTTATTTAAAGTAAATTCACAATTTTAAACTAGCAAAACTTTTAAGATTTAACTTATATATAGGTGTAAGGTGCCTGCTATAGAATTAACAAGACAGTAAAAAGAAGAGCACAGCACACAGCAAAGAAAACACACAAGCAAACCAGAAAACACAAGGAGCTATAGTGGTTCCCCAAAAACCTGGGTACATCCACTCTTCTACCACCCTTGGTAGGAATCCACTGCAGGAAGGGTTGATCAGGTGTCCTGGCACCAATGAGCTTTTGATAAGGTGCTCAAAAACAAAACTAGATTTTTTGATAAGGTGTCTTGCCACTAGTGAGTTTTGATAAGGCTCTCAGAACCAGATTCAAAACTTTTGAAGGGAGTTTTGAAAACCCTTTTACAGAGGGAAAGGGAAAAGAAAAAAGAGTGAAGTTGTCTTCTCTGTCTCAATCAAAGAGAGAAGCACAAGTGGATTTGTGTTGTCAAAGCTCCCCCTGAGATGTTGACTAGTTCAGGAGTGGAAGCTTTGCTTCAGGGTGATAGGTCTTCAGAAGCTTCAGATCTCCAGCAGAAGATGGTTTCAGCAGATGCTGAAAGATGAGTTGTCTGGAGTCCTTGAGATGAAGCTAAGATCACTTTTTCAGTATGCCAAAATGTTCAACTGATTCTCCAGGGTTAATTACTTGAGTTTTCTTGTGTTGATCAGACTGTCCTGAGAATCACTTGTTCTTTTTCTTTCTTATCTATGTATATCACTATCTCTGTCTCTGTCTTTGTATGTGTATCTAAATCTATGTATTAGAGAAAAGAAGAGAAGCAGTTTTTATTCTCTGAAGATTCTATGTCCAAGATAGCCGTTAATAGACATTAAATGCCTTCCATAAAATTTTGTCTTCTAGAGGAAAGTCCAATAAAACATTCTCCAAAAGAATTCCTTGAAACTTGCTCCAGAATAAATGAAAATGGCTGGCAGACCTCTTGACATAAATGCTGAGAGAATTTGAAAAACATTCCAAAGTCTGACTGAATTTGAATCCTCAAAAACGTCGATCTCTCAAGAAAAACGTCGATCTGAGCTAGAAGATCATTGAGCTGAGCTCAGAGACTAAAAATGATCATCAGACAGAAAACGTCGAACTGAGCTCGAAGATCGTCGAACTGAGCTCAGCGACCTGAAGAAATAAGTGAAGAAAGATCGTCGAATTGAGTTCGATGACTAAGCAAACTGACTGAAGGCAGATCGTCGATCTGAGCTCGAAGATCGTCAACCGGAGTTCGACGATTTAACATAGTTGAGCTCAGAGATCGTCGAACGGAGTTCGACATTTCGTCGAACTGAGCTCGACGAAAATTGTCTTAGACTTGGCTCTATTTCCTTGATCTTGGAATGGTCCTGGGGGCAGCTTCAAACCTAAGTTCTAAGCCCTAGACTCATTCTAATGTTGACCTTTCCAACTATACATCTAGGAAAAACATTGTGATCCTTACCCAAATTAGTAATAGGGTGTTCCAACAAACACGCTTCTCTCGAAGAAGTGCCCAACTTAGGTTAGGAAGATCCGACCGAACTCTCGTCCTGTATCCGAATACCTAACACTCGCTTTAAGTAGTGAACCCCGCTATTGGATTTGACTCCAATCCGGGAGATTTACGTCATTCTCTCGAGAGAGGTGCGTGCAACTCTCTTTACTCTTGAGCGCTCACTTCAAGCTATCGGCCTCTCGGCTATCCAAGAATGAAAACATGAATAGAGACAATATATCGATAATATAGTTTCATTCGAAATAAATCAAGAGTAAATCGAAGGCCTAGATTCTAAAAAGAGAAAGAGAGCTAGAGCATCATAACTGATCAACTCATCCTCAGATCATCAAGATCGAGTACTATGAGGATTTAGTTACTCATAATTGTGTAGGAAATGAAAATCATGTTAAGAATATACAAAATAAGAAAAAGAGAGAGAGAGAAAAGGAATAACAAACTATATTATTTCTAATTGAAAGGAAATTACAATAAGGTCATAAAGACATTACAAGGAGAGTTTGCAACAAGATTACAAGTGTGATAAAAGAGATTGCAAGAAAATTAAGGCATGAAAACATTAATCTAAAATACTCTAAAAATTATCCAAGAGATCGCCCGACGAAATTTTTTTTAAACGAATTACCGAAGACCGATAAGTTGTCCATTAAGACTTCCATCACCTCTTCTACCAACTCGTTAAAAATTGCCAGCATACATCTCTGAAATGTAGCTGGCGCATTGCATAACCCAAATGGCATCCTTCTATACACGAAGGTGCAAAAAGGACAAGTGAAGGTGGTCTTCTCTTGGTCCTCGGGTGAAATAGGAATTTGGAAATATCCTGAGAGACCATCGAGAAGACAGTAGAAAGAGTGACCGGATAGGCATTCTAAGATTTGGTCGATAAACGGTAACGGAAAATGGTCTTTTCGAGTGACATCATTAAGTTTTCGATAGTCGATGCACATCCGCCAACCCGTAATAGTACGGGTTTGAATAATTCATTGTTTTCATTCGCGACCACCGTTACACCGCCTTTCTTTGGCACAACTTGTATTGGGCTAACCCAAGTACTGTCGGAGATGGGATAGATGATTCTCGCATCTAGGAGTTTGATTACCTCAGCCTTCACGACTTCCTTCATATTAGGATTAAGTCATCGTTGGGGCTGGACAAAATTGTGGGAATTCTCTTCCAAGAAGATCTTATGGGTACAGAAGGAGGGGCTAATCCTCTTTATATCAGATAACTGCCATGAGATTACGTGGCGATGATTTCTTAACACTAGAGCCAACTCAGAAATTTCTGAGTCACTCAAATCAGCAGAGATGATAACGGGAAGTTTGGAGTTGCTTTCTAAGAAGAGATATTTGAGATGAGGGGGAAGTTGCTTCAACTCTAAGGTGGGTGGTTCCTCGTAGGAGGTTTTGATTTTTAGGGTTTCGATGTGTAGTGGTTCAGGTGGTGTGGGGAGAGAGACTTCTTCTAAGCAGAAGTGCTCGGCGATAATGGGTTCATTATATAATGAAGATATAGACTCGGGTAGTGCAGAAGATGTAACATCCCATTTTCGGCTAGATCCTTAGGAGTCGGTTGGTCGTGACAGAACCCTAGGAAGCCCAAAAATTGAAATAAATCGACCGAGATTTCGGGTCACGGGTTGGTCACGCCCGTGGACCGACCCGTCATGCCCGTGACCTAGGGCGTGACTCCTTCGACGATCGTCGATCTCAGGGAGACGATCGTCGGGCGCAGAATTTTCAACCCGGCCCTGTCACACCCGTGACCAAGGTGTCACGCCCGTGACCTAGGGCGTGACCACCCTTCGAACGACCGTCGATCTCAGTTCGACGATCGTCGACCTCAGAATTTGCCATTCGGGACCTAGGGCGTGACCACCCTTCGACGACCGTCGATCTTAGTTCGACGATCGTCGACCTCAGAATTTGCCATTCGGGCATGTCACTCCCGTGACCAAGTTGTCATGCCCGTGACCTAGGGCGTGACCACCCTTCGACGACCGTCGATCTCAGTTCGACGATCGTCGACCTCAAAATTTGCCATTCGGGCATGTCACGCCCGTGACCAAGGTGTCACGCCCGTGACCTAGGGCGTGACCATACTTCGACGATCGTCGATCTCGGATCGACGATCGTCGACTCCAAAATTGGCCACCCGGGCCTGTCACGCCCGTGACCTATGTGTCACGCCCGTGACATTGACCGAAACGACGGTTCAGGCCCAAAATTATTCTAACACGCATGGTAATAAATGCTGGTGTGGGAAGTTACACCAGGAGTAATTATGGGCCGTTTCCTACTGTAATTTCTTAATAAAATAAGGAGATGTGGTCCAATAGAAACCGCCAACTGGACATACCTTTTTATCTTCCACCATTTCTTATCCCTTCACCGTAACCTAAATGTTATTAAGAGGAGCCTTCATGACCATTAAGGCTTTACCCTTTCACCTCCCCACTTGCTGACTTATAAAAGACCTCTTAGAGCAAGATGAGAAGGTTACACTCTTGACCAAACGATTCAGATCTTTGTTCTTGTTGTAGGAGAAGTTCGGCAACGCCACCACTGCGCCATGGCACCCCGTCGTTCATCTCGCCTCCAAACCGCGAACAAGGTCCTCCTCTGCTTCTTCTTTCATGGGTAATCTTAGGATTCTTAGAAAGGAAGTTCGTGCTCAACGGAGCCGGACCAATCTCTCGTTTTCATGGAAAACCATGAAAAATGTATTTTCGAGTTCGCCGGAAACCGCCACCTCCGGCGGCCAAACCACCGCCGACCGCTAGCCATCGCCTCAACGGAGGTTGTGGTGGTGGTGGCTGGCCAGGGAAGTGACCGGCGACCGATGACGGATCGCGAAAAGAGCTACAGGAAATAAGAGTTTCTGTGTTCTGGTTGTCGGGTTCTGTAGAAGATGAACAGTAAAAGCTGTTTATAATATATAAATTATGTAAATAATTTATAAGGAAAATATACTTAGATGAGCACATTTTGATGCTGCAAAACAAGGCACTTAGAGGCCGTTTTAGGAAAAATGACCAGTCACGAAAGTTGTAGCCCTTTGAGTCTAATTTAATTTAAAACTGATTTCAACTCGTTTGGTAAGCGGTTTGCCGCAGAACCCGTTTTAGTGGAGGCTGTACCTAGAGTTGGGTAGAAATTAAAATGGATGCCCACTCTTCGTCCCGTGTCCAAATGACCTGAAATTTGGGCAGGGGGTCAACCTTAGCTATACCTAAAGGCAGACCAAAAATGGGAATTTTTAATTTGGAGATACTTTGCCTAAAGTTTTTGTTTTAATTTAATAAACTTAGAGGAATTTATTTATGTAGTTAAATGACCTCCAAACCCTCCCAAATTTTGAGGAGTGGTCTCTGGCTATAAAACTTTACTCTGTACAAATTTTCAACTCATTTGGATGTGTTTTGGATAGGGAGTCACCTATTCTTAACAAGGCAAATTGAGGCATTTTTGAGTAAAAAGTGCACGAGAGGTTTGAATGGTCATATCACCTCTACTAAGGCTGATATCTTGACCACTGACTTGTAAGAGTTATTATAACCCACTTGGAGAAAATGGTGTGGTTTAGGGTTGGTTTACCCTAGGATCCAAACTCAAACCCTAGATGGAGGGTTTTTGTAACATCCCATTTCCGGCTAGACCCCTAGGAGTCGGTTGGTCGAGTCAGAACCCCAGGGAGCACAAAAAGTGAAAATAAATCGACCCGGTTTTTCGGGTCAAGGGTTGGTCACGGCCGTGACCGACCCGTCACGCCCGTGACTTGGGCGTGACTACTTCGACGATCGTCGATCTCCACGAGACGATCGTCGAACGTGCTGTCTGGGCATGTCACGCCCGTGACCAAGGTGTCACGCCCGTGACTATGGGCATGACCCCATCGACGATCGTCGATCGCCGTGAGACGATCGTCGAGCTTGCGGCCCGGGCATGTCACGCCCGTGACATGAGTGTCACGCCCGTGACCTAGGGCGTGACCAGCCTTCGACGATCGTCGATCTCAATTCGACGGTCGTCAACCTCGAAATATGCCGTTCGGGCATGTCACGCCCGTGACCTAGAGGTCACACCCGTGACCTAGGGCGTGACCAGCCTTCACGATCGTCGATCTCAATTCGACGATCGTCGACCCAAAATCTGCCGTTCGGGCCTGTCACGCCCGTGACCCAAGGTGTCACGCCCGTGACCATCCATCGACGATCGTCGATCTCAGTTCGACGATCGTCGAACCCAGAATTGGCTATCCGGGCCTGTCACGCCCGTGACCTTTGTGTCACGCCCGTGACATTGGCCGAAACGACGGTTCAGGCCCGAAATTATTCCAACACGCGTGGTAATAAATGCTGGTGTGGGAAGTTACACCATGAGTAACTTTCGGCCTTTTTCCTTCCGTAATTATATAATAAATGAGGAAAAGGTGGTCCAATAGAAAATCGCCAGCTGGACACACCTGTTCAGTTTCCACCGTTTCTTATCCCTGCATCATACCGAAGCGTTAAGGGGAGGAGCCTTCATGGCCATAATGGCTTTACCCATTCATCTTCCCACTATCTGACTTATAAAAGCCCACTTAGGGAAAGAGGAGAAGGTTACACGCTCAAGTAATCAGAACAGACCTTTGTTCTTGCTGTAGGAGAAGTTCAGCAAACGCCACCACCGCGCCATGGCACCCCGACGTTCTTCTCGCCTTCAAACCGCGAACAAGGTCCTCCTCTACTCCTTCTCTTTCATGGGTAGATCTTAGGATTCTTAGAAAGGAGGTTCGCGCTCAACGGAGCCGGACCCGTCTCTCGTTTTCATGGAAAAACCATGAAAAAGGGTATTTTGAGTTCGTCGGAAACCGCCACCTCCGGCGGCCAAACCACCGCCGACCGATAGCCATCGCCTCAACGGAGGTGGTGGTGGTGGTGGCTGGCCAGGGAAGTGACCGAACGGCCGGCGACGGACCACGGAATGCTTACAGGAAAAATGTTTTCCTGTGTCTGTTCGGGTTCATGAAGAAGATGAACAGTGGATTTAATATATAATACATAGATTATTATATAGTGCATAATGGAAAAATAGGTTATTTGAATGTATTTTTGAGGCTGCAAAACGAAGTACTTAGAGGCCGATTTAGGAAAAATGACCAGTCACAAAAGTTGTAGCCCTCGGGTCTACTTTAATTTAAAATTGATTTTATTCAATTTGGGTGAGTGGTTTGACCACAGCACTCATTTTGGTGGGATCAAGACCTAGGCTAACCAGAAATTAAAATGGTTGCCCACGGTTCATATCATGTCCAAATGATTTGAAATTTGGACTGGAGGTCTATAATATGTATATCGAGAGGCTGTCCAAAAATGAGAATTTTTGGAGAACTTTTGCCTAAAGTCTTTGTAAGAATTTAATAAACAATATAAAATTAATTAGGAGATGAAATTAAGTCCAAACTCCCCCCAAATATTGGGTGGTGGTCCCTGGCATCAATATTAAGATCTGTACAAAATTTCAACTCGATTGGTCGAGTTTTGAATAGGGAAGTATCAAGTCCTAGATAGGTCTTGGTGAGGGGTACTTTGGGGAAAAGTACGATTGGAGTTGGAGTGGACAAATCTCCTCAAAAGAGGCTGAAGTTGTTGGCCACTGATTTGTGGAGTCTATGTCTACCCTCTTGGGTAGCATGGTGTGGCTTAGGGTGGATTTTACCCTAAGAGATTGGCTCAAATCCAACGGGTGGGAGTTTGAGGTTTGTGAAGGACATAGGAGCAAAAGCTCTTGTATGCCCTTGAAATTTGGAGGAGAGGGGGATGATATGATGAAAACCCTCTGGTTGGAATAGTGAAGGAATTGGAGGTAATTAGGTACCTCGAAAGTTGAGATGTCGGATTAGGATAAAAATGTAATTTAGTTATTTTAAGCACTAAATCTAATCCAAAAATTGTGAAACGCGGGAGGAGGGAGTTTTAGGATGTTTTAGACTTATGACAATTTTCCTGGAAATTTATGATTGATAAATATTATACTTCATGTGTTAAAGGAATAATTGCCCGATTTATTGTTTCAATTATTTGGAGGTTTTAAATTAATTATAATCAGTTGAAATTCTGGATTTAGATCTTGATTAGTAGCACAATGATCCCTGGATTTTTATAGAATTTTATGTTGAGTAAATCTAGTACCTTATTCACAGATGATTGAAAGGGGCTTTTATGTTTAAAAATTAATTATGGATAAAATACTTGCTGAAAAATTATGAAACTTGGCCAGTGCTAATTTTAGGCCTTTATCTGCATGTCATGAATTATTTATAATTTTTGGAAGAATATTTTCTGTACTTGCTTCATAAACAATAGAAGTTAGAGATTATTTCTAAAATAGCTTTCATGCCATTTTGATGATAGAAAAATTATGATACTTAGGATTTAACCTATTGAGATAACCTAGTATTTATCATAAAATTGCTGGACATCTTGCATGAGAATTTAGGGTAGTTCATGTTCAAACCGGTAGTCCTTGGATTTTCGAGGAATTTAGTTAAATGCCAAATAAATTAGAAAAATTTCTATTTTCTGGATTTAGAACATTCATATCATGGTAAATCTCCAGTAAATAATTTAGGGCATTTGGATGAGTAATGGATCATTGCATAACCGGTTCGACATGTAGCCTAGGTCGGTCTGCTTTTAGTAAATTGTGAAATGCAATAGAACATGATCTGATGAAGATATAAAGAGTAGTGAGTAGTGGTGATAGTTAGAGTTAAGAGGTGCTCGGGTTTGGCGAAAGATCGCTTTTCCCGAAGAGTGGAAGGTTTAAAAATCACCCTAGGATAGTCTATCGTAATGTGAGAAAAGAATGGGTTAAGGGAAATAAACTAATAACAATAAGTGCCTTGCGAAAGGGAACTTCGGGCCGTAATGCCGCCGTCTTGGTTCCTAGTGCCCCTTGAGAGCCCTTCACGGGGTATACCGGGGGCAGTCCTGGGCTAACGTAAACTGTAATAATAAACTGGTAAGAGTAACTTAGTAACTAGGATTGCACCTTTCACAAACACTATTGGCACAGGAAGATTGATGAGAGCTTCGGCTCGGGTGATTTGGAGACGGACGGGATGGTCCGGGGAGCTTCGGCTCGGTTGGTTTGGAGACGGACGGGATGGTCCGGGGAGCTTCGGCTCGGTTGGTTGGGAGACGGACGTTTTGGTCCGGGGAGCTTCGGCTCGGTTTTTGTGTGCTTACGATTAAACTTGCATGTGCATAAAATAGGAAAAGTTAAGGTGGTGGGTCTTTCGATATCGGGGAGTTCGATTGCACCGACACCGATATCGTTGACTCGGCGGGGTGATTAGCACTCCGCCAACAGAAGTCCGGTGCGCCAGCCGGCAAGAGTACGCAGGCGTCCGCTTAGTGCACCAAGCGTTGAGGCGTACGATAGGTCAGACCAGTGGTGCTTTTACTGGTTTTGGAGGTGGGCGAGGCCCAACCCACCGCTTCCGTCTGCCACTACGGAGGTATCCTGGGAGGTAACGGCTCCGAAAGGGGGAACTAAAGGTCTGTGTGCACAGAGTCGGGTGTGTGAGTTGCACTTGCATGTTTCATCATACCCACTAGCATGTCATAGCATAATCGATTCATTTAACCCTGACACCTAAAGTATAAGTGGTATGGGACGCTTATACATTAGGACCTGCAAAACGACCCCTTGGTCTATAAGCTTGTGTGGGCAAGTTTATAAATCAAAGGTTAATTTCAATATATAACAACCATTGTTGTTTGATAACCGACACCCCAACGTATAAGAGGTATGGGACACTCTATACGATGGGAGCCTTGCAAAAGATCCCTTTTGCTTATGTGTTCCCGCATAAGTGAAGGTTTAAATTCATATAATTGCTTTTCTTACTGCTAGACCTATTATAACAATTTATTAACTGCTCACCTAACACAACTTGCTAGATTAGTTTCCGCTGCCATCTGTTTCATGTTAAATCTCTACCTTCATGTCCTTCCCTTTCTTCCTCTCCGCTCGGTACCTAGGAGCCATGGGGGAAGGGGTAGGGGATGATAGGGCTTAGTCTTTATGACTAACGGTTTTCGAACCGCATCATTTAGGGGATCGTGGAGCCCAGCATGGAGGAGCAGCCCCAGAGATCGGTGCGCCTAGAGATGGGGCAGTCTAGCTCCGGAGTTCACACAGCCGGGACCGTGAGTCTCGACCTTGAGTAGCTTCTGTTTTCGCTTCCGCATGAGAGACTTGTAGTGAGGACATTTTGTACCGGGCATAAGCCCGTATTTATAGTACTCTGATGATTCTGTGGACACTCCCTTCGTGGAGCTTTATTATTTATATATGTGATTTTATTATTGTGGACTGCTTGCTCTTACTTTTACATTGTGCTACCTTTCGGCGATCGATTTGGCCGGCAGAATCGGCGCCTTGTGGTGATGACCCTTCAGGACGTGAAGGTGTCACCGCAAAGCGGCGGTTCTGGGCCTAAGACCCCGGTGGTTGAAAAAGAAAAAAAAAAGGGGGTCTTACAAGTGGTATTAGAGCAAACATCGATCAGAAGGAAGTAGCAGTCCACAAACCCTAGGTCACCCCCCCGCTCGAGTTTAGTTTGGGGACAAACTAAGCAGCGGAAGCAGTGGTGTGCCCATATGAGAATCACATATAATTTGTCCACCTTTATGTAGTATTTGAACGTTTTCTCAGCGTGTGTTTTTGTTACGCAGCCTCCAGCACGGACTACGCCACAAGGTGGAGTTCAACAGGCTCAGGATATTGCACCGCCCCCACCGGCCCCCACTCCTTTCCTTCAGTCAGACATGGGACAGACCCTGACTGCCATTCTGGAGGCCTTCAGGGCCCAGCAGGTTCCGGCCCCGCAGCCAAATCCGGGGGCCAACTGGCTAAGCATCTTCCGAGGACTGGCTCCCCCGTCCTATTTGGGGACAGAGTCAGCTGTTCGGACGGAAGAGTGGCTAGATATCATGTATGAGATGCTGACCGGGATTCGGTGTCCATGGGAGGAGAAGGTGGCTCTGGTTGTCTCCTACCTGGAGTCCCATGCAAAGAGGTGGTGGAAGACGCTGTTGGACACGACCTTTGCTGATAGGGAGGTTGCGGAGATTACTTGGGGAGGAGTTCAGGGCCGCACTGCTGGAGCATTTCGTTCCGCAGTCGGCTAGGGATGACTTGGAGGAGCGGTTCTTACAGCTGAAGCAGGGTACTCGGACCGTGGTGGAGTACCATCGAGAGTTTGACCATCTGGCTCGATACGCAGATTCCTACTAGCTGGACGAGGCAGGGTATATCAGGAGATTCTATAAGGGCCTGCGGGAGGACTTGAGGGAGGCTCTGTTGTTCGTATCTGACGGGCCCATCTCCCGGATCTTGGAGATGGCCAAAAGGATTGAGGCAGATTGGCACGCCACCCGGGGCCGGAAGCGGCCAGCAGAGGATCAGGGACGGAGAGGTAGAAATGACCAGCGGCGAGGTGCTGTACCAGAGGGGAGGAGGACGGAGGACCAGCCTCGTCAGGACGTGAGGCAGGAGCCAAGGGAACAGGTGGTATTAGCCCCTCCCCCTCTTCGGATGCAGGAGATGCCGAGACCTGGGGGAATGGCGTATCCCCCACCAGAGTGTTTTCTTTGTCATCAGATTGGGCACATTCGGAGGAACTGCCCCATGAGGGGGGCACCACCTCCAGCACATCAGGGCGGCCCACCAGCTCAGCATTATGGAGGCCGAGGACGCGGCCGTGGTCGTGGATACCAGTGGGGAGATCGTAGGCAGGAAAGAGAGCAGGTATATGCTTTGGACCTTGCGCAGCCTCGAAATCCGGAGCAGGTCATCGCAGGTACGCTGCAATGTTTCTTTATTTTCATAAAATCTCCCTTTAAGTTGTTAAAACTCAGAACCGCACTAGATAGATTAACAAGGCAAGAAAACTCTTTATAGAACCCTGAGATATTTAATCACCCCAGGTATAGTCTTCATCAGCGGCAAGCCTGCCCGCACGCTTTTTGATACTGGAGCTACTCACTCCTTTGTGTCGGAGTCGTTCGTGGAAGGACTGGAAGGTGTGGAGCGGTTCACAGGCTCGAGGATGAGGGTGCGACTACCGGATGGATCTGAGCTCCTTACCACGGATCACTGCAATATGGAGGCGGAAATCGGTGGAAAAGCGTTCGAGGCTCCAGCGACGATTTTGAAGCTGACTGACTACGACCTGATCCTGGGCATGGTATGGCTGCACTGGAACTATGCCCAGATTGACTGCCAGGCAAAGAGGATCACCGTGAGACACGGGGACTCTTTCATTACCATTGAAGGTATAAGACCTGTCTCTCGTATACTCTTATCTTCGGTACAGGCCGTTAAGGCCCATCTGCAGGGAGAGGAGGTCTATCAGATTCTTTTTGAGATGGCGGAGGTTAAGGAGTCGGTGACAGACATCCCGGTGGTGCGAGATTTTGCTGACATCTTTCCGGAGAAACTGCCAGGACTACCACCACACCGAGAGCAGGATTTTCAGATACAGCTTGTGCCGGGAGCCAAGCCGGCGTGTAGGGCCCCTTATCGGATGGCCCCAAAGGAGTTGGCAGAGTTTCGGACTCAGTTGCAGGAATTAGTTGAGGCAGGTTTTGTTAGACCGAGTTCCTCGCCATGGGAAGCACCGGTCCTGTTCGTGAAGAAGAAGGATGGGACTCTCCGCCTGTGCATCGATTACCGAGCACTAAACAGGCTGACCGTCCGGAATACCTATCCGCTCCCACGGATAGACGAATTATTCGACCAGCTAGAGGGGGCCCATTATTTCTCGAAGCTGGACTTGAGATCAGGATACTACCAGCTGCGGATCCAGGAGGAGGATATCCCGAAGACGGCCTTTAGTAGCAGATATGGCCTGTATGAGTTCACCGTGATGCCCTTTGGGCTCACGAATGCTCCGTCGGCGTTCATGAGTCTCATGAACCGGGTTTTCGAGGCCTACTTGGATGTGTTCGTCATAGTGTTCATAGACGACATCCTGATCTACTCTAGGACGGAGGAGGAGCACACTCGGCATCTGGCACTGACCTTGGAGAGGTTGCGGGAGCATCGCCTTTATGCAAAATTCAGCAAGTGTCAGTTCTGGTTGAAGGAGGTGGCCTTCCTAGGCCACATCATCAGCGGAGCCGGGTTATCAGTAGATCCAGCAAAGATTCGGGCAGTTCGCGATTGGCCGTAACTGAGGACAGCCACCGATGTACGCAGTTTCTTGGGACTTGCCGGTTACTACCGGAAGTTCGTGGAAGGGTTCTCTCGGATTGCCCTCCCCCTCACATCTTTGACAAAGAAGGAGGCACCTTTTGTGTGGACCCCGCAGTGCCAGGCAGCTTTCTAGGAGCTGAAGGACCGACTCATCTCGGCCCCTATCCTGGCCCTTCCATCCGGAAGGGAGGGATTCCAGGTGTATACCGACGCATCATACCAAGGGATGGGAGCGGTGCTGATGCAGAACGGACATGTCATAGCATATGCCTCCCGCCAGCTGAAGATCCATGAGAGGAACTACCCGGTGCACGACCTCGAGATGGGAGCGGTCGTTTTTGCTCTGAAGGTCTGGCGCCATTATCTTTATGGAGTCCACTGCGATATCTTCTCCGATCACAAGAACCTGAAATATGTGGACACGCAGAAGGAGCTGAATATCAGGCAGAGGCGTTGGGTGGAGTTCTTAGCAGATTATCAGTATGAGATGCACTACCATCCAGGGAAGGCAAACGTGGTGGCCGACGCGTTAAGCCGGAGAGCTGCCACTTCCGAAGCTGGGCCCCAGGTTATGTCCATGGAGCTAGTCCAGTCATTCAGAGATATGCAGATATCCCTAGTGTCCGAGGATGACCCAGATCTGTATAGGGAGTATCTGGCATCGATAGTGGCCATTGACGATATTCGGGATCGCATTTGGGATGGACAGAGGACAGATGCGTGGGCGGAGCCGATGTTCCGAGCTGTGGAGGAAGGTTCGACAGGAGATTATTCCCTGAGAGATGGTTTGCTCCACTTCAGAGGCAGAGTATATATACCCGCAGGAGGCCAGATCCGAGAGGATATTATGATGGAGGCGCATTGCAGCCGGTACTCAGTGCACCCGGGGATCACAAGGATGACTGCTGATTTAAAGAGGACGATGTTTTGGCCGGGCATGAAGAAGGACATTACGTACTTCGTGACCCATTGCGAGGCGTGTCAGTTGGTGAAGGCAGAATGCAGGAACCCCGCAGGATTGTTACAGCCACTCCCGGTGCCAGAGTGGAAGTTTGACGATATAGCGATGGATTTTATACATGGTCTTCCCCGGTCTCGGACGGGGAACGACTCGATTTGGGTGATTGTCGATCGGTTGACGAAGGTGGCCCGCTTTGTACCGATCAGGAAGGATGACTCGGTGGGAGTGCTGGTACGGAAGTTTGTGGAGCAGTATGTCCGGTATCATGGCGTGCCCCGGACGATAGTATCGGACCGCGATGGACGGTTTACATCCAGGGAGTGGCGGTCAGTGTAGGCATATTTGGGCACCCGGTTGACTTTTAGCACGGCCTTCCACCCTCAGACGGACGGGCAGACCGAGCGCACCAACAGGACGTTGGAGGATTTACTACGATTGTGTATACTGGACCGAGGGGAGCCGTGGGAGAAGATGTTACCGTTGGTCGAGTTCTCCTATAATAACAGCTACCAGTCCAGCATCAGGATGGCACCTTATGAAGCCCTGTATGGAAGAAAATGTAGGACCCCGCTTTCTTGGGTTCAAGACGAGGATCCGAAGCTGTTGGGATCGGATTTTGTGGAAGATACCGAGGCTCAGGTGAGACTGATCAGAGATAGGATGTTGGAGGCGCAGAGCAGACAGGCCAAATACTATGACGCCCGGCATCGTCAGGTGGAGTTTCGGGTAGGGGATCGAGTGTTCTTGAAGATCCGACCCATGCACGGAGTCTCACGGGTGCGCGGTCGGAGGAAGAAACTCAGCCCTAGGTATATGGGCCCTTACCAGATCCTGGAGCGGATCGGACCCCTAGCCTACAGGCTAGAGTTGCCACCGGAGCTGGCAGCTCTACACGACGTCTTCCACATCTCTTCGCTGAGAAGGGCTCTACTACGCCCGGAGCAGCGGATTTTGACCACCGAATGGCCGGTAGCTTCAGACCGATCTGTTCACTTGGAGCCGGTTCGGATCGACGACAAAGGAGTGCGGATCTTGCGCCGCAAGAAGATCCCCTTAGTCAAGGTTCTGTGGAGAAATCACGGTCAGGAGGAGCACACCTGGGAACCGCAGGATCTGATGAGGCAAAGATACCCGGAGTTGTTCAGTCAGGTACATCTCACCACCTCTCGGTATACTATAGATTGCCTTCTTGTTTTGGAATGTTAAGATTAGATAAGGAAAATCCAGGACCTAGGCATGCGCACTTAATCAGAAAGGTAGGGGCTAATCTTTTGTTTATTGGGGAGATTGTCTTAGTTATCAAACGAACAGTCGCCTGAACCCAATAGAAAGATCGTATGGGATGTTACAAGTTTAATTTACTCCGATAGAAATCCCCTTAGGCTCAACCTCAATTTCGGGGACGAAATTTTTGTTTTGTTTATTGGGATTTGTAACATCCCATTTCCGGCTAGACCCCTAGGAGTCGGTTGGTCGAGTCAGAACCCCAGGGAGCACAAAAAGTGAAAATAAATCGACCGGGTTTTCGGGTCAAGGGTTGGTCACGCCCGTGACCGACCCGTCACGCCCGTGACTTGGGCGTGACTACTTCGACGATCGTCGATCTCCACGAGACGATCGTCGAACGTGCTGTCTGGGCATGTCACGCCCGTGACCAAGGTGTCACGCCCGTGACTATGGGCGTGACCCCATCGACGATCGTCGATTGCCGTGAGACGATCGTCGAGCTTGCGGCCCGGGCATGTCACGCCCGTGACATGAGTGTCACGCCCGTGACCTAGGGCGTGACCAGCCTTCGACGATCGTCGATCTCAATTCGACGGTCGTCGACCTCGAAATTTGCCGTTCGGGCATGTCACGCCCGTGACCTAGAGGTCACGCCCGTGACCTAGGGCGTGACCAGCCTTCGACGATCGTCGATCTCAATTCGACGATCGTCGACCCAAAATCTGCCGTTCGGGCCTGTCACGCCCGTGACCCAAGGTGTCACGCCCGTGACCATCCATCGACGATCGTCGATCTCAGTTCGACGATCGTCGAACCCAGAATTGGCTATCCGGGCCTGTCACGCCCGTGACCTTTGTGTCACGCCCGTGACATTGGCCGAAACGACGGTTCAGGCCCGAAATTATTCCAACACGCGTGGTAATAAATGCTGGTGTGGGAAGTTACACCATGAGTAACTTCCAGCCGTTTTCCTTCCGTAATTATATAATAAATGAGGAAAAGGTGGTCCAATAGAAAATCGCCAGCTGGACACACCTGTTCAGTTTCCACCGTTTCTTATCCCTGCATCATAACCGAAGCGTTAAGGGGAGGAGCCTTCATGGCTATAATGGCTTTGCCCATTCATCTTCCCACTATCTGACTTATAAAAGCCCACTTAGGGAAAGAGGAGAAGGTTACACGCTCAAGTAATCAGAACAGACCTTTGTTCTTGCTGTAGGAGAAGTTCAGCAAACGCCACCACCGTGCCATGGCACCCCGACGTTCTTCTCGCCTTCAAACCGCGAACAAGGTCCTCCTCTACTCCTTCTCTTTCATGGGTAGATCTTAGGATTCTTAGAAAGGAGGTTCGCGCTCAACGGAGCCGGACCCGTCTCTCGTTTTCATGGAAAAACCATGAAAAAGGGTATTTTGAGTTCGTCGGAAACCGCCACCTCCGGCGGCCAAACCACCGCCGACCGATAGCCATCGCCTCAACGGAGGTGGTGGTGGTGGTGGCTGGCCAGGGAAGTGACCGAACGGCCGGCGACGGACCACGGAATGCTTACAGGAAAAATGTTTTCCTGTGTCTGTTCGGGTTCATGAAGAAGATGAACAGTGGATTTAATATATAATACATAGATTATTATATAGTGCATAATGGAAAAATAGGTTATTTGAATGTATTTTTGAGGCTGCAAATCGAAGCACTTAGAGGCCGATTTAGGAAAAATCACCAGTCACAAAAGTTGTAGCCCTCGGGGTCTACTTTAATTTAAAATTGATTTTATTCAATTTGGGTGAGTGGTTTGACCACAGCACTCATTTTGGTGGGATCAAGACCTAGGCTAACCAGAAATTGAAATGGTTGCCCACGGTTCATATCATGTCCAAATGATTTGAAATTTGGACTGGAGGTCTATAATATGTATATCGAGAGGCTGTCCAAAAATTAGAATTTTTGGAGAACTTTTGCATAAAGTCTTTGTAAGAATTTAATAAACAATATAAAATTAATTAGGAGATGAAATTAAGTCCAAACTCCCCCAAATTTTGGGTGGTGGTCCCTGACATCAATATTAAGATCTGTACAAAATTTCAACTCGATTGGTCGAGTTTTGAATAGGGAAGTATCAAGTCCTAGATAGGTCTTGGTGAGGGGTACTTTGGGGAAAAGTACGATTGGAGTTGGAGTGGACAAATCTCCTCAAAAGAGGCTGAAGTTGTTGGCCACTGATTTGTGGAGTCTATGTCTACCCTCTTGGGTAGCATGGTGTGGCTTAGGGTGGATTTTACCCTAAGAGATTGGCTCAAATCCAACGGGTGGGAGTTTGAGGTTTGTGAAGGACATAGGAGCAAAAGCTCTTGTATGCCCTTGAAATTTGGAGGAGAGGGGGATGATATGATGAAAACCCTCTGGTTGGAATAGTGAAGGAATTGGAGGTAATTAGGTACCTCGAAAGTTGAGATGTCGGATTAGGTTAAAAATGTAATTTAGTTATTTTAAGCACTAAATCTAATCCAAAAATTTTGAAACTCGGGAGGAGGGAGTTTTAGGATGTTTTAGACTTATGACAATTTTCCTGGAATTTTATGATTGATAAATATTATACTTCATGTGTTAAAGGAATAATTGCCCGATTTATTGTTTCAATTAATTGGAGGTTTTAAATTAATTATAATCAGTTGAAATTCTGGATTTAGATCTTGATTAGTAGCACAATGATCCCTGGATTTTTATAGAATTTTATGTTGAGTAAATCTAGTACCTTATTCACAGATGATAGAAAGGGGCTTTTATGTTTAAAAATTAATTATGGATAAAATACTTGCTAGAAAATTATGAAACTTGACCAGTGCTAATTTTAGGCCTTTATCTACATGTCATGAATTATTTATAATTTTTGGAAGAATATTTTCTATACTTGCTTCATAAACAATAGAAGTTAGAGATTATTTCTAAAATAGCTTTCATGCCATTTTGATGATAGAAAAATTATGATACTTAGGATTTAACCTATTGAGATAACCTAGTATTTATCATAAAATTGCTGGACATCTTGCATGAGAATTTAGGGTAGTTCATGTTCAAACCGGTAGTCCTTGGATTTTCGAGGAATTTAGTTAAATGCCAAATAAATTAGGAAAATTTCTATTTTCTGGATTTAGGACATTAATATCATGGTAAATCTCCAGTAAATAATTTAGGGCATTTGGATGAGTAATGGATCATTGCATAACCGGTTCGACATGTAGCCTAGGTCGGTCTGCTTTTAGTAAATTGTGAAATGCAATAGAACATGATCTGATGAAGATATAAAGAGTAGTGAGTAGTGGTGATAGTTAGAGTTAAGAGGTGCTCGGGTTTGGCGAAAGATCGCTTTTCCCGAAGAGTGGAAGGTTTAAAAATCACCCTAGGATAGTCTATCGTAATGTGAGAAAAGAATGGGTTAAGGGAAATAAACCAATAACAATAAGTGCCTTGCGAAAGGGAACTTCGGGCCGTAATGCCGCCGTCTTGGTTCCTAGTGCCCCTTGAGAGCCCTTCACGGGGTATACCGGGGGCAGTCCTGGGCTAACGTAAACTGTAATAATAAACTGGCAAGAGTAACTTAGTAACTAGGATTGCACCTTTCACAAACACTGTTGGCACAGGAAGATTGATGAGAGCTTCGGCTCGGGTGATTTGGAGACGGACGGGATGGTCCGGGGAGCTTCGGCTCGGTTGGTTTGGAGACGGACGGGATGGTCCGGGGAGCTTTGGCTCGGTTGGTTGGGAGACGGACGTTTTGGTCCGGGAGCTTCGGCTCGGTTTTTGTGTGCTTACGATTAAACTTGCATGTGCATAAAATAGGAAAAGTTAAGGTGGTGGGTCTTTCGATATCGGGGAGTTCGATTGCACCGACACCGATATCGTTGACTTGGCGGGGTGATTAGCACTCCGCCAACAGAAGTCTGGTGCGCCAGCCGGCAAGAGTACGCAGGCGTCCGCTTAGTGCACCAAGCGTTGAGGCATACGATAGGTCAGACCAGTGGTGCTTTTACTGGTTTTGGAGGTGGGCGAGGCCCAACCCACCGCTTCCGTCTGCCACTACGGAGGTATCCTGGGAGGTAACGGCTCCGAAAGGGGGAACTAAAGGTCTGTGTGCACAGAGTCGGGTGTGTGAGTTGCACTTGCATGTTTCATCATACCCACTAGCATGTCATAGCATAATCGATTCATTTAACCCTGACACCTAAAGTAAAATGGTATGGGACGCTTATACATTAGGACCTGCAAAACGACCCCTTGGTCTATAAGCTTGTGTGGGCAAGTTTATAAATCAAAGGTTAATTTCAATATATAACAACCATTGTTGTTTGATAACCGACACCCCAACGTATAAGTGGTTTGGGACACTCTATACGATGGGAGCCTTGCAAAAGATCCCTTTTGCTTATGTGTTCCCGCATAAGTGAAGGTTTAAATTCATATAATTGCTTTTCTTACTGCTAGACCTATTATAACAATTTATTAACTGCTCACCTAACACAACTTGCTAGATTAGTTTCCGCTGCCATCTGTTTCATGTTAAATCTCTACCTTCATGTCCTTCCCTTTCTTCCTCTCCGCTCGGTACCTAGGAGCCATGGGGGAAGGGGTAGGGGATGATAGGGCTTAGTCTTTATGACTAACGGTTTTCGAACCGCATCATTTAGGGGATCGTGGAGCCCAGCATGGAGGAGCAGCCCCAGAGATCGGTGCGCCTAGAGATGGGGCAGTCTAGCTCCGGAGTTCACACAGCCAGGACTGTGAGTCTCGACCTTGAGTAGCTTCTATTTTCGCTTCCGCATGAGAGACTTGTAGTGAGGACATTTTGTACCGGGCATAAGCCCGTATTTATAGTACTCTGATGATTCTGTGGACACTCCCTTCGTGGAGCTTTATTATTTATATATGTGATTTTATTATTGTGGACTGCTTGCTCTTACTTTTACATTGTGCTACCTTTCGGCGATCGATTTGGCCGGCAGAATCGGCGCCTTGTGGTGATGACCCTTCAGGACGTGAAGGTGTCACCGCAAAGCGGCGGTTCTGGGCCTAAGACCCCGGTGGTTGAAAAAGAAAAAAAAAGGGGGTCTTACAGTTTTGAGGGTTGTGAAGGATATGGGCGCAATTGCTCTTGTATTACCTTGAAACTCTGTAGAGTTGATATTAGCACGATAATAATCGTCTGGATGGAACCTTGGAGAATTTGGAGGCAAGTAGATACCTTAAAACCCTAACCTTAGTTTTAGGGTAAAATATCAAATAGGTAAAACCAGTCACTAAACCTTACTTAAAAGCTGTGAAATTCGGGTAGAGTGAGTTTTGGATCAGGTAGAACTTATAGCAATTTTTCTGGAATTTCATGTTGATTATTGCTAGCACTTCATTTGTAAAGCTTGTTATGGCCTTAAATGATGTTTTAATTGTTTAGAAATTTCTGTTCATTGAAACCTCATGAAATCTTCGAGGTAAATGTTTTAGGTCAGAATAGTTGCCCCTGAATTTTTGTATGATTTTTAGTTGAGTAATTCTAGTACTTCAATCACAGATGTTAGAAAGGGGTTTTATGGTTTAAAAATTAATTATGGATGATATACTTGTTGGAAAATTATGAAACCTGGCCAATGTTATTTTGAATGTCTTATCTGCTTAGTATAATTAATTTACAATTTCTGGATGGATATTTTCTGTACTTGATTCATAAATAACAAAAGATAGAGATTATTTCTAAAATAGTTTTAGTGCCCTTTTGATGATAGAAAAATTGTGATACTTTGGATTTACCCTATTGAGATAACCTACTAATTATTATAAAATTTGCTGGACATCTTGCATGAGAACTTAGAGTAGTTCATGTTCAAACTAGTAGCCCTTGGGATTTTCGGGAAAATTAATTAAATGTCAGATAAATTAGGAAAATTACCACATTCTGGATTTAGGCCATTTATATCCTGATAAGTCTCCAGTAAATAATTAAGGGCATTTGGATAAGTTTGGGATCGTTGCATAACCAGTTCGTCATATAGTCTAGGTCGGTCTGCATATAGCAAATTTGTGAATTGCAATAGGACATGATCCGAGAAAGTCATTGGAGTTAATCATTTTGTCTGGGTGGACAATTGTGGAGGAAATCACAATAGAAAGATATGAAGAGTAGAGAGAAGTAGTGGTAGCTAGAGATAAGAGGTGCTCGGGTACGACGAAAGATCGTCCACCCTAGTGGGAATGGAAGAGTCTTAATACTCTAGGGTTAGATCTAAAGTAACTAAAAGAAGATCGGGTTAAGGGAGATCAACCAATAACAATAAGTGCCTTGCGAAAGGGAACTTCGGGCCGTAATGCCGCCGTCTTGGTTCCTAGTGCCCCTTGAGAGCCCTTCACGGGGTAAGCCGGGGGCAGTCCTGGGCTAACGTAAACTGTAATAACAAACCGACAAGGGTAACTTAGTAACTAGGGCTGCACCTTTCACAAACACTGTTGGCACAGGAAGATTGATGAGAGCTTCGGCTCGGTTGGTTAAGAGACGGACGGGATGGTCCGGGGAGCTTCGGCTCGGTTGGTTTGGAGACGGACGTTTTGGTCCGGGGAGCTTCGGCTCGGCTTTTGTGTGTTTACGATTAAACTTGCATGTGCATAAAAGGAATGAAAATTAAGGTGGTGGGTTCTCGGTATTGGAGGGTCGATGCACCGACGCCAATACACTGACTCGGCAAGTGTGGTTAGCACTTTGCCAACAGAAGTCCGGTGCGCCAGCCGGCAAGAGTACGCAGGCGTCTGCTTAGTGCACCAAGCGTTGAGGCGTACGATAGGTCTGACCGGTAGTGCTTTACTGGTTTAGAGGTGGGCGAGGCCCAACCCACCGCTTCCGTCTGCCACTACGGAGGTATCCTGGGAGGTAACGGCTCCGAAAGGGGGAACTAAAGGTCTGTGTGCACAGAGTCGGGTGTGTGAGTTGCACTTGCATGTTTCATCATACCCACTTGCATGTCATAGCATAATCGATTCATTTAACCCTAACACCTAAAGTATAAGTGGTATGGGACGCTTATACGTTAGGACCTACAAAACGACCCCTTGGTCTATAAGCTTGTGTGGGCAAGTTTATAAATCAAAGGTTAATTTCAATATATATACATGCTGTTGTTTGATAACCGACACCCCAACGTATAAGTGGTATGGGACACTCTATATGATGGGATCCTTGCAGAAGATCCCTTGGCTTATGCGCTTTCGCACATAAGTTAAGGTTACCTTTCTTACTTTCTATTTCTGTCATATTATTATAGAATTGCTAGATTAGTTCCGCTGTCATTTGTTTCTTGATTAAATCTCCACCTTCATGTCCTTCCCTTTCTTCCTCTCCGCTCGGTACTTAGGAGCCATGGGGGAAGGGGTAGGGGATGATAGGGCTTAGTCTTTATGACTAACGGTTTTCGAACCGCATCATTTAGGGGATCGTGGAGCCCAGCATGGAGGAGCGGCCCCAGAGACCGGTGCGCTTGGAGATGGGGCAGTCTAGCTCCGGAGTTCATACAGTCGGGACCGTGAGTCTCGACCCTGAGTAGTTTCTGTTTTAGCTTCCGCATGAGAGATTGTAGTGAGGACATGATGTATCGGGCATAAGCCCGCATTTATAGTACTCTGATTATTGTTATTCTGTGTACACTCCCTTCGTGGAGATTTTATTTTACATATGTGATTTACTTTCAGTGGACTTGCTCTTACTTCAATTATTGTGCTACCTTTCTGTGATCGAATTGGCCGGTAGAATCGGCGCCTTGTGGTGATGACCCTTCAAGACGTGAAGGTGTCACCGCAAAGCGGCGACTCTGGGCCTAGGACCCCGGATTTTAAAAAGAAAAAAAACGGGGGTCTTACAAGTGGTATCAGAGGGAAACATCGATCAGAAGAAAGTAGAAGTCCACAAACCCTGGGTCACCCCCGCGTGAGTTTAGTTTGGGGACAAACTAAGCAGCGGAAGCAGTGGTGTGCCCATGTGGGGATCACATATAAATTGTCCATCTTTATGTAATATTTGAACGTTTTCTCAGAATGTGTTTTTGTTACGCAGCCTCCAGCACAGCCTAAGCCACAAGGTAGAGTTCAACAGGCTCAGGATGTTGCACCACCCCCACCAGTCCCCACTCCTTTCCTTCAGTCAGACATGGGACAGACTCTGACTGCCATCCTAGAGGCGTTCAGGGCCCAGCAGGTTCCGGTCCCGCAGCCAAATCTGGGGACCATCTGGCTGAGCATCTTCCGGGGTCTTTCTCCCCCGTCCTATTTGGGGACAGAGTCGGCAGTTCGGACGGAAGAGTGGCTGGATATCATGTACGAGATGCTGACCGGGATACGGTGTCCCTGGGAGGAGAGGGTGGCTCTGGTTGTCTCTTGCCTGGAGTCCCATGCAAAGAGGTGGTGGAAGACGCTGTTGGACACGACATTTGCCGATAGGGAGGTTGCGGAGGTTACCTGGGAGGAGTTCAGGGCCGCGTTGCTGGAGCATTTCGTTCCGCAGTCGGCCAGGGATGAGTTGAAGGAGCGGTTTTTACAGCTGAAGCAGGGCACCCGAATGGTGGTGGAGTACCATCGGGAGTTCGACCATCTGGCTCGATACGCAGATTCCTACCAGCTAGACGAAGCAGGGTATATCAGGAGGTTCTATAAGGGCCTGCGGGAGGACTTGAGGGAGGCTTTGTTTTTTGTATCTGACGGGCCTATCTCCCGGATTTTGGAGATGGAAAAAAGGATTGAGGCAGATTGGCACGCCACCCGGGGCCGGAAGCGGCCAGCAGAGGATCAGGGACGGAGAGGTAGAAATGACTAGCAGCGAGGTGTTGTACCAGAGGGGAGGAGGACAGAGGACCAGCCTCGTCAGGACGTGAGGCAGGAGCCGAGGGAACAGGTGATGTTGGCCCCTCAACCTCTTCGGATGCAGGAGATGCCGAGACCCGGGGGAATGGCGTATCCCCAACCAGAGTGCTTTCTTTGTCAACAGATTGGGCACATTCGGAGGAACTGCCCCATGAGGGGGGCACCACCTCCAGCACCACAGGGCGGTCCCCCAGCTCAGCATTACGGAGGCCGAGGACGCGGCCGCGGTCGTGGATACCAGGAGGGAGACCGTAGACAAGGAAGAGAGCAGGTATATGCTTTGGACCTTGCGCAGCCTCGGAATCCGGAGCAGGTCATAGCAGGTACGCCGCAATGCTTCTTTATTTTCATAGAATTTCCCTTTAAATGGTTAAAACTTTGAATTGCACTAGATAGATTAGCAAGGAAAGTAAAACTCACTATAGAACCCTAAGACATCTAATCACCCCAGGTATAGTCTTCATCAGTGGCAAGCCGGCCCGCACGCTGTTCGATACTGGAGCTACTCACTCCTTTGTGTCGGAGACGTTCGTAGAAGTACTGGAAGGCGTGGAGCGATTCACAGGCTCGAGGATGAGGGTGCGACTACCGGATGGATCTGAGCTCCTTACCACGGATCACTACAATATGGACGCAAAAATTGGTGGAAAGGCATTCGAGGCTCCAACGACGATTTTGAAGCTGACGGACTACGACCTGATCCTGGGCATGGTATGGCTGCACTGGAACCATGCCCAGATTGACTGCCAGGCAAAGAGGATCACCGTGAGACACGGGGACTCTTTCATTATCATCGAAGGTATAAGATCTGCCTCTCGTATACTCTTATCTTCGGTACAGGCCGTTAAGACCCATCTGCAGGGAGAGGAGGTCTATCAGATTCTTTTTGAGATGACGGAAGTTAAGGAGTCAGTGACAGACATTCCGGTGGTGCGAGATTTTGCTGACATATTTCCAGAGAAACTGCCAGGACTACCTCCACACCGAGAGCAGGACTTTCAGATACAGCTTGTGCCGGGGGCCAAGCCGGCATCTAGGGCCCCTTATCGGATGGCCCTGAAGGAGTTGACAGAGTTTCGGACTCAGTTGCAGGAATTGGTTGAGGCAGGATTTGTTAGACCGAGTTCCTCGTCATGGGGAGCCCCGGTCCTATTCGTGAAGAAGAAGGATGGGACACTTCGTCTGTGTATCGATTATCGAGCACTAAACAGGCTGACCGTCCGGAATACCTACCCACTCCCACGGATAGAAGAATTGTTCGACCAGCTGGAGGGAGCCCATTATTTCTCGAAGCTGGACTTGATGTCAGGATACTACCAGCTACGGATCCAGGAGGAGGATATCCCGAAGACGGCCTTCAGTAGCAGATATGGCCTGTATGAGTTCACCGTGATGCCCTTCGGGCTCACGAATGCTCCGTCGGCATTCATGAGTCTCATGAACCGGGTTTTCGAGGCCTACCTGGATGTGTTCGTCATAGTATTCATAGACGACATTCTGATCTACTCTAAGACGGAGGAGGAGCACACTCGGCATCTGGCACTGACTTTGGAAAGGTTGCGAGAGCATCGCCTTTATGCGAAATTCAGCAAGTGTCAGTTTTGGTTGAAGGAGGTGGCTTTCCTAGGCCACATTATCAGCGGAGCCGGGTTGGCTGTGGATCCGGCAAAGATTCAGGCAGTCCGTGATTGGCCGCAGTTAAAGACAGCCACCGATGTACGAAGTTTCTTGGGACTTGCCGGGTATTACCGGAAGTTCGTGGAGGGGTTCTCTCAAATTTCCCTCCCACTCACGTCTTTAACGAAAAAGGAGGCACCTTTCGTTTGGACCCCGCAGTGCCAGGCGGCTTTCCAGGAGCTGAAGGATCGACTCATCTCAGCCCCTATTCTGGCCCTTCCATCTGGAAAGGAAGGATTCCAGGTGTATACCGACGCATCATACCAGGGGATGGGAGCAGTGCTGATGCAGAACGGACACGTCATAGCATATGCCTCCCGCCAGCTGAAGACCCATGAGAAGAACTACCCAGTGCACGACCTTGAGATGGGAGCGGTTGTTTTTGCTCTGAAGGTCTGGCGCCATTATCTTTATGGAGTCCACTACGACATCTACTCTGACCACAAGAACCTGAAATACGTGGACACACAGAAGGAGCTGAATATCAGACAGAGGCGCTGGGTGGAGTTCTTAGCAGATTATCAGTATGAGATGCACTGCCATCCAGGGAAGGCAAACGTGGTGGCCGACGCGTTGAGCCGGAGAGCTGCCACTTCCGAAGCGGGGCCCCAGGTTATGTCCATGGAGCTAGTACGGTCATTCAGAGATATGCAGATATCCCTAGTGTCCGAGGATGATCCAGAGCTGTATATGGAGTATCTGACATCGATGGTGGCCATAGACGATATTCAGGATCGCATTCGGGACGGACAGAGGACAGATGCGTGGGCAGAGCCGATGTTCCGAGCCTTGGAGGAGGGTTCGACAGGAGATTATTCCCTGAGAGATGGACTGCTACATTTCAGAGGCAGAGTATATATACCCGCAGGAGGCCAGATCCGAGAGGATATTATGACGGAGGCGCATTGCAGCCGGTACTCTGTGCACCCGGGGATCACAAAGATGACCGCTGATCTGAAGAAGATGATGTTTTGGCAGGGCATGAAGGACATTACGTACTTCAATTCGTGACCCATTGCGAGGCGTGTCAGTTGGTGAAGGCGGAGTGCAGGAACCCGCAGGATTGTTGCAGCCACTCCTGGTGCCCGAGTGGAAGTTTGACGATATAGCTATGGATTTTATACATGGTCTTCCCCGTTCTCGGACGGGGAATGACTCGATCTGGGTGATTGTTGATCAGTTGATGAAGGTGGCCCACTTTATACCAATCAGGAAAGATGACTCGGTGGGAGTGCTGGTACGAAAGTTCGTGGAGCAGTATGTCCGATATCATGGCGTGTCCCGGACGATAGTGTCGGACCGCGATGGACGGTTTACATCCAGGGAGTGGCGGTCAGTGCAGGCATATTTGGGCACCCGATTGACTTTTAGCACGATCTTCCACCCTCAGACGGACGGGCAGACAGAGCGCACCAACCGGACCTTGGAGGATTTACTACGACTGTGTATACTGGACCGAGGGGAGCCGTGGGAGAAGATGTTGCCGTTGGTTGAGTTCTCCTATAACAATAGCTACCAGTCCAGCATCAGGATGGCGCCTTATGAAGCCTTGTATGGAAGAAAATGTAGGACCCCGCTTTCTTGGGTTCAAGACGAGGATCCGAAGGTGTTGGGATCGGATTTTGTTGAAGACACCGAGGCTCAGGTGAGACTGATTAGAGATAGGATGTTGGAGGCGCAGAGTAGACAGGCTAAATACTATGATGCCCGACATCGTCAGGTGGAGTTTCGGGTAGGGGATTAAGTGTTCTTGAAGATCCGGCCCATGCACGGAGTCTCACGAGTGCGCGGTCGGAGGAAGAAGCTCAGCCCTAAGTATATGGGCCCTTACTGGATCCTGGAGCGGATTGGGCCCCTAGCCTACAGGCCAGAGTTGCCACCAGAGCTGGCAGCTCTACACGATGTCTTCCACATTTCTTCGCTGAGAAGGGCTCTACTACGCCCGGAGCAGCGGATTTTGACCACCGAAGGGCCGGTAGCTTCAGACCGATCTGTTCACTTGGAGCCGGTTCGGATCGACGACAAATGAGTACGGATCTTGCGCCGCAAGAAGATCCCCTTAGTCAAGGTTCTGTGGAGAAACCACGGTCAGGAGGAGCACACCTCGGAACCGCAGGACCTGATGAGGCAAAAATACCCGGAGCTGTTTAGTCAGGTATACCTCACCACCTCTTGGTATACTATAAATTACCTTCTTGTACAAAACCGGTAAGATTAGATAAGGAAAATTGAGAACCTAGGCATGCGCAGGAAAGTAGGGGCTAATCTTTTGTTTATTGGGGAGATTGTCTTCGTTTATCAAACAAGTAGTCGCTTGAACCCAATAGAAAAAAAAATCGTATGGGATGTTACAAGTTTAATTTATTCCGATAGAAATCCCCGTAGGCTCAACCTCAATTTCGGGGACGAAATTTTTGTTTTGTTTATTAGGATTTGTAACATCCCATTTCCGGCTAGATCCCTAGGAGTCGGTTGGTCGTGACAGAACCCTAGGAAGCCCAAAAATTGAAATAAATCGACCGAGATTTCGGGTCACGGGTTGGTCATGCCTGTGACCGACCCGTCACGCCCGTGACCTAGGGCATGACTCCTTCGACGATCGTCGATCTCAGGGAGACGATCGTCGGGCGCAGAATTTTCAACCCGGCCCTGTCACGCCCGTGACCAAGGTGTCACGCCCGTGACCTAGGGCGTGACCACCCTTCGACGACCGTCGATCTCAGTTCGACGATCGTCGACCTCAGAATTTGCCATTCGGGCATGTCACGCCCGTGACCAAGGTGTCACGCCCGTGACCTAGGGCGTGACCACCCTTCGACGACCGTCGATCTCAGTTCGACGATCGTCGACCTCAGAATTTGCCATTCGGGCATGTCACTCCCGTGACCAAGTTGTCATGCCCGTGACCTAGGGCGTGACCACCCTTCGACGACCGTCGATCTCAGTTCGACGATCGTCGACCTCAAAATTTGCCATTCGGGCATGTCACGCCCGTGACCAAGGTGTCACGCCCGTGACCTAGGGCGTGACCATCCTTCGACGATCGTCGATCTCGGATCGACGATCGTCGACTCCAGAATTGGCCACCCGGGCCTGTCACGCCCGTGACCTATGTGTCACGCCCGTGACATTGACCGAAACGACGGTTCAGGCCCGAAATTATTCTAACACGCGTGGTAATAAATGCTGGTGTGGGAAGTTACACCAGGAGTAATTATGGGCCATTTCCTACTGTAATTTCTTAATAAAATAAGGAGATGTGGTCCAATAGGAAACCGCCAACTGGACATACCTTTTTATCTTCCACCGTTTCTTATCCCTTCACCGTAACCGAAATGTTATTAAGAGGAGCCTTCATGACCATTAAGGCTTTACCCTTTCACCTCCCCACTTGCTGACTTATAAAAGACCTCTTAGAGCAAGATGAGAAGGTTACACTCTTGACCAAACGGATTCAGATCTTTGTTCTTGTTGTAGGAGAAGTTCGGCAACGCCACCACTGCGCCATGACACCCCGTCGTTCATCTCGCCTCCAAACCGCGAACAAGGTCCTCCTCTGCTTCTTCTTTCATGGGTAGATCTTAGGATTCTTAGAAAGGAAGTTCGTGCTCAACGGAGCCGGACCAATCTCTCGTTTTTATGGAAAACCATGAAAAATGTATTTTCGAGTTCGCCGGAAACCGCCACCTCCGGCGGCCAAACCACCGCCGACCGCTAGCCATCGCCTCAACGGAGGTTGTGGTGGTGGTGGCTGGCCAGGGAAGTGACCGGGCGACCGATGACGGATCGCGAAAAGAGCTATAGGAAATAAGAGTTTCTGTGTTCTGGTTGTCGGGTTCTGTAGAAGATGAACAGTAAAAGCTGTTTATAATATATAAATTATGTAAATAATTTATAAGGAAAATATACTTAGATGAGCACATTTTGATGCTGCAAAACGAGGCACTTAGAGGCCGTTTTAGGAAAAATGACCAGTCACGAAAGTTGTAGCCCTTTGAGTCTAATTTAATTTAAAACTGATTTCAACTCGTTTGGGTAAGCGGTTTGCCGCAGAACCCGTTTTAGTGGAGGCTGTACCTAGAGTTGGGTAGAAATTAAAATGGATGCCCACTCTTCGTCCCGTGTCCAAATGACCTAAAATTTGGGCAGGGGGTCAACCTTAGCTATACCTAAAGGCAGACCAAAAATGGGAATTTTTAATTTGGAGATACTTTGCCTAAAGTTTTTGTTTTAATTTAATAAACTTAGAGGAATTTATTTATGTAGTTAAATGACCTCCAAACCCTCCCAAATTTTGGGGAGTGGTCTCTGGCTATAAAACTTTACTCTGTACAAATTTTCAACTCATTTGGATGTGTTTTGGATAGGGAGTCACCTATTCTTAACAAGGCAAATTGAGGCATTTTTGAGTAAAAAGTGCACGAGAGGTTAGAATGGTCATATCACCTCTACTAAGGCTGATATCTTGACCACTGACTTGTAAGGGTTATTATAACCCACTTGGAGAAAATGGTGTGGTTTAGGGTTGGTTTACCCTACGATCCAAACTCAAACCCTAGATGGAGGGTTTTGAGGGTTGTGAAGGATATGGGCGCAATTGCTCTTGTATTACCTTGAAACTCTGTAGAGTTGATATTAGCACGATAATAATCGTCTGGATGGAACCTTGGAGAATTTGGAGGCAAGTAGATACCTTAAAACCCTAACCTTAGTTTTAGGGTAAAATATCAAATAGGTAAAACCAGTCACTAAACCTTACTTAAAAGCTGTGAAATTCGGGTAGAGTGAGTTTTGGATCAGGTAGAACTTATAGCAATTTTTCTGGAATTTCATGTTGATTATTGCTAGCACTTCATTTGTAAAGCTTGTTATGGCCTTAAATGATGTTTTAATTGTTTAGAAATTTCTGTTCATTGAAACCTCATGAAATCTTCGAGGTAAATGTTTTAGGTCAGAATAGTTGCCCCTGAATTTTTGTATGATTTTTAGTTGAGTAATTCTAGTACTTCATTCACAGATGTTAGAAAGGGGTTTTATGGTTTAAAAATTAATTATGGATGATATACTTGTTGGAAAATTATGAAACCTGGCCAATGTTATTTTGAATGTCTTATCTGCTTAGTATAATTTATTTACAATTTCTGGATGGATATTTTCTGTACTTGATTCATAAATAACAAAAGATAGAGATTATTTCTAAAATAGTTTTAGTGCCCTTTTGATGATAGAAAAATTGTGATACTTTGGATTTACCCTATTGAGATAACCTACTAATTATTATAAAATTTGCTGGACATCTTGCATGAGAACTTAGAGTAGTTCATGTTCAAACTGGTAGCCCTTGGGATTTTCGGGAAAATTAATTAAATGTCAGATAAATTAGGAAAATTACCACATTCTGGATTTAGGCCATTTATATCCTGATAAGTCTCCAGTAAATAATTAAGGGCATTTGGATAAGTTTGGGATCGTTGCATAACCAGTTCGTCATATAGTCTAGGTCGGTCTCCATATAGCAAATTTGTGAATTGCAATAGGACATGATCCGAGAAAGTCATTGGAGTTAATCATTTTGTCTGGGTGGACAATTGTGGAGGAAATCACAATAGGAAGATATGAAGAGTAGAGAGAAGTAGTGGTAGCTAGAGATAAGAGGTGCTCGGGTACGACGAAAGATCGTCCACCCTGGTGGGAATGGAAGAGTCTTAATACTCTAGGGTTAGATCTAAAGTAACTAAAAGAAGATCGGGTTAAGGGAGATCAACCAATAACAATAAGTGCCTTGCGAAAGGGAACTTCGGGCCGTAATGCCGCCGTCTTGGTTCCTAGTGCCCCTTGAGAGCCCTTCACGGGGTATGCCGGGGGCAGTCCTGGGCTAACGTAAACTGTAATAACAAACCAACAAGAGTAACTTAGTAACTAGGGCTGCACCTTTCACAAACACTGTTGGCACAGGAAGATTGATGAGAGCTTCAGCTCGGTTGGTTAAGAGACGGACGGGATGGTCCGGGGAGCTTCGGCTCGGTTGGTTTGGAGACGGACGTTTTGGTCCAGGGAGCTTCGGCTCGGCTTTTGTGTGTTTACGATTAAACTTGCATGTGCATAAAAAGGAATGAAAATTAAGGTGGTGGGTCCTCGGTATTGGAGGGTCGATGCACCGACGCCAATACGCTGACTCCGCAAGTGTGGTTAGCACTTTGCCAACAGAAGTGCGGTGCGCCAGCCGGCAAGAGTACGCAGGCATCCGCTTAGTGCACCAAGCATTGAGGCGTACGATAGGTCTAACCGGTAGTGCTTTACTGGTTTAGAGGTGGGCGAGGCCCAACCCACCGCTTCCGTCTGCCACTACGGAGGTATCCTGGGAGGTAACGGCTCCGAAAGGGGGAACTAAAGGTCTGTGTGCACAGAGTCGGGTGTGTGAGTTGCACTTGCATGTTTCATCATACCCACTTGCATGTTATAGCATAATCGATTCATTTAACCCTAACACCTAAAGTATAAGTGGTATGGGACGCTTATACGTTAGGACCTACAAAACGACCCCTTGGTCTATAAGCTTGTGTGGGCAAGTTTATAAATCAAAGGTTAATTTCAATATATATACATGCTGTTGTTTGATAACCGACACCCCAACGTATAAGTGGTATGGGACACTCTATATGATGGGATCCTTGCAGAAGATCCCTTGGCTTATGCGCTTTTGCACATAAGTTAAGGTTACCTTTCTTACTTTCTATTTCTGTCATATTATTATAGAATTGCTAGATTAGTTCCGCTGTCATTTGTTTCTTGATTAAATCTCCACCTTCATGTCCTTCCCTTTCTTCCTCTTCGCTCGGTACTTAGGAGCCATGGGGGAAGGGGTAGGGGATGATAGGGCTTAGTCTTTATGACTAACGGTTTTCGAACCGCATCATTTAGGGGATCGTGGAGCCCAGCATGGAGGAGCGGCCCCAGAGACCGGTGCGCTTGGAGATGGGGCAGTCTAGCTCCGAAGTTCATACAGCGGGGACCGTGAGTCTCGACCATGAGTAGTTTCTGTTTTAGCTTCCGCATGAGAGATTGTAGTGAGGACATGATGTATCGGGCATAAGCCCGCATTTATAGTACTCTGATTATTGTTATTCTGTGGACACTCCCTTAGTGGAGATTTTATTTTACATATGTTATTTACTTTCAGTGGACTTGCTCTTACTTCAATTATTGTGCTACCTTTCTGTGATCGAATTGGCCGGCAGAATCGGCGCCTTGTGGTGATGACCCTTCAGGACATGAAGGTGTCACCGCAAAGCGGCGACTCTGGGCCTAAGACCCGGGTTTTAAAAAGAAAAAAAAAAGGGGGTCTTACAGAAGATTCACCTTCGAAGCATTCTTCTAGGTAAAAGCATGAATCGTCATTAGCTAAGGTATTACGCATCGAGGGATTTATACTAAAAATTATTTCGTCTCCAACCCGAAGGAGGAGCTTTCCATCACTAACATCAATAATAGCACGGGAGGTGGCAAGGAAGGGGCGGCCGAGTATAAGGGGTACTTCGGCATCCTCTTCGATGTCTAGGATAACAAAATCCACCGGAAAGATAAATTTGTCTACTTTTACGAGCACATCCTCTACTATCCCTACCGGATACTTAACTGATCGATCAGCTAACTGGATACTCATTTTGGTGGGTTTTGGAGATCCTAGACCTAATTTTTTTAAATAGAGAGAATGGCATGAGGTTTATGCTTGCTCCTAGATCAGCTAAGGCGTGTTTTACTAACGAATTACCCAAAAGACATGGGATGGAAAACCTTCCCGGGTCATTTACTTTTGGAGGTAATTTGTTAAGTACAATCGCGGAGCATTCTGCGTTAAGGTATATGTGAAATATTCTCAAGCTTTTTCTTATTAGAGAGCAGCTCCTTGAGATATTTCGCATATTTTGGCATGTTAGAGATAGCCTCGCAGAAAGGGACATTAACATGAATTTTTTTAAAAATTTCTAAGAACTTTTTATAACTCTCCTCAGCACGCTCATTTTTTAACTTAGCAGGATAGGAATATTTGAATTAGAGGCGCGCGACATAAACGTAGTAAGTAAATTCGAAGCTTAAATAGGAGGGGGAGGAGTAGAAGAAGGTACAATGGGTTCATCATTTTTTAAAGCTACCTCATTTCCGCTGCGGAGTGTGATTGCATTCGCGCTTTCCCTTGGGTTTTGTTCAGTGTTTCCTGGCAGAGTTCCTTATTGTCACTCGGAGAACATCTTCGCTAGCTGGCCCACCTGATTTTCCAAGATTTTAATCGACCCGGTAATGTTCCTAAGATTAGATTCATTTGTGGCAACATACTTGGCGAAGACATCTTCAAGCGAAGAGGGCTTCGGCTGTTACGGTGGAAAACCGGGTGGATTTAAATTAAGGGGGAGAGCTGGATTATAAGCAGGATTTAGATTTGGAGGGCGCTGAGCATTCCCATGGTTGCTCCATGAGAAGTTTGGATGGTTCCAATAACCCGCATTATAGGTATTGTTGTACGGTGCGTTATTCGGGTTATAAGAAGGCCGAGGCGCGTTTTCCATGAAGTCAACCATTTCTTCAAAAATAACATTATTATTATTAGCCCAAGGAGGAGTGGCGGAGGAAGCAGTCATCTCCGTCACTTGCTTAGTTAGGCGCTCAACTTGGAGGGCTAGATTCATAGCTGCATCAATTTCAAAAACTCATGCTGGATTAACTGGTCGTGCTCGAGGTGCATTCCATTAGTATGCATTCATGGCCATTTCCTCAACAAGCTCTTGTGCTACCTCCGGGGTTTTATTATTCAACGTCCCCCCAGCAGCTACGTCGATCATTTTTCTTGTTTGGAAATTAAAGCCATTATACAATATTTGTACTTGTTGCCAAGTGGGAAGTGCGTGGTGTGGGAATCTACGCAATAGTTCCTTAAAGCGCTCCCACGTGTCGTAGAATGTCTTCGAGTCTATTTGCATATATGATGTGATATCAGTGCGTAGTTTTGTAGTTTTTGCGGGAGGAAAGTACTTTGTAAGAAATTTTCCCGCCATCTCAGCCCATGTAGTGATGGACCCTCTAGGGAGAGAGCCCATCCACTGCTTGGCCTTTGACCACAAAGAATATGGAAAAAGATGTAATCGAATGGCGTCATCCGTGACACCATTGATTTTGAAAGTACCGCAAATCTTGAGAAAAACTGAAATGTGGCAATTTGGATCCTCGTCCGGTAGACCATCGAATGTTACAGACTATTGCACCATTTGTATAATGCTAGACTTGATCTCAAAGTTATTGTTCGCCACTGTAGGGCGGACAATACTTGATTGTGTACCCTCCAAATTTGGTCGCGTATAATAGGACATGGTACTTTGCTGGGCCTCATCTGGGTTGGGCGGATTAAGATCCATAATTTCTGTGGCAGTGTCTCTGATCGACTCTTTGATGCCTAAATGCGATTCCTGATCACGAGAACGGAGGCGACGCAAAATGGTGCGCTCTATCTCAGAATCAAAAGGAATATTCGAAGAGCTTCCTCGGGTCATACACTAAAAAAAAGAGAAGTGGGAGAGAGATAATGAGAAAAAATTTAATGAGAGCGAAAAAAGAAGAAGATAAAATTAATAGCTATCCTCTTTTCAAAATATCAAAACTAGTGTCCCCGGCAACGGCGCCAAAAACTTAATATAAAAATTACGTGGAGAAAAGGATTATGCGTGGAGAAGAAAAAGTTAAGGAGAGAGAAGGTGAAAGTGTGGTTGTGAGATGTTCTCCGATTCTATATTCGAGGAAGGCAAGTGTACCTTATCACATATAGTATAGGATATTAAGTTTAATATCATGGTCGTATTATCTGGGGCGATTTGATTACTTCTACTTCAAGGAGTTACTATTATCTTAGAAAATTACTTGCAAATAAAAGAAAGGATAAACGATGATTTAAGCGGAAGTACTCGATCTTGAATTTCTTTGGCAAAATTAATCAAGAACGTAATCACAAACTTTAACTTAGTAAAATAAAGATACCTTGACCGTGGGGGTTCCCAAATCTTGAACACGCTTCTCTCGAAGAAGTGCCCAACTGAGGTTAGGAAGATCCGACCGAACTCTCGTCCCGTATCCGAATACCTAACACTCGCTTTAAGTAGTGAACCCCGCTATTGTATTTGACTCCAATCCGGGAGATTTACGTCATTCTCTCTCGAGAGGTGCGTGCAACTCTCTTTACTCTTGAGCGCTCACTTCAAGCTAACGGCCTCTCGGCTATCCAAGAATGAAAACATGAATGGAGACTATATATCGATAATATAGTTTCATTTGAAATAAATCAAGAGTAAATCGAAGGCCTAGATTCTAAAAAGAGAAAGAGAGCTAGAGCATCATAACTGATCAACTCATCCTCAGATCATCAAGATCGAGTACTATGAGGATTTAGTTACTCATAATTGTGTAGGAAATGAAAATCATGTTAAGAATATGCAAAATAAGAAAGAGAGAGAGAGAGAGAGAAAAGGAATAACAAACTATATTATTTCTTATTGAAAGTAAATTACAAAAAGGGCATAAAGACATTACAAGGAGAGTTTGCAACAAGATTACAAGTGCGATAAAAGAGATTGCAAGAAAATTAAAGCATGAAAACATTAATCTAAAATACTCTAAAAATAAACTCTCAATAGCTCTCTAGAAGGCTAGAATGAAGGAGGAATGATGATCCTTTCCCCCTTCCTTCATGCTTATTTATAGGGCCAAAACCAAGGGGGTAGAGTTGGAATTTGGCATGAGGATGAAGCTTCCCTTGGTCAAAATGCACATGTTGGATATATAGTCAAAGGTGGCTAGCCTCTTTCATACTTGTCATGAAAAGCATGAAAAAAATTAGCTAACTTTCTCTCTTTCCAAGAAGCTTCCTTTAAGAACACATGCTAAATATTTAGTCAAAGGTGGCTAGCCTCTTTCATACTTAGGAGAAAAAAATCTCATCGGACCATTGTGGCTTCATTCCATTCTTGAATATAGTTCAACAACACCGTGGTATGACTGCACTCGACATTTAGTTTGGAATGCCGGCCATAACTGAAGGCATGTTCTCTTATAATTAATAATGCAATTTATCCCGAGATCCTTGGTTCTTTCTCAAAGACGAGAATCATTCATGTAGGAAACCTGCTGGACAACAACTTTGACGGACGATTCCCGAAGCTACATGATTGAGATGAAGGCGTGTAACCATCCGTTGGAAAGGTATTTCCGAGGGCTACAACTTTCTTGTTCAGCCCGAGATCTGATTATGGCTGAAACATGCCCAAAAGTGGCCCCGAAGTTTGCTGTGCGCAGAAAATATAGTAAAATGGGCATGGTTAGGATAGAATTATAAAAAGATGCGATTTAGCAAATAAAATTAACATTATAAATATATTTATATTAAATTATTTAGATTTTTTATATTAATAATTTAGGTCAAATTATGCATCATCACTAATCAACCTTGACTGAGATAGACTCAGCCCAACTTTGACTCCAGGAATATAATTCCCGAGTCTACCTTTACTTGAACTGAGATATACACAGTCTTAACTTCTTCTTCACAGCACCAGGGATTTTTCCTGCTGGAAATGTGATGTGACTGAAACAAAACTTAATGCTACCTGAGCTGAAGGATTCTCAGCTCAACTACTTCAAAGCAACAAGGATACAGATCTTGATTTGACTTGTGCTGGAAGTAACTTGAAGAATAACTGTTCTTCTTCTTCTCTCTTTCCTGGGATGAAGATGTCCAACCCTAACTTATTCTCCACAGCCTCCAGTAGATGTTCTTAAGAGTTGTATAACTGGATTTATGAAGAACTTGCTGGTGTAGATAGAAAATTGCACTAACTAACTTTCTTTTTCCTCTTCAGAGATCTGCTCTGATCTTGCTATAGTCGATGATGGAGACACACAGCTAACTTATTTTTCTCTTAGCCTTCCTGACTAGAGCTTCATGTACTTCAGTCACATGAACAATGGTGGTGAGGAAGAACGACTCCAAGAACTCCTTTTTGTGTAAAATGGTTCTTCTTTTATTGATTGCAATCCAACGACTCTTTTAGCAGTGGGCCACATACCATTGATAGGTCGTTGTAACCTTACTTTAACGCCAAATGTTGAACAATAGCTCTGCGGTGCCTTTTGTCATGTACTGTTGCTTTGCCGCTAACAATTTGAATAAGGTTGACTTGCTGATGTCACCATCTGTGGACTTAGCCAAAAATAAAGCATCAGCAACATAGGTGTTGAGTGAGCATGCCTCACTCAGCTCCAAAGCACTTAGACAGAATTCTATATATTTAGGCATTGATAATGTTGAGTGAGCATGCCTCACTCAACGCCAAAATACTTAGCCAATCGTGCTACCATTAGGCATTGACAGCGTTGAGTGATCAAGCCTCACTCAACATTTTTTGCCTTAGCATATTCTTCAGCAACTTTTTCATGTTTGGAATTAAGAGCATTGAGTGAGCACGCCTCACTCAACGCTTTATGCCTTAGCCATTTTTCTGTGTTTGCAGCATCTTAATCATTGAGAGATTTAAGTGAGCATGCCTCACTCAATGCTTTTTTCCTTGGCCAGATTTACTGCTATTTGGCGTTGAGTGAGTAAGCTCCACTCAAAGCTAAACCACTTAACATATTTCTGTTATCTGGCGTTGAGTGAGTGAGCTACACTCAATGCCAATGGACTTAGCCACTTTTCTTCTCATTTCTACTTAGGCTATTATTGCATTAGACTATCTCACAGCTTTTTGTTGTATGGCATTGAGTGTGTTTACTTTACTGAATTCCTGTGGACTTAGCCACTTTTCCATCCTGCCATTACTTTGTCTTTGACTCTATAGGCTCCACTCAACGCTATAAGTCATCTAGCATTGAGTGAGTAGCCTTCACTCAACGCCTGTGGACCTAGACAGATTTCTGTCTATCGACACCTTAGATAAGAGTTTACCTGACTTAGCCACATAGGCTATCTGTCCCATGAATGTTATAGGACAACCTGCAATCACCAAACTTGAGCACAAGTTAGATCACCACATGTGTATACATTGTATGTTAGGCCTTCTTAAAATCCAGGACATTGGGATCAATGGACCCAACACCCATGAAGTCAACATGTTCTTCTAAAATAATGTTAAAATTATTATTATTTCCCCAAGGAGGAGTAGAGAAGTAAGCAATCATCTCTGCTACTTGCTTAGTTAGGCGCTCAACTTGGAGGGCTAGATTCGAGGTTGCGCCAATTTCAAAAATTCCTGTTGGCTTAACCAGACGCATACGAGGCGCATTTTATTAGTACAAATTCATGACCATTTCCTCAACAAGCGCTTGAGTGGCCTCAGGGGTTTTGTTATTTAACGTCCCCCAAGCGGCTGCGTCGATCATTTGCCTTGTTTGGAAATTTAAACCATTATAGAAGATTTACACTTATTGCAAAGTGGGAAGTGTGTGGTGTTGACATCTACCCAATAGTTCCTTGAAGCGCTCCCATTTGTCGTAGAGAATCTATTAGTCCTATTTGCATATAGGATGCGATATCAGTGCATAATTTGGCAGTTTTTACAGGCAGGGAATAATTTGTAAGGAATTTTTCTGCCATCTCGGCCCATGTAGTGATGGACCCTCTAGGAAGAGAACCCAACCACTGCTTGGCCTTTGACCGTAAGGAGAAAGGAAAAAATAAATAATTGAATGGCGTCATTTGTGACTCCATTGATTTTGAAAGTATCGCAAATCTCGAGAAAATTCGAAAGGTGGCAATTTGGATCCTCGTTCGGGAGACCATCGAAGGTCATCGACTGCTGCACCATTTGTATAATGATGTGGTTGATTTCAAAGTTATTGTTTGCCACCGCAGGGCGGAAAATACTTGATTTTGTACCCTCTATATTCGGCCACGCATAATAGGACATGGTCCTTTGCTGGGCCTCATCTGGGTTGGGCGAATTATGATCCATAATTTCTATAACAGTGTCTCTAATTTACTCTTTGAGGCTTAAATTCGATTCCTGATCACGAGAGCAGAGGCGACCCAAAATGTTGTGCTCTATCTCAGGATCAAAAGAAATATTCGAAGAGCTTTCTCGGTTCATACACTAAAAAGGAGATAAAGCAAAAATAAACAAAGTGAGAAAAAGAAGCGATAAAATTAATTGTTATCCTCTTTTAAAAATATCAAAATAGTTCCCCAACAATGGCGCCAAAAACTTGATAGAGAGATTATAGAATTGGTGTTGAGCGAAGAAGAGGGGTATGAAATGAGGTTGATAATATTCTCTGATTCTATATTCGATAAAGGCAAGTATACCTTATCGTTTATAGTATAGGATATTTAAGTTCAATATCAAGGTCGTATTTCCCAGGACAGATTGATTACTTTTACTTTGAGGAGTTACTATTATTTATCAAATGATTATTTGGGTTGATTTACTTAACTAAATTGCACATTATAAAAAGGGTTAAAATTTATGGAGAAGAGATTAGTACTCGATTTTGAATCACTTCCGCAAAAGTTAATCAAAATGGAATAACAAACTAAATCTTAATGAAGTAAAATGCAACTTGACCGTAGGGGTTCCCAAAGTTTGAACAGCTCCTCTCGAAGAAGTGCCCAATAGAGTTTAGGAAGATTTGACTGAACTCTCGTCCCGTATTCGGATGCTTAAAGCTCGCTTTAAGTGGTGAACCCCGCTATTAGATTTGACTCCAATCCGGGAGATTTACGTCATTCTCTCTCGAGAGGTGCATTCAACTCTCTTTACTCTTTGGTGATCAATTCAAACTACGAGCCTCTTGGCTAGCTAAGAATGAAAATCTAAGCGGAGATTATATATCGATAATGTAGTTTCACTAAATTTAAATCAAGAGTAAATCAAAGGCTAATACTTTAAGAAGATAAAGAAAGCTAAAGCATCATAACTTTATCAACTCATCCTCAGATCATCTCGATCGAGTACTAATGAGAATTTAGTTACTCATGGTGAAAGGGTAAGAGAGAGGTAGTAGAAGTTCATGAAAATTAGAATAAAGAAAGAGAAAGAGAGAGAAACTTTTATTAGTGAAATAGAAGAGATTATACGTTGAAATAAAGATCACAATGAAAAGGCTAGCTACGCACTAAGATGTTACAAGCTAATTTCAAAAGTTGCATGGAAAGTAAAATAGAAAGTACTTAAAATGAAAGAAAGAAAAGAGCGAAAATAAGAACATAAACACAAAGGAAAACAAGTAGTTGCTCTCAAACTCAAAACTTAATCTAAACTAAATTGCTCACAATCAACTCAAAATCTGCTCTAATCTGGTCTAGAACACTTGGAGCTTGCTGGTATTTATAGGAATTTTTTTGGGAAGTACACGCCACCCTTACACGCCTATATAGGGGGCGTGTAAGTATTGTTAACTTCGGTGGATGAAAATTTGGCGTGACAGCGACTGGCATAGAAGTTGGGTTATATTCCCCTAGTTCACGCCCATGTAGTGGGGGCATGTAAGCTGCGGCGTGACGGTACCTCGCAAAGTCATGATGCTACACCAAAAATGTTGACTTGGAGGGACACGTCCCAGGTATACGCTATGTAGGTGGTACATGGCTGTGACCTGGGGAGTATAAACTAGATTTTTCTTGAACTTGGACCGGGACGAATCTGTGTTGGGATTTGGGTGCATGCCCATATAGGGGGTATACGGTCTTGACTTAGGGCATGTAAGGTGGATTTTTCTAGATACGAACTTCAGACTGTGGCTTCATTCTAATTGGGTTACACGTCCAAGGTACATACCCGTGTAGGGAGTACATAGTCATGACCTGGAGGTGTATTGAGTGGAAAATGACCAAAAAGTGTCACAATCCTGAAAAATAGAAAATAAACTAAGTTAGAAGGATTTTTATAAAAGAAACTGATTATAGGTTCAAAATTCATATTGTACATAATTTTAAACAAGAAAATGTAAGGATTTTACCAAGTAATTTAGACTAAAATAAGTATTATCATGGGTCATGACAGTTAATATCAGAGCTAGGTTAAGCATATTAAGATATAGTATTTTATAAATTTTCTCATATTTTGAAATTACTTTCTTTTAATATATATATATGCATGCATTATTTCTTCACTCACCATGTCATTGTATGTTGTTAAAGGTTGAATCACTCACACTATATTCATATTGTATATATATATGCATGCATTATAATACCAGAGCTAGGTTAAGCTAATGAGTAGCTTAACCTAGAGGGGGTCAATAGGTTTACATTTATGTGCATATAAATTTACACTAAGATACATGAAAGTCTTTGTTTTCAAGAGTAGCTAAACACCTAGAGGGGTGAATGGGTTTTTGTGTCTTTTATTATAATCTTTTAAGTTCTGGTGTGTTGTGACTTAGTTTTAAGTTAGCTTTCAAGAATACACAACAACACACAAGTGTTTGTAGTGGTTCCCCAAGGTATGGGTACATCCATTGTCCCTCCCACCTTTCTAACAGTGTGTTAGACAAGGCCAACTTATCCAAACTTGGCTCCAAGAGCTTACAACACATATCCCTTAGAATCTCTCACACTCCTCCAAGTCTTACCTCAGGCCCAAGGCGCTACCACTAAGTGCAAATGATTCTCCTATAACTCAGTGATCCACATATCACCTACCTCAGACTTTATCCAAAGTCCTACACTCAGGCTAGGAGGTTAGCCCTACACTAAGATCCACTATAGGATCCTACCTCAGAGAATATTCTCATATAGCTCAAGTACAAAGGCCCTACCTCAGATCCACAGAAGGATCCTACACTCAGATCCACAGAAGGATCCTACACTCAGCCTTTATAGTTCAGGCTTACTGTTGGGTACATTGGAAAATGTGTACCTGATTTGAAGAAGCCTAACTTAGCTTAATGATATACATCAAGGTGTATTTGATGTTGTTTTAAGTTGACATGTGCAGGTGAAGAAGTATTAAAGAATACAGGAAATTATTCTAAGTCCATGTGTCGCCATCTGAAGAAACTGGGTCGACACTTCAGAATAATTGAGTCGACACTTGAAGGAAGCTGTGTCGACACAGAGAAAGATAGTCGACCACATTTGTGTCGACACTGGGAAGCAGTGTCGACTCACAGAAAGATAATCGACCACATTTGTGTCGACACTGGGAAGCAGTGTCGACTCACAGAAAGATAGTCGACCATATTTGTGTCGACATTGGGAAGCAGTGTCGACTCACAGAAAGATAGTCGACCTCAACTATATCGACACCTGAAGGCAGAGTCGACACATACTGAGTTTTGAATCTACAACAACTGTGTCGACACACAGGACATGTGTCGACACACTACAAAGTTAAGAACAAGTTATTTTCTGAAGAAAGATGAAGTGTTGAGTCGACACAAATTCTCTGTGTCGACTCATTCTCAAGATAAAGTTCTGAAGAAGCAGTGTCAACTTAAAGGCAAACTAGTCGACATCATCAAAGGCTATGTCGACACCAAAGTCACTTGTGTCGACACATATAGACAGTTGGTCTCGACACTTTCTGACAGTCTGTCTCAACACTTTGCTGTCCAAGACTAAGGAACAGGATTTGTTTGAAGACTTGACAGCTGTGGGTTATGTCAGGTTAACTGAAGCTGTCAGACTTGTCAGTAGTTAGTTAGAAACTGTATCAGCCGGTTTCCATGAAGAAGATCTATAAATAGACAGATTCAGAAGAAGAAAAACATACAAGAGGAAATTAATTCTTAATCAACACATCAGTTAAGAGAGAAGTCCTCTCTTCAAGAAAGTGCAAGGCATTAAAGAAGATCTTCATCAGAAGATCTAAGAAGACGATCTCAGGATCAGTCTAAGTAGAGTTCTTTCAAGAATTCAGAAGTATCATCAAAGGTGTTGGATAGAGAGGGATCCAGCCACTTGAAGAAGAAGAAGGAAGCCATCATTGGTTTCTCAAGAAGCTGTTTGGAAATCAACTCAACTAAGTTCAGATTCAAGAAGCTTTGAAGAAAGCTCAGATTCAGTTGATTTCATCAACTGATCAAGAATTGTCTTGTTCTTTTCTCTCTCAACAAAGGCAAGACATTAAAAACTTCTTTTCTAATTTCTGTAGGATCTGTCAATACAGATCTGAGTTGTAAGCCTGTGTTATAAAGGCTGAGTGTAGGAGAGTTGATCTCTGAGTGGTAGGGCTGTTTGCCTGAGTGTAGGAGAAGGTTATTCTCTGAGTTGTAGGCTTTGTGATAAGGCTGAGGTACAGCTGTTGAGTCTGAGTTTTAGGAACCTTTTCAGGTTCTGAGCTGTAGGATCTGTGGATCTGAGTAAAGAGGAAGTTTGGCCGAATCTATCATACTGCTAGATAGGTGAAGGGGGAAAGTGGATGTACCCAGACCTTGGGGAACCACTATAAAACAGTGTGCAATCTGTGATGGTTAAATTTCTATGACTGTTGTGCTGTGTGTTTTAATTCTGTAATAGAATTCTGCCAAAAAGTGTTAACAAGCATTAGAACCTATTCACCCCTCCCGCCCTCTAGGTGTTTAGGTTGTCTTGAAAGTAAAACTATCAAGTGATATCAGAGGGAGGTTCCTCAAAAAGGACTTAACAGTCTGTGGTAGATCTGAAAGGCAGAATCAAGATTCAAGAAGATGGGTTCTGGAGAAAATCACAAGGAGTTAGGGTCAATGAAGTTACCCATCTGCAGGAAGAAAATCTTTGGAATTTGGAAAGAAAGAGTCAGATTGTTCATGGAAGCATCTGACCCAAGGATATACATCACAGTTCAGGAAGGACCCTTCATTCCAATGAAGGTATCAGTTCTTGATGCTAATATTCAAACTCCAAAGAGTTATTCTGAAATGACCAAGGATGAAATCATTTTGGCAACCATGGACAAGAGAGCTCAGAATATTATTATGAGTGCCATAGATGATTCTACATTTCAGAATCTGATTCACTGCAAGACCTCCAAAGAAATGTGGGACACCTTGATTGTCTACATGGAGGTATCTGAAGAAGTAAGACATGATAGGAAGTCTATGCTCAACCAGGAATATGAAAGTTTTAGATAAGGAAAAACTGATAGCATAACTGAATGCTATAAGAAATTCTATAGAATTATGAATGAGTTAAAGTCCTATGGAAGAGTATTCAGTACCTATGAACTGAATGACAAATTCTTAAGATCCTTGACAAAGTATTGGGACACAAAGATCTGTGTCATAAGAGAAGTGGCTAAACTGGCAGAGATTTCTCCTCCAACCTTGTTTGGAAAGTTGTTATCCTATGAAATGCAACTTATGGTGAGGAAGGAGGAGGAAAAGAATTCAAAAGGAGAGCATAGAGAGAAGACAGTGGCCTTCAAGGCAGAAGCCACTAGAAAGAATAGGAGGATATCATCATCTTCTCCTAAGGAAGTTACAGAAGTTAGTTCTGAAAATTCAGATAATCAGGGTTCAGAAAGTTGTGAGTCAGATGCAGATTTTGCTACATTTACAAGGCAATTCCAGAGATTCTTAAAGAAGAAGCAGTGGAAGTTCTAGGCCCTCCTCATCACAGCAAGTTGATGACTATTATCAGAAGAAAAAGTCATCAAGGAAAGAGAAGAGCAGAACAAAGCCCAGCAAGGCCACTACTTCAAAGATTGTCTGCTATTATTGCAATAGGCCTGGACATGTAGTGGCTGACTGTCCTGATAAGAGAAAGGAGTCATCAGACAAGAAGAAGACTTATCAAAAGGGCAAGAAGGAAAAATCCTTTGTTGCAAAGAAGGAAAAGAGCTTAACAGATCAATCAACTTCAGAATCAGAATCTGAAGCTGAAGCATATATTGGACTGTATGCTGCTACTGAAGAAGAGGAGTTCATGCAATTGCTAGACTCCATCTATGAACAAGAAGATCATCAGTGCATGGGACTGATGGCAGGATTAGAAGAAGACATATGCCAGAATCAGTCTGGTCCTAGTAAGGTACTATGTCCTTCAATAAAATCTGTTTGTAGTACAAGTGCAGAATCAGCTACATCTGCATCAAGTGATGTAGATGCATCTGAATCTGAAGGAGATGTCTATCAATTGATAGATAAGTATGGGGACTTGTTGCAGGCCCTTAAGAAAATCAAGAACCTGGTTAAATCTCAGGCTTAGGAAATTGCTGATCTAAAGGTAGCTACAACTGAGTTTGAAAAAGTAATTGATCAGAAGTTAAATGAAATTGCCAAACTGAAGAATATAACTATTATTCAGATGGGCACAATCAATTATACCAATGATCAAGTGAAGAGTCTGGAGGCCAGACTAAGAATAGAAAAGGAGTTAGTGGCTAGTTACTCTAAGCCAAAGTCTGTCTTACCCTTGATAGATGAATTTGTGACTCAAAAGGGTAGGGCAGGATTAGGATTCAAAGGTAACCCCAGGGCAGCCCAATTCAAGAGGAAAGGCAAAGCTCCTGTCAAGCCACTGAACCTTTCAGTCCCTATTAAGTTTAGAAAGGTGCAAGTGCCTTCTAACCAATATGATCATGAAGATATTCATGGTCATTTTAAGACTAATGTTCTGATAAACAAGAGTGTAAATGCCAACAGGCCTATCCATGTTCATAAACCCAATGGTTATAAGAAATCAGTGGGTGAAGCTGCTGCAGCACCAACAATGGACAGAAATTCTTCTGTCAAGGGTGTATCTAGAACTAGATATAATAAGTTTGAATGTTGGTGTTGTGGCAAGAGAGGCCATTTTGCATTAGACTGCTGGCATAACACAAGTGTTAGAAAGAATAATAGTCTACCTGTTAGAAGAGATAATGGTAGCTTTGTTAATGCGAACCTGAACCAAGGACCCAAGACCTACTTGGGTTCTAAGGGTAAGTAAATCTGTGTTGCAGGAAAGTTCAAGTGGCCATGCCCCTATATGGTACTTGGACAGTGATTGTTCCAGGCACATGACTGGAACAAAGGGGCTGCTGAAGGAGTATACATCTATCAAAGATGGACCCAAAGTGATCTTTGGTGGATCTGAAAAAGGAACCATCAAAGGGTTTGGTAACATTTCTACTAACCTAATTACTATCACCCAAGTGGCTTATGTAAAAGGTTTGAAACACAATCTAATAAGCATAAGCCAGCTGAGTGATTTAGGATATGACATTTCATTTGTTAAGAATGGATGTCATATCAAAAGGTCAAGTGATCAAAAGATCATATTGACTGGGTATAGGAAGAGAAATGTCTATTGTCTTAATTTTGTATCTGAGAACAAGGCTTCTTCCATCTGTCTTGTAGCTGATGATAATGCTTCTCATTGTGTCAAGTGGCATAAGAGATTGGCTCATCTAAACTACAAGACAATTGGCAAACTCTTTAGCAAAGAGTTAGTGAGGAATGGTCCTCAAGTTAAGTGTATAAAGGGAGAAATATGCTCAGCTTGTCAAAAGGGCAAGCAGACAAAATCCTCCTTTCAAAGCCTTGAAAACAAGGATTCTATGAGGTTCCTATACCTCTTACATATGGATCTTTTTGGTCCTATGCCAGTTCATAGTCTAGGTAGGAAAGTCTATACTTTTGTGGTGGTAGATGACTATTCTAGATTTACATGGGTGTTCTTTCTGAGACAGAAATCAGAAACCCCAAGTGTATTACTTAGTTTTGTAAAGCAAATTCAGAATGAACTGAATAGTACAGTGGTAAAAATCAGAAGTGACCATGGTACTGAGTATCAATCTAAAAGCATGACAAAATTATGTGAAGACTTTGGGATTTTCCAAGAGTTCTCCTCACCTAGAACACCACAGCAAAATGGCATTGCTGAAAGAAAAATAGAACATTAATTGAAGCTGGCAGAACTCTATTGAGTGACACCTCTCTCCCAGAATATTTCTGGGCTGAGGCAGTTAACACTGCATGTCATGTAATCAATAGGGCTTCTATCACCAAGAACCACAAAAAGACTCCCTATAAGATTATGAAAGGTAGAAAACAAAATCTATCCTACTTCAGGATCTTTGGTTGTAAATGCTATATACTTAACAATGGCAAGTCATACCTAACTAAGTTTGCTGCCAAATCCTAAGATGGGATATTTGTTGGGTACAACATAAATAGTAAGGCTTATAGAATCTACAACTTGACTACTCAAGTTGTTGAAGAATCTGTACATGTTGTGTTTGATGAAACAAGATTAATCAACTGTGAGTTATCTTGTAGATTAAATGATTCAATAGGTATAAGCAAAAGAATGGACAAGCTCTCCATTGTTGAAGCATCAAAGGAAGATGGAGCATTGGAAAATGAAGGCTACTGTCCAGGGGGAGTACAATACTCAATAGAAGCTGATGAAAACTAAGAGGTTCAGCATGAAGAAGGAGTTGAAGATGTTCAACCAGAAAGGAATCTTCCTCCAGCTACAAGACATTTAAGAGATCATCCAGCTGATCAGATTATAGGTGATCCAAGATAGGGAGTGCAGACTAGAAGCAGAAATCAAAGCACAGACCTGCATTCAAGTTTCCTGTCTCAAATGGAGCCTAAGAAGTTTGAAGAAGCCATCCAAGACCAGCACTGGATTGATGCTATGCAAGAGGAGCTGAATCAATTCAGAAGGTGCAATGTCTGGAAGCTTGTTCCTAAACCAAGAGGCCACAACATAATTGGCACAAAGTGGATTTATAGGAACAAATTGGATGAGAGTGGAATAATAGTGAAGAATAAAGCAAGATTGGTTGCAAAAGGATACAGGCAGGAAGAAGGGATTGACTTTGATCAAACTTTTGCCCCAGTAGCAAGGCTGGAAGCAATCAGAATGTTCCTTGCCTATGCAGCCTATCAAGACTTCAGAGTGTACCAGATGGATGTGAAATCAGCATTCCTGAATGGTGATTTAAAAGAGGAAGTCTATGTAGAGCAGCCATCAGGTTTTGTAGATCCTCTTAAACCTGATTATGTCTATAAGCTTAGGAAAGCTTTGTATGGGTTAAAGAAAGCCCCAAGGGCTTGGTATGAAACCCTGTCTACTTTCCTTATTGAGAATAAATTCTCAAGAGGAAAAATAGACAAAACTCTATTCCTTAGGTAATCCAAAGGTAAGATCATCTTAGTTCAGATCTATGTTGATGACATAATCTTTGGATCTACTGAAAAAAACCTTTGTAAAAAGTTTGCCAAACTTATGCAAGGGAAGTTTGAGATGAGCAGTATGGGGGAACTTAAGTTCTTCTTGGGACTCCAAGTAAGACAGACTGATAATGGCCTTTCCATATCCCAGTCTAAGTTCACCAAAGAATTAATTAAGAAGTATGGTATGGAGTCATCCTCCACTATGAGAACTCCTATGGGAACAAGTATGCCTATATGCAAAAATGATGCAAGTAAACCTGTTGATGAATCTTTGTATAGAGGAATAGTTGGCTCTCTACTATATCTCACTGCTAGTAGACCAGATATTATGTATGCTATATGTGTCTGTGCTAGGTACCAAGCCTGCCCTAAAGAATCTCATTATACTGCAGTCAAAAGGATTCTGAGATATCTTAAGGGCACACCTAATCTAGGCCTTTGGTACCCTAGGAATAGAGATTTTCTACTAATATGTTATTCAGATGCAGACTTTGCAGGGTGTAGAGAGGATAGAAAGAGTACAACAGGTACTTGTCAATTCTTGGGAGGAAGATTGATTTCATGGAGTAGTAAGAAGCAGACCTGTGTGGCAATATCCACAGCTGAGTCAGAATATGTTGCTGTTGGTAGCTGCTGTGCACAGCTATTGTGGATACAACATCAGTTGAAAGACTATGGTATTCAAGTAAGTAGAACACCTTTATTGTGTGATTCTAAAAGTGCTATTTCTATTGCTAATAATCTTGTTTCTCACAGTAGAACTAAGCATATAGAAATTAAATACCATTTTCTTAGAGAGCATGTAGAAAGAGAAGACATCTCATTGGAATTTGTTAAAACAGATTGTCAAATAGCAGATATATTTACTAAGCCACTGGATGAAACAAAATTCAATAAATTTAAAATTGACTTAGGCATGCTGACAATTGATTAGTTTATCAACAAACTTACAAGTGATATTAGATTATCAAGTGGTATAAATAAAAACAGAAATTGGCTAAGTAAAATAGTGTCGACACATTCAGTGATAATGTGTCGACTCAGTGAAGTCATGTCGACTAGTTAGAGAATATGTGTCGACACAGAGAATTTGTGTCGACACTTAAGAATCAAATAGTCAACTCATCCAGGAATGTAGTGTCGACTTCACCAGAATAGTGGTGTCGACACTTACAGATTTTGTGTCGACACTTATCCTAAGAGTCGACACAGAATTTCTAATGCTCTACTATGTCTCTCAGGTATCGACATATCCACAATTAGTGTCGACATATAGTAGACAGACTTGCTGTCTAGACAATAGAAGTTTGTGTCGACACACGCCATCTGTGCCAACACTTATAGACTGTTTTTGCCTGACTTTTGATCTTCTTTCCCTAAAAGGTATAAATAGGTCAAGATCTTATTCTGTCGACACGCTTACAAGGTTTTGGAGACTGAAACCCTGTGTCGACAATCTCTCTCTTCTCTCTCAAGATTTCTCGTCTGATCAATGGCGCCAAAGGTTGTAGATAACGTCAACGAAGGATATGAGTTGGTGCGCAATGCCTTTGCGGATGCCCCGACAGCTGTTCAAAGGGTTGTCACTCTAATTTCTGAATCTGGATAAGAATTTCTAGTTTCTGAACCATCAAAGATCTGGAAGAAGGAGGTGATTGAATTCTTTACCTCTGCATCAGTGGATTCAGCTGGTCTCAAGATAAAATCCACTGTTCATGGGACGAAGGTGAAACTGACACCAAGAAATTTAAGAAAAACACTTCAATTATCAAACATTGAGAATGAAGAAGAGGTTCCTGCCTCTAAGACTAGGGAGTCTCTCCAATGGAGTGGATTGGATCCAACCCTGAAGATTGGAGCAGCAATCAACAAGAAGGGCATGAATCAACAGGGCAAGTTTCTGTCAGAAGTAGTTGGGAAGGTAATTTTGTGCAAACCAGGTGGACATGATAGGATTTCAGCCTATATTTTCAGCCTAATGACCAGAATTATGTTTACAATTCCAACTGACTGGTCAGCTGTAGTATTTGATAAGATCAAGGAAGGAATCAAGAATCCAAATCTGGCTAGAATTGTGAGTTTATACCTAACTGGGGTGATCCCTGAGGTTATGCAACAACTGCCTGGGACAAAGATTAATCACATGAGGAAAATGGATATAAGATTATTTTCAAGGTGGGATAGGGTGCTGTCTAAAGATGTGCCTGATGAGAACAGGCAGGACACCCCTGAGAGATCCCCTGCACATGATCTAGGCACTGCCCAGCATCCAGAAGAGCAAGTGAGAAAGCAGGTTGAAGAACAGCCTGAGTCTACTCAAGTTCAGAAATCAACCATTCCTGCATAGATGTAGGGGGAGCATGCTCACTCTCCTGTCCAGAATGTATCTACTCCTGTCCAGGTACAGGTACAGGGAGAGCAAGTGTATTTTCCTGCCAAGGACATTACTAATATTTCTATTCCTGCACAGGTGCAGGGGGAGCAAGTGTATTCACCTGCCTAGGATATTCCAAATACTGAACAAGTGCAGGTGGAGCAGATGTCTGAATCAGTGCAGGAGAAAGAACAAATTGATTTATCAAAAGATTTGAATATTGCAGATCTGGATGATTCAACATCTGTTCAAGCTCAGAAGGAATACACTCTAGATGAGTTATTTCCTAATATTGAAATTGCTACTGATAGAGTAGAGGAGGAGCAAGACAATGAGAAGGCACTAGACATGGAGATAGAGCAAGAAGCTGAGAAGGAACAAGGAGTTGAGGAGGAGCAAGTAGTTGAGGGGGAGCCTGTGAATGTTGAGGCTGAGCAACATGTCACTGAAACTAATATTCCTCCTACTCCACCTGAAAGAGTTCAAATAGAAAGTTCATCAGACTCTGAGACTGAAGAAGCCAGAATGGCTAAGAAGAGTAAGCTCATAGTCTTCAAGAGAAGGAGCCAAAGTTATAAGCAGGCACTCCAAACTTCAACTCACCAATCTCCATCTGAATTTAACTACAACAAGTTCATGGTAGATTTGCAAGTTAAGTTGGATGAGCAGAGATTAGCAATGGAGAAGTATGTTGATGAGAGTAATAAATCCCTTCAATTTGACTTGGCTCAAGATATTAAGTCTATTAGATTTGAAGTAAATATGAATAAGAAGGAGATGACAGATTGCTTCCATAAGGGAGGTAATGCTGTAGTGTTTTTGGCTAAACAACAGCAATCTATCCTCACTAAAGTGGATGATATTGCTTTGAAGCAAGGTTATGTTTTGGAGAATCAGCTAAGGATGAATGATAATTTGCCTGAATCTCACCATGAAATTCTTGAAGAGTTCAAAAAGGCTACTGCAGGGATGACTGGAGCAAGTGCAAAAGAGATGGAAGCTTTTGATCAGAAACTAAAGGAAGCTATAGCTTCAGTTCAATCTGCCATCACTACATCTCAGAAGGAAATATCTGACAAACTTCAAAAAATTGAAACCATATTTTAAAGAAGGTGTGAATTATCTAGATGGCCAGATCAGATTTCAGAAGGATGATCTAAGAGATCATATTACCAGAGAAGTCATAAAGGAGGAGAGGTTATTATTTCATGCTGGCTCAGAGCACACCAAATGGGTGACAAATAGTATTCGAGCCACATTGGGATATCCACCTTTGTGTGATGATGATATAGTGGCTGAGTCAGGAATTCAAACAGGTCTATTTGAAGGCAATCAACCTGAGATTGCCCAAGTCATTTACCCTCCTCCTGATTTTGATATGATTGATCAGCAAGTTCAGGATATGTATAGTCCTCCAAAGGAGGTTACCAAGGTTGTTATTGAAAAAGTTGATAAGCCTGATGCCAACTTGAAAGAACAGCAAGATGCTCTACTATCCAAGAAAAGATTTAGAGAGCAGGCTGAACTTAAGCCAGATTTTGAGCAATGGAGCCCTACTTCAAGAAATATTATACTTACTGCATGGAAGGCTGTAAAGGACCAAGAACATGAAAGAGGAAAGTGGTATAATGAAATGGAATGGCAAAAGTATGAAGCTAGGCAGGAAGCCATAGTACAGTTCAGGAGAAAAGCCAAGCTGGGAAGGCTGCCACCAGATGCTCAGGAGCTGAGCAAGTACTTTCCAAAGCCCTTTCATTACTTTGAAAGGCAAAGGCTAAAGGAAGAAGCTCAGAAGAAAGCTGAGCTAAAAGGCAAGAAGCATACTGAAGTTGCTGAAGCTCCTGTGAAGGCTCAAATCCAATCTGGCAAAGGAATTGTTATAAGAGAGCCGGATCAGTCTTAGTTCTAAGTTCTTTCAAATGTTTTGTAATGTTTTGATCATTTAATGTAAACATCTATAATCAAACATTATCAAGTTATAAACAAAATTTTGTTTGGAATCATATATTCATGTTCACTCTGTGATGAATTGTTAATATTTTGTTTATATAAAATATTCCTGTAATGTCATACATCATCATATTATTTTTGTTATAAATGGTAAATATCATTAACTAAAAGGGTTATGACTTCTCCAAATAGGGGGAGATTGTTGGGTACATTGGAAAATGTGTACCTGATTTGAAGAAGCCTAACTTAGCTTAATGATATACATCAAGGTGTATTTGATGTTGTTTTAAGTTGACATGTGCAAGTGAAGAAGTATTAAAGAATACAAGAAATTATTCTAAGTCCATGTGTCGCCATCTGAAGAAACTGGGTCGACACTTCAGAATAATTGAGTCGACACTTGAAGGAAGCTGTGTCGACACAGAGAAAGATAGTCGACCACATTTGTGTCGACACTGGGAAGCAGTGTCGACTCACAGAAAGATAGTCGGCCACATTTGTGTCGACATTGGGAAGCAGTGTCGACTCACAGAAAGATAGTCGACCACATTTGTGTCGACAATGGGAAGCAGTGTCGACTCACAGAAAGATAGTCGACCTCAACTATGTCGACACCTGAAGGCAGAGTCGACACATACTGAGTTCTGAATCTACAACAACTGTGTCGACACATAGGACGTGTGTCGACACACTGCAAAGTCAAGACCAAGTTATTTTTTGAAGAAAGATGAAGTGTTCAGTCGACACAAATTCTCTGTGTCGACTCATTCTCAAGATGAAGTTCTGAAGAAGCAGTGTCGACTTAAAGGAAAACTAGTCGACATCATCAAAGGCTGTGTCGACACCAAAGTCACTTGTGTCGACACATATAGACAGTTGGTCTCGACACTTTCTGACAGTCTGTCTCAACACTTTGCTGTCCAAGACTAAGGCACAGGATCTGTTTGAAGACTTGACAGCTGTGGGTTATGTCAGGTTAACTGAAGCTGTCAGACTTGTCAGTAGTCAGTTAGAAACCGGATCAGCCGGTTTCCATGAAGAAGATCTATAAATAGACAGATTCAGAAGAAGAAAAACATACAAGAGGAAATTAATTCTTAATCAACACATCAGTTAAGAGAGAAGTCCTCTCTTCAAGAAAGTGCAAGGCATTAAAGAAGATCTTCATCAGAAGATCTAAGAAGACAATCTCAGGATCAGTCTAAGTAGAGTTCTTTCAAGAATTCAGAAGTATCATCAAAGGTGTTAGATAGAGAGGGATCCAGCCACTTGAAGAAGAAGAAGGAAGCCATCATTAGATTCTCAAGAAGCTGTTTGGAAATCAACTCAGCTAAGTTCAGATTCAAGAAGCTTTGAAGAAAGCTCAGATTCAGTTGATTTCATCAGCTGATCAAGAATTGTCTTGTTCTTTTCTCTCTCAACAAAGGCAAGACATTAAAAACTTCTTTTCTAATTTCTATAGGATCTGTCAATACAGATCTGAGTTGTAAGCCTGTGTTATAAAGGCTGAGTGTAGGAGAGTTGATCTCTGAGTGTTAGGGTTGTTTGCCTGAGTGTAGGAGAAGGTTCTTCTCTGAGGTGTAGGCTTTGTGATAAGGCTGAGGTAGGGCTGTTGAGCCTGAGTTTTAGGAACCTTTTCAGGTTCTGAGCTGTAGGATCTGTGGATCTGAGTAAAGAGGAAGTTTGGCCGAATCTAGCATACTGCTAGATAGGTGAAGGGGGAAAGTGGATGTACCCAGACCTTGGGGAACCACTATAAAACAGTGTGCAATCTGTGATGGTTAAATTTCTGTGATTGTTGTGCTGTGTGTTTTAATTCTGTAATTGAATTCTGCCAAAAAGTGTTAACAAGCATTAGAACCTATTCACCCCCCCTCTAAGTGTTTAGGTTGTCTTGAAAGTAAAACTATCACTTACAACTCAGATTAATTAAGATCCTACAGAGAGAATATGTTTTTTAGTAATGAATGACTCCAGAGAAGTTGTCTCTGAGTCAACCTCTTCCTGAACTAAGAAGACTCTGTCTTATCTTCTTCACAACAATAAGAAAAGATCTTCAATGTTGGTTCTGCTTGTGCTGAGAAGTAATCTGCAGAGATTGCTTCTTCTTTCTCAAAAAGTAATATTCCTGACCTTGCTGTTAAGAATTGATTTGATCTTTAGAGAGAAATACCTTCAACAGCAAACTCTGTCTGTGAAATTCACAGGCTAACTTTTAGCAAGTTCATGGAATCCTTCAACTCAGTTCAAGGGAAGAAGTTGATTGCTTTTCTCCCGTTAGGTTCTGTTCTAATTTCACGGAATTTTACTTTTGTATCCCGCCGCTCAACAGCTCTTTGTACAGTATGGGCTGGCTGGAAATGCCAACAGCTATACTTTCTTTTTTTCATAACTACTATACTAAAGGCAAGCCGTGCCTTTTGTCTTCTAGCAATCCAAAGTCCATGATTTTGAATTTTTTCTGACGTCATCATGACTCAGCACTTTTGGACTTAGAAATATTCAGACAGACAACATAGGTGTTCAGTGAAGCCTTGTAACTCAATGCAAAAGTACTTAGCAGAATTATACATCTTGATGGGTTGAGAGAATTGAGTGAGCCTTCCTCACTTAATGCATATAGAATTTTATAGTTTAACAGCTTAGGAGTCGAGTGTGCCTTCATCACTCAATGCATTTGGACTTAGATTTATTTCTCTGAATGTAGGCATTGAGTGCATCTTCTTCACTCAACGTTTTCTGCCTTTGTCAGCCTTCTTGATGAGGCGTTGGGTGACTGCCTTCACTCAATGCTTCTGTCCTTAGATAGAATCCTTATCGAGTAGGAATTTAGTGAACTGCCTTAACTAAATTCTTCTATCCTTAGACAGAATTCTTGACAGCAATACTGCAGCTTTGACTGTTGGATGTACTGTCGACGATTTTGCCTCTTGGCGTTGAGTGAACTTCCTTCACTCAATTCTTCTTGACTTAACCAGATTTCTGCTTTAGCAATCCAGAAGCTTTGAATGCGTGAACATCAGCCGACGCTTATAGCCTCTTGGCATTTAGTGAACTGCCTTCCCTTAATGCTTCTAGACTTCGCCATATTTCTGCTTTATCAGCATCCTGTCATGAGCCCATATGTCTTTGTGACTCAGACTATCTGTCAAATCAGTTCAATAGAGAACTACCTGTATTCATAGAACTAAGGGCATGCATCATATAGATTAATGTGTATACCATTGACTTATGGGCCTTCTTAAAATCTAGGACATTGTGATCAATGGAGCCAACAATCTCCCCCTATTTGAAGAAGTCAGAACATTAGTCAATGATATACACTTCTTAATTTAGCTAGTAAACATCACTGAATAAGAAATCAATAAGATGTATATGAGATCAATAAGATTAAAATACACAAAAATATGATTTTTTTATAGAAGGAAAGATTCATAAAAAGATTGTGTGCTTATTACAAAAAGTTCACATTCCCACAACCCTTTAAGGAAAATATGAAACATCTCAAGTTTCTAGTTCCTTAATCACAATCCCCCTACTAGTTTTCTTGGTAGCCTTCTCCTTGTCTTTATTGTCCTTTTCCTTTTCCCTCTATCTTTCAAAGTAACTCTAGGGCTTGCGGAAGTACTTTTTGGGCTCAATAGCATCTGGTGGTAGTGCACCTGACTTTTTATCCCTTCTGAATTTTCTTCTCTATTCCTCATTCCTTTCAAGCTTGGGAAATTCTAGGGAGCTATAGAGATTTCCCCTGTCACTTTTGTGGTCTTTAATTTGATCCCATACAGATAAGATGATGGTCCTTGATTGAGGACTCCACTTCTCAAAGTCAGGCCTGATCTCCATCTCTTCTCTGTATCTCTTCTTGCTGAGCCTTATTCTTCCACTTCTTCAGTAACTGACTCGCCTTTGGCCCTGACAATCTGATCAATAGTGGGGCAGAATGTAGGAATTACATCAGTAGTTGAAGGTTCAACCCACTGAGCACCACATTGTTCAGCATATTGAACAACATTCTGATCACCATATTGAGCATCATATAGATCTTCAGGGATTGGTGCAGTTTCAATGTTTTCATATGAGAGTTGCTCAGGTCCCATTGAGCCTCTGATTATATTTGTAGTCCAAACTGCATTTTCTGTATTTGCCTTTATCATTATTTTCTACCCCCTTTCGGACTTCTTCAGAGGTAGTAGCAGTCAGAGAGTTATTTGCAGTTGTAAGCCTTTCATCCATGAAGTTTACTCCTTTGGTAACATGATTTTTGACCTCAAGCATATGGTCATCAAGAATTTGAGTGCGTCCATTTATTCTCCTTTCAATTTTAATCATGTGCTCATTCATCAGTTTCTTTTGGGCATTGTGAACCATCTCCATATTGCTAGATGTGATGTTTTGGTTTAGGAGAATGTCATTTTGGGTTTACCTGATCACTTAAAAATTGCTTTCAGTGAATGTGACAGCAGGTACACCCCTTATGAAGAATGTCATAGTGTTTTCTTTCGGCAGGTTGACCTCAAACCTGATGGACTTTATTTCAGTAGAAATACCTTATCTCACTTCCTTGATGGATTCATCAGTGTAGTGTTCCAGTTATCGTCTCTAATCATATAGTAAACCTTTTAGTTGAGCTAGGAAGGTGGATGACATTTTATCAGCTTTAGCAGTGGTGCCTTAGTCACAGACCTCCTCATCCCCATCCCTAGTATGAATCTTGATTTCTAAATCAACCATCCTATATTCCGATGAATATACATCATCTTGTACATCAGCAGTAGTAATGTTCTTGTCAGATTTAGATGAGATATTATTACGCACTGTAACTTGAGCAGGGATTTTAGAGTGAATCTCCCGCTCAACCTCAGCAGTATCCTTAGAGACAATCTGATCTCCTGCAATACTGTCTTGAACCTCTTCTATCACTGTTGGAGGAGCTTGTTCATCCTCAACTGGAGAATGGGGAAGTTGTCATAAAGGCTTATTTGGAATCTTGTCTATTCTGCATTGTAGATTGTCTAGGATGGAGTCAAGCTTGTCCTGAATATCAGACCGAGCTTGCTCCCTCTCAGCTAGAGCATCTTCCTTGACAATCTCACCCTCAATATTTACAGAAATATTTTCTACTAGCTGGCCAAATAAAATGTCCATGGCTTCAACTTGGATTTCTTCTGACTATATTCTAGCCAATTGGCTTCTTGCAGTAGTTTAGAAGATATTGATACCTAAGAACTCATGTCTCTTATAGTCTCTTCAGTAGACTCAGTGAGCTGGGGATTATGTGGTTCCTCTTCACTCTTCTCAGAGGAACTACTCTTTGTGGTATCCATACTAATTAGAACAACTTTATTCTTCTTCTTATCAACAGTCTGTGCATGTGGAAATAGAAATATCTCCCATCTATCGAGCATCTTTGAATCCATCCTCCACATATGATGGATTTTTGTTCCTAGCCTTATGTTAAGGATCCCTAGAACAGTGTTGTGCAAAAACAGAGACATAATCCTGCCCAGGTTTGGCTCAGGCATACATTCTACAATTCTTTCAAAAATTACCCTTCCGCAATTTGTTTTCTTGGAAAGAATTATCCTTGCCATCAACTAGAATATCTTCTTGGAAATTTTATCATGAGAGCCAGACATGCACAGCAGTGCCTTCCCAACAACATCTGCTAAGAATTTTCCTTTCAAGTTCAGTTCTCTTCTCAAGATTTATCCAGTGGAGTGCTTGGACAATCCGTACCACTTCAGGGCAGCTCTGGCATCAGTTTGGTACAATTCTTCTTCTTCATCTAACATCCTGAACTTGGGCAGTTCTAGTGCCTTGCTCAGTATTTTGGGGGTGACCTTGACCTTATTTCCACCGATGAAAGACTTGATTTTAGCAGATGATGAGTCAACCTTAGCATTTGAGTATAACTGAAGTACTTCCCTTTTCCAAAGAAGACTGGGCTCTGAAAGAACATATTCTAAGTCAGCAACCTGCAAGAGGTGGAGAACAAGCTGAACTTCCTCTGGTGCATCCTTGAACCCATTTCTCGCTAACTCTGATCCCTCGAATAGGAAATCTAATCCTTTCGGTGTCATTGCTGCTGAGAGTTTCCAGAGATTTTCCGAGCTTTCGTGATTTCGTCGCAGGGGCAGAGAAGGGTGAGGAGTAGTGTATTTTTATTCTAAGCACACACATTTCTATTCTTACATACTTCTAATTTGAGAATGTGGAGAGGTGCTTACCTATTGCAATGATCATGAGGAGATCAATGACTTAGATTAATCCCGTAGATTAGCCGTAAATAGAAGTCCCTAGATGTTTGCGTTGAATGGATTTGACGCTCTCGACGCTCTCGACACCAGATGTTGTCTCAGCATACTCGACGCTTGATGTTGACTCAGTGCACTCGACTCCCGAAACCTTAGACTCAACACACTTGATGCTTGGACACTTAGTCCATAACTCCTTCATTATGCTGCATAGGTAAGTCCTACCTGCAACTAAAATACATGAAGATCAACTGAAGCTATACAAAGTTCATCATACCTAATTCAAATTTGAAGGAGTTAAACTTAGCTTCATCTAGTGACTTAGTGAAGATATCAACCACCTGCTTGTCTGTTGGGATAAACTCAAGGATGATGTCTTCATATTCTACATGATCTCAAATAAAATGATATCTAATCTATATGTGTTTAGTCCTGATATGCGAGACAGGATTCCTAGCAATAGAGATAGCGCTAGTAGAATTAAAATACATAAGAGTTCAACTTAGCTAGATGTTGTAGTCCTGAAGCTGATGTTGGGATCCATAATAGATTAGCACAGCAACTTCCAGCAGATATGAATTCAGATTTAGCAGTTGATATTGCAACATTTGTTTGCTTCTTGCTACTCAAAGAGACAATCCTTCTTCCTAGAATTTGACAGGAGTCAGAGGTGCTTTTCTTGACTTCTCTATAGCCTGCAAAGTCTGCATATGAATACCCAGCTAGTTCAAAATCACTATTCCTAGGGTACCATAGGCCAAGATCAGGTGTGCCCTTGAGATATCTCAAAAATCTTTTAGCTGCAAAATAATGAGACTCTTTAGGGAAAGCCTGGTATCTAGAACAAACTCATGTAGCATACATGATGTATGGCCTACTAGCAGTAAGGTAGAGAAGGACACCAATTATGCCTTTATACAAGGTTTCATCAATAGGTCCCAGTCATATCCTTGTATAATGATACATTTGTCCCCATAGGAGTTTTCATTGTGGACGCACTCTCCATTCCAAACTTTTTAATTAACTCATCGTTGAACTTAGACTGTGAAATAGATAACCCATTCTCATACTATCATACTTGGAGGCCCAAGAAGTACTTGAGTTCACCCATACTGCTCATCTCAAATTTCCCTTACATTAGTTTAGCAAACTTTCTGCAGAGGTCATCATCAGTAGACCCAAAAATTATGTCATCTACATAAATTTGGACTTTGATGGCTTACCCTTAAATTCCTTGAGGAATAGTGTCTTGTCTATCTTTCCCCTTAAGAATTTATTCTCAATGAGAAATCTAGACAGGATTTCATACCATGCCCTATGGGCTTGCTTCAACCCATACAAAGCTTTTATAAGCTTAAATATAAAATCAGGTGTGTTAGGATTAACAAAACCTGAGGGTTGCTCGACATAGACCTCTTCTTTTATGTCACTATTTAGGAAAGCTGACTTGACATTCATTTTGTAGACCTTGAATCCTTTATGTGCAGCATATGCAAGGAACAGTCTTAAAGCTTCTAATCTTGCTAATGGTGCAAAGGTCTGATCAAAGTCAATACCTTCTTCTTGTCTATATCCCTTAGCAACAAGTCTGGCTTTGTTTTTGATTATAACACCATTTTAATCAAGCTTATTCCTATAGATCCACTTGGTTCTATTGATGTTATGTCCTTGAGTTCTGGGAACCAGCTTCCAAACATTGCACATCTTGAACTGGTTCAGTTTCTCTTGCATAGCCACATTCCAAAATGGATCTTTGTTGGCATCTTCAAATCTTTTTGGTTCAGCCTGAGACTGAAAGTTGGAGTACATGGAAATGTTTAGGCTTCTGCTCCTGGTTGTAACCCCTTGGCTATCATCTACTATGATCTTATTTCTGGAATGATCTCTCAAATGCCTGATAGCAGGAGGCATTCTTACATTAGAATCATGAACTTCAGTGACTGGATCTATTGGTCTCCAGCCATATCCTGAGTGTCTTATCCTTCTTATAGGATGTACACACCTTCACCTTCTTCTAGGGTAGCAGGAGAAGTGTCCATGATGGCTAGTTTGCCCATCTTTATCTCTATACCTACAGATCTGGAGGAGCTTGAAAGTGAGGGGATAAGATACTTACTACTCTAGAGGGGGGTGAATTGAGTATTCAAAAATTAAGGAGACTCTAAACACTTCTCTTCGAGCTATTTGCGGAATATAAAAATAAAAGCCTTAAATCTAAAGCCTAACTGAGTGTGGTGAATAAAAGAGAAGCTCACTGAATTTTCAGTTGAACTTTTATCCTAACACAGCAACTAGCAACCTAGTTAAAACTATCACAGCCACAGAGCAATGATTAAAATAAGCAACAGACAACACAAGAGCTTTATAGTGGTTCCCGAATTGGGTACATCCACTCTTCTACCACCCTGGTAGGAATCCACTACAGGTTTTTGATCAGGTGCCCTGCCACCAGTAGTTCTGCTTCAGGTAGATCTAAAGACCCTTCAAGCTTTTGATTAGGTGCCTAAAAACCAAACACACAGGTTTTTGATCAGGTGCCCTGCCACCAATGGTTCACTTTTGAAGGGAGTAATAACCCTTTTATATGAGGTTGAAAGTGAAAGTCCACCTAGTGTCAACTACTTACACCTATGGGGGGGATAGGTGTATTTGCAGCGAATTTGCGGAATTAATGTTTTACCTGCACAAGAAAACAAAACAACACAGCACAAAAAATACACAAGCAATTTATAGTGGTTCCCCGATTTGGGTACGTCCACTTTCCCCCTTCGACCTATCTCCCAACCAGGGACGACTCGGTCACTTCACCAACAGGATTGAAATCCAATCCTCGCACTAACGTAAGGAACCCTTCCACACGTAGGAGTCAACACTCCCACAACACGGGTTGCACCCAACCGTACAACTAGAGACCAAACGGTCCTTTACAAAGAAATAAAAATAGCTTGTACGAAATACAAACAACGTATGGAGACTAAGGTGTCCCTCTTCGTTCGACGACGTGTTCTTGAAGTCAACGAAGAGTCCACAACTCTAGATCTCACTTGGAGAGAATCTTCTCTAGATCGACGGCTTCAACAAGAGAGGCGGTGATGCTATGTAGATCCAATCTTCTTAGCAAAGTCGGCAAGGTCTTCCAACGGTCACACTAGGATCGATCGTCTCGATCGATTCGGATGGGGAAGGTTTCCCGATCACAAATCAAGAGACAAAAGATCTCTGGATAGACGCGTGAGATGCTGTGCCCGACTAAGCTTCTGTCGCCGGGAGCGGTAACGAACACCTCGATCAACGGTGGCGAGCAATTAGCGAGAGGCGGAGCAGGTCGGCCGAGCTCGCTTCCGATCTAGGGCTTGACGGCGGCTTCTTTTTCTTTGATCTGTAATCCGTGTTTTTACTGTTCACAAATACAGAGTATTTATACATTAGGTCAAGAGATGACCGTTGTGGGCCCCACCAGCAGTAGGACCAAATTCCGGTTCAAAATCCCGCAGATAACGTGGACCGGTCCAGACAGAGTTGGAAAAATGCCCAAGTCAAATTCGGCGAGAATCGTGAGTGATTCTCGACGAATCGGCGAGAATCACTTACGATTCTCGCCGAATTCTACTTAGAGAATTCAGGCTGCACAGGTTATAGAGGTCGGGGAGAATCGGTGGGAATCACCTTGGATTCTCGCCGACTCGTCGAGAATGCAAAGTCATTCTCGACGAATCGGCAAGAATCACTTGGTGATTCTCGACGATTCTGCCTTAGATGATTTTTCTGACTGCGTCGAGACAGCTGGCCCAACCCGGCAAGAATCAACTAGTGATTCTCGTCGACTCGTCGAGAATCACTAGTGATTCTCGACGAATCGGCGAGAATCACTTAGTGATTCTCGACGAATTATACTTAGACGAATTCTCGTCTTTCCACCCATGGTCTTTGGCCCATCCTTGCTTCTTGTCTGCTCTTGCTTTATCATAGCCCTGTACTTGAACTTAAGTACACCCCAATAGAGAGAGTACACGTAGGCCAACACACTGATCTGCTCAACGAGGGATTACGTTGCACAGACCCGTGTATATAGACCCACTGCACCCTGACATTGGTGTGTACTTAGCGTGGAATAACTGCAAGCACAACTTAAAGAAATTCATCAAATACATAGTAAATTCATCTTAGCTTGATAGGAGGCTTCCTCAAATCCCGGTGATTGTGGATACAATACCCAACAATCTCCCCCTATTTGACGAAGCCAAAATCCTACTAAGCTAAGATGAATTTCAACATTCAAGATAAAATATGCATTAATCAACAGAGCGAGCAATAAGCGTAATTAGATCAATGTGAGATTCAAATAATAAACCACACACATGTATATATAAATATTAATGTCCACACACAAATGTTCATGGTTTACTTAATAAAAAAGATTAAATGAGATAATCACAAGAGCTAACATCCTACAGATCTTTGTCCTTAGCTAAGTCTACTTTGAGTTGCTGAGCTAAGAATCTTTTGCTTTGTCGCTCAAAATACTCCTTGGGCTTAGGATAGTATCTCGGAGGAGGAGCTATGTTTGCAGCTTTGTTTGCCCTAGTGTTGCTTCTGAAGAACAAGTTTCTTTTGGCATCATACAACTTGTGCTGCTCCCACTCGTATTGGCTATATACGTCACTCCTTTTGACTTGCCCTTCTTGTAGTAATGCAAAGGTGTCCAAGATGATATTCTTTGATACGGGACTCCACTTTTCATTCCTCACATCATCCTCCTTCAATCTAATCTTCTTTTCAGCTGGTGTTTCCTTCGAAGTTCCTTCTTTGATTTGCCTTTTGCCTTTGTCTTTTGCTAAGGCATCTTGGTCAAACCAGCTTCTTCTTTCAGCCCTCTCCGCAGCTTTCTTCAACTCGACTTCGCTCAGTTGTACTTCTTCAGCCCTTATATCACCCTCAGTAGTACCAGCACGGCCCTCATCCTCAGGTGGGGCAACAGGGACATTATTCCCGATGCTTCTTTTACCAGCCAGTGGGCCGTTTCAATCACGTACCTATTCGAATTATCGAATTTATATTTGTCAATTATTATTTATTAAGTTGAGTAAAGGTGCAGTTTTGAAAGGCATTTGAAAGGCATACCTATTGGTCTGGTCAAAATTTAGAAGTACCAACTCTTGAAGCCCCGCCATCTTAGCATTATACGCTTCCTCCCCCTTTTTGGCTTCGACGGCTACAGAGTTTGTATTGGAATGCAAAGAGGCATCAATGTGCTTCACGGTTTTACTGAATTCGTCCAACAAAGATTTCTGATTTGCGTTTAGCGTTACCATGTTGGCATCGAATTTTTGTATGCTGTCTGCCACAATATGTGCATTTTTATTGACGACAGCCAGATCGTCAGTATTCTTCTTCAGTCCCTGCATGAGAAGAGATACTGCTGTGCCTGCCTCTGTGTATTTTTCATCAAATTTCTTTTCCATCAAATCCAGTTTGTGGTTGATCTGAACCACATTCTTAAGCATGAGATCCTCAGACTCCCGCAGTCTCTTTAGCACTTTGTTGTGCGATTTCTCAACCGTATCCTTGAGCTCATCAAGCATACCTTGGACAAAATTGACAGTGAGATTTGCTATGCTTTCTTGTAGTGGAGGAGCTGCAGGCAGACCCTGGTCAGGCTCCCCCGCAGAAGTACTAGGAGAGCTGGATAGTAGTATGGAGTCCACAGGGGGAACAAAGGATTGCTCCCCCTTCATCCTTGCATCTAACTGCTTAGGAGCTTGTTCCACAGATGGAACCTCAGCATCCTCCTGAGACTCTGCTGCTTTCTCATTCTCTGGTACTTCTTCTTCTATCTCAGTCTCCAAGTGATCATGCTTGTCGGCAGAGCTGTGCAAATCTTCTTCTACTTCTTCCTCCTCCTCCTCATCAGCCACCTCATCTCCCAGATCATCGTCGATAAGAGCTTCCTCATCGTTCTCAACCTCCTCATCATTTGCTACTTCATCTGCCACCATCTCCATAGCTTCTTTAGCTATCAAAGAAATATCAGATAAGATGTTTGCAGAACCGGTTACAGGCTCCCCCTCAGTTCATGCAATCAGGGCGTCAGGTGTAAGACCCCTTTTTTTTTCTTTTTCAACCACCGGGGGTCTTAGCCCAGAATTGCCGCTTTTCGGTGGCACCGACATCTCGGGAAGGCAACCACTACAAATCGCCAATTCTGCCGGCCCTTTTCGATCACAAACGAGAGAAGCATTTATATAAAAGTGTAAACAAGTCCACAGAAAACATGTATATAAAAGAGAATCATATCCAGTCCATCAATACAATAATAGGAAAATAGATAAATGGGCTTGAGCCCAGTACATCAGAGTCCTCACTACAAGTCTCTCATCGCGGAAGCTAAGAAAATGCTAATCACTCACGGAGCTGGTCGCAGGTGCACCGGTGCTAGACTGTCCCACCTCCATGCGCACCGTACTCCGCTGGTGCTGGTCCCTGTCTCCCATCCGGAGCTCCTGTAATGTTTGGTTTGAAAACCATTAGTCATAAAGACTAAGCCCTATCATCCCCTACCCCTCCCACCACGGCTCCTAAGCACCGGGCGGAGAGGAGGAAAGGGAAGCTACAAAAGTGGAGAATAGACAAGCAAGTGTCGGTGGACCTAACTAGCAAGTTATATCGGGGAGCAGTATAAATGTTGTAATAGGTAGAACAATTAATAAGAAGCAATTTATATAAAAAGACAACAAGAGAACAGTAAGTAAGTATGTAAGTAACCTTAACTTATATGAATACCCATACAAACTTATAAGTTAAGGGATCTTCTGCAAGGCTCCCATCGTATAAAAAGTCCCATACCGATTTATACGTTGGGGTGACGGTTATATGCAAACATGCTATGCCATGATTCATGCAAGTGCAACCCACGCACACGACTCTATGCGCACAGACCTTTAGTTCGCCCTGTTCGGGAGGCTAGCTTCACCCCCAGGAACCTCCGTAGTGGCAAACGGAGACAGTGGGTCGGGCCCCCCACTCCTAGGCGGGTAACCACACTACCAGGCCTAGCCCTTCCGTACGCCCCTAGAAGAACACAACCTAGAGTATCCGAGTACTGCTGCTGGATGTACCCTCCAGACTTTTCTCCGAGTCATCGTACCGCTGTCGGTGTGATCGATCGCCTAGTACCGATGACCCACCACCTTTCTCCGTACTCCAACCCTCGAGCCCGCGGCCCCCCGGACAGTATTGTCCGTGCATCTACCTTCAGAGCTACTGTCTGATGGCAAGTAATCCTATAATTCTACTTTCCTAACTACCGGGGAGTGAGTGTGTGCAATCCTAGTTATACTAGTTGCTCTTTTGATTTATTACTCCTATGGTTTACGTTAGCCCAGGACTGCCCCCGGTATACCCCGTGAAGGGCTCTCAAGGGGCACTAGGAACCAAGACGGTGCATTACGGCCCGAAGTTCCCTTTCGCAAGGCACTTATTGTTATTGGTTGTCTACCCTTTACCCAATCCCCTTTTAATGTTATAATGAATCTAACCCTAGCGTATTAAGACTCTTCCTCTTCCTCCCGGGACGGACGATCTTTCGTCGTTCCCGTACTCTCTTATCCTAACCAGTCCCACATTCTACTTATCCTGACTTCTAATAATGAACTCATTCTAAATTTGCCCTACCAACCATCGATTATCAGAATTCCGTGGTTTTACTAAATGCAGACCATCCTAAGCTATATGTGGTACACAAGGGGAGGTACTCCAAATTATCTTCCAAATCTCCTATAATATTTACTGGAGGACTATCATGACTTAATTAGCTTAAATCCAGGAATTTATAATTTTCCTAATTAATCTGATATTTATTTTATTTTTCTCAAAGATTGGCCATGGGTATTTTTTAACATGAACTATATGATATTCTTAAGTTATGGCCACCCAAAAATTGTGATCACTAAATAACAGTAAGGTATCATCAAATACTAATTTGCAGGATTTTACAAAAGATATTTAGCCTCTAATCAATTTATCCATTAAAATCCCATTATTCTCATGTAAAGAAGGAAGTACTGAAATTACTCTTCATAAAATTATGAAAACATTACTGCTTAATAGTATGATACAGAAAAGGTCATTGTGTAAAGAATCATAATTTTATCAGCTTGCTAAGCACCAAAATAAATTTAATCCAATATCCATGATAAATAATACTTAATGAAGCAAGCCCTAGAATTAAGCTTCTAAAAATCCCATAAAAATTCACAGAGTTTTAAAATCATAATAAAGGTTCTCTGCCTATATTTCATCAATTTTCCAGGAAGTTTGTACACTCTAATAAATTTTCTAAGCAAATCATGCAACTACCAATTCATTAAAGAAGTACCCAAAATAGTGAGCATAAAATTCATAGAAAAATATCCAGAGCTTGTACTACCCCTATAATCCACTCTACCCAATTCTCATCACTTTTCAATGTGGTTTGGTGTCATTTCCTATCTCTATAAGTTTTGCGCCCTAAACTAGGGTTAGGTTTTTAGACATCCCAACGATCTCCAAATCCACTAAAATTTCATCCAGAGAACTATATTAGCCCTATGGTTCTCATAACCCGACCTCGGGTCAATCCAAGGTCATTTGACCACATGACCTTCACAAACCACCAAGATCCATCCTTAGGGTTTGGCCTTGGTCCTTAGGGTAAACTTACCCGATCCACCTCAAACTCCATGAGGGGGTGCTAGAGAACATTACTAGCCAGTGGTAAAAATCTCAGCCTCTGTTGAGGTAATCTCACCACTCAAACTTCAAAAGTGCACTTTTAACCTAAGACCCCTTATTAGGGCAAAACTTAGGGTTGATCAATTCTAAACCAAACCATCTCCAAATGAGATGAAAAATTATACAGAACCTTATGGTGAAACCAGGGACCACTCACCAAAATTTGGGAGGGTTTGGAAATTATTTAACCACCTAATTAAATTCGGCTAGGATTATTGAATTTTTCTAAAAACTATAGAAAAATATTCTCCACAAATTCTCATTTTTGGATAGCACCTAGATATATGTAAGATTAGACCACATCCCAAATTTCAAGTCGTTTGGACGACTGGATTGGAGTGGGGAATTTTTCTAAGGTCAAGGCAGCCCTCTGGATAGACCTCACCAAAAAGGGTGCTGTGGTCTAACCATGAATCCAAATTGAATGAAATTAATTTTGAATAAAACTAGACTTCAAGGGCTACAGTTTCTATGTTGACCACTTTTCCTGTAGGAGCCTCTAAGTATTTTTCCCAAATTATTTAACATGACAGAAATCTCATTCAGGAATTGATTTTACAAATAAAATCTAATTAAAGGCACTGTTCATCTTCTTCTACAGCCCGAACCAGAGACTGAAAACCTAATTTTCCTGTAGCCTTTCCAAGCTATTTCCCGGCCACCCAGCCATCTCCCTGGCCGGCCACCACCACCACCACCTCCGTTGAGGCGAGGGCTAACGTCGGGCGGCGGCACGGCCTCCGGAGAGGCGGTTTCCGGCGAACCCGCCACCATGATATTTTCGGAAAACCACCATTACGCTCACCCGATCTGGCTCTTTTGAGCCCGATATCTCTCCTAACGATTCCTAAGATCTATCCGCAGAAGAAGAGGGAGGGGAGGACCTTGTTCGCGGGTTGAAGGCGTGCAGAGCGTCGGGAAGCCATTTGCGCGGTGGTGGCGTCGCCGGAAATTCTTCAACAGCAAGGAGGAAGTCTGAACAGTTGAGGGAGTGTAACCTTTTCCTCTTGCACTCAGGAATCTTTTATAGATGAGGAAATGGGGAGGGGAAAGGGTGAAACGTTGGAGATGAAACGTTGGCGGCCATTAATCATATTCTTATGACGTTTCGGTTATGCCGAATGGCAGTTGGAAAGTTGGAAATGAAGAGGTGCTTGCCAGGTGGCAGTTTCCTATTGGACCCACTTTTCCTTAATTATTAACATAATTAAAGTAGGGAACGACCCATAAATACTCTTGATTTTTCATTCCCACAGCCAGAATTTATTAAGGCGTCGGTTACCGAAACTTCCAGTCTGGCTGACGTTTCGGCCTTGGTCACGGGCGTGACACATAGGTCACGGGCGTGACAGGCCCGGTTAGCAGTTCTGGGTTCGACGATCGTCGAACTGAGATCGACGATCGTCGAAGGGTGGTCACGGGCGTGACACTTGGGTCACGGGCGTGACAGGCCTGGTGACTAATTCTGGTCGACGATCGCCGAGCTGAAAACGTCGATCGTCGAGCGTGGTCACGCCCAATGTCACGGGCGTGACAATGCGGGTCACGGGCGTGACATGCCTGATGACTAGTTCTGGGTCGACGATCGTCGAACAGAAATCGACGATCGTCGAGCGCGGTCACGCCCAATGTCACGGGCGTGACAATGCAAGTCACGGGCGTGACATGGCGCGTGGTCAATTTTGGGTCGACGATCATCGAAGTGGGGTTCGACGATCGTCGAGCGTGTCACGCCCTTTGTCACGGGCGTGACCTGGAGGGTCACGGGCGTGACAGACCCGTGTGGCCGAATTTGGTTCGACGATCGTCGAGTTGGGATCGACGATCGTCGAGCGTGTCACGCCCTTGTCACGGGCGTGACATGGCGGGTCACGGGCGTGACCAACCCGTGAGCCGATTCCTTAGTCGATTTATTTCAAGTTTTGGGCTCCCTAGGGTTCTACCACAACCAACCGACTCCTAGGGGTCTAGCCGGAAATGGGATGTTACAAATCCCAATAAACAAAACAAAGATTTTGTCCCCGAAATCAAGGTTAAGCCTACGGGACTCAAATCGGGAAAATAAACTTGTAACATCCCATGAGAACCGAATGATTACCTCCCTACGTTACGTTTGCTTGTGCGATTTCGAATCTAAGGTTTAATTCGCCCACCTAACTAGGTATATACGCCCCAATAAACAAAAGATTAGCCCCTATTCTTGAAATTTCAATTCCATTGGTTTAAAACAGGAAGGCAATTGATTGTCCAGAGGGGTTTTGAGGTATACCTGACGAAAAAGTTCCGGATATTTTTGCCGCATCAAGTCCTGTGGCTCCCATGTATGCTCCTCCTGCCCATGATTGTTCCACAGAACCTTGACTAACGGGACCTTCTTTCTCCGCAAGACCCGCACTGCCGTATCGTCAATCCTGATAGGCTCCACGTTGACTGACCGATCCGAGGCCACCGGGCCATCTGCCGAGGGAATCAGCTGCTCAGGGCGTAGCAGAGCCCTCCGAAGTGAGGAGACGTGGAAGACGTCATGCAATCCCGCTAACTCCGGCGGTAGTTCCAGTCTATAGGCTAAGGGGCCGATCCGCTCCAGGATCCTGTAGGGCCCCATATATCTTGGACTGAGCTTCCTCCGCCCGCGAACCCGCGAGACTCCGTGCATCGGCCGTATCTTCAAGAAAACTCGGTCCCCCACCTGGAACTCCACTTGACGATGCCTCGCATCGTAGTATTTCGCCTGTCTACTCTGGGCTTCCAACATCCTGTCTCGGATCAACCTAATCTGAGCATCTGTATCTCCCACAAACTCCGAGCCCAGTGCCTGCGGATCCTCATCCTGAACCCATGATAGTGGGGTTCTGCATCTCCTTCCGTACAACGCTTCGTATGGAGCCATGCCTATGCTGGACTGATGAGCGTTGTTGTACGAAAACTCGACCAGTGGCAGCATTCTCTCCCAAGGCTCGCCACGGTCCAAAATACACAGTCGTAACAGGTCCTCCAGTGTACGGTTTGTGCGCTCTGTCTGTCCGTCGGTCTGAGGGTGGAAAGCTGTGCTGAATGTCAACCGAGAACCCAGATGGGCCTGGACTGACCTCCATTCCCTGGATGTGAACCGCCCATCCCGATCCGAAACGATAGTCTTGGGCACCCCATGATAACGCACAAACTGCTCGATGAACCTCCGTACTAAAACACTGACCGGTGTGTCCTTCGCCACTGGGATGAATCTGGCCACCTTTGTCAGCCTGTCCACTATCACCCAGATCGAGTCGTTCCCCGCACGGGATCTAGGTAGCCCATGTATAAAGTCCATGGCTATGTCCTCAAACTTCCACTCCGGCACTGGAAGCGGCTGCAGCAATCCTGCCGGGTTCCTACATTCCGCCTTCACGAGCTGGCAGGCCTCACAATGTGTCACAAAATATGTAATATCTTTCTTCATACCCGGCCAGTACATCGTCCTCTTTAAATCCTTTACCATCTTGGTGATCCCCGGGTGTACCGAATACCGACTGCAGTGAGCTTCCTCCAAAATGTCCTCCCGGATCCGTCCTCCTGCTGGTATGTAGACTCTGCCCCGGAAACACAGAAGCCCATCCCTCAAAGTGTAATCTCCTGTCGTGCCTTCCTCCAAGGCCCGGAATATCGGCTCAGCTCTCTCGTCCAGCTTCTGCCCATCTCTGATGTGGTCTCGGATGTCATCTGTAGTAGCCATCGACCCCAAGTACTCCATGTACAGCTCCGGGTCATCCTCAGATACTAGCGAAATCTGCATCTCCTCGAATGATCTAATCAACTCCAAGGCCATCAGCTGCGGGCCTACTCCAGTCGTATTCGCTCTCCGGCTCAGAGCATCCGCAACCACGTTCGCCTTCCCCGGATGGTAGTGCATGGTATACTGGTAGTCCAAAAGAAACTCCACCCAGCGTCTCTGCCTGATGTTTAACTCCTTCTGGGTGTCGACGTACTTCAGATTCTTGTGGTCGGAGAAGATATCACAATGTACCCAGTAGAGATAGTGCCGCCAGATCTTAAGGGCAAAAATGACTGGCCCCATCTCCAAATCGTGCACGGGGTAGTTCTGCTCGTGCTGCTTCAACTGACGGGAGGCATAGGCGATTACGTGCCCACTCTGCATAAGGACGGCGCCCATCCCCTGATAGGAAGCATCTACATATACCTGAAATCCCTCCCTCCCTGATGGGAGAGCAAGGATGGGGGCCGAGGTGAGACGATCCTTCAGCTCCTGGAAGGCAGATTCGCACCGCGGCGTCCAAGTAAAAGGGGACTCCTTCTTCGTCAGAGACGTAAGAGGAAGGGCAATCTGAGAGAACCCCTTTACGAACTTCCGGTAGTAGCCGGCAAGCCCCAAGAAACTCCGAACATCCGTGGCCGACTTTAGTGGTGGCCAATCCCGTACTGCCTGGATCTTTGCCGGATCCACTGCCAGACCTGCTCCACTGATGACGTGACCCAGAAATGCCACCTCCTTTAGCCAGAACTGGCACTTGCTGTACTTGGCATACATCTCGTGCTCCCGCAGCTTCTCCAAGGTCAAGGCTAGATGTCTCGCGTGCTCCTCCTCCGTCCTTGAATAAATGAGGATGTCGTCGATGAATACAATGACGAAGACATCCAGGTATTCCTCGAACACCCGATTCATCAAAGTCATGAATGCGGAGGGTGCATTCGTGAGCCCGAATGGCATCACGGTAAACTCGTACAAGCCGTATCTACTGCTGAACGCCGTCTTCGGGATGTCCTCCTCCCGAATGCGAAGCTGGTAGTATCCTGATCTCAGATCCAGCTTTGAGAACCAATGGGCTCCCTCCAGCTGGTCAAAAAGCTCATCTATCCGTGGTAAGGGATAAGTGTTCCGGACTGTCAACCTGTTCAGAGCTCGGTAATCTATGCACAGTCGGAGGGTCCCGTCTTTCTTCTTAACAAACAGCACCGGAGCTCCCCATGGTAAAGAGCTAGGCCGAACGAACCCGGCCTCCACTAACTCCTGAAGCTGACTCCGGAATTCCACCAACTCCTTTGGGGCCATTCGATAGGGAGCTCTGGATACCGGCTTAGCCCCTGGTATAAGCTGAATCTGAAAGTCCCTCTCTCGGTGCGGGGGTAACCCTGGTAGCTTCTCCGGAAACACGTCGGCGAAGTCCCGCACCACTGGAATATCTGCAATGGAGTCCTTGGCTACGACCGCCTCAAAGAGGATCTGATAAACCTCTTCCCCCTGCAGGTGGGCCTTAACGGCCTGTATAGAAGAAAGTAAGGTACGGGGTGCTGATGTAATACCTTCGATAACAATGAAGGAGTCGCCGTGCCTCACGGTGATCCTCTTTGCCACGCAATCGATCTGGGCATGGTTCCAGTACAGCCAGGTCATGCCCAGAATCAGATCGTAATCTGGCATCCTCAAAACCGTCGCGGGTGCCTCAAACGCCTTTCCGCCGATCCTTGCTTCCATATCACAATGAGTAGAGGTCAATATCTCCGATCCATCGGGTAGGCACACCCTCAGCATCTTCCCGGTGCTCAGCTCCACTCCTGCCAGTCCTTTCACGAAATCCTCTGACACGAATGATTGCGACGCACCGGTGTCAAAGAGGGTGTGAGCGGGCTTGCCGCTAATGAAAACTATGCCTGGGGTGATTAAGTGTCTTAGTATTTTGTTGCAGTTCATCTTCTCTTAAATTTCTAAGCAGGTTACGTCTGAAATAGTAGTTTGTATGAAGAAAATTTAAAAGTGCTGCCATACCTGTGATAACCTGCTCCGGGTTCCGAGGCTGTGTCAGGTCTAGAGCGTACACCTGCTCTCTCTCTTGCCTACGGCCTCGATCCTGAAATCCTCGTCCTCGGTCCTGTCCTCGTCCGCCAAACTATCTGGGGGGTGGAGCGCCCTGATGTGCTGGTGGGGGTGCTCGCCCCACAGGGCAGTTCCGCTTGATATGCCCCGGCTGGTTGCACTGATAGCATACCGGTGGCTGCCCTGCCGTCCTTGGCATTTCCAGCATCTGTATAGGCTGGGGAGCCAATATCCCCCGAGTCCTCTGCTCCTGCCCAAACTCCTGACGGGGCTGATCCCCGTTCCTTCTCTCTCCAATAACTTGGCCTCGAGGGCGGTCTCTACGTCCTCCAATCACTGTATCATCAGCCGGTCTCTTCCGGCTCCTCACTGTAAGCTGATCCGCCTCTCTCTTCTTAGCCATCTCCAGAATCCTGGCCAGACTCCCCTCTGAAACGAAAAGGAGGGCCTGCCTCATGTCATCCTGCAGCCCCTTATAAAACCTCCGGGCATAGCCAGCATCGTCTAACTGGTAAGCATCCGCATAACGGGCCAGGTGTGTGAACTCCTGATAGTACTCCACCACAGTCCTGCTCCCCTGCCTCAACCGCAGGAACCTATCCTCCAGGTCATCCCTCACCGACTGAGGTACAAAGTGTCCCAAGAGCGCTGCTCTGAACTCCTCCCAGGTAATATCAGCACAATCCACCCCTGCAAAGGTGGTGTCCAGCTGAGATTTCCACCATCTCTTTCCGTGTGACTCTAAGCAGGAGACTGCCAAGGCAACTGCCTCCTCCGTGGGGCATCGAATCCCTACCAGCATCTCGTAAATGGTGTCCAACCACTCCTCCGTATGTACTGCGGACTCCGTCCCCTGGTAGGATGGAGGGGATAGTCCCCGGAATACAGTCATCCAATTGGCCCCGGGGTTCGGCTGTGGGGCCGGGGCTTGCTGAGCTCTGAAGGCCTCCAAGATGGCCGTCAATGTTTGCCCCATCTCCGTCTGCTGGAACGGAACGGGTGCTGGCGGAGTCAGGACCACATCCGGGGCCTGAGGTGTCCCCTGCTGCGATGTAGGGTTCGTCGCAGGCTACAAGCAAAAATTCCATTTGTTAGAGAGCGAATGAATGGAATTTAAGAAGAGTTATAATGGACTTTCACATGTGATTTCCCTTATGGGCACACCACTGCTTCCGCTGCTAGTTTGTCCGCAAACTAAGCTCGCACGGGGGTGGCCCAAGGTTTCTGCGGACTACTTCTCTTTCGATCGAGGTCTCCTCTGATACCACTTGTAAGACCCCTTTTTTTTTCTTTTTCAACCACCGGGGGTCTTAGCCCAGAATTGCCGCTTTGCGGTGGCACCGACATCTCGGGAAGGCAACCACTACAAATCGCCAATTTTGCCGGCCCTTTTCGATCACAAACGAGAGAAGCATTTATACAAAAGTGTAAACAAGTCCACAGAAAACATGTATATAAAAGAGAATCATATCCAGTCCATCAATACAATAATAGGAAAATAGATAAATGGGCTTGAGCCCAGTACATCAGAGTCCTCACTATAAGTCTCTCATCGCGGAAGCTAAGAAAATGCTAATCACTCACGGAGCTGGTCGCAGGTGCACCGGTGCTAGACTGTCCCACCTCCATGCGCACCGTACTCCGCTGGTGCTGGTCCCTGTCTCCCATCCGGAGCTCCTGTAATGTTTGGTTCGAAAACCATTAGTCATAAAGACTAAGCCCTATCATCCCCTACCCCTCCCACCACGGCTCCTAAGCACCGGGCGGAGAGGAGGAAAGGGAAGCTACAAAAGTGGAGAATAGACAAGCAAGTGTCGGTGGACCTAACTAGCAAGTTATATCGGGGAGCAGTATAAATGTTGTAATAGGTAGAACAATTAATAAGAAGCAATTTATATAAAAAGACAACTAGAGAACAGTAAGTAAGTATGTAAGTAACCTTAACTTATATGAATGCCCATACAAACTTATAAGTTAAGGGATTTTCTGCAAGGCTCCCATCGTATAAAAAGTCCCATACCGATTTATACGTTGGGGTGACGGTTATATGCAAACATGCTATGCCATGATTCATGCAAGTGCAACCCACGCACACGACTCTATGCGCACAGACCTTTAGTTCCCCCTGTTCGGGAGGCTAGCTTCACCCCCAGGAACCTCCGTAGTGGCAAACGGAGACAGTGGGTCGGGCCCCCCACTCCTAGGCGGGTAACCACACTACCAGGCCTAGCCCTTCCGTACGCCCCTAGAAGAACACAACCTAGAGTATCCGCGTACTGCTGCTGGATGTACCCTCCAGACTTTTCTCCGAGTCATCGTACCGCTGTCGGTGTGATCGATCGCCTAGTACCGATGACCCACCACCTTTCTCCGTACTCCAACCCTCGAGCCCGCGGCCCCCCGGACAGTACTGTCCGTGCATCTACCTTCAGAGCTACTGTCTGATGGCAAGTAATCCTATAATTCTACTTTCCTAACTACCGGGGAGTGAGTGTGTGCAATCCTAGTTATACTAGTTGCTCTTTTGATTTATTACTCCTATGGTTTACGTTAGCCCAGGACTGCCCCCGGTATACCCCGTGAAGGGCTCTCAAGGGGCACTAGGAACCAAGACGGTGCATTACGGCCCGAAGTTCCCTTTCGCAAGGCACTTATTGTTATTGGTTGTCTACCCTTTACCCAATCCCCTTTTAATGTTATAATGAATCTAACCCTAGCGTATTAAGACTCTTCCTCTTCCTCCCGGGACGGACGATCTTTCGTCGTTCCCGTACTCTCTTATCCTAACCAGTCCCACATTCTACTTATCCTGACTTCTAATAATGAACTCATTCTAAATTTGCCCTACCAACCATCGATTATCAGAATTCCGTGGTTTTACTAAATGCAGACCATCCTAAGCTATATGTGGTACACAAGGGGAGGTACTCCAAATTATCTTCCAAATCTCCTATAATATTTACTGGAGGACTATCATGACTTAATTAGCTTAAATCCAGGAATTTATAATTTTCCTAATTAATCTGATATTTATTTTATTTTTCTCAAAGATTGGCCATGGGTATTTTTTAACATGAACTATATGATATTCTTAAGTTATGGCCACCCAAAAATTGTGATCACTAAATAACAGTAAGGTATCATCAAATACTAATTTGCAGGATTTTACAAAAGATATTTAGCCTCTAATCAATTTATCCATTAAAATCCCATTATTCTCATGTAAAGAAGGAAGTACTGAAATTACTCTTCATAAAATTATGAAAACATTACTGCTTAATAGTATGATACAGAAAAGGTCATTGTGTAAAGAATCATAATTTTATCAGCTTGCTAAGCACCAAAATAAATTTAATCCAATATCCATGATAAATAATACTTAATGAAGCAAGCCCTAGAATTAAGCTTCTAAAAATCCCATAAAAATTCACAGAGTTTTAAAATCATAATAAAGGTTCTCTGCCTATATTTCATCAATTTTCCAGGAAGTTTGTACACTCTAATAAATTTTCTAAGCAAATCATGCAACTACCAATTCATTAAAGAAGTACCCAAAATAGTGAGCATAAAATTCATAGAAAAATATCCAGAGCTTGTACTACCCCTATAATCCACTCTACCCAATTCTCATCACTTTTCAATGTGGTTTGTTGTCATTTCCTATCTCTATAAGTTTTGCGCCCTAAACTAGGGTTAGGTTTTTAGACATCCCAACGATCTCCAAATCCACTAAAATTTCATCCAGAGAACTATATTAGCCCTATGGTTCTCATAACCCGACCTCGGGTCAATCCAAGGTCATTTGACCACATGACCTTCACAAACCACCAAGATCCATCCTTAGGGTTTGGCCTTGGTCCTTAGGGTAAACTTACCCGATCCACCTCAAACTCTATGAGGGGGTGCTAGAGAACATTACTAGCCAGTGGTAAAAATCTCAGCCTCTGTTGAGGTAATCTCACCACTCAAACTTCAAAAGTGCACTTTTAACCTAAGACCCCTTATTAGGGCAAAACTTAGGGTTGATCAATTCTAAACCAAACCATCTCCAAATGAGATGAAAAATTATACAGAACCTTATGGTGAACCCAGGGACCACTCACCAAAATTTGGGAGGGTTTGGAAATTATTTAACCACCTAATTAAATTCGGCTAGGATTATTGATATTTTCTAAAAACTATAGAAAAATATTCTCCAAAAATTCTCATTTTTGGATAGCACCTAGATATATGTAAGATTAGACCACATCCCAAATTTCAAGTCGTTTGGACGACTGAATTGGAGTGGGGAATTTTTCTAAGGTCAAGGCAGCCCTCTGGATAGACCTCACCAAAAAGGGTGCTGTGGTCTAACCAGGAATCCAAATTGAATGAAATTAATTTTGAATAAAACTAGACTTCAAGGGCTACAGTTTCTATGTTGACCACTTTTCCTGTAGGAGCCTCTAAGTATTTTTCCCAAATTATTTAACATGACAGAAATCTCATTCAGGAATTGATTTTACAAATAAAATCTAATTAAAGGCACTGTTCATCTTCTTCTACAGCCCGAACCAGAGACTGAAAACCTAATTTTCCTGTAGCCTTTCCAAGCTATTTCCCGGCCACCCAGCCATCTCCCTGGCCGGCCACCACCACCACCACCTCCGTTGAGGCGAGGGCTAACGTCGGGCGGCGGCACGGCCGCCGGAGAGGCGGTTTCCGGCGAACCCGCCACCATGATATTTTCGGAAAACCACCATTACGCTCACCCGATCTGGCTCTTTTGAGCCCGATATCTCTCCTAACGATTCCTAAGATCTATCCGCAGAAGAAGAGGGAGGGGAGGACCTTGTTCGCGGGTTGAAGGCGTGCAGAGCGTCGGGAAGCCATTTGCGCGGTGGTGGCGTCGCCGGAAATTCTTCAACAGCAAGGAGGAAGTCTGAACAGTTGAGGGAGTGTAACCTTTTCCTCTTGCACTCAGGAATCTTTTATAGATGAGGAAATGGGGAGGGGAAAGGGTGAAACGTTGGAGATGAAATGTTGGCGGCCATTAATCATATTCTTATGACGTTTCGGTTATGCTGAATGGCAGTTGGAAAGTTGGAAATGAAGAGGTGCTTGCCAGGTGGCAGTTTCCTATTGGACCCACTTTTCCTTAATTATTAACATAATTAAAGTAGGAACGACCCATAAATACTCTTGATTTTTCATTCCCACAGCCAGAATTTATTAAGGCGTCGGTTACCGAAACTTCCAGTCTGGCTGACGTTTCGGCCTTGGTCACGGGCGTGACACATAGGTCACGGGCGTGACAGGCCCGGTTAGCAGTTCTGGGTTTGACGATCGTCGAACTGAGATCGACGATCGTCGAAGGGTGGTCACGGGCGTGACACTTGGGTCACGGGCGTGACAGGCCTGGTGACTAATTCTGGTCGACGATCGCCGAGCTGAAATCGTCGATCGTCGAGCGTGGTCACGCCCAATGTCACGGGCGTGACAATGCGGGTCACGGGCGTGACATGCCTGATGACTAGTTCTGGGTCGACGATCGTCGAACAGAAATCGACGATCGTCGAGCGCGGTCACGCCCAATGTCACGGGCGTGACAATGCAAGTCACGGGCGTGACATGGCGCGTGGTCAATTTTGGGTCGACGATCGTCGAAGTGGGGTTCGACGATCGTCGAGCGTGTCACGCCCTTTGTCACGGGCGTGACCTGGAGGGTCACGGGCGTGACAGACCCGTGTGGCCGAATTTGGTTCGACGATCGTCGAGTTGGGATCGACGATCGTCGAGCGTGTCACGCCCTTGTCACGGGCGTGACATGGCGGGTCACGGGCGTGACCAACCCGTGAGCCGATTCCTTAGTCGATTTATTTCAAGTTTTGGGCTCCCTAGGGTTCTACCACAACCAACCGACTCCTAGGGGTCTAGCCGGAAATGGGATGTTACATCAGGAACTTCACTGGGTGTTGCCATGAAATCTGCTGAAGTTTTGTTGTCCTCGGCAGGAGATTCTTCTTGTTCAACTACCACTGCAGCTTTCCCTATGAGTCGCTCCCATCTTTCAAAGACGCTGGAGTCCATTTTCTTCAAATAATGCAAAGGAACTCCTTTGCTCATGTCGAACCTATCTCCGTTCAACTGATTGAGAAATAGGCTGATGATTCGTCCAAAACTTGGAGATCTGAGGGTGTCCTTAATCTTCTCAAAAAGCATGGCCCCCCAGTTGAATCTCTTTCGGCAGACTATCACCACAAGAATCTTGAACATGTCGGCTGAGATGTGGTCGTGTGAGCCTGGTTTGCATATCAGTACTTTCCCAATGATGTCGGACAAGAGTTTCCCCTCCTCCTTCATTTCTTTTCTCTTTATCGATCTGGTGCCCCTAGGTAGCCTATTGAATAATAGGGTCCTGGCTCTATCATGTTCCTCCAGATAATCCTCGTGCTCAGAACTGGAGAGCTGCAAGCATTGAGTCAGTTTCCTGGCAGACATCTTGATCCTTGCACCTGCAACCTTACTCTTGATGATAGAGTCTTCATTCCGAAGTTTGGCGGTTGCGAAGAACTCCATCACTTCTTTATCCAGAATTTTGCAGAGGTGCTCTAGTACAAACGTGAGTCAAGCCTCCTCCAGCATGATGATGATGTTTCTGAACTCATCCGAGGCATGTGAGAACCCGGTTCGAACCAACTCACAGCCAGTGACCAGCCCGGCGGTGGTCCTTGGAGCCATAGCAAACCTAGGAAGGGAATCCCAAGTTTACGCCTAATCAGAGCTCAAAAAGGAAGCTATACGAACAGTGAGTCACTGTAGGGGAGAGTAAAAGGTTACCCAAATGCGGAGGGAGCGAGAGTTGACGAAGACGACGGAAAGCCTGGAGGAGCTCGTGCCCTTGTTTGATCGAAACCGCGGAGAATGGAAACTAGGACGAGCGCCCTGGACGCGAGGAGAGGAGTCTACGGAATCCGGAACGAGGTCGACGAGATAGGGAGCCAAGATACGGGAAGTCGCCGGGAGGAGGGAAGGAATATCGACGGGTTTCTGAGGAAGGGTCGGCGGGATTCTCTGCGAAAGGCGGGAGATGAAGAGTCGGCAGATTTCTAAATCGACGAGTCAGCGGGAGTACATACCGGATTTAGAAATCTTCTAAATATACCCAAGACAATAACCGTGGAAATCAATTTCAATGGGTTATTTCTCGATCGAGATATGCATAATCTTCTTTATGTCAGTTATAAGTTTTAGTGACTTCCAATGGCGTATCTTCATTAATTTTCAGTGGGCTGACTTAGGCCTATTGAGGTTTATTCTCGAATCTACTAGTGTATTTACAGATAAATCTTTAACAATGTAACTAAAGGTTATTTTTGCAATCTTAATCTTTCTTTAGGTGAACAAGCATATAAGTGTAAGTCTATACATGACCATTTACTTTCGAGAGAGGGAATTCATGACTTAATGTGGATATGCAGACATACTTATATACATATATGTAAAAATCGATGCGCTATAGCTCATATATTGAAGCTGATTGCAATTACCTGAGATTAAAGGATGTATCATTTAGAACATCTGCTCAAGGAACACCAGGTGGTCAACTTGCACGTGCCCATGTTGATGGCACTGCTCCTTTTCCAGATACTTGTTCCACGTCATTTTTGGAACATCTCCTGTCTGGTTCCCATTAGGTTTACGGGAACCTAGACTACCCTGCAAAAGAGTTATCTTGCCTTAGGAACCCAATAAGTATTGGGTCCTAGGTTCCTGTCAGCATAATAATTGGGATGCCTCCCCTCAGGGATCCTGGAGAGAGGACTAACATTGCCTCGAGGATGTGGAAGTCCCCTTGCCTTTGACACAGAAGGGTTGTGCCAACAATGTATGGCAAAATGACCCACTTTGCCACAACACCAACATTCATGAATGTTGTACCGCCGTTTGTGACCTGACCTGGTGACTGAGGTAGTCAAAGTCCTAGGTCTATACAGGATGGGGCCGAATCTGCTAACAGACTTGTCTCTTCCACCTTGACTCATGGATGGGTGGAAAGAGTGCATATGGTAGGCGTCATGAGGCCTGGGAGGAGGTGCCTTCCTTTCAGTCAGCCCCCTTCCAAGGTCCCCATGTGTGCCAACAACATGATTTCTAACCCCCCTTTCCTGAGTCCTAGGGAGGTGAGAGGCGCATTGTGTGCTGATGCTGGCAGACTCATGATTAGTAGGGGCAGTGGCCGAGAATACAAAAGGCTTGGTGGAAGCCTGAGGTATCCTCTTCTGGGTAGCCATGATAGCCCTGGCATTCTGGGTGCTTCCACAAGAGGACTGATCATTCTTGCAGTGACCATGGTTATTCCTATGGTCATACCTGAAAGCATGATGAGTGTCCTTCCTACTCGGGGTGGGGGGTCTGAACACAGTTTTCCCATTTCTCCATGACTTAATAATTTGGGAGATCCACCCATTTTCTGCTTTTCTCTTGATAGCATCAATCTTGGAAAAATTAGAAACTATCCTCTTCTCGGTCTCTAGACGACTTTCTAGATCCGAGATCTGTGAGTCCTTTACTTTGATGGATTCCAATTGGAGATTCATCAAGATCTTCAACTGAGCAATCTCCTTAGCTTGTTCCTCAACAAGTAAGTTGCTCGTTTGAAGGGCACTCTCAAGGGAATCAAGATTATCAATCTTTTGATTGAGGCTATGTGTATCCCTTGCATCATTGGAAGGACTACTCTTAAAACTATTCCTGTCTTCAGGAACTTCAAGAGGAGAGGGGCATGAGGAAGAAGTTACCTGCTTCAGACTTTGTTGTTCATGGTTACCATCCAGATCGGCAGAGACTGTTGAGTTAGCTTCATCAGAACTGCTTTCCTCAGCTTCTTCTTCAGTCTCTGACAAGGACACAGGAGCCCTGATATTGACATATTGATCATGCCCTTCATCTTCAGAAATAAGGACCCCTACATAGGCTTCATCCTCTTGCTAACAACCGGTCCCACCTTTCTCTGATCCCTCCATGAGGTCAGAGATGGTTTGCCACATGGACTTGGCCGTCCTACACTTGTCCACTCTTGAACGAGATACACCAGACCAGACGTCAGTGATGATCTGACGTATTAACTTGTCCAAGTTGTACAGTGAGAGCTCGGTCTCAGACATCTCTTCGGGACTCTTGGGGATTTGGATATCCTCTCCAGAATCAGAAGCCTTCATGGGAATGAAGGGACCCTCTTCCAAGATGATTGACACCCGAGGGTCGATGGCCTCTAGATGAAACATAACTCTCATCTTCCAGATAGGGTAATACTCTGTTGTGCACGCAGGGAGTCTCAGAGGAGGGACATCAAATTCCAGCTCCATGCTTGAGTCTCGTCTTCTAGTTGACACAGGAGGCAGGATCTTACTCAAGGTGTTAACCTTATTGCTGAGTAACCTCCCTCTAATTCCACTTGAAAGTCCACCTAGTGTCAACTACTTACACCTATGGGGGGGGTTAGGTGTATTTGCAGTGAATTTGCGGATTTAATGTTTTACCTGCACAAGAAAACAAAACAACACAGCACAAAAAATACACAAGCAATTTATAGTGGTTCCCCGATTTGGGTACGTCCACTTTCCCCCTTCGACCTATCTCCCAACCAGGGACGACTCGGTCACTTCACCAACAGGATTGAAATCCAATCCTCGCACTAACGGAAGGAACCCTTCCACACGTAGGAGTCAACACTCCCACAACACGGGTTGCACCCAACCCTATAACTAGAGACCAAACGGTCCTTTACAAAGAAATGAAAATAGCTTGTACGAAATACAAACAACGTATGGAGACTAAGGTGTCCCTCTTCGTTCGACGACGTGTTCTTGAAGTCAACGAAGAGTCCACAACTCTAGATCTCACTTGGAGAGAATCTTCTCTAGATCGACGGCTTCAACAAGAGAGGCGGTGATGCTATATAGATCCAATCTTCTTAGCAAAGTCGGCAAGGTCTTCCAACGGTCACACTAGGATCGATCGTCTTGATCGATTCGGATGGGGAAGGTTTCCCGATCACAAATCAAGAGACAAAAGATCTCTGGATAGACGCGTGAGACACTGTGCCCGACTAGGCTTCTGTCGCCGGGAGAGGTAACGAACACCTCGATCAACGGTGGCGAGCAATTAGCGAGAGGCGGAGCAGGTCGGCCGAGCTCGCTTCCGATCTAGGGCTTGACGGCGACTTCTTTTTCTTTGATCTGTAATCCGTGTTTTTACTGTTCACAAATACAGAGTATTTATACATTAGGTCAAGAGATGACAGTTGTGGGCCCCACCAGCAGTAGGACCAAAGTCCGGTTCAAAATCCCGCAGATAACGTGGACCGGTCCAGACAGAGTTGGAAAAATGCCCAAGTCAAATTCGGCGAGAATCGTGAGTGATTCTCGACGAATCGGCGAGAATCACTTACGATTCTCGCCGAATTCTACTTAGAGAATTCAGGCTGCACAGGTTATAGAGGCCGGGGAGAATCGGTGGGAATCACCTTGGATTCTCGCCGACTCGTCGAGAATGCAAAGTCATTCTCGACGAATCGGCGAGAATCACTTGGTGATTCTCGACGATTCTGGCTTAGATGATTTTTCTGACTGCGTTGAGACAGCCGGCCCAACCCGGCAAGAATCAACTAGTGATTCTCGTCGACTCGTCGAGAATCACTAGTGATTCTCGACGAATCGGCGAGAATCACTTAGTGATTCTCGACGAATTATACTTAGACGAATTCTCGTCTTTCCACCCATGAGCTGGTCTTTGGCCCATCCTTGCTTCTTGTCTGCTCTTGCTTTATCATAGCCCTGTACTTGAACTTAAGTACACCCCAATAGAGAGAGTACACGTAGGCCAACACACTGATCTGCTCAACGAGGGATTACGTTGCACAGACCCGTGTATATTGACCCACTGCACCCTGACATTGGTGTGTACTTAGCGTGGAATAACTGCAAGCACAACTTAAAGAAATTCATCAAATACATAGTAAATTCATCTTAGCTTGATAGGAGGCTTCCTCAAATCCCGGTGATTGTGGATACAATACCCAACAGAAAGAGAGAATTAAGATGTTTTCTCTGTGTTTAGAGAAGCTAGTGGATGGCTCTGAATATATCAAAGCTCCCCCTGGCTTAGAGAATGTCCAGGAAAAAGCTTTGCTTCAGGGTGTAGGATCTCCAAATTGCTTGAGAAGACTTTCTGATGCAGCCTTGAAGAAGACTCTAGATTTTGAATGAATGTTCTTCTTCAGCATCTTTTGCAATCTAGGAGAGTTTGCAACAATGAATGTTCAACAATCTGGGAGGTTCTTCTTCTTGAAAGCTTGAACTCTGAGTATTGATTTTCCTGAAGACAGGATGAACTCAGGAAGAAGAAGCACTTTTCTATTCTCTTTTTGATTATCTAGTTCTGTGTCTGCTGAGAGTTTGTATGTGTTATTCTCTGTATTCTGAGTTGTGAGTGAGTATATCTGTCTTCAGCTGACTACACTGATAATATAGAAACTTCTCTTCTTTTGAAAAATCCTCGAGCCCTACACTAGAAATACTTTCTAAATAATAGGTTAAAACAAAATAAGGAAACCTACACCTGCAATCTTTTTTGTCATTCCCAAAAAGTAATTAAGGATATTAAAAAATATCCTTTCAATTTGACTTTACAAATTGGCACAGGAAACCAAACCTAACGGCTATATTACAGCTATAGAAAAGAAAGATTTCCTCTGATAAAACAAACGGCTTTATTCTGCCAAATCTCTCAATTAATGCAAAAGGAATATTGCAAATAAGCAAAAGAATATAAGCATTAAATTGAGAAGAATATACTGAATAAAATATGTCTTAAATAACAGGAAATAAACCAATTATCAAATGAAATAGCTATAGATAAAAGCAGACAGAAAGTGTCGACCAGAGATCGAAGATCGTCGATCTGAACAAGCAGATCGTCGACCTAAAGAAAAACTATCTTCACAGAAATTGTCGACCAAGGCTACACGATCGTCGATCTGAATAAGCAGATCGTCGACCTACTTTAGAGTTCATATAACTCTGAGATCGTCAATCATCAATCGAAGATTGTCGAGCGCCAATCGAATATCGTCGAGCACAATTCTACTTAACCATTTTCATTTCAATTCAATCTCAACTAATCTAACCTAAGGGTAGACTAACCTTTAGTCTAACCATTAACCATAGATAATTCTTGGGTCAATTAAGCCTAATTGAGATGACATGGCCCAAATCAAAACTAGGGAACCAACAATCTCCCCCTATTTGGGTGATGTCACTCAAACAAAAACAAATCTAATATAAGCAGATAAGAATGAACAACAATAGACATATCAACAAACAGATTGAATAAAAAATAGGTAGTCAAAACAAATATCACAGACATTTATCAACAGAGTCTGAAGGAGGAATAGAAGTAGCAGGAGAGAAAGTGATTTTTCTTCAAGGATCACATGCATCCTTCTTTGATAACTTTAAGTCCTGCTCTCCAATAATCTTTAGTTCTCCAGCCTTAGGCAGAACAGCTTCAGGATGTTTTTCCATATACTTTGAAGCATCAAAAACTTCTGAGCTGACTTGGAATCTGTCCAATTCTTTCTTTCTGTATGTTGACATGGTAGAAAATCCTATGATATCTTTACCTTCAGCTTTAGCTTTCTTGATCTGAGCAGTTCCAACCAATTCTAAAAGTCTAGCCATTTTGAAGTAAGGATCAAGCTCTTGACTTTCATAAGTGTTTTCATCATCTGGATTAAATGGATTTACAGCCTTAAATTTTACTGATTGAGTTAGAAAACTCTCAGTTTGCTCTTGAGATGGCTTGACATTTGAATCTTTTGTCTCTTGAATCATAAGACTAGATGGAGGAGCAAACTCAGCATATTTCTTGCTTGATTTGTCAGAATATATAACTCTTTTTCTTTTGACATCTGCTAGCTTGACCTGAGTAAGTTTTTCCTTTGAAGGTGACAACTTTTCTTTGGGAGGAGACCTAGGAGCTGAAGGAGGAGAGAAAGTTGGTTGTTGATATACAACTTCTTTTACTTGCTCTCTTTGACTGTCTTAATGCTAGTCTTCCTCTGATCATGAGACCTGCTTGGAGGAGACTGCCTGCCCTTCCTCTGATAGAAGTATGGTTGATTTGGTCTGGTAGAAGGAGCAGAAGATCTGGGAGCAACATTTCCTGAAGCACCAGTAGAGGGAGGAGGAGGAGGACCTCTCTGAATCCCCTTAGGAGGAGGAGAGTTCTTCCTGCTCTTCTTCCTTGCTTTCTGAGCATTTTTAGAATACCACATCCAAGCCTCAAAATTCTTAGATTTAGGATCAATTCCTTTATGAATATAGTATGGAATATCATGGTCTGGATTAGGAGGTGCTGGAGCAATGGCCTTCCTTTTCTTTTGAGCCATCCTTTTCTTTTTCTTATTACCTTCTGAATCATCAGATTCTTCGTCCTCATCCTCAGAATGTGAGGACTGAGGTTTTGCATACAGATCATAAATGTCTTTTAGCATAGCTTCCTCTTGTTCTTTAGCTTTCATCAGAGCCTTTTCTCTTTCTTCTTCTAATATATCTTGTGCCAAGAGAGAGTCCAAATCTGGACCTGGGGTGTCATCCCAAAGAGTAGAGGGCGCAGAAGATACAGCAGATTCAACTTCTTGAACAGCAACTGACACACCTATATCTGAAGACTCTACTGAATTCCACTTAGCTTCTAAGAAGGAGGTAATAATCCCTTCTAGATATCTAGCAACTACAGGAGTGGAAATCTCCTCAAGACAAACTTTGAAGGCAAAGGCTGCTTCAGCTATTGCTTCAGAAATAATAAAATTGTCCAAAATCTGAAGGCCCATTGGTCTCTGATAACACACAATGGCCTGAAGGGGATCAAATGAATAAGGGGAGGACTGACAGATATCATGGCCTCCAAGGGATGAGAGAGAGGACTCATCATCTGAATCAAGAAATGCCTCAAGTTCATCTGGAACTATTGGAGCATCTATATCTACAAATATCCTCTAGACTTCATCTGGATCTGGATCTGAACATGTTTCTAGCTCCACTGCTGCGGGAGATTACACAACCTGACGAGCCAAAGCAGAGCCTGAATCATCATCATTGAGCATCTTCCCCTGCCTGGGTTCAGTGGTAACTAAACCCAGGCCCCTAGATGAAGAAAGGGCTGAGAGGGCAGAGAAAGAAGTAGCAAGTAAAGAGATGGAGATAGCAAGGGGGGCACTTCTTCACATAACTTTATCATACCCTCGGACTGAAATTCAGTACGATGGTCACTTCTGATTTTGACCATAAAGCTGTCTTTTTTCATTCTGAACTTGCCAAACAAAGGTTATAAAGATGTCTAGGGTTTCAGACTTTTTCTTTAGAAAGAAAACCCAAGCATATATGGAATAGTCGTCAACTATCACTAGTGTGTAGACTTTCCTACCTAGGTTATGAACTTCCATAGGACCAAACAAGTCCATATGCAGGAGGTACAAACACCTCAAGGAATCCTTGGCCCCAATACTGTTAAAGGATGCTTTGGTCTACTTACCATTTTGACATGCAGAGCAAATTCCCTCTATGGTGTATCTCATATTGGGTCCATTTCTGACTAGCTATTCACTGAAGAGCTTGCTAATGGTCTTGTAGTTCAAGTGGGCAATCCTCTTATGCCATTGCACATAGTAAGGGACTTTCTCATTAGCAACTAGACAAACTGGAGTGTCTGAACTTAAACATAAAATGTTTAAACAATAAATATTTCCACTTCTAGTGCCTGTTAAAATGACCTCTTGGTCACTTGATCTTTTAATTAGACACACATCCTTGTGGAAGATAATGACATAGCCTAGATCACATAGTTGGCTTATGCGTATTAGGTTGTGTTGCAACCCTTCCATATAATCCACTTTTGTGATTGAGACTGTGTCATTGGTGATCATACCATAGCTCTTGGTGACTCCTTTTTCTGAGCCTCCAAAGATCACCTTAGGTCCAATATTTACTAGACTGTATTCTGTTAGATGGCACCTTATTCCAGTCATATCCCTAGAACACCCACTGTCCAAGTATCATATTAGTGCATGAGTACTTGGACTATCCTGCAACCATAATTTAGTTTACCTTAGGACCCCAAAAGGGTTTGGGTCCTTGGTTCATGTTAGCTTGAAACTGAACATATCTACCTGCAGATCTCCTGACAGGAAGACTCTCACTTATCCATGGCACACAAGGGTTGTGCCAACAATCTATGACAAAGTGTCTCACTTTACCACATCACAAACATTCATGGATGTTGTATCTCCTTTTCTAAATAGCCCTTGAGGATATTTATTCAGAAGGGAGTATAGTAGCTTTCTTCTTGTGCCTTTCAGCAAAATATGACTAAAGGAGAGTCTGATAGCAGGTGTACCTGGCAAACTCTTGGTTCTAATAATAGCAGTCTTCTTTACAGAAAATATGTTGTTTATGGCATCAAAGACTGCCAAGTCAGGCTTACTGACAGGCTTACCCTTGGTCTGAGTTTTTGTTGGAGGACCCTGGGAATCGACTACTGCCTTATCCTTGAGTGTGGGGGCTGGAGCACCAAATAGAAATGGTTCATGATGGGATATTTGAATTTCCTCATGGGGAGCCTTTAGTGCACTCACACCCAAGACCTTCCTCTTTCCATTGTAAGATACTCTTGTATTCTTACAAGTAGTGTTCCTATTTTTTCAGTGACCATAAATATTATCTTGGTCATACATGTTTGATAGGAGAATTACCTTATGAAAGGTTATCTGAGACTCTACAGGAGCTTTACCCTTACTCTTATTACTTCTTCTAGTATTCTTCTCAATGTACCCCAGCCCCTTCTTATCAGTTTGGGAGGTGTTGGTATCAATGAGTGGCAATACAGATTTAGGTTTGGAGTATTGAGCCACTAGCATCCTCTCTTTGTGGAGCTTCTCTTCAAGATCAATAATGATCCTATTCTTATGGCTGATGGTCCTAATCTGGAATATTGAGATGGTTTTTAGTTGACTGACTTCCCACCTCATCTGATCAAGTAAGGGTGTTGAGTCAGACTGTAGGTAAGTAGATAGCTATAGGGAGACAGTCTCCTTGGCTTATATTTTGAAAAGTAACTTGCTCTTCTTCAGAGCTTCTAAGATTAACCCATACTTGTCAATAAATTGATTGACATCTTCCTCAGATTCTGATCCATCTTCATTACAGGATGAGGGTGCATTAGAATTGAGACTTGTTTCATAATCAGATTCATAGGAGGAGAGAGAACGAATTTGTATGTCATGTTTATCAGTCTGATCCTGGCTAGTTTCACCATCTATCATGGCCATATGTCCATAACAGCAACTATCATCTTTATCCACCTCATTGTCAATATGTGAGTGTGATATATGGACCATGATTCCTATCCTTGCTACTGGATAGTCCTCATCTTCTTCAGCAGTAGTAGCGAACAGCCCAATATAGGCATCATCTTCTTCTTCAGAGTCTGAAGATGATGAGTCAGTTTGACTCCTGCTCTTCTCATTCTTAGCAATGAATATCTTATCCTTCTTGCCCTTGTGGTGGAGGTTCTTCTTCTCACTTGTCTTTTTTCTCTTGACTGGGCAATCAGTAATGACATGCATAGGCTTGCTACAACAATAATAAACAATTTTAGAGGAAATAGGTTTGCTGGGTTTGGAATCATACCCGTCTCCTTTGGAGAACATCTTCTTGGACTTGTTATGATCCTTATTATAATATGAGGAGGAGGAAGGATTGTTCTTCCACTGCCTCCTCTTCATCATCTTCTGGAATTGCCTTGAGAAGGCAACAAACTCTCCATCTAACATGTTACTATCAGATGAGTTGGACTCCGTGCTTTCTGAATCAGCTAGCCTCCTTGGGGGTGAGGTAATCCTCTCCTTGCTCTTCTTAGAGCTCTCAGCATTCAAGACCACTATCCTCTCCTTGGCATGAGTCATGTTGGTGGTCTCCTCCTCCTTCCGAATTGATAGCTGCATTTCATATGAAAGCAGGTTTCCAAACAAAGTATGAGGAGGAGTTTCAGCAAGTTTGGACACTTCTCTGATTGCACTGATCTTTATGTCCCCGTTTATGGTTAGAGATCTTAGAAAATTATCATTCAACTCATAATTGCGGAATACCCTCCCATAGGTCCTCAGCTCATTGTCCACCCTGAAAAATTTCTCATAGCAATCAGCTATGTTATCTCTGCTGCTTTGCCTGAAAGCTTCATCTTCATGATTAAGTTGGGATTTCCTGTCATCCTTGACTTCTTTAGTGCCCTCCATGTAGATAATAAGGGTGTCCCACATTTCCTTGGATGTCTTACAGTGGACAAGATTCTAGAATGTGGAATCATCTATGGCACTCATAATGATGTTCTATGCCAGCTTGTCCATGGTTGCTAGGATGAACTCATCCTTGAACATCTCAGTGTACTTCTTTGGTGTCTCGACAGTAGCATCCAAGACTGAGACCTTCATGGGGATGAAGGGGAGAGTGATGAAGATCCTAGGGTCAGAATCCTCCATGAACAACCTAACTCTCTCTTTCCAAAGACCAAAAGTCTCCTTTTTGCAGATTGGAAGCTTCATGGAGCCCAACTCCTTATAGTTCTCTCCTGAACCCATAAGGATAATCTTAAGTTACTCTTGGAGATCTGAAAGTCTTTAATTTCAAGGATAACTAAATCACCTAGAGGGGGGTGAATAGGTTATTGTCTCTTTATTAGTTCCTTTCTTTTCTTTTAGTTCGCTGCTTGAGTGGTAGGTTAATTTCTGCTTTCAAGATGATTTACCCTGCACAAAGAAAACAACACAGCAAAGCACACAGATATTTATAGTGGTTCCCCAACTAGGTACATCCACATTCCCTCCCACCTATCCAACTGTCTTGTTGGACTAGGAACTTCTCCATAATGTTCTAAGGAGCTTACACATCAGGCCCTCACCCTTACACTCAGGTTCTCTTCAGAACCCTACCTCAGAAACACAAAGGTTCCTACCTTAGAGTCCTGTAGTGCTCCTACAGCTCAGTAGTCCTCAAACCACCTACCTCAGCCTTATCTCTATGGCTACAACTCAGGATTTTCATCCCTATAATTTCAGGCACTAGGCCCTACACTCAGAGTGTTGCAGCACTCCTACAGCTCAGATCTAGAAGGATCCTATAGGATGTAAATGGATTGATGTGGTTCTTGATTGATCACAAGAGGAATTCCTTTGTGACAATCAGCCTTGGGTGAGTTAGACTCACCCCCCCCCCCCACACACACACACACTATGACACCAGGAGAGTTTTCCTGTGTCAACTTTACTAAACTGAGTGCACCTCAGTCCAAACTACTTCACAGCAACAAGTTTATGGACTTGAGCTGGAAGAAACTTGCAGAATATTATTCTGCCTCTTTCTGAACTGAACCAAAGATTCAGCTCTCTCTTCTTCACAGCAACAATTATGTTGAAGTTTTGGCTTATGCTAGAAGCAACTAGTAGATCTGTTTCTTTGCTCCCTTCTGAACTGAGCTGACTACCCAGCTTTAACTTCTCCTTCACAGCTCCTCAAGTGTATGTTTTTTTAGAAAGTATTGGCTGGATCTATGAAGCTCCTACAGCAAGGGTTGTCTCTTCCTGCTACCTCTTTCTCAGAGAATCACCCTGAGCTTCCTTGCTGGTGCAGATTAAGATGGCACCAGCAAACTTGCCGTTGAAGATGTTGATCTCAACAGCTAACCTGCACTTTTTTTTTCTTTCTGACTTGAGCTTCCTGTTCTTTAGCTCAATAACAATGCTGGAGAGGAAGAACCACCATCACTTCCTTTTATTTATTGAGACCCAACGACTCTTTTAGTAGTGGGTCCCACACTTTTAATGTTGGCTGTAATTTTGCTTTAACGTTAACTGCCGTACAGTAGGTCTGCGGTAACCTTTGTCGCATACTATAGCCATCCCACCACTTATTTGAAATATATTAACTTGTTGACTTGCTGACGTCACCAGTTGTGGAGTTAGCTAAAAATCAAGCAATATTAGGATAGGAGTTGAGTGATTAAGCATAACTCAACGCCAAAACACTTGGATAGATTTACTGGCTCTTAGCACTGAGTGAGTAACCTTCACTCAATGTCAAACTACTTAGAATATAAATCTATTTCTAGGCATTGAGAGCGTTGAGTGAACAATCCTCACTCAATGCCATTTTCCTTAGCCATATATCTGCTTCTTCAGCAACTGAAGCGTTGAGAGTGTTGAGTGAGCATGCCTTACTCAACTCTATTTGCTTTTAACTCATTTCTGCATAAAGGCGGTGAGAGCGTTGAGTGAGCACACCTCACTCAATACTTTTTTGTCTTTGCCAATTTTCTGTGTTTAAAACCACTGGGCTTGGACTGTCTTACTTTGAACTGAGTTCGATGAATGGTGAACTGAGCTCGACGAACTTTGTACTCAGTTCGATGAAATCTCAACTGAGCTCGATGAACTCAGAAAATCAAGCTCTGAACTTAGCTCGACTAAAGGTGAGCTGAGCTCGACGAAAGGTGAGCTGAGCTCGATGAACTCTGAACTCAGTTCAACGAATTCTGAACTTAGTTCAACCAGATCAACTTACAGCCTTTTTGTTGAATGGCGTTGAGTGTCTTCATCACTCAATGCCAAAACACTTAGCCAACTTTCTCTTTAGTAGCATGGCATTGAGTGAGTTGAATTCACTCAATGCCTGTGGACTTGGCCATATTTCAGCTCATTCTAATTTTAGGCTTTACTGCTTTAGCCTATCTCACAGCTTTTTGTTGTATGGCGTTGAGTGAGTTGACCTCACTCAACGCCTATGGACTTGGCAATTTTCTCAGCTTGCCACTGCCTTGGCTTTGACTGTATATGATTCACTCAGTGCTATAAGCCATCTAGCGTTAAGTGACTGATCTTCACTCAATGCCTGTAGACTTAGACAGTTATTTGTCTTTCCACCACTTAGGTAAGAACTTACCTATCTTAGCCATTTAGGCTGCCTGTCCCATCATAGCTTATCAGGATAAACTACAATCATTCACCTTAAACACAAGTTAGATCCAACATGTGTATACATTGTTTTGCTTGTCCTTCTTCAAATTCAGGACATTGGGATCAATGGACCCAACAAGATCTATTCAAACTATTAAGTCCTTTTTGAACAACCTCCCTCTGATACCACTTGAAAGACTTTGTTTTCAAGAGTAGCTAAACACCTAGAGGGGGTGAATAGGTTTTTGTGTCTTTTATGGCAATCTTTTAAGTTCTTGTGTGTTGTGGCTTAGTTTTAAGTTAGCTTTTGAGAATACATAACAGCATAAAAGTGTTTATAGTGGTTCCCCAAGGTATAGGTACATCTACTATTTCTCCCACCTTTCTAACAGTGTGTTAAACTTGGCCAACTTCTCCCAACTTGGATCCAAGAGCTTACAACACAGATCCCTCAGAATCTCTCAGACTCCTCCAATTCTTACTTCAGACTTAATACCCTGCCACTCAGGGCAAATGATTCTCCTATAACTTAGTGATCTACAAATCATCTACCTTATACTTTATCTAAAGTCCTACACTCGGGCTAGGTGGTTAGCCTTACACTCAGATCCACTATAGGATCCTACCTCAGAGAATGATTCTCATGCAGCTCAGGCACGCAAGCCCTACCTCAGTTCCATAGAAGCATCCTACACTCAGATCCATAAAAGGATGCTACACTCAGCCTTTATAGTTCAGGCTTACAACTCAGATCAGTTAAGATCCTATAGAGAGAATATGTTTGTTAGTAATAAATGACTCCAGAGAAGTTGTCTCTAAGTCAGTCTCTTCCTGAATTAAGTAGACTCAGTCATATCTTCTTCACATCACCAAGAAAAGATCTTCAATGTTGGTTCTGCTTGTGTTGAGAAGCAATCTGCATAGATTGCTTCTTCTTTCTCAGAAAGTAATATTCCTGACCTTGCTGTTGAGAATTGATTTGATCTTCAGAGAGAAATACCTTCAACAACAAACTCTATCTGTGCAATTCACAGACTAACTTTTAGGAAGTTCTTTGAATCCTTCAACTCAATTTAGATGAAGAAGATGACTGCTTTTCTCCTATTAGGTTCTTTTCTAATTTCATAGAACTATCCTTTTGTATCCCGCCGCTCAACGGCTCTTTGCGCAGTATGGGCTGGCCGGAATGGCAACTGCTACACTTTCTTTTTGCATAACTGTTATACTAAAGGTAAGTGGTATTTTTTGTCTTCTAGCAATCCAAAGTCCATGATTTTGAATTTCTGCTGACGTTAACATGACTCAGCACTTTTGGACTTAGAAAAATTCAGACAGACTACACAGGCGTTAAGTGAAGCCTTGTCACTCAATGCAAAAGTACTTAGCATATTCTGCGACTTGAGGCGTTGAGAGAATTGAGTGAGCCTTCCTCATTCAATGCATATTGACTTTTATAGTATAACAACTTTGGCATCATTGATCCTTCATCACTCAACGCATCTGTATATAGATTTATTTCTCTAAATATAGGCATTGAGTGCATCTTCTTCACTCAATGCTTTCTACCTTTGCCTGGCTTTTTGATGAGGCATTGAGTGAACTGTCTTCACTCAATGCTTCTGTCCTTAGACAGAATCCATGTCAAGTAGGAATTGAGTGAACTTCCTGTTGGGTCCGGCGTTCCTTCACTTGACCCGTGGCGCTCTGCTACTTATATATATAATTAAGTAGCGCCCTCTCCAACAGTCCGGGCTTTTGGTGCAGTTGGGTATGCGCTTGATCTTTCAATTGGTATCAGAGGAGGTCACGGGTTCAAGACCGGGGGGGCGCTATTAAATCCTTATTTTTCCCTTCTACCTGTGTGGGTCCGGTGGGTCAGGCAACCGTGGACATGTGGTAACCCCACCTCTGAGCCGTGTGGGCCATGTGGTAACCCCACCTCTGAGCCGACGGGTTGTGCTGGACGCCGGGGGGGGGGGGGATTGTTGGGTCCGGCGTTCCTTCACTTGACCCGTGGCACTCTGCTACTTATATATATAATTAAGTAGCGCCCTCTCCAACAGTCCGGGCTTTTGGTGCAGTTGGGTATGCGCTTGATCCTTCAATTATTGAAGGATCAAGCGCATACCCAACTGCACCAAAAGCCCGGACTGTTGGAGAGGGCGCTACTTAATTTTTTATATAAGTAGCAGAGCGCCACGGGTCAAGTGAAGGAACGCCGGACCCAACAACCCCCCCCCCCCCCCCCCCCCCCCCCCGGCGTCCAGCACAACCGTCGGCTCAGAGGTGGGGTTACCACATGGCCCACACGGCTCAGAGGTGGGGTTACCACATGTCTACGGTTGCCTGACCCACCGGACCCACACAGGTAGAAGGGAAAAATCAGGATTTAATAGCGCCCCCTCGGTCTTGAACCCGTAACCTCCCTCTGATACCAATTGAAGGATCAAGCGCATACCCAACTGCACCAAAAGCCCGGACTGTTGGAGAGGGCGCTACTTAATTTTTTATATAAGTAGCAGAGCGCCACGGGTTGTGCTGGACGCCGGGGGGGGGGATTGTTGGGTCCGGCGTTCCTTCACTTGACCCGTGGCGCTCTGCTACTTATATAAAAAATTAAGTAGCGCCCTCTCCAACAGTCCGGGCTTTTGGTGCAGTTGGGTATGCGCTTGATCCTTCACTTCCTTCACTCAATGCTTCTCTCCTTTGACAAAACTCTTGACAGCAATACTGCAGGTTTGACTATTTGATATATTGTCGATGCTTTTGCCTCTTGGCATTGAGTGAAGTGCCTTCACAAAACGCTTCTACACTTAACCAATTTTTTGCTTTGTCAATATAGATGCTTTGACTTCCTGAACATCAGTCGACGCTTTTAGCCTCTTGGCATTGAGTGAACTGCCTTCACACAATGCTTCTAAACATAGCCAGATTTCTACTTTGCCAGCATCCTATCATGAGCCCATTTGTCTTTGTGACCCAAACTACCTATCAAATAAGTTTAACAAAGAACTATCTGTATTTATAGAACTAAGGGCATGCATTAAATACATTCATGTGTATACCATTGACTTGTGGGCCTTCTTCAAATCTAGGACATTGTGATCAATTGACCCAATAATATACACTACTTGCAGAAATTAAATGGATATTAATAGATCAATATTTTCAAGTGTGATGGCATTAGTATCATAATATGCATGACATGTTAAGCGATATGGGCACTTAATATGAACATTCTTAGGAATGCATTTTAGGCATATTTGCATTGCATGCAAAGCATGAATCATTGCACTAGTGTTTAGCTGAGAACAATAGATGGAGATTGTACACACATGAATTTTACAAATCATTTTCTATCGCACGCAATTTTATTGTTGCATTTGTACTTGCATGATCATTATCTAGAGTTGTCCAATGAAAATATTGTAACTATTACATGATTTACATATTCGACAGTATTAGAATGCTAGAACCCCTAGTTTCAATCCTTTATATTTAGCTTGAGTGTTTCTCTTACTAAATTCACTTGTGTCACTTTTTAGATGGCTCTTAAGCATTCGTAGTGCAAGCAGGCTACCTCTTTTGCGAGAGGAGCTTCTGGAGATGTCACTGCCTAGCTGTTGAGGCAGGTTCTTGAAAGTCTCACTCTCCTAAAAGAGGATTGCGAAAATCCTAATACAACCCTTGGTTCCGGCAGTGTAGGGTCAGCTGGAGTATCTACTACCCCTCTTGGAGTCACCCTCCTACATCTGGTTATAGAACCAGCACACCTGCTATCACCCTGGTGACCTCGCTCATGTCAAGTTGGACTACTCCTCCTGTAGTGATGGTAGATACTCTTGCATTCAAGAGGCTAAAGCTGCCATAATACAGTGGCAATCGAGACTATTTCGTCATTTTTGAGTGGCTTTCTCTTATGGAAAAGAATTTTGAGTATGTTAGAGTCCTGGAAGCTCAGAAGGTCTTCCTTATAGCATACAAGCTGACCGAGTATGCGTACACCTAGTGACTTTTGCACTGCAATCTCCCTAATTCTGCCACCATGACCTAGGGACAATTCAAGGATGCTCTTATGGAGAAGTTCCTCTCTTTTGTGGAGCTGGACAAGTAAGTTGAGAAATTCTTGTCCATTCAGTAGCCCGATAGAACAGTGATCGAGTATGAGAAAGAGTTCTCCTGCCTAATCCTCCTTACCATGGAGTTTGTGTTAGATCAAGCCAAAAATATTAGCCATTTCATGAAGGGACTCGGACATGATTTTCTGCCAGTATATGGTAGCTCACCGCACCACCACCTACGTAGAGACTGTGAGAGCTATCGTGCTGGTTAAATCTAATGAGCTAGACCGTACGGCTAAGAAGTTCTAGCATGGTACAAGCAATGTCGATGTGGCTAACCTCAAGTGCAAGGGTGCCCCATCTCAGGAGCAAGGCCCCAAGTCTAAGGAACTATGTGTCTTTTGCCACAAGGTGGGCCATGTCGCCTGAGTCTATCGCACCCTCCTAAAAAAGCATAATATTGTTGTTCCTGCACAACAACCTCAGTTAATGCTTTCATCTACATCCACCATTTGTTCTTTCTGCAAGAAGAAAGGTCACATGCTGAAGGACTACCGTCGTAAGCAGAAATCCCGCTACAAATGTGTGCAAGTTAGACACCTCATCCAATATTATCTCATAAAGGAGATCTTGATTCCCGCTCAGCCTCTGCAGGCTATTCCTAGATCTTAGGAGAAGGGCAAAGTATGTTGAATGTCATCTCTCAGGGAGAGGCGCTCATATCTATCAATGTCATTTTTGGTATGTATGCGTTGTTTTAATTTTTTGCATCTTAGTTCAGCTGCCTACTTAAGTATCAAAACAAACATAATTTGTGTCTTAAATTTCCATTTCTAGGGAGATTTATGGTCAAGAATAAGTGGACGAAAATTTTATTAAATTCTGGTGCATCTTACTCTTTCATCGCTCGTCATATTGTGGACCTTCATGGCTGGCTCACTTCGCCACTTGAGGTCCCTTATGAGATTTTTATGTCTTGTCATCTGAATCTTTCTAATTGGGGAATTCTCAATTGTCCAATCCTGTTTTGCAAATTGCAAGTCTCCACTGACCACATAGTTCTGGAAATGATAGAGTTTGATGTAATCTTGGGAATGAATTAGTTGATCGCATATAGAGCAAATCTGGACTATATGGAAAAGTGGGTCAATCTCAACATCGATGGCATAGACTACAGCGTTCATGTTCAGATCCACAGTCACCTGAAGGTAATTTTTGATGTGTGTGCCAATCATCTGCTTAGTCAAGTATGTTCTTCTTGTTTGTATATGATTTGCTTTCGGATACTACCTCTCCTCAATTCAAATCCATTTCGATTGTCTCTGAATTTCATGACATTTTTCCTACCGATTTGCCTGGAATGCCTCTTAATTGAGAGGTGGATTTCTCTATTGACGTAGAGCCCGGGACCCATCCCATATCTAGATCTTCGTACCATATTGCCTCATGTGAACTAGAGCAGCTTAGATCGTAGTTGGATGAACTATTTGAGCGTAGTTACATTCGTCCTAGCTCTTCACCATGGGGATCCCCCATTCTCTATGTGAAAAAGAGGATGGTTTCATGAGATTAGGCATTGATTATCGGGATCTAAATAAGATTACAATCAAGAATAAGTATCCCCTTCCGTGCCTAAATGATCTATTTGATCAGCTCAAGGATAGTACCATCTTTTCCAAGATAGATCTCAGACCGGGTTACCATCAGCTGAAGATCAAGGAATCTGACATTCCCAAGACCACCTTCCAGACTTGTTATGGATATTTGAATTCTTAGTGATGTCTTTTGTTTTGACTAACGCACCTTCTACTTTTATGGATATGATGAATCGTGTCTTCCGTGAATACCTGGATAAGTTCATCATCGTGTTCATTGATGATATTCTTGTCTTTTCCAAGACCCGTGAGGAGCATGCACCCCATCTTAGACTCACTCTCTCCACTCTTCGTCAGCACCAACTCGATGCCAAGTTGGCGAAGTGAGAGTTCTAGTTGGATTGTGTCACTTTCTTGGGGCATGTTATTTTAGGAGATGGACTTTTCGTTGATCCTGCCAAGATTTCTACAGTTATGGACTGGAAGCGACCTTTCACCCCTACTAAAATTCATAATTTCTTTAGATTGGTTGGCTACTACCATTATTTCATCATGGGTTTTTCCTCCCTTGTTTCTCATCTGACGCAACTAACTCAAAAGCATATCATATTTGAGTGGTCGGATTAGTGTGAGCATGCCTTCTTGGAATTGAAGCAACGCCTTTGTCCGGCGCAAGTTTTAGCTCTTCTTTCAGAGGGGGAAAACTTTTCAGTTTACACTGATGCTTCTGTAGTTGCATTGGGTTATTTCTTGATGCAAGATGAGTGTGTTATCGCTTATAAGTCGAGGAAGTTGAAAATTCATGAACGCAACTACCCCACTAATGATTTTGAATTCGATGCGACAATGTTTGCGTTGAAGCTTTGGCGACATTATCTCTAAGGTGTGAAGTGTCACTTCTATACTGACCATCAGAGTTATATGTATATCTTCGTTCAAAATGATCTCAATCTTTGTTAGTAACGTTGACTCAAATTCATAGCAATTTATTACTTGCATCTTATGTATGTTCCCGGAAAAGCCAATTCAGTGGCAGATGCATTATGTCGATGGGATTTTGTTGTCGCTTGTGCACCATATACAGTACTCTTGCAGCCTTGATTGATTATCTCAAGCGGATGAACTAATTCATCTCACCTGAGGGTCAAGACGAATTCTTTGGTTCGTTATGGGTAAATTAAGTGAAGGATTTGCATCCATCTGATCTCATACTCCAGTGCATCTGCCAAAAGGCTGAACTTGGGACTCTTCCAGATTTCTCTATTTCTTATGATGTTCTTCATTTCCAAGGTCGTCTATGTATTCTTGATGTTCCTGAATTGCTTGATAGTATTTAGAAAAAACCTCATGAATCCCACACATCTGGTCATTTGGGTAATAATAAGCTGTATCATGACTTAAAGCAAACCGTGTAGTGACCTGGTATGAAAATTATATTGCTCGCTTCATCTCTCATGTCTGACATGTCTGAAGGTGAAAGCTCAACGTCAGTGTCCTTGTGGTCTTTTGCAGCTTCTGTCTATCCGATAATGGAAGTGAGAAGACAAATCTTTGGACTTCATCACTAGTTTGCCCCGTACTCCAAGGGGGCATGATGCAATTTGGGTAATAATGGATCGCATGACTAAAGTATCTCACTTCATCCCGTATAAGGAAGGCTGTTGGGTCCATTGATCCCAATGGCCCTGTTTTGATGATGTCAACCATGTCAATGAGATAGACATAGTTGTATTTGATATATAGTAAAGTTCATGCATACAGGTTAGTCTTTGTCATAATGATTGGACAGCTAGTTCAAGAGACAATGGCAGGTGGAGTCAAGGTGGAGATGGAAATTCAAAAAACTACCTAAGTCCAAAAGTGTTGAGTGAGGTCAGCTAATAGTGATGAGAGAAGACAGGCAGTCAAAGCTGACAGTATTGCAAATCCAGAAAACTACCTAAGTCCAAAAGCGTTGAGTGAGGCAAGCTCACTCAACGCCATTCAGCTAATAGTGTTGAGAGAAGGCAGGCAGTCAAAGCTGACAGTTTTGCAAATCTAGAAAATCAGCTAAGTCCAGAAGTGTTGAGTGAGCTCAACTCACTCAACGTCATACAGCTAGAAGCATTGATCCAAGGTTATCCTGTCATAGCCTTACTGTGAAGAATCTAGAAAATCGGCTAAGTCCAAAAGCGTTAAGTGAGCTCAACTCACTCAATGCCATACATCTAGAAGCGTTGAGTCAAGGTTATCCTGTCATAGACTTACTATGAAGAATACAAAAAATCAGCTAAGTCTAGATGCGTTGAATGAACTCAATGCTCTCAGATCTCTCAACGCTCTCAACGCCATCAAGCAAAGCTGAATAATCCAGCAAGTTTCTAAGTGCAAAATTGCTCAGTCTGCCATTCGTCGATCTGAGCTTAGCTTTCATCGACTAGAGTTCAGAGTTTGTCGATCTCAGCTTTTACCTATAAGAAGGACTCAGCTATCAGCTTTCGTCGACCGGAGTTCAGAGTTCATCGACCAGAGTTCAAATTTCATCGATCCCAGCCTTCACCTGAAGAAAGAACTAGGCTGAGAGAATTCGTCAATCTCAGCTTCGCTGTTTTGTCAAGCTGAGTTCAGGTTTCATCGAACTGAGCTCGAAGTTCGTCGACCTCAACCTTCACTTGAAGAAATAACTGTGCTGAGAGAATTCGTCGATATCAGCTTCACTGTTTCGTCAAGCTAAGCTTAGAGTTCATCGAGCTGAGCTTGAAGTTCATCGAACACAGGATTTCAGAAAAGTTAGATGATTTTGGTTATGTCCAGAATGATGCTGACTCAGCAAAGTCAACAAGTCAACAGAGTTCAGATTCGATGCAAATCGACATTAACGTCGCCGTCAGTTTACAGTGGATCTCAAGTTAATAAAGCTTAAGTTTTAACCACCATTAAAAGCGAGACATATGTCAATCATCTCGCCAATGTGATGGGATTATAAATAGCAGAAGAGATCGAGATCTATTAAGGATGATTGGATTAATTTCTGATTAACTTTCTAAAAAAACAAGGAGCGGAGTTCGTCGTCTTCATCCGCCATTATTGCAGAAGCCAAGAACCTCAAGTTCAAATCTGAAGGGATTCTGAGTTTACTGGTGCAATCAACATCCACTCTAGCAGGTTCAGAGTAATCCTCTGAGAGAGACGAATCAACCAAGGCATACCCTAGCTGATGTTATCTTCTCGATCGAAGCCAAGCTAGAATCTAAAGATCAATTCGCTGGATCAAAGAAGAAGGAAGGGCTTAAATCTGCTCAGTCCAGATCAGGAGATATTCTCGAAGAAGATGAATCAGATTCATCTGCTAGCTGATTTCAGAACAAGCAGGCATCATTTCAAGATCGATGTATCATCTTGTTGCTGTGAAGACTAAGTTAGGGTTGACATCTTCTAGATCCAGGTAGACATGCACATAGAATTTTCTCTGGTGTTTGTAATTCATTATCTTCAATATTTTTGTGCAAGATTCATTTTGAATCTTAGTGGTAAGGTTAAGGCCTGAGTTATAAGCCTGTGTTATAAAGGCTGAGGTAGGGCAAGAGTTGTATTAATATTAGGTTTGTGGATTCACACTAAGGTAGGGAAGAATTGCCTGAGCTGTAGGAGTGTGGAGTCACTCTGAGGTAGAGTTCTTGGGAAGACCTTGAGTTGTAGGATCTTAGTGATCTGAGTGATAGGGATTGCGCCTGAGTTGTAGGAGCCGGTTGGTCTCTGAGCTGTAAGATCTGAGGATCTGAGAAAGATAGAAGGAAGTTTGGTCGAATCTAGTATACTGCTTGATAGGCGAAGAGGGAAAGTGGATGTACCCATTAATTGGGGAACCACTATAAATCACTGTGTACTGTGTTGTGTTCTTTGCTGGTATTTATTGTGATAAGATTGTTGTGATTTTAATTGATAAGTTGCCTAAGTTTATAAATTGGACCTATTCACCTCCCCCCCTCTAGGTGATTAGTTGTTCTTGAAATCAAGACTTTCAAGTGGTATCAGAGGGCGTTCCTCAAGATAGACTTAACAGTATGAGTTGATCTCCAGGGGCAGTAATCAAAAGGCCAAAATGAGTTCAAGTGAGAATCGTAAAGAACTTGGATCCATGAAACTTCCTCTTTGTAGGAAGGAGACCATTGGCATCTAGAAGGAAAGGATCAGACTTTTCATAGAAGCATCTGATCCTAGGATATACATCATATTACAGGAAGGACCCTTCATCCCAATGAAGACATCAGTCCTTGATGCAAATATGAAGACTCCAAAGCAGTATTTTGAGATGACTAAAGATGAAATCATCTTAGCTACATTGGATAAGAGAGCACAAAACATTATTGTTAGTTCCATAGATGACTCAACCTTCCTAAACCTAGTCCACTACAAGACATCTAAGAAGATGTGGGACACACTAGTTGTCTATATGGAGGGGACTGAAGAAGTGAGGGAGGATAGGAATTCTATGCTAAATCAAGAGTATGAAAGCTTCAGGCAGGACAAGTCAGATGGCCTTGCTGAGTGCTATGAGAAGTTTTTCAGAATTGTGAATGAGTTGATGACATATGGCAGAGTCTTCAGCACTTATGAATTGAATGACAAGTTCCTCAGGTCTTTAACTAAAGACTGGGACACAAAAATCTGGGCCATCAGAGAAGTGGCCAGACTTGCAGACACTTCACCACCAACCCTATTTGGAAAGTTGTTGTCTTATGAAATGTTGCTGACTTCTAGAAAGGAGGAGGAGAAAATCAGTAAGCCTACAGTCAAAGACAAGTCTGTGGCCTTCAAATCTGAAGCCGCAAGGAAGAGCAGGAGAAAGATTCTTTCTCCACTAAGGAGAGTTACTGATTCTGAGTTAGAAAGCTCAGAAACCACCTCATCAGACTACCACATTTCAAGTGAAGACTTTGCTGCCTTCTCTAGGAAATTTTAGAAATTTATGAAGAAGAAGCACTGGAGAAGCAGGCCATCCTCTTCTTCTTATCCCAAGGAATATTACTATAAGGGCAAGAAGAAATCCTATAAAGAGGACAGGTATGGCTCTAAACCAAGTAAACATACTTCCTCTAAAGTGGTGTGTTATTATTGTAGCAAGCCAGGGCATGTCATAGCGGACTGCCATGTCAAAAGAAAGGATGTTGGTGGAAAGAAGGAACATCAGCAAAATGGCAATAAGGATAAGTCCTTTATTTCCAAGAAGCAAAAGAGCTGGACTGACTCCTCATCATCAGAGTCAGAAGAGGTAGATGAACCTGAAGCCTACATTGGGTTATTTACTGCTGAAGAAGAATTTATAGAAGCAGACTTCTTAGAGATGCAAGCTGAAATCACTGGAGAAGCTGATGATGCTGTCATATCTGTAGAAGGAGAAGAAGTCAGCCATTGCCTTGGGCTGATGGCTTTTACTGAGGAAGGACCTAGCTAGGAGCAGCCAAGCCCTAATAAGGTACATTCTACACCTTCTATGTCATATTATGTTACTAGTCCAGAATCAGAAGCATCTTCATCAAAAGATGAAGATGGTTCTAAATCTGAAGGAGATGTCAATCAATTGATTGATGATTATGGTGAACTCCTACAAGCACTGAAGAGAAGCAGGCTCCTAGCCAAAAAATAGGCTGAGGAGATTGCCTATCTAAATCTTGTTGTTTCAGACTCTACAAACATGCTGAACCTGAAGATAAAAGAAGTTAGCAAGTTGAAAAACATCATTATTATTCAGATGGGCACAATCACCTTCAAAAATGACCACATTAGGAATCTTCAAGGTAAACTCCAAAAGGAGAAGGAGCTAGCGGATAAGTTCTCAAAGCCATGTTTAGTATTGCCTTTGATTGATTCCTTCTCCTCCCAAAAGGGTAAGAAGGTGTTAGGATTCAAAGGGAGAACTAGAGCTTCCTATTCCAAAAGGAAGGCAAAGCTCTAGTGCAGCCACTAGCCTCCAAGCCTCCAATTCCTTTCAGGAAAGTGGTGCTACCATTTAACAGGTATGACCATGAGAGCATTTATGGTCACTGGGAGTATGGTGTTGGGAATGGCAATGGTGTTAGTTCCTATAAGGTAGCCCATGAAGAAATCCAAATGACCCATCCTAGACCATTTGTGTTTGGTTTACCAGCCCCAACACTCAAAAATATGGTTGCAGCCCATTCTCAAAGTATGCTAGTCCACAATCAGAATAAAGGAAAGTATGTCAGCACACCAGACTTGGGTATATCAGAAGCTATCAGGAGCTTGCACTCTGAAAAGAATGCAACAACTGATAGGGTCCAAGATATCCCTAGTACCTCTGCTGCTAGACAAATCCCAAATTAATCTGTGGCTGGAAGACTTAAGAAAAAGACTGTTGTACCTACTGGAATGAGAGCTGTTGACTGCTATGTTATAAAGCCAGCCCTTAAAAGAAGGTACAATATTTATGAGTGCTAGTGTTGTGGCAAAGTGGGCCACTATATTATTGATTGCTGGCATAATAAGAGTGTCCAAAGAGATAATGCCAGCTTACCTGTCAGAAGAGCTGCAGGTAGGCATGTTCAATTTCAGACTAACTTGCACCTAGGACCCAATAAGAATTAAGGTTCTAAGGAAAGAAGTTTCACTCCTCCCTCACCTTCGTAAGGTAGTTTTGTTGGGCTTAGTAGCAGTGGTTTCCTCCCTCACCTTCGTAAGGTAGTTTTGTTGTTCTTATTTTATTTTTGTTGATTCACTCGACGCCTAATTGGAATCACTTGACGTAATCAATGCCAAGATAACACTCGACGATTTTGACTCCAAGACTGATTCACTCGACACCTAACTGGAATCACTAAATGCACTCGACGCCAAGACAGTTTCACTCAACGAACTCGATGCCAAGGTGTAATCACTGGACGAATCTGACTCCAATACGGTTTCACTCAACGAGCTCGACGTCAAGGTATAATCACTCGATGAATCTGACTCCAAGATGGTTTCACTCAACGAACTCGAGGCCAAGGTATAATCACTCGACGAATTTGACTCCAAGATAGTTTGACTCAACGAACTCGATGCTAAGGTATAATCACTCGACGCCAAGTCTTCACTCGACGAATTCGTCGAGAATACTCGACGAAAAAGACTTGGCTTCACAAGTTTTTCTGGTCTCAACAGATTTTCTTGGTTTCATAAAGTGACTCGACGAACATACCTAGACAGATTTTCTACACTACCCTAATTCAATTGAAATAATAGGGCACCAAATCCTACGATATTTTTAAGTCCTATAAAAGAAAAAGAAGAGGTAAGAAAGAACGATAATAACAAAAGAAGAGGGTCAACAAGAGGGGCAAGAGTGCAAACCACCACTTGCCTCAAAATCTCCCGAAAATAGCCTCCCAAGCGCTCCGCTTCAAGGATTGGCCGCAAGAATTCCTCGCCTATGATCTCTGAAACCTTTCGGGAAAAACAGGGGTTAAGGTCAAATAGTCAAAAAATCCACGAAACTGGGAAAACTTACCGTACACGTGAAGATCTCGGCGAGAGCTTTCCGGATCTAGGCTCCGTCTAGGGTTTCATGCACCGGAGCTCCGAAGGGCGGCAGCCGGAAGACTTCACAATGTCTGAGTCGCTCTCTTCTTTCCGCACTTCGGGCCGACAACTTGGGGAAGACGATGAATAGGGTTTCCTAAGTACACACACATATATATATATAAATTATTTAAGGTCCTCATAAATGCTCTATAAATATCTAAGGACTTTCAAAATAATGCTCGTATTTTTCCTATTTTTAAATTGAGGATCACACCTTAAAAATTAATATTGCTTTAATTATCTGGAGGAAATGATTTAGCCAATCTCGGCATTATTAGAATCAAGAATTATTTTAAATATAAGTCTGGACTTTATTTGAGGCAAAACCTTATTGAGGTTTAAAATAACGTGAGATGCTAGCAAAATGAATTATTAAAATTCTCTAGGACTTTTTCTAACGCTAAACAAAATTATAATATTTTGACATATTTAAAATATCTTCGAGACAAAAATACAAAGATTTGCATGCATCAAAAAATTAATATTGTGTGTGCTAAATAGGGCAATCGTCAACATCGAGATGAAAACTCTGGATCCTTCCGATATTAAAAAGTTTTATTAATTTTTGAAGTTGTTGTTTGAGTATGAGTTGAGCCCATGTAAATAAATAGCTGAGATCTCCCCATCATGAACAACCAAGTTTATTAATTATGATCATAACTTCTTGTGAAAGAGGAATACGAATTTCTAATGAGGTCTTCCTCCTGACTATAAGTCTGATTAAGCCAACTTAAGAGGTACAACAAAGCTAATCATCAGACTTAATTAAGTTGGTGTAATCTAAAATACTAAAGAAGCCTCCTATTAACAAAGTGAATAACTTGCCTCCTATGAACGGAGTGAAGAACTTGCCTCCTATGAAAGGAGTGAAGAACTTGCATCCTATGAATGGATAAGCCTCTTAAAATGAGTGAAAAACTTGTCTCCTATGAATGGAGAAGCCTCCTAAGAACAGAGTGAAGAACTTACCTTTTATGAACTAAGAAGCCTCAGAAGAATGGAGTGAAGAACTTGCCTCATATGAATAGAGAAGCCTCCTAAGAACGGAGTGAAGAACTTGCTGCCTGAATGGAGATGGAACTGAAGGACTAACTTTCTTATTCTTCTCTTTATTTCAGTTTACTGTACTTTCCTTCAATAATGCATTTACTTAAGTTCAGTACTTTGTAACAATTCTTTTCAGTTCAGTAATTTATTACCTCAGTTCATTTCAGTACTTTACTCTTTAACACTTTATTTCTGCAGCTTTAATTCAGCAGCATTTTTTATTACCGTACTTTATCATTGTAATTTACTATTCCTGCATTTTTAGTTCGGACCCGGCTCTAGCGAGCGGATGATTTTTTTGGGTGAACATTAGTTAGGGATAACTTGAATTCAAGGAATTCCTCTGAGTCTATTCCTAAATAATGGACTCAAATACTCATTAGGATCCTTGTCTAAAGTTGAGCAGCACGAAAAGGTACAAGGTTGCCTGCCAAAATTATTTTTAGGGAAAGCTACCACGGACCCGAAAATGCTAGTTTAGTGATGTATATATGCTTGAACTATAAATTACATGCGGTGAAAAGTGGTGGGTCAATCATGTCTGTTGTTGGGTCCATTGATCACAATGTCCCAGATTTGAAGAAGGCCCACAAGTCAATAATATCCACATATTTGTATTTGACATACGTTCTAGTTTAATATTTGCAAGTTGTCTACTATTCCATGATTAGACATATTGATTTAGTCAGAACTTTGGTTGGACTAAAGACATGACACAATTGAGAGGTAGAAATTTGCCTAAGTCTACAAGCGTTGAGTGAGCACACTTCACTCAATGCCAGAGGTCTAGAAGCATCAACAGAAGCTCAGGCATTCAAAGCCTTAGTGGTGCTGGACTTAAATATGGCTAAGTCCATAAGCGTTGAGTGAAGACCTTTCACTCAATGCTTACTCAAAGGAAATCAGTCCAAATACAAAAGCGTTGAGTGAAGAAGGCTCACTTAACGCCTTATAAAAAATTCAGTAAAGTACAGATGCGTTGAGTGTAGAAGATTCACTCATTGCCTTTATTTATAAATTCTGTACAAGGCCAGAAACGTTGAGTGTAGAAGGTTCACTCAATGCCTTCAGTTAGAATAACTGCCAAGTTTAAAAGCGTTGAGTGAAGAACGTTCACTCAACGCCTTCAATCAGAAGAATTCTACTAAGTACAAATGCGTTGAGTAATGAAGGGTCACTCAATACCTTATCAGTTAAGCTACCGAAGGAAATAACGTTGAGTGATGAAGGGTCACTCAATGCCTCAGATGTTAGGCAGTTATTTATCTAAGTGTTTTTGCGTTGAGTAACAAGACTTCACTCAACGCCTGTGTAGATTGTTTGTGAAAGTTGCTAAGTCCACAAGCTGTGATCCATACTAACGTTATCCAAATTCAAATGAAGTAGGATTTGTGCACTAGAAGCCAAATGGCGTTGTATACTTTATGCAAGACAGTTAAAGCTAAAAGTAACATTATAGCTGCCTATTCGACATGCTCATAATGGACAGATAGCCGTTGAACTATGGGATATAAAAGTTCCTTCCAGAAAAATTAAAGAGTTTAGCAGACATATCATTTTCTGACCAAAAAAGTTTTTGAAATCAAAAAACTCTAAGGAGTCTTTAGCAAGAACTGAAACCCTAATCTTTTGAAAGAGTTAGTTAGCAGAGAACTCAAGAAAGTTGTTGTTCTTCTTCAAGGTTACTGCTTTACAACTCAGAACATATTCAAGCTTGAAAGAACAGAGCTCTGCAACAGATCTTCTCAGCACAAGCATAACAAACTTGAAGATCCACATTCTCGTTGCTGTGAAGAGTTAGGCATAGTTAAACACAGTCTAGGAAGTTTAATCAAAGACATACTTCTTTATGGTCAATCTCAATAAAACATAATTCAACTCTAGATCATTGAGTGATCTGACTATAAGCCTGTTCTATGAAGGCTGAGTGGTAGGATCCAGGAGTGGATCTGAGTGGGTAGGATCCTAGGGTGGATCTGAGGTAGGATCCTGAGGGATCAGAGGTAGGATATTGGGTTAATCTCTGAGATAGGGATGCTGAGCCTGAGCTAGGACTATCATTAGTCTTAGCTGTAAGAGTGAGTCTCGCTATGAGGTGTAAGATCCTGAGGGATCTGAGGTGTAAGCTCAAGGACCTGAGAAAATAGGATAAGTTAGTCGAATCTAGCACACTGCAAGATAGGTGGTGGGTGAAAGTGGATGCACCCTAGATAGGGGAACCACTATAACTCTTGTGTGTTGTTGTGTATTCTTGAAAGCTAACAACTAACATTAACACACACTAAGCACATAAATTCAAAGTTTTAAAAGAGTCAAAACTATCCTATTCACCCCCCTAGGAGTTTAGCTACCCTTAGAAAAGGCTTTCAAGTGGTATTAGATCAAGGTTGTTCAAAAAGGGCTTAACAGTCTAAACAGATATCCAAGGGTAGCAGAAGATTATCTCCATGGCTTCAGGTAACAACCATAAGGAGTTGGGTTCTATGAAACTTCCTATATATAAGAAGGGAATTTTAGGATCTAGAAGGAGAGGGTAAGGCTATTTATGGAAGCCACAAACCGAAGAATATTCATGTTTAAGAGGGACCTTTCATTTCCATGAAGGTCTCTGTTATAGATGTCAATATCCAGACACCCAAGAAATATACTGAGATGACAAAGCATGAAGTCATTCTGCCAACTACGGACAAAATGGCTCAAAACATCATTGTAGGTTCCATGAATTACTCCCTATTCCAAAACCTGGTCCACTATAGAACTGCTAAAGAGACATGGGATTCTCTGATTGTGTATATGGAAGGGACAGAGGAGGTGAGGGTTGATAGAAAATCCCTCCTGAATCAGGAGTATGAGGCCTTCAAGAGAGGCAAGAAAGATTTCATAACTAATTGCTATTAAAAGTTCTTCATGATAGTGAATAGTCTGATCACTTATGGAAGATAGTTCATAAATTATGAGCTGAACGACAAGTACTTGAGATCTCTTAACAAGGAATGAGATATCAAGATCTGTGCCATTAGGGAGGTTGACAACCTGACCAACTCACTGCCTCAAAACCTATTTGGGAAGCTACTGTCTCATGAGATGTAGTTGAAATCTAGAAGAACAGAAGAAGATGTGCCAGAACCCTCAATAGAGAGAAGGCTATGGCCTTTAGAGCTGAAGCCACAAGGAAGAACAGGGGAAAAACTCCTTCTCCACCAAGGAGAGTTGTAGAGTCAGAGTGCTCAGATCCCAGCTCCTTAGGCAATGAACTATCAGATGGAGAACTTATCTTGTTCTCCAAACAGTTCAAGAAAATTTTGAGAAGGAGAAGATAGTGGAAGAATAATGGCTCTTCTTGCTCTATCTCAAGAAAGTCATATACCAGCATGGAGAAGTCTAGAAAAGACCCCTCTGGAGAAAGGTATGATTCTAAGCAGAACAAACATATTAAGACTAATGTTGTTTGTTATTGTTATAATATATCTGGACATGCCATTGCTGACTGTCCAATCAAGAAGAAGGAGAACAAGAAATCTGATGACAAGAAACATTATAAGGACAAGAAGGCTGAAAAGTGCTTCTTGGCCAAGAAGAAAATCAGCTTGTCAGATAGTGATTCCGAGTCTTCAGAATCAGAATCAGAAGAAGAGGCCTACATTGGTCTCATTTCTATTGAAGTGGAGGCTAGTCATCATGCTGCCTAAATTGGCATGAGAGCACCATTGTCCTCTGTTGATAGTGATTTTGAAGATGATGAGTTCAGCCTCATTGCCTTAACTAAAGACAATCAGGACAACTTTGTTCCTGATGAGATACACTCTCTCCCCAACTCTCCTTCTATCTATGAGACTGGCTTAGACTCTAAGGAATCCACTTCATCCAGTGGGGATGATGGATCAAAATATTATGAGTACATCAATCAATTGATTGACAAGTATGGTTTTATCTTAGAAGCTCTGAAGAAGAGCAAGAAGCTTATTAGAGACAAGCTGAGGATATTGCCTCTCTTCAGCAAGATTCTTCCATATAGTCTGAGTCAGCTACTTTGATAGCTCAGATGAGGAGGGAAGTCAATTAGCTGAATACAATCTCAGTTATCCAAATAGGCACCATTAGCTAGAAGAATAAGATCATCAAGGATCTTGAAGAGAAGTTCCTCAAAGAGAGGATGCTAGTTGCTGATTTTTCTAAGCCCAGGATAGTGCTGCCATTAATTGACTCCATCACCTCTTAAAATAATAAGAGGGAATTAAGGTTCAAGTGGAACTCCAGAGCTGCCCATTCTAAAAGGAAAGGCAAAGCTCTAGTGGTGCCTAAGTCCACCTTTCAGAAGGTTATTATCCCTTCTAATTGGTATGAACATGACAGTTTGTATGGTCACTGGAACATTAGAATCCTTCCTCTAAGTGCTTGGATGTTGCTTCCAATGGAAGAAGAAAGTGTATGAGATTGAGTGAATTGAAGGCTACCCATGAGGAAATTCAAATGGCCTATCATTGACTATTTGTGTTTGGTGCTCCAGCATCCACTCTTAAGGGCAAGACAGTAACCAACCCCAAAGTTCCTCTTGCAAAGAGTAAGACTGTGAGGAAGATAGTTAGTAAACCAAACTTAGCAATTTTTGATGCCATCAACATCATGTCAGCTGCAAAGAAGACATCTGTTGGTGTAAATCAGAATATTCCAAGTGCACATACTAGCAGACTCACTTTTATATAAATTCTTGCTGAAAGAAACAAGAAGAAGGCTGCTGCTCTCCCCTCTGAACAGACCTCAAAGCCTGTTAAGAAGAGGATATACAATATCCATGAGTATTGGTGTTGTGGAATGGTGGGTCACTTTGTCATTGACAGTTGTCACAACCCAAGTATGTAAAGGACAAGGGTGAGTCTTCCTGTTAGGGCTGCTGTCGGTAGACATAGTTATTCTCAAGTTAACATGAACCAATGACCCAAACCTTTTTGGGTTCCTAAGGTAAATTAATCTATGATTGTAGGATAGTCTAAGTACCGATCAAATGCCAATATGGTACTTGGACAGTGGGTGTTATAGATATATGACTGGAACAAGAAGCGATCTAAAGGATTATACTCCAGCGAGGAATGAACCTAAAGTTATCTTTGGTGGTTTAGATAGAGGATTTACCAAAGGCTTTGGTATGATCACCAATGACATTGTATCCATTACAAAAGTATCTTATGTAGAAGGATTGCAACACAATCTGATTAGCATAAGCCAACTATGTGATATTAGCTATATCATTGTCTTCCATAAGGATAAGTGTATGATCAAAAGGTCAAGTGACTAAGAGGTCATTTTGACTGGCACTAGGAGTGGAAATATTTAGTATCTAAATTTCTTATGTATAAGTACAGACTCTCCAGTGTGTCTTATTGCAAATGAGAAAGTCTCTTATTATGTGCAATGACATAAGAGGCTTGCTCACTTGAATTATAAGGCAATCAACAAGCTCTTAAGTGAAGAGCTAGTCAGGAATGGACCCAATCTAAAATGCACCAAAGAGGGCATTTGCTCTACATGGCAAACGGGAAAATTGACTAAGGCCTCCTTTAAGAGCATTGGGACCAAGGATTTTGTGAGGTATTTATACCTCCTACATATGGACTTATTTGGTCCAATGCTAGTTCACAGTCCTGTTAGGAAAGTCTACACTCTTGTGATAGTTGATGACTATTCCAGATTTGCTTGAGTATTCTTTCTTAAGAAAAAGTCCTAAACCATTGACATCTTTGTGACCTTTGTTAAGCAAATTCAGAATGAAATGGACTGTTTTGTGGTAAAAATCAGAAGTGACCATGACACAGAATTTCAATCTAAAAGCATAACAAGGTTCTGTGAAGAGCATGGTATATTTTAGGAGTTTTTTCTCCAAAAACATTCCAGCAAAATGAGATAGCTGAGAGGAAAAATAGGACTCTCATATAGGCTAGAAGAACATATCTCAGTGACACTTCTATCCCAGAATACTTCTGGGTCGAGGCAGTGAACACTACTTGTCATGTTATGAATAGAGCCACTATCAACAAGTACCACAAGAAGACTTCTTATGAGATTATGAAAGCTAGAAAATCAAATCTTGCATACTTTAAGATCTTTGGAAGCAAATGCTTTGTGTTTTATAATGGGAATTCCTACTTGATAATGTTTGCTGCCAAATCCTATGTGGGAATTTTATTGGGTGTAGTAACCACATTAAAGTCTATAGAGTATACAACTTGAAGAATCAAGTTGTAGAGGAGTCTGTCAATGTAGTATTTAATGATTCCTCTATGATGTTGGATCTAGTGGCCAACCATAAAGGGGGGTGAATAAAGTTTTACGAGTTAATTGAAAATTTGAATTATTTTTGTCCAAAAAACTAGTTCTGGAAGCTACCACAGAGCATTAGGTTGCTAACGCGCAGCGGTAGGACACATACCTTGTTTTCCGGGGAAAATTCCTCCTTGGAGATAAACACACACTTTAGAGAATTACAGGCTAACAATCACAGCGTTATAAGAATAGAAAAACAAAAAGTAAATTTTATTTCATTCAAACTAGATCAACAACTATTTTTACAAGTACAACAACATGATCTCCATGACGCTAGAGATCGGAGGCGGTGAAACAAAAATCCCTCTTTGTTTTCTATACTGACCAACTACCCAGACCGGTTGGCTCTCCCCCTTTCCATCCAAAAAAGGACTTCGAGCCGTCTCTTCACCTCCACACAAGGAAGGGTCTTAGAGCCCTGCTAGATCTACCGATCTAGATGCCCCTATCCCCAGGACGATTTACCGTGAAATCCTACCTGGATTCCGACGACCCTTACCAGTCGATTTTCCACACCACAAGATTTAGAAAAAGAAAAGATTACAAGAATAAAAGATGTAAATAATCTGAAGGTTTAGTTCTACCTCTTGAATATTTCTCCATGAAGTGATCCGCGACTGTTGCTTGAGATCTTCGTATGTTAGAAACCTATTGGATATTCATAGTCGATGTAGATCTTGGATCACCAGAGTCTTTAGATCGCGTATGTGAGGGGACAAATCTCTTCTTCTTAGACAAAAACGATCAGAACGGATGCAAGGAGGTGTTGGAACCCTAGAGTGCAGAAGCTTCTGTCTATTTTCGACTTGTTTCACAAGGCACAGAAACTGAGGCGGCCTTTTATACATCTTCATGAAAATAGGCTACCATTGGCGGTAAGACTAGTGCCCGGTGGTAGGTTCGCAAGCTTGTTGTGCGAGCTGTCATCCAAATCTCGAATAATATTTCAAAAATGAATCTTCCTTTTTTTTCAAATAGCTAGCGCCCCGCGTTAGAAGGTAGCGTCACACGGTAGGTCGGTTACTCAAGGAATTCTTCTCGACACTCATTGAGAGGCTAGTACGACGCGGTAATAACTATCGCCTGGCAGTAGATTGGTTACTCGAGAAATCCTACTCGGCATTTGTCGAGAGCTACCGCAGCGCGGTAAGAACTACCGCTTGGTGGTAGTTTCCAGAGAGGTACGCACGAATATTTCCTTGCATTAACGTGGGTGGTAGGACTAGCACGGAGCGGTAGGTTCCTGAGAGTTCTGTCCAAATAATTCACAGCTACCGCTCGGCGGTAACTTCTACCGCTCGGTGTTAGTGTCCATAGGAGTCTTCTTCTTCTTGGCTTTCACCTATCATCTTGCACACTCTTTCAACACAAGGCATGATCAAATACAACCTGGGAATTGATATTTTCAAACATAGGAAATGTGAAACATCGGTTCCAACAAACTCCCCCTTTTGATAATATCAAATCACGTTCGTGAGAAATAACAAGGAGATAGAGTCTATATATATAATAAGAGTTATAAGATATCATCAGGTTGCAGGTTGTCTTTATAGATCCCCTACACGCATGCTCTACCTATCTACATGTTCGACTAGCTCCCCCTTTCTATGTGCACACATTGTGAACATGCTCCCCCTATATGTGTGCACACATTGTGAACATGCTCCACCTACATGTGACCTCTTCTAACCCGTGACTCATACTTATGAACAAATACTCATGAACAAGTTATTCTCCCCCTTTAATAATATCAAAATGGGGCGGGCAAGGCCAACCAGACATGCAGGATGAAAACTAGTTGATTTGATGAGCGTCAGACAAATAGCTGATGGTGCACAGATAAAGTAAAGTTAAACATGATAATCATAAAGGTGACTCAAAACGAAAGACATATCAAAGAATTATAAACACATGAGTCACAAATTGGAGCAAGGTACACCGACAGAGAAGTTCAATTTTCAGAGGTAATATGAATTGGACAGCACAGACAAAACTAAGCACATGAGTAAGTCAACAATACTATAAGAGTTAGGAAGTAATCAAGTTGAAAAAACATTGAAAACGTCATGAGTGTAAATTGTGTGCTAGTACGTATTGTGCTAAAAAGAGATAGTGTAGTTGCAGTCCAATTCTTATGTGCGGAAGTCTTAGACAAGGCAATGACATGTGTTCGTGTAGCAATGAAAGCGAGATAACACCAAGGGAAAAATAGCATATTGTACATGGTTATCTCGATCGTCTAGGAACCTAACACAAGAGAAATAGGGTGAATAATCACCTCACATATCAATCAATGTCATACACATGAGAAAAACTAGGGGCACTAAGCTAAAGATAGAGTTGATGCACAAGATCAAAGTGACTCTTTAACCAAGGTGTTCATCCTCACAATGCTCATTAAGACTTATCCGGAGGAATGAGTAGTGCTTGGGGGGTCCGTGACATGAGATGTGATAGCTTACATAGTTTTATTTTGTTTGCGTAGAGCTATCACTTTGATCATTTTTTTAAATTCACGGAGTCCCGAGTCAATCTAATCTATCCACCTAGATTGATACACTTTAACTTGGACACATACTACTTTTGTACTAGAGATTTGCCCTGAAGTTTCACACCTAGTATAATCACAAATATATCATAACATTGATTATTCAACGTATTCCTTGCGTGTTAAAATATAGTGTTATGATTTATAACATGTAAGCTAGCATTTTTTTCTTGAGTGCACCGGCTAGGGATCTGTGTATCATGTGAAGTCATTCCCCTATCTAAGTCCTCAGACATACCTAGAGGCATAGGCC